>JAGMVL010001940.1:0-1348152 GCA_019202695.1 Populus x sibirica | reverse complement strand
GAAAGTCTGATAACTAAATAGGAAAAAAAATTAATATCAACAAACTAAATAAAAAAAAGTTAATTAAAAAGAAAAAAAGAAGGCATCAACATTTTCACTGTGAACTATACTGTGCAGTTCACAGTAAAAGGCATAAAAAGAAAAAAAAAGCAAAAAAAAAATAAAGGCATCAACTTTTTCACCGTGGACTGCATACAATATTAAAAGATGAAATCGGAAGAACAAAACTAATGAGGAAAAAGAAAAACAATCTGAATCAACTGGATTAACCCGTCAAATCTAGGATCCGTGTCATGAAAGTCTAATAATTAAACAGAAAAATTTAATATTAAGAAATTAAATTAAAAGAATAGTTACAAAACAAAAAAAAGAAGAAAAAAACAAAAAAAATAACTAAAGGCATCAGTTTTTTCACTATGAACTGCACTGTGCAGTCTATAGTAAAAGACTTAAAAAAGGAAAAGGAAAAAAACAAAACAAAACAAAGGCATACGCCACGGGTTATTTATTTTCTTACATAAAAAATATCAAAAAAAGCTAAGATCTAAGAGTGTTATGTCTTTCTGCGAAGATATACCCAAGAGTCTTTGGTCTAGCCGCAACACTTGACCCAAGAGTAATATTTATAATAATATTAAACTTACATGACTCAAGTTTAAGTGAGTCTCGATTGCAACATCGGACCCAAGAGCCTTGGATGTGGGTCCTTTGCAAAGGTCGTGTCATAAAAGTGTGATAATTAAAAAGATTAATTAAAAAAAAAACAAAGAAAAAAACCAATAGGAAGAAAAAAAACTAATGAAGAAAAAGAAAAAATTTCTGAATTAACTAGGTTAACCTTCAAACCAGGTTAACCCGTCAAACCTTAGATTCACGTCATGAAAGTTTGATAACTAAATAGAAAAAAAATTCGACGGCTGGGTTAACCTGTCAAGTTTGGGATACGTGTCATGAAAGTTTGATAATTAAATAGAAAGAAATTTAACATTAACAAACTAAACTAAATGAAAAAAATTAATTAAAAATAAAAAAAGTAAAAAAAATAAAATTCTGGGTTAACTCGCCAAACCAGGTTAACCCGTCAAACTCGGGATCCGTGTCATGAAAGTCTGATAACTAAATAAAAAAATTTACCATTAACAAACTAAATTTTAAAAAAAAATTAACGGAAAAAAAACAAAAAAAACTCGTAAAGGCATAAAAAAAACAAACAGAAAAACAGAAAAAATGAAAAAACAAATATTATAATATAATATAATAATAATAATAATAATATATAAGCAATGTTTTAAAACCCGGACCGGCCCGGTGGGTCGACCCGGGCCTGGGACCGATCTGGGTTGAGGCAAAAACCCGCTCAGGAATTGACCCGGGGAAAACCGGTAGACCCGGCCAAATGTCGACCCGGGACCCGGTCCACCCGGCCAAACCCGGGTGAGACCCGATCAATTTTTTTTTATTTTCGCTGTCATTAAACGACATCGTTTTTTGCCATCTAAAATCCCAAAACGCCGAAAACGAGATTAAGAAGAACAAAGCAATTAACCTAATTATGTTACTCTTTGTCTTTGAAAATTGAAACTCAACTGAGGAGCAATGGACGTCCCGATCATTGATCTCGTGAAAAAGGTTTGAATCTCTTTCTTTCACTCTCTGTTTTCTTTATTCTTGGCTGTTTTCTCATTTCTAGCTTCAATTTCAGCCCAAAGACAAGGAGATTGAAATTCAAAAGACATCTCTCGAAACATCTCCCCCAAAGAAACCATCTTTTGTCTCGAAATGGTGTATTGTTGGGAAAAACATCATGCACACCGCACATTGAACTGTGGAGTTCCATAGTGAGGAACTTGACGGCTTCTTCATTGCTAATCATCGAATATGCATCAAAGGGATCTTCAACTTTGGAATCTTTTCCTGTTAATTCTTGAACAATTGCCCTAAACTCAGAGGCATTGGTTGCTTTAACCATCGTTGGGCTTGAAATGTATGTTATCTTGACTGGTTCTTTCTTGTGCTTGGTGGGTTTTTTGCCCCTTCTAGGTTCTTGACGGCCAGAATATTGCTCACTAAATTGGCTCATTTTCTTTGATATTTGGTGGAGATATGAAGACGAGGAAGAGGGAGAGAGCAGCTGATTTTGGTTTTGTTGTGTGTTGATCCTTTGTCTCTAGGGTTTTTTTGTGTGTTTTTTTTTTATAAGTGTTTTTTTTTTTTTGGTTGACCCGGTCAACCCATCGACCCGTGACCCGATCACTTGACCGGGTCGATGACCGGATCGGGTTTCAAAACTATGTATATAAGTATAATTAAAAGGCGTGGGGAAGCTACGGTGCTTTCCCCACGCCTCTTAGTATATTGTTAATAGGCAACGAAAATTCCAGGAAAATAAATAGCGATGGAATTTCCAATGTTAAATGAACGGTAAAAGTTGATTTTTAAGTGCAAATATTTCATCGATGTTATAAAATAAAATACTATGAGTGAATAAAAAAATCATTAAATTGATTAAACTGAAAAAATTAAAAAAAATAATAAAAAAACCGAACCGTACAAAAAAAACCGATTAAACCAATTAAAATTTTAAAAAAACTGACCGGTTCGGTTCAGTTTTGGTTTTATAAGCCTGAAATCGAAAAAAATGAACCAAACCCAAACAGAAAAAAACCGGAAAAAAACCGAGCCAAACCAAAAAACAGAGTCAAATCAGAAAAATCGAGCCAGACAGACTGGTTTGAACCGGTTTTTATCCTAAAAAATCAAATCAAACCGAACCGAAACCGGTCGGTTTGAACTGGTTTTGGATTTTAAAAAAAAAATTATTATTTTTATTTTTATAAAAACCGAATCAAAAAAAAATAATCATTCCTATAAAATACCAACAAAATATTAAATTTGACTGGATATTTTTTATTAGTAGTATTTCATTGCCGTTTCTGTTGATATTTTTTAATACCGATAGTATCTTTACCATATACCGAAGATATATTCCTTCAGCATTTTTTATTTTTATTTTTTTGGTAGTGATTTGCTAGTCTATCACCAGCATTTTGCAATTTGAAGCAAACAAAAAAAACAAAAAAAAAAGTCAAGTAAATAATTGAAAAGGTAGAAATACCCTCTCAGAAGCAGTCTCATATTGACCAGTCTCGAGAGCACTGTCCTCACGGAACAGCCTTCCAATCGAGCATCTCCTTCTCTCAAGTAATAATTATGAAGCAGCGTAATTAATTAATAGCTGCAAACTGACAACTTGCATATTTTCTAATCACGAGAAAGAAAAACTAAGTACAAATTGCTAATAAGAATATAATTAGTACACGGCTATGGAATTAGTTGTGGATAACCATTGGCTGACTAGATTTAATCACCACTTATAAGCTTTTCTCCATCCATATAAAAAAATATCAAGCGTACTTGAAGTAAACAATATCCGTGACAAATGACTCTCTGCGACCTGATCATGCCAGTCGTGATGGCTAAAAGTAGGCACCATAACGGCGGTTACCTCCATGGAAACTGAGGTCGGTATCCAAAATTAGTGGCACATTGTATTTTGTAGAGTATTGTAGTTTTTGTTGTGATTTTTTAAAAAATAAATTTTTAAAAAATATGATTAGTTGGATTTAGATATGTTTTTGATAAAAATTGTGGTTGAAGTTTATGTGTAGCAAAAAAATATGTATAAAATGTTTGGTGGAAATGTGGTAGCAGTTGCTTTTCAAAGTGTTTTTTACTTGAAAATACATCAAAATAATATATTTTTTATTTTAAAAAAATTATTTTTGATATTAGCGCATTAAAATGATTTGAAAACACTAAAAATATATTAATTTAAAGCAAAAAAAAAATTTATTTTTTTCAAAAGCTTTTTTGAAACGCAAAAACAAATAGGGTTTTACGAAACTCGGTTAAAAAAACATGTAAAAATTGCTTCATAAAAACTGGATTTCAAATTTAATTTTTTAATCGGCCCCGCAGTACAAAACACAATTTAATTTATTATCAAAAACTTTACTATATTTATTTCACCGCAAACACAAAAACTAGTAAAAATCAAACGCAGCGTTAGACGGTTGAGAAAATGCTCGAGGGGCAAAAACAGGAGGAGCAGATGAGAGTTCCATGAAGCCAGATGACCACATGAAGGTTGAGAAGCTATAAAACAGGCCCTGTGTGGAACCCAACTCATGCTTCTCCTGCAAAGTGCAAACCCATAACGTTTGTCCAAAAATCAAAAGAACATGCATTGTCCTATACATCTTGAGTTTGATGGAACCAAGCTTCTAGTTTAAATTTGATCAAATTAGCCCTGTAGTGTTAATTAGAGGTGATTTAAGCTGTACTGTCTAACTTCTTCACTAGATCAATGGGCCAGAGGAATGCCATTTTCTACGATGGGATCTCAAACTAGCTTTAATGGAGGTGGATGGATTGATTTGATCAAATTTATAATAGGAGGTTTGATTTGGAAAAATATGAA
Source organism: Populus x sibirica (assembly GCA_019202695.1). Taxonomy (NCBI): domain Eukaryota; kingdom Viridiplantae; phylum Streptophyta; class Magnoliopsida; order Malpighiales; family Salicaceae; genus Populus; species Populus x sibirica. The sequence continues at coordinate 1,343,672 of JAGMVL010001940.1, read as the reverse complement.
AAATGAAGGGACTGGCACATGAAAAAAATTAAATTCTGAAACCAGGCCTAATTTTGGCCTAAAAGTCTAAAACAAAAATAGGTGTTCCTATGTAATTATGTTCTCATGAAAAATTTCAACCTCTCACCTAACTATAGGAGAAGTTATGCTCGTTTTCATTATATTAAAGTTGGACTAGTTCGACACTCCTTAAAACCTAAAAGATATTAATAATTAAATAATATTTTATTATTATCTGAAAACATAATAAATAGAAAAAAAAAACAGAGACGTTATAGAAGATAAAATTAAAATTATATTTGGTAACATTATATAAGATATATTAACGATATTGAATCTTGAAACTAAAACTAATAATAGTATTATAATCTTAGTTATAAAACCTAATCAACTTGTTGAGTTGATCTGGAACTTAAATAACTTATGCCATAACTAAGTATAAAGTTTACTGTTTATATGATATTTATTATATTTATATAAGCAGTAGTTGATTTTTAATTTTTTTTAATTATTTGTTTTATGTTTTAGAAAATTTAGATTCAACTCACAGTGAAAATACGACACTATTTTGGAGGTTGAGAAAATGGTAGAGGGGAAAAAAGTGGAGGTTCAAGCCCTTAACTTTTGTCCACAAATCATAAAGACATGCATGGCCCCTTAACATTCCGAGTTTGATGGAACCAGGCTACTAGTTTAAATTTGATCAAATTAGCCCTGTTCTATCTAATTTCCTTAATGAATGCACTACAAGAGGAACTCAAACTAGCTTTAATGGAGGTAGACGAGTTGATCTCACCAAATTTACAATAGAAGATTTGGTCTGGCAAGGTGTACAGAGTGAAGGGACTCGAGCATGATTTTTACCCAATGTCGGCCCTTTGCAAACCCTATTACTGTTTTTTTTTCTCCCCGAAACTTGAAGTGTCGGTTGAACAATTCAGCAATTAATTAAGAAAACTCCATGTTAACGAGCCAGTCTTACACGGATCATTGACCGCCGATGTAATGGCGGTGGTTCTAGCACATGTAGCTGGAGTAAGAATCAAAACTTGTCATGAATCTTCATTGTTTTTGGCCTAATAGCCATTACTTTAACCCTAAATTCAACGAAGAGGAACGTCAATTCCAATTCTGAACATCATAATCTTCCACTCCCCATCTTGTGTTTGTACTTGTCCTAATAAATAGAATGTATCTTAGCTTGGGACCAAGATATTTGTTTCCTATATGATTTTAGGTTTAAACCCTATGATTGCTTATATGATCGTTACTGGAGGCTTACATGATCGTTAACTTCAGGACCCGTGGGATTAGTCAAAGTGCGTACAAGCTGGTCTGAACACCCACATTAAACTAAAAAAAAAATAGCATGTGCTGTGATCTTTATTCAATCCCTCATAATTTTAGACATTTCTTGCAAGGGTTTTCAAGCTATATATTTTTTTTCTTCCATGAAATCATCTAGAAAGCTATTTAAGATTTTTTAAAGAAAATAATCTTAAAATATTTCTAAAAAAATAAAAAAAATACCGGGTTCCAAGAAGATGGCTTTTCATTGACCGAATGAGTTGTTCAGAGCTTGCTCTCAAATCTATCTTTTGATTCTTCCACGTGCCAAGTGGTCTTCAGCCCACGGGTTTTTAGTGGCTCGAACCTCGAGGTTATCTACAAGTATAATAGAAAAGTCTTAATTAATAAGATAATATAATATTGACCACCGGTGGGTAAAACAATGTATCTCACTTTCTTTGAAAAGTTATCTATCTAATCGAGGACTTTCTTTATGGTTTTGTCGCTTATTTTTCTCATTAATAAATTCGCCGTCTGCACCAAGCCACCAACTCGCTGGTGTCTAGTAGTCTCTCCGACGATGTAAATTAATGTGCCTGAGAAATCAATTAAATATGTGTAGTGGCATGTCACTTGCTAAAACAATATTGTATTCCGGCAGCAGTTTACAGGCACAGACCACTCTGTCCCCCGAATCAAATCCCTTGACGTGCATGCTCTGGCAGATCTGCTCCGCCAGAGGGCAAGTGGGGGTGTTCATATTTAATCATATCTAGATTGTTTTTGTTTTGTTTTAAGTAGAAGTGCTGTGAACTTAAGTGATAAAAGAGGATTAGTCTGCTCGTTGATAGTATAGAGGTGATTATTTTTTCCCATCTCAAGACTTCAATTGAGACTTGGACCATGAAAAACAAAACTTTAATGTGAAAAATATTTGAATTGTTTTTATAATTTGGGTATGAGAACTATATATACAATGTTTTGGAATACAAAAACTAATTTAAAAAACCAAATGATTGTAAGAAAAAGAGGATAATATTGTTTGGTGGAATTCCTTAACCAAATAAAATATTGTAAGAAAAAACTAATTTAAAAATATCAAACAAATTAAACTTTTTTTTTCCTACTTTTATCAGTCATGGAGCTCATTCGTTAACCTCCCCGTCCTTGATTTGGTGTTTCAGATTCATGTGTAATTCATAAAGAGAAACAGTAATCTTCACCTTCGGGATTTATTTTTCTGTTCTGTTGCTAATAATGATTAATAGGATGGGGGTTGTGAGGAATGGTATAAGATTTATTATAAATATATATTATATAATTTTATTTTAATATAATAAAAAATAAAAATTCTTCGCTCATATAAATATAAACACATTGTTGAACCTTGTGTTTTTTCAAGTTTTTTTCTATTATAATGTTTATCAATAATTTCTGCATGTTTTTCCGAATAGATATACAAGAGAGAGAGAGGTGGATGCATGTATCTTCCATCACTAGCTAGCAGCCTTTACAATGTCGTTTTCCCTCTTACATCTTGGAAGGTATTTTCCAGTATTTTAATGGTGTGCTTGCTAAGTAATTAATTGATTTGGTAAACCAACCCGTTTAACATTTTATGCACATGCGCGCTACCTTCTAAAATCAATTTTTCTTCGAAAATCTCGAGCATGGCTAGCTAGAAAGGCTTGAAACTTGGAGATTTTAACATGTGAATGCATGCCGTACCATAAACAAGATAATTCCTCGGAATCTGGTCTTTACACGATACCTTTTGCTGCCTGAATTCCTCGCTTCCCCACGATGCTATTGGTCACTGTTTTGATAAATATCAAGTTGTCAACTTAGAACTTTGTTTTCCTATTTAAGATTGGGAAAAGTCTTCGTTTTTTTTTATTATTATTTGTGGATGCAAGAAAAAGAAAAAAGAAAAAAAAGTTTTGGCCATTTCATTATAAAACCATGGCAAAAGGTGTTCAGTTTTTATCAATAACATACTCGTAAAACAAAACATGGCTTCTATCTCTCCTTCCACCACCACGCCAACCGCCATCTCTACCTCCACTTTCTTCCCTTCATTCCCTAAAACATCCCAACTTTCCTTGATCAAGAAGAGAAACCATCGTTATACCCCTAGATTTTCATGCAGAGCCACAAATGATGATTCGCAAAACCCTACCACCAGAAGAGATTTACTTATTGGTCTAGGAGGCCTATATGGGGCAACAAGTCTTAGTGATCCATTTGCCCTCGCTGCGCCAGTGTCTGCTCCTGATATCTCCAAATGTGGCAGAGCAGACTTGCCCACCGGTGCGAATGAAACAAACTGTTGCCCTCCAGTACCATCTACCAAGATCCTAGACTTCAAGCGCCCTCCTTCAAATGCCCCATTACGTGTTAGACCAGCAGCTCATTTAGCTGATAAAGACTACATAGCTAAATACAGCAAAGCCATTGAGCTCATGAAAGCTCTCCCTGAAGATGATCCACGTAGCTTCATGCAACAAGCCGATGTTCATTGTGCTTATTGTAATGGTGCTTATGACCAAGTTGGGTTTCCTAATTTAGACATTCAAGTTCACAACTCTTGGCTCTTCTTTCCTTTCCATAGATACTATCTTTACTTCTATGAGAAAATCTTAGGCAAATTGATTGATGATCCAACTTTTGCTTTGCCTTTCTGGAACTGGGATTCTCCTGGTGGCATGCAATTGCCAGCCATGTATGCCGATCCTAAGTCACCACTGTATGATAATCTCCGCAACAAGAATCACCAACCACCAACATTGCTTGATCTTGATTGGAGTGGCACAGACACCCCCACTTCAAACGAAGAGCAGTTATCTAGCAACCTTACCATTATGTACAGGCAAATGGTGTCCAATGGCAAGACTCCTAGGCTCTTTTTCGGTGGTGCATACCGTGCTGGTGATGAACCAGGCCCTGAACCAGGTCCAATTGAGAATATTCCACACGGTCCAGTTCATATCTGGACAGGTGACAACACTCAACCAAACCTTGAAGACATGGGCAATTTCTACTCAGCTGCTAGAGATCCAATCTTTTTCTGTCATCACTCGAACGTTGACCGAATGTGGTCAGTATGGAAGACATTAGGAGGCAGGCGAACTGACCTGACTGACCCTGATTGGCTTAATGCCTCATTCTTTTTCTACGATGAAAATGCCAATCCTGTTCGTGTCAAGGTTAGAGATTGCCTGGATTCAAGAAACCTAGGATATGTTTATCAAGATGTTGAAATTCCTTGGCTACAATCCAGGCCAACACCAAGAAGGTCAGCCAAGAAAGTGGCTAGCAATATCTTTGGCCATGAAAAGGAAGCACTTGCAGCTGAAAAGAAAAAGAACGCATTGACACCAATCACTGCTTTCCCTCTAGTGTTGAATAAAGTGATCAGTGTTAAGGTTGCAAGGCCAAAGAAATCGAGAAGCAAAAAGGAGAAAGAAGACGAGGAGGAGCTTCTGGTAATTCAAGGGCTTGAGTTTGACAAAACTAAAGCTTTGAAATTTGATGTGTACATTAATGATGAGGATGATTCCCTTAGTGCCCCAGACAAGACAGAGTTTGCTGGAAGTTTTGTGAATGTGCCCCATAAGCACAAACATGGGAAGAAAATGAGTACATGTTTCAGGTTGGCTCTTACAGATCTCTTGGAGGATTTGGATGTTGAGGGTGATGACAGTTTGATTGTGACTTTGGTGCCAAGGTATGGCGAGGGTCTAGCAAAAATTGGCGGCATCAAGATTGAGTTTGATCGAGATTAATTGATGATCATCAAGAACATGTTCGGAGATTTAATTTGTGCGTGGAGCAATTGGATTAGCATGATGTGATTTTCCTTTTTCTTCTCTTAATTTTTTTTTTTTAATCATTTTGCTATCATATGTGCCCATATGGCAAGTGGCAATAAGGACATGTATGTTCGTGTGTTATTTGCAGCAAATAAAGCAAAATCGATTTCACTGTTGCTGACATGCCTTCTTTTCCTGTCCCTACAGTAACAACTGCGATGTTTCCTTCTGTTTTATAAATGAAGAAATACTACACAAAATATTTTATATTTTCTTTACAATTAATCAAGAGAATAGATTATGATTTTAGCCTTTATTTTTCATGGTTAATTTTGAGAATCTTATTCGAGGACGGTAATTGATATGATCCATGTGGTATTGGGAAATTGTTAAATACTTGATTTGAAAATATCTGCGTGCAAATAAATATTTAATGTTGCATTTCCGTAGTGTACCTTTTCATATTGCTACGAAAATATTACCGTTGTGTTCATTAAATCTAAATAATTGAATTCCAATTGAATAGTTCAAATTTAATATATGATAAAAATAAAAACAATCGGATATACATATTATTTTATTTATATCATGTAATTCAAATTATTGAATTTAAAAACAATGGTAAAATTTGGACATTCCCATAGGATGTTGCAAGAAATTAATGCCCATAAAATAATTGAGCCTAAAAATTATTTTCGGATGTACAAAGTGATGATAATGTTAAAAATATACATTAATTCTTACTAAAATAAGGTTTTATATATATATATATATATATATATATATATATATGTGTGTGTGTGTGTGTGTGTGTGTGTGTGTGTGTGAAAGCAAGAGAGAGAGTACAAGAGAAGGAGCTGGTCAAAATGAATTTGTTTGGAAATGTGGCTTCGATTACTTTTCAAAGTATTTTTTACTCAGAAAAGTATCAAAATAATATTTTTAAAAATTATTTTTGATATCAGCGCATCAAAATGATCTAAAAACACTCAAAAATATTAATTTAAAGTAAAGAAAAAAATAAAAAAAAATAATTTTTTTTAAAAATCCTATTAAAACACAAAAACAAACAAGAATCTCATTCCCATGGAATTCCCACTAAAATTCCACAAACAAAATGTTATGTTATTCTACCTCAAGCTCTCTTTTCTAGTCGGTAGAAGAATTGTGCCCCCCCCCCGTTGACTATTCAACACTTCAGATTATTCGGTATTTTATATTCTGATTAATAATAATTTATTTACATAGCACCACATAAACCTACTAATATTTTCATTTTTTTAATTATGTTATATTATTGTTATTTACTATTTAGATGAAATTATCAATATATAATTAATTAAAGTTTTTCTAGCTATCTAATCTTACTATCCAAGATTATATTATATTAAAAACATTTTTAATAATTGTAAGTCTAGCACCAGCGTCGAAATTTCTCCATACCTATAATATCAATTAATGCTCTTTAATTAGTTCGTTGGCGAATCTCAGTTGAAGCCACCATCCAAATTAAATGTTATGTCTGGTATTAAATTTATAAATTATTTTTGTTTAAAAATATATTAAAATATTATTTTTTAATTTTTAATATTAGTATTTCAAAATCATTAAAAAACATTAAAAAAATCAATTTAATATTTTTTAAATCAGCTATACTTTTAAAATATATCCAAATATAATTTAAAACAAAACAAAAAAACAAACATCAAATTAAATAGTTTGGCAGCCGATTGGCTAGATGCGCAAATTTGTTAATTAAAAGCAGGTCATTAATATTTACCCCAAAGCCATTAATTTATAACTGGTGTCGCTGTACAAGGACTTTAGCCTTCATTGATGAGGGCGGCGCTCATTAATTCGATAATATATATAAAAATCATACCTCACGTGTTGGAATATTGCCAATTATGTGGCTGCCATTGTCAAAGAAGATGGGCGCAATGGTGGGTTGTTGGTGGCAGCCAACAACCATTGTCTAATGTCAAAGTTTGGTAAGTTTGGCAGCCACCATTATTGACAAAAGAGTAAGAGGAGCTGCCATGGATGCCTATAAATAGAGGCATATGTTAGAGAGCAAAATGAGAGAGTTAAGAGAAGGAAAGTAGAGCCAAAGATGTGAGAGATGTAGGAGAGAGTGGGGCGCCAAGGCGGCCAAGTAAGAGCTGCCATTGCAAAGACCGAAAAGAGAGAAATAGAGTGAGGTTGAGAGTTGCCAAAGAGGGGATGATTCCTCCTCCTCTATTGTTGTAAATCTTGTTCTCTCCCTATATAATTCAATGGCTTCTCCCGTGGATGTAGGCGGTTTGCCGAACCACGTTAAATATTGTGTCAGTGTGCTTAGCCTCCAATGGGCAAATATCAGAACATCACCGGTCGGAATTCCCTACAATTGGTATCGAGGCGATGGTTTGAAGTGGTGTTTGATTTTTGCTCAAAAATGAAAGTTGTCAAAATTATGTTTTGACCATACCACCATGTAGAGGAGGAAGAGACGAAGCCACTGGTGAAAACGACGTCAAAATCGGACGTCGGACATGGCCGCACTCTCCATCACTCTCCACGCGTCTTCTTCACCCTGATGGGGTTGACCCGACCCGAATACCGCTTGACCCGACCCATGTGACTGACCCGGATAAAGATGATGTCAGCATGTACGAGTAGACATGCCGGGGATGACGTCATCCCGATGTAATTGTGACATCGGCATGTACGGTAGCATACCATGTCGGCGGCCGGTCGGCGGCCACGTCGGCACGGTGGGACCACTCCGCCACGTCATCAGCCGCGAGCCGAGCTGAGTTGAGCCGAGTTGGAGCCGAGCCGCGAGCCAAGGGATAGGATCCAGCGTAGCTGATCCTATGTGCAACTGGATCTGAGATTGAATCTGAGCCGTTCATCAGGCCAAAATTGTTTTGATCAAATCTTAGCCGTCTGAAATGCGATTTGGACGATTTCAGACTTGTTTCCAGCTAATTTGATCGTTCCGGATGAAATGGTATGGTCCGATCGTTGAGATTTGAGACCAAAAAATAGCGGTGGTGAATTAATTATTGAAAGAGATTGCCCGATGAAGAGGCATCTGAAGGTCATCATGGTGGTCGATGGAGATGAAGAAGGAGAAAGTGCACATGTTTGCCCAATTACATGTGCTGAATTGCTAAGTGGGGAGAAATTTTAATTGCCTTGAAGGAAGGCAAAATTGGGATACTCTGGACACCCGATCATGTGGACGATTTGAGGTGGAGAGTGGAAATTGATGAAGACCAATCTTGACGAATCTAAGAACCGGTAGTCTCGCCGATGTTGAGAAATCGGGTATAAAACCGGATACCCCGAGATCACTTGTAAAGGACAACTGCAACAAAGCTAGCAAATGGTTGTATATACGAAAAGGCGACGGTGGATAGATACGTTCTAAGAAGTTCTGTCTAGGAGATTGGGTTTAAAGCGGGACCAGTGTGACCCCTCCAAATCTTTCCCCGGGAACTTGCTTAGTTGAAGGATCATCCACACGAGTACTATTTTTGTATATGTAATAGTTTGTAATGAAACTGTTGAAGACTAGCAAGATGACGGCACAAAGGAACAGGTTGGGTTCCGTATGTTCAAGGATCCGATGGAGTGGCGATTTCTTCAAAGAAGTTAGATTCGGTGACCGTAATTTCTCGAAGGGAGAATTGATGAAGACCACGATAATGGAAGAGAAATACACAAGGAGATAAAGATTGGCACCCTATTTTGACTTGGATAAATGTTGTGACGGGATGAGCTGGCTTTGTCAAACATAAAAGCAAAGAATAGGGAGAAATCGGAGAACCGAAATTGCACGAGAGCACACGGAGATTGTGCGGGGAGTACCCGTAGGATCCAATGAGGTACTGTAATGAGACGATAGGTGCAAGGAGAAGAAGAGTTCCTAGATGAAGCTCGGAGCGAGATCGTGTGAAAAAGTTGTACAACGGGAAGTCTCTTGTGCTCTTGATAAAAGCAACAAGCGAGGACCTTTCCAATGCATGCAAGGATGGAAAGATGAGCTGTTGTAGAAGCACCTAATTAAGGGGGTGCGACCGCCGATGAAAGATGAAGACACCAAAGAGAGTTGGTGTGGGTGGAGCTATCAAGCAGAAAGGCATAGAAGCTCCAAACATAGAAAATGAGATGGAGGATTGCGAAGAGTGCACCGCAACTCTCTCTTTCTATGTGATCGGTGGCGGTGATCTCTCCCAAGTCCACATGGTGGTAGAGAATCTTAGAGTCACTTGGAGACATCCCCGATGAAGGAGGATGTGACCGCTTCATGACGGACGGAGACACCTCAGGAGAAGGTGGGAGGACCAGGATATGAGTCCAAGTTCAGATCGTCTCATGACGACAGGCGGAGACACCTCAGGAGAAGGTGGGAGGACCAGGATATGAGTCCAAGTTCAGACCGTCCCATGACGACAGGCGGAGACACCTCAGGAGAAGGTGTGAGGACCATGATATGAGTCCATGTTCAGACCGTCTCATGACGACAAGCGGAGACACCTCAGGAGAAGGTGTGAGGACCATGATATGAGTCCAAGTTCGGAGCTGTCTCATGACGACGGGCGGAGACACCTCGGATGGAAGGTGTGAGGACCATGATATGAGTCCAAGTTCGACCGTCTCATGACGACGGGCGGAGACACCTCGGATGGAAGGTGTGAGGACCATGATATGAGTCCAAGTTTAGACCGTCTCATGACGACGGGCGGAGACACCTCGGAGAAGGTATGAGGGCCATGATAGGAGCCCAATTACAGAACACCCCGAGCCAATGTGATGGCTGGATATAAGTGGACAAGTGTATAGCCAATAAAGAGGCATGTGATGAGTATGTAGACAAATGCAGGATTGACTTTCATGGATATTGCCCCCATGCTAAAGATCAATGAGCTAGAAGACATTTGCCTTGGACAATAAGTGGATGACTTGTGGAGCATTAAGACGCGATCGCTATGAAGGAGTAGAGGGCATGCGCGGGTTCCGGAACAAGTTAACTCTTGTCAAGGTGGTGAGCTCGGTAATGGCATTGTAATACTCGAGTATGAAGACAGAGATGGATCAACCTTTAATGGGCTGCCCCATGGTTAAAGGTGGAGAGCTACCCGGACTCTTGAGACTAAGAGCGGGAGACTCACGGAGAAGTAAGGCGTGGTTCCTACGGTGGAACGGAGGGCGCGTACGCAACTCCGGGATGAGTAGACTCTTGGAAGAGTGGTGAGCTCGTGATCACATTGAAATACTCAATGACTGTCGCACTTGGAAATATCCGTTTGAGGGGGTGTTGTAAGCCTTGGTGTAAGGCTTGATAAATCATTCCGGGCCAAGTATGGTTGATATGCTTGAAGGGAATGTTGTTCCGGGAGACAAGCGTTAACACTCTTCGAGATGAGATGTGACAAACCATCTGGTTGAAGTGATCCTTTGGAGTGAGCAAAGGGGTGCTTGGGTGACTACGTGATTGAAAGGTTTGGCAAGTACCTGGAAACTTGGCCAAAGACGCTCTCGGAATGGTAAGCTTGGAAGAGCTGCGGGATGCAAGCGTGTCTTTGAAAAAGTAAGAGAACAATTGCCCACATAAATGGCAAAGGGGGTGATTGTTGGAATATTGCCAATTATGTGGCTGCCATTGTCAAAGAAGATGGCTGCAATGGTGGGTTGTTGGTGGCGGCCCAACAACCATTGTCTAATGTCAAAGTTTGGTAAGTTTGGCAGCCACCATTATTGACAAAAGAGTAAGAGGAGCCGCCATGGATGCCTATAAATAGAGGCATATGTTAGAGAGCAAAATGAGAGAGTTAAGAGAAGGAAAGTAGAGCCAAAGATGTGAGAGATGTAGGAGAGAGTGGGTCGCCAAGGCCGCCATACAGAGCTGCCATTGCATAAAGACCGAAAAGAGAGAAATAGAGTGAGGTTGAGAGTTGCCAAAGAGGGGATGATTCCTCCTCCTCTATTGTTGTAAATCTTGTTCTCTCCCTATATAATTCAATGGCTTCTCCCGTGGATGTAGGCGGTTTGCCGAACCACGTTAAATATTGTGTCAGTGTGCTTAGCCTCCAATGGGCAAATATCAGAACATCACCGGTCGGAATTCCCTACATCACGTACGTAACTATCTAAATTGATTTTCGTCCTCATACAGATCGCCGTGTTATCTCCTCGTAGTGGCAGGATTTCAAAACTTTTAATATATAATTTATTTTATTTTTTAACATATCTCTTTAAATAAAAATAATTAAGACCTGAACTTTGCACGGATCTACACCATCTTATACTTAATTTTTTTCAAATAAATAAAAACGATGAAATTTAAACCCGTAACTACTTAATTATCAAAATTCTGATATTATATTATAGAGTTATCTCAACTCAAAAACTTAAACCATTAAATAAAATTTTAAAAATAATTTTATATTACTCTATTTAAGTTCCTAAAAACAATACAATAAGGTTGTCTATATATAGAAAATAAAATAAGCTAACCTACGAGAGCTAAAATAAAACATATAATGGATATGGAATTATTAAAAAAGAAGAAGAAGAAGAAGAAGAAGAAGTGCTATCGCCGGTGATAACTCTACCGGCAAACCGGCAACATATATAATAAATACTCTTTAAATGTATTCAACCCATATTGAATGCATGCTTCCCAAGATAATAGAAGTGTATTTTTTTGTGGTTGTTTAGCTTTGGAGCAGGAATTCATAAATAAATAAATAAACACACAACAACTTATTAGCACTTGCAATTTGAAAGTACTGGATTGGTGGGTATGCGCTGGCAGTGAGCAGGACAGGGTTTTTTTATTATAAAAAAAAAACTTAATAAAACGATGCACCGGCGCTCTTTAACGTATTTTAAAGAGGAAACAAATTCAGTTAATTCAATTATATTATGGTAGAAAAACAATTACAGGATATGAATCAAATTTTATTAAAGAAAAGTTATTACAATAACAAAAAAAATATATAGCTTGTAAACAAAGAAAAATAACAAAGTTGAATTCTAGGATAATTTAATTTTAAAATATAAAATTACAAAAAATTATAAAATAAAATATCTTGTGTCAACCTAAGCTATCATATTAAATTCATAACCTTGATCATGAGACCGAACCAATCTCATAAAAAATAAAAATAATAAAAAAATCTAATAAAAATAAATACTTGTAAATCAAGATAAAGTCGTTAAACCTTGCAAATCAATGGGTTATTTTTGCTGTTAAATTTGTCAGTATAACATTTATGGATAAAAATATCCTTTTAATTAATGGATATTAATTAATCATTCATTGTAGTATTAAAAACAATTACAAAGTATTTTCAAGTAGTATTCATCATCTTCAATTGAATAACTGTGAATAGTGGTTTATCTAATTCTCCTTTCCGTAATAATATGAGGTAGAATAACACATTTTGTTTGTGGAATTTTAGTGGGAATTCTATGGGAATGTAATTCAATATCCTTCTACATGGGTTCATTTTGACCAGCTACTTCTCCTATACTCTATCTTCTTTTCATATACATACATAAGACCTTATTTTAGTAAGAATTAATGTATATTTTTTACATTATCATCACTTTGTACATCCGAAAATAATTTTTATATGAATATTTTAATATAAGTGTGGATGTTTTGTTTAAAATTTAATTAGAATTTTCTTTAATTAAGGTTAATTAAAAATTATATAAAAAAAACAGATATAGCATAAAGCGTATTTGAAGCGATTAGACGTAAAAAAAAGTCAGAGAGACGATGAAGCATTTTTGAACATTTTGAACTCTTCAAAATATTTTTTAATTAATATTTTCTGTTTTTGAGAGACGTGGAAGCAATGCCAACCAAACTAGTCATTCTTTATATTTGTTTTCTAAATATCACATTTTAAGTTTTATAAATTTTGGGGCATTGAAATATGGTTATTAATTTCAAAATATATAATTAGTCCGGAACTTTATGTTAATTAAAAAAACAAAAAAAAATAAATTTCCCAGCAAATAGAATAAAAATGTGTAAAATCGGATGTAATACGGTGACTTTGTATGATTTTAATTGGTTAAAATCTAATTTTATTAGTTTTTTATTTTTTATTTTAAAATTAAAAATTATATTTATATATATACACACTCATAAAATTATATAATTTTACAACTTAATGGGTGATTTTAACAACAATAATTATAGGATAAATTGGAGATTAACTAAAAACAAATTGAGTATAAATTATTTTTATTAAAACAACAACATTAGTTTTCTAGCTTAGATTTAGATTGCTTCACTGAAATTCTGACCAGGTTTAATAAATTTGGTCAGATTAATATCTCATGTAATTTAACTAAATATTCGAAGATAGGCTCTCAAACTTGGAGATTTTCAAATCAATTAGCAAGATAGAGCCGAGTTTAAAGATATAATTTAGAGTGCACCAAAGCACATCAAACATCCTTGCCGACACATTTGTACATATTTAATTTTATATATAGCGACGGAAATTATCCTTTGTCTTGATAAATAAACCATCGAGCAGTGAGCACCATCTTTATCTGGACATATAAAAAAAGGAAACCATGGCGTATATTTCTTCTTTATCATTCTCCCCAACTGCTTTTAGGAGCTCCTTCCTCCGCCCCTTCTCCCCTAAAGTACTCGAACATATTTCAACGCCTAGCACTGTTTCATGCAAAGCTACTAATGATCTCGATCCCAAAAAGCCTACCAACAGAAGAGATGTCCTCTTTGGTTTAGGAGGTCTTTATTATGCAAGCAGTACTCTTTGTGATGCATATGCCAATGATGCTAAGCCAGTCTCAGCTGTAGATAAAACCAGAAGAGGGAGAGGGGATCTTGGCCCTGGCAAGGCAGCACAGGCAGCTGAAACAAATAACATGGTATTGACAGCAATCAGCGCGTTCCCTTTAGATTTAGATAAAGTGGTGAGTACTGAGGTCTCGAGGCCAAAGAAATCAAGAAGTAAAAAGGAGAAAAAAGATGAAGAGGAGGTTTTAGTGATAGAAGGGATTGATTTTGAGAGAAGTGAGTTTGTGAAGTTTGATGTGTATGTTAATGACGAGGGTGATCCATCAACCAGAGGACCGAACAAGGCTGAGTTTGCTGGGAGCTTCGTGAATGTGCCTCATGCGAGTAGGACGAAAGGGAAGTCTAGTTTGACACTAGCCATTAATGAATTGTTGAACAATTTGGAGGCTGAAGATGATGATAGCGTGGTGGTGACTTTGGTCCCTAGGTCCGGCAAGAGCCCTGTTATTGGTGGCGTCAAAATTGAATATGTAAAAGAATGATCATCATCAAGATCATTGAGAATGTCCGTTTGTGTGTAAATATATGCTATGCATTTAATTTAATTTTTTTCCTTTTTTGGCTTCTTGAGTTTAGCAAGAAATGTTGTCCTTATAGAATGTGCTTTAATTTCATTTCTGCGCGTAGTAATCTTATGTTTAGCAAATAAATGTTGTCTTCAAGATCTAAAAATATATATTTTGAAGGAAAGAGATTCTCTCTTCTTTCCTTTCTTCTTTTTTGGTGCAAATTCATTACAATTCTGTGCAAAGAAGCTTATGACTTTGAATCTGTTCATCTTTTATGTAAAAAACTTGAGATGCCTCGTATCAAACGGGGGTTTAAAAAATGGATGCTGATCGAACTTTCACAATTTCCATTGGGTGTTTGAGAATACAGCGGTTATTTATAAAGTATTATTTTAAATATATTATTTTCCAAATTTATTGGAGGTAGCCAACTTCATGAATTAACATGAAAGCGACATTGATATTTTCCATATAAAGCTTCGGCAGCACCTCAACCACATCAAATCAAAAGACAAGGAGATTGAAACTACTGAAAACAGGATTTTCCACCAATAGCTCGAGCTTACCGTTCAACCCCATCAAATCTGCATAGCCAGGCGGCCCTTTTCAGGCCTAGGCCCCATGAAGGCATCTTCTAGAGCCAGGCGAGATCTGGTTCGGTAGATAATTTTCAGGGACAAAATCCTTTTAACTATTCCCATCATGTTAAGCTATGGTGCTTGGATCCTGCAATTGACCTAATTGAGCTCACACCTGAACTCGTCTCATTGCTCATTCGGGCTTAAATTTATTAAAATCACGCTTTGAAGTGCAAGATTAGGCCCTCATATGGTAAAATTTCTGAGGCACAAGCAAGGGCCGTTGGCAGTCATCTGCCGATGGAAACTAGTACTCCAACCTTGAAATCCGAAGAACACCAAGATAATCAACCTCATATATATTTGAATTCATAAATTATTTCTTACATTTATCTGATTGGATTATAGTACGGGGAGCCTATGTACTTACAGACAAATAAGCTAAACGTCCGAGGGTCACCTAGATATATAATCACAATCAATTCATCTAAACACAGAGTGGTTAGTTGAACTAGTGAAACTATTTTTTGGGGGAAAAAAAAGGGCATGGATTTTACTTAAAGAAACCAAAATGGTGAAACATGTATATCCACTCTGCCCGCCTACAAGTTAACTTCACAAATCTTTAACCCAAGTTTTAATTTAAATTAATTTTAATATTGATTTATTTAAATTCAAGTTATTTAATAGGTTGATGTATAATTAGATTGACTTTAACCATAGGATTAAGACTAAGATATATTTTTTGAAAAAAATAAATTAATTGAATAATCTGTAAAATTGACTTATCAATCCAATTACTTTGACTATTTATCCTGTTTAAACTAGATCCAACAACTATATGTGTATACAAGGATTAATAGCAGCAGCGCCTATGGTGAGAAATTGGTCAGAAACACCCCCGCCGGCCCCCAAGCAAAAGTGGGGAAAATGAATGCATTTAAATTTTATGAAATCAGCTACCATATCTTAGTTGTTATGTCTATATGAGAAATACTTGTAGTCGTTTTTTTTCTTCAATTTATTTATTTATTGATTGAGTAATCTTGTTATGGTTTTTTCCCTTTATTATGATAATAAACTTGTTATGACTTTTTAATTAAATAAAAAGAGAGGAATATACATGCATTTATAATATATTTTTGGATATATATATATATATATATATATATATATATATATATATATATATATATAATTCAATCATAAATTAAAAAGTTGATATATAAAGAAAAACTAAAGACGTGAGTAGAACAATTTGTTCTAATGGTTTGTTTACTGAAACGTGAACATACAATAAGTTGGTTACATTACATTACCATAAACAGAGTATTTAAAGTTTACTCAAGATGACATATACAAGGATTCAAAGAGTTAGCCAACTAAGAATTATCTTGAGTGTTTATTTTGATAAGCATGAACAAGGACATGAGGTGGCTTCCATGCATTGTCCGTTCTGTCTTGGAATCACGAGTCCCTTTTACTTTCGGATGAATCACAGTAGTCTCCTTATCTTGTTAGACTACCATTCCGACTTGAATTTGTTACCCTTGAAGACATCTTTATCTCCCGACTTTTCTCCATTAAACTCGGCGGTTTGTAGAACAATGTGGGCGGCATCGTAGGGGGCACTGTGAGAGAATTCGCCTTATTACTCCACTAGCTTGGACACCCTTATCTCTCCACCGAACTCTCACAAAGCTTGTTGTCAGATTGTGTTGTGCTAACACCCTCCCGCAAACTTGGCCAGGGCTGGAGGCAAAGTTTGGTTTGGAAGGAAATGAGGGTAGCTTTTGACACAAGTTTGGTAAATATATCAGCAATCTGATTACTGGAGTTGATATGTCAGGTGATAAGATGTCCAAGTGCAACTCGTTCTCATACAAAAAGATAGTCTAACTTAATATGTTTACTGCAGGCATGAAATACCGGATCAATTGTCAAGTGAAGTGCATTGAGATTGTCACAATAGAGTACTGGAGTATATTTGAGTGGGATGTGCAGATCTTTGAGAAGAAAGGTCAACTAAGTAATTTCGGCTGCAATGTTAGCCATGGACCGATACTCAGCTTCAGTGCTTGAGCAGGAGATTGTATGTTGTTTCTTTGAACACCAAGAGATAATATTTTTTTCGAGAAAGATGCAGTAGCCAGTAGTAGAGCGTCTTGTAATAGAACATCCTGCCCAATCTGCATCTGAAAAAGCGAAGAGATCAAGTGTAGTTTGTGAAGTTAAAAATAACCTGGTATGGAGAGTTCCTTTCACAAAACGTAGGATACGATTGACCATTTTTAAATGTGTAGTATTTGGGGCATGCATGAATTGGGACACAAAATTAACACTATATGAAAGGTCAGGACGTGTGAGAGTAAGACATTGTAAAGAGCCAACAAGACCCCGAAAATAACTGGGGTCGTCCAAAGGGGTGTCAGCGGAGAAGGTCTTTGTCTTTGCTTCAAGTGGTGTACTCATGGGTTTGCAATCTATCATGTTCGCACGTTCAAGGATGGTGAGGGCATAATGAGACTGAGAGAGGTGAAGACCATCTGATGTGTGAGATATTTCAATCCCAAGGAAGTGATGAACATGGCCGAGGTCTTTCATTGCAAATTCACCACTGAGGAGTTGTATAAATTCTGTAACAAGGGTTGCATTTGAACCTGTGAGTAATATGTCATCAACATAGAGAAGAAGAATTAATGAGCTATGATTTGCATGAGAGATAAATAATGAAGGATATGGTAAACTACAAAAGAAACCATATTTAAGTAAAAAGGTGCTAAATAGATCAAACCAGGCACGAGGTGCTTGTTTAAGGCCATATAGAGCTCGTTGAAGCTTGCAGACATGCATTGGATATTGGAAATCTGACATTCCAGGCGGTTGTTCCATAAATATATCTTCGGAGAGGAAGCCATATAGGAATGTATTTTTGACATCAAGTTGTCAAATAGACCACTGCTGAACAAGTGCTACTGTTATGACCATGCGAATGGTGCTTGGTTTTACCACAGGGGAGAAGGTTTCGGTGAAGTCAATGTCATCAATTTGATGAAATCCTTTGGCAACAACCCTGACTTTTAAACGATCTAGGGAACCATCAGGTTTAAGCTTTGTCTTAAGTACCCATTTGGACCCGATAACATGCATATCAGAGGTGCGGGGAACTAGTATCTAAGTCTGGTTTTGATGCAGGGCAGTTAATTCTTCCTTCATTGCTGCTCACCAACCTGGATGAGCTAGTGCTGCCTGAACAGTCCTTGGCTCTTGTGGGACAGAAGAGGAGTATGTTGTTGATAAAGCATAATTAGGATTTGGCTTAACAATCCAATGGTGTGACCGTGTAGTCATGAAATGAGGGAAAGATACCTGGGGAGACTGATTCGAACTAGGTGGATCATCTGCTAAAGCTGATTGGGGCAAAAGTAAACTATCAACGTCATCTGGTTGAACCATATGCAGAGATGGTGTTGATTCATCTGATTCAGACATAATAAGTTGGTTTTCCTCATGAACCGCAATAGGTGAGGAAGCGTGATTATCCTCAAGCCTTACAAGTTGTTGTGTGATGCTATCAGTAGGTATTATTGTGTGACTAGCATTATGGTCAGCTTGTGGCGTACACGCAGTAGTAGGGGCTAAAAGAGCAGAGGATGTGGAGCCAGTTCTAGGAGGAGAACTATCTTCTTCCCGCACACAATGATGGGTGATACTATGAGTAGGAAGCATCATCGAAGCAAGTGACTCCGAGTCTCTAAACATTTGAGGGAGTGGGGCAGGAGACAAGGATAATTCACCAAGTGGGGTTGATGAAGGAGTGTCAGTTGTAGGCAATGATGATGTTGCTGCTATCTCAGAGGACTCTGCAAGAATATTAGTACGAGGTAGCCAAGCATCATAAATGCTAAGGGCAAGTTGTAGAGAAGAAGTAGAAGCAAGATTGTTTACAGGTTTATATAGAAAGAGCAATTCATCAAAGACCACATGCCGTGAAATGAATATTTTTTTGCTTTTTGGATGGAAACATTTATATCCTTTATAAGTGTTGCTATATCCTACAAAGATGCAGGGAACATTTTTGGGATCAAATTTGTTAAGTCGTGTGTCCCAAGTGTAAGGAAAGCATTTTGAGCCAAAAGTACGCAGTGAAGAGTAATCCGGATGAGTTTGATGTAGCTTAAAGTATGGAGTTTCAAAATTAATGGATGATGAGGGCAATCGATTAATGAGATAAACAACAGTAGTGAATGATTCTGCCTATAGAAATAATGGTGCACAACTATGAAATAACATAGTCATACCTAGCTCTCGTATGACGCGGTAGCGTCGTTCAACCATACATGTTTGTTCTGGAGTATACGGACATGAAATCTGATGAATAATTCCTGTGGAAAGAAAATGACTGGAGAGTTTTGAGTTGATGAACTCTCCACCTCCATCAGAATGGAAAATTTTGATTTGTTTGCTGAATTGTCTTTTGACATATTGTTCAAAGGCAAAATATGTATTCGTAAAATCAGATTTATGTTTGAGTGGGATTATCCAAGTATATTTAGAGAAGTCATCAACAAAACAAGCATAGTATTTGAATTTTCCAATAGATAAAGTTGGGGCAGGTCCCCACAAATCACAATGATTTTTTTCAAAAATATCAGTACTTGAATGTTCAGAACTAGAGAAAGGGAGTCTACTGAGTTTTCCTAACTGACAGTTATCACATAGATGTTTAGTTTTTATTGCTCCTATGACATCAATCAATCCTTTATTTTTTTAATAATTGCAAAGCTGAAACTTGAAGGTGTCCTAAACGTTGATGCCAAATATCTCGCGATCTGGATTTAAAACGATGAGAAAAATAAAGTTCTGGTGAGTTGTGAAGAACATAAAGATCACCCTTGCGTCGTCCTGTGATCACTGGTTGTCCAGTTGCTTGTTCCTTGACATAGAAATCAACATTAGAAAATTCACAATTAACTGGAAATTGAGTAGTTAGTTGACTTACTGAGAGTAGATTCTTTTTCAATTCAGGGACAAACAAAACATTCTTGAGAGGCAAAGCAGTATTTTTTTGTTTAACAAGAGTATCACCAATACCAAGAATTGGCAGGGAAGATCCGTTGCCTATAATAACATAATATGTACCATAATATTCACGAATATTAGACAACATCCCTGGCTGGCTGTTATGTGGTTTGATGCTCTTGTATCGATGTCCATTTAGTTTGCTCTTTGTGTTATCAAGAGTAAGTGCAACAAGAGCTTGCGGGATATCATCATGTTTTGTAGTCTTCTTGGGCACCCACCAACAGATTTTGGCAACATGTCCTATGGTGCCACAATACTGACATTTTTCATTTCGATAGAGATTTCTTTCCACTAAAGTCATACGGCGCTCTCCTAATGGAGGAGGACGTCGTTGTTGTGAAGCATCAACATGCCGGTTTTGACTTTCATCTCTGGTTTGTTGCGCCTGAAAACCTCTTCCATTAGATGAAAATTTTTGGGAGTTATTACTATACCTGTAAGGGAGGTGGTGATGTTGTTGTTGTTGTCCATAGAATGCTAACGAGGGATGAATGGTGACGCTGTCGCATCGACTAACTGGAAAACCAGCTATGTCTTTGATCAAGATTTTAGAGTTGTGAGACCAATTCTGTATATGATGGTCTTGGAGGCTTTAGCATGGTAGTTGTAAAATTTTCGTATTGAGGTCCAAGACTCGTGAGAAGGCAGAAGACTTTTTCTTTATCAGGGACAGGTTTTCCAATGGCAACAAGGCTATCACACAATCCTTTGAATTTTTTAGTATGCTCACCTATGGTTTTGTCATCCTCTTTACAAAAATATGTTACCTGTTGACGCAGTGTGAATTCACATTCATGTGAATCTTGTGCATATGCATTTTTGAATGCTTCCCAAACAAAGATAGGTGTGTCAAGTCCTACAACAAGACTTAATGTTTCCTCGAAAGTGTTCCAATGATCCACCCTCGCAGAAGGCGATCCGCTTTCCTCCAAGCAATGAAGGCTTCGTTAGTTTGGGTTCAAGTTTTTCTCCCGGGTGTGATGTTGCTGCCATCCGGTGTGATGTATTGGATGGGTGCGGGGTCTTTATTGGTGAGATGGCCAACTAAGTCTTGGCTTTCTGCAAGAGCCAAAGCTTGCTCTCACCATAGGGGATAATTATTTGGGCTGAGTTTGAGAGTGATAAAATTTCCAACATTTAGAGACAGTGAGGACATTATTTTTACTTGTATGCTCACACAAGCTTGCTCTCACACAAGCTCTGATACCAACATTTAGAGACACAAGTCTTGAGGACTAATGGTTTGTTTACTGAAACGTGAACATACAATAAGTTGGTTACATTACATTACCATAAGCAGAGTATTTAAAGTTTACTCAAGATGACATATACAAGGATTCAAAGAGCTAGCCAACTAAGAATTATCTTGAGTGTTTATCTTGATAAGCATGAACAAGGACATAAGGCGGCTTCCATGCATTGTCCATTCTGTCTTGTAATCATAGATTTCCTTTTACTTTCGGATGAATCACATCAGTCTACTTATCTTGTTAGACTACCATTCTGACTTGAATTTGTTACCCTTGAAGACATCTTTATCTCCTGACTTTTCTCCATTAAACTCGGCGCTTTTGTAGAACAATGTGGGCGGCATCGTAGGGGGCATTGTGAGAGAATTCTGCCTTATTACTCCACTAGCTTGGACACCCTTATCTCTCCACTGAACTCTCACAAAACTTGTTGTCAGATTGTGTTGTGCTAACAATATATACATCAAATTAAATAAATTAATATTTGAACAAGAGATAATTAGAACAAAAATATTTAATATCATAACAGGAGCCATGCATTCAGTTGTATTAAATAGCTTTGTTTCTTAGAATAAATATTTTATTTAATTAAATGATTATTCATGCCAATAAAATATAAAAAAATCGTTAATAAAAGGAAATTGAATAAAATTATGAAGCTCAACCATCAAACAACTCAATGGTGGATAACGAAAGTGAAAAAAAAATTAATTATATAAAAAAAGCAATGAAAAAAATGATCTGAGTGAATTTGGGTTAACTCGTTAACCCTGCAACCATGAGCACATAATTGAGATAACCCCATAGAATGGAAAGTGTAAGAAAAAAAACATAAAAATCAATTAAAAGTTGAAAAATTAAATTGAAATAAAATTAATTTTAAAAAAGGACCTAAAAAATTCAAAGTTAACTTGTGTTAACTTTCAAAACTTGTGATTATAGTTATGAAGTCTGGACTGACTGCATAAAAGGCAACCTAAAAAAACAACAAAGCAAAATTTTCAATAAGAAAAATGTTGATGGATGAACTTGAATTTAAAAAAAAAAACAATGAAAAATTTCGAGTCAACTCGAGTTAACTCTCTAATTCAGTGACCATTGACATAGGATTGTGATAACCCTACATAAAGAAAAGTAAAAAAAAGAAAAAAAACTGAAGACCAATTAAAAAAATAAATGTAAAAATATAAAATTAAAAATAAATTAATTTTATAAAAGACCTAAAATAACCTTTAAAAACAACTTGATTGTAGTCACCAAACTGATACTAATCCCATAAAAGTTAAATAAAAATAAAATAAGATTCTTAATAAAACAATATTGAGAGATAAATTAAAAAAAAATCAACACACGACAAATCCTGGATAAGTTCAACCGTTTGGTTACTACTGTTTGGTGCTAAACTGAAAGATAATGCATATTAAGAATAAACTAAAAGTGCTCAGTGTTTTACTGTGCAAGTCCACAAGTGAAACGCTGAGCAGTTTTCATCTTCTTCTTTTTTTTTTTCTTTTTTTTTGTTTTCTATGCTTTTTTGGGTTTTTTTTTTTGCTTTTTTTGTGCTTTTTTTAATAAATTTTTTTTGTTTGATTTTTTTTTGTTAATGTTAATTTTTTTCTTTAGTTATTAGATTTTCATGACACGGATCCCGAGTTTGACGAGTTAACCTGAATTTTTTTTTTACTTTTTTTTTAATTAATAACATATACTAAAACTGTTTAGTGTTTTACTGTGTAGTCCACAGTGAAACGCTAAGCTATTTGTTTTTTTAATATTTTTTTCTATTTTTTTTTGCTGTTTTTCTTTGTGTTTTTTTTCTTTTAATGAATTTTTTTGTTTAATTTAGTTTGTTAATGTTATTTTTTTTTAGTTATCAGACTTTCATGACACAGATCCCGCTTTTGACGGGTTAACCTGATTTGACGAGTTAACCCAGAATTTTTTTTTGCTTTTTTTAAAGTTTGATGAGTTAACCCGGAATTTGTTTTTTGCTTTTTTTCTTTTTAATTAATTTTTTTCATTTAGTTTAGTTCTTTAATGTTAAATTTCTTTCTATTTAATTTTCAGACTTTCATGACACGTATCCCTGGCTTGATGGGTTAACCAGTTAATTTTTTTTCTATTTAGTTATCAAACTTTCATGGCGCGAATCCCAGGTTTGACGGGTTAACTTGGTTTGAAGGGTTAATCCAGTTAATTTAGATTCTTTTCTTTTTCTTCATTAATTTTTTTCTTCCTGTTGATTTTTTTTCTTTGTTTTTTTAATTAATCTATTTAATTATCACACTTTTATGACACGACCTTGCAGCCAGACCCACATTCAAGGCTCTTGGGTCCGGTGTTGCAGCCAGACTCACTTAAACTTGAGTCATGTAAGTTTAATACTATTATTAATATTATAAATATTACTCTTGGGTCAAGCGTTACATACCAACCAAAGGCTCTTGAGCATATCTTTGCGAAAGACCTAACACTCTTCGATCTTACCATTTTTTGATATTTTTTATGCAAGAAAAAAAATTTAACTTGTGGCGTGTGCCTTTATTTTTTTTTCTCTTTTCCTTTTTAAGCCTTTTACCGTAGATTGCACAAGATAGTCCACGTGAAAAAGCCGATGCTTTTAGTTTTTTTTTTTGTCTTTTTTAATTAATTTTTTTGAATTTAATTTTTTAATATAAAATTTTTTCTATTTAATTATCAGACTTTCATGATATGGATCCCAGGTTTGACGGGTTAACTCAGTTTATTCATATTTTTTTTCTTTTTCTTCATTAGTTTTTTTCTTCCTATAGGTTTTTTTTTCTCTTTGCTTTTTCCTTTTTAATTAATATTTTTTTAATTTATTTCATTAATAATAAATCTTTTTTCTATTTAGTTATCACACTTTCATGACACGAATTCCATGTTTGACAGGTTAACCCCGTTGATTCAGATTTTTTTCTTTTTCCTCATTAGTTTTGTTCTTTCGATTTCATCTTTTAATATTATATGCAGTCCACAGTGAAAATGCTGAAACCTTTAGTTTTTTGTTTTTGCTTTTTTTTATGTCTTTCACTGTGGACCGCACAATGCGTCACAAAGAAAAAGCTGATGTCTTTTTTTTAATTATTTTTTTAATTTATTTTGTTGATATTAAATTTTTTTCTATTTAATTATGAGACTTTCATGACACGGATCTCAGGTTTGACGGGTTAACTCAGTTAATTTAGATTTTTTTTCTTTTTCTTTATTAGTTTTTTTCTTTTTACAATTTTTTTCTTTTATTGTTTCTTTTTATTTAATATTTTTTTTATTTAATTTAGTTCATCAATATTAATTTTTTTTCTATTTAGTTATCGAATGATGCCTTTAGTTTTTCTTTTTGTTTTTTTGCTGTTTTTATACCTTTAACTGTGGACTGCGCACTGTAGTACACAGTGAAATGGCTGATGCATTTTTGTTTGTTTTTTTTCCTTTTTAATTAATTTTTTTTATTTAATTTAGTTTGTTAATGTTCAAACGGGTTAACCTGGTTTGACGGGTTAACCCAGTTAATTTTGTGTTAACCTGTCAATTTTTTTTCTATTTAGTTATCAAATTTTCACGACACGAATCCAAGGTTTGAAGGGTTAACCCAGTTAATTCAGATTTTTTTTCTTTTTTTTCATTAATTTTTTTCTTCCTTTTGGTTTTTTTCTTTGTTTTTTTCTTTTTAATTATCACACTTTTATGACACGACCTTGCAGCCAGATGCATATCCAAGACTATTGGGTCTGGTATTGTATTCAGACCTACTTAAACTTGGGCCATGCAAGTTTAATGTTATTATTAATATTATAAATATTACTTTTGGATCAAGCGTTGCAGCCACACTCAAGACTCTTGGGTATAGTTTTGTAAAAAGACCTAATATTTTTAGATCTTAATTTTTTTTAATATTTTTATGCAAAAATTATTGATCCGCGGCATCGCGCGGGTGATGCAACTAGTTGTTTCATATAACTTATCAATCACTATATTAGTTCATGAAAAATAAAAAAAAAACGTGCAGGAAGCTCTTGAAAATACATGCTTTGTACACCCGGTCACTGGATGAATCATCCGCTCCACATTTAAAACACCAAATTCTACTGCACGCCTGAGAGATGTGCAGGGACAGAGTTACGAATTTATGTTTTGGTTTCCCAACGACACGTGTATAGGAGGTGTCTCCTACACCTCCCTCGAATTTACGAGTTAAAATTACAAGTTTATGCTACCGTTAGCCACCAACTAAGACCAGAAAACTGCAGATACCATAGACGATGACCATTGATCAATGGTTTACTAGCAGAATCAATGATGCAGGAGCAATCCTTATAAATTGGACCGGTACATGGAAACATGAAGATGAGATAACTGGTGCTAAACAAAGACCTTGGAAGTTTAAAATGCCATATATCCCTGAAACGCTGCATGTGTCTAGTTCTGGACGCATTAAACGGTGAATGATTTGGTGCTTCTTACCAATAGTTACAGTAATTTTACTGACAAGAGTACAGGCCGGTAAACCAAGAAATCAGTAGACCTGAAGATTTTTCTACCATATTTTACAACCTGCAAGATTTCCCCTCTTTGTCGACAATTTTTTAGTGGAGCTTTGACAATATATCTTCACTCCAACGCACTTGTATGGAGATAGCCTTATCAGTCAATATAAACAGCAACCTAGGCTAACTATACTAGAAGGAGGTGCACATAATGACAGATATTTTGTTGCAAAGTCTGCCAACTTGAAGAATTTATCACCCATTAGCAGCTAGCTAGTCTGAATTTCGTATTATTTTCCTGACGTGGAAGATAGTGAATTGTCGAGAGATCAGTTAGGATAGAAATTGTATTTTAAAATATTTTTTATTTGAAAATAAATATATTAAAATAATTTTTTTTAATATTTTATAAAAATATTTTCCAACCACAGAAACATAACATCAAGTTGAGCCTTTTCTTATTCATAGGTTTGTACTCTTCGTGGATTCAACAGAGTGGTGAGTTATCCTAAATTCCAATCTTTTTAAAGGTATGTATCACTAAGATTTATGAGTTTTCTATTTCTCTAAGATGTTGAACATCATCTATCCTTACACTTATCTACTCTCCACAATGTCATTCACATGAGCCTAATTTCATCGGCACCAGCTTCTTGGAATTTCCCGGTATCAATCAAAATATAATTGTTAGACAAGAAAGTCATTGATATTGTGTTTAAATTTGAGCATTGATGTATAAGATGAAAAGACAGTGATGTCTGAGATGGCGCTTCTTATATTTCTTGTCGGAAGTCGGGAGGCAAAAAAAATTGACAGAATTAACAATCAACTACATGGCCGAGAATAGCATAATCGGTAGCCAAGTTTTTCCAAAAATGAGGTTCTAAGTCCAAATTCCCTCAATCATCAATTGACTTTTTTTTTAAAAAAAAAGAAGAAGGAATCAATCGCTTAAGAATATGAACTCCAAAATTACTTGTTACAAATGGGAGTAGCATAGCTATTTAGTGGGGTTTTTCTTTTCGTTTTCTATTTTTTTTTTCTCTTTAAATGATTTTTAATTACTCATTGATCATGAGAATCATTCTCTATTTCATGGGCCAATTCTCTTGTCAGCTTGTCAGCTCGATCATCATGTCCACCAGCAAAGCTATAAACCCGGAATGCGAATTGGAAAGCCCTCCAAAGCATTTTAGCACAGGCCTTTTTAGGTTCAGTTTTGGTTCTAGTTACTGCTTTCCCTGCTGCTTTTGCTTGCCTCCTCTCCTGAAGCAGAAGAAAATTATAAGAAAAATCTTCTTCTAAAGTGGAATCACCTTCTGAGATGATCATCAAGTTGTTTAAATTTAGCATCTAGTTTTGCATCAAGATGTGATTCATAAGTGAATCTACCTTGAGTGCCAATTCCATGCAGTTTGATGAAACATCCACCATTGACTCTTTGATTTGTACAAGGATATAGAAGTCGAAGTCGATGTTGTGACTACGAAATTTCTTGGATTCTTCATCTTTGGTCCTCTCCAAGGCATCAAGGTCTCCTTTGATCTGTATGTTATCAATTATTTTAGCTGTTTACCAAAATATTGCAATGAAGGTAGTTTTACAATGAGGTTCAGGGCGCTGGCAAAGTTACCTTGTTGAAGTAGCATTCGGCCTTGTCAAGAAGTTGGCCTAGTGGAGGCTCTATCTTCCAATTTTGCAGCTCAGAGACTACTCCATTCAACTTCGAGCCTAGGGCAGCTGCAGTCCTTAATGCTTCCAGTTTCTTCTGAGGAAAACCTTCAAATCTTGCAAGCACCTGCGATGCGAAGAAATACAGGTCATGATGAGATAGAAATAGATAGGACAGGACATGCGGACATTGAAGAATAGTGAAAATAACAAACTTTTTCTGCTATGTTCACCTGTGTTTCATCAGTTAAATTCTCAAGAATGGATTCAACATGCTTGTGGAACTTGATCAATTCTGTCAAGTCTTTTGTTTTGAAACTACTGATGGTAGCCTTCAGCTCTGTGACTGCCTTCGCATGCTTTTGAACATCTTCTTCAATTTGTTGGAAGTATGCTGATCTGATGCACAGAGAAAGAAACGCATTTGGTTCTCTTCATGACTTCTTCCTTGCCCTTCAAATAAAGTTCAACCAAACAGATTGTTTTTCATTGTTAAGTTCTTCGTAAAGCATACCTCTTTGTAATCTCTGCTAGTGCATCAGCCATTCCCTGCTTTCCACCAGCACTGCTTGAAGCTGGACCCTTTCTTCCACTAGATGATTTAGTAACTTGATTTCCTCCTTCCACCTTCCCCTTAAGAGCCCGATACAGAGTACCCATGTGACTTGATCTCTTCAGTTTAGTCTGTGTTTTCTTGGGACGTAAGGATCTTGCTGCACCAGGTGGAGGAGGTGGTGGAGCAGCTCCATTTCCGAGTGGCATCGGTGGCGGCGGCGGCAATGGCATGGATCCTTTTGAAGACATCATGGGTGGTGGGGGAGGAGGTGGTGCAGTTCTTGCAGTTGATGTTTGACGAGGTGGTGGCGGAGGCGGCGTCGGTGATAATGTTCCGCTTCCTGATAACATAGGTGGTGGTGGGAGTGCCACTGTTGCGGTTCCAAATGCCACGGGTGGTGGCGGTGGAGGTGCTGCTGCTGCTACAGTTTTTGACATAGTAGGCGGCGGCGGCGGCGGAAGTGGTACACTTCCCACTGTAACAGTCGTTGGCTGCAGCACAATTGGTGGTAGTGGCGGTGGAGGTGGTGGCTGTGGGACTGCTACATCTGGTTGCAACTTCAGTGGTTGCGGAGTAGATGATGGTTGTAGTGGTGTTGCTACCACGTCTACCATCATCGGTGAGGATATGGGTGGCTGTGCTGGTGGAATTTGTGATGCATTTTGTGACAATGCTGCTGATGGCTTTAACAATCCTGTGGCTTTAGTTGTCACTATAGTAATCTCAGATGCTGCAATCTGTGGCATTCGTGTTTTGGAGCTGTAATCTCTGGGATCCTCAATGCCAGAAGCTTTTTTCACTTCAGAATTGCTGCTTGCTTCCATTTCAAACATCAGTTCCTCATCTGAATTGCTCGTTTGGTACAAAGGTTTGCTCTTTGCTTCCATTTCTGCCATTGTTTCATCATCCACAGAGTCTTTTCTGTTCAAACTGTTGCCGTCTTGAGTTTCCAGGTTTGAAGGCATGTGGAACGAGAGACGTTTTATGTCCATGGGGTTCAATTTCCCAAGTGCCTGAGCTCTCAGAGACCGGAGACGAGGAGAAGAGCAATAAAAATTTGCAAATTCTACAGAGGCAGGAGAACCCATAAACTGAGGAAGAACTGATGTAGGAGTCTCTGGAGAAGCACAACATGGGCTGTAGCTGTTGATGTCTGAATAGGACCCCGTCAAGATTTTGCTGAATGCGTTGGATTTTGAACAATCTTTATTTGGCTCATATTCATCCATGACATCAAACATTTCTCTTGGTATCTTAATCAGGCAGGTGAGTGTCGCCAAAGCAATTTCAACTACGAAATCAGGAAAAAAATTGACAGAAGTCATGACCTTTAGTTGTACAAGAGAAATTAAATGGAAATAATCAAGCTTCTCACACTGACTCTTTCTAAACCTCTTTCAATCTAGTTTCTGTTCCATTTTTCCTTACAAGATCCGAAAACATGGATAAAAAAACACTGATGTGTTGTACATGTTGTGACATACCTATTTGTTCTGAATTGATCCTGTGATCATTGTTATTGTACATGTTGTATGTAGCTTTGTCCATCCATTCTTGATTCATCATCCATGAATCCCCAATTGATTTCAAAGCCTCACAAAAGTAGATGAGAACCTGTTTGAGCATACATTTGGATGATCAGCTTTGAAATCTTAAAAGAAGAGCATCCAACAACTGTCTAGGCCTAGCCATGATGAAACTAATTAGTAAACCTTATCGATAGATGCTCCTTTAACTTCTGACAGTTGACTGCTGGGTATGATTTCAGGGTAAAACTTGTGCAGATCTTTCATTGTTCCCATCACCAGCTGCAACAAGACAAATGACTTGAGATTCAAGGCATGTTTCTCAAATCCTAACTGCTTCAACAGATGATCCAGTGTTAAATATGATAGATACCTCGTTTATGCTCAGAGAACCATCAAAAGGTGGTAGGTCAATGATGTCTCTGAAGGTAATTATTTTCTTCCTGAGCTCCATCATCAAAATGAAGTTTCCTGGAGATCCACGAGAACGTGAACGCTCCATCTTTGGTTCTTGTGATTCCTTCTTCTGACCCTTGACTAGGTGAGCGCTTTTCACCACCTGCAATATCACTCCTTTTCATGTCAATATTGCTAAGCCAATGCTGTTTCCAGATGTTCATTGTGTGTGTGTGTGTGTGTTGCAGCCTTTCCTATCTCATGAGAATTCATTAAAATCAAGTTGACATGAGCAAATAACTTTAAGAACTGCACAGCAGACAGTATAATTGAAATCCATTTAATATATATAATCATAATTAATTACGAAGGAAATCAACTACCATATCAAACAATTTGTTTCTTTATACAATTTTTTACTTACTAGCTAGTAGATAACATTATTTTTCGTTGCTGCCTGCCTAACATTAGTTTCTTTAAATCTTTATTTATTTTCTTTTGTTCTTGGCATTTTTTTTCTATCATCACCGTACATCCCTTACAAAAAAAAACTCTAATTCTATAATTTACCAGTCTTGTTTTTTTGTTGTTCTTGTAATCAAGATCATTTTTTTTTATTATGGCTTTTATATTATTTCTCTTGTTTATGGAGTATAACTTCATATTATATTTTAAATCTTCATAAGTTTGAGGGTGCATTTTTAGAAAACAAATCAAGAAAATATATTTTAGATTGAAATCAAAAGAATACAGTCACTAATCGTGGAGAAAATCAAGTACCACATCAAATGATTTATTTTCATAATTATTTGATTATTTTCCTATATATTTTATATATACTTCTGAGTTGGTTAATTGAAATCATACATTCTATAAATAAAGTTTCTTATTTTTAGCAGTTCAAGCATTTGTATTGTGAAATGGAAAATGAATCAAGTTTTGAGGAACAGATTTATTGATCGGAAAAGTCATGGGATTTTGTTTCTGCTTTAATTTCTTTATTTGCTTTATAATCAAGCAGTTTCAGAAAGATGTGGCAGGAAATTTAGATGAATTTGAAGAAAAAGAAACCAGAGGAAACAAAAGGCAGTGCCATGAGATGGCTTTCAGAGGAACATGAATCTCTCTGCCATGAAAGCATAAAACCGCGCAGAGTATAGTATTTGACAGGATGAACATAAATTTAGCAGAGAACTCATTGTATTTCTCTCACTTTGGGACAATTCCTTCTCTACAACAAGAATCATATCATCAAGATAACAAGTGAAAAACATTAAAAGGAAAAAAGGAGGAAAACTCATGTACCTCAAATCTAGAAGTCTTGCCTCCAAAAAGCAAAGGCTTTAAACCACAGAAGATACCAGTTGACATAACTTTTAAGCTAGAACCAGAATTAACAGAAAGAAACGTAACAAGAATGAAAATGATGGTAAACCATAGATATTTGTTTAAACAAGAGATTGACAGAGGGGATATTTCAAGTTTCTGTCGTGAAGAACAGCAGAAACATTCAAAGTACAGGGGGAGTTCGAACATGAAACATTAACGTGCAGCCCGTAAGAGTTAGATGGTAAGAGGGGATGAAAAAAACGAGAAAAACGAGAAAAATCCTTGCTTTGGAACTATTCTCAGAGAGAAAGCCAGGGCAAAATGGAACGAGTGGGTGACCTTTATATCATCAGCTACCCTCCCTCCTCCTCGTGAATTCTACGTGCCACTCTTTTAGGTTACTGTCTGAGGATAATGGGGGATATGTTACTAAGACTAACTAGGATAGGCCTAATTTTGGAGTTTGCCAACTAAGATTGTATAGTCCTGTCTAAGTTTGTGATTTGTGTTAATCTCTTTCGCAATTAATCATAATTCCTTCCTTCCAGACTTTGACTGTTTTAATAGTGTTTACTGGAAATAGAGAGGGAAAAAAGTAAAAATAAAACTCTAATTATTCTCCCTTGGAGTTCTTTCTAAACCCTCTATGTACTTGTCTAACTATAGTAGTTTTATAGTATTTTATTAAATATAAGAAAAAATCATCTAATTTGATTTTTTTACATGGCATTCCTAACACCATATTTCTGAATTTTCCCACTTAGCAGTACAAAATCAAAACCGCGTGCCCAACATAGTGTTCATTTAGGAAAACATTTGAGTTTTTTTTTTTTTAATATTTTAGATTATTTTAATATACTAATATCAAAAATATTTTTTAAAAAATATATATATTATTTTAATATATTTTTAAATAATAACACTTTAAAAATAAATTATCATCACTATTCCAGACATCCCATCCATCAGAGGTCATTAGATCTGGTTTAAATTAATATTGAATAATTCTGCAATTAATAGATGGTTGGATTGATTTAGATAAATTTAAAGCAACACAATTAATAATAATAAAAAACAAAAGATTAAGTTTTATTCAGCTCAAGTTAAACTTTTACAACTTAATTACTTTTTCAGAGACTTTACATGAGTAATTAGCTTGATAATTATGATGACTGCCCCTGCCTGTGAAACTGATTAACTGGTAATTAGTTATAGCACAAGATTATAAATCTGCATTAGTTTGGGTGCACATCTTACATTGGTTCGTAGCAGATAAATAAAATAAAATTAAGTGTTTAAATATAAAGATTAATTCATTATTTTAACATCTTAAATTCTTGGATAAATTGACAGTGTTCATTCTTGGATTAAAAAATAATTAAGTATTTAAATATAAAGATTAATTCATTATTTATGTTTGACATGTATTTCTATGTATTTTTCTGGGTTTTCAGAAGTCAACGCATAAACATTCCATGCACAAAATATTATTTTCTGCACACAACTTTACTTATCTTTTATGTCAAGACACAACCAATAACTAATAAGCATCATAGTTAACTAATGTTTTTTTCTATACGAAAAACACTAGATCGAACTGACATGCAACCTTTTTTCCTCCGATGAATTGCCCAATTCCATAATTAACAGTGAACAGTAGCTTCTCCTCCAATTATTCACCTCCTCCATTAAAAACTTTTAAGAGCTAGGAGTATAAATAAATCATTCACTAGTCATCAATCATGCTATAATCATAATTACAGTTATTTACTGTTTGTTTTTGCATTTTAAAAGTATTTTTAAAAAAATATAATTTTTTTTATTTTTTTCTTTATTTCAAATTAATATTTTTTTTTTAGTATTTTTAGATCATTTTGATACGTTAACATCAAAAATAATTTTTAAAAAATAAAAAAAATATTATTTTAATATATTTATAAATAAAATATATTTTAAAAAAAAAACCTCAACTACACTCCCGTAATTCCATACCATACAAATATAGCCAAGAGCCAAGTTTCCATGCAATCTCTCTGTACAAAACCAATCATTCTCATAGCCAAAGCTAAACTCAACCATTAAAAAGCTAGAGCTAATGATAACATCAAATGGGATGCCTCTAGCTTAACCGTGGTTGCCATTTTTTGCAACCCTTGGTTGGGCTGCCTTATCTTTTACAGCCCTCGAATGGGCTACAACTAGCCTAACCAGGGTTGGCTATTTTGGGCCTCTCCCTCCTCTCGATCTCTCTCTCCTACCCAACTTTCTTTAGTCTTGGCCCAACTAACCCTTAATTTATATTTTATACCCATCGAAGGTAGGAAAAACAAATGAGAAAAAAGGTTTTGGAACGTGGTGCAAACTGCATTTCTAAAAAAATTTAATTTTTTTTGTAAGAAATTATTTTTATATATATTTTAGATCGTTTTGATGCGCTGATTTCAAAAATAATTTTTTAAAAAGATGAAAAAACATTATTTTGATGCATTTCAGCACGGAAAATACTTTGAAAAACAACCGCAACCATACTTTCAAATAGACTAGCTTGACTCTGTTCTCTAGCCTTGACAACCATTTCCCTTAGTGCCTGTTCTTAAGTTTGACTTTTCACTAATTTTTTTAGCATGATTATGTTTTTCATCAATGACTTGCTTTCAAGCACCAACCTATTTATAAATAACAAGTATGACACATCAATCAATAATTATATTTCTAGAAAAGTAAATATATCCATAAATAACAAGCATGACACACCAATCAATAACTACATTTCTAGAAAAGTAGATATATCTATAATTTTTTCCTTCTTATAAGGTAAGCTTACATAACTTTTAGTTTCAATAAATACCATAAATCACTAGAAAAAAGGAGGACGACTCAAGTTCACTTGATTTATAGTACTCATCTATTTAATACATACTCATTTTTTTTCTTTCATACACTTTCTCTTGTTTCTTTCCTTGCTTTTAAAGAAAAAAAAAACACTGTTGACCAACGGCTATAAAAATAGCCGTTGGCAACGTTAATTCCATTTTAGCTATTTTACAGAAACTTGTAGAAATAGCTCTTCCCAAATTGAATAGCCATTTTGGCTTCTTTTTTGCCTGCTGCGTTAGAATGATAAAATAAAAAAATAAAAGTTAAAAGAATACGTTTCTAAATTTACCTTTTTATTTACCTTTCCGGTTGAAGATGCTCTTATAAGGTAAGCTTACGTGACTTTTAGTTTCGATAAATACCACAATTTACTAGAAAATATAAATACGACTCAAGTTCACTTGACTTATAGTGCTCATCTATTCTATTCATACTCATTTTTTTTCTTTCTTACACCTTCTCTTCACACATATCTCACTTACTAACTTAAGTAGTGAAGGGTCCCATGAATTCAATTAAAGAAAAAGACTCTTCATTTATTGATGGAAATAGACAATTCTAACATGAGACATATTTTGCATGTGAAAATTTATTGGAAAAGGTCAAGACCAACCACCTCAGTCCATCACAATCATGAAAAATCCAAATCTTGTAGAAGTTTTTTTTTGCGAATTCATCTTTAATAAAGTCTATTTGAGGATTAATTTAAAGTTGCAGAGAACTATTTGTAAGGGTCTAACAGGACCTGCAAACACCCTACTACTTGTATGTAACACACTCACATGTATGTATGTATGTATGACTAGTTATGGGAGTAAAGGACTCGTGTTATTTGAATTAGTTATTTGTAGTTGATTTTGTATGTGATATTATTTTATTTATTTATCTGTGGTAATGCTACGTGAAAGAGTCAGGACCTCCATCCATATGTAATTTGCTTCCCGGAATAATTTCACAATGGTGCTTACCCATGTCTTGTTTTATCCTGCAGAGAGGGTGGTGGTGGTCGGTTCAGAAAATGCAGAGATGGTTGATGACAGTAATTATGGACAGAATGATAATAATGGACAGGGTGATATAAGTGGTGGTAGAGGTGGAGGTGGGAGTGGTGGAACTGGAGATGTTGAGGACAATGGAGGCATTGAAATAAGGTGGAAATGGAGGTGGAGGTGGTGGAACTGGGGTGGGTCATGCAATACCATATTTATGGAATTTCTACCTCAATATTTCACGTTATTTGGAACCTTAAGCTTTGTGCCTTAAAATAGATGGAAAAGTTCTTGAAGGCACAGTCAAAGGCATGCTGCACCCATTGGCAGTACCAACATTTGAGGACATGATTATCGCAATTTTGGCAGAAAACAGTTCTGGATTGTTACAATACTGTATAGTGACTGCAGTTTTCATGTCAGTAGTGAAGTTATTTTAGTACAGGAAGCATTGCTGGTGTGCTCTTTCCTTTCATTTTGCCTGCCACTTTTAGGATGAGATTTTTGTTCTTGCGTATTTCTCAGTCCTCCCACAATGCTGGAAGCCTTGAGCTAGGATTGAATGGGACCAAATACAATTTGCGACAAATTAAACGCAAGTGTTACAGAAAATAGAAGTGCTACAGAAGCAACCATGAAACCTGTTTGGCAATAATGAAGCCTTACATTGCAAGATACAAATTACACACCTGTGACGTCGAAGAAACAAGCTGGAGATTATTTCCATGCACAATCATGTGAAAGAATTTAAATAGGCGACGTCTCAAGAATAGCACATGAGAACTATACATCATCGCTCATTATATGAATCTTAAAACTATATAAGCAACCCGTCGAGTTATTGCTTGCAAAGGAAAATATCGAGAACATGGCAGAGTATCTGATTAAGTGGGACTGAGGCACTTTATGGCACATGTCTTGGGATCATTTCTTGTAGATAGTAACCTATCTTGCATACTGTTAGTCCCACCGAACTCAAGACCAAGTGAAGCATTGATTTCAGTAACTGAGGATCTACACATTCACCATCTGAGCTTTCTTTCTTGAGTTGTCCTGATTTTGATGGTAACCTATCTTGTTTGTCTCTCGGGGGTATAGGAATGATTTCTTTTGTCAGACTTGGGAGAACCTTTCACTGTTTTGCTCTCCAATGATACTCTCTTGGTTGCTGCCAGAGCACCGGCAGCTGCTGCAGTTCTTTCAGCAATCCTTTTTTGGCGTTGAATCGCTAACTCTTCCATTTTCTTCCTAGTCTCTTCTTCCTGTTCACAAGCATGTTTTGTAAGAAGTTGAAAAGTTTGTGAAACATATTAAAGAACAGCTTGAATAAGCAACCTAATCAATACCTTCTCTTGCTTGCTCCTCTGAATTGCGGGCTTACTGGCCAGTGATGATTTCTTGCCTTTAGACGTCATCTCAGTTTTGCTCTTACCGAGGTATCCTTGCACAATTTTAGACCTCACTTCTGGAACTTTTCTCCCAATAATTCCATTCTTCTTGATGGCGGTCTTGTCACTGTTTGAAGGAAGCTTCTTCTCAATTTGATCTCCAGATTCAACGTTCGGGCTTCTCTGAGCTTCCATGAATGATATGTCAATTCCCCGGTCTGTGTCCCAGGATTCTCTTGTAGATTCAAATCCAGAATGCCGTTCAAGGACCGCACAAAGGTCATTCGGTTCATAGGCATCCAGTACTTCATGATTATGATCTGCAGTTCCATTTTCTGGCTGGGAAGATAAAGTTAGATCCGCGGCCGTTCTTATGTCAGTTTTCCACTGTGAATCATATGGATCATCTGCAGTTGATCGAGCGTGAACCATGAAAGAATCATCAACAAGTACGTCTTTTCTACTTGGCTTGGCATTTGAAGAATCACCCTCTAGTGACAGCATGCAATTGGCTGCATCCTGGCTTTCTGGTTTCCCTGAATGATTGATAACAAACCAATCATCTCCTTTTCCAGGCTTGATTATGGATGTCTCACTAGTACGAGATAAGATACCTCCAAGTCCACTAGATTCTTCTAATCTTCGTGAAATTAGCAAATCTTCATCTGTCGAGTCCCTTCTCTTCATGATTGGTCGAAAACCCTCTGCATTTTCAATATCTTCCGGCCTAACTCTATCCTCATGTTCCCCATCCCTCTGAGTCACAACAAATGAATCACCCGCAGCCATCCTTTTGTTCAGTACTTTCTCTGGTCCCAATTCCATAGCAGGATTGATCCCTGATGAAGTTCCATCTCCAGCACTTCTGATTATGAAATGCTCTTCCCGAACATCCACTGGCTGCAACTTTTCTACTCCATTAACCGTGCAATCATCTTTAATCAGAAGGCTCTGGAAAGTATCCCAATTCTCGTTTGTTCTTCCTACCTTGGATGTATTTGAAACAAGGCCATCAGCAAAATCCTGGTTGGGAGAATCACTTGGTTCATTTGACTTGTGGTTACTCTTGTTCGAACCTTTTCTTCTATGTGTACTGGAATTTGACTTGTGCAATTTCTCCAACGATCCAACTGCATCATCTACCTTCTGTTTGATGGTATCTTCATCAATGAAATCATCCTCATCCGTAGAAGTTTCATCAGAAAAACTACCACTTCCTCCATTTCTTCTCTTGGGGGTGATGTAGTTAATGTTGCGGATAACCACGGTCTTAGATGACTTCTTCCTGTGTTTTTTCTTGTAATGAACATCTGTAGAAGAGCGCTTTCTTTCCTGATCCGTATGGGAATCTGAATCATTCACATCAGAGTCACTGGACTCTGTTTGTCTTTCTTCTCCTGAATATTCATATCCTTTTTTATTCATGGATTTATCCTTCTTTCCTGGACTAGGTTCTTTCACACTAGAAGGCCACTGCATATTTCTTGGATAATGAGGAGGAATAGGCTGCATGGTAGGGAAAGGATATCCTTGATATGGAGGAAATTGAGGAACAGGGCCTTGGAAATTGTACATATATGGCCACTGCATTGGTACTTGAACTTTGGCATTAGTTGATGGTATCTGGTCAGATGTTGCCATGCTTCCATCTGCAAATTAATGTATTTGACATCAGAGAACAGAAAATTGTTTATTGGAAAGTAGTATGGAGACTTCGTGACTTATGCACAAGCAAGAAATAACAACAGAATAACCTAGCAAACACCAAGAATCAAGGGCAACAGAGACTATTTTGACTACATTACCTGTAGTTAATGTACTGTGAAACTATCTACTTCAAATTAAGAGAAGGAATCAGATCATACTAATCTCAACTCTATTATTCCAAGATTAAAGTTTTTCAAAAATTTATAATCAGCGAGTACTAGATGGAGCCGTCTTTTGTTGCTTGGGCATCAAAACAGGGGTCATCGGCAGTGCTTTTTACATCATACATGAATGGCATTAACTATACAATGAGTACTGCTAATTTTACCATACTCAGAAAGAGAAAAAACGCTTTACATTTTTGCCAAAAAAAGCGCAGGACCTCAGGTTCATGAAAGATTTACACTGCAAGTAACAGGAGATTAACAACAATACTGAAAACTACACTAATGTGTGATGAATTGAATGTGTCCCTAGATCTATTCGAGTAATCTATCATCAATAAACCAAAATAGATGGTGCTTCGAGACAATGCATGATGAAGAAAGGAGTGAGCAAGGAAAGAATATACAATACCCTTTTTGCTGTCTGCTGTTGAATCAGATCTTGATGCATCTGAAGATCCTTTGGGCACAAAATCACCAGTGGATACCCCATTGTTTGCCAAGTTTAGCATGACATTCTGATTAAGGGCACTACTTTCATTTGCAAGTACAATTCCTGAAGTTCCCAAAAATGACAATTCTGATGGAGGGCATGCCTCCATTGCTGCTAATTCTTCCATCCAAAGACCATCCCCGTGCTTCTTTTTACATAACTCCTTGAAATTGTTGCATGCTTCCCTGCATACAAGCACCACTAGATTTCAAGGCTGCAGGATCTAATTCAGATAAATCTGCAATGGAGTTTATTACTCTAATGGAATGTAGATATTTGGCCAAAACAAAGGAATAAATGGCCGCTTCAGCAGCCATCCCAAAGCTCAAATGACTCCGATGACATTTTCTCCTATTCATGTAAATACATATTTACAGCCAACAGAATTCAACCAGTAAAAATGGATTCATTTTTACTGTTAAAAATCAGGCTTTTTTTTTTTACTCAAATTAACCAAATTAGAAACACAAGATGCAAATCCACTAATTAAAAAAGAACACACAGTGATTAAAGAAAGGATTTTGGCTTTATTTTCCATCAATTCTGGTCAGCAAATTCGTTCTCAAAACAATGAATAACAGTTACTGAATCTCCAAGTCATACCTTAACCGTGAAGCTCCAAAAACATCTGCAAAGGAGATGAGATCATTTATGTTGTCCACTTCAAATCCAGCAACAAGACCACGGGCATAAGCCATTGCTTGCTCTTTGCGAAGCAATGTTTTCCGGGCTTCCAGAAGCCGTTGAAATTGGATCCTTGATATCAAAACAAACGATCAATGAGTGACATTTCCAGAAAGATAACACGTACATAAACACAAAGTTTGCTAAAAAAAAGAAAAAGAAGGATTACTTGGAGTTTTCCTCAGGCACAGCATGATCACTTTTCTCAAGTTCACCTTTTAGCTGAGAACAATTACCGGTGAAGATAATTAAAGAATTGATGTGATTTTCTGCTAAGTATCACAATTAATCAACAAATTTCATGGAAAAGTGATATACCTTGGAGGAATCGCTTGACTTCCGTGTGATACTATTGGCAGCTGGTCCACTCCCTGATAAAACAAAGCTATTCAGTACAGAGTTGAAAAATGGTACATTACAAATGATTAAAGTAAATCAATCCCAACACAGATCGAAACTATTGCCAATAATGATTTAGATCCTGATGATGATACCTTCCTCCAGCTGTCCAGCTACATTTGTGTTTGACAATTCATTGGCCTGAACGGAACTCTCCTCAATCTGCAGAATTTCTCTTTCTAGACTGATAAATCTCTCGAGCACTGCTGGTGTACTAACAAAGCGAACAAATCTAGACAACAGAAAAGATAAATCGTCTTTCAGTGCACCACCACAAAACAGAAAAACAAAATAGCAATTGAACTCCTCGGTTCTCTGGTAATATCCTGGGTTTAGTGCTGGTAAAGTTTCAAATTTACACAAACATCACATAGGCTAAATTCAGTGCCAAAATCAAATTCCAGTTTGTTTTAACTTTGAACATGGCCAACAAATGGCAAAGACCAAACCAAATCCATGGAAAAGCAATTTATTTGTTAAGAAGATTAACAAGAGATTAGGATTTGGGGATTCGTATGGAATCAGAACCGATAGTAAATTTAAAAACTTTGAGCACAATTCAAGAGCAACTCTGTATTTGTGTAGATAATAAATTCCAGTTCCATTCATTCAATGAAGAATCCACAACCTTTCACACTATTTACAGAAGTGGAAACAATAATATGCAACAACTATGATGAAATGAACAAATTTCACCCATTGTTCAAATTCAAAAACAAATCCATGATATCCAGCAATTCAATCAAATAGCTCAATAGAATTAAAGCCCAACATCTAAATTTCCCAGCAAGAAAAAACAGAGTAACACGTTAGATTCATTACCTCTCAAAAGTGCCTTTGGTGAACCAAGGAGCATTTTTGGTTGGTGGGCAAAGTTTGATGGAATACCCTCCTTTGGAAATCTGATCTTTAATATATTCAAGGTGTGAAATGAATGGTTCAAATAACCCAGAAGCCAGCTTCTCATTCTTGCCTCCATAGAAGAGAACCAGATCACACCTGCACACACCAAAACAACAACATACGAATAAAAAAA
This sequence comes from Populus x sibirica, assembly GCA_019202695.1. NCBI lineage: Eukaryota > Viridiplantae > Streptophyta > Magnoliopsida > Malpighiales > Salicaceae > Populus > Populus x sibirica. Next base: position 1,302,583 of record JAGMVL010001940.1, on the reverse strand, counting down.
GAAGAGATCTTTAGCCTCAAGGACAAAAACTTCGAAGTGAATTGAGATTAAAGAGAGTGAAAGTAAGTGTGATATTGATGTCGTACCTGGTTCGAGTTGGAGTGAGTTGAAAGAGGGCATAGTCAAGAAGAGTTGAAGAATTCATTGTGACCATGTGAGAAGCAAAGAGGGAAGTCAAAAGGACTCAAACATAATGCATGGCCTTGGATCAAAAGAAAGGTATTTGGGTAGAGAGGTTGCTTTCTTTGAATGAAATCTTGGTATAATATTCAGTCATGCATGTTGAGGCTAAGGAATAGTAATGTTGTTGAACGTGGGCATCACCCTTTGAATATGCTTAGGTGAAGCTGAACTGGACATGATCATGTAAGAAGCGACAGCAAGAGATGATGAAGCTTTGCACATGCAGGAGCAAGGAGTAATTTTGGCTGTCTTTAGAAGGGACGACCCCACAAATAATGGGCATCCAGATTTGGTAAACGTCCTTTCTTATGAGATTGGATTTGAGTGAAGGTATCATCAACATGTTACAAATTGATTGATTTGTGATGATTTTTTTTAGTGAACAATTACATGGATCATTATCGTCTCTTCAATTTTGCTTTCTTAATCTTTTTTTTTTAATGGATAAGGTTAATATTAATGTTAGTTCCTTTGTGTTGCGTTGTCATGGTCCTCTTGGCACACAAAGTAATAACGTAATAAAATAAATATTTTTAGCTTTTAATATCTTATTTAATATTTTTTTTATTAATTTAGATGTCTGAGTCAATTTACGTAAACCTCAACTAATTTTATTTAAATTTTAAAAGATAAGTTTGGTAATTAATTAAATTTGCTCACTATTACTATTACTATTACTATTACTATTATTAAAATTTATAATAATTATTATTTTTACTTTGATGATGATGTAGTTATGTTATTTTTTTTACTTTGCCTCAATTCTCTTAAAAATTAAAGTTTATAAGTTGAAAACAATTTATATCCCACAAGAAAATCAACAAGAAAATAAAATTATTTATAGAATATAATCAATAACTAAAATGCTTTTATCCCGTCAAAATTATTATAATTACCATTTTATTTTAGATTTTTATCAAATACCTAATTGCCTAAAAACTTCCACAGATCACAAAACATAAAGCATATGTAAAGGCTATCCTCCTTCACAGTTAGCAAACAGATAATAAGTATTCCTTCTATGTACGTATGCCCTGAATTCAATTCTCAAAAGTGTTGGATGCAAAAGTAAATCACATGGTTGAGATTCAATGGGTTCAGAAAGGAGGAGCATTTTTTTTTTAATTTTGCCATCCACTATCGATTTGCTTTCATTTTCTTAGAAAATGAACCAAATTCAGTCAAACCGAGCACCACTATTTTATGCTCTGGGCTCAGATCTGAAAGGTGATAAGTTTTTAGAGAGAGAGAGAGAGATTTATTTATTTATTTGAGTTTATGATATATTAGGTGTGAGAGTAGTTTAGTCTTTGTATTCAATAGCTTCTAATTTGGGTAATAAAGAATGCGAGCCCCCATGGGCCATGGCCATTTGAAAATTTGTGGTGGCCTAGCTAGGAAGTAAACTTTGATTTTGAAAAAAAAAATGGAAACAAAGTGAAAAAATAGTCTAGCTATAGAATAGTACTTAGGGTAGTTTTTCCTAATTTTTTCCATGAGTATTTATATGTATGTTTTTCTATAATTAGTATGAAAATTATAGTTGGAATACAATTTTTCTCCCTGAAAAAAAATATCCTCTAAATATACATGAATAAGAGTTAATTGAAATTACTATGATATAGATACACACTAAATGAGAAACTCTAAGTATTATTGTGTATGTTTTTCTTCAATTAGTATGAAAATTGAAGATTATATAATTGTAATATATATATATATATATATTCCCTGAAAAGGGTATCCTGTATTATTATGATATAAATACACACTAAATGAGCAATCCTAAGTATTTATGTGTAAGTTTTTCTTCAATTAGTATGAAAATTGAAGATTATATTATTATTGGAATATTTTTTTCCCTCGAAAAATTATCCTCTAAATATAAATAAAATTAAATTAAAATTTCTATGATACAAATATGCGAGAAAAGTAATTAACACTTTTTTTTTAATATGCACAAGACAAAAGCGATAAACATGATTTATGAAACTTTTGTTCCTTTTTTTTTTATTAACGTGGGTGTCCGGGTCAGCTTGTGCGCGCACCTCGACTAATTTCACGGGCCCTAAGTTAACGACTATGTAAGCTTCTAGTGGTCTTAAGGTTTATGAGACTCGAACTGGTGACCTCTAGAGAGTAAACCTAGAGCCTGACCAGTGAGCTACACTTGTTAAGGTTAACTTTTGTTCTTTCTCATGCTTTATGCTGGTGATATTACTTATCTTAGCATTTATCTATAAAAATATTATAAAAAATACTTTAATTTTGAAAAGAAAAAAGCATGGCTAATCCTCAATTTATAGTTAATGGTAATTAAAGTTATAAAAAGTGAATTTTGAATTTCAAAGATTTAATATTAAAAAACTCACATAATTGATTAGTTGAAAATTTTAAAATTCAAAATTGTTAGATTATTACAATATTCAATCACCATCAACTAGCAATAACAAATCTATTAAAAAGTGCTATAAAGACACTAAAATCATGGCTGTACAATGTTATTGGACCCCATCTATCGCTACCTAATATTGCTTTTTTGATAGTTACTAATTATTTACTCACTTTACAATAATATATATATATATATATTCTAGAGTGTGTTTGGTATTGCGGTAGCTGTTGTGGTTGTGATTTGAAAAAAATTATTTTATAAAAAGTATTTTTAGTTGAGGTTGGTTTGAAAAAATAGGTGTTTGGTTAAAACTGTGGTTGAAATTGAAGTTGAAGAAAAAATAGTTTAATGTGTTTGGTTAAGAATATTTTTGAAATTGAGGTTATAAAATAATTTTAAAAAAAATATATTAATATTGATGGTTTTTAATTTAAATATTGTAAATTTAACTATTACTATTATATCATGAAATAAATAATACTTTATATAAAATATTTTTTATTGTTCCATTAAATTTTTTAAGAGCGCAACAACATAGGAAAACATAATCAGGAATAAAATTGGGATTGCGATTAAATTTTACAAATATTACATCATCAAGCGATCTCCGTCTAATTTATATAGTGTCATTGAATAATGTTTAATACTAGTTTTTCGAATAAAACACAATTAAAAATAAAAAAATATTTTTTTTATTTTGTTAGATTAAACCCGGTTCAATGCATTTTTAGCGTTGAACCAGACCGGTCCGGCCGGAACAGTAAAGCATGCTCCACTGTTCATGAAAAAAAACCCATGAACAGTGGAGTCATGGAAGAAAACCCATGAATATTGAAGCATGCTCTACTGTTCATGAGTTTTCCAGCTCAAGAATCATTAAATTGCTGCTTCTTGCAAACTTGTAGTCATGCCATAATTAATAGTAGGCTCCACCAATATAAATATGTTATTAGAGCATTATCAAATGGTTAAGTTGCTATGATTGCTTCAAACTCAGAAACAATCACGTAACCAAACCAAACACACCTAGACAAAATCGCAGAATAACCTCAAAGTTTTTTGCTCAAGATAGAGTTATGTCAACAACATCAATGGATGTCCATGGCTGAAGAGATGCGAGATGTCTCATTCACTATATTGCACGTGAAATGGTGAGAAAAGAGGGATATTTTATCGACAATACAAATAATATTGTTTTGTTTTAAATTTAAAGAATTTTTACTTAAAATAATATATTATAAAATAATATAAAATTACATTTTAAAATCTCATTTAATATCTTAAACTATTATGCTGTCATGATTATTTAATATTGTATCATAATTTTATTGACCAAGCGATTACGAATTTAATTTTCAATACCCTCATTTTATTTGATAAAAATTAAATACAAAGTAGTGTAAGAGTCCGTGTAAGTTTTAAGCTCGAAAAACTTTTACTCGAGTATGTGTTTTATAGAATTATAGAAATTATATCTTAAAATTCCATATAATAGTTTAATTTTTTTGATGAAATGATTCTTTTACCATATAAATTCATGCTGAAGTTTTATTTTTTAATCCAAGAGAAGGAAAAGAAAAGAAAAGAAAACATTAATCTAAAATTACCTCTTATATTCGTTCTAGATTATCAGGTGAACCCTTCAGATTTTGTTTTAGGAAACTTGAATTATCTTTTTTTTTCCCTTCCTACGGGAGCATTATCAGAATCTCAACATCAATTTGTAGTAGTTGGATTCAAGCCAACCAAGAGACAGCTATATATCACCTTAGCTGGAAATAGACCGCTGGTGGGGTTAGCCGACATTTTATTATGCTCAAGCAAGCAAGCAAGCAAGCAAGCAAAGTATCGGCAGCTCACGTTTCAAGCAAAAACCCTTGTTAAATGAGAAGAACCTTAATATATATATATTTTAATTGAATATATATTCTAGAAATAAATTTATTTTTATTTTTTAATTAAATATATATATTTTTTAATTTTTTATCCATTTATTTTATTATAAAACATTATCTAAACACATATTCTTAAGACACGGAGAGGCAAATCACTGATATTTCTGAGACATCCATTTTTTTTTGAGAGCATGAAAGCCCATAAAACATGGTCAAATTCTTAAGATAACGAAGCTTGAAGCCGATTGGGACATTAACCTTTAGTATAGGCCCAATTACAAACAGAGCAAGCTTGCTCAGGGCAGAAAAATTAATAAAATAAAATAAAAGGAAAGCACCGTTGCCTCCATAGCTCCTAGCCTCCTTCCTATGTGTTTACTTGCATGTTCTTGTAAACTTACAGTTTATGTGCAAATTACATGTATAATTTCCTCTAATGTAGAGTCTAATTGTCATCGGAAGAACTTTCGAAGATTTTACTACGAATGATGGATACAATAGAAGTAATTAAATATGTATAAAGATATAATAAAAATAGTTTTTAATTGAAAATTTATTAAAATAATTTTTTTATAATTGTTTTTTTTATTTTTTATCATCAGCACATAGAAATTATTGAAAATATATAAAAAACATTAATTTAATATCTTTTTTCAAGTAAAAAATAATTTTATTTTTTTTAAAAAAATATCATAACATCAAACATGTACTAAATGTCAAAGAACCATTTTAACCCAATAGTTTAAAGGATATAATTTATGCACAAACTCATATTACTTTATGTTTAATTTTTATCAAATAAATAGAGATGAAGAGATTCGAACTTGTGATCATTTGGTCATCAAAACTCTAATACCATATCAAAGAATCAATTCAATTCAATAATTTAAATTATTAAGTGAGATTTTAGAATATAATTTATATTATTCTCTATCACTAAAAAAAAAAAAAAAAAAAGAAAGACAAGATACATTCCTTTTTAGATAAGAAAAAGAAGGAAAAGAGAAAACATGCATTTATGAGGCGAAAGTTCCATTAGCAAGTGGATTTCAAGCATGGATCAGCATCTATGTACCCAATTAGTGCTTATGCTCAGTTTTTTACTCAAATTCATGCAAATTTTTGAGTGTTTATCATCTTAGAGAGTACAAGCCTTGATGATTAATTAAACGAACACTACTCGATTTCTTCGAAAACAAAAATTATGGACCGGTTTGAGTCGCCCCGCAAAGTTTTAATATTCTTCTTCTCGAGATTCAAGCCTTAATACCAATTCTTACTTGAGAAACGAACAAGAATACTATTCAAGATTGTCCCCAAAGGTGACTGCAGTGGAAATTCATAATTACTTTGGTGACGATTTTTATAGCCCTCGAGGAAGAGAACAGGTCCCCCCTCCTCACTGTTTGGATCTTAACTGAGTCAAGATCCGCGTTGTCAATTCCACGAGTCAAGCACTCATACAAACTAAAGTAAAATAATTACTTTTCTTTGGTTGATAAACAAAGAACAAGAAGGGGAAAGCGAACCTTGTACTCCTACATTACAGCGTGCACAGTGATTTGGATGGATACAATACTGTGTCCAATATACACATGCCATCAAGTTCTGGGCATGCATGCTCCTCAAATCTAAGAAATTTCCTTTCCTTTTCGGATCAATATATAATATATAACAATATTAATATTGTGAAATGGTTCAAATTGTATATTGAAAAATGGTTCAGATTGTACATGAACGAGAAATTCATCTTAAAAAATCTTTGACTGACGATTTTTATTTTTTTCAAATCTAAACTCTCAATTTCACATTAAAAAATTACAAGATTTTTATGTGGTTTATATAGTTAAAATTTAAAAAGTTGAAATTAAATTCCTCGCTGCTCTGATTGGAATCTGGGTTGATTGTAAAATAATATTTTAATTTGAAAAAAATTATTTTTTTTTCTAAAACTTGAGTTGTTCATATATATATAAACATCAAGTAACTAAATTGAAAAAATATTTAGAATTATTTTTTTTATAATAACGGGCAAAGAATTGGTGAGAGTTATTTTTGTTATTTAACATCATTAATTTTCTATATAAACAAGGGTTGGTGCTATTCAGGATAGAACAATCTGCTCTTCTGCCTCTTCTGTCTTCCTTCTACTTTCTTTAACTGTCTTTCCTGCTATAGTTAAAAAAAAATTACTTTAAACCATATAATTTATTTTATGCTCATTTAATTTAATACAATTCTATGCTTTATTATTCTAATAGTTAATTATTATTTTATACTTACATAAAATGACTTGAATTAAACAAATAACATTTGTTCCCCGACAATTAATTATAATGGATAATGCTACTGCTGTAAATTCAAGAGAATCTATTACCTATATTTCCGCTGTTTAAAACCAACTGCAATTCTAATTTGATATAAATTCTAATTTGATATAATTCTATCATGAGGAGGGGGGGGGCTGAAAAAAAAAATTCCTCTAAAATAAAAATAACTGAATTTTTTTCTTGACCTCTCTAATTTATAATTTGGCCCCCCCTAACTATTTTTTCTTGCTCCGCCCGTGTCCTCCCTACACTGGACTTTTATAACCAGTGTATAACCTATATATATATATATATAACATTAATCTCTTAATCTGGTTCAAGACATTCCATTTTTTTTTTATCTGTCTTAGTCTTTGCGTTAGTTGTTTGTTACCAAGTAGTGTTAAGATGCTATTTTAAGTAATAGTTGAAAAAGTAAAATGTATGTTTTATGGTTAAAGCTGGTTGAAACAGTAACTTCTGATTTTTAAAAGTAGAAATATCAATTAATTAATATCTTTAGAGATAGAAACAGTTACATTGACTTTTTGTTTTTGTTTTCTGCACTTGTATAGTTACATATATATGTTCACTTGATGATCATGAATTTATGACTATATGCATTTAATTATTACACTCCTTCATTACTTCTACCATAAAATTGTAAAATAACAACAAAATTACTAATATAATATTTTATAACAGTAATGTTTTATTATAATAGTGACAAAATATTTCTATAAGCCATTTCCAACGGAATATATTATGTTGTTAATTATCAATAAAATCACCGACACAATATAATAATAATAAAATATTATATTGGTGATTTCATCATTAATATGACACCATCATTTTTCAACAAATTTACTTTTGATATTTTCCGTCGCAATAATCCGTCAAAAATCTTGTCGATAAATCTAAAAGTTTTATAAAAACCTATTCTCCCCTTCTTCTTCTTGAACTGCAAATTAAAATAACAACTCCTGCCACCCATTTTGCTATAAATCTAGGCCTCATCATCATAAATTTGATCATCCAACACTTTGTAGTGTGAGCATCATTTTCTTGGTACTATTTTTTAAAAAATATTTTTTATATCAAGTAAGTAAATCTACCCCCGTATGTTTTAAGATAATGTATTCATTTGAGATGGAGTATTTGTAGTGTATTTTTCTTGTATATTTAAGTGTTCAACAACCTTTTCATATAAAATTAAAGTTTGATTTGTATGTTAGAATTTGTTTGTGAATTGAGAAAATTTGATTTTTTTTTGTAATTTGACGAAATTGATTTTGAAACTTAATTAGGTGTGTTATAATGAAAGAAATGATGTAAACTTTAATGGGTAACAAAAATATTTTGTTAGTTTTATTGTTATGTTGTTAATTTTAGGGCAATTAATTTTTTTTTATTGAATTGATAACAATTAAATGGTATTAATGTAGATTGAATAAGTTTGAATTGAACAAATAATAGATAATTAGTTGAATACCGATTAAATATTGTTAATTGGATTTAATTGGTTAATATTTTGATGCATTGATCATTGCATTTTTGTAAAAAAAAATTATTATTGATTATATATTAGATTGTGAATTCATTTTTAATTGTCAAAGTTGAATTTTGAATTAATTGTTATATTATTAAAAAATGTGGTCATCATTATTTTATATATGTTTTCTAAGTAATGGATAATCATTATTGGATGTATCGAGATTCATTACAAGGGTTGTGTATGGAAGATTATTGTAAAGGGATTGAGACTTTTATTAATTATGTATTTCAAATCCAAAGAATATTAGTGGAGGTGAAATTAGATATTTATATGTGAAGTGTAAAAACAAAAAGTTCCACCAATGATATGTTATGATGATGCATTTTCTAAAAATAAAGATTGTGAGTCGTTGAGAAGTTGGTTGAACAACAAATTAGTGATTTGAGGGCCAAAATAGATGTAAAATGTGAACAACACGAAAGGAAGTAATTGGAAGAGATGATTTTATACATGTCCACTCATTATCCTTCTCCTTACGGACCTCCATAATATTTTTCTCTCCCTTTCCCCTCCTCCTGCAACCTTTTTTTAATGTTCTTGAATATTTATAATTGATTTTTACTGTTAAATTAATGTTAAAAAATATAAATATTTACTTTCAATATATATTAAATGTATTATTTAAGTTAAATTTTTGGTATGATATTTTTTAATGTCAAATTATTTTGTGATAGCATTAAAAAAATTATTCACTCCATCGATGAAATTACAACCAAAAATAAAAACTTAGTTGGTTAAATACATCAATTTTCATTGGAGAATCACATAAAGTTGTTAAGTGTTTTGATTTATATCAAGATAATCATCGATAAATTGTCAATAATTCTGCTGATTATCCTTGGAAATATGAGATTTATTGACAATATATCAGTAATATCTATCGATATTGGATAAACCAACAAAATTAGTCATTACATATTTTTTTTCACTAATAATAATATTTCGCTAGTAATTTAAAAATATCAATAAAATATTAATCACTAACACAACACCAGCACACAAAATAGTTCTGTTGATAAATTCATGAGATTTAATTGTAACCATGGATTGAATGCTTATTAATTTTGCGACTTAAATATACGTCGGCTTCTAGTGATATATATATATATATATATATATATATATATATATATATATATATATATATATATATATATGTTGCATGCCATCGACTTTTAGGGTTACTTGCACGATTATATATCATTTAGATGGTTATACGTACCGGATTTTCCACAAAAATAAAAACCAGCTGTCAGCTTAAATAGAATTAATGCATGCACAATCATCACCACGTCTATAACCACAAGTATATATCAAACTGATCGCTAATCTTGTTTGCAACTGCATGCTGTCTGAACAGATTAAATATTCAGACAGAATCTTGTTTGCAACAGCATGCATGCACAGATTAACATACAGCATGCTGTAGACACACACACACTGCAATACTTATAAATTAATTATGTGCGCATCGACCTCACTTTATTATGGTTTGGTACTGTAGTAGTTTTTTTTTTATACAATCATAAAAAAAAATTTATTTGTTTTGTTAAATAATTTCTATTTTTTTGCACTGAATCTCACGTATAATTATATTTTAAACCATAGTTTTGTAGAAGTTATAACAAAATACCTTTTATTCTTGGAGGCATGCTTTGTATTTGTTTAATTTGCTCTTAAAAATTCATTTTATGATAATTTTAATTAAACATGTATTTTTTAAAAAGTATAATTAAAAATATTTTTTTAAATTTATTTTTTTAAACTGCACAGAATCTACGACAATTCTAAAGAAACTTCATTTTCAAAATGAAAACTTGAGTGTCTTACGCAACCTATAGAAATACAAAGAAACATGTTATAGAAAATTTTACAAGTAATTATCGCAACCTCAACAACTTATTTAATTAACGAAATTCCAAAATGGGGAAAAGTGAAAAATATTGTCCGGGAGATGTCATTTCAACCAAGAAAACAAAGATAATTTTTTAGACCCTATGGGATTGTTTAAAACTCAATAGATAAAAAATTAAGTCTTAGATTAGGAATGAATATTAGTTAATTTAACCCAAATTTAAACCTGAAATAGATCCAAAATAAATAAATAACATTAATTTATATATATATATATATATATATTTACATAACTAAGTTAATTGTGTACCAAATAATTATAAATTATTATATTTAGATTTGGATCCGGGTTACTGATATCCAAAACTGGATCGAGTCGGATTTGGATGTTGAAAATACATATCCAATCAAGTTTGAGTTGAGATTAAATAATTATTTTGGATTTAAATTCAAATACAGATGTTACTCTACCCGATCCTTAGACATTCATTGACAAGATAAGGGAGAGTTAATTGATTAACCCTTGGGTGTTTGCACATTGGCTTGAAATGTATAATTTCACATAAAAAAGAATTAAACAGATAGCAGTTATCGTAACTAATATTTTCGTATATCTAATTAAGAGAGGATTAATTATTGCGGCAAGTTCTTACGAAGAGTGTCATTTTCTTAATGGTTCGAACGACAAGAGAATCAAGGTTGGTGAAAAGATCTTTAAGAGCCGCATTAATTGCAGAACCTTGGGAAAATGTTGGTGGGCAATCAGAAATTAAAAAAAAAAAAAGTCATGATCAGGGACCACAACGAAGGACTCTGATGGGGCCAAAAGAATTCACCCTTTGATAGATAGTCCTTAAAAAATAAAGGGGGAAAAAGAAAGTTGAATTTTGAAAAATAACAGAGAACCAATTAGAGTGACCATGTCAGCGGACTTAAAAAAAAAAAAAAATATATAATAAACGTGTTTGAAGGTTTATGCACGTAAACCCAGAGAGTCAAATAATTCAAACCTCTTTACTTCCTTTTATTTGTTTTTTGGCTGTGTCTTGCCTAATCAAATACCTGGTATTTTCTCCTGATCGGTCCAAATTTAGAATTCTCTACCTTGAAATCAAACTAGCTAGCAATAAAATTCAGTCTTTCTATCAATTTCACTTTGTAATCTATAAATACTAACGCGTCGAACCCAGTTGAAGGACTTATAAAAATCACAAATAACACGACCGAGTTCTTTACATTGTTGTCCACAGATTTTTGTTATTATTGTTTGCCCATCTTCTTCATCAAGCCATGCAGCAGCGTTCAGCATCGACAGCCAAGAACTTGGTTCGTAAAATCTGGAACCACCACAACCAAATCCAATCCCTCAAACGACCACCCTGTGATGTCTTCATTAATCATCGTTGCATCGATACCAAGAGGACCATCTCCGGGTTGCTCTTCGATCATCTTTCTAGACTCAGGCTCCATCCATTTTTGGATAGCAAGAACATGAGACCTGGTGACAAATTATTTGACAGCATTGATCGAGCTATCCATGAATGTAAAGTTGGGATTGCTGTGTTTTCGCCGCGTTATTGCGAGTCATACTTTTGCCTCCATGAATTGGCTTTGTTAATGGAGACGAAGAAAAGAGTTATACCTATATTTTGTGATGTCAAGCCATCTCAGCTTCATGTTAAGGATAACGGGCGTTGTCCTCCCAAAGAGCTGCAAAGGTTTGCCTATGCTCTTGAAGAGGCAAAGTACACCGTTGGACTTACATTTGACACCCTCGAAGGGTATGTGTACCATTTTTAATTACTCTGGAGCACAAAATGTTGAACAAAAAATACTAACTACTTCTACTAGTATTATTATCTATTATTTCATTCTACTATAGTGTTTTAATGTCTGATTAATTTATATATGGTTAAATGTTTCTAATCTTGATTTTTTTTTTGATGCAGGGATTGGTCTAAATTCTTGACAACAGCTGCGGAGGCCGTCGTTCATAATTTGATCGAGGTGGATGGAGAAGAAACACACAAGGAGCGTAAATATTTTATGAAGAATTATTTCTGAGAAATCAAGATGAAGCACACATAAATGCATCCAAAACCACATGCATCGTGACTTGATTAAATAAGCATGAAATTTTTTTCATTTGTTAATTTTTGTAACGATCAATTGTTCATTCGGAGATCTTTTTGTTGTTTGTAATTGTAAACAATAGAAAAAACAAAATACAAAGAGGCCAGAGACTATAGAGCTAGCGAGGTAAAAATCTAACAATGTTCATATGTTCATGTTCAAATAATTTTTTTTTTGGTATGTTTGTGTTTGTATTCCATTTCTTTTGTTCTTATGAATGCATTCTCTCTCCCCCTAGAACAACGAAATTGGCGATGTTTTGCTGCGAAAATACCTCAGCAATATGTCTACATTAATATAACAAGTTAGAGCGTGTTTGGTTGTGTCTTCTGACGGAAAGGCCGGCTAAAAGAAAGATGGTGCACGATGCTGCATGCGTGCATTGAAGACAAAAAGCCTAAATTAATAAATAATCATTCGACACATAAGAGAGGACAGAGATAGCCACCCTTAATAAATTTCCAGGAAGCTTTTGTGAAGGTGGCTGGTGGTGAGGTTCAAGAAAGCCATAAAATTCTTCCTGGGCTTTTCTAGAAACCTAAAATATGCACGAGTAAAAGATTAATTGATGTGAAATTAGATGAATTAGTCTTTATTATATATATATATATCGATTTAATTCAACTATAATAATATAGCTGTGAGGGATTAAAATAATAATTATTTTATAAAAAAAAACAAATCCTATGTTGAATCAATCCAAAATTTAATTAAACAATAAACAATGAGATGGTATCTCAAGAAATATTTTAATTTCTTGCATTTACTGAGCGTATTAAATAGGAGAGTAATATGTAATAAATTAATGAAAGTGGATCATGCATCTACATTAAAAGTTTAGATTATTTTAATCATGAGAGGTATAGCTCAACTGTTTAGGCCCTTGATTTGCTTTCTAGAAGTCATCAGTTCGAGTCTCACAAATCTCAGGGCCACTAGATGCATGCTTACATATGATCGTTGACTTCAGAGTCAGTTAGATTAGTTGAGGTACACACAAACTAAGCCGGACATCAATGTTAATAAAAAAAAAGCTTAAACTATTTTGGATAAATATTCCTAAGCCAATAAATTAGACATATAGTAATAGAGCTAGACTAAGAAGGAACAAAAGGCTCAAGTAAAATCTTGGAGTCCATAATTGTGACCTCAAAATGAAACGGTCATGCACCTCTCCTTGAATTGAAAAGTTTGTAGAAATTATTACATGACCTGGTTAATGTAAATTAAATCAATAATATTATCGATCGAACAACCCACTAGAGCAAGGGTGGAGACAGGGGGAGGCTGGCCCTGCAAGGAAATTTTTTTTCCAACCTCCTTTAAATTCATTCTTAGTATTCTTATAAGACACCGCACAAATCACAGCATTTTAATCCCCTTTAATTTTATGTTTTGGTTCCGCCCCTGTACTACAGAGTTGCTAACAATTATTCTCTAAAGAATTTCTTTTTTTTTTTAAAGAATGAGCAACCTAAATCAAATCTCTATTAATTTTCGACAATTATTTAACAAATAAATAAAACAATTATGAACAGAAGCTATAAAAGGAATGCGTGTGTGTGTAGAAAGGGTACGTAGCTAGCGTGTATAAAATGGAAAAATAATCAAAATTCAATGGAACTTGGACATCGCTAAAAATAGAGCCGAAATGGAATATACCTTGAATGTTTGAACTTGTCATCATCGATCTTCTCGTTATTTATTTAGCTAGGGTAGTTGTATTATTCTAGCAGACATAAATTCCCGCACACAAACATCCTCCATGCATGACGACAATCAAGTTATCGTCCCTGTTCTTGACTATATATACATATACATCGATCGATCCTACCAAAATCAAAATCTTGCTTAGATAATATATATATATATATATATATATATATATCGTTTTATAATATTCTCTCAAGGTGTCCAAAATACACACACACACTCATCATTCTTGCACTGGCGGATTCTCATGTTGCTCTAACTTCTAAGCATTCAAGCTATATAAAACTAAAGATGACGTTCAATTTCCAGGCAAAACAAAGAAATGAAATTATCGAGAAATTATAATGCATATGTTATGTGTTTTCACTATTACGTCCATACAATCTTGCCTGTCCATACCTCTTAATTAGTCATGTGAATATTTTATCTGGAGAGTTTCTTATCAAAGTCAAATCTAAAATGATAATAAAAAAAAAAAAACTAAATTTAATTGTTGCTACAGTGACATTCTCAAATAGAGTTTGACCCGGTAAAGATTCCACGTCCCAACTCCCAAGCTAATATTTTTTTTCAATACAAAACTGAAAAAAGGCGATAATTTGTTTTTTAGATCTTATAAATTATTAAAAATCTAAGTTAATTCATGGAGTTTTATAAAAGTTAATGAACTATTAATTTAGTATCAAACACAATCAGGATTGAATTTCAAATTTACAAGTTGTTGAATCAACCTAGCTAGTGACTGAACCGAATTTGACAAGGGTGTCCTAGTAGTAGTTAGATGGATATCTAGACATAGCCAAGAAGAAAAGAAAAAGAATTGAACCGACAATTCACCGAAAAGCGTAGGCACGGTGGAGGCAATTGCCCCTAGAAATGGGACAAAGTTTTGTGTGCTGTGAATTGACTTTTTTGTTTATGTCGATGTTGAGGGAGTTTCTTTCTTGATTGTGTGTTTTGGAGGGTTTTAAGGGCTGTAAATTGACTTGACATTGACTGGTACGATCATCGATTGGTGCTCGATTTGATGATTATCAACATTCTGGGCTCTGTAGCTGTGAGAGAACACGTGTTTTGGAAAATCACGTGTGTGGCAGCGGTGGAGACAAGACTTTCCATGAATGAGACAGCGGGTCTGTCAGCCTCTTTATGCTAGAGGTTGGTGACGATTTCTAGCGTCTATCTCTTTCTTCTCTCTTTTCTTTTCATAACCAACCTCTGTATCTTTGTTTTATTAGGCCCTCTTCTTGTATTTCTGTCCTTCGTTGCAGCCATACGCATGAGTTAAATGTTATTATCTAATTTGAACTTTCACGACCTTTCAACTCCACTTTCACGTACGGCTAACTTCTAGAAAATTAAACTTTAAACCGTAATTATACATGGAGTTCGGTGTAACAAAGCAAAAAGTATTTATCTAACTTTTTCCATGTAGTTAAATAAAAAATCGAACATTCTTTAAAAGCTTTGTACATATGATGTTGCGGCTATTCGTAAAACTCTTTCTCTTCAGAAAATTTTTAGAAACATTACAAGGTATGGAATTCTCATTTAAGGCTTCCATATCATCTATAACCTTAAACAGATTCTCATAAACATTAATAGGATCGAATGTATGTATATATATGTAGATGTGCATGCATGCATGTAAAAATTTCTTATAAATTATTGCAATTAGAAATTTTCGTGCGAGTTCAAGTATAAAAACAAAGATTCCAATGATAGCAAACCACCAGCTACTTTTTTAAGAACCATGTAATTATAATATATTTTCTCATGATCATCAATTAATATCTTAAAGTACAAACCATCATCACCACTATCATCATCGTTGTTATTTTATTATCTCCTCCATTATTAAAAAGAATTATAAGTAACTATAGAGTAGGTCTTGAATTTGAACCAATGAGAATAGAGGCAACTTTCTTCTTTTTAAGAATCTATAATCTGTAGCTAAAATCATGTTCTCCCCATGGAAACACAATACTTTATCTTGTTATTAAGCTTATACTTTACATCTCTAAGAACATGTATAAATGTCATGTAGCTAAAAACTCTTAAATATGTATAAAAGATATTTATTCACTTCCATATTATTTGTGGTACATCATAGTTAAAAAGAATTAATGGAGAAAGGTTTATCATGGCAAGTACCGTCTTGATTGACTCATCTTAAAAAGACTTAGACAACTTTGTATTAGAAAGCATAAACATTATCATTTCAAAAATGGTTCTATTCATTCTCGTTGTCACTCCGTTTTGCTATAGATTATTTGGAACTTGTCTTATTAAACATAATATCATGTTCCTTACAATAATTCTTAAAATAGACTCGTATATTCACTACAATTATTTATTTGGATACATTTCAACTTTTTATTGATTTCTATTTCAACTTTAGTATATAAATCATTGAAGACATCAATAACTTGATCTTTGGATTTCAAACAAGTAGCATAAATCTTTCTGAAATAATCATTCATAAAACTAACAAAGTATACAACACCTTTAAAAGACTTACCAATCATAAAGTAAATATTACTATAAACTAAATAAATAAAAAATAGATTTTGTTTATAGAGTTGATATATAAAATGCAGCTTTATACTGTTTACCAACTAAACATTAAGTGCAAGTATTTAATTTTAAACCTTTTAAATAAAGAAGAATTTTCTTATAAGGAACTCAAAACCTTTCTCACTCAAATGCTTAAATAGCTTATGTTATAAGTCGATGAAGGATCTTTAATTTTATTCACTTTCCCTTTAAAAACAATAACCATAGAAATTTTAGAGATCTTCTATCTATTATCTCTAAAGAAGCCTTATTCATCAATTATAGATTAAGAGTAGGCACATATTGGGCACAAATATCGATCGAGTGACCCATCAGAACAAAACTTGACTAAGCATACCCATTTACAACCATTAGGTTTGACACCTAACAGACAAGTCACAAGATCCCAAGTGTGATTGTCTTGGAGAGCTTGGATTTCTTCTTGTACGGCCTGTTGCTAATATGCTTAAGTGGCTGCCTGAGTATAAGAGTGAGGAACTGAAACAGTGTCTAGAGTGGCAGTAAGTGAGGTATGAGAAAAACCATACCTATCTGGTGGATGTATAACCCAAATGGGGCGTCGAAGTGTAGGAAGCATAGAATCAGATGACAGATCAATATCTGGAAGAGGCATTGAAGAAGGATGTCAATGATACACTACACCTGGTTTAAATTGCTTAATAGAAGAAGGTACATCATCAAAAGTAGGTAGAAGAATAATAGGAGGATCATAAATACCCTGAGACTGAAAGAAATATTGATTTTCAAAGAAAATCACATTCCGGGAGATTCAAAATTTGTTTGCATGATCATCATAACAAACAAATCCTTTCTAAGTAAGGCTATATCCCATAAAAGCACACGTGATAGACTGGGCATCAAGCTTGTGATGATCAACAGGTGGCAAATGAACAAAATAAACACATCTAAAAGTATGGAAGGATTGATACTCAAGAGACATGCCAAATAATAAAAAATAGGAAGAATCATAATTTAGAGTGGCAATAGGCAAACTATTGATCAAATAAATAGTAGTGCATAAAGCTTCTACCCAAAACTTAGAAGGTACAGACGAATCAATCAGTGAATGACATCTAAGAATGACGATTCTTACGCTTAACGACACCATTTTGTTGAGGGGGTATAAGGACAAGAACGCTGGGAAATAATCCTTTTTTGCTGATGATAAGCCTGAAAGGAATGAGACATGTATTCCCCTCTGAGTCGAATCGTTACGTTTTGACACAAGTACGAAACTATATCTCAAAAAGTGCAATAAATTTTTGAGAAACAAAGAACACGTCAGCTTTAGAATGAAGAAAGTAGATCCAAGTAAATCGACTATAGTCATCGATAAAGATCACAAAATAACGATATTGACCATGAGAAATAATAAGACTGACATTGGTTGAGTTCATGGTTCGGGTTCACCCTAAATAAACTAAGATGTGTGAGGTGAACACCATGCAGACGCACTGTTCACCCTCTCATCTTTTACTGTGAACGACATTGGTCATTGTTTTTTTAAAAGGTTTTACGATAAATTTAAAGGGAAAATATGTAAGGTGAACAATATGCAGCCGCACTGTTCACCCCTTTATATTTTACTGTGGATGACATTATTTGTTTATTTTTTAGGTTTGTTATAAATTTAAAAGGAAAAAAATATTAAACCCAGTTGAGTTCATGGTCCGGGTTCACCTCACAAGTTTTACTGTGGATGACACTGTTCACTTTTTTTGTTTAAGAAATTTTTTCTCTTTTTTGTTTCTATTTTTTAAATTAATCTTAATCTTAATCTTATTTATATTTAGATTAATATCTCTTCTCTCTTTTAAGTTATTTAGAAAGCCTATTTGAAATAACAATTATTTTTAATTATGCTTTTAATTTTTTATGAGATTTTTCTGATTAATCTATATATATTTTTTAATATTTTGTATAGATGCACTTTATTTTTTAAAATAAAAAGATATTTATTTTCAAATAATATTTCTAATATGTGCAGCCTTACATATTATTTTTTTTCCTTTTATTTTATTCAATCAATTTAATATATGTGTCTATTTTTATTATCATTTGATTGAATGAAAAATTATTTTAATTAATAAATTTAGCAAACATAACCGTTTAAATGTCATATCTTGCAAAATTAAATATCTTGATCTACACATCTCTCTTGATTTTCTAGTTTTTATTTTTAGTCATAGTTTATGGTTTCTTTTTACTTATTAACACACATAGTTCTCAATTTAATTGATTACATATATATATATATATATAAATTTTTTTAAATACAAAAACATGTTGAAAAAGATTTTATATAAATGTTTTTTTGAGAAAAAAATATTTAACCCACGGGTCACACATCTATTATCTTCTATTTTGTGTCTATCTTTTTCTACTTTGAAATGGAAAACCATTAACAAAATACTGAAATTGCAATAACAAAACAAATCCAAGAAAAAGTGGATCATGCATAGATACCATGTATGTTTTGACTTGAAAAGAGAACAACAATTAGTTATAGCATTAGATGCCATGCCTGTGCGATGCCGCGGGCTTGTGGCATGCTTGTGCGTTGTTGTAGGTTTGTGAAAAAAAAATTATATGAAGATAAACTGTTGCAATCCACAATGTTTTCAAGAAAAAAATTACAAAGCTAAATTCTTAACCAGCTTAATATTTAAAAAATAAAATGAGCAAAGAAAATTTTGGAAAAAATCATAACAAAAAACAACAAAAGAAAAAAAAACCATGCAGGGAAACATTGTAGCAATCTATAGTGTTTCATGAGGAAATCTACAGTTATAATTCTTAACCAGCTCAATATTAAAAATAATAATATCGAGAAAGACAATTTTAAAAAAATTCATAACAAAACAAAAATCATGTGGGGGAACACTGTAGCAATCCACAATGTTTTAAAGAAAAAAAGTACGAAGCTAAATTCTCAACCAGCTCAATATAAAAAAAATAAAATTGACAAAGACAATTCTGGAAAAAAAACAAAAAAATCATAAAAAAAGAAAAAAACCATGTGGGGAAACACTATAGCAATCTATAGTATTTTAAAGAAAAAAAACTACAAAGCTAAATTCTCAACCAACTCCATATTAAAAAAATAAAATCAACAAAAACAATTCTGAAAAAAAAAACACAAAAAAAAGAAAAATATAGAGAAAAGAAGAAGACAATTTTGGAAAAAAAAAAAGCAAAACAAAATGAAAAAATGGAAAAAAAACATGTGGGGAGAGTTAAAGCTAAATTCTTAACCATCTTAATATTAAAAAAATTGACCAAGATAATTTTTTTAAAAAAATATGTGGGGAAACACTGTAACAAAACAAAAACCATGTGGGGAAACATTGCAACAATCCACAGTGTTTTAAAGAAAAAAACTACGAAGCAAAATTATCAACTAGCTCAATATGAAAAAAAATAAAATCGACAAAGACCATTTTGAAAAAAAAACATATAAGGAAACATTGTAATAATCCATAATATTTTAATAAAAAAACTACAGAACTAAATTTTTAACCAGTTCAATATTTAAAAAAATCAATAAAGATAATTTAAAAAAAAAACACTAAAAAGTAAAGACAATATTGGGAAAAAAAGAAAAAAAACATGTAAAGCTAAAAAAAAAGAAGGGAAAAAAATTAAAAAAAAATATGAAAAAAATTACCGTACTCTCTCCACACATTTTTAGAGTGTTTGTTAATTAATTGGAGAGGCTTTGCTTGATATGATTGCTTTTTACAGTCGCAAGCTCAGCTTTTATGTCAACAACAAAGGAAAGACATGCAAGGCTATCAAGTTCCTCCCTGTCTTTGAAGTTCAGTTCGTATAATGAAAGTTATTAAATTAGAGTTTTTCAAGTTTTAAGTGTAGAGAAAATCTATTTTATCAGTTCAGAAATTCAATAATTTATAAAATTATCTTGAAAATAATATACAAGACTGTTTAATAAATAGTAGCTAAATCGACCTAAACTAAAAGGGAAAAAAATTCCTTAACAGTTAGGAAAAATAAAAGAAATATATGAAAATAACAAGAAAAAATAAAGAAAATAATAGAAAAAGAAGCTCGTTTCACACGTTAAAACTTCTTGAACTTGTCAATACTCGTACCATGTTGAACAGTGCATATGCCCTTTCTTGACGGAGAGATCCTTCTGGTAACATTTTCTTTTTGTTCCCCATTTAGACCATAAAAGATATATTGACTCACAGTTCGAAATTGACAGATTAAGGCACATAAACAACCATATGTAAACCTTCCAATTAGTTCATAAGATGTCATTAGTCATATTCGGTGCGAGGCCTAACAAAATTTGAGTTGTCAAAAGCTCAAATCATTCCCATTCACGTAAATAATTTGAGTTGTCAAAAGTTCAAATCATCGGTGGATAGAAGTAACAACTGATGGTTCAAGAAAAAATCAGAAAAAAAGTCTTCTTTTGTTTTTTTTTTTCGTGTTTTAACCTTGAAAAAATCATAGCTATTGGCATAAGACACCTTAATGTTTGTTTTTTATTTTTTAAGAGTATGTTTGGTATTATGGTAGTGGTTATTTTTTAAAATGTTTTTTACTTAAAAATATATCAAAATAATATTTTTTTTATTTTTTATAATTTATTTTTAATACAAGCACATCAAAACGATTTGAGAAGATCACAAAAATATTAATTTGAAACAAAAAAATAAAAAAAATTCAAATTTTTTTCAAAAGCACTTTTAAAACGCAAAAATAAACAGGTTCTAAAGTTACGAAGAAGAAAGCAGTGTTATGTACGCACACACAAACTTTGCAAATATAAACTTTTATACACGGTTAATGCCTTATATTCTAGTGAATGATGAACAGTATAAATATGCACCACATTCCATGTAATTAGATACCTCCTTTCTTGATCAATGATTATTTCTTACCAGTTTGTCACTGATAATCATCAACTTCTCCATCAATGGAAGGCCATTAGCAACAAACCACCACACCAAAAAGAAGAGGACGCGGTGGCGCTTCATGGTAGAAAGATATTTTTGGCTGCTCGAAGGCGTTGCATGTGCCACTCAATGTGCACGAGTGCTTCCCATGCATTGGCCACATGCACCTATACCTTTTGATTTTTTTTTTGTTATTTATATTTAGTTAAATACTATATTACTCCTAAGCTGACTTGATAATAACAAAATAAATCAACGTGGAAAGAAGGAAAAAACCCCTTGACACCAGTTTTAAAATTCACTTGTAAGGGCATTATGGTCATTTTATTATGCTTTTTATTTCTTTAATGTTTTATATTTAGTCAAATAACAAATTGTCTCTTAGCTAACCTGATAATAACAAAAAAATCCATTTGAAAATACAAAAATACCCATTAACACCAGTTTTAATTTATTTTTGTTTTGAAGAATATTTTAGTCATTCTACTATGCTTTTAAAATGAAAAAAAGACATATATGTTCCCATCAACTTGATATTACCTTGTAAAAAGATTTTTAATGCTCTTAATATTTAGTGTTAAATTTGTTTAATGGGAATTGCAAAACTACAAAAAAAAAAAACTATTCAAGTTAACAATGTCTTCACTCACTTCCTATAGTATTTTTCAATGCCCAATTAACTTTTGTTAATAAGACTTCACTAGTTAAAACCAAATACTTATAAATGTGTGTCTGGGATTATATCAAGGAATTTCTTGGGTTTTTCATTCATCATAAAGGTATTGAAGTAGGCTACAGCTGGATATCAATTTAATATAAGAAAACCATTAAATTTTATGTATAAAATAAATAAAAATTATAGACAAAAATGAAGCTGTAAAATAAAGAAAAATAGATTACATAAAAGAGGCTGAGAATATATCAACTTATAATCAAAATAAAGTTGAATACTAAACTAAATTAATCAGAATATAAATCTTACTTATGAATTGTTAATAAACATAATAGAATCTTTTAAAATGTTTTTTCCTAGTTTGGTGGATACTCCGTCTAAATTTATGATCATTAGTGTTTCTGTAGTGCCATATATGCCATGCATGTGCTTAATTGGGCACTATACCATTTTAAGGTTTGTGTGGGACCAATGAAAAATGATGTCAAGCGACGAGTAATGTTAGGATGCATAATGTTTTACTATTAAAAGTTATGTAGTGAATTACACAACATTTATTATAAGTAAGGGGTTCTAGATCATAAAGAGTAATGGATTATAATTAGTATCTAATAAATTGAATTATCAGTAAATCATTAATTAATTATAAAGTGCCACATTAATTGATATAAAAAAAATGGAGTATTCCTAATATTACTCTAACCTGGTAGACTGCATATTCATCAAATTATAGTCAATAACAAAATTGGAAATTGATGGTGAAAAAAAATTAATCCATTCAAGATTGTCAACAAGTAATCCTAATTGAGCTGACAGCAGGTCCAACTGAGGTTACTAGCCAAAAGGTCAAACAAAAACTATTAGCTAGCAAGCCTAATCAAGGTTGGTTGGTTAACTATAGGCCTAACTGAGGTTGGCTTAAGCACAATCTAACCTAACCTCTTATTTGCCAACTAAACTTTTCCTCTATGACTTAACCTAACCCTTTCATCTCCCAACCAAAACTCCTCTCATTAGCCCAACCTAACCCTCTCTCTCATCAAACCATAAATGATTATAGAGTTACCTTACTAGGCACACACCATAATAAAACAATCCCTCAACCTATCTCTTTTCATTACTACACGCTTAAAAAGGGTACCCTTTCACACCAATAGTTATCTCCCTTGTCATTTCCCAACTTCTCCTAAAAGGATGCCTACTCTTTCGCCAATGACTATCTCTCTCATACACATACCTAATATAAAGTTCTCATTTTTGCCTAAAATAGAAATCCTTTGTGTACTTAGATTGACTCTACGACTACCTTTCTGGTTTGTAATAGATACACTTTCATGCCAATAATTGTCTTCTTAACTTGTCTCACATTCAAGGCCACCTTATCCAACCAATAACAAGCAAGACATAATAACCAATGACTCAACTTTGTAAGAAAAATATTTTACTTAACCATAAGGGAAGCTTAAGTGATTGAGTATATAAATACACTTAGTCCCTAGGTAAGTAGGACAAGTCCTAAACACATGATTTCATAGACAAACTCACTTGACTCCATTACTCTCATGTTCCACATACAACATTGTTCTCCCTGCCACACATTCTCTCTTTACATATACATTTCACTGTTTTTACATTTACTAACTTAAGCATCAGAGGGTTTCCTATTCTAACAAAGGAGTTGTTTTACAAGTCAATCACTAGCCTATAACATAGTCATAGAAAGCTCAAATCCAGTATAAATTTTTCACAACTTTAACGATGGCGTTGTCTATGAGAAATTGAACAAAAAGCTAGTTCATTCTTATCAATCACAAAAAATTATTTACATGGTAAATGATTTGGAAATTATTAGACGTGAAAGGTGACTTATCTCTCCACCATAAGAACTCCAACTCCCCTATATATCCACCAACTCTCTCATCAAGTACAAATACTCAACAATGTTTTACATATATAAAAGTAGCTTCGCATTCTTCCATTTCATCAATAAAAAATACAACATACAACTCCATTATATACACTAAGTGCATAGAGATAACTCTATTTTCATGAAAAAACAATATGCAAAGTTGGTCTAATACTTTGACTTAATAAAAAGTCATTCCTATTATGAGAAGTAGTCTTTAATAAGTCATACTCACATAAGTGGTTACCACCATCAATTTTCTTCAAAGTCTCGCTTGCAAGCTCCTCGTCGAAAAAGACTTAAACATAAGACTGTATGAACTTCTAAGAATGAACACCATTCCCAACAGGTAAGAGATTCTCCACTGTTTCATTTAGTGTTACACACTCATCTCTTTAAAGATTGTGTCTCCGCAAAGGTTAACTTGAATAATTATGATGACTTTACAGATACCATAAAGCATATATAAATGTTAGAAGCATCATAGATCTTGTAATGCAAAACAATGATGTTATGTGTAAAATTTCCTGACAACATTCCATGGATTTTCTCATGTGTGGTATCATAGCTATGAGCCTAGCATCATCCTTAGCCTTTACAATCTTTTCATTAAGCTCATCTCTCATTTAAGCACTAAAAAAAGCATGATCAAACTTCTAAAAAGAGCAAAAATATTTCTTCATGTTTCCAAAGTTTCCAATGAAAAATCTTCATAATAAGATCTCTATATCTCCATTGAATTCTCTATATATCTATACTTATTTTTAAAAGGATCATGATTATTTATTTCCAAAAGGATAAGATCCTTTTCTAGATTTTTGTGACAGCTCAAAGAGCAATTTAGTTGAAGGTAACAATAACTATCAAATACACCATGTTATAAAAGAAAGTGAAAAATCAGTGAACTATATTTATCCTATTAGAAAAGGAAATATATATGTCCACGAGCCAATAAAACTATACCCACATGTTTGCGTCTGCTGTTTTTTCAAGTTTAAATAATCTATTAATTATAGAACTTATAGATCCATATTCATATATACAATAAGAACCAGAAGGAATTTCTTTTTCTACCAAATATTATTTGTTTTTATGATGAAGAATTTGGACCATACTCTTTAGGTATAGTTTAGATATATCTTAGATAGATGTGTAACCAACTAGACAAGATTTTCAGTTAAATTGAAACCTGCGAACCTTATACTAATGATCCACAAAGACGGGGAAGAGAATATTTGCATACATAAGAGAATACGTTTAAGAAATTTCAAAAATCCCCTTGTTATCCAAAATGTAGTTATTGTTTTTGAAATCAACCCAGCCGATAGTTTTCAAGAAAATTAAATTATTTATCTGTTTTCAAACATTCCCACGCTTAACCTTTTAAGTTTGATTTTTAAGAATAGGATCTAGAGAAATATTTTTCTCTAAATCCATATAAAAATTATGTTTTAAAATTATTTTGAAAAAAAATCAATTGACACATAAATTAACCGGAACATAACTTCGTATGGTGAAATGCAAAAAAAAAAACATTTAGCACATGAATTTTAGGCATGATTGAAAGTGTGGTGGATATTACTTTTTGTTTTGAAATGTATCAAAATAATTTTTATTTTTTAAAAAAAATTTATTTTTGATATCAACACATCAAAATAATATAAAAACATTAAAAAATAATTTAAAATAAAAAAAATATAAATTTAAAATTCAAGAAAATACCAGTTCAATCACAGCTCCAAACATCACGGAGTATAGCCTACCAAAACTGCCAAACATCTCTTAGACATTTGTCTCTCTCTCAAAACAAAAAAATTGTTTTTTGGACAGAAGTGTGGGCTATTACATAAGAAAAGCATGACAAGAAAAGCGTACAAGGCAGTTCCAAACCTCAGACTCTCAAAACCCGCCCTGCCTCTTCCCCCTGATCCCCCTCCCCAATTTTCCTCTTTATGTTTCCTTGTGGTCCCAACATCCCTCTCCTTGACACGTGTATCCCTGGCCCTCATCTTATGATTTCCACGTGTCACCTGATGACTTGCCCTCTCCACTTGGCACTTCTATCAAATGGTGCCTAACATCCTCCCCCTTGGCCACCACACCTAATATTAACATTTAAAGATATATAGCTTGTGCTACACTTCTCTGTTCTCTGTCTCTTGCATCAACCCACCATCTATTTACTTGTTCAATCTATAGGCTGCTAACTTTCACAGAATTTAGTTCAAAACAACCTTAATCAAGACTTATCAAAACCAAATTAATGGAGAGCACCGATTCATCGTCTGGGTCGCAGCACCCACAGCTGCCACCGGGGTTCAGGTTCCACCCTACTGATGAAGAGCTAGTGGTCCACTACCTAAAAAAGAAGGTTGCATCAGTTCCATTACCTGTTACAATTATAGCTGAGATTGATCTATACAAATTTGATCCATGGGAGCTACCAAGTAAGTCATCAAGATCTTCAGAATATATGGGTGCTTGTTCTTGATTAATATATGTATATGCTAATGTTTTGGAATGGGGAATTTTCTGTGTGTAGGTAAGGCTACGTTTGGAGAGCAAGAGTGGTATTTTTTCAGTCCTAGAGACAGGAAATACCCCAACGGTGCAAGGCCTAATAGAGCTGCAACTTCAGGGTATTGGAAAGCTACTGGAACTGATAAGCCTATATTAACATCTAATGGAGCTCAAAAGGTTGGTGTCAAAAAGGCCCTGGTTTTTTATGGTGGTAAGCCACCAAAAGGGATTAAAACCAATTGGATTATGCATGAATATCGCCTTATCAATAACAATCCTAGCTCAAAACCTCCTGGTGAGTCTGCCAACAAGAAAGGCGGCTCTTTAAGGGTATGTTCATCATCTTTTAATTAGGTACCTTCATGTTATGATCACTGAAAGATTGGTCCATTAATGATGTGTATTATCTATTATTTTTGTTTGTTGTTTATAGCTTGATGACTGGGTTCTATGCCGGATTTACAAGAAAAACAACCCTCAAAGACAGATGGATCAAATGGAGGAGGATTCAATGGAGGGAATGTTTGCTACACTGCCAAGTACTTCTAGCAACAAAAATCCAAAACACCCTTCAGTTTCAAAGCCTACAGGTTATGCTTCATTACTTGAGAATGAAGATACCTTCTTTGAAGGGATGCTAACAGGAGATGGCATGCAAAACAGTTCCATTTCTCAATTACCATCTTCAAGCTCGAAGCCAAATATGTCCATGACCTCAGTCTCTACAAATACTCTTTCGGAAAAACGTTCCCTCCCTTATCATCAGTATTGGAATGAGACTACAGGATTACCAATGGGGCTGGCTAATTCATCAGCAAAGCGTTTTCATGGTGATCTTAATAGTGGCATTACTGCCACTCAAGAGGATAACAACTCCTTTGTTTCTTTGCTTAACCAGTTTCCACAGAGCACACCATTGGTTCACCCAAGCACTCTTCTTGGTTCTCTGGGCGATGGTGTTTTGAGACAAACCTTTCAACTTTCTAGCTTGAATTGGAACTCATAATTTCATCAAGAGTTAATGGGCTTGACTATGCATGCATATTATGCACATATGCATGTGCAAATTAAGGTACCTTGAATGAAGATCGAGTTGTCATTACAAGAGAAAGTTCAAAAAAATCTACAAGAACAATTTCTTCAACTTTTAGGCCAAATGGACTCATGAGAAGACTTTTGAGCTTCTTTGATTAGCAACCATAACATCTAGGATTTAGTACACAGGTAAGGTTGTTGTGTCAATTTTAGCGTATTATGCCATACTTCGTTGTCATTCTCAAGATCATCAACACTTCCAAAACATTGTCTTTATTTAACTAGAAATTAAATAAATGGTAATGAATCTAACGTTCATAAAATCCCTTGTTGTGTAATTGATTTCATCTTTGTTTTGAAAAGATTATGACGACATGGCTCTCATAAGACAAGTGTTAAGTGTTAAAGAATCTAAGGTTGGAAATCTGGAAAAATAAAAAAGAAAAAAGGAGAGTGGCTTGTGTTCTTATTAATAGTACGTAGTGGTAATTACTAAATAACAACCTTGCAAAAAAGATGGTAAAAGCCATATGCTGTGTTGATTAATTCAAGGAGAACGAATCCGGTACCTGATTTTTTGTTTCCATCAATAACTGTAGCCTTTTTAAGCTTTTTATGTCTCCTAGTTTCTTGCTTTTCTAAAGTTCAGAGTACCTACAGCGAGTAATTTTATGTAGCTTTAGCATCATTAACATACATACATACACACATACATATAATAATTTTATTCATTTTTCTTATTAAATTAAAATTACTGTTTTTACAGAATTCGGAACAATCATATCTCTTTGAATATTGGATGATTAGGTTGAAATGTCGACATAACTTATATAATTTCAATCACACGATCAAAACAGTCTTTCATGATCCATAGAAAATAACTAGATTTTTTGGATGTGTTACATGGCAAGTCGGATCAGTTTTATAAAAAAAATTATAAAAATATAAAAACATTGTTAATATATTTTTTTTTAGTAAAAAAAATTAAATCATGAATTCAAAATCTAATGTATAATAAATAACGTATTTAAGATAGTGACATATTGAATAATATATTATAAAAAATATCTTGTCAATATTTTGAAAACATCTCTATAAATTTACTTAATAACAAAGCAAAAATTAAATAGAGTTTAATATAATAACATCTAAAATATATTTTTAATTCATATAGGAATTAAGAAAGGAGACTAACTAATAAAACTTTGGAGGGCAGGAAAAAAAATTATTTTTTTTTAAATAAAAAACTATTTGAATCAACTCAAGTTAAATTGTCAAGCACGTGACTTGGTGCATGAAAATAGGATAACCTTATGGAAAGCAACATGAAAAAAATAATCTAAAGCTCAATTCTTAGCCAATCCAATGTTAAAAGATGAAATAAAAAAAATCAATTTAAAAAAGAATAAAAAAACCAAACTGAGTCAACCCGAATAAGCATGTCAAACCTTCGACCCATGTTGCGAACTGAGATAACCCTATAGGAGTATATTGGAAACATTATAAAGCTAAAATCTCAACAAACCCAACGTAAAAGGATAAAATAAAAAAAAATTGATAAAAAATGTCCTAAAATAACTCATCAAACTTGGGTGCGCCTACCAACTCCAACAATCCTAGTCATGTGAATGAGATAAAATAATAGAAAGCAAAAGAAAAATAATTATGAAGCTCAATCCCCAAATCAACCCTATATTGAATGATGAAATTGAAAAAAAATCAATTTAAAAAAACAACAAAAAAAAGACCAGAGTCAACCGGGATTCACCCGATGAACTCATGATCGATCTATGTCATGAGACCATGATAAACCAATAGAAATAAAAGAAAAAAATAGAAATTCCAATTCCAAATCATCCCAATATTGAATAATAAAATTAAAAATATATAATTTAAAAAAGACATAAAAAATAAATTGAAGTTAACTCAAGTTCACCTTCCAAACTTGTGATCTGGGATATAAGACTAGAATTATACCATAGAAGGCAAACAATAAAAAAATCACGAAGCTCAATTTCTAATAAGCTCAATATTGAAGAATAAAATTAAAAAAAAATCATTCAAAAAAAAAAAAAAAAAAAACAAATAAACATCAAAATAATATGGACCAAATTTAACCTAAAAACAAAAAAGTAGGGCTCCTTGCAATTTTTTATAGATCAACATGAAATTCGTTGAGAGAAGGGAGAAAAGAAAAAGGAGAAGAAGAAAGAAAAAAACGCTAGAGCCTCATCACCACTTGTCCCGTTGGACACGCGCCGCCTCCCTTAAAAGCCCTCACCAAGACTTTCCTTCCAACCCCACTAAGGATGGCAGTGGTATAACATTTGAGGAAGTCGCAGGTGTAGCCAAAGAGCAACGGCTTCTTTCACATGCTAGCATGCGACATGCATTCCCCCAATCTGTCTAATCTCATCCTTGTTCTTATTTCGATTTCAAAAATTGATCAACCAAAAAAAAGGGTTGAACCTTTCTTCTTCCCGTGCAATTCAATCCTTGATTCAAGCAAGAAAAGGATGTTGAATAATTATTTATTGTTCAAATTCGGTCCCATAACTTTAATTATTTTAAATCAATTAAATTAAATTAAATTTTTCCAAACAAAGCATCAATGGAGCTATTAATTTTTTTCTCGATACCATGAGATTCCTTAACCTATACATCCAGAACAAACCACCAAGTCCATTCCCAAATGAATTAATAAAGGTCAAAGGAACAAATTGAAAAAAAATTGAGAGATCAAAATGAAAAAAACCAAATGACCAAAAAAAAAGAAGAGAAACATTATAGAACACTATAGTAATATATCATAAGCATATGACAAATATATTACTTGTTTAATTTTTTTTATATTAAAATTACTGTTTTTACATAATTCGAAACAGCCATTTCTCTTTGAATATTGGATGATGAGGTTGAAATATCGACATAACTAATATAATTTTAATCAGACAATTGCAACAGCTAGCCTTTGACATCGATCGAATAGAAAGTAATTTTTTCTTAAAAAAAAAAGGAAAATCATTTCATTGAATCTTAAAGAAAATGACACCATTAGTTTGATTGCATAAACAGGAGGATTGGCAGAACATCCATCACTGTCCACCTTTTAAATCATGAAAAAAATACTAAACAAAACTAATATGATTATACGAAATATAATCATCTGGGACAATATTTTCCACTAATGACACCTGATTATTTCATGTCGTAATCATCTGCTCATTACAATATTAATCATGGGATTCAAATGTCATCATGGTGAATACGATGGAAATTATTACAAAATGAAATTCTGTGGCATGCACGCTCTCTATTGTCTCGTTGTGACGTTGGCTCCCTACTATACCTAGTTGTCGCATTTAAGGATTGTTTTTCAAATCAAAGCTTATCGTGTCGACCAATAATTGAAACGAAGCACCAAGGTTTCAAATCTAGTATTGCATTTAGAGCTTATTCACGCCTTTAATTTCCTTTCTTTGGGAAAAATAAATCAAGTGTTTCTGTTAAAAAAATAAAGTCAAGATGATTTGAAATCATCGAAGAAGAAAAAAACTCATTACTGAGTTGGAATAATTAACTCATTACTTCATTTTCCTTTGTTATAAGAAGGAAGTAAAGCACAAGTGAGTTGGAATAACTCATTAATTTCATGGTAGAAAATCCCTTTTGACTATAAATCTTAGGATCATAAATAGTTGGGGTTCTCACTTATCAACATGATCTGTCTAGAGTCTAGACATGACAAGACCTTACATTGAAAGGATATTTTGGAACCAATCTACGTATTATGACTAGAAGAAAAGGTAGCTATGTCAGAAACTAATGGAGTGTCTAGGGATTGATTTGGGAACCATTATCCCACCGACAATGGGCGAATCACATCTTGATAGAGCATATTAATTAAGCCCGCTAATCAGTTTCTCTTTTGGGTGAAGAGAACAAAATAACTTTCCAAGGATGCCTATCAATAGTGTGCTTATATTGGAATTTGGAAATTCATAACAAGACAAATTGAAATCAATCCGTAATCTTGTATGATGCGTGTTTGTCATTGTTATACAGTTATTTTTTTAAATGATTTTTATTTAAAAATTTATTAAAATAATATTTTTTATTTTTAAAATTTATTTTAGACATCAGCACTTTAAAACAATTCTAAAATACTAAAAAAAATAAACAACAAAAATATAAATTTTAATTTTTTTAAATATGACTTTTCTGCCGCAAAAACAAACAAAATCATCGTCAAGGATTCTCACCCCTGAAAAACTCTTATAAATTATTTTTTCTTTTATGGAAATGAAAATTCCAATAAAATCATGAACCTAGTTATATTACTAGAAACTAGTTATGGATCCTTGATATGTTGTGGGCTTGAATTTTACTTTTTTGTAAAAATTAATATTTAGATGCAACAAACACATTTTAAAGTAGGAAGAAAAGGTGGTGAGACTATAAAAAAAATATTCAACAAAAGTAGATGGATCAATTTTAAAAAAAAAGTGATTAATAACTTGAGAAAAAATATTAATTTCAAAAGGAGCAAAATGATATATCTCAATTCTCATTCTATTAAATACAGAAAGATAAAATTGGATAAAATGACAGAAAAAGGCCCGATTCAACTAGGTTAGCGTAAAAAACATGTAACCCGAATAATAAGGGTCAAGCTAACCCACTAAATCTATGACCTAGGTCACGAGATAAAGATAACCCGATAGAAAAAAAATGAAGAAAATATGAAAGACCATTTAAAAAAAAAACATCATTGTCGAATGATGAAAGTTTAATTTCAAAAGGAGCAAAATGATATATCTCAATTCTCATTCTATTAAATATAGAAAGATAAAATTGGATAAAATAACAGAAAAAGGCCCGATTCAACTAGGTTAGCGTAAAAAACATGTAACCCGAATAATAAGGGTCAAGCTAACCCACTAAATCTATGATCTAGGTCACGAGATAAAGATAACCCGATAGAAAAAAAATAAAGAAAATATGAAAGACCATTTTTTAAAAAAAAACATCATTGTAGAATGATGAAAGTTTAATTTCAAAAGGAGCAAAATGATATATCTCAATTCTCATTCTATTAAATACAGAAAGATAAAATTGGATAAAATGACGAGAAAAAGGCCCGATTCAACTAGGTTAGCGTAAAAAACATGTAACCCGAATAATAAGGGTCAAGCTAACCCACTAAATCTATGACCTAGGTCACGAGATAAAGATAACCCGATAGAAAAAAAGGGCCAATAACAAAAATTAAAAATAAAGGCCAATAACAAAAATTAAAAATAAAATGAATAAGAACTGAAATTAAAATCTCAAAACATCAAAGAACAACTCTGGAATTTTGCTAGGATCAACGCGATGATCGAAGAGAGAAAAGTGAGGGGAGAAGAAAAAAATTGAAATAATTTAGTGAAAATTCCTATAAAATCATGAATCAAGTTGTACCGGAAGAAACAGTACAAAAAAATTTAGGAGATGGATCGAGAGGGTAAATTACATGAATTGTTGTTGTGTTTTGTAATTATTATAACCATCAATACCATATAGAATAAGTAAATAATAGAAGAATAATATATAATGGATCATTCATCATAATACTTAAATATTTTAGATAGATAAAAATTCAAACTCAATTGTTGAATTTAATATAATTGCAAAGCTATCAAGGGTCAACGATCCAATGAAGATTTTAGAGCCAATCCACTTGATAAATCCAAAAAAGAGAAAATTGTAAGTGAAGAAAGAGGGTTTTAAAACCTCCAATTGTGTATATAATAAATAAATAAATCGTGAGTAATACATAAAGATGAGAATGGATCACCCACCTTAGTACTTAAGTTTTTTTGGATGGAATCTAAACTAACTATCAAAGACTTAAGTTTTTTTTAGATTGCAAGTGATGATGAGTGTGAGGATTATCAATCCCATATGAAATAAATAGACAATAGATAAATAATATATAAAGTTGTAGACCGTCCACCACAAGACTTACATTTTTTTGGTTGATATTTAAAATTAATTATCAAATTTAATATAGTAGTGGGGCTATTTAGGTTCAATGAACTAATGAAGATTCTAATACACTTCACAAACCTAAAAAAAAAATGTTGATTAGAAAAGGAGTTAAAACTACCAATCATACATGGAATAAATAAAATTAATATATAAAATTGAAAATAAACCGTACACCACAAGACTCAATTTTGTTTTTTTTTTTTTGAAAAATCCAAATTCAATGACAACTTATTAATTAAGTAATTATAGTATTTTTAGAACAACTTATATACATTAATCTTAAATCTTAATAGAAGCAATTGTTTGGATTGACACCTTAATCACATAGATTAATTATAGAAGTTCAATTTTATAATGAGTAATGATTCGTGAATTGAATTATTTTTTGTTCAAAAACAAAACATCACGAAATAAATGGTCAAAAAATTCAGTTGAATTACCATTATTTTCGTTGTCGCTATTCATGATGTTTCTTAAAAATAATTTTTTAAACAAATCAGTTCTCTTCACAATTATTAGGGATTTTCAAGGGAAATGGTATTGTCATTCAAAAGTGATGAACAATTATGAATCCAATAATGCACTCGTACGGTTTGATAGGTAATTGTCAGTCGCTAGAGCACCCCTTCATTTATAAAAGAATTTCATGCATATTTTTGATGGAAAATTAAGCAAATATTTTATAAAGAATGGATTATAATTACCAATGGCTCTCCTACATTTTGTGAGTTTATGGAGTGGTAGCTTGAGGTTTGGATTTAGGTAATTCCATGTAGGATTTTAGTAATCCAAGCCCAAAAGCTGCCTCTATGGGTGTGTGGGCTGGTATAGAATAGGTTTTCTTAGACTCTCCTGCCTTCTCTTAGGGTGCAATATATTATTTCTTCACGTCCATTAATTAAAAGAATGTTTATAGAATAAAATAAATCCAATAATTAATAAAAAAACAAATTATACAAATAAGTAATAATTTATGAAGTTTTTTTTTAATTCTTGGCATTGTAATATTTTTTTGTAACTTGATACAATCTTAAAAAATAATAGCATAATTACGTATAGTTATAAAACTTGACTTGAATTAGTATATTATCCTGAGATCCGGTCTAAGAGCTAATTTTCAAATAGAAGTTGATTTATAGTTTACCTGTTATCTCAGTCAAATCCTGATTTAATTTTAAAAAAAAAAAACTTACAGTTAATCTTGCCAAGTTTCTCTACACCAATCACTTCCTTGATTATCTTACTTAGTTCAGCACTAGATTTGTGAGCATGCGCTATCCCATAAGCTGAAATATTTATTTTATCAGTATAAAAAGGCATCAATACGACACAAGCATGTTTAAAAAAAGAAAAAAAATTACTTGGGGAATAGATTCGACTGAGCAACAAATGCTAGTATAATTAATTTGATAATAAAAAAACAGATAATGACAAGAAATGGACCAACTCAAACAAAAAAAATCATGGTAACCAGCAAAAAAGAATGGTTAAAGAAATGGAAAGGATGATTGAGCTAAGATTCCAATAAATCAAGCCAATCAAAGGTAAAAGAAAAAAATTAAAAAAAATGACTTGAGCAAACTTGAGCAAGCATGCCAAATATGCAAGCCAGAACATGAGATCAAAATAAGCTAATAGAAAGCAAACACAAAAAAAAAAAAACTAAGTTCAATTCCAAACAAATTCAACGTAGAATGATGAGATTTGAAAGAAGGTCAATAAAAAAAGGACTAAAAAAACACAAAGCAAACCAAGCAAGCCAACCAAACTCTATGAACGTAAATCAGGTGAATGAAATGACTAAAATAGAAGGAAAAATAGAAAATATTATGAAACTCAATTCTAAAATAAACTTAATGTAGAAGGAAAAAACATAAAAGATGTTATTATGAAAATTTTTATTAAAGTAAATCCAACCAAAAAAGAAAAATAAAAAGACCAGAGATAATGCGGGTCAATTTAAAAATTCACAAAGTATCCTATAGAAGGCAGATAAAAAAAGAATGTAGTATAATAGCTAATAATATAGGTGCTAAACGGTGAAACTTAAAAAATATGAGCTTAGAAAAAAGAAAAACAAACCAAGCAAACTCAAGAGAACCTTCTAAATCTGGGTTAATATCTCAAACTCGCAACTCATGAAATCTTAGACTCAGACTGAATAAAAAAGCTCACTTCTCAACCAATTTAATATTGAAGGATAGAATCAAAAATAAAATATCAATTTAGAAATATAAGCCAAAGAAAATTCAGCAAAGAATAAAAAATAAAAAGACCCGAGATAACCCAAGTCATTTTTAAAATCACTAATAAATCTAGAAAGTAAGTAAATAAAAATAACAGAGCTCAAACTCTAATTGAATAAATATTGAAAGATAAAATTAAAAAATAAAATCAAGTAAACCCAAGCGAACCTCCTGAACTTGAGTTAACCTTATAAACTTGAAACCATTGGAATCCTAAACCCAGGCTCAATAGAAAAGCTCAATTCTCAACCAATTTAATATTGATGATGAAATAACAATTTAAAGTTGAGGATAAAACAAAAAAATAATAACAATTTTAAAACAAATCCAGAGTAAAAAAAATATTAATCAAAAGAATAAAAATTAAATTTGTTAAAAAAATGAGGATAAAATTGAAAAAAAAAATTTTAAATTATTTTAAATAAAACAAATAGCAATTAAAATCATGAAAACCAGATTTGAAAGATTAAAAAATTAAAAGGGGATGAAATTGAAAAGAAATTCTAATTTTATAAATTATTCAAAAACATCATTCTAAATATTGAAGGATAAAATAAAACAAATTTAAAAAATTAGCCAAAAAAAACTCAACAAAGAACAAATAAAAAGACCCAAGATAACCCGGGTCTTTTAAAAAATAAGTAAAATGTTCTACAAAAAATGAATAAAAATGATAGATCCTAGTCTGGAATTGGATAAATGTTAAATAATGAAACTAAAAAACATGAGTTAAAAGAAAGGAAAAAAGACCAAGCAAACCTTCTAAACTTAGGCTAATATCTAAAATTTGCAACTCATGCAATCCTAGACCCAAGCTCAATCAAAAAACTTAATTTCCAACTAATTTAATGTTGAAAAATGAAATAAAAAAAATACCAATTTAAAAAAATTACCAAAGTTAAAAAAAAACCTATCAATCAAAGGAATGAAGATTAAATTTGATATGAAAAATAGACTTAAGAGGGATGAAATTATAAGAAAAAATAACAATTGAAAAAATGATCCCAAACAAAAAAATAACAATAAAAAAAATTAAGATCAAATTTAAAAGTTAAAAAAATGGAAGGGGGGAAATTGAAAAAACAATTACCAAAGTAAAAAAAATAGCAATTAAAAGAATGAGGATCAAATTTGATAAAAATAAATAAACTTAAGTAGGATGAAATTGTAAAAAAAAACAATTTAAAAAATATTATCAAACAAAACAAATAGCAATAAAAAAATGACAACCAAATTTGAAAGATAAAAAATGAAAGAGAGGTGAAATTGAAAATAAATACTAATTTTATAGATTATTTTTAAAAAAATAGTAATAGAAAGGACATGTACCAAATGTTAAGGAAAAAAAATTGAAAGGGATAGTTTGGCATTTTGAAGGGTTTGGCACAGGATTTGAAGTGGAGTGAGGGAAAAAGAGGGGCAAAGAAATGATAATCGGCACTAAACAATGGTGAGTTTGGTGCACATATCGTTCCATCACAGAGAGGACACTGAGACCTTTCAAATGCCACTATGGAAGGTGCTGAGACATTTCAAATGTTGTCGTGAAAGACAGTATTTAGTGACTGGACAATCTTGCACACGCTGCACAAAAGACATAAGGGTTGTCAATCTACAACCATGCATCATCAATTTTGTTTTTAATAATATTTAATAAATACAAAAAATACCTTTGAGTCTCCTTAATATTAACAAAAAAAATCATGGTAAAATAACTAAAGAGTCCTTGGAAGAGAGTTTACTGGAATTTTTCTTTAGATATATGTAATAAAATCATTCAACTATTTAAAAAAAATTGAAAAGACTAAAATGTTCCTAAATGTAAGGTAAGTTATTTTCTTATTCGTGGGGTAATCATGTAATTTTATTATGTATAAAAAAATAAAAAGATTAATCTACTCTTGTATAATTTGAAAAAGATAATTATATTATGGTGAAAAAACTATATTTGCTCCAATATCTAGTTCAAAAAAATTTTATGCAAGAATAATTTTATAATTATAATATTACAATGAATAGCATTATAAGTTTCGGTTAACAATAATGTTCTTTGGAGATTCAATTTTTTAATTAACCATTAGATGATTCTGGATTCCTCGTTAAAAACTCACTTTTCCTACCAACATATTCCAATTTATGGTTTCTACAAATTTAACCTCCACATGAAAAATAAGCAAGTATTTGTCAGCCAAAATATACTTATCTCGCATGTTAATGATAACAAGAATATGAATTGTTTCATCCCATCTTCACTAACATTATGAACCCTAATTTGTTCATGAACACCTTTCATTTCACCCATGGATATGCTCTTAGATGGCCTCCCATCAAACTTCTTCTTTTTCAGGCTTTCCAATAATTTTTTATACTTCTCTCTAACTTTAATAACATTTTCATGATCATTAATCAATTAAACTTCATTTAACTTTAATTTATTTTTATAGTCACTGTAAAGAGTGTTTAGAAATACAGTAACAATTATTTTTTAAAATACATTAAAATAATATTTTTTTTATTTTTTAAAATTATTTTTGATATTAATATATTAAAATGATCTGAAACTACTAAAAAAAGATGAATTTTTTTATAAAAAAAAAAAATTTACTCGCACCATCGTTTTCCTCGACGACTTCAACTTTATTAACACAAGAACGACGTCCAATCATTCTTCTGCCATTTATAGAAACCTAGGTCCCGTTTGTTTACTGGAAAGTAGTTTCTTTTTGGAAAGTGAATTCCAGGGAAAGTGAATTATGAGAAAGTGAATTCCGGGAAAGTATTTTCTGATATTTAGTAGTGTAATGGAAAATAAGTTGGAAAACACTTTCCAGTGTTTGGTTATGTCATGGAAAATGAGCTGGAAAATAACTTATTAATGTTTTATTTTTCTCAAGTTTATTAAAATAATAAGGAACAAATCTTACAAATTAAAAAGTTAAATGAGAATGAAATTGAAAAAAAAAAATTCATAAATTATCTCAAATAAAATAAATAATAATCAAAATAATAGAGATCAAATCTAAAAAATTAAAAAAAAATGAAAGATGAAGAAATTAAAATAATAATAATTAACATTTCATAAATTATTTCAAATAAAATAAGTAACAATCAAAAGAATGAGTATCAAATTTGATAGATAAAAAATTTCAATAAAAAAATGATAAGGAAAAAGCAAATAGCAATTATAAAAATAAGGATCAAAGTTAATATAAAAATTAAATTTTAAGAGATGAAATTGAAAAATAAATATTCAAAACAAATTATATATAGCAATCAAAAGTTTGAGGATCAAATTTGATATAATCAGCAAATAATGACATTTCTAAATTTTTCACAACTTCCGGAAAGTGTTTTCCGCCCAAATTTTTCGGAAAACATTTTCCTGAAAACCAAGCCAAATTTTCCTTTGACTGGAAAGTGTTTTCCGTTGACCAACTTTTCTAATGGCAAACAAACATAGAAAAGTTTGGAAAGTGATTTCCGAAAACTACTTTCCGGAAAACAAACACAGCCAAAAGGGAAAACATTTTCCTGGAAACCAAACCAAATTTTTCTTTGACTGGAAAATGGTTTTCGTTGACCGGAAAGTGTTTCCGTTGACTGGAAAGTGTTTTCCATTAACCGGAAAGTGTTTTCTGTTGACCATCTTTTCTAATGGCAAACAAACACAGGAAAGTTTGGAAAGTGGTTTTCCGGAAACTATTTAATATCACACTTACTAGGTTCCCACTTTTCCTAAAATTACCCCACATCTCCTCATATTTCCATTTCTACCATCTTAACCATCCACATCAACATTATCCTTAGACGTTAAGATTATTCATATATACGAGGATGAAGGTTTCCTTCATCCAACTTAACATTACCCTAGTCTACATCATCATTTTCCACGTACATCAAACAAATTTATAACGTTCTTACTCTCTTTCTCTTCTCCTTTGTTTCTTTCACCACCACTCAACTAGATCCTAGTAATATCAAGGCCACTTTGTAAATAATACTGTATATTACCTTGTGCAGACTCACATTTTTATGTGCAATGCAAGATGTATCGTCACTTAAACACCTCATCTAATTTTCCATGACGTCGTCACCTTGAGATAAAATCTTATAGTCAATCTTGACAAGTTTCTCCGCACCAACCTCTTCATTCCTTGATTATCTTATAGCTAATTAATGATGGAGGAATTTTCATTAAAAACTCACTTATATTACCAATGTTATATTCCAGTTTGGGATTTCTAACAAATTTAACCTCCATATGAAAAATAAGCAAGCATTTGGGAGACAAGTAAACTTGTCTCGCATGTTAATGATATCAACGTCTTCTTTCAGAATTTTTCCAAACCTAATGTCAAGAACAAACGCCACTTGGATCACTGATCTCATTCTCCATGAAAAAACATCCATAAAAGAGATGAAGAAAGA
This sequence comes from Populus x sibirica, assembly GCA_019202695.1. Classification (NCBI taxonomy): domain Eukaryota; kingdom Viridiplantae; phylum Streptophyta; class Magnoliopsida; order Malpighiales; family Salicaceae; genus Populus; species Populus x sibirica. Next base: position 1,262,197 of record JAGMVL010001940.1, on the reverse strand, counting down.
AACCTTCCTGACTTTTGAAGGAATCTTGATCTCGAATGTGTTTGTCAAAGAACGTCACCTTCTAAACTCCACGTCGTTGTCCATATTTCATCTCTGTCTTTGTCCTTCAAAATCTCAATCTTTCACTAACACACTTAAAACACAAATTCTTCCTCTTTCTCTTTCTAGTATCTCTTGTTCTCTCACTTCTTGTCTCTCTTTATCGTACTATATCTCTTTAGTTCTTCATGCCATTTTTAATTTGTTTTACCGACATTCATTACTTAAACTAGAGTTCTAGTTTAATTAGTTAGCAATTGGACGGTGCTTGTTCAAATATGAATTATTTATTAATTATTTGATTTTTTTTAAAATTGATTTTTATGCTTAACAGGAAAAAAGAAAAAAAGAAGAAGAAATTTATGTGGTTGAAAATTGGATTACCATTTGAAGTGTTGTGTACGAGGAGTTTATTCTTTTCACAAAGAGAAAACATTCTCAAAATTGATCTCCTCAATCCACGGCTCCACCATCAACAAAATGGAACCAAAGAGGAAAGAGTCAGATTATGTTCTATGTCTAGTTTTCCCAAAACACTTGCTGACAGGCATCTTGCTCTCTTATTTATATACGTATATTGACAATCTAATATAGTATGATGAGAAAAAACTTTGAGGAACAAGATGGCTGGTTCTTAACACTGCTGATTTATCTCACAGAAGGCAGGGATTCTCCTAGAAGAAAGGCTGAGAAAAATGCAAGTGAGTTGCTTGGTTTGAAGAGTGGCACAGCATGTCCAGCTCCTCTAAATGTTGCAAATGTTAGCCCCTCGTATTCTTGGAACCAACCACTGACCTGAATATCCAAAGAATTATTCCCCTTTGTTAGTGATACCTAGATGACACTGTCAATAATTCTTTTCTTGAAAAGTATAGATTGAGTGATTGATCTACTTCAGGAATAACTGAATAAGGTTTGATTTAGTTTAGTTCAGGTTTTTGCATGTTTGTAGATAGTAAATACCTCCTTCTGGTGGTACCAGGGTCTCCATGCCTTGGTGATTGGCAGGCCCAGAGAACTTAAGCTGTATCGTGTAGATAGTACAGGAACTCTTCCATCTGTATCACCACTGAACCATCCAAAAAGGATAATGTGAGGGTGATGAAGAATATTTCATTGAATCATTGATTACTGTCTCCACAGTGCAGGGATACAAACCTGTAAACCCATATTCTAAGTCCTGCTGTAATCAGCTTCTTGTATATAGGAAGAACTGATGGCCTCGATTCCAACCATTCAACAAATATCTTAGTGCTGAATCCAGAAATTAGCACAAATATTTTTCAGTTTTGAGAAAAACTCATATATGTCTCATGGATTTCACAAGATTAACTGGAATTTCAATTTGCAGCCATTGAAATTCCCTTCTGTCAATGAAACTTAAAACATGGACAAACACAATAAAAGTTGTTCTTGATAGGTATTATAGAGAAGAATATAGAGAGAGTTTGCATTACTTGCAGATGCTCCAGTTCTTGAGATGGTGACCATCACTGACATGGAGAGCCTTTTGAACATCTGGTCTGTTGTAGAAAGCTTTTGCATATTCATCAAGGCATGGATCATAACCACCCATAATCCTTGGCATCTGATAAATATAATTTGACAGTTAGGTCGTCACTTTACACTTTGCTTCAAAAATAAGTAAGTATCAATACCCATGAACTTCAAAAGTTCATCAAAAGTGAAGATTAAAGTAGTGACTAATCTACAGTAGAAGAATTTCATCATCAGAATACTCCAGCAAAAACAATTAAACAACTAAATAAGTCCATTTTGAAAATTCAAAAAGGCCATATTCCCACTTCACTGAAATGATTAATACAACAGGATTCAGCAAATCTGAAATCATTTACCATCTTGGATGAGCGCCTAAACATGATCTGTGTAAATTTATCATCTGAACTTGCTGAATCACCTATGCAAACTGAGGTGTAGAGGCTGTAAATATCTATCTCCTTGTACTGTTTGAGTAATTCATCAACAGCCTCAGAACAATCATCGTTACTCCATGTGTCATTACTGTCAAAGTTGCAGCTTTGTCTGATTATCTTATGAGTTTCATCTGATATGACAGCATGGCTCCAAGCATAGTCCACCATACCTCTCCAGTCTTCAGCGTCACTTGTTTCAGGATTACCCAACTGTAACGCCCATAAAAAGCACTGAGTTCTTAAGCAAATACTATCAACAAGCAGGAAAGTAATGCATAAAGATTTTGTTACAAGACCATACCAGAATACCATTGAGGTCGATGTAAAGGGAAGTATCATTATTCTTGTCATTTATAAGCTCAGCAAGCTCAGGAACATATTTTCCTGTTAATACATGTTAAAAAGTAACATCAGTGTGGTTAGAGTTTAATCAGAACGAGTCGGGAAATTATTGCCAAGGTGAAATACCTGCATAGCTCTCTCCTGCAATATAAAATGCCCGCGATCTATATGATGGAAACAGGAGAAACCACTTATGCAGGAAAGCATAGGCATCATTTGCTGGCAAAGAGGTAGGAAAAAACTCAAGATTTTCTGTTGATACCAAAATCAAAATGGTCCAAAAAGCACTCATAATAACACAATTTCTACTGAAGAGTCAGCATGAAACTCACCAGTAAATTCATCTCCCAGAATATTATAATCACTAGTAGTGTTTGAATATGAAAACCCAACTCCAACTGGAGATTCTAAGAATAACATATTGGCCTCTGCATCATCATGGACACAAAGAATGTTGAAATCAAGTTTTCTAATTAATCAGATATAATGGAGCATTATGCAAAGGGCCACCATAAATGCTTGTGTCATATTTTGTAGTCAGAAAGCTGGTCTTTGTGTTGAGAAAAATAAGATTGTGGGGCCTCATATATATACCTGTATTCCAAGAGTAAGGATTATCTTTAAGTCCATGCCCATTAGTGTCCACTATGAAAGGGCCAATCTCTTGTGTTGCTCCATATCCTACAGAAGAGCACCCAGGACCTGGAACATGGAGCATCTTGTCACCTCATTAGAGAACATAGAATAAGTAGTTATTGAAAAGAACTTGCTTTGGATGAGGTGGAAAGAGGGAGAAAAACGAGCCCCACTATAAGACTAAGAATTAATGGAGATTTTGATAATATATCCTTAATTGTTTATTAGCAGAGGTTTTGTTTATATAATATGGGGATCTGTCTATAGAGCAGGCAACATGAACGATCGAGCATGTGCTCATCCTTTTCCACTGTAATACGCACATAAAATTATAGGTGAATTGAATAGATTTGGTAAAAAAGATTGGTACAAATCTATATGGCCTTGAAGATATTATAACGTATATTAGAGGATGACTAAAGTTTCTCCCACTATATATACTATATAGTAGATTTCAAGCCCCTATAACATCTATATGGCTCCTTTTATTGTCTAGTAAATCCTGAAATGCCGTGCACTATGGCTGAGGCACCACGAAGGATGCTGCAATAACTAGACCAGCCTTTTTTTTTTTCTGAGCCGAAAGGACAGATTTGAATGGGGCATTAATTTTAAAAAGAATACATATAGTAATCATTCTTTCTTGGGGTTTATGTGGATTTCATTTTGGCCTAAAAACATTAGGAAAAAATGGAAGCTGCCTATCCAGTGATGATATTATGTTACACGCGCTTACCTCCATTAAGCCACAGGACTAGAGGTTTTTTATCAGGATGAGTAGTGGCCTCATAGAACCAGTAAAACAATGCCCTTCCATTCTGTTCATTGACTGTAAGGTAGCCAGCATAGTGCTTGAAGTTCACATCTGGCTGGCCTGGCAAATTAGTTACAAGATGCTCGTCTACCAGTGGCTGGCCAGACAATTGCCAGTGTCTAATACAGACAACAGGCTCCAAAGAGGATAAAACAATGAAAACCAAAGTGAGGAAACTTGTCACCTTAGGTACCAAATCCATTTTGGAAAAAAAAAAACAATTTACTGAGAGATAGCTTCTAAAAAGCCGAAGATGATACGAGAAAGAAAGAAAACAAGCATGTCTATTTATACCATTGGAGGGTTTGAAGGAGAGATAAATCTTAAAAATTTAATATTTGGGAGAGTAGTCCTATGTGGCATGGTGATTCTATCATATTGGAAACCTTAAAGGCACTTCTGACATGGATTTTTAGGCAGCTTCTACAGTGTTCTTGCATGAACATGGTTTGGTGGACCCTTCCATTTGTTGTTGTGCGGGTTGGAAGCATAATATTATATAATTATAAAATCCTGTTATTATTGACTTATAAAGACTTCTCTTCTCAATTATTCATAGCTTTATTGCCCAGAACAATGTTTATAAATGTATTCATTTTAGGCAACATGAAGATTTGTTATCAAACCCATAACAATTTGTTTCAAATAACTATGGATTTAAGGGATTTATAGGAGAATAATTTGAGGAGAAGATTATGGAATGGTCAAATGAGGCCTTCACGCGCGAAAATCAATTAAAAAAATCAAATATTATTTGTTGTTTTACTTGTTAACAAGTCAATAGCCGGTTGTTACATAGGTGATTGTGTTTTTTTATTATTATTATTTTAGAAAATTATATGCTTTTTAAAAATATAAAAAGAAATAATACTTCCAAAATGACATAAGATTTACCAAAGCTAATTTAATAATATTTGCTAAAAACTTTGGTAAGATTTTGTTATATAACAATCATATAGCAAACAATCTTTTAGGAATTAAAATGTTAATTTCTTTTTTTGGTTTATTGAGTTTAAATTTATTATTTTATGGCTTATGTGCTTAATTTATGGTATTTTCATCTCATGTAGATTGTATCCTTCTTAAATAGTCAACATGCATTTTATTAAAAAAAAACGTACAATTTTCTTAGCAATTACTATGTTTCTTTGTTTTTTTTAGGTTTGTTATTTAAAGTACTATATTATGTTTTTTAATGCTCTTAATTTATGATACTTTTATTTGTTTAACACAATCTTTAGCAATTAATATATTTCTTTATTTTTTGTAATTTGTTGAATTTAAATTAATTAATTTGTGTTTTTGTGTGCTTTTCATTTGTGGGTTTTTTTTTTAACATCATTATTAAAAAATTGATGAATACAAATGGAAACACCAATAGATTTTTTTCATCGGTATATTACGATGACATTTACCGACCAATTTTTCCATTACTAAATATTTCGGTAACCACCAACAGGAATATGCCGTCGGTACATATCGAGGGAATCGAAGCTGGCAAATTCACGATTTCATTACCACGCACACTGGCGGCTTCATTTCGTTCATTTCGCATGCGGAGCGGATGGTAAGATTTATTTTAATTACATCTATTTTTGTTATTTGTTGTTATTTATAAATATATTTAGCTGACAGCATTTTTATCTTGCATGTTACGACTCTTGAACGCGAGTCAAGCCCAATTGGGCTTTTTTGTGGAAACGCACGTGCGAAGTGATGACTATCAAAAAGAGGTGCAACAGTTCATCAACAGCTGAGCTCAACACTTTGTGGTACATTAGTTTTAATCATTTTTTTCTTAAGTTATTATTTACTTGAATTTGATGATTTTATTTTCTTATTTGCATGAGACATATAATACCCTATTGAAAGAGAGATACGGAAACGACCCTTCAACCCATCCGGATTTTGATCCGGATTTGTGGTTGGAGACAGAATTGTCTAGTGGAGCCGATAGAAATCGGGTGTACGGACTCTCTGACACTACGACCGAGAACTTGCAGACGGCCCGTAGTGTTTCAACCATTGGGTGCTCGCAATTGGTCCTGAGCACTCAGTCTCCGAAGTTCGCGACCTTGTTAGATCAAGGAGTGCAAGAATGTACGGCTCATCTTAATGAAAAATATGAACAACTCTTTACGAATTATGAATAACTCTATCGAATGGTCATGGATATGAGATCACAGATAGGTGGTACATATGCACCCCTTTATTGGCCTTACAGTCCCAAAGACAACCAGCCTCCTCTTTCTTCTCCAGCACCGCCTCTATTCTAATTTTATTGTATTTGAATGTATAAATTTGTAATAAATATTTGGTTTTTATATTAAGATAATTGATTTTTAAATACTTGAATTTTATATAAATTTATTTTTTAAAATTATTTTCTATTTCTGTTCAATAGATTTTTTTAAAAAAATATATATATATATTTAAATTTTTACTGATGGGGTTACCAATGAAATAATTCCGTCAGTATATTCTAGAGAGTTGGAAAAAAAATTACAAAGAAATCCCCCTGCAACTGTTAAATCTCCAATGAAATTATTTCATCGATATATTCTAAAGAGTTTAAAAAGAATTACTGCAAATACCATTGCAACTCACCAAGGGAATTATTAATGGATTTAAATAGGGTTTTTTTTTGTACGCATGGTCTATCTATAAATTCATCGGTAAATTTATTGACGACGAACTTACCGATAGACCAGAAATTACAGACGGAATGTTAGTGATTCTGAAGGATGGTTTCCGTTCATGATTCCATCAGTAAAATAATCATAAACAAAATATTAGTGTAAACACTAACAGAAATTTCTGTATGTAAAACTATTAAATCTAGTAGTGGATTTTATTATATTGCATATCTACATAGACATATCACATATATTAAATAATGGATTCATCCCAATCTAACAATCCATATGTCATTTCAATCTCCAAATTGAATATTTAATGGATTTTATTTAGAATTTGATTATGATTTATTGTTACATATGATATGATATGATATGATATGATATAGAAAGATAGATATATTCTATGGATTCTTTTCATATTTTTCTCATTATATTCACAACAATTAATCAACAAAATTCTCATATTTCTACAACCTCAGTTGAACTTGTGCGTATCTATTCTTGATCATGGATATTGTTATATATCCCTACCTCTAAGAAGCATGGAGATAGGCATGAACTTTCTGAGTCATTGCTGAAATGAAATAATTTTCTGTGTTCTTGATTCTTTAGAAAGACTAGTCAAAGTTTGCTCGTGTTTAAAGTCTTTCAATAAGGAAATAAATCAAAGAGAATAAAAAAAAAAAAAGAAATTAAAAGATAGTGGTTGAACTAAAGGGTGAGAATTTGGAAGATATTCAAAGAGTTTTGATTGGACTCTTAACCATATTTGTATATGCATCCACTCATATCTTTGCTTTCTCATATCCTCTTTCTTATTGCATACATAAATCCATGATCTTGCTTGGTTCTAATCCCCAAACTTATTAATTTGTCTTTTGCTTCTTAATTTAATCTGTTGTCAGCAGAGACAGTTAACCTAGAATTTACAAGGAAGGTGCTTAACTATTATTTCAACTGACAGCAGTAGTATAGTACTGAACTTTGAAAAGCATGGGACAGAGGGAAAATCTAAAGTTCGAGTCCCTCCCTTGATCACACTAGAATTAGGAAGGGGGGAAATCAAATGATAGCATACTAGGAACATTCACAGCATGTTTATAATACTGATCCTAGCCAAGAATATCCCAGGAGCAATGGCAAAATCACCAAACAAATTTTAATACAATTTCAGTGAATTAAAGAATGTAATTGATGAATGATTGACTTGTCTATGCAATTAGAAGTGGCAAATATTATTAAAAAAAAAATAGACCACCCAAAAATCTGGTTACTGTCTCTACAGTTTCTGCAATATAAGGACAGCAAATAGCCTCTTGCTGTATAACATTATCCTTCTTAGAAGAGAATTAAGAGGAATTTCAGCAGTTGGCTTAAAGAAGTATTAACCAGTAGGAATCTAGGGCTAGCATCATTATCCTTAAGGCTAGTTGATGATTTGAAATTAGACTACTGTTACAAAGTCTACAGCATGAATGTAGAAAGGTTAAATCAGGTCATAGCACGTGCATATCCTTGTGCAGATTGACCATGTTCTTGCTAGTCAGTGATCTTGTCACTTTTGTGACAAGGTGGAAAGACATTGTAGTATATATTCCTATTCCAAATTGGTGGTGCCTCTAAAATATACAAAAAGGCAAATGTTTTTAAGAATCTCATCATCACAAAGTAGAAAGATGGATTTTTGTGGCGAACCTTGTCAGCTTGTGAATATTGAGCCTGATGATAATGAGCTCTAGGTGGTGAACGGAAGAACCAAGTTGGTTGTTGAATAATGACTTGGATTCCAACTTTATTTTTAAGTTGAATAATGAGATGGAGATCATCTCTTAGGTATGCAGTTTGTACGTTTTTTCTTCAATTTCCTTTGATATTCTTTGTTCCATCCAGCAATCATCAACAGAAGCAATATTATCAGCTTTCAAAGATGCTATTCTTTCTTTGAGGGTTATTCATATGCAGCTAGCTTTTGTTGATCTCATATATTTTTTCGTGTCAAACCATAACAACAAATCCTATTCTGTCATATTGAAAGAAGGTAACCACTCTTTCAAAAAACAAAACGAAGTAGGTTTATGCAAGCTCTTTCTTTAGAAATGGTATGTAGTCTAGCATCATGATATCATCTACAAGTATTATCCCTCTTCTTTTTGTCACAAGAAAATGCCTCCAAAGCATTTTAGGAACTAGCTACATCAACCTCCCATAATCTATTCCGCATGAGGCACATATAACTTTATATTGGCCAATGGATATCCACCTATTTCTTAGTAAACTTATTAGGTAATTCCCTTTTTGGTTGATTTCACAGTCACGAAAGGAGGGCCGTGGACAATCTAAAGAAAGAAAAGTGCAAGTCTGTGGTAATCTCATTAGCAAACAGCTTGTCATCTAACTAAATAATATGGCATGTCTCTATCATGTCATACGCTTAAACAGCTCGACATGTGTGATGTATGATGTGTGTGACTTCGGTGCTCCATTTTGGTTGTTGCATAGCACAGTCTGAACTACAAGGAGACACGTTTCCCTTTTGTGACAATTTTTGTTTTTCAATCAAGCTTTACCCTGTAGAGCCTACTTTACCGGTGGACAAATTATCTAAATTATGATAAGCTCCAACTTCCTCAAGTTCGATTTTTTCAGAAAGAAATTTTTAACTTTTAGTAGGTAAGGAATGATCAAGTCAGTGACCTGATCTAGGTTGTGATAAAGCGCATTATCACAGAAGCTACAAGTTCAACATCTGATCATTTACAAAGAAAAAGAATCATACCAGCTATATCCATGAAGTAACCATGCAGAACAACCAGTAAATCATTTTTGAGTTGAGCACTAAAGTTGTTTTATGAATATTAGCAAGAGTACTTGATACAAAGTACTTACATGGGATTTGAAACACATTCAAACTAGTATTTAGTTTAGCACTTTTGAGGTTTGTAAAAGTTCTTCACTAGAATTTTCCATTAAAGCCTATAAATATTATGTATTATGCATTATTTTATGTAAGCCATTATTAATAAGCATCGAGTTCAAAGACATTGTGTGTGAGGATTCTGCCACTTTTCTTCGTATAAAACTTCAACAAATTTGGTATCAAAACTTGGATAAATAATGGTTTCTAGTAGTAGCAGCAATAACAATCAGTTTTAATCTCAAATTTTCCGTCTCACAAAACAAAAAATATGACCTATGATTTATACAATTTAAAATTCTTTTAGGCTATTTATATTTGTGGGAATTGATTAAAGATGGGTATATTGAACTAGAATCAACAAAAGCAAAAACATCCTCGAGTCAACAAAAGCAAAAACAGCCTCGAGTAATGTTGAAATGACAATTCTTAAAAATCTGAAAAGAGAGATAACAAAGCCTTGTTTATGATTTATCGAGGGCATGATGAAGTTGCATTAGAAATTGTGGCTCAAGTTGCATTAGAGATGGTGGCTCCAATAAAAACTTTAAATGTATGATAATTTACTATAATTTATATACTCATCTCATAATAGTTTGTAGGAATCTTTCAAAAGATTAAAAAACCTGATTGTATCTACATTTAGTTCTTCATCTATGATTGAACATTAACTTGCATCGCACTAATTTATTTTCATTCCATCCATAATCATACTTCTATAACGATTACTATTACCATCTACTTCATGCATGTTGTTAGAACTAGAAGTTGACTCAGCCTTTCTTTTTATTATAGTTTCGTAAGGAACATATGGTTCTTCAAGTGCAAACCAACACAAATATTTTTTCATGAATATTTTTTATAGAAGATGCATCGTAACAACAACTAGATTGAGACTTTTTATTTTTACACCTCTTACATAGACATTTAATACCACCTCCACTAATATTTTTCAGATTAGATAGTGCATAATTAATAAAAACCCTCAACCTCATTACAATAATATATCTTGCACAACCTTCGGGTGAAACTCGATACATCCAAGAACAATCATTAATGATTTATATGAAAACTATATATATATATATATATATATATATATATATATATTTGTGAACTAAACAAATTATTGGTACCCAACTAATTAGCTATCAATGGTTTAACTCAAATTTATTCAATTTATTTTAATAATATCCTTAAATCATTATCAATTTTCTTCAAGAAATCAAATTCCTCTAAATTTATCAAAATTTTCAGCTTAACAATGAAATTGACAAAATATGAAATGTGCCCAGTAAATAAGCCATTATTTATTTCATTATAAAACACCTAAGTTACAAAATTAAACTCAATTTCATCAAATGACAAACAAATAAAATTTTTTAATCAAACAAACCCTAACATGTATAAATCATATATTCACATAACAAATTTCTATAGGAAAAAGTTATAAAAAAAAGTGCACACACAAACAAACTACATATACTATATAAAGATGCCAAAAAATAACATTTTAAAAATGGGTAACAATAAACAAAAAACAGGATATTTTTGCTTGATATGGTGAATCTTTAAAAAAAAATTGAACCAAAATAGAGATACTGACAAACTGAGTATTAGTGTGGCCAGATTTGTGATGATAAGAGCTTGATTTGTGAAAAAATAAATGTGTTATTTTCTGCAGAATAAAAAAGAAAGAATAAGAAATAGGGGAGGGGAAGAGGGGAGGTCAGTTGTCAGGTTATAATTTAAATATTACTAACAGATTCACCAACAAGTATTACCAAACGAGCATATTTCCTCAATAATTTCGTCTGTAATGATGACATGATATTTTTTTCATTCCTTTATTCCCAGCTATAATTCCTTCGGTAGTCACGGACATAAATTTTTCATCGGTGCATATCGAGGGAAATAGCAATGTAATATTTCATCGGTAAATATCACTGTGATTTACCGATGATATTGTTTATATTAGTTTTTCTGTTTATATTTGATAATTTTCTGATGGTGAATAATGTTTGAGTAATGGAGAAAGTTTTGAGATCTTTAGACTTAAATTTGATCATGTTATTGTAGCAATAGAAGAATCAAAGGATTTAAAAGAGATGACAGTGGAAGAATTTATAGATTCTCTTTAAACCCATGAGCAAAAGATTGAAAATAAAAGAGAAGGAAGATAACTAGAACAAGCATTGGAAGCAAAGCTAAGTTTAAAGGACAAGAATGAGTCTAGTAGAGGAGGTTTTCAAATAAGGGTAGCTTTTTATAAAAAAGAAAAGAGTGACTAGTCATATAGAAACCATGAAACTCATGAAGGACGTGATGGCAATCAAAATTCTTTTCCGAGGATATGGTAGAAATCGAGGTTGAGGTCATGGTAGTTGGTCAAGTTGGAGGTATGATATATCAAAACTTCAATGTTACAATTTCAAAGAATTTAGCCATTATGCTTCAAATTGTTATTGCAACATTGTTGGTGAAGACAAAGATAAACTTGGCTAAAAAAAATTGATTAAGAGCCTGCTTTATTGTTAGCTTATGAAAATTTTGAGTCATGCAATCCAAGCACTTGGTATTTTGTTACAAGAGTATTAAATAACATATGTAGTATGAAAGAAGTTCTTATTGAGCTTGATGAAGAACACAACGGCAACATCACCTTTGGTGGTTTATAACAAAGACTAAAGGCAAAGGTAAAATTCTTCAACTTAAAAATGATGAGCATCGATAAATCTCTAATGTTTATTATGTTTCTAAAATGAAAAACAATATCTTGAGCCTTAGTTCCTTGAAAAGGCTTTGTTGCACCGATAAAGAACATGTCCTTTTATATATATGATAATAATAATGTTTTGATCACGTAAGTAAGAATGGCTAAGAATAGAATGTTTCCATTGAACTTGAATATTTACCAATCGAACTGCTTCAAAGAAATTATTGGTGATGAATACACCATTTAGCATCTTCCATATGGACATTTAAACTTTGGTGCTTTAAAGTTTTTATAAAAAAAAAACAATATAGTTATAAGTTTGTCAAAGATTGATCATCTAAATTGCTTTTGTGAGATATGTGTCATGAAAAAACAGCAAATAAAGCCTTTTCTAAGGAGAAGTTCAAGAGCAGTTTAGCCTCCCAATTTAGTACACTCAGATGTGTGTGGTCCTCTCAAGCCTATATCAGTTGGTGGTAGTAGGTATTTTCTTACCCTTACAAATGATTATAGTGGTAAAACTTAGGTTTACTTGGTGAAAGAAAAAAATGCATTTAAATATTTTTAAATAGTTTAAAATCCTTATTTAGAAGCAAAGTGGTTGTCATTTAAAGTGTTTGAAAATTGATAGAGGTGAGGAATATATCTCATATGAGTTTGATGACTTTTATAAAGAAAATGACATTGTTCATTAACTAACCATGCCTCAAACATTATAATAGAAAAGGGTGTATGAAAGGAAGGAAGAATAAAATCATTCTTAATAAGGTTAGATGTATATTGGAAAAAAAGTGTCTTAAAGAATTATGGGGATATGTTGTTGATTGTGCTAAATATTTGTTGAACAGGTTTACTACAAAATATCTTTGCAATATCATACCTAAAGAAGCATGGAGTTTGTATAAGCCAAACATTGATCACTTGAGAGTTTTTGGCAATGTTGCATATGCCAAAATACAAGAAGAAAAGAGGACTAAGCTTGGTAAAAAAATCCTACTAAGGTATAGAGATAATTATTGTGGCTACAAGTTTTATAATTTTATCACTAAGAAAGTGATGATGTCAACAGATGTTCAGTTTAATGAAGAGAAAATATAGAATTGGAGTAATGAAGGGTAGCTGCAACAACTTCTTTTAGAAGAAGAACAAGAGGAAAAAATGAAAAAGAAAATCAAATTATGCCAACATCACCTTCTCAAGTTGAAATTCAGCCAGGACCATATGACTCCTCTAGTTCAGCTCCAAGAAAGACAAAGAGCATTCAAGAGATATATATGGCATTCAAGAGATATATATAATGGCACACAAAGAATTGACTTTGATGATTTTAGCATGTTATGTCTTTTTGCAAATTATTATCCATTGACATTTGAAAAAGCTTCTCAAGAAGCTAAGTGGAAGATAAAATAAATGCCATTAACATTAATAATACTTGGGAGCTTTTTACACTTCCTCAAGGACACAAATAAATTGGAGTCAAATAGGTGTTCAAAACAAAAAGAAATATACAAGGTGAGGTAGAAAAACACAAGGCTAGGTTGGTGACAAAAGCCTACAAGCAACAATACGAAGTAAATTATAAAGAAGTGCTTGCGGTGGTGGCTCGACTTGAAATAATGAGATGGTTAATCTTATCAACAACTTAGAAGAAGTGGAACTTTCTCCATATAGATGTAAACTCAATCTTTCTTAATGGATGTTAGTGGCGGAGCCACATAGGGTCACGGAGGGCAATTCCCCCCCCCAATTAGCAGTCATTCTACATTTTATCTGCTGATAATTTTCACTCTACATCTAAAGTTCACCTTCCAAACTCATGGCTGTAACCAATGACATAATAAGGGTTGTCCAAACAAAAGCTTCCATTAAAGAAAGTGGAACTTTAAGAATAGCAGCTAGGATCGTATAAGCCCAAGTAGGATAAAAAAAAACTGCAAGTAAAGTCATTTGTAACCGGTTTGTTATATTAAAATATTAATATAATAGCTTTACAGGGTTAATTTTTTTTGTTAGCTACTAATTGATCCAAGCTCTTCGTTCTTTTTTCACTATTGTTCCTGGCTTTCTTCCTTCTACAAAATTTCTATTCAAGCCCTAAACAATTAATTAGTTAAGCAAGTAACCTCTTATGTTTTATGCTTTAGGAAAGTTTCCTTCATCTTTTCTATTTGTTTCATTATCTAATTTTAATTTTATTTCTTTATAATTAGTTATTGAAAATGTTAGGGTTTATAATAATTTATGGGTTTGTTGAATTAATATGTGTATGGGTAATATTATATGCTAATATATATGAATTGAAATGAGTTTTGATGAATTGATAAGTATTTTGTTATGAATTTCATATGAAAATAATGATAATGAATTTACTAATGATTAAAAATGAAATATAGGATAACTAAAAAAATTAGGGACATAATAAATAAATTAAAAAGAAAACATTTAATATTTATGTTTAATCCACGTGTATAAAACAACAAGTCAGCAAGAACAACATCAATTTGTGACGATCCTTTTAAGCTATGATTTTAGATGTTATATACCATATGTCAGCATAGAATTGTTGCCAAGAACTTTCATAGTCCTTGGAAGATTTATAAATAGATGAATGAAAGTTTGTTGTATATATTGATAAAGATATTTTTAATGAGATTAAAAATAAAATCATTATGAAGCAGTTTTAAAATATAAAATCTCGAAGAGAACAATTATAATGTAAGTTTTTTCATTTTAAAAGTATTCTTAAATTAATTTTGCTTGACTTGAGTTGGTATATATATTTCAAATTAATTTCTATATATAACACATGTATGTATAATATATAATATCAAATATTTATTAGTAATTTGCCCCCTCATTTAAAAAATCTTGGCTCCGCCACTGATAGATGTCATAAAAAAAAAGTATATGTAAAGCAACCACCTGGGTTCATTGTTGAAGGGCAAGAACAAACGATATCTAAGCTAAATAAAGCACTTTATAGGTTTAAACAAGCACCACGAGCATAAAATTTTAGAATTGATGCTTATTTTACTCCGAATGGTTTCTTAAGTGTCCATATGAGCATGCTTTATATATGAAAACTTACTCTTGAAAAGATGTTTTGTTTGTTTGCCATATGTAGATGATTTAAGATGATTTAATATTTACAGACAATAATCCTTTCATGATTAAAGAGTTTAAGTAATCTATGGTAAAGAAGTTTGAAACAAAATATTTGGGACTCATGATGTATTTGTTTAGGAACTGAAGTAAAGCAAAGTAGTTGTGGAATTTTCATCTCAAAAGAAAAAAAATTAGTAGAGATTTTAAAAAAGTTTGCTATGGAAGATTGTCATCTGAATCAATTGATACTCCAACTGAGAGTGGCACCAAGTTGACTAAAGAAAAAGCAGGCATTGGTGAATCCAACTTATTACAAGAGTCTTGTTGGGTGTTTACGTTACTTAACTAGACTAGGCCTGATACTGGTATGGTTAGTAGATACATGGGAAGTCTGGAATTTTTCATTAAAGCCTATAAATACTACGTCTTTTACATTGTTTCATGTAAGCCATTAATGAACATAGAGTTCAGAGAGATTGTGTGTGAGTATTCTGCATTTTTTCTTTGTATAAAACTCCAACATTCTGAAGTAAATCATTATCATGGCATCATCTAAAGATAAAGCTATCCATGAGATTTCCTTCTGCTTCCAGTGTTGGAAGGCTCTTATAGCTCATATTTGAAAATGATGTATTGCTAATAGTACTTCCAGAAACCTGAACTATTTCAGATATAACCTAAAATGAAAATTGTTGAGCAGGGAACAGACAACTAATTAAATCCTCATTTATGGTTAACGACGAGTGCGTAGGCCATTCATCTAATCTCCTACCAATTATTTGGTATTGGTGCACTTACAAGAGCATATATAGGTTAGAATGGTGTTTCTATTTGAGTGGTTGTCTGTCCCTTCTACAGCAATATGAGAGGGCAGGATTGCATTCTCATTGACCCAGAAATATGATTTGCATAACCATCTTTTCTAAGTTATTCTTTTTTATTTGCATCTTTCTATCAAGAATATGATCCTATGACCATAAAGCTGATTTGAAGAGCACAAACTTGCACGTTTCTTTCTTGTCCACTTCTTAATGATAATATTCAGGTAAAGTACAAAGAGATAGAATGCAATCGATGAGAAGAAGAAAAACTTTCCATTACCGGAACTACATGCAAATCACAAACAATTTAGTGGATTGTCCATAAAAAAAATACAAGCATTTTGAAGCATCAGCATCAGCTCTGGCATTTTCAGAAATGATATGAATAGCCAAGTCCCGTTCCTACAACTAGGACTAAATAGATTGAACCACATCATAGTTTAGGATTTCAAGACGCAGCGAGCCCACGAAAGCAATGATCAAGAAGCTGATAAATTAGAAGCATACGTCTTCCAAATTCTAGAAGATGCTTTGCTCCAACCGGTGGGAACTCCTACTGCAGTTACGGTAATTTTTCTTTTCCACCACCACGCTACCAAACACATATAGCTCTTGTTAAATAAAAGTCGTCTTCTTTTTAAAAGTTCTGGCTGCCCACTTCCAAAAGCAAATTTTGGCATGTGCTGCTGATTTGACCTACCTAACATTGGCATCATTACAATGTGGTATCAAACTTCAACAGTCAGTGTTTAGTCTTCCTTCGAACAAAGAAATCAATACTTATCTTTTCTGTTATGTTATTTTATTTTTCCATAAAAAATTCCTTTTGGCCTAGAAAAAACTCAGTAGGATTTTAAGAGCTTTGGAAGGACTTACTCAAGTTTCATGCTGAACTACCTTTAGCTTTTCCACTTTTCTCTGTTTCAACTTCCAATTCCCAAAAAGTTCCAGGAATCTGTAATTAAAATTCAAAGTAAACTACTTTCACTTTTGTAACTTTTTCTTCTACAATCTACAAGGAACATGACTCCCTGCAATCACAGCAAAGAATACTCTTGTATGATCTAATTTCATTTATTTTTTAAATTTTTATGTCAGTATTTATACTAAAAGTGCATTGGTATATATGTTACCGACGGGCTCACAAACAGAAACAATCCGTCGAAAAAACTCTCGTCGGTAATTGGTCGGTCGTCGAAACCACCAAAATATAATTCTGACTTAACTATCACAAACAAAATAAATTTGTAGTATGATCGTGAAAACCAGGTCGAATCCAAGCGAAATTTCGCTTAATCTTCTTACAGTATACCGAAATGAGAAAGAACGGGGGATCTGAATGAAAAAATCAAGAAACAATAATTCTGAAAATAATAAATTGATATGTCGTTAAATCAATTCAAGGATCCACACATCTATTCCTATAAATCTGTTGATCATCTATGTAAAATAAATATTCTTTCATGTTAAGCAAATAAATCTGATATCCCTTAAAGCTAAGGCAAAAACGATGATATTACTAGTATATTAATTAGGAAAAGCTCTCTAATCAATTTCTTACCATCAAGCGAATGTAATATTGAAAGCAATTTTCATTCACTCGGCAATAGTCTTAGGAATAAAATCTATGTATTTATTATAAGCAAACGTTCAAAAGCTTGACAGTTTTAACTTAGTTTATTCTTCCCTAATAAATCAAGATGAGAGTTGCAGCAATCAAATTAATTCTTTTGCTTCTTACTCTAGTCTCTAACAACAATTACGGATTGAAAGAAACTAGAAAGCATACATGTCATCTCAAAACAATTCAATAAGTTTGAATAGCAATCAATAGCATAATTCTGAACAAGAAAAAATAAATACTTAATCTGAAAGAATTACAATGATAACATTACTTCTCACAACGTGCTGATGGGGATGGTGTGTATCCCTCTTGAACCAAATTCAGGAGTTTAGTTCATAGTTGCTGGAAAATTGACAAAAACAGAGAAGAAAAGAATGTTTTTTGGCCCCTGTTTCGACTGTGTTCTGCTCTCTTTATCCTCCCTCTTCGCTGCCGAAATCTTCAGGATTCTTAGGCTAATTAGGAGTCTTCATGATGCTAAATTCATTACTTCTTTATCTGATCTTTAAGGTTGGATAAATCTCTCAGAATTTGTGTTGAAAACTGATTCTGTTGTTGTCACGATTCTGTTGTAATACCAACTCTGTTGCAATTTAGACTTTAATTCTGATTTGGTTTCTTGCAATATCCGACCATCCCAGCTATATTATTTCATTCATGACATGTTAAATGATTGATTTGAACCTTTATTGGGTCCTAAGGCCCACTATTCTTATGTCAAACTCTCAATCGTATTGGGATACTCGGCATTGTCAGTTTCCGAATCAAATTAGGAGACCCATTTCGACCAACCAGATTACGTCCGAATTCTGTTCTTCAAAATGATTTTATCTGACTTTGAGTCCTTCATGAAAGTTGTAGTCCTATATGTGTAGATGAATTTGAGTTTTTTAATCGCCTGATTTCAATATTAGAAGCTCAATATATTCCTATTTGAATATCTAGTGTGAAAGCAGAGAATCTTGTTGTAAAAAGAATTCTGACCCGAGTTTACAGGTCTGATTTGAGGTCCAAATAAGATCGGATTTTTGCCCATAATACCTTCCTGGAAAGCTTGACATGTGTACTTAAACTTAGATTAAGCCCACCTTCTCATTCTGGAACCCTAACTTGGCAAAAAACCTGTCACAAGAAGCTAAGTCCAAAACATAAAATGCAGAATTTCTTATCTTTTAACGATTAATTCACGAAGTCTCTTCTGCATGTCAAACTCATAAAAATAACTTCCAATCAACTCAAATAAGTTCAAAATACATTAAAAAAGCATAGTGTAAAAGGAATAAAAACATATGTATATTTTGCACTTATCAGTAATTTATATCCGTCGGTAATAAATATACCGATAGATTTACTAACAGACAAAGTGCGGCAAAAACAATTACCCATTTCAATTCATCGGTATCTCCATCGATAAATTTAACATATCATCAACAGGAAAACTATATGTAATGTCTTCGGTGTTTTTGTTTGTCCGTTAGTATATCCATTAGTAAATATAACATATCACCGATAAAATACCATTTGTAATTCTGTCAGTGAGTTAACAGCAACAGTGGTATTTGCAGTAATTTTTTTTCAACTCTCTCTGGAATATATCGGCGGAGTTGTTCTGTCGGTAACCCCGTCATTAATATTTTAAAAATATTTTTAAAAAAATATTGAATAGAAGTAGAAAAATAATTAATATATATAAATTAATATAAAAATCAAATATTTATTACAGATTTAAATATTTTTATATTTAAATACAATAAATATAAAATAAAGACGGCGTTGGAGGAGGAGGTGGTCGTTGTCAGGGTCGTCGGGCCAATTAAAGGGTACACATGAACCATCCATCTGTGATCTCATCTCCATTACCAATCGGTAGAGTTCTTCATAATCAGTAGTGAGTTGTTCATATTTATCATTAAGATGGGTCATCCAAGCCTATACTCGTTGGTCTAACATCTCCGCGAACTCCGAAGTTTGAGTGCTCGGAATTGATTGCGAGCATCCAATGGTCGAAGCACTTGAGTCGTCCACAAGTTCTTGGTAGTAGTGTTAGAGAGTCTAAACACTCAATTTCTATCGGATCCACTGGACGATCATGCCTCCAACCACAAATCTAGATCGAGATCTAGATGGGTCAAAGGATCATCCTCATATGTAACACCCTCAGTTTAATTATTTATGTCATATTCATTGAAAAATAAGTGTGTGTGTGTGTGTGTGTGTTAGGGGTGAGCAAAAAAATCGATAAACCGATTAAACCGAAAAAAAAATAACCAAAAAAAAAACCGAATTAACCGATTAAAAAATCACAAAAAAATTCCGGTTCGGTTCGGTTTCGGTTTCTAAAGTCTGAAACCGATTGAACCGAACCGAACCGAACCGAACCGGTTCAACCAGCCAGCACTTAAAAAAAATCAACTATAAATACAATGTTTTCTAACCCTAAAGTCATATTTAGCCATCAGCCCCCCCCTTCTCTGCATATCTCTCCCTCCCTTTACTCCATTCTCTACATATCTCTCCCTTTACTCTCACTTTAGTCTCTGTTTTGATTTTTCTCCCTATACTCTCTAGTCTCTCGCTTTGATTCCCTTTACTCTCTTTTGCTTTGATTTTTCTCCCCTCCCTTTACTCTCTGTAAACCTAAAGTTATATGCGATAAAGCAGATGATATCATTGAGATACCAAGATGAAACATCACTTTAACAAGTTTCAAGGAATTATTAATGAGTTGACTGCAATAGGTATTAACTTTGATGATGAGATTCATGGATTATGGCTTCTTGAAAGTTTACCAAACTTATAGGAGATGTTTATAATGTCACTATCTAACTCAGCCTTTAATGGTGTAATATCAAGGACTTAGCTAAAAGTGATGTTCTAAACGAGGAGATAAGAAGAAAAACATCGGGTTCATCTTCCCAATCACTAATTATCGGTTTGAACCGGTTTGAAAGGGAAAAAAACCGAACCGAACCGAACCGAAATTAATCAGTTTGAACCGGTTTTTGGTTCGGTTTGGTTCAAAAAATTAAAAAAAAAATTTGGTTTGGTTGTTTATTTTGATTCAAAACCGGACCGAACCGAAAATGCTCAGCCCTAATGTGTGTCATTATCCTTAATTATCCTAACAACACTTTAAGCTTATTATTATTATCATAGCTACCGAAAATTCATTAGAGTCTCATCTATAAATTGACCTTTTCAAGTGTTGGCATCAACCAAAACACAATTAAACATACATATTTATGATCCAACCATCCTGAAACTTCTTCACCATAATCCAATTACTAATCATTTTATATACTTCTACTTATACCTTCTTCATTTTCCATTCTAATAACAATGTCATGTATCTTTTCTTTTCATATATGATTTCATTAAAACAAAGTATATGATAAAGTTATCTACATGAATGCTAGAATTTTAAATACATACACAAACAGATTTAATTATCAAAATAATAGTCCACTCGCTCCACCCTTCATCAATATATTGTTTAAACCTTCTTTGCCGACCCTTTATAAGTGTATGGTTTGGCTTTATGGTAGTTTTTAGGGTTGCGGTTTGAAAAACAAAAAATCATATTATAGTTTTTCTTAAACTCTAAGTTTTCTATCATAATGTAAAATGAAATATAAGTCAAAGTAATGAAAACAAATAACTCTTAAAGTTATAGTTAGCCTAAAAAAAATCTCAAATCGGACCATCCTACAATGCTAAACGAAATCTAAGGCTCACTTACTCTATTTGTCCTTTTAATAATTCTTTATTATTATTTCAAGATAAAAAAAAATATGAGAATAGTAAAGACAGAGAAAGCATGCTTCATTTTCTTTATTATTTTGAAACAATAAAAATTCATTAATTTCAGAACAGTTTAAGAGACAAAATTATTCTGTGTAAAAATAGTTTCAATTATTTTGATATGTTTTGTGTAAAAATAATTGATCATATTCTAACTTTACATAAACATGAAGAGGAATGCAACAAAAAAAAGCATCAATTTCGTATTTTGTTTTACCATCCAGCCATACTCTCGACTGCATTATCAGAACACTTGTCGGTGTAAGGTATGCAACATAAGAATCCACAGAGAACATGAAGGTAGGATTTTGCAGAAGCAGGAGCTAAATAAATGTAAGGAGATCGCTAACGTCGCTGCTTGGTAAAAAGATAGGAAATCCTGCAAGTTGAGTTAGGCAAAACCAGGGCCAGCCCAACCCTAAGTAAGCTACCTACCTGTAAAAGCCCCCAACATTAAGGGGGGGAATAGAAGTCAAAACCACATTAAAATAGCCAATCAACGACAAGATCACCCACATCTATCTTCCCAAGAACAAGAACAACCCTCCAAAAATCCCAAGTCTTCTCTAAAAATGGAGCAAGAAAATCTCATGCCCCGTGAAACAGAAGTCCACTTTTGGGGCAATACCCCAGAGGATGAGTACTACAAACAACAAGGGATCAAAGCTTCACGGTCATCTTACACATCACCAAGAGGCCTCTCTCTTTTCACAAGATCATGGCTCCCAATCACCACCGATCCTCTACTTGGCGTTATGTGTATGGTTCATGGTTATGGAAACGATATCAGCTGGACTTTTCAGTCCACGGCTATCTTCCTAGCCCAGATGGGTTTTGCCTGCTTTGGAGTTGACATTGAAGGCCATGGTAAGTCTCAAGGCCTTAAGGGCTATGTACCCAATGTTGATCTTGTTGTTCAAGACTGTCTTTCTTTCTTTGATTCCATCAAGAATGACACACAGTTTCATGGGTTGCCTTTCTTTTTGTATGGTGAATCAATGGGCGGTGCTATTTGTCTCTTGATTCATTTAGCAAACCCTAAAGGGTTTGATGGTGCAGTTTTGGTCGCCCCCATGTGCAAAATCTCTGATAATATAAAACCCAGATGGCCAATTTCTGATATTCTATTATTGGTGGCAAAATTTTTGCCTACTTTAGCTATAGTTCCAGCTGCTAGCATTCTGCACAAGTCAATCAAAGTAGAGAGAAAAGTGCCAATTGCAGAAATGAACCCAATGAGATATAGGGGGAAACCAAGATTGGGAACTGTTGTCGAGCTTCTAAGGGTTACTGATTATTTGAGTCAAAATTTGAGAAATGTTACCATTCCATTTATTGTATTACATGGTAGTATGGATGTTGTCACTGATCCGAAAGTGAGCGAAAGTTTGCATGAGGAGGCAAAAAGCGAAGACAAGACGATAAAGATTTATGATGGAATGGTGCATTCTTTGCTTTTTGGAGAAACTGATGAGAATGTTGAAATTGTTCGGCAAGATATTTTATCTTGGTTGAATGGTAGATGCAAGCAAAACTGTCAGTAAGTTTGTCGTTTTGGGATGTTTTATTACTGCTGGCTGGTTGTTCAATTAAAGAACTTCATACTTGGAAATTTATTCTAGAATTCATGTTGAGTTCCTGTGCTGATGTTGAGTAAAAATAACACTTTGGTTGTGTAATTATGCTTCTTGAAATGCACGGTCTCTATATCCTAATGTGTTATTCATGTTTGATTAGCTTTCCAGGGATTGTGTTAATTTTCAATAAAGTATTGAGCTCCTGTGCCGGAATGCACGTTTTAGACATCTTACTGTGTTAATTTTCAATGAAGTTCTACCTTCCAAGTATCAATGGTAATGAGTCATCGTGGTGACTTCTTTTAGCAACCCTTCCGATGCGCTCTACAGCCTAAAATACAAAGCAACGCTTCCGTTAAGCTCCCACATTTAATTTTTGTGCAAATTCCTTGTTTGCAGATCGACTTCTCCCTTCTTGAGCATAGATTGGGCATGTTCTTTCGTCACAGTTCATCTGTAAATTGCTCTCGTGTACGGCGGTACTAATGACAAGACACAGGCTCTTTAACCGAAAAAAAAAGTGGCACCTGTGACGGCCCCTACGCATGAAATCTCAGAATAACTAAATAACCTTTAAAGCAAGCAATTGAAATACAGCACGCCAGTCAGACGCTGAATACATGATGGGGCCAAATGACAGGTCTTTCGAGGAGATGATAGATTTTGTCATCTCTGCACCACAAGGAGAACTATGCAATGAAAATAACTGCGCTAAGGTAGTGATGGAAAACCGAAAAAAGAATAACCCCTTTTATCAATTACAGGTGGGGAAAAATGAAAAACGTCCAAGCAATATCTATAGAAATCTATCTTCTTCACTTGCTATCAAACTACTGTAAACCTACGTAGTATCCCGGTGCAATGGACGACTAAACGAGAGGATCCACTGTTAGACCGACAAAAAAAAATGTATAAAGAATGGATCATCACCGACTGCAACTATGCACGTATCTACTGGTTAGAAAAGGCCTATATCCCTTTGTCATCTTGTTGAAACTAGTCAGGCAATGGCTAAAATATGCATCTGCAACCGCAAGCAGCAGCTAGGAGCATAAAGATATCTGAGTTGCTGAAAACGAACCTATAGGTGATCTCTGGGTTGCCGAAAGAAACATCTGCAAAAAAATTTGAGCTCCATATTCACACCATAAATAGGTAATTCAAGTCATCCACTGTTAGGCGAGTCTGACGACCACCATTTTCATCCTCTCCAAAAGCAGATGCCACCATCTCTCTCTTCTTTTGCTGCAAAAGCAAACCAAGTATTTTTGTTTTACCAAAAATTTCAGAACAAAAGAAATATAACAAAACAGACTTTAAAAACAATAGTCCAATAATGAACTCTTAGTGAATACTAGAAAATGCAATTATTGAAAGAAAAAAACAACGTACTAGAGTATGCAACAAAACTGAAGGTACATCAAGAGACACTATTCTTCATTTCGAAACTTTGGCCAGACCTTTAGTGTAGTCAAAACACCGTACCAGAAAATTGTTCAGAAATGCATTTGAGTTTTGATTTCAGGACATGACTAGGTTGAATTAACTACAAAGCAAACAAACCAACAGCCTATTTGGCACCATGGCTGAAGCTACTTCAGCAAAAACACCTCCTTAAATGCTTTGGTTAAAAGCAAGCCAATGTTTCTATGGTAAGTTAGGAACTACAAGAATCAAAGCAGCTCAAAAGCACTTCAAATCCTTTCAGCCAAAGCATCCAAAAGGCTGCTTTTGCAAAGAGTTGCTCCAACTGCAGGCCAAAAACTAGGCTCAAAATCCATAACCTGTTGATCATGTTAAGCACGAGTTTGTCCAAAAACAAACATCTTTTTCTCAGCCCAGACACTTTTATTGGCTAAAACCAATGCATTAAGACATGCACTCGACCACACTGAGCTTGATGTCTTGAGCTCATCCAAACATCATGTATATACAGTGACCATTAAAGAAAACCTGATCACTTGTCCACCCAGTTCAAATTGTTCTGCCAACATTACGTTGGTGGCTTGAGTACTGTTTAAGGCAAGTTCATTTAATACCACAACCCATTCCCTTTTTCTGTTCCCCTTACTCTGCTATTTAAAGTTGTTTGAGTTATTATGGTCACTTGAAAAACTTCATCGAACCACCTTCACCTAATACCCAAACTCATTCCCTTTTTTGCTTCACTCACTAATTCAAAGAACACCTATGGTATACAGCTTAATAAGCCTTTGAACAATCAATGAATTCAGTTAGCCTTTGAAGAACCATTGACTTATAGGTGAAAAATGTATGCCCTTTGCCTCCCAAAATGAGAAACACTAGTTCTTAATTTGCCCATGGCAACGGAAGAACCAAAACCAGTAATATCAATCAATTGATGGGACCTGAAGCAAATAGCAATGGCAAGGGAGGAACCAAAATTTCTTACAGATCATTGACAGCACCACGTCTATCATCTCCATGCTCTTAATTGTTAAATAAAAATATTGCATGATCAACCATGGAAGGGCAATTTAAACAAATTATGATGGAGGAAGTGATGAGCTATGCACCTTTGAATGGTGGGGAAAAAAAAGGTGGCCACTTGCTAAGGAACCGAGTAACACAAAATTTTAGAGAAAACACAGTACCTGGAGGGCTAATATACGATCTTCAACAGTATTTTTTACAGTTAATCGCAAAACTGTAACTGTACGAGTTTGTCCAATACGATGTGCCCTATCAATTGCCTGATCTTCAGTTGTAGGATTCCACCATAGGTCCAGAAGCAACACATGGCAAGCTGCAACCATGTTCAGTCCAAGACTAGCTGCTTTCAAAGACATAATCATAACAGATACCTGTAGTGCGAAGGAATCAAACATCAGGGAAATATAACACGTGAAACATTTGAGAGGGCATTTAAAAAACACTATACATAAACCTTTGAAGTTCAAATGGTTAAAATCCCACAAACCTCCGGAAGTGTATTGAAATCCTTCACAGCTTTATCTCGGGCAGTAACTGACATTGTTCCATCCAGTCTTCTGTACTGAATGGAAGAATTTTTAAGACAAGCTTCAAGCAAATCTAGCATTCCTGTCCATTGGGAAAAAACTATGGCTTTCTCCCCAACAGCCTTAATTGGGAGGCATCTTTTATCCATTCCATCCTTAACTGAATCTCTAGAACCAGATGAGGTATCATAACAAGCAACATTTTCATCAACAGAATTCTCTAACAAATTGCATGTAGGCAAACAATCTTTTGGCTTAGTCAGCGATTGCAGGACTTCAAGAGCTACCCTAATTTTTGATGAATCATGGGGACGGTTGTCAGAGGATGAGCTAACTGCCGCAACAAGCTCAGAACCAGAACAATCCTGACCAGGCTCATCAGATAGAGAACTGTTTAATGTAGCTTTGGAAAACACTGAAGACACATTCAGTCGAACTTTGCAGTTTGACACAGGGCATTGGCTGTCATCACCAGTAAGATGCTCAAAGATACACTGTCTGCAGAATACATGACCACATACTGAAACAACAGCATCTTCAGGTGGATCCTGTATGAAATCAGCAAAGATGTCAGAAACAAAAAAAAAATTGACCAAGAAGTTTAACAAATACAACCACCAAACCTCAGCCCCAAACTAGTTGCTAGATGGAAAAACAGTTTAACAAATAATAAAAGAAAACCAGAATATAAAATAACGCAGAATTAATGCACACCATTATAAAGAAAATATTAGCAGCAGTAACCCTGTCCAACAATTTGAACAGGCAGGTGGGAAGGCTGCATTGTGCGCTCAAGCTTTGATTAGAAGCTCCTATAATGATGTTGCACCAAAATGTACCTCAAATAACTAGTTTTTGAAGTAGAAACAGCTGTTACTTTATCATTTTTGCTATGTTATATTGCAGCTGGGCTATTTTATCTAAACAATCTCTTGAAATACCAGGTTCTGAATGCCATGCAGTGACAACCATGATTCTTAGTTGCTTTTCAGCAAGCCTAGTGCATTTTTTCAAGTAATGTTTGCTTTGCTAACAAACATATCAGCATTACTATTATATAAAAGAAGAAATTATACTCCTAGCCAAACAATACTCCTGTTGGAAATACCAAAAAGTATCCTAGAGGCTTCCAAGGATTTGGAAACTATTCTATGTATAACTGTGAAAGTTCTAGACAGAGCTATTGAGCACTTTGAGACAAAGCAATCGCCTTATTTGAGGAGGGAATTAATTAGGTATGGTGGGTATGATATGTAGGTCTAGCCACTATGAAAGGAACTTTTCCCCTCAAAATCTGTGAACTCCTGCAGACTTCAGCCAGTACAAGAAGCCTTCTGAATCAAAGATATCAAACACCAAATCAAACATCTCTATTATTAATGCTTGAATTCTAAGATCCTGTTTATTATACATGTAAGTAACAGATATGCAGCTTCAAGACTATCTTTTTTCAGGAAATCCAAAACAAAGCAATTGCAACTGAATCCAATATCTTAAAATCATGTTCCAGATCCCTTCACTGATTGAACTAGCTGATGTTTAAACGAACAAAACAGGATGCAGAAAGGGAAAATTATGATAAATGTGTTTTAATATGCGCATAGAGTTATTTGTGCAATATGCATCCACAATATAAATGTACTGATGAAGTTAACAAAAGGAAACAAATCCAGTAAAGATACAGAAAAAATAAGAGAACATAGAAATAAGTCAAGCAGAAATAGCACAAGAAAAGAAACCACATACACTGCATATGCCACAGATTGCCAAAGATGCTTCTAAACAATTTAGAAGGCATAATTGTTTCTCCCGAGGAAGCTTCTTTGCCATCTCAACTGAGGAACTACCTAGAGAACTTGAATCTAAACCCGAGACGAGACGAGGATGATCACAAGCTTGTCGAAGACGCAACAGCATCAACAAGATGTTAACATAATTTTGTTTAACAGTTCCAGCAGCTGCATATTCCTGACAAACAAGTGAAGTAGTTCAAAGAATTATTTGATATGCATACATAAAAGGAGAGTACGGAAATTGAACATTTTTGCTTCATAGCAGATATATGATTAAATTCTCTCAAAAAGAAAATTGAAATCAGTTCTAAATTACTCTTCTGGTAAATTCATACTTTAAACTGAGCTCGTGAATCCGTTTCTAGTCTGGTGTAGAATTCACGTTCTTCCTCTGTAAAGTCCACGTTTTTTAGTTCTACTACTCTGGGAGGTAGGTTAATAATTGGTTCCCCGTCAAGAAGAGTGCCTAGAGCACAAAATAGTCGTCAGATGAGTCCAAAAAGAAACTGCAATAAGTTGCACAACATCAACAGGCTAGCTACAATTTACAATATAAATATGACACAAACCAGACAAGGAAAAAAACATATAGATGAGCATGCAAAGACAGAAATTGTGCAGGTAAGATTTTTCAAACAGATCAAAGGATACTAATATGTTAATGCATTGCCAGACTTAAAAAAAGTTCTCTGTGAGTGGTAAAATCATAGTAGACAGTGCCTGTTCATACACTGAGACACCAAACAATAGAATATGTTTCTTGTAACTAAAATCCATCAACTAATCACAGGGTTAAATCATTTGTGTATCCTGAAGATGTAACCTTTAGATCACTCCACAGCAGGACCCTCATGGCAAAAATGGAAAGAACTCTTAACCACATTCCTAGTTGAGACCAATGCTTCTAGTTAATATGCTACTAAT
Source organism: Populus x sibirica (assembly GCA_019202695.1). Lineage (NCBI taxonomy): Eukaryota > Viridiplantae > Streptophyta > Magnoliopsida > Malpighiales > Salicaceae > Populus > Populus x sibirica. The sequence continues at coordinate 1,233,537 of JAGMVL010001940.1, read as the reverse complement.
CAATTTGCCAACAGAGGAAAAGAATGAAAAGAGTAGTTGAAACCTGTGAAAAAACTTCATCTACTACCGATGCAATCCCAATGAATTGGAAGAAAAACAAAGCATTCAGACCAGGACAAATAAAGCAACATCCAGCCAAGCAACAAGCCTCGAATAGAGAACAAATATCAAAGGATCTCAATTCTACAACAAAGGAGATAGGTAGAAGGTCCTGGAGGTTTTTACAGTCATAATAAATCAAATTAAGGATCTTTGGCAAATCCAGCCAGGATGAATTTCACCACATGGACTAACAAATACGCTACTAATCAATTTTCCAACAGAGGAAAAGAATGAAAAGAGTAGTTGAAACCTATGAAAAAACTTCCTCTACTACCGATGCAATCCCAATGAATTGGAAGAAAAACAAAACATTCAGACCAGGACAAATAATCAGAGCATCCAGCCAAGCAACAAGCCTTGAATAGAGAAAAAATATCAAAGGATCTCAATTCTACAACAAAGGAGATGGGTAGAAGGTCCTGGAGGTTTTTAGAGTCATAATAAAACAAATTAAGGATCTTTGGAAAATCCAGCTAGAATGAATTTCACCATATGGACTAACAAGTACACAAAATTAGTGCACAGAAAACTCATACAATCTTACCTTTGGTGCGACGAAGCATTACTGTCTTCAAAACAGCTTGTAATTTTTTGTACCCTTTTGATGGATTCTTTTGAATTGGGACCTTTATTGCTGAGCAGAATAGCTTGTAGACAGCATATGGGTCATATCTGAGGAATCTGAAATAGCTATAGAGATCATCAATTGCATTTTGGATAGGGGTACCAGACAAGCACCACCTGCGTTTTGCCCGAAGACCCCAACAGGCCCTGGCCACATGAGTTCTGTGATTCTTGATGCTCTGGGCTTCATCAAGGACAACCCTAAACCATGCCACCTTTGCAAGAGGCCGGGCAATGGACTCAAGCATTGCACTATCCATTCCTTTCTTATTCTTTGAACCCTTTTTGCCAGAACTAGGAGGATTTTTTCTTTTCTTATTGTATGAAAATCCTAGGCGCGGAGCATCATCGCCTTCCATTCTTCGTTTCTCTTCATCATCTTCATCAGCCAGAGGCTGCCTTGGGACCTCCATGCTGACAATTGAATATGTTGTAATGACAACATCATACTTTGCCAGCTCTGAAGGATCCTTTGTTCGATTGCTTCCATGGTATACTAGAACCGAGAGATTGGCTTCAGTGGTTACCTTCTTGTGCAATTCATCATCCCACTGCCGCAGGACACTTGTGGGGCAAACAATGAGAGTTCCAGCAGCTGGCCTTCCCTTGGATTGCCCAGAAGAGTTCAGGCTCTTTGTTGAACTATGATTTGATGTAACTTGAGAACCATCGGCACCTTTCTTCATTCTGTCAATCTCAGTAACTCCATCATCATCATCATCCAAATTTAAGGTTTCACACTCTTCTTTCTTAACAGCCACAGCATCCGCTCGATGAGAAGGAGCTCTTTCCTTGAGTATAAGAGCAATGGTTGATACTGTCTTTCCCAGCCCCTGTGAGAAAATGATTGCATAAATCACCAAGCCACAAAAAAAAGGGTGGGGGGGTTCTCAATGTTAGAACCATCAAGTGTCTTTAGCAAGTTAACAAAATCTACCTGATCATCTGCAAGAATTCCTCCAGAACAGTGCAAGCTAGAGGTTTCCTTCTGAACCATCCATGACAACGCAATTCGCTACACAGGAAATCATTGGACATCAATGGGATAATAATACATAATCATGCATATCCATAAGCCCATAAAAAGCACTCTCGGCCATTAGAACAGCAAGGGGAATCCATATATAGTCCTCAAACCCCATCTTAGAAGTACAGTAACAAAATGCAGAACATCAGAAATAGAGAGCATATAACAAGAACAAACACTGTAAAAGTAAGAATTCACTTCAAATGCAGTTAGCCAATGCCAGTTGCTTTCAGATTGCTAAAAGCCACCATAAAAATCCACTACAAAGTGAGTTTTGCCAATCTCAGTTGATTTCAGATAACTATACAAGTCAGACTGAACTTAAATCTCTCTCATTGCATTGAAAACACAACACCCCATGCCAAGAATCTTGGTGTCAAGAGGACAAATCCACTTCAAAATGTAATTTTTTTTCCACTGGTACAAACTTGAAATTTATTTTGTTTGTATGGATTAACAATTTATTTTGTTTGTATGGATTAACATGAACAAAAGCATAACACAACTCAAAACACATTGTGGGCAACTTGAAAAATCCATCTTCATGTGCCTCTCTGTAGGCATTTTGCCTTGCTACTGAAGAGGAATATTACAGTTAATTGCTTGTGGGCATATAGGAGATCAAAGATATTCTAAGCTTCTCGTTGATCCACATCTGGTGACTGCAAAGAGATAGTCTGGAGTGGAAAACTAGTTCCATATGTTCAGAATTATTGAGAGGAAATTCAAACTTTGACAGACTGCTGATAGAAATCAGTTCCATGATACATATTGACTTCATGATGCATCTAAACCATCAACAGTACTACTTTTATCTTTGTTTATCTTTGTTTATTTTGTTATAGCCTTATTTATTTATCTTTGTTTTCTTTTTGTTAAACTTACTAGTTACAATGCAGTAATTTTATCTTTGTTTATTTTGTTATAGCCTTATTTATTTATCTTTGTTTTCTTTTTGTTATACTTACAAGTTACACTGCAGTAATGCTGGATTCACAAGTCATGATGAGCTCAAAGTGTTCTGAGATTGCCATGCAAGATTGATTGATATGCCACTTATAAGATTCTGTGCATCTTATACAGTCATCAACTCATAGCTACAGATCAGCCTGCATAAGGAAGAAAAGAAAGATTCCAAACCTGATGTCTCAAGAGAGGAACTGCCAAAACACCATCGGGTGGAACAGCTTCAAACTTTGGTTGAGCAAGATCCTGCCATAAAATTAGTCATGTCAAATACTCATAATACTAGTCATGATATAAGAATCATGGAATCATGAAGCTCTTTAATTTCCAAATACAGAAAACAGTGAGGTATTTATGCAAGATGGCAGGACTGTGTCTCTTCTCACACATGAGAAAATCAGTTGAATTTCAATGGCAATCACAACTTTTTTATTTTTTCAGTTGAAATATTTTCTAGGGAGGACAAGTTCTCAATAAAGGAAATAAAAATTATGTCCCCGCTAATATGTGAGCAAATGCCTGCACATTGCACTCATATGCTTATTGTCAAGTCATTTGGTGAGAATGTGTCTGTGAGTGTGACAGCCTGTCAGCATCCCAACAAAATATTTCAGGCAGAGAGACTGGAAATCTCAGATCAATGCGATGACACCTGACCAGAAAGTAAATTGGACTCCAGCTCCAACGCATTCCAAATTCTGTATTTAATTAAGTTCCAATTTCTTTTGAATTCAGAAGGAATTGATAATCAAAATTTTGGTTTTAGCATAACAACGCAGGTAGATTCCCAGCTCACAATACTGACCTGCAATGCAACTCGAAGTACAAGTCGCTCATCATTGGCCCTGAACCTTGTGTCTTCTACTGCAGAACGATGAGGTGAATCATTAGATGTAGGTCGTTGCAAAGGAACTATGGGCTTTATAGAAGCAAAAGATTGGTTTGAGCAAGCAGGTTGACTGGTATAATCAAGAATACATATATCAGGATCATCATCAACATGGGATTTGCTTCCAGACGAATTACTCTCAATTGATTCAGGGCTGACTATTGAAAGATGAGAACCCCAGGCCTTAGACTGAATCGGTATACCCAGTTCTTCATCCTTACCACAACTCAACTGCTTGTTGCTTATATTGAATGTCTGAGCAAAGGGAAAATACTGCTCTGAAGCATTTAAATTCAAATATGCACTGTCCAAGGGAAACCTACCAACAACTCCCTCAACTTGATCTCTTGAAGATCCAATAGTCACACACCCCCGTTCATCCTTAGTGTAAATTACATGCTTCTGACTTTGCACAGACGATAAAAAACCTGATGATGACTGTTTTTTGTCTTCATCAACAAAAGAACCATTTCCATCACTCCAGGAACACTTTCTGTCGAGAGCTTCAGTAACTCCACCAGACTGCCATGTCATGTTCCTACACACAGCCGATCCATCAGTTTTTTCATCGCCTACACTAACTGTCTGGTCCCCACTGATGCCTAACTGAATATAACTGGATTGCATAACTGATGCCTTGTCATTAAAAAGTCCATCTTCAGCACTTGATGAAAAATTTCCACTGATTGGTGGCATATAGTCAATACCTTCATATTTAACATTCATCATGTTTACATCAGAGTAAGGCATCATCGAAGTCTCTGATCCAGAGCATGCACTCTCAGGTTGAAAATCATTAATTTCTTGATTGTTGTGCGATAATCCAAAATTAAAAGCACTGGAAAAATCGCATTGTGGAGAATCAGTATAATGCGTATGATATTCGTTCATGCCAAATTGCATAGCTGAATGATTATTGCTGAATTCAGTATGAAAATCAGGATAATGCCAGACATCAGACTTGGGAGAAATCATATCATGTGAAAAAACATCTGTATTCATCAACTGCATGTCCAAGGATCTATCAATGTCATTTTCAGGTTCTAGGATTTCCAAGCTATTCTTAACGAATGCATCACCGGATCCAAACTTCTCATCCGAACTGTCCATCCAAGAACCATGTGAAGCATCTGCAATTATCAGGAAACATAAATCAGAACTCCAATCATAAATCACAATGATCTAAATCAACCTCCCAAATGCACATCATCAAACACACAATACAAAAGCAAAAGTGGGAGAGGGTTTACATGCCTGTGGATTTGAAGTTCCCTTCCACATGCCTCAATTGGTTTCCATTTTCATCCAAAAGAGGATTTAAATTCAAACCACGTGCATGATCTGCAATACAGCTAGACACTCCATCAGCAAAAGTAGTAGATGCTGTACTGCAACTGGCTATCTCTGATTCCAACACTCCATCCCTCATTGTTCCTTGATCCTCTTGAAACGGTAAACAAAACTCTCTATTACTTCCAGAGTAAACATGCATTGAAGAGCTCATTTGTTTCCCTGCATAATCAAAAGAACCACCCAAATGACCTACCCTAGCATCTGAACCTTCTGGGTTGTGTATAGAGTTCGCGACATAATCCACAGATCCATCCCCTCCATCTGCCCCTTCTATCATCTGAGACCCTAAACAGTATTCGAACAAACAAATTAATTACAATCTACAGACAACCAACATAACATTCCAAGGATTATATTGCGTTTCAATCTATTACCACTTTGTAAATGCCAGATTCCGCCATTTCCAGTATCCGGCACTGGCTCGCCCTGCAAATTCTCAACCAAAATATCCCCTTTACCACTCTGCAATTTCACATTAAAATTAAAAAAAAAATACTAAAAAAAGGGAAAAACAGCAAAAGCATCCCTCTGTTTTTTTTTTTTTTTGCTCGAGTGAAGAATTAAGACTATTTCACGTTCAATTAATTAATGATATAACATGAAATTCAAGCAGAAAACCAGTTAAAGTTCTAAGAAACCTAAAATCCAGTTCAACTTAACCTCTCATCGAAGACATCACAGTATTCCCATGCAAACCCGAGTCGTTCAAAACCAACGCCGGTTATCGAAACTTACCGGAGAAGCACGTAGTTCTTCTTCAAGAATAGTATAAAACAAGCCGACATCTATTGACAAGTCCTCCTCCTCTCCATCTCCAGTATTACCATCACCAACGGCCATGATTTCCCCACCTGGCATCATACTCCTCGTGCTCCCGCCCGCCATTATAATGATCGTCAACACAACTTACAAAAACAAAAGGAAAAAACCCTAACAGTGAATAGAATTCAATTCAATTCTTTTTAAAGGAGAAATCCAAATCCAAATCCAAGTTGTAACTGTTTTTGAGAGAGGGAGGGGGGAAATTACAGCGAAGTTTCGGGTTTGGGGTTTTTGTGTTTTTATGGCGTGTGTTGTGGTTTGTGGACTTTTTCATGATCCGAAACGGAAAGACTGAAAAGAAGATAAAAATGTGTAGAATAGAATAGAATAAAAAAAAAAAGTTGAAGAAAATCTCGTGAAGAATGCAAGTGGCGCGGGTTTAAATATAGGGAGACGAAGGTTTGAGGTGGGGCGGTGCGTAGGTTAACGACTTTTTCTTTTTTTTTCTTTTTTCTTTTTTAATATAATATTTTGTTTTTGGTGATAGAAATAAATCAATAATGGTCAAGTTTTATTAATTATTGCGTGTTAGCTGGGGATGGGAAAGTGAAGGCGTGACGGTGGCTTTGGGTTGGTTATTCTCGTTTGGTTGGTCGTTTTCACATCCGACGGGATCGTGCTGCTCGGGGATGGTTAATTGTTCTATCTCGTCCCTCTAGTTCTCATTCGACGGGGACCGTGCTGCTCGGTAATGTAATTTTAACATATCATGTACAGTTAATGGACTTTATACTTATCCTGTGATTCTTCCTTTTGTAAACTCTGTGGATATTTGAATTTAGTATCAGTTTTACTTAATCCTGTTTATCTTTCTTTTTTTATTTGTTTTATGATTTATGTTTCTAATTATCTACTCGTTAATTATATTATCTATTTCTATCAATATTTTGATAAATGTTATGTATTTTAATGCGGAGTAATATAAGTTTGAAGTGGATTAAGATCAAAATAGTTGTAGTTGCAGTAGTACGTGATGGAGATTGTTATCATGTTATATATGAAATGATTGAAAATTTAGTATGATTTGGATATAAAAAAGACTATGTTGAAATTTCAGTAAATTATTAATATAAACTAAAAAATAACTCTAATTTCATTGTATATATAATCAAAAATTTGACAAAATCTCCCTTATAAATAATCTTATTGCATGTTATTGATAATTTCAACACAACATCAATCAGTTTTTTTGGATGAAATTCTTGCTTTTTATGATTTTTTTAAAAAAAATTGTTGAAATAATGACTTTTATTAAAAAAAAATCTTATTGCTATATAGTTAAATAAAAATATAAAAAAATATATAATTTGTCAGAAGCGCACCGACTCGCAAGCACACTTTAAATATAGAGATCATTTCAGCAACATTTTTTTTTTATCAAAATAAATAGCTAAACTCATCTCAATCGACTTCTCTCTCTTCCCTCTTGCTTTGCAAAAAGAAGAAAGGACAAAGGCAACAGAAACAAACTTTGAAGACTAAAATAAAAAATATCACAAAAAAAAGCTACTATAAAGTTCATAAAAATCAGAAAAATAAAAAAAATTGTGGACCGAATGAACAGTAAAATATGTACGTGCGAGCACTACAATGAACAGTTATAAATAATAATACACCCTCGCCAATATTCAAGGTTTAATTTAATTTAACTTTGAAGAGAAATGTTAGCAATTGATTTGAAATCAACATTGATTAAAAGAAAATGCGAGGAGTCATATTTCGTAGAACACAAGGAACCCACCCCCCCCCCACCTCTCGTTATGCACATCCTGTCTAATGAACAAGTGACGAGCAACTAGCTCGCTGCTAGAGAGCCCGATTGGTTGAGCCTGAGCAGGAGCAGGAACTCCTGAAGTACACGGAAGAGTTCTCATCATTGCATTGCATGGAATTTGACATCTCGAGGGTGAGAGTTTGCGAAAGTAATTACGGTTTAAAATATTTTTTATTTAAAAATATATTAAAATAATATTTTTTATTTTTTAAAAATTATTTTTGATATTAATATATCATAAAAATTTAAAATTTAAGGGAACACAGTTTGACTGTATTTCCAAACACGCTCTATATATGTTAAAGTTAAACAATCCAAAATTAAATAAAAAAAAAATACATCATAAAAAATAAAAAAGCTAGAATTTCATTGATCATTTTATTTTAAAGTTCTTCTTTAAATCTAAATATAAATAAATTATATATAAGCTAAGCTAAAAATACTATTATACCTTTAATGAATAAAACAAAATAAATATATTTTTTAACAACATCAATGTTTCTAAGTGTATGTCTAGCATTATGACAAATTTTGCGATTATAGTTTAAAAAATAATATTTTTAGCTGTGTTTTTAAAAAATAGATTAAAAAAAATATTTGGTAAAAACTGATATGATATAGGATTTTGCATGTAAAATGAATGAAAAACAGGTTTTAATGAATAATATAAGAAGGAAAAGCATTTGACTATTCCAATAATTTTTTTATGGTTATATAAAAGCAATTATTTTGATAGAAGAATAACTTGCTTGTTATAAATTTAATGAGGGTGCACTTTTAGATTACTTTTCTGAAATTTAATTATTTTATTTAATTATTTTTTAGCAAATAAATAGGTCTAAAATAAGTTTCTGAAACATATCTCGTGACAAGCTTTTGCCTGGGAATCCAAAGTGTAGAAAATAAATCTTTACTCTATTTTTCTCAACTTTACTTGCAGTGTCGTAATGAAGTAAAATAAGTAAAGTAATGTGATTATAAAACTCTCTAAAATTAAAGATGTCTTTATCGTGAGTTTGGTAAGGATTCATTTTAGTGGTTCAAGATTCCCACACATAAATTTTTTAAAATAAAGGTAAGCAAAGAGGATTTAATTAGAAAAAAAAACTTAAAAGTCCCCAATCTATGAATAAAATAGATCGAAAATGGCGGGGGAATGGAATCATGGATGGGAACGTCAAGGCCTGCCTTTACATGGGAGGTAAGATACACGCAACATATAATCATAGTTATTATTATTATTATTATTATTATTATTTGGATAATCATAGTTATTATACTCACCGGTGTAGTAGATTAATTCGATGGTATAAAACTTGACTGGTTAGGTTTTATTTTAAACCAGTCTGAATATTGATTTAGCTAGATTTAGGTTCTTTAATGGATTTGACTTTGATTTGATTAACTTAGATAAAATTGAATTAACTTTTAAAAATAAAAAATTCTAAAATAATATTTTTTAGATAAAATAATTAATCATGGCTAACCTATGATAATTTAATGAACCATTGATTTAGCATGTCTGTTTGAAAGTGTGCTAGATATTGCGTTTCAATATGTTTTTACTTAAAAATATATTAAAAAAATATTTTTTAATATCAGTACATTAAAATAATACAAAACATTACAAAATTAAATTTAATTAAGAAAAATTCAAATTTTAAACAAAGCAACACCAAATATTTAATAGTCTATTTGGGAACGCGTTCCTTTAAATTTTAAATTTTAATTTTTTGTTAAAAATATATTTTTTTAATTTTTTTAAATCATGTAGATATAAAAAATAAATTTTTAAAAATAAAAAAATTATTATTTTAATATATTTATAAACATAAATTATTTTAAGTCATTATCCCAATCTATTTTAGTTCCTGAGTCACCGCCGCTGACAACTGTGGTAGCACTGAGCTTGTAGAAAAAGAAAACTCTAGATGGCGAAGATTCCTGACAATGCCAAATGTGAATGAAATTTAAATTAAAGTCCTCGTGGTTCACGTTTCTAAGAAAGTACCAAGTTGGGGTACAATGTAAGGGAATTTCATCGACTTGTTTTCCATGCAGGCAGATGCTCCTTCTGTTTCTTTTCTGCTGCCAGAAAAGAACAAGAAATTTCAGTTTGTTTTCGATCCTTGTTTATTCTCTTTGCTGTTGCATCATGTTTTTTTTTTAAATTTAATCTTTTCATCTTAAAATTAGTTGTTTTTCAGGTGTTTTTTTAATTGTTTTAATATGTTAATTTTAAAAATAAAAAAAAAAATTAATATATTTTTTTAAAAAAATTAAAAACAATCGACATCAAAATCTTCACATACGTAGAAAACCGTGTCCTTGGAGTTTTCGTATGGAATCAGCCAAACTTGTGTTTGGTAGCTGTGATCAAAGAAGAAGCATCCAATGCTCGATTCATCGCCGACCGTGGCAACTGCATGCAGCAGGTCCTAATCCAACAGCAGTTATTCTAAGGGCACTTGTGCTAGAAACTTCTTAGTCGCAGGGAGGGGTTGTCAGGTCCCATACTTGGAAAGTCTTGTGTAATTTCTAATTTTTATAACAAATGAGATTCTACTAAAATATATTAAAATAATATTTATTTTATTTTATAAAAATTATTTTTAATATTAATATATCAAAATGATTTAAAACACTAAAAAAATATTAAATTAAAATAAAAAAAAATTTATTTTTTTTCAAAAATACTTTTAAAATGTAAAAATAAACAGGATTTGAAAAAAAAAAAAACAGAAAGACTTTTCATGAATTAATGTGACCTAATGTATTTGATCTGAAATTATCGCAAGATAGCCAAGAATTACTGTTAGAAGACCTGAAAATCCACGACACTATTGGATGCTAGCTCCATCCATGTCACGAGTTCTTCTTATGGTTTAGAAATCTGGATATCTTGTCTAATGCTACCATCTCTCTTCGCATTCAAGTTTTAAGCAAGATTTGTATCCCTTGAAGTGATGTAAATCTATGATATATGTTTTTAAAATATTATATTGATAAAGTTGTGGAAACTTTAAAATGAATTAAGCTTTTCACGATTATGTTTTGGACTACTGGAGTAACTGAACTTGACTTGGTTTTATTCAAAGTTTAAGTTAGTAAATACAAGAAGAGAGAACTATGTTAAGTGGGTGAATATTATTTTGTTTAAAAATATATTAAAATAGTTATTAGAAGACCAGAGAGTTGCGATCAAGGTTGAATGCTTATAGCAAGCTCACTTAGACTGCTAAAGAGACGGGATAGTTGGTTCAACCCGAACAAGTGAGGAGTTCAAACCAACTGGGTGTGCCAACTCACTCGGGTCTGGCTTGAACAACTTAGTTAAGATAGCCAGAAATTATTGCCAGCATTTTGTGAGAAGTTACTAGGATAGCACCTTGTAGAAGTTGGCATGTTTGGTCTTTTTCCAAAACATAAATAGACCAAGAGAGAAGACGTGAAAACCCACTTGACTATACGATCATCCCTCCATGTCACGAGATGATTCTTCTGGTTTTAAAATTGTTTTTATAACTGTATTATAGATATTTTTTAAAATATTATTTTGTTTAAAAATATATTAAAATATTATTTTGTTTAAAAATATATTAAAATATTTTTTTTTATTTTTAAAAATTTATTTTTAATATCAAGATATTAAAACGATAAAATAAATTAAAAACAAAAATTAAAAAATTAAAGTTTTTCAAAAATACAATTAAACCATAATACCAAATAGAACTTTAAGGAAGATTCCTATCTTTTTTAAATGATTATATACACATAATAAGTATCTTTATTATGATGGTATTTCTCAAAATTAATTCTCAAAATTAAAACACTATATCATAATATAAAAAAAAAACAAAATTATTTTCAATCCAAAATAACCCATGTTTTTAGAATTATGTCATGAGACTTTGCTTATAACATAGTCCCGTTTATTTGCTGGAAAATAGTTTCATTTAGTTTCATTTTGGAAAGTGAATTTCAGGAAAATGAATTCCGGAAAAGTGAATTATTTTCTGATGTTTGGTAGTGTAATAGAAAATAAGTTGGAAAATATTTTCCAGTGTTTGGTTATTTCTTGAAAAATAAGCTGGAAAATAACTTATTAATGTTTTATTTTTTTTAAGTTTATTAAAATAATAAGGAACAAATCTTACAAATTAAAAAGTTGAATGAGAATGAGAATGAAAATGAAAATAAGTAACAATGAAAAGAATGAGGATCAAATTTGATAGATAAAAAATTTCAATTAAAAAATAATAAGAAAAAATCAAATAACAAATATAAAAATAAGGACCAAAGTTAATATAAAAATTAAATTCTAATGGATGAAATTAAAAAATAAATATTCAAAACAAAATATATACAACAATTAAAAGTTTGAGAACTAAATTTGATATAATCAGCAAATATTATGATATTTCTAAATTTTTCACAACTTCCGGAAAGTGTTTTCCGTCCAAAATAAAAGGAAAACACTTTCCTGAAAACCAAGCGAAATTTTTCTTTGACTAAAAAGTGTTTTTCGTTGATTAACTTTTCTAATAATAAATAAACAAATAAAAATTTAAAAAGTGATTTAAATTATTTTTTTTTCAGGAAACAAAGATATCCTAACATAACCTAATAAAAAAATTTACAAATAATCTCAAGGTACAGATTTAGCGGTCAATTCACGGATTTTTTAAGTTAGAAAATTTAAACTCGATATTTAAATAAATTTATTCTATTAAATCCAGCAAGCAACATCAACTTGGATATCTATCTAGAACCATCTACTTGATCTCTCTATCTAGAATTTTCTGACCTAATATTCAAATAAGTCTAACAGCAAGGAGACATTTCTAAATTCGAATTCTTAATCTCCACCTTGTGTTTTTAATTTACACGCAAGTGTGTACTTGTAGGCAAACTCTTTTTTTTTATAAATTGACTCTTGAAAATAGTGTTTTTAAATATGTCCCTGATATAAAAAAAATTAAATTTATTTAATTTTTAATTGATATGAACTACCGCACTTGGATCTCTGTCTAAAGATCAAGAAGGGCCCTCGAGTGGTTGAACTGAGCTTTTATTTTTCACAACCAACCCCAAATAAACAAACAACTAACAAGAGACGATTCAAAAACAGTTCAAAGAATTGCGTTTGTAATAGCTTTTCTTTTATTTTTTCTTGTGAGATGCCCAGATTCTAAATTGCAGTTTCAGCGTTTCTAAAAAAATAATTTTTTCTTTATTTAAATTAATATTTTTATGTTTTTTAATCTTTATGACGTGCTGATGTCAAAAATAATTTTTTTAAAATACAAAAGAATTATTTTAATGTATTTTCAAATAAAAAAACTTTAAAAAACAACTGCTACCATACTGACACCACCACCACCACGCAAAGCAGTCATGTATTGATGAATTCCACTCTACCCCCGTGCTAAGTTTTTGTATTTAAAATTGTAGTTTTGGTTGCTTTGCAAAGTATTTTTTACTCAAAAAAATATTAAAATAATATATTTTTTTTATTTTTAAAAAATTATTTTTAACATCAGCGCATCAAAATGATAAAAAAATATCAAAAAATATTAATTTTAAAAAATTCAAAATACTTTTTTAAAAAAAAACAGGACTTTAGTACAGTAGCATAGAATTAACCTATTCCAAAAGAAAAGTCTGCGGACAGGGTGGCTGGCCACTTGCAGGCAATACAGCCTCCACCAAGTTCAAGCAACTTAAAGATAAAAAAAGCAGAGACTTTTCGGCTTTCGCAGCTCAATTATTGACTCGAAGGAAACACCCTTTCGTCAATGAATGCATCGAAAGTCACACGTTGCGTGTAGCTGCCTCTACACAAATTCCTTAACAGTTAAGTACCTAGGGTTTTTGTCTTTTCTGGATTAAAGTTTTAATAAACAATTGTTTTTTTTGCCCCCCTCGCTTTACCAATAATTGATGTTTGGCAAGTAGAAGAGCCACTTAACGAACTTTTACAGTCAGAAGTTGGATTTTTTTATTCCACTTTATATTCTCAATAATATTTCTTATTACCATAAAATTAGACGTCTAACCATGTGAAATTGCCTGGAAATAACATAGTTATGATAAACGAGTTCATGTGATATATTGATTTAATCATGTTTATTTATGTATAATTTTTTTTTTTTATTAACATGGGTGTCTGAACTAATTTACGCGGATCTCGACTAATCCAACGAGTCCTGAAGTTAACGATCATATAAGTCTCCAGTGACCATCATATTAGCAACCACATGACTCAAACCTGATACCACAAGGAAAGCAAATCTCTTGATCCCAAACTCTTACCACTGAGCCATCTACTAGATGTTTAATTATGTTTTTTAATATTATTATTGTTAAGATTTATATTTTTCATAAATTACGTGTTTTTTTTACACTCAAATTTTTTAACAAGACACTATTGATTGAATTTTAATTTATATCAATATCATAAGTTTTTTAAATAAAAATAAGAACAAAAAAATGGTATAAATATATGTACTGAGATAAATATTCAAAGTGTAGATATTAAAAAAATAAAGATAATAAAAAAATGATGATAAATAGACTAAGTGAAAAGCAAATAAATATAAGGAAAACTTATTCTCTTAAAAAAACCAAAAATAAAAATTTTACCACCACTATAGTAAAAAAATTAGCAAAATCTATAGTTTTATTATTCCTACAAGAAAACACTTTTTTTGTTTTAGTATATGTATAATTTATAAATTAATATGGTTGAGATCATAAAAATTTGTTAACCAGTCAAGATATTATTAATTAAAATATTATTTAAATTTTAAATTTAATTTTAGATAAAAAAATAATTTAATCAAGGTTATACTGTAATTTCATATATATGCTCAAGTACATTTACAAAATTGAATAAATTCATATTTCATTGAGGTGTAGTCCGAATATGTAATGGACTCCCCTCGATAATCGATTGGGCTATTAGCCGAACAATAGTATATCTACTAAAGGCCCATATAAACCCAGGCCCATACCCGTATAGCAGCTCGTAAGTCCTAACCAAAATAATTACTCTCTTAGTCGTACAAAGCAGGGTGATGAAAGAAGAAGCCAAAACACTAATCTAATCCTCCAAATTTTCTCCCTCGCGCAAAATCTTTCCTGGAAAGTGAATTTTTTCCCGGAAACTCAAAACCCAATTCAATCTACCGAATCATAAATTACAAATACAGTTAAGGATTTTGACTCTCTGGTGAGTGTAAATACAATTGTTGAATTCTTTATGAGAGTAACGGTGTGGATTTTAGTGCCTTTTAAGCGTTTTTAATTTGGGTGTTTGTTTGGTTACAGAGAGAAGTGGAGTCCGGTTTTGGATTACCGATGATGATGGTTCAATGATGTCATTGTTCTGGATTGTGATTCGTCAGCTTGCAGAAATTGAAGCAATGGTAAAAAATAAATAAATAGGGTTTCTGTTTCTCATTTCTTGTTAATCTTGATTTTATTTTCAGTAGTGATTAGTTAGGGTTGATGCTGTGGTGTTCTTTGAAGGAAATGAAAGATTTTTGGAAAGAGAGCGAGCCCTTCACTTAGACTAGCCAAATGACTGTGATAAGTACTTTGAATTAGGGTTTTGTGACTCGTGATTGATTTGATGCTATTGAAGTGTTTAACCTCATGCATTGCTGAAGCGAATGAAATTTGTTTATTCAAGGTTTTGTCATTTGTCAACTATAAGGTAAATATTGTTCTAGAAGAGGGCCTTGTGAATTCAATGAAAAAGAGTACTTTTTTTGCACTTGCCAGATAACCATGACAAGTAGTTTGAGTTACAGTTTTGTTAGATGAGATCCAAATGGGAAAATACGTGCCAATGCTTTGTTTTTTTTAGTTTGCAAAAATGGGAAATGAAATATATGAGATTTTGTGTTTACACCGCGTAATTTGTGTGGCATTGAGTGTACAAAATACAGACTAGAGCAAATTTAATGGAACTGGAATAGCTAGATAGGTTTGGATGTTTATTATTGTTGTGCACAGGCTACGTCGAAAAAGGTGATTACAAGAGAAGAGTGGGAAAAGAAGCTTAATGATGTAAAAATCAGGAAAGAAGACATGAATAAATTGGTGATGAACTTTCTTGTTACTGAAGGTTATGTTGATGCTGCTGAGAAATTCCAGATGGAATCAGGAACTGAACGTATCCTTTATCTTCAATATTAGCTCATTCTTAGTGCTGGCATTTTATGTTTCGTGCTCTGGTGGCATGACCTTGTGAGGATCCTGTGTTTTTCCTTATTGAGAAACAGCAGATATAGATCTTGCAACAATTACAGATCGAATGGCTGTTAAGAAGGCTGTGCAGTGTGGAAATGTTGAGGATGCTATTGAGAAAGTCAATGATTTAAATCCCGAGGTTAGACTTTTTATTATGTTGCTACAATCTATGCGAAGGTGACTTGTGTGTCAATTATACACAAATTACGGTCCCTGTCATAGTTTGTCAGAATGATTTGACTACATTGTTTGTTTGTTTAATCTGTTTTCTCAAACTTTTAGCTTTTTAAGTGTCTAAAAGGACTTCTGCAGTTTGCTTATTGTATTCATGAATGTCTTTTTTTGAAACTCCCTCTTCCTTAGAAGGATCAGGAAGCATGTTAGGCAGTCATCCATGATTATGTGCTGTAACATCTTGAACTTTGCTCAACAAGCATACAATTGCATTGAGCTGTAAGAGACCTTCAACTTTCTATTACCATATAATTGTTTCATCCTTGTAGCAAAATTAATGGTTTGCCCTTAGTAACTGGTTATAGTATAGCTCCTGCATCCTAGCTACCTTTACTGATTTCATAGGTTTGAATAAAATATGACTTCAACTACGTGATTGTGCGTGCCAATGATCTGCTTATGGGCTGAGTGCTTATTAGCTATGAATGTTTCAAGGAAGCAAATGAATAAACTGCAGGATTGTACATTATCATTTTGCATGTTGCATCTTTGCAACTCATGTGAGTCTAGCCAAGAGAGAGTGATGTGATTTTCTCATGCATGGTGTTTGGCATATTGCCTGGTTTGTGTGTACTAATGAAATGACAGGAAAGTAATAAAGAAAGCTAGAGTATGGAAATTTCATCTTTAATGGCGGTTGTGGAATTTCAGAAACATAATTCTTTCAAGTGAGGGTTATTCATTTTGCCATAAATGTCTGATCTTTTTAGTATTTGTTTTTGCGTGTTGTAAGACAACCATATACAGTATGGCCTTTTTTCTATCTTGATTTCCTCATGTGAAAATACTTCATGCAGATACTGGACACAAATCCGCAACTGTTTTTCCATCTCCAGCAACAGAGATTTATAGAACTGATTCGGAATGGCAAGGTAGAAGAGGCTTTGGAGTTTGCTCAGGAGGAACTTGCACCAAGGGGAGAAGAAAACGTAATTCTGAGTTGTTCATAATTTTGTTATGTTGACTTCTATTGCATTTGATATCATTTGCAATTCCTTATGGCTTTTTTTTTTCCCATCAATTTGATCAGACTTAAATGATTAAACGGGTTTCATATTTATTGAAACTAATAATGGTAGTCACCTTGAAGATAAATACTGTCTTAGTAGACACGTTCACATGACAACTGTGGTGATAATAAATGACCTGAGAAAGTTGATATATTCTGCAGCAAAGCTTTTTAGAAGAACTGGAGAGGACTGTTGCACTGCTGGCTTTTGAAGATGTTTCTAACTGCCCTGTTGGAGGACTTTTGGATATTTCACAGCGCCTGAAGACAGCAAGTGAGGTGAATGCAGCTATCCTTACAAGCCAGAGTCGTGAAAAAGGTTGGTGGATTTCTTTCCTCTTTCTTCTTTTTTTGGTATGCTCGTGTGTGTGTGTGTAAATAGAAATGAACGTTCCCGTGTACTTGGGTGATGTATGCTGCTCTTTGTTTTTATATACCAAAAGGAAAAAAAGGAGAAGAAGAAATCAAACACCTTGGTTATCGTCTTGGTAACCAAATAAATTATTATTCTTGATATATCTTCTGGACATGCTCTTCTATTCATTAAAACATCATACACAAACTTCCACTCTCATAGTTGTACAAAGGGATGCTTACCTCCCAGACATGTCAATTAGATATTGGTCTAAAATGGGCATCAGTTACTGTAACAGCATCCTTTATGTCAGATTTAACTTTTAAATTTTTGCCCAATTGAACTTTTCTGATTTAAGGACCCACCTGAAGGGTGCTTGATCTTCACTCAGTAGCACTAAGAGCCTGAACATTGGCTCTCACTTAAAATGCGGCCATTTTATTCTTTCCTTTGGGGAGAATATATAGGAATATTGAGAAGGGCATTCTTAAGGGAATTTGAGTATGTTACTCCTTAGGTCACATCAGTAGCTATGAATTAGACATGCTTATTTTCTTTCACAATACTTGCTGAATTCTCAAAGAGATGATGACAAAAGCAAAGAGATGCAAGCAGTAGAGGTTGCATAGTTTGGGTCCTGACTGTTTCTTTTGTTCTCACATCCGTCTTGCTTTATTAGGCTTGTGTTCTTGAGTTGATTCTTGATATTGTTTTTTTGCACCGTCTTATTTTTATATGAAGAATTAATTCATAACGTAATCACAGATCCAAAGCTTCCAAGCTTGTTAAAAATGTTGCTATGGGCTCAGAACCAACTTGATGAGAAAGCTGTTTATCCTCGAATAAACGATTTATCCACTGCCATGCTTGAAGACCCTGCAGTTTGAGTTGCGCGCAAGTTTTCGGCATGGCCTAGTTTGCACATGCAGAAACTAGATGGAATGATAAATTTCTGTACTCAAAATTACAGCGACTCTAGACAGCTATTTGTTGGATGCAACGTTTTTACAATTTGTTTGCTGTTCTTTCTCTTCTATTCCAAACATTGCTTGCTCCCTTTGAAGTTGTGGATTATGGCATATTATCCAAAAACGCAATGAGATTAGTACAAGTGATTTCAAGGCTGTGACCAAACTTTGAAAATGTTGTCTTGTTGATGTCCCCCTAATATCCCAACAACAAATTCAAGGGCAAGCGATGAGAGGAACCGCAATTCACTTGCCTGGACAAAAATGCCCAGCAGGGCATTTAACTGAGCATTTAATAATGGAATGCTCTCTGCTATTCAGCTGCTTAATAGGGTTGATTGGCAACAACAGCGACATAAAATTGGGTAAAGAAAATGTACAGAACAGACTGAAAAAAACAAACAAATACCACTCTCAAGGTTCTTCTACCCACAGAACGTAGACCCATAGAATAAGATGGCTCTCCTGAAGGATATTAGTGTTGGTATTCGTATTAACATGTTTGAATGCATCTCCACTTGCATCCAAATTGCAACAACCATCATCAAAATTGAGAGCATAACTTGAAGGATCATACTGGAACTTGAATCGCTTCTTCCCACCATTCTTTTTCA
This sequence comes from Populus x sibirica, assembly GCA_019202695.1. NCBI lineage: Eukaryota > Viridiplantae > Streptophyta > Magnoliopsida > Malpighiales > Salicaceae > Populus > Populus x sibirica. Next base: position 1,214,541 of record JAGMVL010001940.1, on the reverse strand, counting down.
TGGCCTTCTTCACTGCTGCCTTGAGCCACCAAAAAAGGGCCCTGCATTGCTTCTTGCTGTAACTATTCACACATCCAAAGCTTCCAATCAATAAGCCCATGTCAATCAATAAGCAGAAACCCTCACTTCTCATAAACAAAACCAACAACCCAAGAACTGAAATCTTAAAGGAGAAACAAAAGAGATGAGGAAGTTGGCTTGCAGGTATCTCTTGGCTTTATAAAGAGTGTGAAGAAACAAGAAAACTTGGCAAACTGTTTCAGAGAATGAGAAAAGAGAATACCAAAAAAAGAAGAATGAAATGGATGAGTGCAGAAATAAAACAAGCAAATCTTTGGGGTCTTTCAAAGAAGCTGCTATAGCTTCAATTGCAGCATCCACAGTCATGTGCCCTCTTTTGACATGATATTGGGATGCTCAAATTCAATCTTCTACTATAAGAAAAAGGAGAGAAAAGAGAAGGTTGCAGTGGGCAGGAGAGCCTCTCTCACTCTCCACAGTCCTATCACTATCAAATTGTTGTTGTTGTAGTAGCTGTACTGCTATAACAAATGTGTGCGCCTTCGCACTTCATGATGAATTCCTTGTCCGCATCGTGTTTTACTTTCTTTTCAAGAATCATGTATTTCTTACCTAGCAAGAAGAGGCACCTACCTATGTTAAGGGCTAAAACTCAGGCACGATGTTAATGGAGGGAGACCAGAAGGAGTCACTAGACCAACCTGTAGGTTGCGACAAGCAAAGGCTGCACTTAACTGCTTTATAAAGTACTTCTAAGTCACGTGTCATGCGGTTTCGTTTCAACTGGCTAGCTGGTTTGACTCACAGGTTAGATTTTTTTTTATTTGAGTAAAGATTCTGAATTTGAAATTTAAAGAAGAAAATTAATTATTTTAGGTTTTTTTTATTAATAAAATATCTAGTATTTGTTCAGCTTTATTTTCTTATTTATACGTTACAATTCATCTTAAAATTTGATTTTTGAATATGTTTTGTATTACTCAAATTAATTAAATTTGGTTCACTTACCCTACACTTTTTTTTTGGTTTTAGTTAATCAATTGGCCTACCCTACCTGCTAAAAGATAACTTGTTCAAGTTGATCGACATTTATTTTTCTTAAAACAAGATTTAGAGTTTGAGTCTTAGGAATGGAACACATTATTGTAGAAAGAGTTTTACTTTTTAGTGGATAGACCTGGCTCAACTGGATTAGTCGGGTTCAATGAACTTTTAAATATCATGGTTTAGATAAAAAAAAAAAAAAAACCCATGAATGAAATGTATTTTTCATTAAAATTATATATATAAAAAATAACATATTTAAAGTTCAATTTTTAATTTGCTAGATAAAAAATATTTAGTAGTTTTTATATATTTTTCATATATTAATATACAAAAACTTATATGATATATAACTCAAAAACCACCATACATGAGAAGCTCCACATATTTTATCATCTCAGGTATGAGGAACATATCACAACCAAACATGAAACAGCAATGGTGGTGTCTGAGACTCTAGCCCTAAACCAGCCATGACCCCTAACAGGGCCCGAGTCGTTGATATTTGTACAATGATTTGCTCGTCACTGTAAAAAGGTCCTTACACTGATAATTTCTGTAGCATACGTTAATTGAAGCTATGAAGGAGCATCCATGATTTAGACCATCACATGCATCACAAGTAGATAAAGTGGGCTCTGGAGATCTCTAATGATCCATCAAATCAGTCTTATTTTTTACCTCTTAGCTGCCTATACAATATTTGTTCATGTGGGAAGACGGTAGGTCTGCTTCCTGGATTTCTACCTTATATGCCGTTGTTTTCTTCTCCAAAGACTTTCTGCTTTTTCATACTCATTAAATTCCCTTTGTCTCACTCCGCAGCTCCCTTCTATATTTTCCAGTGGCATGGTGCCCTATCACTTGCCTTTTCAAACTCCTACCCTGGCCTGCCGATGGAGCTTGTGGACACACATTCCCAGATAAGTTGACATTCTTTGCCAACAAAACAAAGCTTGTCTTCCACATTGGAAACTCCATGGAGTCCTTCCAGAGTATTATCTCATCTCTATTTTGATGTGGGTTGCATGCATAGTCGCCCAGAGCAGAACTTGGATCATGAATTTGCTTGCAAATCAATCTATGTTTTTTTTATAAAATCAATTTGGATTTAAAGAAATCCCATTAGAAATAAACTTAATTTGGATCAAGTTTCGAAACCTTAGTTTTATAACTTGATTATATGGGCTTTCTTAGAATTTGGTATCAGAAATTTCAATGGGTCAGAATTTTCCACTAGGCTTTTTCTTGAAGTCGGCCTTCCTTATCATGAGCCTTTAACCATCTGGTAGCCTACAGCAGAGAACATTATAGCCGCAAAATATTGTACCAGATTCATCACCATCACTAGTCAATCCAATTGTTCAGACTCTCTCAAGGCTAGCTGGATCTCACAGTTCCATGCCAAGTTTGTTCTCATTCCCAGTTTGGTAGTGCTTGTTCATGTACCTTTGCGGATTCTTCTTACTGGAAGCTTGCATCTTTTTCTTTCATTTTCTGGTCTTGTTTGTGCATTTTTTTAGGAATAAACATTACATTAAACTAAAGGAGAAGGAGAATACAGAAGTACAAGAGATAAAACAGAATTGCAGACATCTTCCACTCAAGTTCTCGGAGAAATACTAGGATTAGCTAACTGTCCTAGAGCATGGGCAATAGCATTCCCGTATCTCTTTGGAAAAGTGTCAAAGCATTCTATCCTTTGAAAATGAACTCAAAGAGATAGGTAGGATCTGGAGAGCATCAAACTGATAGCAGTGAGACAACAACAACATCTCTCCACATCAACGAGGTCACTAATTAACAAACTCTCGAGATATACCCAATGGCTTAGGAGATTGAACTTTGAAGTCCAAATAACATGGCAGCCATTGATCAGTCCTTATGTTGACCTGACTCCCATTACCAATAACCCATCTAGCTACAACCTCTGCTTAAAGCTATCTAGCTGCCAAAATACATCTCAGACAACGCAGACCATAAGTTAGTGGTGGGAAAGTATTTGGCTTGTAGCCTGTAGGACTTGTGCTATAAAAGGATACCAATCTCCTTCCTTGTTTAGCAAGCAAAGCAACATTGAATTGAGGGATGCTTCGAAATTCTCCACAATTCTTCTTGTTCATGCACACCTTATCCCAAGCTAACCATGGAATGCCACAACCCTCATCAGAGTTACTCCACGCTTGCCAATAACCACACATAATAAATGCCTTCACCTTTGGATCAAGATTATCCATTGATTTACTTAGCCAACAGTTATAGAGTTACCTCATGGAGAGTTAAGCGTATCAACGCGGGCATATAATTAAAGGGCCTTGAAATACTATTTCCCTGTCCCTTATCCAGTAAACTACAATGCCTCAACTCATTTCATAGAGCTATTCCTTTAGGATCACCATGCTAGGATCGAGCTCTTGAATTGGGTCTCGTGTAACTGCTTGGATAGAAGTCAAGAACCCTTTTTATGTGGGATTCCAATTAAGCAATTGATAACAATTGACAAATCATTCAAGTAATTGATTGAACAATCAACGAAAAATCTCTCTAAAAGACTTTTTAGACGTATAAGAAGTGGAATCAAAACTTCCTTGTTAAATAATCAGTCCTTATTTGAATGGAATTATGGAGTTCATCATAACTCAATTTAAAAGTTCACTCTCGATAAGTCCACTACATAGAATTGAATGGAATTATGGAGTTCATAACTCAATTTTCAAAGTTCACTTTCAATAAGTCCACTATGTACAATTATTGACCTAAACATCAATCCTGATTATTGGAGTTCATCCCTCAAATGGATGCCACATTATCAAATTTTATAATTCCCACCTTATCAAACTTCTTCATAGGCATAGATCCTCCGACATCAAAATATTTAGAGCCTTTATCCCTTGGATTGATAAATTTAAGCTTTTGACAGATGAGCTTTTATGCTCCACATTCTAAAAGCACAACAAACAAACAACAAACAATGATCACCCTGAATATTAAAACTTTCTTTGAAAATCAAAACTAATGGATTCATTTTTTTTTTGTATTAGCGATTGTTTTTTAAAATATTTTTTATTTAGAAATGTATTGAAATAGTATTTTTTTTATTTTTTAAAATTTATTTTTGATATCAACACATCAAAATAATCTGAAAATATAAAATAATTAATTTAAAATAAAAAAAATTTAATTATTTTTAAAATATTTATAAAACACAAAAATAAACAGATTTTTATCATGACGAGGAGTTTGGAGTGCAGAGAGATTTGTATAGGGTTTTGGCACTCATGAAATCATTATGGTTTTTCTAAATGGTGTGCCATGTTCTTGAATATAAAATAATAAAAAGTATTTTCAATCCTTGTATATTCATGTTATTAGTTGAGGAATTAAAAGGTCAATCATCAGATAAGTTTTCATGTTAAAGAAATGTTATCTATCTATACATATGGGATTTTGTTTCTAAAAAACTCTCTAGATAGCTTTTTTTATGAAGAAAAACAAAAAATAATAATAATTAAAGAGAATATTAATTATTATAGTTGATAGGTTAAACTGAAAATTTAACAACTTATAATCTAATTTAGACCAAATTTAAAATTAAACTAATAAAAAAATTAATTTAAATTCAATTGATTCAATCAAAACTTAATTAATTTAATTAACTGGGTTTAATATAATCCAAACTCAATCAAGTTAATTTTAAAAAATATCATAACAATATTGTTTAAGAATTTAATCCGACAACCCAATAACATTCCAATTTGAAAAGGAAAAAAAAACTGCTCAAAACAACTTGATTAGCCCTTGAATCTACAAAGATAAAGAGAAGATAAAGATGTGATCCCAGAAGATAACATCTGATTATAAAACTAACTACTTTATTAACATGAGTGAAAAGGGTCATTTCTTGGCAATCGGACCTAATGCCTAGAGCCGATCTTGTGTTGGCCTGATGAGAACATTTGTGTGAGATTCGAGATTTCTAATATCATGTGGTAGTATTCATATGGATTTGCTCCCTTTTCCTTCTTTTTTGCGCCTTTTCAGAGTAGATTCATTGGTTAAACGCATGCCTGCATATATACATATGTGAGTCCTCCATGCTTTGGACCACTTCTAGATTAGTATTCAAGTCTTCAAAACTTAGGGTTTTTTTCATTACAGTGATCAATGATCATTTCAAATTAAGAAATCGAGATGCGCTCTTGATCATTGATTAATTACATCATGTTTTAAATGAAATGACAGAGAAAAGACTGCTCAATAAGTCATGCAGAAAAACAATTGATAGCATTGCAGGCGTTATTGCTTGTATTAAAGCTAAGACAAGATGAACTCGATATTGCAAAGCCATATATACTTGCTAGGCAATGTCCAAGTGACGATTCCAAAGCATTGAACCTTTTTTTCTCTCTCAAGATGAATTGCTATTTCCTTGGTTAGACCAACAAAACCTTTGTTATCATACAATAAATTCGGAAAAGGTGAATGTCACTTGCATCTCAATATCGACTATGGCCAAAGATGAGTACAAATTAAGGATGCTACTGCTATATCTTTGAGAGGAACAAAAGGGTCACCGATTTAGCGAAGATTCCTTATTTCGAGTTCCACAGCCGATTCTCCCTCTAATTTAGCTTCGATTTCTCAGAAAAATCTTTATCGTAATCCAAATATGACAATGCAAGAGACAATAACGCACCAAAAGTTTCCCTCACACCAGATTATGCCTTGATTATTTGGTCATCAACTAGGTAATATTGTCCTAGAATAATGCTCCAATCTTAACATTAGCTACCCTCCATGCATAATCCTTGGTCGATGCACACAAGAAACCGTTATGTTGTGTTCTCCGCTGTGTTATTTATATGTTCCATTTTTCTCTACATATAATTCCCATTTCACCTAAGATTGTTTAAAAGCATATAGGAGCTACTAGCTAGTACCACCACCTCACCTTTGCCAAGTCTTTGTTTCAATGGGCTCCCTCCCTTCTCCATCCCACCAACAACACCACCACCATCTCCCGAATTTTCCCCATCGAGCTATAGGGTCTATGCCTCATTTTGCCACAAGAATGTTTCCAATTGGATAGAATGTTACAACCCATCAAATAACACATGGAGTTATGTTAGCTCAATTCCTGGCCTAATTGAAAACCATGTCTTGAAAGGTTTTGCAATGGTTACGTTAGGTGATTCAATTTACATAATTGGTGGATTGCAATGTAGAGAGCGCGACCACCTCACAATCTCGACGAGTCCGACGAATTTATCGACCTCGGAGTTGAGGTGCTACGATCGGTTCTTCGCTACAATGTTCGTTCTAACCAATGGTCTCAATGTACACCCTTAGGTGTGCCACGATACGATTTTGCTTGTGCTATATGTGAAAATAAAATTTATGTGGCAGGAGGCAAGCCCAGTTTGGATAGTAGGAGGGGGATTTCTTGTGCCGAGGTATATGATCCAACTCTTAATGTGTGGAACCCCGCCTGGTATGAGCACATTGAGGTACAAATGTGTAGGTGTAACATGGCAAGGTAAAATTCATGTGGTAGGGGGGTTTGCCATGAGAGGGGACTCGATAAAACGGTGCCGTTTATAACCGAAAGGAGCTCCGCCGAGGTGTATGATCCACAAACAGGGAAGTGGGATCTAGCGGCGGGAATGTGGCAATTAGATGTTCCACCAAATCAAATTGTAGAAATTGATGGAAGACTATTCAGCTCCGGTGATTGCTTAAAGGCATGGAAAGGTCACATCGAAGCCTATGATGGGAAGCTCAACATATGGAATGTTGTTGATGGATCACATTTGCAAACTCTCGGCTCACCAATCTCGACATCGAAGCCGGAGATGAAAACTGGCCACCAATCCAAAGGATATATCTCACGATGGCACCAATTGGGACTCGGTTATTTTTCATGGCGGAGTTATAGGATGGCTGGGGAATTGTCACGTATAATGTCAATGGTCCTTATTTTCGACACCACAAGCAACTAGACATGCATGGAGGAGCTCGAGCCCATGGAAGAGAAGGGAGTGAAAGAACTTTGTAGTCATTGTTGCGTAGTTAGAATTTCTCAAGCAACCTAGCACGAATTAAAAACGCAATGGACGACAGTCGCAACTCGCAAGTGACGTGACAATCTTATGCTAGTCATTCCTTGTATAATACAAAGCATATGTAATGAAGACACCATTAGAATTAATTGAATAATTCTTGTACTTGAAAATGTCCATGATATTCTCTTTTCTTAGGTGTAGATCATCCTTTTGCCTTGCTTGTTTTGATGCCATAGATAATAGGATCTTATGTATAAGGTTTTTCAAGATTCCCTTTTGTAGTGTACTAAACTCGTCTTGCTTGGATGCTAATTGTTAGAGAAATAGTTTAAAATATAAACAAATAAGTAGTTAGTCTAGAGATGTCAAAACATTGTTTTTAAGGTATAATTATATGTTATACACAAATACAACATCTTCATAATACAACCAAACTTTCTAAATCTCTAAAATAATAAAAAGATAAAACAAAGAAAATAAAATACATTTTTTTTATTGTCTGTTGTAGCTTTATGTGTAGTAACATGTTTTATTAAATTTAAAAACATTATAATGAAACATTATATCTTTTAATATTATAATTGTTAATGAAATTATATGACTATTAATGAAATAATTATATTTTAAATTAAACTAGGTTCTATTTCAACAGTTATAAATATCAAAATTAATTATGAAAATTAAATAAATTAATTCAAAAACATTTCAAGTGTTATTTTTTGATATTATAAATATTCATATAATAACATTAAAAAACCTACTAGAAGAATCATTCCACTATAACTTTCACTTAATTTACTACGCAATAGAAACTCATACTTATAAACACTTAAAAAAGAGTATTTCTTTCTGATGTGGGATAAATATTTTATTTATTTATTTATTTATAAACTATACCAACACAACTTGTGAGCTAAATACATGCTTATCTTTATATTATAATGAATAAAATATCATTTATTTTTATATTTCAAAAATATTTATAAAAAAAACAATGAAAACTACATTCCCAAACACAAGAAAAGCCGATATGGCAAAGATCTTCTTCATGAAGACACCATTTAGGAACGCAGTGCAAATCGCGTTTCTAAAAAATTCAAAAATTTTTTTTGCTAAAATTTAATATATTTTGTATGTTTTGGATCGTTTTGATGTGCTGATGTCAAAAATAATTTTTAAAAAATAAAAAAACATTATTGGCATGCATTTCAACATAAAAATTTATTTGAAAAGCAACCACAACCACACTACCAAACAGGCTCGAAGTGCAAGAGATACATAAAACCCCACCCCCTCCATCACTTCTTGTAGGGCTTGTTTAGGGTTATGGTAATGATGGCGGTTCAAAGTACTTTTACTTAGAAATACATCAAAATAATATTTTTTTATTTTTTAAAAAATTATTTTTAAAATTAGTATATTAAAAATATAAAAATATATGTAAAAAAATTTAAAAAAATTAAATTGTTTTAAAAAAAACACGTTCTAGACTAGTCTAAAAAGGGATTTTGGGTCACCTTTTGAACACTAGGCTATAATATATACCTCATAGGCCTGCAAGCCCAACCCCAAGCCATGACCCTTTATTGTCAATCGGTCAATGGCTTCTGCACCATGGTACCATCAAAAGAAGAGAAAGTGACACATACCTATGAGCAAAATAAAACATGAAAAGCCAAGAAATTGAAAAAGCAAGTAATAGATCCTTTCACGTGAGCCCGTAAGGCTAGCACCATTCACCAGCCACCATGCACCCACCTCTTGTACAATGAAAAACAAAAATAAAAAACCATCGAGGTAGCCCAGTCGTAAGAACTTGGGACTAAGAGGTTTGTTCCTTCTTAGGTCTCAGGTTCGAACCCTGTGGTTGCTCATATGATGACCATTGGAAGCTTACATGGTCGTTAACTTCAGAGCCCGTGGGATTAGTCGAGGTGCGCGCAAGCTGGCCCGGACACCCACGATAATCTAAAAAAAAATAAAAAAAATTAAAAATAAAAAAAATAAAATAATCTTAAGAGATAGTTTAATGAAAATTTATATGATTATTAATTTTAGAGTCTATAATATTAATTGAAATATATACAAACTAATTTAGACATTCATATTTATATAAAAAAACCAAGAACAAAATAAAATTTAAATTATGTATAAATATTATTTTTAAAGATATTTATTCAAGGTTGTTTTTCAGGATTTAACAAAAAAAATTTTAAAACAAAGATTAGAGAAACAATTAAATCAAGATTTAAAGTAAATACAAGGAAACTTTGCAAATATAAGAAAATATTATGATTTTTTTAGTAAACCTTACGTTCATGGTATATATAGGCTGCTAATATGCAGCAGCTAAAAAAAGATTAAAAAACTTAAAGAGTTATTGAATTATTAAAGAGTTATAGTTGTTTAAAAAAATTTAAAATAAAAAAGTTATTAAGATTTTGTGACACAAATTATTGCCGGTAACAAAGGTTTAGATAATATAATAGGTGTTATCTCGAGCACAAGAAAATAATCAAATGTTTTTTCTCTTACTCAATCTAATTTTATGTGAATGAATCTATTATTTTTTCGTACTTTCTTATTTTAAAGTTGATTATATAAGAATTAGATAAAGATTTTAGTTTTTTAATATGAAATAATTAAAACTCTATATATAATTTATATTTACCAGAAGTAAATTATGTTATTTTAATATAAGATAATTGTTTTTTGAGATACCCTGGCACAGCCGTGGTGCTTGCTCGCTTCGCTGCTTGTTCCACTTCTTTGTTATTCTATTGCTACGACTTGTCAATTTACAATAGCAACCACACGTGCGAATCGTACCATGCACGCATGGATTTACTGCAGTTCTTGATGTTTGACCCCCTTGGCTTTGACTACGATGAGCGACCTTAAATCAACGGCTAAGATTTGATGGGATCGGAGAAGTGATCTAGACCGTTGATGTGGGAGACAATCACAAGAAGTCTGATGTCCACATGTTGGTTAGAACTTGGAAAGGCCGACACTAGAAGTTGATATGTCGGGTTTTTTTTTGTATTTTTTATTGGTGCCACGTGTAAAATTGATATGGAGTGACACGTGGGAAAAGGATACAAGAGGGGACCATAGGGCTGATAGGGTTTGGAAGACATGGACACATAACCCGACACGGTTGCATGTGATGGAGCCTATTTTAGGTCACTTTTCGTTTAGGTATATGAAAAGTATGGAGGACACGTCTTTGCTAATAGAAGTATATATATATATATTTTTTAAAATAAGTTTTATTTAAAAATATATTTATATAATATTTTTTTCAAAAAAATTATTTTTGATATCCATACATTAAAATAATCTAAAAAATTTTAAAAATAATTTTAAATAAAAAAATAAAATTTAACCAACTTTCTTTTGAATTGCAATACTAAACAAACATTGATTATTGCCTATTCAGCAATTCCTAATTCTTTGTTTAGTTGAACCTCTTTAAATAATTTTGCTATTTATGGTTGATCTTTGGTAAATATAATTTAATATGTTTTTTGAATTGTTTTTTAATATAAAAATAATGATTTTTAGTTTTTTTCCCTACTCAATGTAGTTTCATACATTTTAACCAATCAATTAAAAGGAACATGTCCGAGAAATACTTTTTCAATGCATGCAATATAGAGCATATTCAATTGTCCATTGGGATAATAAACGGCAAATGAACTAAATAATTTTTTTATTTGATTTTAAAAATATTTTTTTATATTAACCGATTTAATACATTGAAAAGAAAAATAAACCTTAAAAATTATTTGCATCCGATTCAAAATGTATCTCTAAGCATGGGTTGAGCATAGCATAAAGGGAACATAAAAATATTAGCACATTGTTTCTTCAAAGCCAAGAAATTATTGCAAGCAAGAAAGAAAGAAACGAATCTTTAATTTAGTTTTTTGCTGTTCTTTTTATCAATCAATTTCTACGTAAGGGTAACCTCATGGAACCATCTTCGGGTGTATTTTAGATTGTGATACTAATAACAGTTTAAAGTGTTTTTCACTTAAAAATATATTAAAATAAATTTATTTTGATTTTTAAAAAATAATTTTTGACATCAGTATATCAAAACAATTTAAAAATATAAAAAATTATTTTAAACAAAAAAAAATTCAAAATTTAAGGGAACGCGGTTTACACCGCATTCCCAAACACACTCTCAATCCACTGCAATTCTAAACTTGGACGCTCTTGCATCTCTACATCTCCCCATATCCTCAAGATTCTAGTTTTATGGTTGTTAGATTTTAGTTTTATAACTCTGAAGGGTGGAATTCAACTGTTCAGATTCTAGATTTGTTGTCTAAAGATCACCAGTTCGAGTATCACAAATCTCAAGGCTACTGGAGATTTACATGGTCGTTAACTTCAGGACCCGTGGGACTAGTCGAGATGTGCATAAGCTCTCCAAACACCTACATTAATAAATAAAAAAAATCTAGTTTCATAAATACCGGCCTGCATTCTCAAAGTCCACTGCTAACTGCTCCATTGCCCCCCTGCCTGGCTCAAAGTCCACAGCCGATCGAGTCTCATCTCAAGCCCTCACCATACTGACCATTAATTTCACCATCATCTGATGGGGTACTAATGAGGATGGCATCGGACAACTTCATCAAAATTTGAGGTCTGGTCTATTCTACAAATTTTATTAGATTTTGAGATTAGGTTTCCTTTATGGCAGTTACTTTCTCTGTATTTTGATATATGTGGAGAAGTAATAAATAAATGAAAAACTTTATGAAGATTATAAGTTATTAGAGGTCGATATTAATGTCAAAGCCAATGTTGGATTCCATTTATGTAATTAATGGTATTAGTTTATTCTTGAATTTTTTTTATTGTTTTTTCATAATATTTCTTTCGTGCGCTACATGTAAATTCTTAAAACACACAGAAATGGGATAATTAAGAGTAGGTAGGTAGACTTTCACGTGTGAAATTTTATAAACACTTGTTTATTTTCTTATGTAAGGAATATTTTAATCAAATAAATCTCGTATATATGTATGAGAATCCTGCTGATGTATAAATAAAAATTTTGAGATTTGCGTAGACATCATATGAAGTTAATTGGATGTTTAACTACTGAGTTAAATGGGACATTGTCAAAGGATTTGCCAGGACCAAAATGACAAGATCGAGTTCTAAATCAGTTTTTCTGTGAGAAGTTTTGACCCAAGAAAAGTAGATGGTGCCTATAAAAAAATAGCTAGCTGCATGCTTTCAAAGTAATAAATATATGACATTGGAAAGGAATTATGAGCAAATTAAGTAAAGTTTTTATATATAAAATGAATCCATAATTTATGAGCTAGCTGCATGCTTTCAAAGTAATAAATATATGGTGTATAATCTCTCACCTGCACAAGTTCAATATGAACACGGAAGTTGATGCATCTCCCCTGATATGTAGAAAGCTCCCTAATAAATTGATGGCAATTATGATTGAACTCCCATAACTTTGTTTCCTTCTTCATAGTTAAGCAAAAAGAGTTGAGCTCCAAGCTTTGGATATATTTTACACTCGAATTATTAAATACTTTCATTAGAGGGGCGGGGAGACGTGTTTGGATAAACTGTAATCGCATGTGAGAGGGAGATCTGTGGGGTATAGTGTGTTCCCGTTCAATATCTTAGTTTCGATTCTTGTCAGCTGCAAAAACAGTTCTATGAATTCATCAAACAAAGTTCATGATAACATTTTATGATGATCGGTGCGAATTACACTCTTTTATAGTTTAAAAAATTATACTTTGCATCACGTAGTTAGTTTGATCTCTAAATAATACATGTTGGTTATACTTTTTGTTTTAGGGTCTCTTTAGTTATTTTTCAAAAAATAAAGACAATCTTCTAAATATTTAAACAATTTTTGTTGTGTTTTTTAAGAAAATATAAAATGTTATTTAAATATCAAATTACATGAGATAATTAATTTTAATTTTTCAAACCATGCATGATGAAGATAAAATGTAATTCATACCAATTATGTATAGCATATTAATTAAATGTAATTTCTCCAAAAGTTTTTTTGTAGCATGCCCAGAACGAGAACTGGGTTCCCTTTCTTTTTGAAGTCAAAATATTAACCTGTCTAGAAAGCTTTTGTCACAAATTATTTGTTGCGTGATGCTGAAGGGAAGAAAAAGATATGCTCAAGGGGCCTGAGCTGTTTGGTTAGGATGCCCTAGCTTGTACTGGTGGAAAGGAGCTCAGCTCACTTCTTTTTAACCTTGCATGTTACGTGTTTTTTTTTTTTTTTTAATCCAGTCAAAGGCATGCATGAAGATAGTGAATGATAAAAGGTTAGCGATGATTGTGAGATTTTTGGCCATGTAAAGTTGTGTGAAGTTTGTCGAAATCCTTTCTTCTTGCCATCACTCTCCTAAGAACTTTAACATTCCAGTTTCATTAAACTTGATTTTTTTGTTAATTTTCAGTTTCTTGGAGTGTGGTTTATGATCACGCCACTACTAGCGTTGTTATACCTAGATCTTCTTATTTCAAAGTTCGATTCTGCATTTTGTAACCCAAAAAATGAAAACAAAGAGGGTGCTCGGCAGTATTGGAGCGATTGCTTTTCAAATAATTTTTTGTACCGAAATGCATATCAATGATGTTTTTTTATTTTTTTAAAAATTATTTTTGACATTAGCATATCAAAACGATACAAAACATACAAACCATATTAAATTTTAACAAAAAAAAATTGAATTTTTTGGGAACGCAGTTTGCACCGCGTTCCCAAACATGTTCAAAGTCTTGATTAATCTTGAACCATTAAGTTTGTGTCCATATTGTATTTTTCTGTCTTTTTTTGGGATTGCGGTCCAAACAAAAATTAATCAAAAATTAATTTGTTTATTTAAAATTATTTTTCATATTTTCTGATCATTTTGTATTTTTATTTAAAATTATATTTATATTTTAAATATAAATATATCAAAAGCATGATCTTTTATCAAAATTAATAATTTGATGCTATATTAATTTACCAATTCTTTTATTTTATATGTTAATTTCCAAATTTATCTCCCCAGTAAAATGTATGAAGAAAAACAAACATAGATACACTTGCAAGTTGGGTGTGTCTGAGAGTGATATTTTTGTTTTTAATTATCTATTTAGGAGTGTGGTTGTGATTACTTTTCAAAGTATTTTTCACTTAGAAATATATCAAAATAATATTGTTTTATTTTTAAAAATTTATTTTTGACATCAGCATATCAAAATGATATAAAAATATCAAAAAATATTAATTTAAAGCAAAGAAAAAAATAAAAAAAATTAATTTTTTTAAAAAAGTATTTTTAAAATGCAAAAACAAACAGGCTGAAGTGTTTTAAAAGGATTTTTTTGGCTTGAAATTAATGGTTTATAATGGTTTTGATATATTTATATTTAAAATAAAAAATCTAAAAATTTTATTTTAATGTTTTTTTAAAAAAAATTAACAATTTCAAACGTAACAATATTAATAAACTGAAAAGTCAATTTCAACTGCCACAACAACCATTTCCCCATTTATATAACACCAAAAGAGTTAAGAAGCAGACAAAGCTATCCAAATTCCAAAGCTTTCTGTCCTCTCTCCTCCTCCCTCTAAAGCCCAGTCACCTCTCTGTAAAGGAAAGATAGCCCACATCTCTTTCTCTAATCTCTCCGTCTTGAGTCCTTGAAATACCAAAGTCTCTAAGCAGTCCATCAAGGTCGATCTAGCTTTGATTTTTTCTTTTCTTTTCTTTCTTTTGTTTTTTTTTTTCCTAGTTAGAAAGCCTTAAGGAGCGCCTTACCTTTTGTTAACACACCATAAGCTGTCAGGTATCAAGCATCAATTTCTCTGCTTTTCTCTTTCTCGTGAGCAAAGTAATGATAATGAAACTGAAGCTCACGAGCTAAAATATTGGACTTGAAAGAAAGGAAAGAAAATGGTTGCTTATGATGGTGGCTATAATGTTTGGCCACCAACAGAATCTCCATTGTTAAATGCGCAAAGAGAGGATCAACTCTGGAGACATTTTGACAATTCAGTTAATGCTGTGTCTTTTGGGTTTGTAGCTACTGCCATTCTCATTTCAATGTTCTTGGTTATGGCCATCTTTGAAAGGTTTCTTGGACCCACTTCAGGTAGAGGTGGCCATGGTGATCTTGAGTCTCAAACGAGGTTCAATTCTAAGCTTGGACACCCTTCACCAAAAGTGAGTGATACCCTTTTGTCCTTTATGCTTGCATATAATTTTTTTTGTTCAAGAATTTCTTATTTGATTGGATAATGTGTGGTTTTCTTTAGCCTTCTGAAGGGTAAAAAGTCTCAGTTTTTTTAGGGAAATGTTACATTTTTTTGCAAGTTTTTGAAGGGAAATTTTGTGGCTTGCTTTCTTTCTTTTCTTCTTCGTTTTTTTTCTGGGACAGTTTGGATGGTTATGTTGATTTTTCTGCAGAATTGGTTTCTTTTCATAATTTTAGGTGTTCTTATTCTCGGTTGATTCATAATTATGTTTTTCAGAGAAGGATTTATTGCACTCAAGACGGTTTATCTTGGTTATTTTGCTTCAAAACATAACAAAGGAATCTGGCCATTAAAATAAGCTTCTAGCCTTATTCACCAACTCCTCTTGGTTTTTTCTTCTAATTTTCATCCGGATCTCATTACTTGTTTATATTTCTTTAAACATTTTCACCTGCTTTATTTGTTTTACTGGCTCTTCTGTTTTTTGTCATCACCAAATGTCCCCTTGAAACTTGTAAACAAAGATCTCTCCTTACATTAGCCATGTAATCATGTTAAACCGATTCTGATTAACCACCTGTAACCCTTCTCCTCATCTCCCAGGACTGGCCATAGCCTGAATGTGTATCATATGATGTTTCCACGTAAGCAAGTTTTAGATGTCCTTGAATGAGTTACTGTCTGATGTCTAAACAGATTTAACCACTGGTTTTTGGTTTTACTGTCAAAGTGATCAGAGCCACTTATTTCTCCGAAACAAGAGATCAAAGTGATTTTTTTTCCCAAGAAGTCGACAGCCTTACACCATTGGGATACTTCGAATAAACTAGAGTACATATAGGATACACCGGTGCTAAAACCTTTTCTCAAGATAAGTCCGATTCGAATGCAAGATTTACTAGCTCTGTAAGCATGCACTTTGCAGAAGTCATAAAACTGAAGCTGATAAAATACATTATTTTCCCCATCTGCATTTTCATTCTCTAGTTAAAATTTCATCATTTAGGAATTGTCCTGTCCCCTAATTTTGATTGATGGGGCAATGGCCCATCCAAGAAGTTGTCTATTGAATGAATGGTTGGCCCCAAACCAATGAGTTAAAAGAGTAGAGATGTACTTGTTGTTTAAACCCACCATTGTACGTTAGTACATGTTGGTTATGAGCCTCTATAGTACTAATCTTTATGCTGTCCCGCATGTCCAGAGCTTGTGGTCGGAGACAGGTTTTCTGTGGACACATCCTTAGTTTAATTATCATCTTCTTATTAATTTTCAAATCTATCTGTGTCCTACTAGCTATTTTAGGTCACAAAAGTGTCCTGCTAGCTTTAAACAACGTAGCTATGTGCTCTTATGAAGGGAGATAAACCATCTGAGGTTTAAGATTTTTTTCCTGTAGTATCCTAGGAGGGGTCCTGCTTGATGCATCACTTCTCTGGTCTACCATGTGCCATACCTTTAAAGAAACACCCAAGCCCCACTTGTAGATCCAATCTTATTGTTCAATCTTAGGCCTTATGTGGGACCTAAGAAAAGAAGTGATTTCAACTTTATGAAGTGATACAAATGCGAACAATCCATTGTTAGTGAAACTGTGCATTTTTAAAGCTTCATCTAAAATTATCAGATAATGAGAATCCTAATCAGTTGATCACTTTGATTATTCTCAGCTTGTAAGAGTGCTCGTGGGAGCTTTTCTGTGATAGGTCTAAATCAGGTTACTTATTGTGATATAGTGCTTAAGGACCCATATAGGCACTTCCTATCAACTTAGACAAGGTGGTCTTTTAAGTGTTTTCAGATTATCAGTTGGGGGACTGCATTTATTTTCAGGGTCCATGGTTGGAAGATAACTGTTCGTCTTGTTTTGTGGGGCAGATGATTCTCGTTAAACTCAATTGGCTCCACATCAACATACTGGATCTTTGAGTTGATGTGATATGCAGTAGCTTAAGTTGTAAAACCTGATAGAAATTAGGTGAAGCTCAAGGAAAAAGCATTGAGAAAAGGGCCACTGGAGCATGAGGCATGTTTTCAAAGGTGTTTTGAGATCACATAAAATATGTAATTTAGAGTTCAAATTGGTATCTTCCTAGATTAGCAATGTACAGGTTACATCAGCTAGAGGCCTAAATCATGTAGTTTGAGACATTAAATGTATTTCTGCACTAAGAAATAAGTCCCGTGCACATGTTTGTCACTCAGTAACAAAATCCAGCTGTTAAGTGGATACGAGTCATAAATGCCTTGCATCTGCTAGCACTGCTGTACTGTAGACCATCCTCATATAGAATTGTTTGTCCTCGGCGTGCACAAATTAAATGGGCCATCTTATAAAAAATGAGCAATAGTCAAATGCACATGTTCGTTGTTGGGATAATGTTGTTAGTTCGTACCTTATCCAATAAACTACGAACATGGAAAATAAACTGAAAGAGTCTGCAGTAATCAAACACTAGCATGTGCATGGATTTTCTGAAACATTTAATCTGTTTGTGTCATGTTTTGCTTGTCTTGTTAATTTTATTTATTGCTTCAACCATCCAGAACCGTATGATCCCAACTGATTTTGTTCTGTTTAATGCCGTGTTACAAAATTAAGTATAATTAATGAGGTTGCTGAACCACCAAATTATGGATGGAACCCGTCTACATTGCATGAATGGAAACTCTGCTTGATGGTAACACGGACAAACACTGCTAGCAGAGGAATGCTGATTTTGTTGAAACTGCATTATACGTCCATATACTAGCTTATGACTTGTGATACACTTACAATTACTCTGGATTCATCTAATTTACTGAACTGCAAAGTCCTTTCCAAATGCAGCTTGTTTGTTTTTTGCAAGTTTTGAGAGGTTGATGAATTTGACATCCATTCATTTTGAATTTGTTTAGATGACTGTATATGCAAATGGAGTTTCTGTGTTGATGCCTGGAGATAACATTCCCACCTTCATAGCACTTCCAGCACCAGTGCCTTGTCCTCCCGAACGCCCCTCCTACCCTCACAATCAACAACATATCAATCAATTACCGAATCCCACTGCCAACCCTGACACAAACTCAAGCTCGAGTTCGATCTCAACACAACAAAACTAGACATGAAAATGCCATCGTAAAACCCAATACAATCGATCACAAACTTGGCAAAAGTTCGATGGCTCACAGACCATCCTATCTGGAGTAAAGGCTTCTCTTTATGTCATGTATGTTTGACATTAGTTTTTGAATGAGTTCGCAGCATTGGCATGTACTCATTTTCGAATCAGCAGAGAAGCTTCCATCCCCAGGTTCATCTTGCTTTATATTAGTATGTGAAAGTTTTCTAGGTGGGATTGGATCCCCGGAGATGGATTGTTTTTCCTGTCAAAAGGATCCGTTGCACTTGTAAAAAAGAAATATTGAGGAATGTAATTATTCTTGAGTACGAAAGAAGTTTAAGGGCCTTACCTTACACATGTTAAGGATTCAGTTTTAAGAAGATAATTCAAAGTTATGCAATAGCAAGATGATTAATGACTTCAGGGAAACCTTGTCTATCCTTCATACTTGTCTGGGAGTTGACATGATTGAAGACTCCGCCTGCGTTGTCTTGGCGGGAAAAGGAAACCCACCAGGCTATATCGGTAGCAACCCTAGATATTGATGCAGAGATCATATAACTTGTCAGATATATGTGACTTTTGCTTTTAGATATTCCAGTGATGGAAACCATTTCCTGCACTCTTAACAGAGGATGTCTTGTTCTCTCTGAATTTGGTCTACAGGGCATGCACGTTCCTCTGACCTATGAAATATTTTATTAGGTTTTGTTCTGTATAATTTATTGAGAAAAAAAAAGAAAGGGAATTACCCTCCAACTCTAAAAGAACTGAGCTAACTGTTAATGCGACGAGATGACAATTTTATGTTATAGCTTGGTTGGTTAGCGCTCCGTACTGTAATTGTTTCAACAAATCGTATTCTTAAAAAATTTAAAATTTTTTATTTTTATTAAAATTTAATATATTTTATATATTTTGAATTATTTTGATGTGTTAATATTAAAAATAATTTTTAAAAATAAAAAAATATTATTAATATATATTTTAACACGAAAAGTTATTTAAAAAATTAATGTTACTCACATTTTATTATGGAATATTTAGGAAATTGTTTTTTTTATATTCTGGTTATTAAACTTTTTTTTTTATCTATTGCATTTTTGTAGCCAATTGTTTATATTTTGTAAGGAAGCGAAGAATTATAAGACAGGAGACCGATATAAAAAAAACATAAGAAATATATCACCATTTCAAAATTGACTTAAAACGTTGGCTATGATTCTCTTAGTTTGCAACGTACTAATTTTTTATCCCTTTAATTTTTTTAAATTTCACTTTTCTTTCAAAACTTCATCTCTCTCATTTTTTGGTCCTTGATTTAAGATAAAAAAGAAAAAAAATCTTCGTTGACAACAATTCCAATAATAAAAACAGTCAATCTTTGTGTCTAAGGGTTTTATTTTGTGAGTAGAGATCTTTTACCTTTAAATTTTTTTTAAAAAAAATAGATCTGACATTATAGATTTTTTTTTAGTTTCAAGTTTGTTTTTTTAGTTTAGATATTTTTAGGAGTTTCTAAAAAGATAAATAGGTTTCACACCCAAAAAATATGTTTAAGAAATTTTTTTATCCACAAACACTTAGAAAATACCAGAGACCTAAATAAACTAGTTTATTTTTTCCCTAATGTCGTACCACCCCACATGTGATATTTTTTCCAAAGAAATCAGGGCAAATGACAACTTGTTTGTTCCATAAAAAATAAAAATTAGTAGGCCCGGACATGTGGGTTACCTTAGGCCTGTGCTCCAAGGCTTTTTTTAAGGTCCATGCGCGTCTAAGCCTTTTTTTCTCTCTTATTTTTTTATTTTTTGAATTTGTTTTCAATTTGATTCTTAAAAATTGAATCTTTATCAATTTTTCTTGCTAATTTATTTTTTAACTTCATTTTTTAATATTTTGTTATTTTTTTAATTAAACAAACATAATTTGCTTTAGTCTTATATTTGTTGGTTTATAACAATATCAAACAAGTCCTTAAATATTAATTGGTTTTTAATTTTAAAATCATCTGTTTATGTTATTATATAATTAAATAAAAAAATATAAAAAATATTAAATTATTTGACTAGTTAATAACTATATATTTAATAACTATATAATTGTGATCATTTGACCATAAAAAAGATTCAGTTCTCCTCGTACGGTCGAATAAGAAAAATGTAAATCCCCCAAGCCCAATCCAGCAAAAACTGGCTGGCTAAAAGTGTGATGTCATCAATACGGCACCAGAAACACAGACAAGGACACCTCCGACCTTTGCTTGACCTTCAGTTGTAAACAAATTCCCTTTTCTTAAGTCCCCCAGACAGACTTGAGAAGCCCAATCCAGCAAAAACTGGCTGGCTGAAAGTGTGATGTTTTTGGGCTAAGATCTCGTCCTATCTCAACTTTATGGTAAGCTTATTTCAACAATACTTTCAGTGTTATGGCAGGCTCGGAAAGTAACACAAAGCCCATCACAATAAATCCTCATTAGATGGGCCCTTACCTTATGGGCTTGTCTCCTAAATTTGAAGATTAATGGGCATTGAAAAAGCAGAGAGAAGTTTGATTTTAAAAGTGTGGTTGGGGTTGTTTTTTAAAGTGATTTTTACTTGAAAATACATTTAAATAATATTTTTTTATTTTTTTTAAATAATTTTTGACATCAGCACATCAAAATGATTTGAAAGCACCAAAAAAATATTAATTTGAAGCAAAGAAAAGAATAAAAAAAATTTAAATTTTTTCAAAAGAACTTTTAAAACGCAAAAACAAATAAAACACGGGTTAATGCATTTATAATGTATCCATGGATTGATATAAGATACGTGAAAGTTAAAGAAAATTAAAGAGAAGAAGTTCAATTTTTAATAGGATGTTTTTTTTTCATTTCAAAAGTAATTTTTTTAATATTTTCATATTATTTTGATATATTAATATCAGAAATAATTTTTTAAAAATAAAAAATATATTATTATTTTAATATATTTTCAAGCAAAAATAACCTAAAAAATAACCGTTGCCTCCTTAAAAACTAAGTTATCAACAAATCTCATCTCTCTAAACTAACGGATCTCTCGAATAATCAAGAAGAACAAGAGAAATAAATGTAGTGAAACGATTCTCCTCGATCCACACCCTTCACTCTACAACGAGTAACATGCTCAAAATTTAGCTAGATCGGATTTCAATTTACCATGCGATCTTGCCACTTGAAATATTTGCCCCACCTCACTCTCTTTCTCTCTCAGTCTTTTTCAAGAGACAGGCCAAAAGTGGCTTTTACATCAAAGTCACACAGTGACTTCAAGGTTTAATAAAGCTAGCCTTTCTTTTGGTTTTTATTTTAATTTTTAATTTCCAGCCTTGAGCCCCAGGGAAATTTTTTTAATGTGAAATGTGATATCTCAGGGATGCATAGTTTTTTTTACATTATTTTATTTTAATATTTTTCGAGAAAAAAGAACTGCTACAACAATAATAATAAATTAAAAAAAAAACCCTTTAAAAGTAGAAAGAGAACCAGAAGGAACAGTCCAAAATAACCGATACATTAGCCCATTGCTTGCTTTCTGCACAAAAGCCACCACCAAACGCCATCAACGGCATAATGTTAAAAACTGGGACCAGTACTGATAATGCTGTCAGTATCCTCTCAATCCTCAAACGGCTAGAAAAGGTGGGGTTCCCCTCCTCCTTCCCACCTTAAAATTTCAATTTCTCATGCAAAGACAATTTCATGGCTGCCTTGTGTTTTCCAGCAGTTGTTTCTTTCCACTCCCCCACGCTTCCACTGGAAAGAAAATGTTACCTCGTATTTAATGAAAATGCAGCACGCATGTATGTACAAAATTTAAATCAGTGCAAATCTCCCTCTTTTTGTGAAACTTGTTGCATTCTATGAATAATAATATCAAGGGGTGTTTCTCGCAGCTTTTTAGATATTTTTAAAAATGAATTTGGTTTTAAAAAAACATTCAATTCATGTTGTTTTAGTATTTTTTTAATGATTTCGATGTGATTATACCAATAATTAAAAAAATCATCTTTGTAAACTATTTTAAAAAATAGACCGCCTCTAAATAATTAGCTTCTTAAGTAATTCATCATATGCCATTTGTTTGAATTTTATGAGTGTGCCAAAATTATTTATGACAAGATGCTGTTAGGTAAAAAAAAAATTGTTTGAAATTAATTTTTATATATTTTTAAATTGTTTTAATGTGCTAATTTGAAAAAAATTTAAAAAAATATTAACTTAATATATTTTCAAATAAAAAAAATTTTAAAATATTACGATATAAAAACATTCATAATTTCTTTCTTATAATTAACCCCTTTTTTTAGGTGAAATGAATGGTAGTAGGAGTTGCATATAACAATAAATGTTTTATAGCGAATGTGGCTCGACTTGTGAAGGGCTGCAATAAATAATTTCATGCCATAAATTCACGACGCCGCTCCACCCTTCTTGCAAACCAATGTAGGTTTTTATGGGACTCGACTATGTTTTCTGCCCAGAAATAAGAAACTACTACTTCTGGCCGATCAACGAAACAATGATACCGTTTGTTTTTACGGTGTAAAAATACTTCTGAAAAAAATAAATTTATTTTTTTATATTTAAATTGTTTTAATGTGTTAATATCAAAAATAAATTTTAAAAAATAAAAATATATTTTTTTAACAATTTTCTAAATAAAAACCAATCACTACAGCGATTTAACAAGATAAAATATTTGAGAATATAAAAAATGTGAAGTGTTTTCTTGGAAAGTTCATTTAATCGTGTAAAGGGAGAGGGGGCCCATCTGTGTTCTAAAAACAAAGGTGAACTCAGGAAGCAGAAAGCAGAAAGCAATCTGGTTTGACAATTAACAAGCAAAGTAATTTCATTAAATCTTTTCAGTCTTTTCTACATTATAGAAGAAAAAATCAGATGCTTCGGTAGGCAAATCTTTTGCATGGTAGGCAAGCGAATAGACTAATCATAAGGACAGAGAACTTGGCAAACAAGGCAAGAAAGGGAATCAATGGTCAATTCAATGGCTTTGCATATCTGAGTAGCCACAGCACAATATCTCCTCGTTTGTCCACATCTCCATATTGACCATTACTATAATTCACTAAAAACAGAAGTAAACCAGAAATTAAAAAAAAAAAATTGGTCACAAAAGTGAGCCAAGTAATCGGTAAACACTAACCCCGGCTGGAATATTCCACCGGAATATCGCCCGTTTAAAGAAAGATAAAGCACTCAAGTGACACTAGAGGGTTTTCTAGTGACTCGTTTTGCGTCCCATTATCATCACTATTATTAGTGCTTGGCCACTTGGCCTCCATGCCATTATCCTTGTTACCGCTACTACCGCCACCCTCGTTTGGATCCTTCCTGACCCGGCCTGGGGACCGGTTTGTCCTTCTAGTGGATGGGCTCCGACCCATTAAAGATCTATTTGTAGCCGGTGACCTGGACCTTCTCGCTGACCCTTCACCCGGGTCTCTCCTGTTCGGGTCGGGTCTCAAACCCCTCCTAATTCCCACTTGGCCGGAACCCGTTTCCCGGCCCTGAACCAACCTCACTGGCCCTCCTTTCATTGCACCATTTCTCTTGCTTGGCGACTGTTCTGTTGTTCTCCGGGTGGGTGACCTGCCCACGACCCGGTCTTTTCTCGGACCCAATTCACCTGAAACCCGGTTTCTTGGTGGCAATGGAGATCTAGACACTCTTTGCTGAACCTCATTCTCATCATCATAATAGTCTCTTCTGTCATTGTTGTTCGTTGTTGTTGTTGTTGAGATGCTTTCACTATAGCTCAAGCTGCAAACTTCAGATTCATCTTGTTCAAAGATCTGAACTTGATGATGAACTTCTTCTTTTGAGATTTTCTCATGGTTCTTGAACTTGTTCTCTTCAATCTTGATCTCATCAAGAAATGCCGGGTCAATGTGGATTCTTTCCTTCTTGGGGACCTCTTCTTGTTGCAGGTCAGTTTCTTGGTGTGGGTTCTTGATGGGATTCTGTGGTGGTTTTGGCTTGGGAATTTCAGAGAGGACTTCTTTTACAGTTTCTTCCTGGTAAAGAGAAGGAGGTGGTGACTTAGTTTGCTTCAAAGATTCAGATCCTACTTGAGAATGTTGCTGTTTTTTCAGCTTTGAAGGTTCATTGGCGGTGCTAACACAGCAACCCATTATAGATAAATTCAAGAAGTGATGGAAAGATTCACATATTGTTGGGATTGGTTCAAGAATTGATCGTTGGTGGGCTTTGGCTTTCCGATGGAACCACCACAAGCTAGAACATGGTATCAAGTGAAATGGTTTTGGGCAAGAGGGGACAAAGACAAACAAGGGGAGAACTTGGAGGCAGTTAAAGGAGTGTGAAACTGTGAATGTGTGTAATAAAAATCCCCTGCGAGGGTGTAGTATGGTCAATGCAAGCTAATCTAGCAATAATATTTTCTTGGAAGATCCTTTGGACAGCTGGGACCGGTTTCATACGGTTGTTTGTAACGTGGTAATGGTAATCGTTGTTTTGTAAAATGTTTTTTATTTAAAAATATATTAAATTAATATTTTTTATTTTTTAAATTTTATTTTCATAAAATATATTAAAACAATTAAAAAAAATTAATTTAAAACAAAAAAAAATCAAAATATTTAAAAATCTAATTAAAATGCTATATCATTCACACACTTTAGTCGTAATATCTGCTTTTCTTAAAATTTCTCTCTTTTTTGTTCACCTTTTGGATTATTACGAAAGTCCCCAACTTATATAGTGGCTAACAAATTAGTTACCAAACTTTTAAATTTGTTAATCTAACCACAGCTTTTTATGATTTAGCATGATGTTGAATCTCCCCTCTTGTAATATTTAGAGTTGATTTGGTATTGTAACAGCGATTGTTTTTTTAAATATTTTTGTTTGGAAATATATTAAAATAATATTTTTTTTATTTTTTAAAATTTATTTTTGACATTAGCACATCGAAACGATCGAAAAACACAAAAAAATAATTTAAAGTAAATAAAAAAATAAAAAATAATAATTTTTTAAAAAAATACTTTTAAAACACAAAAACAAGCAATCCCTTAAATATTTTCAAACCATGAGTGATATATGACCAGTACAAAACTTAATTAACTCTTCTTTTAATGTTAAATACATGATTTTTGTTCCCCCTGTAAGAGTCTTAATCAAACTAAAAATCAATTTATATCCTAATCAAATTGATTAAGATGTAAATTAACTGTAAAATTTATAAAAACAATTTCTCATCTCTTTTTTTTTTTTATGAAATTAGTTAAAATATACATAAGATATTAATTAAAAACAAATACTGAGTACTTGTTTATAGCTACTTTTTTTTTTATGACTGTCCTCGTGATGTGTGCCATATCATTTTTGCTCTGAAATTTTTAACGAGCGGCGCATAATATGTTTCTCATTATTGGGGTATGGAAGTTTTGTTTTCTTACAACCGTCACCGCATGTGAAGGTATATGACAAAATAAAATATGGGCGGTGTATCGTGGCCATGTGAATGTTAGGCAGTCAATGATCAACGGTGAACAGCGTTTTTTTTACTCTTTGGATGACTCCATTCCGGGGCCCTGCTTGTGGTCGGCTTGGGTGCAAGAAGGTGTATCTGAAATTGTTTTTGGGTATTTTTAAAAAGTATATTTGATATAAAAAAATATTAAATTTGTATTTTTTTAGTAAATTTATGATTTTAATGTATTGATATAAAAAAATATTTTAATATATTTTTAAATAAAAAAATTATTTTAAAAAGTATTCTGCATAAAAAAAATAACCAAACCGGTTTTAAAAAAAACCGAAACTGGTTCAAACCGACCGGTTCGGTTTGACTTGGTTTTTTTGATTTTTTTGTTTCGGCTCGGTTTTTTTTATTTTAGGTTTATAAAACCGAACTGGTCGGTTTTTTTAAAATTCTAATTGACTTTTTTAATTATTTTTTTTAATTTTCTTGGTTTAATCGGTTTTTCAATTTGTTTGCTCACTACTATCTTAAACACAAAAATAAAAAGTGTGTGATAAATTAGAAGGAATTTGAATGACGGGATATTGAATGACGGGATATTTGATTATGATGATGTTTTAAAATTGGAGAGTTTGCTAAAATATTTTAAAAAAATATGGTATTTTTAAAATTGGATATTTGATTATGATGATGTTTTAAAAATAAACTAGTTTAAATTGACTTTTTCAATTTATAAAAAGTGTGTGATGTTCGAAAGGGGATTTTGAATGACGGGATATTTGATTATGATGATGTTTTAAAATTGGAGAGTTTGCTAAAATATTTTAAAAAAATATGGTATTTTTAAAGTTGTGATAAATTAGAAGGAATGAAAAGTTTTTTTTTTAAAAAAAAAAAGACTTGGCATTGATGACAGAAGAGAAGAATCTTGTTGTTTGATTATGTTGAGGTTGTCCGCAAAACAAAGCTTAAGGAGAAAGAATATATAATATTTTTTTACGAATGAGAAGACTGCTGAGGTAAGACTTCGATATTGTTTATATAAACACGTGAATGTGTTTATATAATGGTAACATGATGGATGTATTTTCTTCTATAAAAATTGTTCTCGTTTTAGATGTTTTAGATTATATATATATATTGTTGACGAGGATAACATAATTAGTTTTGAATTGTTAATTGTTAATTGTTATTTTTTAATAAAATAAATTAAAAAAATTATATTTTATTTCAATAAAATAAATCAAGAATTGTATGCATTACTAAATAATAATAAATTTGTTAATTATAACTAAGGATTAAGTACGAAACTGAGACAAAAATGTTATTTTTTTATAGGAAAAAAAACTAATGTTTGTTTTAGTTTGAAACTAGATCCTAATTAAAATGAATAAATTAAATTAAAAATTTTATTATTAAATCAAATATTAATTCAACGTTGAAAATTATTGAGCTTTATATAAAGCCAATTAAATAAAACATCAACTTTAATTCTAAATTAAATTAATATGGAACAATTAAACTGTGAATAAAAAAAGTAAAGTGATAAACAGGTTAAAAAAAAAAATTGTGGGTAAACCAACAATGAATTATGTATTTTTTTTATATTGTATTTTCATCATTTGTTTTTAATTTTTATTTTATCTCATAATACCTTGACTATTCATGATTTAAAATATCATTTCATGGTTTGTCGGATATTAATTTTATAAAAACACATTACAATTGTTAAATAGAAAGTAAAAAATCCAATAAAAAAAACATAGATGGAACAAAAGAGATTAAGGTTTGTTAAATGAAAAGCAAAAGAATCCAATTAAAAAAGACTTGAGTGAAGAAAAAAAAGTTGTGTAGGTTTATTATTCATATAAACAGTATTTTCCACCTCAAATGTTTTAATTTTATATATATATATATATATAACTTCCTTCTCTATTTTTGCTTTCTTTTAATTGAAGCTTAATTATTTTTATTTGCATTTCACTGTTTGCATTTACCTATGCTGTTACAAATTTTCCAAATGCAGATTTTATATGAAAATTAACTAGATTCAATTTTAAATGGACGAGATTCTATGAATAGTTATATAAATTTTATATTTTCTTTTTTATATATTTGCCAACTACTTTGAGGTTGCCATATTTGAAGATTTATTGCTGTTGTTGAGATAAGCAGAATGTCTTCGTTCATTCAAATTTTCCTTTAATTAAGTTGAATCACTTGACAACTCAAAGGATCTAATAAAAATAAATGAAGTTTTGGTCTAGCGGTTAAGATATCGCTATATTCCTGTAAGGGTAAAAATACAAATTTGATCCCCAAATAGCGCATTTATTAAGAGGAGCAACCACGAACCCTAAACGGGACTAGTCTCGTCCTTTAAAAAGTTGTGAGGATACCTGAATAAAAAAAAATCTAATAAAAAGACTTAATCTTAGAAGGAAAAAAAAACTAAATGAATCAAGCCTTGAACATAATTCTCACCTTGCCAATTTTAGGTTTTAAAGGCACAAAAGAAAGGAAAATGTGGTGAAAATAATTCCAAATCTAAACCAAATTCATAAATAGAACTAGGAAACAAATGAACGAACAATAACTTGAATAAAATTGGAATTTAGGATATAGTTAAATACGATAATTTATCTAACATTTTTTGGCCCAGAAGTCCTGTATATCGAATAGAGACATGCATCTAAAAACAATAATAAAATTAATTGATTACAATAGTTGTTAGAGAAATCATTAATTATTAGTATTATTATATGAATATAAAGTATATTAGTAGTTAGAGTCTTACGATATGAGTTTTCATACCCTCCAATATTAATTCTATTTAAAAGAAAAATGATTTTAATAACCTTTTTTTGATGAACTCAAGATCTCTAACATGAATGATATCGATCCGATCGATGTTTAAATGCTCGCAAGGGCTAGTTGTCAATGGTACATGAATTCAGCACGTGTAAGAATTAATTAAAATAAAATTGCAAATATTTGATGATTACAGTGGTTAGTTATCTATATTTATTTATAAAGATTGTGTCAATCATTTATTAGATAAAAAATAAATATATCAAGTGTCTTCACAATAAAAATAATAATTATATGACATAATATGCATATATTTCAAAATAAAATAGGTATATTGAGAATTTCACCATTTAGTCATGCACTCATGCCAGTAGAAAAGGTTGACTTTTCATATAAATAAATAAATAAAAAGTTAACCTAATTTTGCTCACACGCCTGAAAAAATTGATGTGTTTGTAACGCGATGTAAATCATATTTTTTAAAATTTTAAATTTTTTATTTAAAATAATTATTTTTATATTTTCGTATTATTTTGATGTGTTGATATTAAAAATTATTTTTATTATTTTATATTGTGTTAATTGAAGACTTGCACATGGGGACTTTCTTTTTGTTGGGCTAGACACGCAAGCCTTGGCACTTTGGTCTTGGTGCGAGACCTTTTTTTATACTTTTTTTTTAAAAGATTTTTTTATATAAAAAATCACTATAAAAAAATAATTTACATGATATTTAAATGATTATTTAATTTTGTCATAATTCTTAAATAATATTATAGATTTTTATGGGAATTTTAATATTTTTTTTCAATTATTATATATCTAATATGAAAAAATAAGAAAAAAAATTGATCATGAATATTTAATAAAAAAATCTATGTTCTTTAATCTTTTTGACATTATTTTACCATATCTATCAAATTTCTTTTCCATCAATCATATATAAAATATTAAGATATTATTTAAATGTTTTTTAAAAGTTGTTTTTGAGATTATTTTAATTGAAAAAAGTGCATGCAATAAAAAAACATGCTTTCTTTAAAATAACGGAGATATGCATTAATGATGAGATGGAGTTTTAACTGAATAAATATATTTTTCCTTGATAATTTTGTACATTATCTTTCCTGTAATAATTTTTTTAATCATTTTATCATATAAAATACAAATTCTAAAAAGCAAGGTTATTAAACCTGATTATAACCATAACTTGGGTTATAATTTGGGTGAATTAGGCTAATTTGACTCGGGTTTATTCAAAACATCGTTGTTTTGATATTTTTTATATAAAAAAATAAAATCAACATCATTTTTAATTTTTTAGAAAAAATAAACCGAATTTTAACTAGATCGATTGAGTTCAAGTATACTTATCAGTTTGACCACACTACATCAACTCTCACCCACTTTACTTTAAAATCTGAACTAATCTAGAGGTGAGATTTATAGGTTACCAAAGTTGACCTAGCGAGTTTGGCAGAGTTTGTTAATAAAAAATATAGTTGATATTATTGTTTTTTATTAAAGTACTGTTATATAGTTAAATAAAAATAATTTAACATATCCCACATGATGTTGATGCAGGAGCATTGGATCAAGAACTCTTGAAGTAAGGAACCAACTTTACAGTTGCTATCTTCTACAGTTCAGTCCTTTCATTTAGTTTATCTAAATGTTATGTAGACTTCTGCATTTTCATTTAACCTTCAACTGGAAGTTGTTCCTGGCACTATTATTTAAGTCAATGTTATCTTGTATTCAGGCAATGAGTTATTGAATATTAATTGTGAGATTCCATAGGGTGTGAGGGGTGCTTCTCCTCTTGTTCAAGATGTGATTTTAATATGTATATTTATTTTTATTTAATATCTCAATTTAAGTTAGTGTTGATATATATATATATAATTTTTAATTTATTTTATTAAAATCAAATATTTAATTTTTTTTATTTATAATTAATAATAGAAAAACATTTACAATGATTAGATTTATTTATTTATTTCTTTCATTGAAAAAAAAAATCAGGTCAACAGAGCGAGGGCACAAACCAATGAACAGTTGTACTTTTTTCTTTTACGACTTTATTTTTTTTTATTGTAGAAATATTGTTCTTTAAAAAATTATTTTATTTATTTTATAGCATTTTGATATATTAATTTCAAAAGAAATTTAAAAAAATAAAAAAATTATTTTAATATATTTTTAAATACAAAATAATTTAAAAAACAATAGCTAAACAAGAACACCACAGCATATCATGCATTAGCGCAAGTTATATCTAAAATGCTTAATTTTATTTAGACTTGAACTAAGTATACTGGCTTGTGCCCCACAATATTAATATCAATTTGTTTTAAATGTAAAAAAAAATATAAAAAATATAAGAAATGTTTTAAGCTCTTTGAACCTAGACCCAAATGAATTGAGTTTAATAGCCATGCCAGATCCAAACAGCTTGGATCTGACGGTCATGGTCTGGGGCAATGCCAGACCACAGAACCTTACATCTGACAGGTATGTTAAACCTACATCCAGGTCTGGCAAACTTGACAGAGTCGTGTTTGTATTTTGTAACTATGCCAGATTCAAGAACCTTGAATCTAACATAGTATCCAAACTAAAAATACTTGATTTGACAATTTATATTAGAATCAAACATATAACAAATAAACAAATGATAATTATATATTTTAGTTGTGATTATATATAAAAAAAAAACTCTAACGATCAATTATCTACGGTAATTCGATTATATGCACATTGATCCAGACAACGAATGATGAGATTCACGCATCTCCTAAATGACACTGGTTCTATCCACTTGTTAAGATGTGTGAAACACGTACCAACATTTTCTCAAATAAAAAACTGAAAAAACAACACTACTCTATAATACTTTTCTGGAGCTATAGTAAAAACATACCTGGGGTCTCCCACAGTGTGTGAAATCTGCAAGCAATTGAGAGAGATGACATGACACACACCTAACACCATAAAGGATTGTAATTATGAATCTGAAATTCTTAAAAGCCATACGCTAAGGCATAGTACACAGTACATGCAGAGGGCCTTGCCAGATTGCAGGAGGTTGAGTGCCCCTTGCTCGAAAGTCATGGCTACATAAATTTCTAAGCTAAGCCTGCAGTATATTGAAGAGATTCCCAATAACATGAATAGATTCATCCGATAATTGCATGCGATGATCAGCATGTGCATGGAATAGGGTTTTTAAAAAATGAACAGTATTATATTGCAAATAATGAACGTCAAACCCATTAATAATCTAAGCCGGCGACAGAGTTGGGTTATTTGATCAACTGGTGGGTTACTAAATTAACTTGTAAATTAAGTTAAATTATTTTCAGATCAATTTATATGTGGATTTTGAGTTTCTTTCCATTGGGTTTCACACAAGCAATCCATTTTCGAAGATGCAACAAGTAATCCTAAAATATCAGAAGTTCATAGCTCCGGCTTCCAAGGGCCACTCCAATAATGGAGAGGGGCCATGTATTATTGATGTTAACAGCCGCAAAAGGGATACAATGTTGACAGGAGTTGCATTATTGAGAATCTTATGCAAGAGATCTATGATTATGAAGGCAAGAAAGAATCAAACTTATACGCACATTAAATAAGCTGCAAAAGTATGTCTTGTGTTTGTGTGTGTTTATATATATATATATATTCATGGTGCCCAGAGCATTAGCACTGAAGAGAAGTAAGACAATAAATGGAGACAATGATAGATTCAGAGTATTTAAGAAAGTTTCTTTGCTCAAGCTACTGCGCAAGAACATGTGGGAGGAGGGGGTTGTGTGGCTTGATCTGCATCAATCATAATTCATGGACATGAAGCAAGAACCATCGGCCTGTAATTTGACCAGGGGACCATGGCTGCGTTTATCCATGCAATCTAAACTCGGATTCTAAAACCCACATGAAGAGAGATGTTATTTTCACATAAAAAAAATGCAGCTGTGCTAGTGATTCCGTGGCTGATGATGATGTTACTGCACAAATACTTTGTTTTTGTATTTGTAATTATGTTTGAGTGTATTTAGTTTAGACTAAAACTAGGTAACTTCGCAGGTAGAAAAATCAATAATCATAATTCCATCACTTGGATAATATAATGGATGCATAAAGTTTTAAATACTGGTATAACCATAACCATATCAGTAGAAAAATCAATAATCATAACCTAACAATTACTCATTGTATAAAGATTTTGAATAATCATATTCAAATTATCAGACTTTATATATATATAAAAAAATTAATCATCTACTGTATTTTTTTATTGATGAATTCTAATTTAATGAGTCCAAAACTTCTTTTAAAAAGCTCAAGAAATCATTTAAACATGGGCTATCAAGCTTGGGCCTAATATATAGCCCGAGTCCAAGATAAATAGACTTGAATATGGTAGCCTGAGTTTAACATCCAAGGAAGATGGGCTCGGATGTGGTAACTCGAGCCCAAGTTGGATATACGCTAAAAACAAGCACACGTCCAATTGGGCATGCTACCCAGCTTGGCACTGGATGTGCACCCTATGGTATTCTATTTCTAGAGTGTATTTGTTTGGGATTTAATCTGTTTTTTATATTAAATTGATGATTTTTAGATAATATTTTATGATTTTAATGTATTAATATTAAAAATATATAAAAATACTTAAAAAGCACTTTTAAAATATATAATGTAACCGCCACCCAAAATAAATTCCCTATATTAACATTTATGATTGTATTATACATTCTATGAAATTGAGTGGATGAAATCAGAGCTCCATAAGTTTTCTTCTACTCCCAGTTCTTGTTTCAGCTTCATTTCTAGCTTTGCCCGTCTCCTTTTCTCTTAGAAACAAGATTTCTTGATTTTTTCCTTATAAGATGCCAGATTCTCATTTAAGTCGGTCCAGATTAATACGAGAAGAATACAATTTTTTGTTTTCCTTTTTCTTTTTTTCTGAAAAAAAATTGTATGTGAAGAGGTCGAAGACACGAGTCATTGTACCATTTAACGTTTCAATCTCGCTCGAGGATGGAAGTTGGAGCCCAGCCCATATTATATCGGGCTAGAGGTGCAAAACTATGGCCCAAAATGGATACAGCCCATATTGATTCTTGGCCAATTTCATAGCTCATACCCAACCAACCTTATGCGTATTCAGATCTAATTAGAGCTAGTTTATTTTTATATTTTTTAAAATTATATTTTATATTTTTAGATTATTTAATATGCTGATATTAAAAATAATAAAAAATATTTTAATATATTTTTAAATAAAAAATATTTTAAAAAATAAATATTATCATATTCTAAACATCTTCTAAGCGACAACAAGAGCCAATTTAAGTTAAGGGTTATTTGGATAATAATATAATGTTCCATTCATAGTTTTGGCAAAGACCCTATTCACTTTAAACCGGACTGGCGCAGCTTTTGGTGGCAAAAATACTTAAACTCTGTTTGAGAATGCGGTGTAAATCGAGTTCTTTAAAAATTTAATTTTTTTTGTTAAAAATTAATTTTTTTGTGTATTTTGGATCGTTTTGATGCGCTGATCTCAGAAATAATTTTTTTAAAATAAAAAAACATTATTTTAATACATTTCAGCATGAAAATCACTTTAAAAAATAATCAAAACCACACTTTCATGCTATTAATACTCCATTTGAACCTTAATTTGGTTTTCCAGCCATGAATTGAATAAAGCAAGCTTCCTCCAAAGTGTTAATCATGGTTTCGGCTCCATCGCCATGATTGAAAGAGTGGAGGCCGTGTTGTGTTGTTGACACCAGTTCTAATCATTAAAGCCTCTCTCCCCTCCTAAACACTCTAATTGTCATTAGTCTATTAATTCTGTTAACACAAAACAATTAAATTTCACTATAAAAAACTTGACCATTCTGGATAAGGTAAATATTTTCTTGTTTTTATTTTCTCCTCGATATTATTATATGCTATGA
Source organism: Populus x sibirica (assembly GCA_019202695.1). NCBI lineage: Eukaryota > Viridiplantae > Streptophyta > Magnoliopsida > Malpighiales > Salicaceae > Populus > Populus x sibirica. Next base: position 1,179,756 of record JAGMVL010001940.1, on the reverse strand, counting down.
CTTTGGCATGCAAGAAGAGATACATCGGCCACACAAAACACTACAAGAGCACGAAGATTATCAGGGGCCTCGACAAATTATTATTTGTGACGAAGAACATTATTATATTTGCATGACAACATGATTACTTGGAACATAAATTATATTCCATCAGTAAGCGTGATAGTCACACAATTTACATCCTGTACCATGTTTTTTTGTGATGGAGTAGCTTGGTGGAAAAACTAATTAGGGTTTTACTTTCTTGGGTTAATTATATATATGGCCACCAACCTTGAGTAACTAAATTATGACAGATTATTATATTATATCGAACCATCATGTAATTTCTTTATCGTTCTTTGATTATGGGAGCATACCATAAAGAGAGGGGAGAATGTGTGCCGGTCCAAAATTATTTCCTTCTAATGGAAATGATCACCTTCGTACATACATTGTAGTTTCCTTACCAAAGCTATTAAATTACGTTTAATCTAATTTGAAGAGATGTAACTCACCTAGTTAGGTTTTGAGTTTGTTTTCTGTAGGTCACCAGTTCAAGTCTCACAAATCTCAAGATCATTGGAGACTTACATGGTCATTAACTTCAGGGCCTGTGAGATTAGTTGAGGTACACGCAAGCTGACCCGGACATTCATGTTAATAAAAAAAAATTACATCTAACCCATAACCCATAGATCAATTAAAAATTTAGATTATGAGTTGAATGAATTAACCTGAGCCAACTCAATTTAAATCAAATTTTAGATTAGTGGATTGATTTATCAAGTTAAGTAAGGTTTAATATCTATATTCTTTATGAAAGATTGTTCTAGCAACAAATTTTTCTGTAGAGGAAGAAAAACAGTTGTAGCTTGTAACTTTGTTTGATTAATGAACACAATGCATGCTCTAGTTTCATATCCCTTCTTGAAGCTCTCTATATTTTCTTTTTTCTATCATTAATTTTTACAGTGTATGAAGGCTGGACTCTTTATACCACAATTGCAATCCTTAATTCTCAATTTTTAATGCTTTTCTAGTTTTCATGCTTTCATTCATAGTTTGAAACCCCGCCCGGCCGACAAGCCGATCGTCGGACCCGACCAGGAGCTGGAACCGGGCTGGATTGATGAAAAAATAGGATAAGCCATGACCTAGTATGACCCGGCCGACCAGAGGCTGGAACCGGGTCGGGTTGATGAAAAAATAGGATAAGCCATGACCTGGTGTGACCCGGCCAACCCGGCAGGTTGACCCAGCAAAACCCGGTTGCAACCCGTTGATTTTTTTTTTTACTAAAATGATGCCCTTTTGAATTTTTTTTAAAATAAGAATTGACCCGGCCGACCCGGTGACCCGGTCAAAATCCAAATCCCGGACTTTGGACTGGGCCGAGTTTAAAAACTATACTTTGATTGCTTGTTTATTGTACCTTATTTGTGGCATTTCTGCAGAGTCCATTTCCATTATCTTGACAACGATTTTTTTTTTTTTATCGTGGGTGTCCCGGGCTTGCGCGCACCTCGACTAATCCCACGGGCCCCGAGTTAACGACCATGTAAGCCTCAAGTGGCCATCATATGAGCAACCACAGGGTTCGAACTTGAGACCTAAAAGGGAGCAAACCCCTTAGTCCCAAGTTTTTACCACTGGGCCACCACCTAGATGGTTTCTTGACAACGATTTTATTACACTGGGTAGTTATATATGTTTGGTAAGGTGGTTGTCCACGATTATCAATTTTTGTGTATTTTTTTTTATATATACATCATCTGACATAACATATGAACAGTGGTTTTGATAATGTTTGAAACAGGTTAAAACCATGTTTTTTAAAAAATAATTTTTTTATTTAAAATTAATATTTTTTATGTTTCAAATATGTGCCGATGCCAAAAATAATTTTTTAAAAAATAAAAAAATATTATTTTTATACATTTTTAAATAAAAAATATTTTTAACCATAACCGTAATCATACTCCGACTCTTTATGTCGGATGATGTACACAAATTCTAATTGTAGGAAAGATAACTTTTTTTTTTTCAATTTATCTAATCTAAGGAGTGGATTGCTCAAGTTTTTAGAATGAGGTCCATCTTAGAAATGATATATAGCTAGAAATTAGCATGCAACATGTATAAATGGAAAATTTACTTAATGTCTCTATGAGCAGTCTCTGTGATTTGGTTGGTCGACTGAGAGATCGTGACAGAAGGCACCCATCACGGAGACTTGAATATAGAATAGACACCACGACTGTCCTAATTCTATAACAAACGTAGATGTAGCTATTTTACGTCATAGGTTTAACTAACCTCGATTGTTTTAATAAGTACTGGATTATTGCTCGCCTTACGTGTGTCTCGTGGGTTAGATTATTTTTCTGTATAAAAAAATATTTATATTTTATTAATTTATTTTTTATTTGACAAAAAAACTACATGAGAATTGACTTAGAGTGTATTTGGCAGTGTGATAGCGGTTGTTTTTCAAATAGCTTTTCATGTCAAAATACATGCCAATGATGTTTTTTTATTTTTTAAAAATTATTTTTGACATCAGCACATCAAAACGATCCAAAAAGTACAAACCGCACTTAATTTTAGCAAAAAAAAAATTTCAAAATTTGATGAAATACAATTACAAACGCAATGCCAAACGGTCTCTTAAACAATTTAAGTTGCGTCCTTAATACGAAAGTTAATTCAAATAGCACAAGAGTAGATTTCCAAATAATTAAATTGATTTCACTTGCAACAAGTTATAACAATTTATTAATTTTGTGGAGAATAATTTAATCGGTTAAATTTTAGATTTACTTTCTAGAAACCATCAATTCGAGTCCTATAAATTTTAAGGTCATTGAAGTTTTACATGATCGTTAACTTTAAGATCCGTGGGATTAGTCGGAATACGCGCAAGATAGTCTGGACACTTATGTTAATAAAAAAACAATTATCGACAAGATTGATATTATAATATGACAGCAGAAAATAACACTTTAGACATGGTAAAAGCCAAATAAACTTTTAATATTTTTTAGTCATTAAATTAAATAATGGATTCCTAATCCATTGCTAATTGTCTCTTGACATTCATTGTTCGCTTATTAACATATGATACGAGATTAATTTTTTTATGTTTGAACATGGTTATTAATTTTAGGACTCGTAGGATTAGTTAAGATACATGCAAGTTGACCTAGATATCTACAATGATAAAAAAATTTATTACTAAACATATTGATATTATAATATCACAACAGAAAATAACACTATAGACATGGTAGGAGCCAAACAAGCTCTAATATTGGATGAACGTCTTCTAACCTATATCCTGAGAATCACTCTCAAGCACAATCCAAACACAGCCTAACCTGACTAGTTTTTCTTTAATTAAGAGCATAGTTTAAATTCTGATGAAAGGGAAGAGTATGGTTTATCCACATATTTTGAGTGCCCCATCGCCCACCATATTCTATATTCCCATTGAATAAAGTAGAAGCATATAAATTATAGGATATTACATTTTCCCACAGAGGAAACAGCAACCATCGTTTTCCATAATACTGCCGTTGCTTTCCCTTTGTTTTCTCTTTTCATTAAAACACAGCACATCTGCACTGCACTCTCCACTCTCCCGAAACCCCAACTCTGAACTCACTCTCTACTTTACTTCTGATCTCAACAAGAATTTTAAGATTTTTTCATTCAATTATCCTCTGATTTACTCTCTCTCTGAAATCTTTAAGATTTTCAATTTCTGTTCAAAAACCTTTCCTTTTGTTTCTCTCTCTATATAAATGTAAAATTATGCCCCAAACCATTTTTTTTTTATCTGTGCATGTTTGATTTGTGAGAAAATATTGAAGAAAAGAAGGGAAAGTTTGAGTCTTTTCAAGTGAGCACTAATGGGGTTTGTCAAGTGTGGGGTGTTTTTTGTCTTGGTGGCGGTTCTCATGGCTTCCTTTTCTGTTTCTTACACTGACCCTAATGATGGTAAACCATTTTCTTTTCTGGGTTCATGTTTTTTTGGCTGTCATGTCTTTTGTTGGTTTCTCCTCCTTGTTTTTTTGGATGTTTTGCCTCATAATGCTCTGTTTGTTTCTGAAGTTTTGATATTTTATTTGATTTGTCTTGTCAGTTGCTTGGCTTTCATTTGCTTGCGACATCTGTACATCTATGCTTCTTATTTTATTTTTTTTGAAATATTACCATGATTTGCTTATTAATGATCTCCTTCGTCTTCTTCTTTTAATCATTTGTGTTTATGGGAACATGTTAAAGAATGACTTAAATTTGTGCTACTGAATTTTATACTTTGTTGGTAACTAGACAGAGTTTGTTCATGCCATCTAATTTACTTGCCTAATATTCCTTATTATGATAATTCTTGACCCAACTCTATTTTATCCTTGCTTGATTAATGATAGTGTCAAATATGGTTTTATTTTTATTTTTATTTAATTTTTGTGAGTCTCGATTGCTTCGGCTTGTTAAATAATCTCTGACTCAGTATATATATGTTTCATTTCTTTCTTTCTTCTTTTTTATCCAGTGACTGCAATGAATAGCTTGTTTGTTAGCTTGCAATATCCGCAGTTGATTGGTTGGGTTGCTATGGGAGGAGACCCATGTTCAGATGCATGGCAAGGAGTTGGTTGTGTATTCTCAAACATAACCTCATTGTATGTTCTATTTGTATCTTTCTTTCTTTCTTTATTTAATTTCAATTAGTAAATTTCTACTCAACTCAGTAATCGAATCTTTTTTCTTACAGAACACTAAATGGCTTGAATTTAGGGGGAACCTTGAACAACGATTTCAATAAATTTACATCAATCATAGATATGTAAGTGCACTGGTCACGTCTATGTAATTATGAAATTGGTGGGGAAGATTAGTTTGGCGACATAATTTTCTCAATCAAACCTGTTTATGGATCATGATGTTTTCATGATTGTTGTTTCTCTTTTAGTTCATAGGTATAGTATTGATGAGTTTTACCTTAAAAAGTTTGAAGAGGGTGGTTAATGACCAGAATCATCCGGGGTGATTTTAAGAATTGACGAGTTGGCAATGGTTAAGTTCATGATATATGCAGTTTGTAAATGGAAGTTTTGAAGCCCCTGTTGTTAAAGACTTATGGTACTTTCTATCACTTTTTTGTTGCAGAGATATTAGTGATAATCATATTGGAGGGGATATTCCATCGGCGTTACCCTCTACCTTGAGGAACTTGTGCGTAAACTTCAACCTTGCTTTTATCACCAGTTTAACAAACCAGTTCTAGAAAATTATTGTTATTTGTCTATGCTGCTATTCCTTTCCTAACATGTACATTTCCTTGAGGAAATAATTTGTGTGGCTTCTTTTCCTATTCCAGTTCTCTTGCTCGCAATCAGTTCACTGGAAGAATTCCAGATACTTTAAACTCATTAGGTCAACTGTTAGACTTGTATGTTCACACAAAAAACTTCTTAATTGTTTTATACTGTGGAATTGCACTACCTTTACATTATGTTTGTTCATCTGAAATCCACTTTTATTCTCCTCAGATCTTTCCACAATAATCAGCTAATTGGAGGAATACCAGATGTCTTTCAACAAATGACAAGTTTGTCAAATTTGTAAGTATTTCAAGTTCAATCCATTATTCTTGTTGAAAATAGAAATTGCCAGATTTTATTTTTAATCATCCATTTTGGTTCAGGGATCTGTCTGGTAATAATTTGAGTGATCAGCTGCCTCCTTCAATGGGAACTTTGTCTTCTCTCAGCACATTGTGAGGCTCTCATAGAGTACTTGGCTTCTTGCTAATACTGCAACAGATTATAGTTACTTGATGTATACATAATTTTTGTTTTGCAGGCATTTGCAGAACAATAGACTTACTGGGACCCTTAATGTCCTGCAGGATCTTCCCCTCGAGTATCTGTAACTTCTTGCCACCTTTCTGACCCCTAGTGTTCTTTTGGTTTTTAAGTCTTTTAATTGGCAATTCTTTCAAGGATTCAATTTTTATGCTATTTTCTTTGTACATTTATTTTTCTCTTTTTTTTTTCTTTTTTTTTTTTTTGGGGGGGGTGTTATGTATAATCAAGTGGTGAAAGAAACAAACACAGAGGACTCAAATCTATACTCTGTTTGATTCACTACTTGATCCTGCATCAGTGAGGCAGCAATGCCCTACTTGGTTTATATGATGTGCTGACCTTTTCCTCAACAACTGACATGCTATCCCTTTGTTTCTGCATAGGAATGTGGAGAACAATCTATTTTCTGGGCCTATTCCGGAGAAGCTGCTGGATATTCCAAATTTCAGGTGAAGGACAAACTATCTGTTAGTATATTTTACACCTAAATTTATCAGATATACATGTGCATTTATGGAGAAAAGAATGTACAAGACTTATGGTTGGAGCATAAAGAAAGGGAGAAAGCCATTGGGATCTAGAGAGAACATGTCCACATCCAAAGACACAAAAATCTCATTAGCCAAATTGTGCATGTCATAGTAATTGTTGATGCTATATATTCTGAAGTTATTTGGAAGGTTGATGGCCTCTATGATGGATGATTTTCCATGCCTGTTCATTTGGCATTTTCAATTTGTATGGTATAATCTTTATTTTTTATCTGCTTGTAATGGTAGCATGTATTTTGCAGAAAAGATGGAAATCCATTCAATACATCTATCATTCCTTCTCCACCACCTGCCATCTCTCCATTTCCAAGCTTGCCACCTGTTGCAGAAGCACCTCAGAAGCAGACAAATGGTCCTTCTGCCTCAGTAACACTAAAGTCTGAAAGATCAAAAGGATTTTTTGCATCTAAGAGGGTCATTTGGATTGCTGTTATAGGGGCAGTTGTTATTATTATCATACTGGGATTATGTCTTTTAATGTCAACATGCTGCAAAGGAAGGAAAGCAAATGAAGAAGACAATGAGAGGCACAATGTTAGTGTATATAAGAGCCATATAGATGAGCCCATCAGTAAATCTTCATTTGAACGAAACAATCAAGAGAAAGGTAACTATCATTGCAGGTTGTTGGTCAAAATTACTAAAATTTTCCACTCTCTTTTGTGTCCTTTTGCCTGAGAAGAGGTCCTTTGAGCAGTTACCAAAGAATCAACCGTAAAGCTGCAAGATCAATATGGACAAGATGCCAGAAGGCAGGAAGCATATCCAAAGGCACAGGGTGAACAGGATATTGATTTGAAGAGAATGGCTGCATATTCAAAGCAAAAGATGGATCATGGGATAAACATGACAAGCATGGATGCAAATTTTATGCCACTGCAGCCACTGCCCCCACCTCCCCCAAGCCTTCCTATTGGCAATGTCATTGCAAATCCAATTGGGCATGCAGCTCATGAAAAGAGTCATTCAACCGGGACTCTGAGCTCACATTGTCCAAGGATTTTCACCATTGCTACACTTCAGCAGTACTCAAACAGCTTTTCAGAAGAAAATTTTGTTGGTGAAGGGACACTTGGCAGTGTTTACAGGGCTGAGCTTCCTACTGGAAATGTAAGATTCTCTTCTCTAGCATTGAGCTGATTTTGGGAATGCCATGTGTCATTCATGTGATTTCACAAGCCTTCCCATGTCAGTGTTATAGCATTGCATGTCGTTAAATTGAGTTGGTTCTGAACTTATTTGCGCATCCTACTTGAACTTTATGTCTGTGCTCATGTTATACTGTCATTTGTCTTCATTTATTATAAACTCTGTCAGTGTAAGATTCTCTTCTTTTCCTTGGTCTTAAGCTAAATTTTGCATCATATTTTGCTAGGATACTTTCATGGCCAATCAATTACATGCAATTCAAAGTGTGAAGAACTTTAACTTAAAATGTTTAGAGAATTCTTCAGGATTTTTCAGCACTTTCACAGTGTGCAAGTTTAATCCATTTTCTTACTCTTGTGCAATTCTTTTATGTCTGTCTCATGGACGGCCATGAGTGGCCTGATTTGCATAGGATGGCTAGAGCCTGACATCTGATTTCTATTTATTGACCCTCTTTTTTTTTATGTTTCTGTTATCTTTGTTAGCTACTGGCAGTCAAGAAGCTAAACAGTGGAGCTTCCAAGCAACAGACTGATGAGGAATTTCTTCAACTAGTTTCTAGCATATCGAAAACTCAACATGATAATATCGTGGAGTTTGTGGGATACTGTAATGAGCATGGGCAACGGTTACTTGTTTATGAGTATTGCAAAAATGGGACACTGTATGATGCATTGCATGCGGATGATGAAATCCATAGGAAATTCTCATGGAATGCACGTGTCCGGCTGGCACTAGGAGCTGCTAGAGCCCTCCAGTAAGTAGAGCTACCAACTAACTAAACCCGAGGACCATTATTTGAATGACTTGTAATTAGATACTCAGTTAAAACTGTAAGATTAGATCTTTAAAACTGTAAGATCATATTAGGCCAGATGATCAATACATTGTCTTTGTTGCGTTTCTTATCTTGGTGGCCTAAGGGATTCCTAGATGTCTCACAAGTCCATTACCTCCCTCATTTTGGCTTGCATGATTATGAAACAGAGGTCATTTGCCTCCAATCTTTAGTCATTAGTCAAACTGACTGTCTTTTTACTTTTCTTTTTGGTAAGGTATCTGCATGAGGTTTGTCAACCACCTATTGTGCACTGGAATTTTAAATCTTCCAACATTCTCCTTGATGATAAGCTAGTAGCTCGTGTCTCAGACTGTGGCCTGGCTCCTCTGAAATCATCTGGCTTTGCAACTGAGGTAATATTTTTGTTCTATGGTCTAAAAATCTAGATCTGAAACTTTGCTACTGTATCATCTGATTCTCTGTTTGTTAAGATTTCGAGTGGGCAAGTTTGCAGGATTACGGAAATTAAATTAATAGCATAAGGTGCTAAATTAAACTTGATGAATTTTTCTTAATCCAGTGCTAATAAAAAAATGATTTATTACTTTAAGCCTAAATTGACGTGTCCACTTCAAGCTGCAAAGTTTGACTTTGGTTGTCATTATTTGTAATTTGTTGCTGATGTTGAAGAACATGCCTTTCAGTTATCAGGGCGCGTCCTCAGTGCTCATGGTTATGGGGCTCCAGAGCTTGAGTTGGGAAGTTATACTAGCAAGAGTGATGTATATAGCTTTGGAGTTGTGATGCTAGAGCTCCTCACCGGTAGAAAATCTTATGACAGGTTACTGATCTCTTGAAAGGAGACTTCCATATTGATCATGAATCAAATTGAGCTCACTAGTTATTTGTTTTCAGCTAATGTTGTGCTCTCACTGAAAACCTGTAGGTCATTGAGTCGAGGGGAGCAATCTCTGGTTAGATGGGCAATTCATCAGCTTCATGATATAGATGCACTTTCTAGGATGGTTGACCCCTCTATAAAGGGGGCATGTCCTGTGAAGTCTTTATCACGTTTTGCTGATATAATATCTAGATGTGTGCAGGCAAGTTTCCCTTTCCTTTGCGGATGGATTTTTTGTTCTTGGCGTATTATCTATAATTGAGTTACATGTTTCTGGAATGGTGAGTTGTGGATCTGGGAGCATTGTACTGGATATGTCAGTGTTGGACCAAGAGCAGTAGGCCTTTAAATTATCTGGGTTAGATTCTTTTATATGGACTGATTTTCAGAAGTGTGTTGGGGGGGAAATTATTTACTATCTGTACTTTGATTATCAATATTAATTTTCAACAACAAAAGAAGCCAAACATGTAAATATGAGCTCCTGTGGCATTGTAGAAGACACCTTTTCATGCGCGGGGAAAGTGCCTCTTGTAGAGGAATTCAGACGTGGTGAAAGGATCGAATGAGGGAGTCAGTATGAAAACTGAAGTTTTAACACTTACCTGGCTTTATTACTGGCATTTTTGCTTGATTTTAACAAAAAAAATTCATTTTAGCATTTCTTTGCTTATCTAGCGGGATAAGTAACCTTTTTGACCATTGATTTTCTTCTTCTGTATGCAGTGGGAGCCCGAATTCAGGCCACTTATGTCTGAAATCGTTCAGGATCTTTTATGTATGTTATAGAGGAGGACCCCAAAAGTCAAGCTTATTAGAAAATGGCCAGGCCAAGATTTTTGCGAGGTGGGATCGCTTTGGAGGACCGTGTTTCTTATGTTAAGCAGCATAATATTGTCTTTCATATGCTAAAATCCTACTTGGGAAGAATTTTCGAAGTAACTTAGCTACCAGTTTTTCCTAGGTTTTCATTGTTCATTTTAGTTATTAGAAAGGTGTTGGTATATAGTCATGATCAAAATTCTGTTGAATATTACTTTCTAATTTTATCGCTTCTGATTTCTTGATTATATTTAACGACATTGAGCAGCATTTTGAATCAATTTTGTATGTCATTTTCACACGTCAGGTCATTTGTTAGACTTGATGGCAGCCCACTTCATGTCTTTTCTATTAGCTCGAGAGCCAGTCGTTAACTTGAAACCATGTGCTCATCTCCATAGTTGGATCCAGTTTGGTGAGGGGTCTCTCTAAGTTCTTTCCCTTTTATTTTCAGAAGTGCCACCTTTCTGTAATTATAATGACCAGATATGCTTCAGCCTTTTCACAACAGAGCAGCAGTAATCAAGTGCAAGTGTGATTTTTTATAAAGAAATAAAAATATTGTAAAAGGGCAAAGGCCGGGGACAGAAATTCTTTAGATTTTATGGGTGCTAAGTTGCTGGTGAGCCTGAGATGTCGGCCGGCAACCTGACAGTCAAATACTATTCTTTTGCTTTATCATATTTAATTTCCAAATCAGTGTCCATACAAATAACCTAACATGTCGACAATTAGAAGTTCAATGCCATGCACATGAATAAATTATTCGCGCCCATCAATAAATTGCCCTTAAGGAGACTCCCAATGATTAAAGACTTCAATAATTCAGTTCAATCTTAGGCTTTAAATTGCAGGTTTACTGCGTGTAACTTTCTTTCTCATTGCAGGGATTTTTGAGCTAATTTTCATACTATGGTTCAGCCAAAACATGTTCTTAACCGCATCGCCGTACACTTCTAAACAAACTCTAATTTTTTTGGGACCAGATCTTTATCAGATCCTATTGAACTGAAAATAAAAGAAAAAACAAAAAAGAAAGGCGCAGATTATTTTACGAGACATATTCGGTAAGGGATCAAAGTTTGTAATATAATTTTACAACAACTAAACTAACCAATTGTTGCCTTAATTTTGACATAGACTTCCATGTCCACGTTGAAGTCAGCTTACTATTCAATGCCCAGTGGAGGGGGTAGAGGGCCAGAAGCTAATCAACTGGGGTATGAAAGTGACGATCTTATCTTTACTGTACTCTTTATCTGCTGCTGTTCATGCTGGAGATGTTCATACCCAAGATAGAGCTTATGGGATTATATGGATCTCCTTCACAGGTCACTATCTCATAGGAAAAAGGGAAAGGTTACAATGTAGCGTCACATGTGCTTCTGGGGACGGATGATCTTGTATCACAAGTGTTGTTATGCTCGAGACATTCGCCTATGCCCCCAGAATCCAAATGGTTCGAGCAACCCCACATCCAGAAAAGTTCTTCACGCCCACTATGCTCTGTTTTCTTTCCCTCTGTTTTCATTTACCTTTTGACCAGCTCTAGCTTTTACCCTCTCCTTTTCTGTTCTTAAACAGGGAGAGTCGTTTATGCCATCATCTGATAAAAGTTATAGAGGTTGCATGTTTATGTATTTATATACGGTGATGAGCAAAATAACCAAATTATCTGGAAATAAAAATTAATTCAGAAAACAACATGAGATATATAAAAAAAAAAAATCCAATTTTGAAAACTTAAAAAAAAATCAATTTCGGTTTAGTTTTGATTGCAAATTTTTTTTAAAAAAAAAAACTTAACTAAACTATTTTTTTACACAAAACCAAAAAAGTCGAGATTTATTTATTAAGATATAAATATGTTTGAGATTATAGTAAATGTTACTTTTTAAAATGTTTTTTACTCGAAAATATATCAAAATAATATATTTTTTTAAAAAAATATTATTTACACCAGACTATCAAAACAATTCAAAAACAAAATAAATAAATAAAATAAATTTTTTTTTCAGAAACATTGATAGGCAAAAACAAACACAACCAAACCAAATTAAACTACTTGGTATGAACTTGTTTGTTCCGTTTAGTTGAATTTGATTTATTTAAACAGAAAAACATTTTGTTGGGTTGGATTTTTTTGATTCAAATCAAACTACACAAACAGATGATCAACCTTACTATATACGATACCTTTCAAGAAATTGAAAGGCTTTTATCTAATCACGCTCACACTTGGTTGATTATGAAAATTAGAATTGAAAGAGAAATGTGTAGAACTTTATCTAGTCAAGGGAGTGATGCTAGATTTGGAACTTAGAACCACGTACCAGAATTGCAAAAAGGAAAATGATTTATCAGCCTATGCTTGTGATAGAAACCGAGGTTTATGAAAAAAAAAATTATAGTTTTAGATTGTTTTAATGTATTAATATTAAAAAATAAAAAAAATATATTATTTTCATGTATTTTTTAAAAAATATATTTTAAAAACTTTCCGTTATCAAAATATCAAACAAGGAAAAAGCATCATATTATGCATCCATGTATTCCTGTTTGTTTTTGCGTTTCAAAAGCATTTTTAAAAAAGTTAGAAATTTTTTTAATTTTTTTCTTTATTTCAAATTAATAATTTTTTTTTGTGTTTTCAGATCATTTTGATGTTCTGATGTCAAAAATAATTTTAAAAAAATAAAAAAATATATTATTTTAATATATTTTTAAATAAAAAATATTTTAAAAAATAACCACATTTTAAAACATGTTTTTTTTGCCCAAAATTAGAAAAAATTGGAACAATTATAAAGACATGTCAAGCACTTGGATTATTTTAGTACCAACTATATCTGGTCTGTACAGTTTGATTTGCCAACCATGATTGAACTGTGTGCAATCTATGATCATTAATGTAATCTACACTTGCAACTTCACACGCATTAATGATTCTTCACATCCCAAATAGAAAAATCTGAAAAACAATCCGAATCTATACTCCAACTTTTGTGGACGGTTATTCATTGTGATCTAATTATATTTTTAAAAAGAATTTAATTTTTTTTAATTTTAAATTAATTTTTAGTATTTTTAAATCGTTTTGATGTGTTAGTGTTAAAAATAAATTTTAAAAAATAAAAACATATTATTATGATGTATTTTCAAATAAAAAATATTTTAAAAAGTAATATTTACCGTACTCTTGAACAGGAAGATAAAATACCCCAATTGATTATGTGACAATAATAATAATAATAATAATAATAAATAAAATGAGAATGGCATGCACAAAAAGCTTGTTGCCTTTTTATTTTTTTTATTAGCTATTTATAAATAAAAATATATATACAACGCGTGTTTAATATTATGGTGCATTATGTTTTTCAATAATATTTTTTAATTAAAAATACATCAAAATAATTTTTTAAAATTATTTTTAACATCATTATATTAAAACTATCTAACAATAACTGAAAAAAATAGAAAAAACAACCACTCAATGAATTTGCAGGAAGGGAGAAGTTGAGTTAGTTGGATCATAACCTAAAGTCTAATGAATATTTTACCTAAATTTACTAGCAAATGTCTATTTCCCAACAACAACCTTAATTACGAGCAAACGTATATTTTAAGGAATCTCTCTCTTGGTGTCATTGGCCTAATATTCCATTTTCCTTCTTTAATATAAAGCCCTTTTCATGCCCCAAATCACACTTCAAATTTCATCACTAATCTAACCATCCAACCGTTTGGTAGACTCCAAAAAAATTGGATAAAAAAGATTATGAAAGAAAATAAAATAAGGGTTGGTATTTTTAGCATAAATAGTATAGTTTTTAGACTCGATCTGGTCTAAAGTCCTACTTTCAGATTTTGACCTGGTCGTCAGGGTCTATTTTTTTTAAAAAAGAATCAAAATGACGTCGTTTTAGTAAAAAAAAAATCAATGGGTTACAATCGGGTTTTTTACCAGGTGACCAGGTTTTCCTTATTTTATTTTTTCTTTAACTCGGCTCAGTTTCAGTCTAAATCGGTCGAGTCTCAAATCAACCCATTAAGCCAACTGGATTTTAAAACTAGGGCTAGTAATTCTTTGTACCACAAAATAATTACGGAAAAAACAAAAAAAAAAGAAATAAGAGAAAAACCTTGGCCACCAGCACTGGGGACTTGTATGTCAAGAAGTTATCGACCATGCGCGTTTTTGTAATTTCATACTCTGGCAACATGTGAATTTTTGAAAAACGTGAAAATACAAAATAGTCCTCTAACTATATAATAAGTTTCAGTTGGGTTATAATAATATAAAATTTAACTAGTGTGATGTCACTCGAGAAACTATTTTTCCTCGGTATTAATATAATCCATCTATTTCATTTTATTTGTCTACATCGACATCGACACTACGTGCACTGTTCAAATCCAGTCATGTTTACATGAGCAGCCAAAAAATAATAATTAAAAACACTAATAATTATTGCACTCTGTACGTAAAACTATTCTATCATTTTTTTTTAATGTTTTGTAATTATTTTAATGTATTAATATTTTAAAAATAATAATAAATATTATTTAAATATATTTATAAATAAAATCTATTTTAAAAAATAATTGTTATTATAATACCAAATATATTTTTAATTATTTTGTTTGTATTGGATCACACTCTTATTATAGTTGGTGAAATTAAAAATTTGTTAATCACATCCGAATAAAATTAGAATTTAATTTTTTTATATATATTATATAAAAAATGATACAAACAATTTATTTTATATTAAAGTCCCATATAAAATACTGAGTTAAGTGATGAAGTGTAAATTCCGTGAATTTTGAATGACTTTTTTTATACAAAAAATAAATGTAAGAAAAACTTTTACTAAAACTAGCACATGTTAAAAAAGGAATATACATAAATAAAAGTTCCTAAAACTGCTTTTTGACAATAAATAACTGGATAACATCAAGTGTTTTTAGATAACTTTAAAGATAAAAATATTTTAATTTAAAAATTTAAAGATATTATTTGTTGACTTGACTTGGATGGTAGATGACCTTGCTCCTAGTTTTTTTTTTAAAGCTTAAATTTATTAAAAAACTATAAAATAAAATTCATAATTTACCATGTATTTGATAGTGTGATATACAGTGTTTTTTAAAAGTAATTTTTGTTTAAAAATACATTAAATTATTTTTTTTTAGATTTTTTAATTTTATTTTTAATATCAACACATCAAAATTATCAAAAAATACTATAAAAATATTTTTAAAATGTATCCAAAAATAAAATTTCTAGCCCTCTTAAACATTCACTTAACATATTTAAAACCCGTTAAACTATAAAAAAAGATATAGTTTAAATAAATACAAAAACTAATCTAAAGATATATAAAACTTTAGTGCATGTTTGAGAGTATAATAAATATTGTGTTTTAAAATGTTTTTTTACTTGGAAATACTATAAAATAATATTTATTTTTAAAATTTATTTTTAATATCAGCATATTAAATATTTTAAAAATATTAAAAAAAATAATTTTAAAAAAATCATATTTTAAACAAATATATTTTAACTGTAATGCTAAACACGCTCTTAAACAAATTTTTGGATCTCTGGAATAATTGAAGGACTAGATTGTAGTTTATGAGAAAGAAAGGAGTAGGAGTAGTGGCTATCATGGTCTGAAATCTGAAGAAATTCAACTGTTCTCCTCTCCTCTCTCTCTCTCTCTCTCTCTCTCCTCTTTTTTTTCTTAGACGACAGAGAACACACGTTTCTCAAAAAAAGGAGCCAGACACCTCTTTTCTTCTTCCTCTCTGCTCCTCCTCCTCTACTGTAGGAATCTGAGAGAGAGAGAGACACAAATTCCTCTCTATCTGGAATCCAATTCCTAATCTTTCAAGAATCATCAGTAGCAGCAGACGGACAACCGCGCGCCTTCCTCAATACGCTACCGTTTCGAATCTGCGAGAAATGGCGAAGCGTGGATATAAGCTGCGTATCCTTTCTTTTCTGTCTTGATTTCTGCGTCTCATCTGTAATGTCCATGTTTTTAAGCTTTGAATCATCTTTAATTTTAGCTTCAAGCGTGTTTTTTAGGGTTTTTTTAGTGCTGATTTTAATTTGAGCTTGTTTTCGAGTTGGATTTTAGCTGTTTTTAGTTTTCTAAAAGTTTGATTTTTTTTTTAAAAATGATCATTTTTTGGTTAACTGAAGAAATTTCAGGTTTTTATTTTTATTTTTTAATTTTTCTCGTGATTTTCTTGAAATGCTTTCTTTCTCTGCTTGAACGTAATTCAATTTCTTTTTCTTCATTTCTTGTTTTAATTATAGTTTCAGGTCTGTACTTTTATTTATTTTTTTGTTACAAATAATTTGGCGAGAAGTTGTTTTAATCTAAGCTAAGAGAGAAGTATTTTGGAATCTTAGATCAGAATATTTTCAGTATATTTATTTTCTTGACTGAGATGAAAATAGAAGAATTTGTGGCTCATTCAACCAATGTGAACTGCTTAAGTATCGGTAAAAAGGCGTGTAGAATGTTTATCACCGGTGGTGATGATCATAAAGTGAATCTTTGGGCAATTGGCAAACCCACTTCTTTAATGGTTAGTTCTTATTCTTTCTGTTTTTATCTCTTGCCCACCTATTTAAAGTTTTCCTGATTCCGGTACTCTAATGTGTTTTTCTTGAGTGTGATTTATCTACTTGTTATCATTTGAGCTAGATCAGTGCATTAATTTTGCCACATTTTCAATCTGTTGTGTTGTATCATATAATATTGCATCTTAGAGGAAGTTAGATTTTAACCTCCGATAGGATTTACTGAAAAAAGTGGAAAGTGGACTGTCAGTTTGGAATTGAGAATTACTTGAGTTTGAATCTATCATTTAGAAAATGCTAGTGTAAATGGAATCGGTGCATCTGTTAGGTGGTGTTATTAACATACATAACTGTGGTTGTTTATTTATTGGTGTCGATATGCAGAGCTTGTGTGGTCATACAAGTCCAGTTGAATCTGTTGCTTTTGATACATCAGAAGTTTTAGTGCTTGCCGGAGCTTCTATGGGTGCAATAAAGCTGTGGGATTTAGAAGAAGCTAAGAGTAAGTTGATTGATTGATTGATTGTATTCCTTGCTTAAATGAAGTGTTTATCATAAGGTTATGTAGTTGGTGTGTTTAACTATGGTATGAGAATTTAGCAATGTGATTACCCTTTTTAAGTCTTTTCCATATGTATGTTGAACTAGCAAATTATTAAGCATTTGGTGTGTTAGGAATCGCTTTTGTAGTTTATAGTAAAAAACTAATCCATTTGTTATTTTTCTTGAAGTGTAGTGGTTCGCACTCTTACTGGACACAGATCCAACTGCACTGCTGTTGAATTCCATCCATTTGGTGAGTTCTTTGCTTCTGGTTCCACAGACATGAATATGAGGATCTGGGATATCAGAAAAAAGGGCTGCATACACACGTACAAGGGTCATACTCAAGGAATTAGCACTATCAGATTTTCTCCTGATGGTCGTTGGGTGGTTTCCGGTGGATGTGATAATGTTGTAAAGGTAAATTGTCAATCACACTATCCAAACGTGACTTTCATTTAGGTTTTATTTCCACTGTTTATTGGTGTTTCCTTGTTATTGTTGAACAGGTGTGGGATCTTACTGCTGGAAAGCTTTTACATGATTTTAAGTTCCATGAAGGACATATTAGATCCATTGATTTCCATCCCCTTGAGTTTCTCCTTGCTACTGGTGAGTTCATGAATTCTGTGTGTTAGTACCATGAACTCTGCTCACTTTTTTGTGTGTGAATGACACCATTATTGAGATGACAGGTGCCTTCCATCTTCTTTTCTGTGAAATTATTACCATTTCATTGGTAATTCTATTTTCTTAAATGTTCTAATTCATACTTGATTAATGCGCTTCATTTAGAACCTTATTGTGGTAAAATTTACATATTTCTTTGTTACTTTCTTTGCCCCCACCAGTCAGCATGTTTTAACTTGAGGTACTCAACTACTATGTTGTCATAACCTGCAAATAATTTTTCAGGTTCAGCAGACAGAACCGTGAAATTCTGGGATTTGGAGACCTTCGAACTGATTGGATCTGCCCGACCTGAGGTATCTAAACTTGTGTTTATAAATTGAAACAATTTTAGTCATCAAAATGTGGTTAAATAAGAAAATTGGAGATGGGCTCACGACAACAAGCCCACTTTAAAGTCTCTTGTCAAGAATGTCTTGGAAGCAATCAAGTTTAAATACATGTTTCATACATCTGATATGGTCATGGTTTGTCAGTTAATGGTGCGAGGCTATTATTCTTAGGCTGATATGGAACCATATAGTGCTGATATTCAATAACTTTTGTAACCTAATCAGTTGAGATCTCCTATAACAATAGATGCTTTTGCTGTCCCAGAGTATGTGGTTCATCATATGGTCTTCAGTTCTGCCCTCTCTTCCAACTTTCTTTCCAGTCTCTAAGTTTCTTTACAGGCTGCTCTAGGTTATCCTGTCCTCATTTGATTAATTTTTATGTTGGTATGTGGTTTTCAGGATGATTAATTAGTAAATTCTTCCATTATGTTCCCTAAAAAAGTTATACTTCCACTTTTCAGGCTACAGGAGTGCGCTCTATTACCTTTCATCCTGATGGAAGGACACTTTTTTGTGGATTAGATGATAGTCTGAAGGTTTGGGTTTTTGGCATAATGAAACTGCATTATGTTATTTGTCAATTGATGTGGAGCTAAAAAATTATGCTTAAAACTGTAGGTTTATTCTTGGGAGCCTGTGATTTGCCATGATGCTGTTGATATGGGATGGTCAACACTTGGTGACCTCTGCATTCATGATGGGAAACTCTTGGGCTGTTCATTCTATAGAAACTCTGTTGGAGTTTGGGTTGGAGATATATCGGTAGCCTTTTCTACTCATGAACCTTTTTTCTGTTTATATGAATTTAGTTTTTATTTAATTTTCCAAACTTTCAAGTCACCATTAACCATAGTGTTAATATTTTCCTTTCTGTTTTAGTGCATTGAGCCATATGGTGATGGTTTTGTACCCAAAGAAAGTGAATGCACAGACCAGAAATTTAACATCCCTGGATGTAATTCTTCAGATAAAGTAGGAAGTGATGTGAGATCAACTTTGGGTTTCCGTTCTCCATCTCCTGACTACGAGACAAAGGAAATAAAGAACATATATGTAGACTGTAAGTTGATAATTTTGTTTTTCTACCAATAAGGCAACTCTGGATATTCATTTTTTGGTGTCTTATTTGTTTATGAGTGCATGAATTCTCCATGTCATCTGCATTCAAGAACTGTACTGCTTCCATAACTTCTAAGTAGAGTTTTATTTTTATCCACATCCAATATTTGCTTGTGGTGCTTGTTAGTTTTTCATTTGGTCATTAAGCTGATGCCAAAAATATTTTAATATAAATTTTACTGAAGAGAATTTACGATACAAAGGCTGGAAATTGAGAGAGAAGTTTAAGAAGAAACAAGAGACTAAGAGAATACCATAATGAAGCCATCACAGAGTAATTTACTCATGGCATAGTATTGGTTCTCTTACAGTTTTCTAATGAAAAGTAGTTTTCACGTTTCCCTTTATTCTGCCAATTTATTTTTTTCTACTTTTCCCTCTATTCTGCCAATTTATTTTCCCATGAAAGATGCAGGGAATGTTTTTTTCTACCTTTGCCTCTATTCTGCCAATTTATTTTTCCATGAAAGATGGAGGGAATGTTTTTATCTATTAGTTTTATTTTTCTAACTAGAAAATGAGGACCTCTTTTGGCTCCTTTAAAATAACAAAAGGTTTTTTTCGAGAAGAAAATGTAAAAGCATTCCTATTAGGACCGCTATATTCCGAAGTGGATTTTCTTTTCCCTGAAAACAAAGTAGAAAACATGAAAAATGTATTTTGTAGCTTTAAAGTTTTCAGATTTTTTTTAAGAAATAGGAAGCTTGGCTTTCTGACAAAATTCTGTCCAGTGAACACATTATCGAATAGTTTTCTGCTTTCTTAAAAAAAAAATGGATAAGTTAAAATTTTCCAATAGTAAATGCACTCCCACTGTAGCCATTTAAGATAGTTGTTTAGGGATTGACTGTGTCGAGGAGGATTCGTCTTGAACGAAAACTGATCCTTTTATACCAGACTCCTTTAACATGAATTGATTTGATTCTGAAGTTTAGCTTTTCTTTTCATTTTTTTTTTTTTTTTTTTTTGTGATTTTGGATTTGAACCAAGTCAGGACTTCCAAAATTCATGTCTTTCCTAGGTCCTGGGCCATTTACATGGATGTACAATAACCGGCCTATCCAAGCTAGAATATTCTGCAGGCATGGAGTGTGATTGTTATTTCCATTAATAATCAGCACATGCTGTCGTCTAGGCATGCATGGGGCATCCCTAGAATATTCTGCAGGCATGGAGTGTGATTGTAATTTCCATTAATAATCAGCACATGCTGTCGTCTAGGCATGCATGGTGCATCCCTACTGTCTACAATCTACGTTCTCTCTAATGTGCTTTTCCTTCTTTCATGTAAAGCTACTGGTGGAAATCCTGTTACTTTACAAAGAGCTGGTTCCCTGAATTCATCAAAAGAAGTCCTCTCACTGGATTCCAAGGAAATGAGTCCTCCTCTAACCGAGAAGCAGAGCCCTTTAATGGGAATGAATGCAAATTTGAGTGAACAAACTTTTAACAAATCTTTCATTGTCCCTACCATTGTACCTCGGGACATTCCTGTTGAAAAAGATTCTTCTAATTCTGGAAAGGAAACTATCAAGTTTACAAAAACCAAACCTGGTATGTTGCTCAGACCAGCTCATGTGCGGAGGCCATCAAATAGCAAGAATGATGTTGACAAGATGTCAGCGGCTCTTGAATCTGGAAATTTTAGCAGTGTTGCAAGTGAGAAAGGAAGTGCAAGAGATCCCAGCTTGCAATCCCAGATTGTAACAGAAGATGGAGCTCAAAAATCCCGTGAGAAGAAAAGCCCCAGTATCAAGGGTGTCACAGAGAAGTTTGAAAAGGTTTTATCACCAGAAACACCTAATCAGGGAAACTGTAAGTTCTTGCTTTTATAAGAGGTTTTTTTTTTCATAATTCTGATATCTCTATCTTCCATGTTCTTTTCCCCTGGGTATTTCCTGAGTAAGCCTTTTTCCATGTGTGCGTGAACTGCATTTTACTTGTCATTCACTTTTCCCAACAATTTTGGGTTGGCGAGCTGGACTGATGTCTTATCTACTCTACTCTCTCACTGCCTTTTCCATAAAGCCCGAGCCACCTGTTTTGCCAGCTCACGTATCTTAATCTCACTTCTCTATGAGATGTCCCCTGTCCTGTGATTTTTTCCAAATCTTTAATTTGTCAAAGCTGCATTTCATTTCTGATCATGTGGGATCTCATCTGGCCATCTACCTCGATACCTTCTTCTCATTCTTAGCCATGCTGACTTTATGAAGATATTGTTTGACTGCCATCTATTTAGATGACTAAGTATATTACTATCTGTGACTAGCTGATAAAGTTTCCATTTTTTCAATCATATTTGGCAATGTTTGCCAGTGCTCTTTATTGTACCCTTTATGATCAAAGATATTATTCAGAATCTTATCACCACCACCACAGCCTTTGGGTTGATATATATTGAAGCTTTCTCATTCTGGTCTATTAGAAAACCACTGGGGGCAATGAGCTACTCCGTGGAGCACAGCTTTCTTCTCATGCCTAAGTTCATCTTCTCCCATTCTCTGTGTTGCTTGCCCTTCAAAACCCCACATTAGCTTTTATCCGATGCTTTGATAAGTTTTACATATACATTTTGTTGACTTCCTGAAGTCAAATAAATGAATATAGTTTATCTTTTTGAAATGTAGATATGTGAAGCATATTCACACATGGTTTTATCTTTTTGGCTGATAATTTGTGATATATCTTTTTATTAGCAGGTAACAACAATTTGTGTATGTTTCAGGTGACGAATCTGTTAAAAGCAGTAAAGAGATTGCCCCTGTTAAGATTGTCAATGGAGGTTTGTCCGGTGCTTGCCATGTGTTTGATTTTCAAGCATATGCAAAATGGATGGAAATTGATTTTTTTTCTTCAAATATTTTCATTCTGGCAGTTGCAGTGGTATCGGGCAGGACACGTAGTCTTGTTGAGAGGTTTGAAAGAAGGGAGAAATTAAGCAGCGAAGATCAAGAATTGAACACAAGTCATCAAGCTGTGCCAGAATCAAACAGGACCTCCACCACAGAAACAACTACGACCCCTCCTGTCATTTCTGGAACAGATAGAACACCTGTTACATCAAATATGACTCCTCTCATTGTGCCTGAAACAGACAGAACTGCCACAATAGCACCTAAAATGAACCCTTGTTTTGTACCTGAAACAGATAATACAGCCTCCGCAGCATCAAAAATGATTTCTATTGCCATACCTGAGAAGGATAGAACAGCCACCATAGCAACTAAATCAAGCCCTCGTGTTATACCTGAAACAGATAGAAAACCCTCTATATCAACTAATATGATGTCACGTGTTATATCGCAAACAGATAGAACACCCCCTGTAGCAGCCCGTATGACCTCTCGTGTTATACCTGCAACTGATCGGACTCCCCCAGTAGCAACTATTTTCACCCCTCGTGTTGTACATGAAAGGGACAGAACACCCCCTATTCCTACAAACACTGCCATGCGAACTCCCCCAGTAGCAGCTGTTATCACCCCTCGTGTTATTCCTGAAAGGAATAGAACACCCCCTGTTCCTACTAATACAACCACGCCTGTTATACCTGCAGTGGATAGAATACCTTCCATAACTAATTTTACCCCTCGCATCGAATGTGAAATGGATAGAGCACCCCTCAATCTGGTAAGATCTTTGCCTCCTTTATAGGAAAGATTTTTCATGGTTCAAGTATAAGTGGATTTACAATTGGTTTGATGTTCTTATGGTCTGTATAACATAAGATCCTGCTAAATATATAAGAATCTCTGAAGTTTCAACTTGAAATGGATAGATAAATGTTGTAAGGAATCAGGTGTGATTACAATCAAGTTACTATCTTGAATTAGACATGAGATAAAAAAAAATATACATCTTCTATCTGTTGCCATAGATGTTGTCATGGACATTTGAATCAGGTAACATCTTATATTTCCCAGCCAACCTCTCAAGTTCTAACCTGAGATGACTTGAAGCATCGGATCTCTGAAATGATATTGAAGAAAATCATTTGAGACTTGGTTGTATTTTCCACCTCTGTACTATATACAGAAAAACTTGCCTAGTGTTAGCAGCACTGTTGGCCGCAGCGCTTGCTGCATGGATTAATGCATGTAGTTCATCTATTTGTGATTGGGCTACCTTAGTACTAAATGTAGAAAAACGTGCTTTCTGTTACCAAACTCTTGTTCTAATTAAAAAACCTAATAATCAAATTTCAGTTTTGTCTCCTTGAATTTTTTTTTACATGGCAAACACAATTTAAAGAAAATTTCTTTTTGAATAGTGTCATTTTTTCTGTGGGAATCTTTCTAAAATTATCAGCTCAGCTGAGAGGCTGAACCAATGCTCATAAGATCCTGATGCTTACAAACTCAATCAAATGAATTCGTATGTGGCTGTATTATTCACATTCCACGAAGCAAACTCAGTTTCTCTCTTTTGATGATGACAGAATGAAGAGCCTCAAATTTCTGGTAGGGACTCGACTTCTGCTAATTATAAGGATGTTATTGAAGATCTGATGCAAAGTCACGATGTATTCCTAAATACCCTTAAATCCCGCTTGACAAAGCTACAGGTATGTTGAGTTACTTGTGCCTATTGGTGTGCTCAAGTGGTGGATTTTTTCAATCGAAGCTGACTTCTAGAAGCATGACATATTGACTATTCTAAAGATTTATTGCACTGTAAAATATGATAATCCTACTTCTGACAAAAGATCTATGTGCCTATTCTAGTGATTGACCAAGTTTTATGCATGTTTTATTTCAGCATCTTCATTATGGCTAAACGTTCCTTTCTGGCACCTATGTTTTTCTTCTTGTTTTTTTCCTTTGGGTGGGAGGGGGAGAGGCAAAGTCGCTAAAATAGTAGCTCTGATGTTATTTTGCAGGTGATTCGACATTTTTGGGAACGGAGTGACATTAAAGGTGCTATCAATGCCTTGAGGAAACTGCCAGATTATTCTGTGGGTATTTATGGGAATGGTTCATGCCAGTGGATTTTTGTGTTGATAATGACAGTCTGCAAGGCTATTTATCTTGCACATTGATATTATTTAATCTTGTTGCAGGTGCAAGCAGATGTGATCAGTGTTCTCATGGACAAAATGGAAATTCTCAATTTAGATTTATTTTCTTGCTTGCTTCCTGTGCTTGTGGGCTTGCTAGACAGCAAGATGGAAAGGTAGCTTTCATGGGCATATAATAAGAATACTTTTAATGCTAGATATGGTCTTTGGGACTTTATACCATTTTACTGCAGTCCTTTCCAAATATCATCCAGTTTTGTCTTTAGAAGTGGCAAAGTATGACTTCATTTAACTTGTACAAAAACAGCTATGTTATCTGGTGTGCTACATTACTAGAGCTTCAATATGAACAAACTCAACATGTTACTTCTACTATTGAAGAACTATTTTCTTCCTTTTTAAGTTATAAATAAGCGGTCCCTGGAGTCCACTTGGAAGAGAACAATGGCATAGTTTTTAGCGTGTGAAATTGGTAAGGTTTTAAGGTAGGTTAGAGTCCTGGAGTCCACTTGGAAGAGAACAGTGGCATAGTTTTTAGCGTGTGAAATTGGTAAAGGTTTTAAGGTAGGTTAGAGTATATGATTTAGTGCCAGACCATCATCAAATTATGAATAATTCTCATCAAGTGACCATATACTCCTACATAGGGAAATGAAACTGTCTCAAAACTGGCACTAAATCTGGAACTCAAAGAAAACTCTTGAAGATATTTGACTTAAAATGTTAATTTACAGGCATGCAAATATCTCTTTGGAGATGCTACTGAAGCTTGTAGCGGTTTTTGGCCCTGTAATACAATCAGCTGTTTCCGCACCTCCAGTTGTTGGTGTTGATCTTCATGCAGAGCAAAGGTGTTACTAATCAATATTTACATGGACTCAACACTTTTCTGTTACTGCAATGCTCTGTTAATCTAAGTTGTGTGATTCAGAACACTCACTTTTATTGGATAACATGCAGGCGAGAATGCTGCAACAAGTGCTTTGCTCAGCTGCAAAAGATCCAGCAAATTCTTCCTGCACTAGCAAGGCAAGCATTCTATCTTGACTCTTGAGTACTGCTCCTGCCCTGTTTTCTCTATGGTCGACTTAGGTGTTTGGCTTGGAGGTGTGGTGGCTTTTTTTCAAAAGTACAATACATTTTAAGCACAAACCACACCTAACCACACCTCCAAAAGCTATAAAAACATGCTTTTTACTAAAAAAAAACACAAGCTACCTCTCCTCCAAACACTTAAACCAACACTGCGCATGGAAAAGGATTCCATGCTAAAGAGCTGCAAATCCTGTTGGCTTTATCACAGAAAACAAGAAGTCCTTTTCTTTGCAGAAATTTCTTGATCCTGCTCCATCGATTTATCCATTGTGGCTTTTTCTTGATAGATTCCCATGTATGTGAATGCTAAATGGTTTTCCTAGTCACTGATGTTATCTCTGTCAATTTTGCACAGGAGGGGCGGTTTATTGACAAAAAGTGCTCTGGAATTGAATCTAGTCCTTCAACAGTCATAGCAAATGGTGCCATCTAGAATCAATTTCATCAGAAAATGTTGAAAGAGTGGCCCAACTGATACCCTGCCAGCAGAAACACAAGGAGCGTGATACTCCTTGCATATGGTTTTGTCAATCTCGCAATTTTGTTTTGGCGCTCCCTACTTCTTGCCATCATATTGGTTTTTACAACTACTACTGACGGCATCCTACAGCTTGAGAGTTTTGTGAGGCAAAGTGGCAAACATCAGAGCAGTAGCTTTTCTTGAAACTATTACCGCCGAGGACGAATTATCTCATCTTTCCAACCATGGTCCTTTCTGAACTTCGCAGGAAATTTCACTTTGTAATTCTTCGCCTCGAGGCAGTACTATATGTGTTCTTTTGTGCAAATGAATGTAATTAGTGCCAATTCATATGTATACTCCATTTGTTATATTCAATGAAATGAAAAGCATAAATTTTTTTTTTCTGGACCGAGTCCAATTCTAGTTTATCATTTAAATCATAGGTTTTCATGGTTGAATTATTTTTTTTTTTCAAAATAAATAAGTTTAGTAAATATAATCGGTTAAATATTTGTTTTTTCTTGGTTATTATAAATGATTTATTTATTTATTTATATAAACTATTATTAATTTATTTAGTTAGATGATTGCATAAATATGTTAAATTTTTTATATAAAAAACACATTTAAACAGTATATACCCAGTATTTTTTTTATAAAAAAATTTATAACGCGGGTTAAATGGCTGGCTACCATACAAGCATGTCGAGTTTTCCCTGTGAAGATAAGCGAAGGTTTGACGAACGGAGTATTGAACATGTTTCCAGTTCCGAGGAATGAAATTCGTTACTAGGCACTTTCTTCCAGCCCTTTTTGTAAAAAAGCAAGAGCATTGCTTGGCTGGATGTCGCAATATCTGGTCAGTCAATTTTTTCTGGACCATGTTATGCGTTAAAAGTCATTATTGCCTTTGAAGAGTGTCGCTGTGCCATTTCATGTGACAATGAAGAAGTGAAGATTTTGATAGATATGACCAAATCCAGCTTTGAATTTCGGTTTGGTCAACCTAAAAATGATGTTATAATCATGGTTGGAAAATTGTAATAGACAGCATACAAAAATGCTAAAGTTTATAGCTTCTTGTATGCCATATTTTAGCAAGTGATAGGCCATCACATGAGAAGGCCAATTTGACAGTGCCAGATGCCGATCATATATGGCCCTTTACTCCTTTTAGTAGCCCAAACATTTACCTTTAAATAAATAAAACATTTTCCTATCAATAATAATAAATAAATAAAGGTTTCACTTTGTTTTCTCACTCTGTTTATATGCAGTTTTATCACCGTTTTCACAAATAATAAATTCAGTTTAACATAAATTTTGAATGAGAATACCGAACTCGAGACATTATTTACATACTCGTATAATCATAAACGATAAAGAGTAGCCCAAACTGTGTTGTACATCTTCCCCGCATTTATACTGTCAATATCATGCTAGAAGGATTGGCATAAGCTTTCAAGGGTGAAAACATTGTTTTGGAGCATCGTAGGAACTTGCACTTTGGAGTCTTGTGGCCAAAGCATGAAATCATGAATGTGCAAGTGCCTTCGATGTTTAGATGGTTGTACATTAGTGATGTACGCCTGGTATTAGTTGTTAAGAGCTGGATTTATTGGAGATGTACACCTGGTAATTTGGAGAGCTTCAGTATGTGATTCGTGGAAATTTGGAGGTGTTAATGGGAAGACAAACACATGACTCTCATCCTGAACTTGCTTGATGCTCATTTTATTCTATTCTATGATGACATGGTAAGATTTCATGGGTCGTTTTCAGATGCGTTTTCCTGTGGGTATATTGCAGTCTGCGTTCACGTATTAGTTGTAGAGATTCCTTTACTGTTATTTTCCAGGTCACTGGAATCGAAACTTGAGATTCTCAGGGCTAAGAGAAGGGAGGATCGTCATGTCAGCTATGACTCCACCCAGACAATCGCCAGTACCATTTCAGAGATGTGATGGAATTGAATCATCTAGTAAAGAGACACCTGAGGATGGATTATCTGCTGGTTGTTTTACTCTGGATAACAGAACAAATTGGAAACCTGAATGTCGAGTTCCAACTTCTTTGCCAGCTGCAGAGATAGAGATTAAGCCAGAAGTTTCAGTGTTTCATGAAGAGAAGAAAATGCCAAGCTTATGGAAGCTGTCAGACAACATATTCGCAGGACGTGGAGTTGGTTTAAAAGGGAGGAGAGGGAAGAGAAAGCAGAAAGATTGTAGCAAGGATGTCAAGGAAGCAAGTGTTGGAGAAAGTGAGTTTTTGGGTTCAGCTGATGTTTTGTCAGCTTCTCGCTGCAAAGATAGCCCAACTAGTATTGGTGATCAATCCAGAAGTTCGAGCAAAGATGCAGTGTTTGATGTTCGCGTGATTTACTTCTTCTTTTTTTACAGTGAAATCATTTAATTATCCTTACATGCAAGATTTAATTAACTCGGGCGGTTTTGTATTTTTAATTTTTCAAAAATAATAAAATTACTAGATTATTTTTAAAAATAAAATTTATGGAACTTCCATCAGGAGCTTTTTCACATTTTAATGATGATTTTTTTTTTACAATAAAGTTAAATAATGGGTAATTTAATATTTTAATAAACATAAATATTATTTAAAAAATAGTTTACATGTATTAGTGCTTGTGTTGTTCCTGTGTGGTGGTGCTTGGCAACCACACACTAACTTCTAGAGCGACATTAAAATCGTCTCAGTAACCTTTTCATTTCTAGACAGAATGTGTAGTCAAAGAAACTTCTATTTGGCACTCCTGACTTTTTCTTTTCTTTTCTCTCTTCTTTTCGATTTCCACACATGTCCCTCTAAATTTTCAAAGCAACTTTTCAATTTAGTTTTTCTTTGGATTTGAGCCATGTTTATTTAATTACTATTTGTTTTATTTAAAATAATTTATAAAATTGGATTTTTTTTTAATTTCATCCACATTCAATTTTTTTTATATGTCAGATTTAATCTCTATTCTTTTTATTGCTATTTATTTTTTTGAGATAATTTTTTAAACTAAATTTGTTTTATAATCCTTGTCCTCTAATTTTTCTTTACTTTGACTATTTTTTTAAAAAAAAAATTCCAGTTTTATCCTTCAATATTAAATTGGTTGAGAACTAAGTTTTTTTATTGAACCTGAATGCAAGTTACGAGTTTAGAAGATTAATTCAAGTTTAAAAGATTTGCCTGAATTTGCTTCTTCTTTTTTTGTTCTATTTTTAAGCTCATGTTTTGTTTCAATTTTATCCTTTAGAATCTATTTAATTGGAGATCGGGCTTCATTATTTTTTTATTTTTTTCTATAGGGTTTTTCACTAATTTTAAAGATGACTTGGATTTATAGTAGGTCTTTTTATTTGTCGTTCTTTGTTAAATTTAGCTTTTTTTAAAAAAAAAATTATCTTTGAATTCAATTAAATTAATTGATTAAATTTAACAATGAGATGAGCATTTTAAGATGTTTTATTTGGTTTGTTTTTTGGATCAGTACTCTAACAACTCGGGCGGGCTCTTTGGGCAGAAAATGACCCGGATCTCTAATGTTTCTCATTTCTATAAAAATGTGCTCACAACATAACACGGACACATATCTTCTGCTACTATATAGTTTAACAATAAAAAAAGAAATAAAACAGTGCCTGTGGAATGCGAAAACCACAGTATGCTAGAAATGGATTTTGCAATGGAAGCTCGGCCCATTAGTTTTTGCAGGTTGGCCTCCTCCCTTGTCAATGGCCTAGGTGTTTGGATTGAGAGGTCTATTTGGGCCTACAAATCACCAAATGTAGGGCCACGATCGAGATAATTCATGTGAAACTGGACTACCTTGGGAGGCCCACTTGAAAGTCCAGTATATCAAAAGTGAAGCTGGGCTGCTCCTTAAGCTTTGATTAAAATCTAAAGAAAACCGATGAATGTGAAACGGATCCTAGAGAAGCTTTAGGCCTCATTGGAATGACTAGCCCTAAAGCTATTCCATTTTTAGTTGGGCTTAACCAGTGGCCATTTGTGTCCTTGCCCCGGAAAGGAAAGGGGAGAAGATTCTCATAAGCAGTTTATTTTTGTATTTTAAAAGTTTTTAAAAACAAATTTAAGTTTTTTTAGTATTCTAAGATAGTTTTAAAGTATTGATATTAAAAATAATTTTTTAAAAATAAAAAAACATTATTTTAATATATTTTCAAAAAAAAATATTTTAAAAAATAACTATTTCCGTAATAAAAACACCCTTGCCAAATAATTCATCATTTCCCAACCCTAAAAGTTGTAAGCAATTGGCATTTTCCCAACAATTCAGCAAACGTCATGGCTTGACAAAAGGGAATGTCTGTAAATGTGGATGCCAACTTACCTCATTCTTTCTTTCTTGAAAAGTAGTTTCTGAAAAATTATTTTCCAAATTTTTCTGTGTTTATTTGCTATTAGAAAAATTGGTCAATAGAAACACTTTTCAGTCAACAAAAAACACTTTCTAGTCAAAGAAAAATTTAGTTTGGTTTCCAGAAAAGTGTTTTCCCTTTTAGCTGTGTTTGTTTTCTGGAAAGTGGTTTCCGGAAAATCACTTTCCAAACTTTTCTGTGTTTGTTTGCCATTAGAAAAGTTAGTCAATAGAAAACACTTTCAAGTCAAAGGAAAATTTGGCTTGGTTTTTCGAGAAAGTGTTTTCCGAAAAATTTGAGCGAGAAAACACTTTCCGAATTTGTGAAAAATTTAGAAATGTCATTATTTGCTAATTATATCAAATTTAATCCTCAAACTTTTGATTGCTATATATAATTTGTTTTGAATATTTATTTTTCAATTTCATCTCTTAAAATTTAATTTTTATATTAACTTTGATCCTTATTTTTATAATTGCTATTTGCTTTTTTCTTATCATTTTTTTATTAAAATTTTTTATCTATCAAATTTGGTCCTCATTCTTTTGATTGTTACTTATTTTATTTGAAATAATTTATGAAATGTTAATTATTATTATTTTAATTTCTTCATCTTTCATTTTTTTTTAATTTTTTAGATTTGATCTCTATTATTTTGATTATTATTTATTTTATTTGAGATAATTTATGAAATTTTATTTTTTTTAATTTCATTCTCATTCAACTTTTTAATTTGTAAGATTTGTTTCTTATTATTTTAATAAACTTGAAAGAAAAAAACATTAATAAGTTATTTTCCAGCTCATTTTCCATGACATAATCAAACACTGGAAAGTGTTTTCCAACTTATTTTTCATTACACAACCAAACATCAAAAAATATTTTTTCGAAATTTACTTTCCCCGGAATTCACTTTTAAAAAAAAAAAAAACCTATTTTCTAACAAACAAACATGACTTTCTTCACATTTACAGCATGAGAAACTAGAACTGGCTACATGCACAGCCTGACATCATACACTTAAAAGTACTAGGTTAAGACAGCCATGTCAAGGAGTGAAAATGTCTTGCATGCCAAGTGCAGGCCCTATATATATATATATATATATATATAAGGTTGATGAAGATGGAGGATTCTGAAGGAAGCATGCATTTCTTCATGAGATTGTTTTAGCCCAGCAGACACGACTCACGAGCCTGTAGATTATTTACCTTATCCGTCGTCTCTCATACAAAAATATAACCACCACCCACCACCATACCGCAGCCACTTACTTTTCAAGCTAGCTGCTCTTTGTCTTCTTCCCCTACTAGAAGTCTTCCTTGTCCAAGGAAAAAACTTGCTCGACATTGATACTTACGGTGGCGTGATCTTCTCGGTATCTTAGCTTTTCAAAATTGTGATGTTGAAAGGTAATTATGCCAATATTTTTAGGACTCATTCTACGCGTAGAATAATTGGAAATGCGGTTGAAATTTTATTTTAAAAAAAATTAAATTTAAATTTTTAAAATTAATTTTTATATATTATTTTATTGTTTGGTGTATTGAAGTTAAAAAAATTTATTTAAAAAAATATATTATTTAAAGATATTTTAAAAACTAACAACTATTATACTTCCAGACATCACCCGAGCTTTTAAGAGATTGGCTTCATAGTCGATGAAGTGTGTTCTATCCATTGATTTTCTTAATTCAAGTTTATATTCTATACATGATGAAACTAACGAAAATTAAGTATTAATTTGAGATTTTTCGAAGAAAAGTTTTAATTTTAACTAACACACAAGATAATTGTATTATTAAATGAAACAAAATAAATAAATGATGAGCGTGCAATGCAAGGAATAAATGATTGTATCCAAGTAGATGAAAATGAAGCGTCAAGGATGATGAAAATAGACTGTTAGATAGATAGATGACCAACTTGTATGACATCAAGCTAGCTGTTATATATTCCTAAAATCCTAAGCTCATATGCTGATAAAACCGGTCCTAACCGGTTTGAAT
This sequence comes from Populus x sibirica, assembly GCA_019202695.1. NCBI lineage: Eukaryota > Viridiplantae > Streptophyta > Magnoliopsida > Malpighiales > Salicaceae > Populus > Populus x sibirica. The sequence goes on along the minus strand of JAGMVL010001940.1, from coordinate 1,147,431 downwards.
TGATTTTATTTTAAAAAATTAAAACAAGATCGATTATTTTAAACCAGTTTTAGTTTTTTTTAAAAAATAAATTTTAATTTAATGTTTTTGTAATAAAAATTAAATTAAACTGAAAATAATCATCCGGGACCACCTGGGTACCTTGACGACGTTGATACATAGAAGATTTTTATCACCTATTGGCTATGCTCATGATTTCCAGCAATTCGACAGAATAAGTCATGATCTAATTAATTACTACATGACAAAAAGAATCCTGTTTTTTAGTTTATTTTTCAATAATTATCTTTGATCTTATGTATTTTTTAAGAGATTTGCAATTCTTTAAATAAGCTAGGCTAGAAACTGATATTTACAGAGTGGATAACGAAATATAAAATCTGAAATAGAGCTGGAAACCAGAAAATAAAAAGAAAAATAATAAAATTAGTTCAAATAATATTTGTTTAGGTCTAATTTAAAAGTCTTCCATAGCTAATTTATAAAATTATCTGATAAAATTTAATTCAAGTAGAATCTAATTAGCAAATAAAAAGTTATAATTGTTTTTACATCATGTTATTAATTTAGCACAAACATATTTTTTTTAGCTGAATTTTATATCCGCAGATTCTCAACTAATTGATTGATTGATTAATTAATTAATTAATTAATATATGTGTGTGTGTGTTAAGAATTTCAGACTTTATTTAATTTACAAAATTGTTACCGATCGATCAACAATTTGGTAATTACAATGAGACTGGTTTGTTATTACACAACAATGGTAAAATTATAAATTTAAATCCTACTAAAATAATTAATATTCCTAAACCATATGACACTAGTGTATAAGCTCGTGTTGCATTGCTGTCGGATAAAAAAAAATGTAATAAAAGTTACTTCAACATAAACCAATTAATTTAATTAATAAAAAATTAACTTGGATGGATGTTAAAAAACAATTGCCGGTGAAATTTATAAAAAAAATAAAATTTAAATAATAAAAAAAAGAAATAAAAGGAAAAATAGATTGAAATAAAATAAAATAAAATAAAAATAGAGGTGGAAAAAAAAAAGGGGAGTGAATTGGGGGGGGGGGGGGGGGGGGGGTTAGTGAAGCTTCACAAATGATCCCAGCTTGTTTAGAAAGAAGGTAATAAAACCAAGCCCAGCAGCTGGGGAATATGGAGTTTTACAGCTGAATTATCGCTCAACAATTATAATTAAAATTTAGCTTGGCTTTGTCTCGATTAGTTCTTACTGTTTCTTGAGGTGTCTAATTCGATCCAAAAGGCTTAAATCTTACAATTTAATCCAATCATTTACAGTAAAAAAAAATAATAAGAAACACTTATTTTGAACATAAACAATATCTTAACACAGCTGAGTATGTGCGTGGTTTCCCTCAGTCGCATCCCTCGACGATGCTTATAAAATTGAAGATCCCTCAAATTCGATGTGCCCATGATTGAAACTTTGCATGCACGTTTGACAAAAACCCCAGTCTTCCACCCACTGAATTCTCCCACCAATACAATCTTCCCTTGATGACCTAACTTCACCTACCATTAATGTGAGTTATGATCTTCGTTAGATCTGTTTTTTATTTAAAAAATATTAAATTAATATATTTTTAAGTGTTTTATTTATAGTTTTGATGTACTAATATAAAAATATTATATTAATTTATTTTTAATTAAAAAATATTTTACAAAACCATTTGCTCTGTATTACTAATTTTAGAGTCTGTTTGAGAGTGTGGTTGTGGTTATTTTTTAAAGTGTTTTTCATTCTGAAATGTATCAAAATGATTTTTTTTTTATTTTTTAAAAATTATTTTTGAGATCAACACATTAAAACTATCCAAAACATAAAAAAAAAATTAAATTTTTTAAAATACCGATTAACTCGCGTTCCTAAACGCTATTTCATTCATTGATAGCAATTTTTGACCCACCCGCCCACTTCTAACCTTCCCCAGCTACTGCAAGAAAAACGTTGTGGAAATCAAGAATTTGATCGATAATATCAACAGGGAACATCCCTTCCTTGGTAGAAATTGTTAGCATATTTAAACAATGGGAGGCTTTATCTTATTAATATATTATTGATAGAGCCATGCCCTTTTTATAATTTAATAGTTATGATTTAACCTTTCTATGCGTATCTTAAGCCAAATCCGGAACACTTGCATTTTCTAACTCTTGTTGTTTAACTTGGCTTTAAAATCATCTGCTAGTCAATGTCATCACCATGAAAGCCTTCCCATTTCTTGGTTATATGTCACCATAAAGCATTTATTTGTGCAAGTTGAAGAAACATCAATTTAATTCCGATTGCGTCTTTATGAGCATGTTTAAAAATATAGTAGAAGATGTTTTTTAAAGAATTTCTGTTTAAAAATACATTAAAATAATATTTTTTTAATTTATTTTTGATATATATACATCAAAATGATAAAAAAAAAATTAATAAAAAATATTACTTTGAAGCTATAAAAAATTCAAAAACATGATTGTATCATAATGCTAAATGGTATCAAATACTGCCAACCAGCCAGCATCCTCCATGGCTATTTTTCAGATCATCAAAATATGGTTCCACGTAATCTTAATAATCCCTTAATTTCAATAATTACTTCATAGAAAATATAATGTTTTTTTTGTATATAAAATAGCTTTCTTTAATTAAAGAAAAGTTGCATTTCAGTTTAAAATCCATGACTATTGAAAAGAGTAGTCGTCTGGGAAAAGGGAAGTGGAGGATATGGACTCCTGATCTCGTGAAGGCGAAAGCCATGGCGATCTCCCACCACTTAAACCAAGAGTTTTAGAATTAATAACTTTACTCAAAATGCATGTCATGTCATGGCTTTATCCAGATTTGTGACAGAGAAAGCAAGAATCCTTCCCATCTTTTTTTTTTTTCACGTGGGGTGTCCGGGCAAGCTTGCACGCACCACGACTATTCCTCACGGCCCACTGGACATCCTGCAAGTCCAGGGGGCGGGTTAGGCACCGCGGGGGTGACAGCGTGCACATAGAGGGTCGAACCCGGGACGGGGATGGAACAAGTCACACGATTGACCACAACAACTAGACCCTCAAGTGCGAATCCTTCCCATCTTGATTTGCTTATTACGTGCATGAAATCTCATATTACGGATAGAATATGTTATTTTTACTATTTGAAATATTTTTAGTTGATTTTGGATTTTAATTACTTTTCCTCCTTGGATTTTGATTTCTTTTGATTAAGTCAGTTTTAACCTCTATATAAAGCATTGGTGTGTTATTGTTTTTCACCAAACTATTGAATCTCAGACTTTTAAAATAATATTAGAATTTTATTTACAATTTAAGACTACAATCTTAGTGTGTATTCGGTATTGTGGTGGATGATACTTTTTTAAAAAAAAATACATTAAAATAATTTTTTTTGTAATATAAGTACATTAAAATCATCAAAAAACACTAAAAAAAAATCAATTAAATATTTTTTCAAAAACAAAATCTTAAAACGCACCTCAAAACAGAAGCTATTGAATTCTCACACACTCACAAAGTTATTAACAAAAACTAAGCCTTGTGAGAAACATATTGTAGTTGAAATCACTATTCATCATCTCACAAAGGACTGTAGATTGAAGTGATGATTTTTTTTTAATTTTTAAATTTGATCCTTAAATTTTTTCTTTGCACAGGTGCGCCCAAATTAGCACCTAATTAAGAGATAATTGAATTGAAAGTAAGAGGACTAAAGTAAAAAACACGGGTAAAATAGGTGGTGACTTTCAAATTTGTTTGAAAAATACATTTGAGCCCCTCATATTTTTTAGCTATTAAGTGACCGATCCCTCTAATTTTAGAAATATTTATTTTTGTATCAAACTTCATTTTCATTATTTTTAGTCTTTTTTGGGTGGAAGGAGAGAGGGGATTGTTGGATTTTGGCCTAGAGAGAGAAACTTATTGTTGTGACGATTTCGACCACCAAAACGGTAGATTTATGTGTTTTTTTATATTGAAAGTGTCTGAACAATATATATGGGTTCAGAAAGATTTTTTGTTTCAAGTTGATTTTGGATCCTAAAATGTTTTTTTTTTTGCGCTTTTAGAGGTTATGAATCGGTTTAACAAGGTTCCTATGATATTTTCTAGGTATTTTGGGTAGAAAATGAGTTTTTAAAAGAAAAAACTAACCACCCTATTTTTCCGGCCGCCATAGTGGCTAGAATCTAAGGATTTCAATCGATACATCATTTATTTTGTTTTTAGTAGAATTAGGGCGAATGACACATTATCGGCCCCATTAACTTATAGAAAAATAAAGGCTTCCGTGCTCAAGCACCTGACCTTATTTTTTTGTTTATATAGTTTTGGTTTTTTTTAACTTAAACCTTTTTTCATGTCTTTTTCAAAACAATTTTTAAGTTTATGTTGTACTTCTTTGTGATGTTTTTCTTATTTAGCCTTTTTTAAAGAGTTTTTAATTATATTGGAAGTGTTTGATTTTTGAAGATGTTAGTATGATTCATTTGTAATTTTGTTTTATTTTTTATATATATTAAACTTATTTTTAAAAATAAAAAATATTTATTTTTTATTTTTAAAAATATTTACAGCCTTGCATAATATTTTTGTTTTATTCAATAAATTTTATCTATGTGTTACAATTTGATTTTAATAAAAAAATTTATTAAACATAGCCATGTAAATTATTCATTTTATAATATTAAATATCTTGGTCTATATTTGTCCATCTACTTTTTCATTTTTGTTTTTATTTATTGTCAATGATTTTTTTTTTAAATTTCTTTACACATTGGTTCTTTATTTATTTAATTATATGCATGAATATGTTTTTCAATTTACATTTAGGATTTTTTATTTAAAAAAATGCATTGAAAAAATCTATATATCCTTAATCATTTTATAAAAGTTTTATTATTTTTAATTTTAACATTCAATCTGAGTTTCTAGTGCTTTTTTTTCATCTTGGATGTCATTTTTTTGACTTTTTTTCCTCTCGATAATGTTTTTATTATTTTCAATTTATCTTTCAAATTGAAAATTTATTGTTGCCTTTTAATTTTTTTTTAACCCTCATTCTTTTAATTAGTATTTCTTTTTGTTTTTTTTCCTATTTAATCCTTTAATGTTTCATTTCTTAGGAACTAGACTTCACACTTTTTTGGTGTATAATGCTTCCGGTATGATAACCTGGGTCACGGGTTTGAAAAGATAACAAATGTTGATATCTTTTTTGTTTTATTTTCTTTTCCATAGCTTTGCCTAGGTCAATATATTTTTTAAAAATCTTTTTTTCATTATTGCCTCATTTTTATTGTGTTATCAAATTAATCAAGATTTAACATGGTTATCGGATTTCTCTCACTTCTTTAAATACATAATCATCTCTTGAACTTTTTAGTGGTATGGCCTAAAAACTACTAAACTAAAGGGTGTGCGAATTACTGCTCACCCACACCCAGTGCATTGTGAATTATAATAGAAATCCATAGTGTTTTGTGTTTTTTTTCTTTTGCTTTTTTCTGTTATGATATTTTAAAAATTTATTTTTATTGATTTCATCTTTTAATATTATGGTGGTTGAGAATTTGGATTCATAATTTTTTTTTATTTTGTCTCTTTATAAGGTTAGCATGATTTGCAAGTTTGATGGGATAATTCAGGTTGCCCTGATTTACAAGTTTTGGGGGGGTGCTTTTTTTCTTTTTATGATTGAACTTGGTAATCCATAATGTTTTGCTTTTTTTTTCTTTTCTTTTGTTTTTTTTTAAATTTGTTTTCATCGATTTTATCTTTTAACATTAGGATGATTTGAAATTTAGTTTGTGATTTTTTTTCTTTTTCTTTGCTATTCTATAAGGTTAGTATGACTTGTGGGTTTGCTTGGGTAACCTAGGTTATTGTGGTTTATAGGTTTGGTATGGTGTTTTTTTTATTAAAATAAACTTGATTTTTTTATTGTCTATTTTTTTCATATAATAATAAAAAAAATTTAGAGAAAATCTATGTTATTAAACTTTATAAATTTCAAGGACATGTTCATAGGTTTGACGAGTTTAACTTTTTTTTCTTCTTTTTTTAGTTATTTTTTATTTTATCTTTAAATATTGGGTTAATTGAGAATTCAATTTTATAATTGGTTTCATTTTGCTTTTTATGAGGTTATCACGGTCTTAAAAAAACTCTATATTGGGTTGGTGTTTGATTCTGCAATCGTCTATTTTTGTTATCAAATAATTAAATAAAAAATAGTTTTTAAAACAAAAACAAATTATAATCCCACTAGAGTCCATAACCCAATGCACAAGTTTGGTGTGCTAGCTTGGGTTACCTGGTTCACGGGTTTGACGAGTTTACCCACTAACCGAATATGCTATTTTTTGTCCTTTAATTGTTTTTGATTTTTTTTCTCGATTTTGTCTTTCAATATTGGATTGGTTGGGAAATAAACTGCATGATTTATTTTTATTTGTTTTCTATAAGGTTATTATTATCTTAAATAGGTGTTTGTTTTTAAATTGATACTTAATTTTGTGAGCATATATTTTTTTAATCATATAATTAAGTAAAAAAATTTATTAAACTCAATAGAGTCCATGATCTGAGTCGTGGGTGGACCAAGATCGATCTAATATGTTATTATTTCAATATTTTTTTTAAAAAAATTGTCATTTTGAAGCCTTTTTAAAACCTAAATTATATTTTTACCGGTCATCAAGATTGTATTTAAACCCACAAAATAAATTGATTTAATTTGATCTAGTTTTCACGTGATTTAATTTAAAATTTAAGTTAAAAAATAATTAAATCTAGAGATTTTAAAATTAATTTAATTTTACCAAGTTTAATAATATTATTAAAAAATCATCATACTTTTGATGTTTTTATTTATATTTTTTAAAAATTAATCCGACTAGTGGCAGATTACAGGCAATTAACTATTACCGATACTATACACCGTGTCATTATAGCATGTAAAAAGTTATGAATAAAGGAAAAAAATAAAATAAAATAAAGAGAACAACGGTAGTGAAGCAGCAATCATCATCATAGCAGCATGGTTACTGACAATTTAGACGCGGTAATTAATTTTTTAAAATGTTTTTTATTTGAAAATATATTAAAATAATAATTTTTTATTTTTAAAATTAATATATTAGAATAATATAAAAATAAAAAAATAATTTTTTTAAAAGCTCTGCATGACCGCAATAACAAATTTACACCGCCGCAGCTGAACAGTAAAGTTAACCACTGCAGTCTGCACAGCTATCTGGTTTTCGATCTGGGCGCGGGCGCCCTGCTTTTCTGATAATTATGTCTCTATTTGTTTTTAATAGAGAATAAAGAATTCGTAAAACGTGGGGCCACCAGAATTATATATAATAAATCTTTAGTAGCGACAAGAGACTCTGCTAGATTGCATTGCACACGAAACCCAACATAATCAGCCCTTATTATTCTATTGGCTGTGTTATATTGTTTCAAAATTTTGTCACTTGGTCACACGTGAAACTTTTTAATGTTGTCAAAAGATTTTTGCTATTTTTGGTTATTAGCATATTTATTTAAAAATATCGGTGAAATAACATATATATATATATATATATAGGTGAAGTAGTATGATTTATATATATCCCCATTGAGAAATATGAAATGTATAACTTTTCGTTAGTGGTAGTAATAATATAAAAAAATAAAATTAAAAGTAAAAGGGCAAGAAAAAAAATAGAGAAAAGAGAAAAACATCTGGAGACATATCAAAATTTTAATTGTAAATATTATTAATACAATTAAAAAAATCATGATGAAACAAATTCAACAATATCAAAGAAGGTCGTCAATAATGACCCGGGTGAGCTACATTTATTTTAAAAGACAAGTTAATCACCCATCAACTTTGAGCAATACATAAAGAAGTTATGATTGACAAATGCGACTTTAAATTAATGTCACATCTTGGAACTGCGACAACTATCAAAACACTTGTAGAGAAGATTTAATTTCACAACAAGTTAAATTATCGAGTTTCAGAACCATGATATTCATGAATATCGCGACTAGAAAACGTAACAAGTTGAAATTGTGTTATTTCACTATTTTTTAAGATCAAATTGTGCTATTCAACCAATTTTTTTAACTTACTATTCTATTTTTTTAAAAATCTTTTATTTTGCATGGTAAAATAATTTTAAACATTCTAATTAATATTAAAATAAAAAAAAAGTTTAGTTGGGTATTTTTTTTCTTACATATTATCTAGGATATACATTACAATAACTCTTTTGAAATATTATGAAACTATAAAAAATATTTGAAAATATTACCAAAAAAATATTTTATATCCAAAATATCTTTTGTGTTCTAAATTGTTTTTTTTTATTGTTAAAGAGGATCATTTAAAAAATATTAGAGGGATACAGAAAAGGATTTTTGTAACTTTTTTTTTTTTTTTAACATGGAGAGGATTTATGTAAAAAATTTAAGCTTTTTGAGATGGTCATGTATTTTTTAATAGCTGAGAATTGTTTTTTTTATAATAATTTACCCTCTTATTTATAACATAACATTCTGAAAATATAAAAAAAACATGAGTTTTCTTCTTATTTATAACATAACATTCTGAAAATTTTTTAATTTTTGAAATCAAATATCAAAATAATAAAAAATATTAAGAAAATAATAATTTTTATAATTAAAAATTTACAAAATTACTTCAATAGTAATACAAAACTGTCCATAAACAAGAAATATTTAGATAATGTTTTATATTACTATAATGGCTGTTTTATTTTTAAAAATGTTTTTTATTAAAAATATATTAAAATAGTAGTTTTTTTTATTTTTTAAAATTTATTTTTAATATTAATATATTAAAAACAATCTAAATATATTAAAAAATATTTTAAAAAATAAATTTTTGTGAAAAGTGATAGGTTAACAAACGACGCCTAAGTCAAGATTTGAACAGGTGAGAGGTCAATACAAATCTCTGTAACCTCTTTGTTTCTCTCTGTCACTGTCTCTTTGAAATTCATTTTCCAAAGTTCCAAACACGTCAAAACCCCAAAACACGGCATGCAAAAGAATTATTTTGATTCATTTACTATCATTATTACTATAAAATAATAACAAATTAAACAACAAAGTGGTTCGGTACTGTGCTGCTTGAGAATTTGACGATGAGAGAAGTACGGTGATTCTTACACGTTAAATCTCTTCGATTCTCTCTGTAAACCTCTCATTTCTTCTCCTCTCTCTCTCTCTCTCTCTCTCTCTCTTCTATCACACTACCTTCTCTGATGTTTCAAGATCTTCGGAATCAGACGCACCAAAATTTGTCTGCTTCCCGCAAGATTGCTTCTTCTTGATTATTAGTACTTTGTATTACCAGCTGCTTTCTCTCGCCGATTTTTACCCTTTTTCTATTTCAAGGTTTGTCATCTTTTCTTCCTTCTCCGTTTAATCCTTACAAGCTATAGTCTCATAGCTACAATGCTGCTGCTGAATCCTCTTTTTTTTTTTTTTCCTTGAAAGTTTGAGAGTTTTTTTAATTATCTGATAAAACTGGAAATTTGTGTTTTCACTGTTTACGAGATCTGAAACTTTTTTTTTGGGTTATCTAGATTGATAGATTTCTCAGGTATGAATATCAAAAGACTCTGCTTTTTCGCTGAAAGTAGATTCGTTTCCTTTTTTAGAAAAAAAAGAAAAAAAAATTCATCTGACAAGTTTATTTGGTAATTTTTTGAAGAGGGAATGTCTTTATTCAGTGTTCGTTGTTAAATTTCCTATTTCCTTGTGGGATTAATTAGAGATTTCAAGAATCTATAGTTCATATAATCTGTGTTAGCATTAATAACAAGTTGATCAGTAAAGGTTTAAGCTTTCTTTCTTTGCATTTCACTAACATCGCATGCATGCAACTAATCAAGCTAACTAACTACAAAATTAATTTCCATTTCTCTTTCTGGGTATTTTGGGATGCCAATTCAAGTTTGTTTCTCACAATTTTTGACCTTTTATTAAGGTTACTGTGAAAATTGAGGTTTATATGCCGAAAGAGAGTATGAATATTAAAGGTTCTTCAAAATTGAGTAATAGTCAATAGAGGGGGTTTCTGGGATTCTTTCTTAATTAAGAAATTGGGCTAAAACAGCTTACACAATTGTTTGTTGAGTTTTTGATCAAGCTAGAACTTTATCTTATGCCAAAAGTGAAATTGCAAACTTTTCATCATAAATATTTTTTCTAGTGGAAAAGTTGTAGTAGCATTTGATCAGGGTTGCTTCTGATATTGGTCTCAGCTTTTTTGTGCATCGGCTGCAGTTTGTTATGAGAACATTGTAAAAGCTTTGACTGTCTATGACGTCATTCAGATCATAGAAATTGCTAAAAAGGAACTACTTTGATGGGGTATGGCATACGATACTTAAGTTTCTCAGTCTTGGATGCATCTAAGAAGGTGGAATTTTTACAGAATCTGCCTTTGTTTTGGTAGTCATCTAAGATGTAATTTTGTCGGCTTGGTGCAGGTAAAATTCGGATTAAAGATGAAGCAGCTGCCGTTTATGGGATTTTTGTTTACAACAATGTTGTTCATTGTGTATAGAACCACAACATATCAGTATAAACACACAGAGGTATGGAAATCCCTTCAAGTCTATACATATTTTAACTTACAAGAATCAATCAAGTAGCCAAAATGTGCTCGTAATTCTCTACTGGTGAATGATTTGATGATTTTTTTTTTGTTCATGAAGGCATTAATTCCAATATTTATGATATAGAAGATACTTGGTGACAATGATTTCAAACTTCTGAAAGAAATGTAACTTAGTATGGTCAAGTCCAGAATCTCAATAACTTCTTGTGTCATTTACTGGTCCATCTACAGCTTATCTGTTGTTGTATTTACCCCTAGGTACAGATTAAGCTGCATTTTTCACATAGAAAATAGGTTCAGCTCTAGCTGTGTGTTTTAATGGTGCCGCTTCTGTTGAACTCTTACCATTTTATCTCGCATCCTGGTGAAAGCTTGCTGACTTGTTTTTCTCCACCATTGTCAGATGGAAGAAAAATTGTACCCCTTTGACTCATTGAAGGTAATTTCAGAACTACCAATTAAAATTCCAAAGTACTGTAATTGTTCTGTTTTCATCAGCATCTGAAGACGCTTCCGGTGCTTTGACATAGGAATCTGCTTTGGCATCTGGGCTGTTGGTTGGTTTGCCTCATGGTATTATACGAGCGAGCTCAGATTTGGAGCTGAAGCCTCTGTGGTCAACAAGTAGTTCAAGGTCGAAGGTTGTTTTTTTTTACCCCTTTGAAGTTTGAACTGTGCCATCAATTCAAGGTTGTGTCTGAATTTTGTTCTTGTTTCTGACCATAAAAATTTGGATTATTTATATAACAGTGCTTGATTCTTGTGCTAGAACAACATTGAACATGTTTGCAGTGTTATTCTTGACTTATCTTGGAATTCAAATACAGGCTGATCCTTCTACCCGTCGATTCTTGCTGGCAATTCCAGTTGGCATCAAGCAAAAGGATAATGTCAATCGTATTGTCCAAAAAGTATTGCATACTGTCTTGTCTAATGTTTTTGTTTCATCAACTGAACATTTCTTGCCTAATATCATTGAATTCAGTTTCTTCCAGAGAATTTTACAGTAATTCTATTTCATTATGATGGCAAAGTGGATGGGTGGTGGGATCTAGACTGGAGTAATGAAGTCATACACATAGCTGCTAAGAACCAAACGAAGTGGTATGTTCAACCTTGATAATTTCCATTTTGGTTACTCTTTACCACCTTTCTTTGTATGGTGTAAACGGATGATTAACACTGTTTCAGTGTTAATTTATAGCAAATGGTGCAAAATCATCAAAGTTCAGATGGAGGCAGGATTTCATGGGTTAAACTCATGAAAAGAAGACAAATTCTTTTTTTTTTACTGGATTGTTCCTGCTTTTTTCTAAAAAGAAACTCTCTTTCTTTGCTTTTCAGGTGGTTTGCAAAACGCTTTCTGCATCCAGCTGTTGTGTCTATTTATGATTACATATTTCTATGGGATGAAGATCTGGGGGTAGAGCATTTTAATCCAGGAAGGTTAGTTTGCTGGACATTTCTCTCTTTCATATGTTTATGATGCTAGCTTTTGGTAATGGGTTGTCTTTATATTTGCCTTTTGTCATTACAATATAAACTTGTGACGTATAGCTAAGTCTGACAAACATTAATCAATTAGGACCTTCTCAGCACTCCAATTTATTAGAAACTACTTGGCTTGTTCTCATCTTCATTCCCATTTTTATTATATTTTACCACTCATTTACAGATATCCATGATTCAATATTTGTCTTTCATTTATCATGTCTTTTGGATCGTTAACGACTACAATTTATTCTGCTCTCCAAACTCTTGCAGGAACAGGATTCTCTTTTGCTAAGGATGTTTATACTAGGAGGGTTTATTTTACTTGGTGAACCATCTTAGTATTATTATATCTAGGACAATTTGGAATTACATAATTTAGGAGAGAGACCAAGGATTGTCGGAGTTCACCAATTCCATGCTCTTACTTGATTTGAATTTTTTTTTTATGAGAATGTAAGTGAATAGGCTCAAGCTCTGTCTTAAAAAATAAGATTGATTTATAATTCTTTTTTCTTTTAATTTTTGTCTAGATACCTGAAAATTGTGAGATATGAAGGACTGGAGATATCTCAGCCAGCTTTGGACCCAAATTCAACTGAAATACATCATAGAATTACTATTCGTGCCAGAACAAAGAAGTTTCATAGGTGAATGGCATGACTTTTACTAAATTAAAATTTCTGTAGACAATTGTAATTCTTACACAAAATAATTTACCATGAGCAGAAGAGTTTATGAACGCAGAGGCAGCACCAAATGTTCTGATGTCAGTGAGGGGCCACCATGCACTGGGTAACCTATTGCATTCCTGTAGTTGTGATATGTCTTGTTGTTTGCTCTTTATAATTTGGTGCAATCCTATGTTTCTGACTTCTACTTATTTCAGTTACTGTCTCATCTGTGGCTAACTTTCGGTTATTTAATTGTCTTTCCATTTGACATTCCTAAACATCATTTCTTTCTTTCGGTATTTTTTTTGTTGAAAAGTTGACTGTTAGAGAATTATATAAATCATATCTTGAGGCCTCACTTAACAACTTAAGATTTAGGTTGAGATGGTTCTTTGATAAGGTACCATAACCTTGTTGACCAAGAGTCTTGTTGACCACCACCCCCATTATATTTGATAAAAATTAAATCCAATAGTGTGGGTCTGCAAATTTCAAGCTCAAAGAGTTTTCACTTGAAAGGATGTTAGAAAATTATATAAATCATATCTTGAGGCCTTATCTAACAACTTAAGCTTTTGGGTGACTAATCTAATAGTCTGTCAATACTAGAAGTTCTGTTTAGTGACCGTTTGAGAAGCTACACCTTGAGTTCATCTTTTTCATGGAACTTCAATACTTGTGATACCCATTGAAGGATGTACTTTATTGGTCTTGTAAGGATTGCAGCAATCCTAATTTTATTTATGTCACATCTGTAGATTTGTGGAGGGTATGGCTCCAGTATTTTCAAGATCTGCTTGGTACTGTGCTTGGCATCTTATACAGGTAATCTAAGTTTTGATTGTTCTAGTAAAAAAAGGTTCTTTATGTAACACTATCAATAAGCCAGCGATCCCCTCTGGACTTGCTATTTGATGCTCTTAGTCTAAGCAGGTTGTCTCGTGTGAAATTTAGTTGAGAAACATTTAGGATTTAGGCCTTGTTTGCTTGCAGCAAAACAAATTGATTTTGGAAAAAAAAGAAGATGGGGGATATTGTTTGAAAAGATGAGTTGTTTTCTGATGATGTGGCAGGTATGTGGAAAATATTTTCCTGATGAGTTCCTTTGACTCATTTTGCCTAGCTGCACCAAATCTAGGAAAATATTTTCCAAGAAAACACTTTTCCGTAAATAAATGTTGCATTGCATATAACTTACTTTTGTGAGGTGGAAGATATGGACACGTGGTTAAGCTCTACTCTACCCACTATAGCATGATTGCAAATAAGTGCACTTTTGCCTTAAGGTTGATTAACACATCATGGAACTTCTTTTCTTTTCTTTTTTTAATTTCCAGAATGATCTAGTCCATGGATGGGGAATGGACATGAAACTTGGATATTGTGCGCAGGTATGTTGAACATGATATTTGTGGGACTATTTTCAGTTTCTCTGACTATTTTCCTCCCCCTCAATTCTTGGCTCAATGCTGCTAACAGAGTTATTTTCAGAACTAAGATAGTAGTAGGAAAGGTTGCAGGAGGTATGGCTATTGCCAAATAAATGTGGTTTCATGAAGCAGCATAAAAATTGTGTAGTAGATATGGAAAATGTAAGAAAATTTCATGAAGAGTGATGGATTATGAGTGGTTTTAGAGGAAGAATTTTATGGTTATCAACAATCATTAGCACACTAGAGAATCTTCTTGCCATGCCCTCACTGTAACCCACTGACAAAGACCATTTCCATAAGATGCTAGGAATGAAAAGTTGATCTTTTTCTTTTTTCTGCCTCCTGGGGACTGAGCACCTTTTCACTAGAAGGAAATCATTTAATGTTAATTAGGTATTGAGAGTAAATGCAGATATAAATAAGTCAGTGTGCTGACAAGGTAACTCGCTGATCCTTTTTCTTAGAATAATTATTAACCATTGTTTACCACATTACAAGTATAGAACCAAACCCCTATTTTCATGTACTTTAATGCTTGATGACCTTTTCGTTTTATCTATTTCTTTATCTTGTTTGCCATGTATACTTGTGAATGTAGAAAAGAATGTTATGATAGCATTGATAGATGTGGCATTATACAGGGAGATCGCACGAAGAAGGTGGGAGTTGTTGATAGTGAATATATTGTTCACAAGGGCATACAAACTTTGGGTGGGCATGGACCCCCTGGGAGAAAGGTCATCCTGCTCGCCTTTTTCTCTCAAGGAAAAATAAAGAAAAGAAAAGGAATTACAGTTATTTTCTTATTAGGTGTTTTTTGTCCACATGCTTATTATTTTCTATTATTAATATCATCTTGCTCTCTCTCTGTTTAGGTGTCAAATACAGAAGAGTTGACTAAGGTAAACTATACTTGGTGTAATAGGCGATCTTTTTTCATCAATGCTATATTGTAGCTGCATCAATTAATTCCTATAATTTTCACCTTCCCTTTTTTGATTTATTCTCTCCTGACTTTCAGAGACACAGTGCTACAGGCATGGATCCTAGGATGGAGGTGAGAATAGTCCTCTAGTCTATGTTTTGAGCATTTTAAATACTTCTATTCTACTTGACATGAAATGCCTGCAATAGGCAGAAGAGCTGCCAAGTAGTCTAGGATTGCTACCTTGATTATTTACATGTTCTCCAAGTTATATTCGGCTATTAAAAACTGATAGAATAGTATGTTCTGATATCAAGCATGGTCTAATACTGTTACTTTGCAACTATACTATCATTTCAGTAATTTGATTAACTGTGGTTTTCTTTTAATGGACTGATCAGATTAGAAGGCAATCAACGTGGGAGCTTCAAATATTTAAGGATCGCTGGAATCAAGCTGTAAAGGAGGACAAAAATTGGGTTGATCCTTTTCTTAGAAAACTAAGACTGCTTAATCGACGGCATAACCCCTAGTTTAGTCTTCTACATCTTACATCATACACACACACGGTCTTACCTATACGTGTAATTTAGTCCTAGCTTCTATTGATGCTCATAATTGATTCATTACTTGTTGCTCCAATTTTGCAAATTCAAGGCATATAGATTCCTTTGTGTATCACCTATAGATGAACAATGAGTTATTTTGGGGAAGAAATTTAAGGTCTGCTGTACTGCAGCACAATTCACCAAGTCTCTGATCTCCACTTCGTGTTCTGCAGCGTTTATATTTAAGAACTTCCATATCAGGCTCTAGTTGGGGTCTTATTTGTAGTCAATATTTTTTTAGTATGGTAATGTGCGGGTCTTGCAGTGCTAAAATACTGTCACCAGACATGCTGCTAGGTCCATGTTGGTAGATGTGCGGACAAAATGTCTTCTGAACTCGTGTTCTTGTTGCTAGATGTTATTACAGATGGATTGTTTGCACTTAGAACGAAAGATTTCCATGTGTTCTTGTTAGATTTAGATTTGTACAAGGAAAACACTTATTTTAAATTTAAAGGAATGAAAGTGTGAAGAAGTATTTTCCATGGACTAGTTCAAACATGCAATTCAAGTTTGACTGGTACAGACGAAGAGGGGGGAAAAAAATAAAAAATCCTCTCTAGCTTTTTCCTGTTTTACCTGTTTAATCTATACTTACTTCTCTTCAATAGGTTTTCTGGTTCTCCTCGTATCATAGATTTTGTAGCTTCCACATTCTTTGAGTATTTAAGATTTCTCTCCTCATGGCAGCAGGTCCTTATTGTAGTAATCTACTTTGGAATTAAGTAAAACCCCTTCGTAGATGAAATAGATGACCATTGGAAAATGTCGCTGAATGTGGCATCTCTCAACATTTTTTAGGATTGAATGTCTTTTTTGAAGTGCCGTATCTGCTGAACTTTGCGGATGGTAGGTGGGGTAGAAACAAAAGTTTTGTGCCACGCAATGGCCTACCTAGTCTGTGGACTTCCAGCAGCAAACTGGTTATGGTATCGTCTGCTTTGTCAAGCTCTGATGACAGAAAATGCTTCCATGTTGCGTTATTTTCTCCACATCTATTCGCTCCACATTGCCATCTGCATTTTGCTGCAGTTTCTCCTCCTGTAATAGCCATTAGTGGAAGATCCCTCAAAGGCATTCTGAGTGCATTGGACATTTCTGGTGGTGATTATGCAGAGATTGGTTGTGTATACTTCATCGGTTCTGGTGGGTTCAGTCTTGAATCAATGCTCAGCATTTGGCTTATGCAGCAAGTATACATGCTTTGCCATTGCAGCTATACAGTATATCTCCGGAGATGGTTCGATTGTTCATCCGTGTTAATTTATCACCCCATATGATTCCATTAGGATTTCTGAGAGTAAACATGACTGCAAGTGGGTTACACCATCACCAGATCATACATATACTAAGTAATTTGACAGGCCATCTTTTGTCCAAAACTATGCAAATTTATGATATATGCATAGATGAAATTCAACGTTCAATGACTTGTATCCAATAAAAAAATGTAAAAACCTTTGAACGTTTACAAAAAAAATGGCAGATCCTCAAAACTAAACTAGGAATTCGTAAGCTATAAGGAAAACCTATATCATTTCCGGATTCTCCTCAAGCGTGCAAGGCCCCACTTAGAATCAAGACACTTGATCCTTGGAAGATAATTGACAATGGCCAATGCCTTCTCTTTCCGAATAGTGGAACGACGAATGCTCAAGCTCTGCAAGTTCTTGCAACATGGAGGCTGATTTTAGTTACTGTTTCGATCAAATGATCACCATTATCAGGTTCCCAAGTCTTCAAACTTCTCAAATGCTTTAGAATTTATGGAATAGTTTCTGTTATCTCCTCGTTACTGGGCAGTGATTTCTGTTGGAACACAATAACACGCATGTTTGTTCAAAAAGTAAGATTGAGGGAGCTGGATTCAAACAAGAATTTACTCAATCAACCAGCCCCTTGCCATAGGGAAGCTGCCTGGGTTTTGTTATGCAGATACCATATATTTATAAATAATAAAAGTTAAGTGCAGTAGATAAAATAAAAGGGAAACAGCTTCTGTCTTAATATAACAGATTTTGATTATGTCTAATATATATTTTGTTAATTTATCTGTTGATTATAAGCGACAGTGCAGTATGCATTGATTTCTTTTAAGGAATCCTTATAAAGCAACAATCTTTATATGTTTTGAATACTGGGAAAAAAAAACAAAGAAAAGAAACTTCTTAAATACACGTCTTTTGTCAATTTGTGTTCATTACTCTCTCAACTAAAATATGAACAGTGAAATACTTTTTTTAAAATTTTAAACATTTTCCCTTTTTTTAAAAAATCCACTTTCCAAATATTTTCTTCCATTTCAGATTTTAAATTGATTGTAATAACTTATTTTGATTTTTTTATGTGAAGTTATCGTATTCTCAAATAAAAATCTCAGTATTTTGTTGGTACATAATTTTTACAAATATCTATTTTGTTACATATTGATATCAATACATAAAAAATAGTTTTTCTACAAAAAAAAAACAAATTTCTTAAACTCAGTAGAGTTCATGATCCGGGTGGCGGGTTTTGCGAGCTAAGCTACAAAGCCAACTCACAAAGCTCAGGTTGATCAAATATATTATCGTCTTAATATTAAAAAAAAATGTCATCTTGAAGTTATTTTAAAGTCAAACCATGCTTTTATTTTCGTCTGAGTTGTCTTTGGACCCACCAAGTCAATTGGGTCATATAAAGTCAACTCATATACGAGTTAATTTTAAACTCGGGCTAGACAAAGAGTTGGGTTAAGAGTTTTCAAGGTTGACATGTTGGGTCCGGCTTAATAACAATGCAAATAAGTTCTCTTTTAAAAAAATAATTCCATCTTCCATTTTTTTCCTTTCGGTTGAATCCCTTTTGTTTTGTTTTTTTTTTTTTTCAATTTCATCCTTAAATATTTAGTTGATTTTGAATTAATCTTTTTAATTTGTTTCAGTTTATTTTTTATGAGAATACTGCAATCTCAAACAAACATCCTAACATTTAGTTGATACTCGATTCTGTGAGCGTCTATTTTTGTTGTCATATCATTAAATAAAAAATAGCTTAAGAAAATAAAGTTATTAAACCTACTGGAGTCTATGATCCGTGTTACGGGTTTTAAGGGTTAAGTTGCAAAGTTCAAGTCAATCTAATATGAAGTCGTCTTGAAATTCTTTTAAGGTTAAACCATATTTTTTACCAATTATCCATGATGTTTTTGAAATAATCAAGTCAACCGAGTCATATCATGTCAGTGAAACTCTTATAATATTAATTTTAAACTAGAATTAGATAAATAATTGGATCTTCAAGATTGTCATATGAGATCAAATTTAATAATCATATTTGGCCTAGACATTTTTTCAAAGGTTAAAGTTATTTTCAAAGATTAGTGTGTTCAAGGATTTTATAATTCAATTCGAATTAATTTTGCTAAAGGGTATTATTATCTTTGATATCATATCTGATATATATTTTTAAAATTGATCTTGTTATTCAAATAACAAATGCTAGAATTAGTGTTAATTACAGTAACGTACCGGTAATATCGGTAGCCCTCGTTGTTTCAATTGTCTTGTTATCAAACTTAATTCCTAAACATTCTCTACGTGAGAAAGAAATACAAAATAATGTAAGTGGTGTGAACTTGAATATGAAACATGACAAGACAAGTTCTTTCAATAGCTCTAATGGTAATGATGGCGGTAAAAAAGGTTTCAAAGGAACTTGCTTTGTTTGTGAAAAACTAAGACGCCACATTATTTTTAATGAGTGATTGAACAAATCAGATATTAAAAAATAAAGGGAGAAAATATTCAATTTTAAAAAAAATAATTTGAGAAAAAAAAGATCTTAACTAACTTATGCAAATCCACTAGGCACCTGACTTAGATCATAAAATTAGGATAACTGAGGTTACGAGACTAAGATAATCTTATAAAAAATAAAAAAAATCACAAAACTCAATATTTAAAATTCAAATATTGGAATTGGGATAAACAGGCAGGGTAACTTGAAATTAAAACAATTGTTTTACTAAAAACATTTACTCGAGTTTCAACAATCCAACTATGTTAATTATTTTAAATTAAAAAATGATCTAAAAATGATTGAGGTCAACTAGAGCTAATCTTCAAAATCAATGACCTAGGTATGGAGTAAGGACTAGCCCATGGGACACAAACCCAAAAATTATAAAGTCAAACCCCTAATAAAAAAAACTTTTGAGGGATGAAATTAAAAACAAATAGATAAAAAAACAAAACAAATAGTAATAAAGAGAATGATGATCAAACATGACATAAAAAAATAAAACTAAATGCTAAGGGATGAAATTAAAAAAAAATCAATTAAGAAAAGGACAAAAAAGAAATAAAGAGTAATAAAAAAAATAAGGATAAAATAAAAATTAAATAAAACCCAATGCTAATAGATGAAATTAAAAAACAAATCAATAAAAAAAATTCAAGACAAAATAAATAGCAATAAAAAAAACAGTGATCATATTTGATACAAATAACAAATGACAGGACACCTCTGAATCTTTGCAGGCTAGCACAATTCCCTAGAAAAGGAGAGAGAAAGAAGAAAAAAGAGAAAAAAAAATCTCATTAGAGCCTAACTATCGCAACCCTTCGTACATGCCTCACACCACCTAGAAGGGCATGGAAATGGCGCTTCCAACATCATTGTGAAAGCTACTATTTAGCTGCCTAGTTATGGCTCGCATGCTGCCTAAATATCATAAAAGCCTCTCACTTGATCATGCGTGAGGTACATGCACTAACTTATTTGCCCTACCTATTTATTATAGTTTTTATATTTGTTTTAGTTTCAATTATGATCTCTTAACACTTAAGGGAACACAATTGAAACTAAGCACCAAACCAAGCGCCACACTTAAGGGACCACAATTGTGGTCCTTTAACACTAGTTTTTTGTTTTTTTGGCAAATTTTGATTAAGCACCAAATATTAGACAATCAAAATAAACTACAAAATCAAATTCCAAATAAAATCAATGTGAAAGGATCAAATAAAAAAAAAACAAAAGTTAAGTGTAAAAAAAACACTTTCCTTTAACTTACAAAGCAGTCCTGATCTTAACAAGGAAAAGGGACTGAATATTTGTTTATATTTTGAATTCGATAATTGAAGTTCTAATTCTTATTAATCAATAAAATTGAATCTTATTTTATCAAACTAAACATCAACCAAACGTAAGAATATTATCTTGATACTACAAAGCCCCCACATGCAGGCGTGAATCACCATTAACAATTTCAAAGAAATGTAATGTTAAAGAACTAATTAAAAAAAAAAAGTTAAGGGACCAGAGTGAAATAATTTTTTATTTAAAAATAATTTTATTATGTTAATCCACAATAAAATACTAATGCAAGGACTTGTATTATATATATAAAGCTTGAACTTTTAAGAGGGTTGATTCTTTTTTTTTTCTAGTTGTTTATTTAGTGTTTGGATTTGAATTTGATACTCTAAGTTAATTTGAGAAATTAAGATTTGAGTCCATTAACACTCAAAAGTGTAAATTAAAATTTCAAGAATTTAAACTGTTTGATAACGTTTATGAATGATTTTTTAAGAATTCTTTAGTTAATATTATTATATCAATTTAAAAAAAAAAATTGCTTGGCGAATGATTTTATATTAACTATGGAAAAGCATGGGGTTTATTCTCTCTCGACATGGCTATGGTATTGACCCAATGCTTCAAATTAGGCTCACGAAAGATACACAGACTGCATTCCAAACTTTGAATTCAACCCTCATTTTGAATTCAGACTGCCTTTAATTTTATTTATTTTTCAAAAAACACGGTTTGGAAAGTTGTACTGTTCTTGAAAACAGATATTGACTCCTTCCCATCCTTCTTCGCACCTTCTTGATGCTCCGCTATATGCCCGTCTCCGTCTCTAGGAGTTGTTTGGGAGCTTCTTTTTGAATAATATTATTTAAAATTTTATTTTTATATTATTTTAATATAATAATATTAAAAATAATTTTTTGATAAAAATATTATTTTAATATAATTACTATCATATTTTTAAACATCCTTTTATATGCTATGTCATTGTCTGCCCGCATGACGCGCGCACAAATACACATTTTCTTATTCATAAATATTAATTATTGGGACCATAATATAACATCATGAGATCTTAAAATAATCTGCTGAAAAGAAAAAAGAAAACCCTGTGCTTGCTTGAGGCATAACCGCGCGTATTGACATCATAAATTATTTCTAAATTAAATACATTTAAAATAAAGTTTATTTAATTGCTAATATGATAAGTATTAAAGGTTTACATGATTATTGATTTCAAAATTCATAGAATTAATTAAGGTATACACAAATTAATTCGAACATTTATATTAATAATAATAATAAAAAAATTAGTTGGCGATATATTTCAAATCTCAAATTAGACCATAAAAAGTAAAAGTTGCTATGAATTTTATAAGTTATGAAAAGGATTAAAAAAAAAAGTGACTTATTTATCATTGAACAAAAATCCAAAAATTTCCTAAAAGTTAAATCCCATTAAGAAAAACATCATCAGTGATGTCCAAAACAAGACAAAGATTAAAACAAAAAGTAGCTGATAAATTCAAATTCAAATTCATTTATTTCTTTTCAAAACAACCGACCAACAAACAAATCACATTAACCATAGAGGATTCAAGAGACAAATGTAAACACTAATTTAAATAAAAAGATAAAAATAAATTTAAGTTTGTAATAATTTTAAATTGATTTTTTTTCAAAAAAAAAAAGAGAGATATATACTTTATATTTCAATTGTTTCTATTTTTTTTTATGCTGTGTATATTTAGTAACGTGGTGTAAAATATTTTTTATAAAAATACTTTTCAATTAAAATCGAATTAAAATAATTTTTTATATTAATATATTAAAATGATTAAAAAAAACATTTTAAAAAATAAATCTAATATTTTTTTTAAAAATAAATTAAAAACGAACCGCAGAAACAAAGATTGTTATGTCAGAAAACAAGAGGTTCATTTGCCCGTTGCAAAATTCCATTTTCTTACAACGAACAAAAAAATCAACCGTACATGTATAAGAAGCTGACCAGAGACAAGTCTCTCTCTCTAGAACTGTATGATTTTTTTGACTTTGTTGTCTTTGTCTACCTTAACATTTCATTTATTTTATTTCAAATATTTTGCTTCCTTGACTACCCAACAAGCCTTAGCCTAAGCTCCTTCTCGCCTTCTCTCTTTCACTTTCTCTGTTCGAAGTTTGAATTATTTTTTTTTGTGGTTTTGGAGTCTCTCTTCACCTTGGTTTCTGCGATGGCTGGTCGGTACGATCCTAACCCTTTTGATGAAGAAGAAGTTAACCCTTTCTCTGTAAGCCTCTCTTCAGTCTTCTTTGTTCTTTGTCCCATTTGGTGTTCTCTTGGAAGTGTTTATGAGTGTTTTGTAGGTTTTAGAAGTGATTAAAGGGAGAATTCTCAGAATCACAGGGTTTAGCGAGGTCTTTCTTGTGGTTGACTTTTATGGTTCTGTGATTGATTTAACTTTTTGTTAGGGAAATTTAATTGTTGCTTAATTTTGATTACTTTGCTTAGTTAATTATTCCACCTATCAGTAATAACCGTTAATCAAGACTTGAGTGATCTTGTGCATCTGAATTATTGATCAAATTATGTAGTGGTTGAAGGTTGTTAAATATTAATAGACATCATATATTTTTTTTTTTTTAAAAATGCGAGTAATCCATGCTGGTGGGAGAGATAAGCTGGTGCTTAACGTGGATCAGGATCATTTTCAGGAATTAGATGGCTGGCCTTTTGCCTTGTATTTTTCAAGAGCCTGATAATTTTAATCTGGTCTTTTTTTTTTATCATTAGGACCCAGCTGTGAGATCAAAAGCATCAGGGCAATCGAAGTATGGTGGGCGTGCATTTAACACAGCAGTAAGCCTAATTCTTGCAAAAATTGACATATATTTCAATTTTGAACCAGTAGATTCTGGTACCAATCTTTTGTTTATTGAATTCTGGAATTCTTGCTCATGATATTGGTAATTTTCTAGAGTGCTCCTCCTGCATCAAACTCGAGGCTTTCACCACTTCCTCCTGAACCTGCTGACTTTTACAATTACGGCAATACAGTTGACATTCCTATTGATGCACCTGCGGTATGGGCGAAATTCTCTTTCTGGTGAAAACCAGAGTCCATTTTTTCATTTGTATAATTAGTGTTATACTTGATTTTTTCTTAATAGTATGTTATGAATATAGGACTTAAGGAAGAAAGAGAAGGAACTTCAAGCTAAGGAGGCTGAACTGAGAAGGCGGGAGCAGGTATGTTCTGATAGAAGTGTTAGATATTCAAGTGGAACTGTAATTAATTTTTTTTGCGCTGAACAAAGTTGTTTAGAAGGAAGACATTTACGAATCCTTACAATTATGGTTTGTGTTGTCAAAGGTCTTTAAAGGATGTGAAATTGCCTTTTGAAAATGTATTTATGTGCTGGTTTTGGTTTATTAATAGAACCTGTTTTATACTGCTATAAAAGCTTCAGTGCAGAGCAGTGTTTTTTTTTTATTTATTTATATAACATCCCACCATAATTTTTGGACATCTTGCAGGTTGGATATTGATTAGTTCTGTCATCCTTTTAAACTTATTATGGATGATTTTCTTTTGTGACTTTCTTCTCGCTTCATATCCTTGCATTCTATTCATCTCATTAATCTGCCTTCTGGTGCTAAACAGGAGGTGAAGAGGAGAGAAGATGCAGCTGCTAGAGGTAATATGCTTTTGATCAAGCCTTTTCACATCATCTGGCATAGGATATTTTCTTTGAAAGATGAATAAGGAAATGAACCAAGTCCTTTGAACTTTGGTTGGTGTTAAAATGAGTAGGCGTATTTTATTTGCAACACTCGCCAATTGTTCCTTGTTTCTGATGATGCTTGTCTACAAGATTACTTTTTTCCATTGTGAATACCTAGTTGCACGTATTTTTTGAACAACTGGACTGATTCTCTTTGCTTGTATGGTTGATTGGTGCACTAGTTCTGTCATGCAATTAACATTTTTAGTTCTCTCTTTCCATTCACAGCTGGAATTGTCCTGGAAGAGAAAAATTGGCCACCATTTTTCCCAATTATCCATCATGATATTGCAAATGAAATACCAGTTCATCTACAGAAACTTCAATATGTTGCGTTTACAACATTTCTAGGTATGTGAGCCTCCATCCGGATCTGTGAACTGATGTTGTCAGCGTCTACTTCAGAAGTCCATTTTTTGAACACTTCTGGGTTTGAAAATCTACATTCCTTCCATTTTTTTCATAATAACAAATCCTTGTCAAGGTTGGAAGCTTGGCTAACAAATCCTTGTTGAAATATTTAGATATGGAATTCTTGCTATATTTCTCCAATTATTTTAAGGTATCTGCTATCTAGTTTATTGGATGGGGCATGCGCCTTGGCCCTCTTAAGTATCCCAACCAGGAAGATCTATGTGTATTGTATTGCTGTGGCTGTTAGTACAAGAATTACATGTGTTCATTGTGTTTCTGCTCAATATTTTTTTTTTCAAATGGGACAATTTTCAAACGTGAAGCATCCACAAGGTTTTTTAAGCTATGACCCTGCCATTGTTTTCTGTAAAATACACCATCACTGTGACAATCTGAGATCATCTGCATGAAGTGTATCTTTTTCTTCCCATCCCCTCCTTCCCTACCATTCGCCTCCCAGCTCCCAGCTCCCAGCCTACACCCCAAGGAAAGAGACTATCATTTTCCATGCTGCCTTGTAATTAAAAGCACTCACTGTTCCTGGGTCTAAATTGGGTTCTGTTCTTCCCCTTGTTCTGTGATGCCATCTTTGCACAGAAACACTTGCTTATTTACCTTCCTTACAGACCATATAGCCGAGGGAAATTTGCATTATGTCATATCCACGCTACACTTCTGCTTCGGACCTAGATTACAACTAATATCATGTGTAAGATGGAAAGTTCATTAGCAAAAAGGCGATCTAATTGATTGAAGTATGGATATAGTACTGGTTCCAATGTGATTATTTTTCGTTATTATAATAACTTTGATGTAATTGTGCACAATTACATTGTGAAATGGCTCAGTATAAGTGGTGATCTTGTGCAGGAATGGCTTTTTGTCTTTTCTGGAATGTCATATCTGTTACAACATTATGGATTAAAGGAGGAGGTTAGTTAGGAAACTTGTGCCTCATCTATCCTGTGTTTGCGAGGTGTTCCATTATCTATTTTGTTTTTAAAATTCTCTTCATCTTGAAACATCATTTGTTGCAGGGGTAAACATCTGGTTTCTTTCTGTTATCTACTTCATAGCAGGAGTTCCTGGAGCTTATTTTCTGTGGTATCGTCCACTCTATCGTGCATTTAGGTATTTACCTCCCTTGTTTTTTTTCTACTTCTCTGTGATTCTTAAGTCTGAACTAGGCTGAAGAGTAAACCCTTAAAAAAAAAAAAAAACCAGCTAGTTCAGGACCGAGGCTTAGTTGAGTTACTGTGCTTTATGAGCTGTTTTTCAAAACCTTGGAAGACAAGGCTCGTTTATGTCAGGGAGGTCAAAAGGTGTTGTTTTGAAGCTTGAAATATATATGAGACCATTGAAAAGTAGCAGATTATTGGTGAATGTATGTTTATGATGTACTTTCATTGTCAAGATTATTCTGATCCAATGATTTACGTTTAGATGATTGAAACAAAATGTGAACAAAGGGTATTGTTAATCTAGATATTTACCTCCATACACGGATGATCATGTATAGTTATTTCAAAACGTAGAAATATTGCAGTATACTGTTCTGTTGAATTAAGTTCTCTCTTTTATTCAATCAATTTAAACCCTTCATGCAGGACTGAGAGTGCTATGAGGTTCGGATGGTTTTTCATGTTTTATGCGGTAAATTTTAATCTTGCTGGTGTTTTTGGTTGTCTTTTATATTTTGTACAGCTTATCTGCTATGAAAATGAAAATTGAATATCTAACCTTTTGTTCCGTCCTTTCCCCAGCTTCACATTGGCTTCTGCATCTTTGCTGCTGTTGCTCCACCTATAGTTTTCAAAGGAAAGTCTCTCACGTAGGTTTCTTCATTTATTTTTAACTGCCGTTTTCACACTAGTATTCTTGTGAATTTCAAAAAATCATCGTTCTTTATAATGCAAAATCCTTTAAAGTTTTGTGGCTAATGGTTTTTTGTTGTGGGACTTTGAATCAGTGGTATCCTGGCTGCAGTCGATGTTGTCAGTGGAAATGCTTTAGCTGGGGTAAGATCTCTGATATCAATTTGTGATGTTTCTTGCTGATTATCTATTTCTTCCGAATCCTTGTTTTTGAATGACTATGCGCTTGAACAAGTTAGACCTCCCCTTCCTTTTCTTTTGCTTTTTCCTAGCTTTGTTCCTTCTACTTTGCTCTGTTAGTTATCCACTGTGACGTTGGTTTTATTGCTAGAAACAACATGGCATTACTTTCTGTAGCCCGGATGGTTAATTTTTTACTTTTGCGTATAGATTTTCTACTTCATCGGATTCGGTTGTTTCTGTCTTGAATCACTGCTGAGCATCTGGGTTATTCAGGTACATTTCCACGTTTTTCCTTGTGATGAGTTGTTTATAATAACATCTATCCACCATTAGCATTTAGAATTTTCTTGAAAGCATACGTCACACCATTGTTCCCATTTGCTGCGCAGCAAGTAGGCATGTACTTCCGTGGAAGTGGTAAAGCTGCCGAGATGAAGCGGGAAGCTGCAAGAGGAGCATTGAGGGCAGCAATTTGATTCCATGGCTCTAGGAAGAAAGCATCATGGCGGACCTTGTGTGGATTTAGGTTGTAAATTCCATTAGCTGCATGAAATTGGGATACCACGTAAATTTGGGAGAAACACAGCTCTGCTTGAGCCTGGCTTAGTTGGACCAGTTCTTTTTATGTTACATTTACTTCTGGGTGCCATATCCTTGTAAATGTTTTGCTGAGATTACAGTTAATTTATTTTGTAGAATTGGCTTTTTTTCCTTTCAATCGTTGAAACATGGATGGGATTATCCAGTTGGTGTTTGCAAAGAGCTCAACTTCATTCAACATTTCACGGGGCTTTAGAACCCTAAAAATGTCTTAGAAAACAACCGGCGAGGCTTTGATTGTTTGCTTGCCACGTTACCCTCTATGTTTAAAATGCAAGGGGAGTCCTTGAGAAAGACATTTATCAAATTCAAAACTTCATAAATTTATTAAATTTGCTGGGATTAAATTTAACAAGTTATGAATTTAAAAAAAATAATCTAAAGTTATTAAATTTATCTGGATTTACTTGATTTTTTTTAAACTTATTTGTTTTTTGGTTTTATCAACTAATATTTTGTTAATTATAAACTTTTTTATTGTTTTGAAAGTAAGGTTAACTTGATTTCTTATTTTCAACCTTTGTTGAAGGTTGTTTTTCTAAGAGATTTTACTTTTTAATTAAATTAAATACATTCCATCATCACTTCATGGTGTTTTGACTTTTATAATGCGAACGATCTCTTATTTTAAAAAAATTTACATTATTTTTTGTTTTTTTAAAAAAATTGCCATCAAAGTTATTAAAAATATTTTTTTAATATAATATAAAAATAAAATATAAATTTGAATTGTAAAATCATAAATAATTTTTTTAACTAATTATATATTGATAATTCTAATCAAAAAATTAAATTACATTAAAATATGATAAAATAAATCAACAATATTATAATTAATAAGTGAGCTAAATATAATGAGAGAGATAGATAATATTAATTAATAAATCAATGATATAGAGAAATAAAAAATCTCGAAACAAAACTTTTCAATACAGGGGAATCACTGAAAGGTAGGAAGTACATATAAACCTAATGACTACCTAATTGTTTCCATCACAATAAATTTTGATAGACCCCTTGCAAGCTAATTAGTTTAAATTAATAATCAACTAATATATATTCAATACGCTAGAAAAAACTCAAATTAAAAATAATTATTTAAAATTAAATAAATAAATAAAATCAATCTTCATGTTAATAATAAAAACAATATGTAGTCTGAATCTCTAATTTTTGTATATTCTTGACAGATTCGAATTCTGATTTCAAACATGTCGTTCTTTCCTGATTTTCTGATTTCAAACATATCGTTCTCTTTCATTTGGATGAATTATTAAGATATATAGTTGGAAAGTTTTATATGTTTAATTTCCATCTCAACTTTAATTGAAGAAAAATTCTATCAATAACTCTAGATTTATCACAAACAGTACACGAAGATATTGTTTGACATATTTAACAATATTAGTTTACTAAGTTTAACCCTCTAAATTATTATATTCCTCAACTTCATTTAACTTAAAAATTTACTAGTTAGTAAATATTTTAAGACTAAATTTAGACCTAACTTATTCCTATCATAAATTTAATAAATTCAGTTTCCAAGTTTACTCGAGTAAAATTTAATTTAACTAGTTTCAAGTTTTTAATTTGAATTAATAATACATAATTTTATAAGTTAACTCAATTTTAACAACCTAGTTCATCATTTTTTTTACATCGGTAAGAAATTAACCCAGAGCCTAGTTTACAGAAAAACAAAGCACAGATTTGACGAGAGGAGTGGCCTCTGCAAACAACCAACATCTGCTACCACTTCTCTCTCTATTTAAAATCTTCTCAGAGCCAGATTGGCGGATGGAACGCAATGAAGAGCTCATATCTCTACCATGTAAAAGTCTCACGCGGCATGCCATCACCATACCTAGAAAGTCGTGCAGAAACTTATGCCTTTCATTAAATAAACAGACCTAATTACAGATACTCAAGACACCACCAAAATCTTTGCTAATTTTGGAAGTCGTGCAGAAATCCATGCCTTCCATTTAAACTGATACACAAGACACCACCAGCGCTCATGGACTAAATCCATCCAAAGAAAGGGAGGATCAAGCAAAATCGTACGTCTCATAATATATATAGATATTTATATCACTCCATGTTATTTAATATAAGTATATTCAACATAAAACGCCATGGTTACATACTTGATCACTAATAATAATAGAGAACTATTACTAGCTACTGGCTGCCATGCCATAATCCGTTTCTTCTTCAGCTTCCTCTTAGCAATAAGCAACACACTTCTTACAGTCTATGGTGCACCCACCGCCTCCTCCTCCTCCTCCATAACCCTTCCCTGACCGGCTATAGGAGGTGAAGCACTTGGCAGGACATGTCAGCTTCTTCTTATAACACGGTCCTTTCTCTTTGCACACCACGCTGGGCTTTATAACGCCACCTTTAGAGCTCCCTCCCTTTGGACCACCAAACCCGCCTCCATACCCACCGCCAACGTTACCCCAACCATAATCAAACCCGGGTATACCCCCGGATCCGGATCCAAAGACCCCACCGTCATTCCCGCTAGCTTTGTTGTTTTGGTTGATGGGTTTTCCTTTTGCGGACGTTTTTGGGTCGGGTCGGGTTTCTGTGGATAGTGAACATGAAACAAGCAAAAGAGCCAAAAGAAAGAAGATTGTTAAGGTTTTCATTTTTGCAAATGACAGGTTGTTTTTGAGAGTGTGATAAGGTGAGAAGAGAGCGCGAAGGAATATTTAAAGGTAAAGCATGCATTTATTAGTGGTGGAGGGTAGTTGAGAAGGAGAAGGCCTCCATGAGTCGAGTAGGTCGGCTGCAATTATGGCACTTGCATTTGTCATCTCTCAATGCTTGTGATATATAATGTTAATTTTTTAAAATTATTTTTTATTTAAAAATATATTAAAGTATTTTCTTTATATAATATATTAGAATAATTATATTTTTAAAAAACACCCGAAATCATAGCTACAACACCACTCTTAATTGCTATAATTTTGATAGCTACAACAATATTAAATGGAATGAATGTGGTGAACTTCCAATCTGCAAATTCATTGAAAAAAAAAGACGAAGCTCACACGTAAAGATCGCATGCATTATCCATACACACTCCAATTCGGTGCACGAGTCCAGATAATGTATAAAGTCAAATGATGTGCACCTGGTCTTTCATTGTATCACGCTGGATCCTGTGTATGATATTGTTCAGGCATCAAATTGAAGGCTGCATTAGACCCACAGAGCCATAGATATTCAAAGTTTTTGCTCTTTTTTTTTCTCTGGAATTTCGGGAAACGAGTCCAAGAAATGCATCTACTTTTTGAAGAACAGTTTGATTTTGTATGTACTGCCAAGGTGGAAGATTAGATACATAACCTGAGGACCCATGTAATACTGTGTCCATCACTAGGGTATGCGTCAAGCAAGTAGCGAGACAAGAGAAGCTGGAGCATTTAAAGGGAGGGCCGACCACTGATCTAGTTTTGACGTCTTGATCAAATCCATACAGAGTACAGACATGCCTGTTAGTACTTACATCACATTCTTCAATTTCTCTGCACATGAAACCTAACTACATTTACATCAATTTTGAACCAAGAACCAACCATCCTCCACTAGAAACTTCCCATAGTCAAAATTTATTTTGCTTTAGATCTTGGCTGGGGCTGTTCTTGGCAATTAAGACACCATTGACTTCTGGCTTGATTGCTGCAGTTGATTTTATCAGTAGCCTTATTAATTATACTTGGTGGAAAAAATCAGCGGGCTTAAGGATCTCCTGTCCATCTTATCACCGCCAGCCCACCCTACTGGAGATTTGCATATATTGTTATATGGTATGTGTGATTTTTTTCGATTAAGATGATGTCTGGTTAGTTTGTACTCATCTTAATTAATTTTATAAATTCTAAAATTAATAATTATGTAAATTTTTAATAATCTTGAAATAACTTGAACTTATAATCATCGAAAAATAAATTCAAGATTTGATCAATTAAACTACACTTTAAAATCATGTAAATCTCTAATTATCTTGAAATGACTTGAAATTATGATTACTGAAAAATAAACTCAAAATCTGATAAGTTAAGTTACACTTTAAGATTATGGTATGTTTGATTTGGTGCAGGTATTGCATGCCAAAACTATCAACTTCCCAAGCTGTGTCATGGTTCATATATGGTGAAATCACCTAACTTCCATTTTCATGACGTCGATAGCTTCTTCTTCTTCTTTTTTAAGCCCTTTTGCTTGGACAATTTCCATGGTGGGATACTGGACAATTCAAGGAAGAGTAACAAATGGGGTTGCTCATAGGCCTTTTCTGGAGGAAAATAACGGTCCCTAATTTGTCAAAACCAGTACCCAATAGTTCCTTTTTCCTGCCAATATTACAGGAAGGCAAGCACTAAAAATTGAAGAAATGTACAGAAACTGGTTTCGTTTCTATCTAGCCAGCTCAGAGCCACTAATGGTCCTGCCCCACAAGATTGATTGTAAGATGATACAGAATGGACTGAAAGTCAATATTAGGATCCGAATTTAATAGGATCATGCTTTCTTTAAGGCCTGTTTTAGACTTCTTTTTTTTTCTTTTTTTGGTTAAATAGTGACGTCGGTTTCATTTTAGTGCCAGGTATCAGACTAGCTACATCAGGGATAAATTTGTCAATTAGCATGTAAAATGCACACAAATGACAAAATAACATAAAGCAATTTTTATTGGTGGTAAAATAACAAAATTTTGAATGTGGTGGTTAAAAAACCGTGATAGAATTTTAATTGATATCATAATTTATAATAACAAAATCTATTTAAATTCAAGATCAATTAGTAGATCTATTTATTAAACTGGTCGATTGGTTCATAAAAAAAATCATAAAACTATCAAAACTACTAAAAACAGAGCTCTAGGACGAGGTTTTTAAAATCTAAAGATCAGACAGTCGAAGTAGCAATTTCATAGCTATTTTTTCAAAAACAAAAAACCTTCGAAAACCTCTTTAAAAACTTGAGCGCGATTCAATAGTTGAATAAAAAGTTATGACCTTTTTGAGTTATTATTCTGATCTGCGCCAGACCTAGATCTGTTTTATTGGCTCATAAATACATATGTTAGATCATTCATATAATCTGTCTGGGAGCAGATACTCATTTAGTTATAACAGACTCACATCTGATTGTTTAAAATTACCCGTGAAAACTATTGTATAAACAATAACTTTTTAAGATTTTAATTAAAGCCTATAAATTGAACAAAGATGTATATTTTTATTCAAAATATATTTTTAAAAAAAATTCATGAAATAATTGATTGATTATATAACTGTATTCAACTGGTTAGTAGTAGTCATGTTTAAAAATAATAATATTTAGTTAAATATCGATAAAATAAAAATAATATTATTTTACTAAAAAAAATTCAAATGATCTTATGCTGTGATAATAATAATAATAAAATCCGAGGATTCAAAAGCCTGAGTAGTTTTCCATTTTGGTGGACCAACACCCAATGGTGTGCTTTTACAGGACCTTCAGGCCAGACTGCGGGATCAAGAATTGCTTGGACTTGAATGCCTATTAAAATCAGCTATTAGTCATCGTGTAACAGTATAAAGCCTACTTCTGCAGGTTTGGCTCACAAAATAAATGGATTTGTAATTAATTATATTATCATCTAGGATTCATATCCAAACAGAAGAAGTATAACGCCTGTGTTGCTGAAAAATCCATTACTTATGTGAATTCCACTATTTTTCAAGATCTCTTCTGATTTCTTACCTCAAATGTTCAAGCAGTAGACCCATGTCAACGTGTTTGCCATCCTACATGGGCAGGACAAAGAGAGGAGTGGCAATAACACAGCAAGTAACCAAGTTGGTTTGAGTGGTGACAGATAACAGAGAGATGGTATTGGACTTTTAATCTTGTAAGATCTCAAAATCGGCTGAAACCAGCTACAACCTCATGCATGTCTAGGATTTCAGGGCCTTTTTCCTTTTTATGTTTACACTTGAATTATATGATAGTGAATTGTCTTTGAAAGCTAACCATCTGGGCTTTGGCTCACTTTCCAGTTATATCTGCATAAGCAACCCAGAGCCACAATTCAAAATGGGATGGCTGTCTGCCCCTGGGCCTGGGAGGCTTTTGGTCTTCTAACGTTGTGAAAAACTAATAGATGTGGTTGCCCTTAATCATCCATGCAATTTGTATCCAGTTGCAAGTCACATGGGAGCTCACTGTATATTTTATCATGTTAGCTCGAACTGTGAGAAGTTAGGAAATTTTGATGTTAATGTTTCGAAGAGAACTTGAACACCATCATTTATTTATATTCTTGCAAATTGCTGACGGGAGCATAGATTTGAAAGCATTCTTTACAATGGAGGTTTTTGTTTTTTACCCTACAGTCTGCATACAGAACAGAACCTCACAAGGGCGTTACAGATGCTAGCTGGTCTCTATGATCCTTTATATAACAAGAATAGGAATGTTAATAAACCAATCATTTCCCCATCCTGTCTAGTAACCTTATTTGCATGTATTTATATCATATGCAACAAAAGCCTTACAAACTAGAGGAGTTCCAGCTAGCATCCACAGCCCTGATAATCTTTTCATGTAATTTGGCTCCAGCACAAGCAATTATTCCCCGATCAAGACCTTCCAAGTACATACCTTTTGAGAAGTCCAGTGGACGTCCTCCAGCATCAGTAACCACACCACCGGCCTCTTGAATGATAATAACACCGGCTGCATGATCCCAAATCTTCTCCTTGTAGCCAGCCCTGGCGAACTTCATGAAAATCTCAGCATCTCCACGAGCTATCGCGGCATATTTCACCATACTGTATACTCGCAATGGTTGTTTCCTGCATTAAGAAAATGATGCATGAACTCACATGTAGATTAAATCTCAATATTCAATGAAGAATTGAGGAAATTTAAAAGTCAAAGCTGAACTTTGCTATCATTTTCATGGATGGCAACAGAAAAATTTAAAGGAAAGGAGGAATGAAAAGCATATGCACCTAAGCCCAACGCTGTGAGCTAGTCCTGCTGTGAAGGAGTGGCTTGAATTTGCCTTCTCAACTGGTTCACAGAAGGTTGCCAGTGCTGGATTTTCAATGGTGGATACTTTGACTGGCGTTGCAGAGTTTGGCCA
Organism: Populus x sibirica; assembly: GCA_019202695.1. Classification (NCBI taxonomy): domain Eukaryota; kingdom Viridiplantae; phylum Streptophyta; class Magnoliopsida; order Malpighiales; family Salicaceae; genus Populus; species Populus x sibirica. The sequence continues at coordinate 1,112,534 of JAGMVL010001940.1, read as the reverse complement.
CACTAGCTTCTTATGTCCTTGTATTAGAGGTTGCATCCAGGCTTCACCACTGCCTCTTCTTGTATAAATCACACAGCCTTTATCCCAAGATTCTGATGTTGGTGGGGTCAACTTAGAAATAATTCTATGATAGCGATGGTGATAACTGAGCCATTCTTTCCTCATTGGGTAGTTGGGGCAACCGAGAACTCCAAGAACAACTTCGCCATCCTCTATCAAAGCTAAAGCAACAGCATATTGATCTCCACGAACAAATCCCAATGTACCATCAACAGGGTCAAGTGCCCAAAACCTTCCATTAGGGCCCCCTGTTGAGTTGCAACGACTGATTGCTTCAAGAACCTCTGAACTGCCAAGGGATGTTCCTGGAGCTTTAAGACCAAAACGAGGTGCTTCAGCTAGACAATCATTCACAGTCTGAACTACAGCTTCTAATAGGCCAGCTGAATCAGCTTTGGAGAGAGTCTGAACATCTTCCTCGGCAATAATCGCCACATTCCTACTCCCTAAGGTCTCAGACAGTATCCAGCTGACAGTAGCTTGGACGCTCCAATCTATTCACATGACAAAACCAAAAGAAGCAGACAATTAGATCAAACTGCTGTTCAGTATCAGCTATATCAGAATAAAGAAAATCGACATGACTTGTATGTGTCAAAGAGTGACTGGGAAGCCACAGCAAAAGTGCATATTTACATGTACATATGCTTGTATTGTAGATAACTACAACAAGCTACAAAGATTTTCTACCTACAAGCCAGGGTTCTTAGGTGGGAAAAAAGATTCTGAAGATGTATGGTATTTTAATCGGAGCCTGGTTGAACAGTAATTTTCTTTTCAAACATGACGCCGAGTGGTTACTAGCCTTTTGCAGAGGAAACAGGAACATTCTGGGATAAACAACAAGCCGAGGGTTTCAATGTTGCCTCTTTGAATAGTTTGCAAAGCAAAATCAAGCTTTCATTATTTCTGCACCAAGATAGACTGCCTGTTTTGCAGGGAAAACAGTAAAATGCTTTCATTTATCTCTGGAAGGTATTAAAAGAAATCTTGGATGGATGAAAGGTGCAGCTTATTGGCAGAAGATTTGCAACTTTTTGGGTACATAAAGCAAGAAAAACTGAGACCTGATCAACTGATTGGCAAATTCAGGGGAAGCCCACATTTCCAAGTTCCATGTGGCAGGCAGCAAACCAGCCCACGTTGAAGTCACTCATTTTAGCACCAACTTGAACTATTCTTATTGCTTCCCCCACCATATTTGGTGACATTCTACAGTTCTCCTTCCCACCCAAAATTAACAATAAGACAATAAGGAATAGCTATATGCTTATGTCACTTCACTATCAGCAACAAATGTCTCTTTCACATCATGATTGTCGCTCTATTATCACCACAATAGTTAAGAAATAGATTAATCATAAACTAATTGCACATTATATATGAACAAATTGAATCACGGAGTCCAATTCTAAACTCAAATTCAGGATTCTGGAATCTGCTGTGAAGAAGCAAAATTCACCAGCCAATACTAATTCCAGACCAAAAGAAAATAATAATAATAATAAAAAAAAAAACCAAGAACCCATTTCACAAAACAAAACGATGAACAAACAGCCATGATACTAAATTAGTATATACCTGCAATAGTAACTGGAGAATTGTCATCCTTGGCTTGTACCTGACTAGTAGTTTTAGAAATCAAACTTTCCTGCACTTTCTGACAAAGAAAACAAGCCATCTGCACAGCCCTTACAGCAATATCCAATTCTTTTGAATACTTTCCAGGTTCTAGAGTAGAAAAGCCCATGTCTTTAGTATCCTCCATTACAAAAGAAGAAGAAGAAGAAAGACAGTATCTTTGGCTGCTGTTTCTCTTGTTTAAAGAAAGCGAAGCAATGTAGAGAGAATTGTTTTGATGGGTTTTATTAAACAAGTTAAAAAAACCTCCTCTTCCTACATGGATTGTTGTTGTTGTAGCAGTAGTTTTTAGTCCTCCCAAGGTATGTGGGAATTTGGTAGCCAAGCTTGAGCAATTTAAAGGCATATCAGTTTTAATGGGTTTGATGACTCTGATACCACTCTCTCTCTCTCTCACTGTCTCCCAGTCTCTGTGGCTTTGTGGGATATGATTACGATGATAAATGCTCTGTGCAGCATGATATAAAAAAGAGGAGGGGTTGGCTAAGAGAAGGTGACAAGCTGATAAAATTGACCCAAGCAGTCAGTCAAGCAGTTGGCTTAGCTTCCCAGATCTCTCTCTCATCTCTGGTACAGAACTAAAGATTTCGGAGAGTATTTGAGGCAATGATGAAGAGGTCTCCCATTATTTGGTATTGGTGGGTATTTTATACTTTGATGATAAGGATGTGTTTGGCTTTATATTAGTTTTAGATTTTTTTGTGGTTGTCGTTTGAAAAAATTATTTCATAAAAATTATTTTTAAATTTTTAATTGAGTTTGGTTTTATAAAATAAATATTCGATTAAAACTGTGATTTAAATTGAAGTTGAACAAAAAATTAGTTTAGTATGTTTGGTTAAAAATATTTTTTATATTGAGGTTTAGTAATAAAATAATTAAAAATAACATTTATTAATATTGTTGGTTTTTAATTAAAATAAGTAAATTTAATTATTATTACATCATGAAATGAATAATTCTTTATGAAAAGGTTTTTTTTATTATTTCATTAAATTATTTACAATTCTATCATGTACAAAATCTATCCGGAAAGCTTTGTGGGATCCATGACTTTCTAAACATGCAACAACATCAGGTAAAAAATTATCATAAATAAAATTGGAATTGTTATCAAATTATGCAAATGCCACATCTTATTGTGATATTCTTTTAATGTAATTATATAGTGTCTATGATGCAACTACAATATGATTTTGCGTTTTGTTTAGATAAACATACATGTTTTGTAAAATTCTCAACCTCTATTTACATACTCCAAAAGAACGTTCTATCACATTATATAGTATTGAGCATGCATGATTAAATACTTCTTCCCGACCTCTTGGTTGTCTACGACATCTAAAATCTTGTAAGTGACACCTCTTATTTTTACATGGACCTGAATACACATACTCATTAGGATATCTAGCATCAACCAAATAGTATTTACTTGCAATTAAAAATAACTTGCTAAATTTATCATAAAATCAGTAAATTAAAATGCATATTATTATCATTATATTAGATGTGGTTCGATTTCTATCATATAACTACATTGTGGTGATTTTGAAAATTTTAAATTGCTATTATTAATAGCCTTAAAAAATTGTGTATATCGTATGCACTGTCTTCTCATTTTGCCCACACAAACGTGAACTGCAATTCAAAACTACAAACAACCATTATGTTTTGTGTCGGTATATTTTTTCTTTCGATAAATAGAATTTGATTTTCAGTTGACATGCAAGCACGCACATTGAAAACAAACAAAACTTTTATAAAATGACTAAGAAAAAAATTAAAAATCAAAACAATGAGTATCAAATTAAAAAAAATATATCATAAATTTGGATTGAATGATAAAATTGAAAACTAATAAATCTTTTCCAAAAGGATCAAAGAAGAAAAATTAGAAATAAAAAAGGACTAGGGTTTAAATAACAACAACAAAAAAGGGCTAAATTATAATTTTTAGGGGATGAGAGAAAAAAAAAAGTAAAAAAAATGTCTACAAGTGACAAATGACTCTACCACCATTGACATGTATTGTACCAACAAGAAGAGAACACAACGACTCTTCCAACAACACAATACAATGATATTCTTGGCCATTAGAAGGTGCTCCCTTAGTACATGGACGCATCCCACGTGTTAGCATGTGCCCCACGCATGCCTTTTTTCTTTTGTTTAGTTAAATACTAATTTTTTCCTGAGTTGATATGGTAATAACAAAAAACTTTCATTACACCAATTATATATATATATATTTAATTAATTCAATAATGACTAATATAACTCATAAAAATACCCTAATGCTCTTAATAGTTAATTTTAAATTTTGTAGATATAAAAAGCAAAATAATCATTACATTGTTAGTTAACTTGGAAATTGACTTGGGTCAATGAAGTGCATCTTAAAATTGTTTTTACATTATATTATTGGTTTTAAAAGGAAGTTTAGCTTTTGTTAGTATTATTGTTCTTATTTATTTTTTAATTTGATGAGACAATAATATTATATATTGTTTCATAACAAGTATCTTTAAATTAACTGACGCATCAATTAAGTTGTCTTCTAGTAATGTTAAAAACATATTTTTATATTAGTTTAATATATTTTAAAAAAAACTTTATAGGCTGATGCTACATGATCTCAAGCTCGAGGAATTGATTTGTGGCAGGGGTGAGTAAAAAAATAAAAAAACTGAGAAAATTGAAAAAAAAATAAAAAAAACCGAACTGTAAAAAAAAACTTATTAAAATTTTGAAAAAACTGATTGATTCGGTTTGGTTTTATAAATCTGAAATCGAAAAAAAACTGGAAAAAAACCGAGCCAAACCAGTTTGAACCGGTTTTTGTCCTAAAAAACCGAACCGAAACCGGTCGGTTTGAACCGATTTCTGTTTTTTTTTAATTTCAGTTTGATTATTTTTTTTTAAACCGAACCAAACAAAAAATAATCACTCATAATTTATGATCATCCTTACGTAATATGAGAAGGAAAATTCCTAGTCTAGTGGAGTTCACGGCCATGAGCTTTGTATTTACAAACTAATTAAACAAAAACTAATAAATAAAATAAGAGAAAATAAGACTCTTCTTCCTCTCTTTTTTAACAAAAGTTGTGGTTTTTAAAAAGTTAAAAATTATAGTTTTTTTTCTAAAAATTAACACATGGAAAAAAGTCACGATATTAACTTTTAAAATATTTTAAATTATTGCCGCAATCATAATCAATTATGAGTGATGGCTTATTGGAGAAAAATTAACTTATCATCAACCCACGCCAACAAATGATGGGTGTCACTTAACTATATATGTTGAGTGGATTCAATTAATTAAGTTTAGCTTATCTAACTTTTTTTGTTGCTCTCTTTGAAGAACACTCCGTCGGCAAGCAACAATCACTAGGCAGCATGGAGAACTCAGTTGGCAAGCAACCATCACAAGGCAGCATCGAGCTATGGTGATGATTTGATAAAAAAAAAAAAAAAAAAACACTTTTGTGGCCATTATTGATGAAATATCCTAGATTTCAATCTCTAGAGTCCCTCTTTGGTAATGTATTGATGCTATAAAATAATGTATTATTTGGAGAGCTTCGAATATCCTATCTGTTTTTCTTTAATGATTGTTTAGAAAGAGTAAACATATCTTCTTTTTTAAATTTCACGAGCCCTGAACTTAATAATCAAAAGACCATGGAAGGCTCGGAATGAGTGTTCGGGTCAGCTTGAGCGTACCTCGACTAATCCCACGAGCCCTGAAGTTAACAATCATGTAAGTCTCCAATGACTCTGAGGTTTGTAAGACTCAAACTGATAATCTCTATAAAACAAATATATCTTGTATACCTAAAACATAGTTAATGTTCTTCACGTGTGATTTTTTTATTATAAAGATGTATATATATAAAAATATAAAATAAATATATTTAAGATAAAATTTTAAAATGAATTTATATATATATTTTTATCTGTATTAATATTCCTCTATCCAGATAATAATCAGTTTTAAATACAGAAATTTAATATTAATTGCTTGTGTCGACAACATCTAGGTCATCAATACCTTTATACATATGAGTTCATCAAGACGTTATACTGAGCTCATCGACACATTAATTATTATATGCATACAGAAACGTAACGCATAGGGTCATACAAAAAATCTTGGGAATGCTTGTGGGCATGTTCTCAAAGTGCTTCTACTTCTTGGATTCATCTAAATGATGATATGCTCTTTCTTTCTTTAATTAGGATTTATATGTTTTTGTTTTAAAAGTGTTTAAAAAAAATAAAAAAAAATTATTTAATAATTTTTTATGCTTTTGAATTATTTTAATATATGGATGTCAAAAATAATTTTTAAATTATATAAAAATATTATTTTAATATATTTTTACAAGAAAAACACATTAAAAAAACATTTCAAATTACCACCGACATATCTTTCCGTTAATTAAAATCACACATTCACACCAAAATCAATCAATCTAAAACTTTGACATGATATGATATTTTATATCAATTGTCACAAATGGGTAGAACTCAATGTCATGGTTCTACACCCTTTGGCTATATATGATGATTCCTTGCGCTGCCTGCTTTGATTGGGAAATGAACTGAGACGTTAACCGCTGCAGTTCACAAATGCGGTGGCCTGGAATTTGTGTCAAAATAACAGTAGAATGTGTGTTGGCCATGTTCTTACTGTTCTTGGATCTATCAGGCCCTGCCCCATGGGAGAGTCTCGAACAAGACTCTTCACGGGACGTGTAAGCTGCCATCCTAATCGTCTTTACATTAACAGGAAATCTTGACGATCGTGTCTATGAAGATCTTGACAAGGCCTTGTGAATTCGTTACCAGACGCTTTTAAAACAGTCGGGAGGTGCTCTGCTCAGCCTTTCGTTTGCCTGACATCATGCATGGAGAGTGCGCGTCAAGATCTCTGGTATTTCACGATAGAAAATTCATCTGCAGAAGAGATAACGAAGAAGAAGATAGGAAATATATGATAATCTTAAAATGAATTAATATGTTTTCAATATAAAAAAACATGAAAACATGGACTTGATTTCTTTTTATCTCTTTTATTTTATAGAACGCATCCAAGAGCAAAAACAATGACGAGAATTTTATAAGGAACAATTTTTTTTTATTATTATTAATATGGATATTCGAGCTAACTTGCGTGTACCTCGACTAATCTTACGGGCCCTGAAATTAACGACCATATAAGCTTTTAGTAATTATTATATTAGCAATTACAAAACTCGAACCTGAAATTACAGGGAAAATAAACCCTTTGAACTTAAACTCTTACCACTGAAACTAGTTGCTGAAACACTCTTTTCTTATTCTATACAATCTCAATCTCGTCTTATCTGTTAATTAATTGCCTTCTTTAAAAAACATAATAAATATTTTATTTTCATTCAATTTGGTTATGATTCCTGCTAAACCAATGGAACGATCAGTGGATGAGTCGTCGTGGACTTGCTATTATTGTTTTGTTAATCGCCATGGCTGCTGCTTCTTGCTTCTTCTCAGTCACCTGTATTGACCAAGAGATCAAATTAAATTGTTGTCGGTCAAAATATGAGAATATCACGATTCCATTATTATATACTCTTGTTCATCTTATTCATGGGCTTTTAAGGAAAAAAAGCCCATAAAAGGGTTGGGTACAAACTCATAAACTAGTTGTTATTTCAGCCCAAATGAGCTAGCCCAAATGCTTTCCATCTTTAAGATATTTAGTAAATTAAATATTAAAACTTGCCTAAGGTGATCAAGAGATATAGAACCAGAAGGGTTACTGAATTACATTGAATCTCTTAATCAGATATTAAATTGTGTTTAGATATATTTAATTTTAAAAAAATATTAAATTCAATGATTTTAAAATATTTTTTGAATTAAAAAAATCTTAAAAAACAATTTAATATATTTTTAAATAAAAAATAATTTTAAAAAATATCTTTGCTGCAGAAATCTTGATCGTGATCTTGAAAAATCTCTCAACTTTTGAGAAGGTTGTAGCTGATCCTAGTTTACACTGACAAAGTTGTCAACAGGGTCATGATTAATCATCCAAAAATATAAAATATAAAAAAAGGGAAGCTGTGGATTGCTGAAAATGGTCTAGTTGATGGCATGTTCATAGCTGAAAAGCTCTAGTTGATGGCTTGTGTTCCATTCTATTCTTTCACATGCTGAAAAGCATGTAGTGCTTCTATCCATGATCCCTCGTACAATGAATGGTTCTCAAGTGCTTGAATCTGGGCATTAATAAGAAACTTTTCCTACTTATAATCATCACTAGAGATGTATATAGTGATTTTAAATCAAAATACTTGGTAACATTTAAAAGATATTAACAAAATGAATTTAATAATATTAATTAAAGTTACAAATGGTGATAAGATCAATGATCATATGTATCATCTAAAGATGGTAACTGATTTATTTGTTTTTAGATGGTGCGTGTGATCCATTCTAGTTATTTTTAAAGATTTTTTTGTTATTGTTAAATTCGTTTTGGTGAGATCTTTTCAATTATATTTTAGATGTTGTTATCGAAGTTTATATGTATTTTAAGTATTTTATTTTTTCGTTTTTTTTTATTTCATCGGAATTTATAATAGTTTATTTTAATTTTTTTATTAATATAAATATTTATATCAAATTGGACTTATCTTCACTAATTTCACATGAATTTAAATCAACGAACATATAAGCCTAGTGCAATTATTGGATTCATACAGTGAAACCTCATGGCTTAATATTTGAAAGAAAAAGTCTTGATTCAGTGTATTTCTTAACTCTTTCTCAGCACATTATTGCAAGTGTCAGCAAATGTATCGTCAGCCAATGCTCACCATTTTAAGGGCAAACTAGAAATACACCCTTCACTTATGAGGGAAGTTTCGATTCGGTCCCTTTTCTACGGATTGCACCAATACTACCCTCAACCCATCAAAATTGTGCCAATCTCTTCCCTCTATTAGCTGGGCGTTAATTTTTATTGTTAAAACATGCATAAAAATTCAATGAGTTAATCCTCCTCCAATTTTTCTGATTGTTAATCTTTTAGTTTTGATTGCAATGTGTGTTAAAAATATTAATTCCTGATCTATATATATATATATATATATATATATATATATATATATATATATATATATATATATAAAGCTTTTAAGACCATTATTGCTTTTTAGTGGTTAAAACATTTTTTTTTTAAATAATTCTATTAGATAACATTAGAAAATTTTGAAAAATCCCCGTATTTTTTAATATTAGAAAGGTAACCCATTACAATTAGATTACTTTTAAAAAATTCTCGTATTTTTTTTCTTGAGCAGGTCACCTATTATAATGAGATAACTTCTGAAAAATCCTTATATTTTTCATATCATCGGGCAGGTTATCTAGATAGTTTTTCTCGACAAGTTAGACTGTTTTTAAATGATTAATTTCTTGATTTTAACATCTTTATACGAAGATACTGTCAATCTACTATAATCGCAATTTTCAAGACTCTTAAAGAAGGAAAAATTCTTTTTGTGGTCACTCTTTATATCAAAATAAAAGATTTTAAAAAAAATAAAAAAAAATAAAAGATTTTAATTTTCGAAACTGCTTTTCTTTTGTTTTTTTTTAACGAAATATATATTTATCTTGTATTCGTCAACAAACACAATGATGAAGTATATAAAGTTGTGCCATGATGAATTTCATTGTGAAAACAAGAAGGGAAATTAAAACTAAATAGTTGAAAAGGAGACAAGTGTAAAAAAAAATTAATTAATCTCCATTGATGTAATCTGCAAGAGCAAATAAGCAATCGGGAAGAGAAAGAGGATGAACAATTAAGACAGTGACGCTCTGGTGATGGCCACCAATGGCCACGATGGCTTCGAAGCCCTAGCCAATGCAAACAAAACACCAACGTGAACCATATGCAAACATGTCTTAAAAAATAATGTCATCTTGCACTAAAAGCATTCAAGGCTCTTGCTTTACCAACATTATTATATAATAAAAAAAAGCAGCATCTTCTTGTCTACGTTAGGCTACAAGAGTTCCAAATGACCATCCTGTCCCCGCCAAACCTTGCAGATTTTGTATAATTGTGATCTTAAGCATGGTCAAAATTGTGAACAAAGTAATGGGGAGTCTTTAGCTGTAGCAAATAGTAAAGGGCATTTTCACCAGACCAATCTCTATATAAACCAAACCGTCAAAGACTAAAAACTAAGCCAGTCTCCAATTAAGCCAAGCACACTTTAATTACACTCCCAAGCCTCAACAACTTCTCTCTTCTTCTCTTACAGTTTCAATCTCTCAGGAGAAGAAGGAAGGCCTAGAATATAGAGATGGCAGCTAGTGGCAGGAGCGTGATGATCAATGGTGGAAGTTACTCACAACAGAGGTTCTATGGCCGTATGATCCCCAAGAGAGGTCAAGTTAAGGTGGCGATAGTACTGGGTTTGGCCCATACTTTTGCTGCAATTTTTTCTCCCCGCAAGAAATGTGGTGCTTTCCGGCTAGCTCACTAGTCACAAGACCATGGAAGGCTCGGAAACTTGGCTCGAGTTCAGTGACTCGTTAGAAATGAACAATTTTTTTTTATCGTCTTTGTTCATGTATTCTATGAGGTTAATTACTGGTGTTTCTTCCATTGTACAGAGATTTTGTTCTACTAATTAATATCAGATGAACTTCTTGATTCTACTTTGATTCTTTAGTCTTTGATGTTGCTTTGTGATGGGCAAGATTTTGCAGCAAATCGTTAATTCTCATTATTAGCAAGTAATTAAATTTGTGGTTGAGAGATTTATTAATTTTGCCCAGATCAATGGCTCAACCAACGAGGGTGGAGTTTTCTTTGCATAAACAAGTCAAGACAATTTTGTGAACTTAAAATCTGTTGAGTAATTAATTACCAAACCTAATTTTATTATGGAAAGGTTATATTTCAAAACTTCACTCTTTTTTTTTTTTTTAAGTTCATGAGTAATTAATTAGTTTTTGTTAAAATCAAGTTATTAAACCCATTTTAAGACTTTAGTCGCATGTTAATATATGTAAATAAAAAAACATTGATGTTTCAATATTATTTTTTAAAATATATTTAAAAGTTTAATTAAGTTTTAAAAATGTTATAGTTGATCTGTTGGATTATCTGAATTTAACAGAGTCAACTTCCACTCAAAAAATAACATATTCATTTTAAAAAAAACAAAAATCCAATTATATGTTTGTAGCTTTCTTATAAAAATCTTATAATTACTTGGCCAATTAGAAACACTCGATTCAGGTTTGGTTTTAAATTAAACCATGTAGGAGTTAATTTGATATAATTTAATTGAATTAGTAGATTAATTTAAAATTTTATTGACCTGATCAAAATCCGATTTGATTTTTTAAAAAAATTAAAACGATATCATTTTATTTTTTTAAAAAAATCTTGAATAATATTATTTTGAACTAGCCCGAATCCATTTAAATTTACTTACTCAACTTAAATTAATCTATAACTGGAGCATTAAAATGGATATTCATGATTCATCTGGGGTTAATAACTTTGACACGATGCCTAAAGGCTCCTGTATTATAAAATTTCAAGAAGACAAAATGTCAAGTAAATGTTAATGTCATACTTGAAATATCTGCATAATCCATGAGGTGCCGATGCATAAACCTTGGAGGATACTTGACCCATTAAGTTATTAAAACAGAAAATCATGATGTAAGCTATTACCGAATCAAGAATACTTATTCCTGCGTGCACAAAATTATCAATGCTTGATTTTCTAGGGTTCTGTCAAGCATGCTATAAAGTAAGCAGGAGATGCATCCCCTGATTTCAAACAAAGTATTTATCTCAATAAATAATTAAAACCCACCACAGATAATTGGCCAGGCGGCTTCAATTTCAAATCCCATCTGACTAGAACCAAATCTATTCCCTGCCCTAACAAAATCTGACACAATTAAAATAATTCTGTCCAAGAATTACAGGAAGTTCATTGAATCCAGAGGCCTTCTCCACTTGCAAGATTCAGATTCGATGAATGGTGTTAATTATACTAGGTTAGTGTAGTCCTCTACTGTGTTGCTTTAGTTTATTTTTGTTTTTTAATTAATGTGGGTATTCGGGTTAGCTTGTGTGCATCTCGACTAATCCTACGAGTCCTGAAATTAACAATCATATAAGTCTTCCAATAATCCTGAAATTTATAAAATTAGAATCAGTAATTTTTCAAAAACAAATTTAAAACTTAATCAATTAAATTAAACCTCTGATTTAGGTTATTTAATTTGCTGTCAGCATGGCGGCCATGGACCTGGCATCGTCTTTTAAATATATTTCTTTTGGATTTCTTCGATTCTCCCTATGAAAAGAAATATAGTGCTGACTTTGAAATATTTCTTTCAATGAGTAAAATATTGACTGTGATAGCTTCCAAGAATTAAATTATTGATCTATGCTGAAAAAAGAAAAGAAAAGAAAAGAAAATATCCTTTATGTTCATGAAAGGTTGCCTGTGCGACGCGGCGGGTTACCTTTTAAACATCAGAGAAGTTTTTTTGAAGTAGTTATTTAACGTAAATAAAAAAAACACATGCGGATGTTATTTTTTAAATATTAAAACAACTATATATAAATTCATGGATTCTGTTTGATTTAATTACTTTATTTTTTAAATTATATCTTTAATTAATCATATAATAATAAAGATAGAAGCTCTATAGTAAAGTTATTGAAGCTGCTTTTTTTAAAAAATATGATAAGCTATATAAAAATGTACTTTTTTAAATTAAGAAAACCTTATAAAAAATAAATTAACAATCATAAATCCATAAATCTTAATCGTCACAGTATTTGAAAGTTGACATTGAAAAGAAAAAAATTTAATGATTTAAGGCAAAAGAAGAAGAGCTTGTTTGAGAATGTGGTTGCGGTTATTTTTTAAAGTGCTTTTCACTCGGAAATGCATTAAAATAATATTTTTTTATTTGTTAAAAATTAGTTTTGATATCAGCGCATCAAAATGATTTGAAAAACACTAAAAAATATTAATTTGAAGTAAAAAAAATAAAAAAATTAATTTTTTTCAAAAACACTTTTAAAACGCAAAAATAAATAGAATCGAAGATGAAAGAATATTTTTTTAAAAAACAAAAGGGATGCTATTTTTTTAAAAAAAATTATTTATTTTTTTAGCCTTTTTAAGTTCAAATCTTAATGTCACATGAAGATAATATATTGATTTTTTTTCTAAATATATCAAATTAATATAGAATATGCGAAATTAAAATTATAAATTGATATAAAAATACGAATAAAAAATAAACAAAGAAAGAAAGAAAGAAAATTTGATAGAAGATATAAATATATGTATTATTGAACGGGGCGTGGAATCAGCTTTGGAGAAAGAGAGAAGAAAAAAGAAAAAAGGCGACATGACAGCACCGTGGGAGCGGGGGACATGACAGCACGATGGCTTTTCATGTTGTTTAAGCAACAACACAATGGGGCACGTGATTTTTATTATTCAACCTTAACTTTTGATCTTATCATCCTTCTTTTAACCCATACTTTATCCTTATTTTACGAAAACACCATCATCTTGTCCTCTCGGTTGTCTCTCTCTCCATGCTTAAGACGACAAACCTGCCATTAAATAATAATTATTATTAAAATCATAGTTTTTAAATCCAGTCTCTACTACTCAATCTAGTTCATAGTTTTACGAGTTTTAATTGAATTATTGAATTTTAATTGGGTCATTAGATTAATTTTAATTTTTTTATAAATCAAAATAACACTATTTTGGTTAAAAAATAAATAAATAGTTAATAAGTTGCAATCAAGTCTTGTCGAGTTAACCTTTTGGGTCACCCAAGTTTTTAATTTTTTTAATTTTTTTTTAAACCCTTTTCGATTTTAATCTCAGATCAATCAGGTCTCGGATCAATCCATTAAACTAAATTTTAAAATCAAAATTTAAAACTATGGTCCACATTTCATGAAATCCAACAACCTTCATTTCTAAGGATGAACCATTCGATTGTTAGATTTCAAAACATCTCCCCTCTTGCTTGATTTACAAGCTAACTTCGAAACCTAACCAAACTATAAATTATTATCATTACGTGAACTACCAATTTAGGTGATTGAATATTCCTATAAGAAAATTAGTCATATTCACTTAACAAGTTGTCACTACTTTCTAATAAAGATAGATGCTGAACTCAAGTTTCATCCCATGATTGTTTGTTTGTGTGTTTAGTAATGCGATGTAGAGTATTTTTTAAAAATAATTTTTAGTTAATAAAAACATTAAAATATTTTTTTTTTCATATCACCACATCAAAATCATTAAAAAACAATTAAAAAATTAATATAATATTTTTTTAAATAAAAAAAATTAAAAAAACAGGAGCTACACAATACCATACAAATATTAATTGCATTCAAGGGGTATTACTACTAGGATTGTTTGGAGAAGAATCCTAACCAAAACTCTCATGGAAGAGGTATTTACTATTAAAAAAATTGAAGAAAAATTTCAACTAAAACTCTCATATTATCTTTTTTTACCAGGTTAGACGGAATTTGAACAAATCAAGGTATTATATATGAACAAAAGCTCTTGAAGATGAATCTATAATGTATGTTTGCATTTTAGATTCCAATATTAAAGTATTGTATTCAAATTCATTCAATTATTATCTTCAAATTAATTGACTAGAGTTATTTGGGAAGGTGGTCAAGTTCATGGATTCAAACAAGGAAGACAATGGGCAAAGCTATGCAAACACACCCAAGCAAAACCAGCTGCTTTATAAGTCAAACCCCCCAAAAAACAATTAAGGCAATGTTTGATTATATGAATTAAATTATTTTTTAATTATTTTTTAATGATTTTAATATATTGATATTAAAAATATATATTTTTTAATTAAAAATATTTTTGTTAAAATACCATGTACCCCAGGTATTAACAAAAACACCAAGTAAAAGAACAGAATGTACAACTGGCACTATCAATAATGGTGCAACTGGCACTATCAAGGGATTCAAAAACAATGTCCATGCCCTGTAATTTCATCAATGACCAAGGGCATTAATCGACAAAAACCTTAATATAACCCCAGAGAGGTGGCCTTTGATTCATCACGCAAACTCGAGCACTCTCACCTCTCTAACATTGGTTCTACCTCTACTGCTGCCTCTATTGCTAGAAAGGTTTGATCTTTTTCTCAAAGCAAGAAAGAACGATGGCAGGTGCCAGAAGGCTTATGAGCTACAACGGTGGGAAAGTTTCCAGGGGCTTTGTTAGCCGTCCGATTCCGAAGAGGGGGCAGCTTAAGGTGGCTATAGTGGTGGGGTTTGCTCACTGTTTTGCTTCTTTCTTCTCTCACAATACTAGTCGTCGAGCTGCTTCTCATATCTAAAAGGTTGGATGCCCCGAAACTGGTCTACTGGATGATTTTTTTAGTCCCGAGTCAGGTAGAAGAAAAGATTGTACTTTATAGCTTTTATTTTTAGCTAAAATTTGTACTAATTTGACGCTTTGTGCATAAAAGACTCGATCTTTTTCATCTCTGCTTGTTGGATTTCTCTTCTTTTTAATGCTTCAGAACTTTTTCCCCACTTACTGTGTCGTCTAAGTGCTTAACTTGTACTAGTTGCTTTGAAGATGGTAACGATTTTGACTGTTCCTGCCATTTGGTGAGGGCTGGATCCATCGAATTGGATTAGTACATGAGTGATAGACGCCACAGTTTAGAGCTAAATTGAAAATCCGAACTATAATTACACACACAACAATTCCCACCTTCTATGTCCCTTCATACCACTTCGCAACAGTGTTTTGAAGTGGGCAAATTTGTGGGCTGCGTTTGCTATTTATTCTGCCTTTACCATTTAACCTTATTTTGATTCGCATCCTGAAAAGCCCACATCCGACTCTGATCTGTAATGATCAAGTTGACAGCATGCATTATTTTGAGTTCCCGAATGATGCTTACTATATGGGTTGGAAGCTATAATTAAGATCACCGATTGATTTATTTATGGCAGAAGTTGAATGAAAAGGTTAAAAGAACCATGTTGCTTCAGGCACGGTAGTTGATCCTGTTCTCGAATCTGTATCATCCATATTACTTAGCAATATCAACACAGCCAGCCCGTTTAAGCTACCTGGGCAATGTCTCGAGCCTATCTTGCTTGCAAAAGATTCCAAGTTTTCTGGTATATAGCAAGAGAAAAAACTAACCAGTATTTAAATTCATTCATTAATTAAGAGATATTTTTCGTAGAAAAAGATCCAATTAGAGAACATAATCTTATTTTTCCAAAAGGCAATATGAATGGATATTTTTTAATTGCATTTTACACCCGAAAACTAGCCATTGAGCCGGATTTTAAAACTATAGAATATATTACTATATATTATATATTCTTATATATTATTATTGTGCTTGGTTGGGTTAATTTAGAATTGAGGTTGTCTAAAAATAAAACAATTGACAAACATCTATAAGATCAAATCAATAAAGAAAAAGAAGATTGAAAAAACAAAGTATTATCGAGAATTTTTTAAGCCTAATTGAAATGATTGCAGGATTTAATTCCATTATGCAAGAACATGCTCGAAGAGTTTAATATGGAAAAATCTGAAATCACTATTTATGACACAACATGCAAAATAAATGGATAGAACTATTAGCATCTAATGTAAAAAATGCAATATTAAAAAAATTAAAAAAATTAAATACTTTTCAATTATACTAATTAATTGTACCCGTGACAAGCCACCAAGATCAAATGACTCTTATTTTAAGATATATAGATATATCGGAAAGTTCAATAAAAATAAAATAATATTTTCTAAAGTTTTTGAATATACATGACACAAAAATAATCTTCTTGATAAACTTATAAATGCATTAGAGAAACATCAACTTGAAGTTAATGACATCAACTTGAAGTTAATGACAAGAGGAAAATAATATGATAATAGCTCTAATAACAAAGGAAGACACCAAGGTGTACAAAAGAGATTTTTAGACATTAATTTTTAGCATGGTTAAGGAACGCGTTTCACAAAAATTTAAATTTTTTTTTGTTAAAAATTAATATTTTTTTTATGTTTTAGATAGTTTTGATGAGCTGATGTCAAAAACAAATTTTAAAAAATAAAAAAATATCATTTTGATACATTTTGATGTGAAAAACATTTTAAAAAGTAACCATTGTAATATTTCCAAACAACTTTTTACACCCCATCCCACGTGGTTGTTATAATTTAAACTTAGTTTTATGTGACATGGCTAATTCATGTCTTAAGGCTATATTTTTTTTTTGGGTGTAGTTCAACGTATATATTCATTGTTCCCCACTTCTAAACAAAAAAAAAATAAAAAATATTACAAAGTTTGTCCCTTAAACAATTGTCACAGACATGTTGGGAAAATCATGTAGAAAGTGTTAAAGCTATAAGATATCAAGCTAAAACAATAAGTGATTCTTTGCTACAATTAGCAAAAGTAAGTGAAGATCCTAAGATAAAACAGTGAAGCCACATACTTAGCGACATATGAAATTTAAAATTTTGAATTTTTATTAGGTATGACTAGTTGTTTTGTGTCAATTTAATTAGTAATAGTTTGCAATAAGAAGAAATGCATGTTTATGTTCTTAAAGATCAATTAAAAGGTCTTATATCATACTTAAAAAATTATAGAGAAAAAAAATTCATGCATGCTTTAATTTCTGCTAAAAAGTAAAATGAAAATAGAACTGGTATTTCATGAAAAACATATTATTCATAGAATTAGAAATTTTGATGACATTGTTAATGATAATATAGTATTAGCGACTGAAGAATCTTTTCGAATTAATTATTTCTTATACATGGTAAATCAAGTAATTTCTTCAATTCAAAATAAGTTTAAACAATTCACTGCATATAAAAAGTTGTTTGGTTTTTTATTTCTTTTTTGAGAAGTTAAGAAGTTTAAGGGTGTGTCTGGAAACGCGATGCAAACCGTATTCTGTCAAATTTTGAATTATATTTTTATTTAAAATGATTTTTTTAAGTTTTCAGATCGTTTTGATGTGCTAATATCAAAAATATTTTTTTTATTTTGATATATTTTTAAATAAAAAAACATTATAAATCGTCACCGCCACTACAATTTTAAAGACACCCTTAAGGATAGTTTAAAAAAACTTGTTTAGTTATTGAAAATAGTTTGAAGCATGACATATATTCTGATATTAATGGTTTAGATGTGCTCTTAGAACTAAAAGTGTTAAAAGAAATTTTACAAACAAAAACTAGTTCTGCACTTGAAATACTAGATTATATAATTAAATTAATTTTTTTTTCCCAAATACTTGTATTACTTATAGAAATTTTATTGATAATACCTATAACAGTTACAACAGCTGAAAGAAGTTTTTTGAAATTAAAATGAATTAAATTTTATTTAAGAAGAACAATATTACAAGAAAAACTAGATGAATTAACTATATTACCTATAGATAAGGATCTATTAGTAAAGCTTGATTTTAAAAATTTGGTCAGAAATATTATAGTTTCGCTCAAAACTCCATTCAACTTAAACATACTCAGAATATATGAACATTAAATTGAATAAAATCAAAGGAAATGAGAGATTTTAAGGAAAAACATATAGAGAGCCTCAGCTCAAACAAATTTAAGAAACACAACACGACGTCTCAGCAATGCCAGTGCTGAGTCTTGTCGTGTAAAACCACCGTATCCTATCCTATCCTATCCTATCCTGGAATTGTCTCTGCCAAAAACCAGGGTGGTTGCCCAGTTCACTGCCACGTAAAACCGGTTCCTCCAGCTGACCACACGCGTAAGGTAAGCTGAGCGCCAAATCAACCAGCTAACAAATCCAGCATGTGACAAACCTTTTGCATCCTGCCATAGATAAAACGAAGGTTTCATCAGCTGATGACAGAGGTAAAATTAGCTAGAAGAGAACTGCTAAGCAATAGAGGGCCACAAGTGGTCCAAATTTACAGGGGCGACTGTGCTTAGTGCCCATTTGCTCTGGAGGCATGGCAGTAAAAATTGTTTTGCAAGATCTCAGGGTACCTTGGATTGGCGTAGATCAACTAGCGCCTTGTAACGACCTACTGATGCCATGCTTCCAAGATGCTTGTAGACAAAAGGATCACCAAGAGGGATATCTTTTGCACTTAAAGCCTTGCCTCCATGCTTTCCAATCTTGTTAAACAGCTCCAAAAGATATTTCCCTTGCCTTTCTGCAACCTGCAAATGAATTGTGAATTTTATGAGCTTACAGCTGCTTGTCCTTGAGCAGCTTAATTCTGAATAACTACATAGAAAAGGGAAAAAAGAAACTGTCTCCTTAATTGCCTATTTCACAATCACCAAAAGTATGCAACGATTTTAGATTAGCTAGACTATTGTGACAAAACAGTGGAAGATGGATGTGTCAGAGAGGTAAACTAGCTAGAGGGTCTGACCTGAGCTAAAGCTGGAAGCACTGGTCTCCCTGAATTTTCAAGAAAACCAGCACAGTCTCCAAGTGCAAACACATCTTCTACAGACGGGACTCGCATCCATTCATCAATACCAATCCTGTGTCAATAAGATTAGTCAGCAAGACCTTCCAAAGATAGGAATTGCAAGAAAGTAGAAAATTTTCAAATGAAATTGCTGTTTTAATACCTTCCACCAGGGGACTTGGGAAGGTCTAATGACTTCACAAACTGAGAGGGACCAACACCAGTAGACCAGACCAAAAGACCATAAGGAACAATAGTCCCGTCATTAAGAACTATATTTTTGGGGTGCACCTCTTTCACTACTCCTCGCATAAAACCGACACCAGACTGAAAAAAACTCCAGAATGTCACAAGCAGTTCATAAGAGAAATTGTTCAACTACAATAGAGACTCGAGTACAAACAAAATTACCTTGGTCAAATGATTTGTTGCATATTGCCGCAGGCTAACATCAAAGGATGACAGGATCTCATTTGCCTGTTTAAGAAAGGAAAAAAAGGCAAAACCAAAATGTTAGCAATCTAATATCTCTATGCAGAGTTATTTGTAAGCAAGTAGAGAAGCATGTACATTACCTCTATGAGGGTGACTTTGACATAATCCTTAACATGAGTATACCGGTCCCGAACATCTCTCATGATAAAATCACTCAATTCACCACTAAATTCCACACCAGTGGGACCACCTCCAATAACTACACAATGTAAAAGCCGTTTCTTTTCTTCTTCAGGTATGCCTGCAATAATATAACTCGAATAAGTCTTTCAATTTTTTTTTTAAATGATGAATTAACAGCATGGAGCTGCCTGACTGAGCAAATAAGCCAACTTCAGACACAAACGCAGAGCTTCTTTTTGCCTGGGAAGTTGGCTGGAATAGAACCATATCTAATGAGCATAAATCTAGATTCTCTTGTTAAAACCGGGAGCCAAAATTCAAGAAATGGTTCCCTGGAGTTGTTCTTGGATCAAAGAATGAGCAAATACTTAAAATATTGGACAAAAAGGAACAGCTTTGATCATTTCTTCTTCTTCTTCTTCTTCTTAATTCTATACAAACTCTGAACAAAGGCATCAGAGTTTGAAATGGAAAACAAACTTTATAATTAAAAGCAGAACTCACCTGGATTTTCAGAGAGCATAAGATTCAAGAGAAGCTTTTTCCTTATTTCTTGAGCGTGATTCACTTCTCTAAGAAAAAACGCATGTTCCTTTACTCCTTTGATACCAAAAGTCAGAGGCTCAGATCCAGCAGCAATGACAAGTTTGTCATATGCAACTTTAAACTGGTAAGGTTCATGTGGCAGTCCACCATTGCTGATTGTCTCACAGTACACCTGATCACATGAAAGTAACATCTAATTTAAGTACTTTCACATGGAAAACAACTTACATTGGATTGGCAATTGCATATCCAATCAAAAATACTATTTGAATTTGCATTAGAGGGAAAATGTAAGACTCACTTCATGCTTGTCTGTGTCAACGCCAAAACAGGAAGCCATATAAAAGTATGAGTCGGGACTTGTTGCCAGCGCAGATTGTATCCGATTAACAGGCTCAACCACAGAGCGAAACTCAAGTGTTCCAACACAAGTTGAAGCCAGCAAAGGTGTGAACACCATGTGATTCCTTGGAGATATGCAAACAATGTCATAAATTTTGGTGTCAAGTCCTTTCATGAATCGACAAGCAGCCCATCCAGTACCAAGGACAACTACCCTTGGCTTTTCACCAGGCTTTGTTGCTTCAAGCCCTGGATACCTTGGTTCATCATATTCGGATTCTGACTCCTCCACAATCCTCTCTGCAGTTGCAGATTGATACCGTGGAGTTACCCTGATTCCCCTGCTCTGCATATTCACGTGATTAATCTTCCTGAAGCTGGAAATGTACGAAAAATCACTGGCAGCTTTGGCATTTTGAAGGGAAGGTAAGGGACCTCTATGGATAGATACTCCTTCACATAATAACACATCCCCTTCACTTGAGTAACTGCCAAAGGTACCTCCTGTTCTTCTCAAGCCACTTCTAGCAACCCTTGCAAATGCCATGTCAATAAAGTATCAGTCTAGAAACAAGAGCTGATACCCTCAACCACTCAATTCAGGATCAAATATAGGAACTTTTTCTTAGTGAACCTGCAATAAAATTGAGAGAAATGAGCTAAGCAAACAGATCATATATATGTATTCTTGAAGGAAGAGCTCAATGTACGTTTATATAGAGAAAGCCAATTCAAATACTCCAAATATTGTGGAGGCTAAAGACAACAGATACAACAAGTGGAGTTATGGTCTAAAAGGCATTTAGAAATTTGTTCACCTTCGATAACGATCCTTTCCATGACTAGTTGACAAGAAAACAAAAGCCAAACTTAGCTTTCCTCATCATTTGATGGCATATACAAAGAGAAACCGTCTAGAGCAATTCTAAACGCAAACTAGCAGCGCAATAAGCTGTCATTTCTCGCCTACAACTAAAACAAAGCACATTCTTATTTGTTAACTAGCTAGTTCTAGCTGCCAAATTAACACATGCTACAAATTAGTCCCAAAAAACTGCAATCATCTAACTAAGCCTAGCTAATTAATGATTTCAATTATGCAACTTCACAACAGATCACTTCTTAACTTCTAAGGTTCGGAAGCAATTCCCCTTCATTTTGCAAGCTCTTAAACCAAAAGGCAGGAAATATAGTTCCCACCTGAAGAATGCACCATGGGTGAATTACATAACCCAAAAAGCCTAATTATCTTCTAATTTAGATGATAAATCCTCAATAGCCCAAACTTGAATTATAATCATTCAAGGAACTCTACATTTCTACTTAAGATGGTAACTTCTCTCGATGCATAAAAACGCTTGAAGCAACCAAAGTGGGCGTTGATTTAGCACAAACACATAGATACAACATGATGGCATCGGGATCAGAATATTCGTTAATTTAAAACTAATCCATATTAATTTATTAAGCAGCAGCCATTTGAAGGTGGATTTTTTAATGATCAGTCACAAGATCGAATCACAAACATCAAAACATCAAAAAACTAATTTACAAAACATGTTTAAGCTACTAATTAAAACAACCACAAAAACTCATATAAACCCCTGCAAGAAAAGATTTTGCACATAAAGAAACCTCATCCTAGTCCATTATAGAAATTTGAAACTTTTAGAGAAAAAAAGAATTGAACTTCCACAGATCTTGAAACAAAGTTAAGCACAAGAACTAAAACCCGCCACCAACCAAACTGAAAACCAGGAGTAACGCATGCCTAACACAAGCAATGACATATGCCATGCTCAGTTGCCATACTCAAAGTAAACAAGGACCAAGAACAAAAATAGAAACATTAAGAGAGGAAAAAAAAAATTACTTTCTTAAAAAAAAACACAAACTTTTCTCGAGTTCTGCTTTGAACTGTACCCAAGATTTCTGTTTTCGTTTTTTAAGACAAAGTTGCTGTCTCTTTAGTAATAATGAAACACTAAACAAGAACCAACTTAACAACAAAAACAGATTTCAAGTGTTTTATGTCTTGTTTGAGGGAAGAGAAAGAGAGGAAGAAATCAACTCACGTCAAGGAATGTGTGTGGGAAGAGAGAGAAGAGAGGGCTAGAAGAAACTAAGGAGCCGACTTGAGTTGCAAGAAAAATGTATGACTATTATTTAAAACAGCAAAAGCGGAGTCCGAGGAAGGAAGCAAAGCCGAATCATCATGTCTTCTGTTTTCGTATATTCTTATTTTGTGCGCTGGTAACGAGCAACATTGAAAAAAAAAAAACATCATGGAAATTGTTCGAGAAATGTTGCAACAGTAAAAAGAGAACGTTCTACAAAACGACTTGTTATTTGGCCCCATTTTTTCGCGTTTTGGTGTGGTTCACGTTTCGGAAGGACAATTACGTCCCTGCAGTTGTCTGCATGTGTTTCGTGTGGGTGGCTGAAGGGCATAGTTGTCAAACCCTAACTTGAAAAAAAATCTAAATTATTTTTATTAAAAAAATATTATTTAATTAAAAAAATTAGATTTAACTGAGTCAGTGTGTTTAGATTCAGTTTGATTATTTTAATTAGATTCTGATCAAGTTAATTATGTTTTACCAGTTTAATACATTTTTTGATTTAATTTTAATTACAAACTAAATTAGATTTTAAATATCAAGTTTCTCATATTAATTTAGTAGACTAGCTTAGTAAGTTTAACAATTAGAAACGTGTTTGAAATTATGATAAAAATTATTTTTTATTAAAAATATATAAAAATAATATTTTTATATTTTTAAAAATTTATTTTTGATATTGATATATTAAAAATACTGGAAAAAATCAATTTTTTTTAAAAATCTAATTTGTTTTGAAAAAGACGACTGAACCGGGAAAAAAAAAAAACAACGTAAAGGGTGCGTAAAACCCTTGTTTGACTAAGGTTCAGACAGGCTGTTAGCAAGAGTAGAGTTAATGGCGTACAGTTGGGTTGATGGTTTAAATCTCCAATCAAATCTTCCACTTTTTTGGAAATTGAAAACAAAGTCAACGGAAAGGAAACATATGATGGGGACCACAGCCCCCAAGAATCTGGAAGGGAGTTTTCGTGTAAAAGTTTTAGGCTCACGTGTCCAACAAGGTCTGCTTCCTTATTGGTCTTGATGCTGTCGCAGAGTAGTAGTAGTCTCCCATGATTCAGGATCAGGACTTGCAGCATCTTTGCTGATGCTGATTTTGATTTTTCAAACTGCGAATTAGCACCGTCAATTAGCAATACCACCGGTCACACGTTTTGAACTTGTCGGGCACTCTGGCAGGGAAATATCTCAGATTCACCGTAACATGTTTATTTTTATATTTTAAAAATATTTTTAAAAAAAATTAAATTTTTTATATTTTAAATCGCTTCAATAAAATAATATTATTTTAATATATTTTTAAATAAAAAATATTTTAAAAAATAACATGGGCATTGGCTTAAAGAGTGATGTATTGGGTTAAGTAAACCTAAATTGAACACGACCTAGAATAGTAGAAGCCTCCCATGCTTCAGGACTTGGCGGCATTCTTGCTGATGCTGATTTTGATTTTTCAAACTGTGAATTAGCACCGTCAATTAGCATGACCACAGGTCACACGTTTTCAACTGGCACTCTGGCAGGGAAATATCCCAGAAAGTCTGGTCAAATTCACTGTTGCGTGATTTTTTTTGTTTTTTTTTAAATATATATTTTTATCGTTTTGTATGTTAATATAAAAACAAATTTAAAAATAATATTATTTTAATATATTTTTATCGTTTTGTATGTTAATATAAAAACAAATTTAAAAACAATATTATTTTAATATATTTTTAAATAAAAATATCTTAAAAAACAAGAGATACTATAATACCGAACACAAATCTTAACAAGCACATGTCATTTACTTGACGGAGTAGAGAATGATGCATGGGCATAAGTAAACCTAAATTGAACACGACCTGGTGTGCCCTCCAGACACAGGCGAAGTTTGTCTGCCTGCCCAATGCTAATTGGTTCGTTCTTTCTGAACCTTTGAAATTGTTGATGACTGACTAGGTACAGATAACACAAGTCTATTCATTTTCAAGAAGTGTCTATAAAATTTCACAATTTTCTCTAGGAAGTATCATTCTGTTTATTTTTGTATTTTAAAAATATTTTATTTTTTATTTTATTTTAAATTAATATTTTTTTATATTTTTAGATCATTTTAATTTGCTAATATTAAAAATAATTTTTAAAAAATAAAAAAAATTATTTTAATATATTTCCGAATATAAAATAATCACAATTATAATATCAAATTAGCTATATAAATACAATAGTCAATGAGTTGCGTAGGTCTACGATCGGTGTTTCTCAAGCTACATGAAATATCAAGAAAACCCTAAATCGAAAAAGTCTGGAATAGATTCTTAAATTCTATTATAATAATCTCTAATGAAAAATCTAAACTAGAAATTAAATGAAATTGTTTCGTGTCAAACTCTTCTATTTAAAAAGAACTCGTCTTTGAGTCGTCTTTGAGTTCACGGTAATATATATATATATATATATATATATATATATATATATATATATAATTCCTAATGAATATATATTTTGATTATAGCATCATTATTGGCTCATGTATGTATTAAAATAGTTGAGACTTGCTTGTTCTCGAATCTGTATACCTCTTTTTAGTTGATAATCTTAGTGCTCCAACGGAGTGGAATCCTTAGATAATCTTCTTTCGCAGTAGATAATCTTAATATCAAAATACTAAAGTTTGGTATTTGAGTTGTGAACCATAACACCTTGATTGGTAAAAGAATTTTATAATTTAAATTTAGATTCTAATATAAAAGATTATATCCATCACAGTGTGATTCTATCATTTTCAATGTTTGGATCATAGTTTTAAAACCTGGTTTGGCTCGGCAGATCGACCTGGGACTTAGCTGATCCAGGAATGGAACTGGGCCGAGTTTTTTTTAAAAATAAGAGAAGTAAAAACCCGGGTGACTCGACGAGTTGATTCAGCAAGATCCGGTTAAAAATTCAATTGTAACCCATTAACGATTTTTTAAAACTAAAACGATGTCATTTTAATTTATATAAAAAAATGGGATTGACCAATGACCCGATCAAAATCCAGTAACTTGAGCCTTAAGCCCAATCGATCACCAGACTGGATTTAAAAACTCTAATTTGAATGCTCCTCCCTTTAGATTTGAGTTGTGAACCATAACACTTGGTTGGTAAATTTAGCTAGATTCTAACGTAAATATGATGGGAATCCCCTCTTTGAGTAGCATTGTGCGATATTGGGAATTGGACACCTGGTACTTTATATGCCATCCTGGGTATTTGAAGTAATTTATGTGCCTTTCAATTTATTTATTTTTATTTTCATGATGAAATTGAAATCTTAAATAAATTTTTTCTTGGTTAGAAAAATCTTCAGGATATAATTTGTCAACAAGTAAGCATATATCTTCAACATTAGATAATTTATAGCTATTTCTAGGATGTAAAGCTATGCTCAATTTAAGAAGCTCGATCGCCTGCTCATTGAATCTATTATTTAGCTCTTGCAATTGTTGATCAATGATAGCTGTAAATATATCAACTCGGTAGTAATGCTCAACTGTTACTGATTTTTTTTTACGACGAGATCATCCCATACTAGAAAAACAAGCATCCATATCAGGAACTTCAATGTCTTGATGCTTATAAAATGATGTCACATCTTCTAAAAGAGTTTCCCAACCATCATCTCTTAACTTTTGAATTAAAGTCTCTGTGGTAGTCACCAAATATATAGCATTTAAAATGTCTTGAGATTTTTGTTGTAAGGCTTGACAAATCACATCAGTAATTCCCAAAACATTTTTTCATTATATGTAAGATGAATGCAAAATCAAATGACAATAGCAACTTAAATGAAAAGGCCGCATCACCACGTTGAGAATAAGTAGATCCATCTAAAACAATGTTTTCAAGAATCATGCAAGTTGCCCTATACAATTTTATCAAACTGCAAATTGATTTGAAGTGCGAACTCCATCTGTTATCTCCAGGTCGTTGCAAACCATCTACTTGATTAACTTCTTTACCCGTTTCAATCTCACCAATATCTACTAGATGTTCAATTGTAGCTGCTTGAAAAGCCTGTAATTTATCATTACGCTTGCAAGAAACATTAACAATGTTAATAATAAAAATCAAATTCTAAAAGAAAGTGTGAACATCAGAAATGTCTCTAGTTGCAGCAATAAGAGTCAATTATAATTGATGAGCTAAGCAATGTACATAATATGCATAAGGACAATCATTAATGAATAAAGCTTGCAAACCATTCCACTCTCCACGCATATTACTATCACCATCATACCATTGGCCCCTAATATTTTGAACATCAAGATTGTGATGAGATAAAACAAAGGAAATCTCTTCCTTAAGAGTTGAAGCAGTTATATCTTTGACATGAGCTATATCAAAAAATTGTTCTCATATAAATCCACTTTTATCAACAAACCTAATAACAAGGGCCATTTGCTCTCTTCTGGATTCATCTCGAGCTTCATCAACAATTAAAAAAAGTCTTGCATCACCAATCTCATGATGAATTGAAGACTGAACATTTCTAGCAAAGACATGTAAAATTTCTTTTTGAATTTGATGTGAGGTGTATTTAGCATTTTGTGGAGCATTATCCAAAACAAAAGCTCCTACTTGCTCATTGTAAGATGCTAAAAGTTCTATCATTTCAAGAAAATTACCTCGGTTTTTTTATTCTAGATGTTCATCATGCCCTCTAAAAGCACATGTTTGAAATGTGAGTCAACGAACAATATCTATTGAAGCTTTAATACGCAATCGATTATTTAGAATTTTTTGAGTAGTTTGTCTCTTAACTACCTTCTCAATATGACATGACTGATTTTTCAAATTTTCCAAACATGTGGTAGCAAATCTATAAGCTAAATTTGGACCTTTTCTCATATGAGTAAAAAAAACACACCGCTCCCCATCATTAACTTTCTTCCAAAAATTGAATCCTTTAACAATAAATGTGTCTGATCCTGGCTTTCCAGATGGCTTACTTGAAATAAATAGCAAGGGAAACAAAATGCGGTATTTTTCTTTGAATATTCAAGCCTTAGATAACTTTTGAACCAATGAGATTGAAATCGATGAGGATGTTTTTCACCAATCAGCGGATATTCAGACATCAAAGGTTGATATGGCCCCAAATTAATGTATGCCCTTCGAATTTCATCTTGTTGATTAACCGGGTATTCCTAAATTTGAGGACGATTGCCTGGATCTCTAATTAAATGAGCAATGTCGATTCTAATAAGAGGTGGTTCACTAGTCAATGCAGGTTTTTCGTAAACTGAAGTATATTGGGGCTGCTCAACCATAACTTCAACATTACACATTAGAGTTGCTTCACTAGGCTATGAGATATCAATATTTTTCTCTTTTTCTAAAAAAATAAAATCAATTCTTCTTATTTTGTTCATGGTTCAACCTAAAATCAGAACGTATATCGTAAGAAAGAATTGGTAATTTTTGTGGCTTTGCTAAAAATAAAATATATAAAAAAAATCAAAGCATAATCAAAACAAACCCATAAAATATATCAAATTAATTAGAAAAAAAACATCACTATAACAAGAATTCAAAACAAAATTGGTAAAACTAGCAGATCTGAGAAAAAAAAAAGCAAAAATAGCAGAATTATATATATATAAAAAAAACATTATCAAATTCTAACAAACATCCCAAAACAAAACACAAATAAATTTTAAATTTAGGTTATCATTAACCAATTACCTTGTTTTGTTGGATGAAAGATGAATTAATTGGTGGGTTTGTCTTCTGCTTTAGCTTTTCCACTTACTATTCGTATTCTTATGTCTATTTTTTAACTTTTATGTAAGGGTTCTAAAAAGTGACGGCAAAGTCTTATAACCGTATGTTCTTCTTGCCATATAAATAGAAGTTTTAAAATGATCTTATATTCTTTAGCAAATATATTTACTATGGAAAGGGCCCACCTATTTAAAATAAAAAAACATTTCATCTTCCCATGTTTAAACACTAGGTAATAAAAAAAATTGAAATGTTTTATAGGGGCATGGGCCCCTGCTTGCCACCCTTTAATTCTGCCCCTGTTGGTGACATATATGACAAGAAAAACACTTCAAGCTATGTATTTATGATGGGGTTGTGAGCAATTTCATGAGCATTTAAAAAACAACTAATAGTGACCTTATCTATCATAGAAGTTGAACTAGTAGTCGTTACTTCATATGTCTCACAAGCAATTTGGTTAAAAAAGTTATTTAAGGTATTATATTTGAATAAAAAAGTTCATATTATTATGCATTTTGATAACATGTCCACTGTAAAGCTTGCAAAGAATCTAATCTTTCTTGGCAGAAATAAGCACATAGATGTACGTTATCATTTCTTACATAATCTTTACAAAGAAAAGATAATAAATATGGTTCATTGTTAAAGTGAGGACCAAATCACTCAAGTCAGTAGTGTTTAAGTAGTTGAGAAGTACACTTGAAGTGATTACTATAAAATATTTTTAGGAATTAGATGTCAATTTTACTAATTTAAGGGAGAGTGTTAAAAATAATATTACTGCTATAGTCAAGGAATGATAAGCTATTCTTTATAAAGCAAACCAATTCTGTTATTCTTGTGAAATCATTCTCCAGAAAACCTAGTCTTTAAGAAGTTGTTTCTGTTTTTTTGCTTGTAAAGCTTTAGAAACATATCAATTTATTATATAATGTATTAGACTTGGGATAGTAATTCTTATTTCCTAGTTTAAATTGCTTTCTTTATGAGCTTATGATGTCTATTTAATAGGCATCATTTATTTGAATAAGGTAAGAGATTTTTGAAGAAATCTGATATGTTATTTCTTCAATACATTATTTTGAAATTTTACATTAACACTTTGTTGTGTTAGCTTATTGTTGGCTTGATCATGATAAATTTGGAAGTGGAAAGGCTTGCGACATATCAAAGTGTTTTATGTGGTAGCCATTCATAGAAAGCTTTTACTATTTTAGAAAAATATTGAAAAAAAATCCATTTATTTTAAACTTATTTTAACTAATTAATATGTACGATGATAAGCATGATGATGATGATCATTGTCGATTATATATATATCCACCACCCACATCAACAATCGGGTTGTAAATGATTTGAAGTTAGATTTAACAATATTCATTACCTATTAAATAAAATAATTATCTAAAAAAACCCACACCCTCAATAATATTCACTAATATCTATCAAGTTTAGATTAAATTGTGCTTAGTTATTAAGTAAAAAAAACTAAAATGTATGGGATGAGTATTATTAAGTCGACAATGTGCAACATCTCACATTTCAGTGTGAATATATTGTTCAATGATTTTTCTTTCAATTTGGTCCTCTAATTGTTTTTTGCTGTGATTGCATCTTTTTTGGACCAAATTCAAGGGCAGTTGAATCAAATTTCTTGACTAAAAATAAAACTAAAAGACAATGAATCAAAGTAGAAAATGCACCATAAATGGGTAATGGTTTCAAAGTTTACACAAAAAGTTTAATTTAGCCCTCAATTTAGTTTTGGTATAAAAGTTTATTTTTGTTATTTTTAGTTCTTTTGAGAGAGGAGAGAAAGAGAGAGGTCGTCAGATTTCTACAGTAGAGAGAGAAAAATATCATTGATACCTATTTAAGCCACCAAAACAGTTGATATTTGTGTCAAATGGTTTCATTTGATAATGAGAGTTCATATTAGGTGTTTTGTTATCTTTAAAATTCATGAAAAAATAGATCTGAGCCCGGGAAGATTTTTGTTTTTGGGTTGATTTCAGTTTTTTAGATTTTTTTGGGTTTTTGTTTTATGGTCATTAATAGATTTATCATAATTTCTAGGGTGTTTTCTATATGTTTTGGGTAAAAATTAGGTTAAAAATCATTTTTTTTTGCTAAAAAACCTTAGGCCCATATTTTTGGCCACCATAGAGGCCAGATCTAGATAAATCTGATGATGTGTTGTCTACCTCAGCAGGCAACATGTCTTCAAATTTATTTATTTTTTTAAAAAAATTGTGTTGTCCTCACTAGATGCAACAAAAAATGGGTCCTAGTGTGCAAGCCTTAACAAAATGGGCCAAATAGGTTGACCAGATCCAACAATGCTTGTCCTTTGCTTTATTTATTTTTATATTTTTTAAATTAATGTGTTTTTGTAATTATTCTTTTATTTATATTTAAATTAGAACCATTTCTTTTTTTTTATTTTGTTTGTAGAGCCTCTTTTAAATTATAATTTTTTTTATTTTATATGTATTTAATTTTTAAAGAGATTTTCCTTATTCATTTATAATTTTTTTTTTAATCTTTTGTATAGATAAATTTTATTTTTTCAAATATATATTATTTTAATTTTCAGATAGTATTTCTAATATGTTCAGCCTTACATGATATTTTTTTTTCCTTTTATTTTACTCAATCAATTTAATGTGTATCTATTTTTATTATTATTTAATTGAATAAAAAATTATTTTAATAAAAATTTTAGCAAATATAACCGGGTAAATATTCCTTCTTGTGAGATGAAATATCTTGATCTATATATAACTTTTGATTTTTTCAATTTGATTTTTATTTATTTTTTAATACATATAATTATCGATATATTTAATTATATGTATATATAAATCTTTTAATTTTTTACCAAACACATTAGAAAAACCTATATATATATATATAATTGTTTTTTTTTTCGTTGAAAAAATTATATAGCCCGCAACGTGTCACATGAGCTATAATGGGTTATAATGGGTGATATCCAACTAATTGAATGAAAAGGCCGAGTCACTAATCACATCAACAGCACTCTACTCTGCTTGCAAGGGTGACCAGATCGGGGTAACAAAATAATAGATTTGGGGTCAGAGTTTTAACTAATTAATTACGTCTCAATACTTGATCATGACCATCAAGTTAATACCATGAACAGAACATTTGATTGGTAAAACAACGTAGTAAAATCTTGTTTTTGGCCTGGAATCTTCAAGGAATTTAGGAAAAGCAATGAATGAACTTTGAGTTTTAAGATTTTGCAGTGTACCAGCAAGGAAAAGGGAAAGGAAATTGAGAAGAATCTGAGAAGAGAACAGTTTTCACTAACTTTATCACGAATTACAAAATGACAGTAAATGTGGCTGTGGCTTTTACACAGCAGAGTTAAACCATAGCAGCCTAATTAACAACCTTATAAATTAAGACCAGGATCATACATATGACGCTTGTAGAGACATTAGTTACAGTAACAACAAATATTACAGTCAAAGTTTCCAAGTCCTGTGCTGGTTAGTAGGGTTTTTTTATGTTGGTGATGCAAACCCTTCTTCAGGATTCCCAAAAATCCGATTCAAGAACATGGCTAAACGAACTCCACCTTGAGCAATGCGTTTCATGACAATTGGCATCCTCGAATCGAAATAATCATCTATGATCATGCAACATATTTTCAAGTATTAAACTTCAACCACACTCTTTAAATCTTAATATTTTGGATTTTATCAGATTGTCATTAGTGTGCAATGTTGTCTTTAGGTGATATGTACGTACCTGCTAGAGTTACACCTTCCTTGACGCCTTTGTAACCCCATTTGCAAGCTATGTTTATGCTCTCTGTGGCATACCTACACACGTAAAAGGCAAGCATGATTAACAATTCTGAACTACGTAACCTAGTGAGAAATCCCAGTTATTTACATGTTGTGTTTTGAAAGAAACATGTAGATGTCTAGAATTAGAGAACTCACTTGTCAGGACATGAAAGGAGATCATCACAATCTTTCCATGATGCTACATCGTCAAACCATATTCCCTGTGTAACATGGCAGCAATATATAACAGTTAGTTGAAGAGAACCAGATGTTTAATGTATACATGAAGGTGAAGTGAATAGGCTAATTGGTCTTACATCAGTGAAGTTCCCCTCTATGGCTTCTTGCAAGAGAACCATGTCATTGTCATAGAAATCTTTTAGAGCTGTAAGAATAATCTCCCTGTCCCATACCTAGATAAGCAAATTCAACTTCAGTCGTTCATAAGAAGAAGGAAAAAGAAAAAGGACACTGCCCTGCAATATTATTTGTACAGGAAAACTGCCACTGCAATACACATCATAAGCTGAGGCTACAAGGATGGTCATTGATGGTACTCACATGGTGAAGATTAGATTTGTGCCTGAACCATCGCAGTTCAACGGTGTTTCCTCCTTCATCACTAGTGAATCCAACATGCATTGGCTGTAAAAACAAGAAGAAACTCATTGACTTGTGATAAAAGAAAGATAAGACGTGCAGCACCGGAACTGTCTATATATATATACCTGATGAATATCTCCCATGAAGTGGGACAAGAATAACAAGGCTTCTGTCAAATTATCTGCAAAGTTAATATAACCATGTAAATCTCAGGACTCCAACAGTAAAATCATAATCCTGGAATGTGGAATTCCTTACATCGACGATCTGCAGTGCCGTCCCTATAGTGCAAAAGCTGAGAGGTAAAATTTTGGATGGCACCATCAACACAAGCATCTTTCACACAATCCCCTAACACAAAGTAACAAATTAGTTACAACAGTATACTAACGACTGAAAATAATAGTGATAATTATGAGGTACAAATTAGCTTACTCGAATAATCAAATGTGCAGGCTTTGTCTGGTGTGTCAATGAAGTGAAGTGGGCTAGTCCACCTGTATCTATACCAATGACGGATTTGGTCAGGCCATATGCAGAGTGCCGATAAGTCGCCCTTGAGGTTGTGGGGCAACAAGTTTTCTACAGCATGTGCTGCCTCAGGCCCTAAAAGATTCTGCTAATTGAAAGGTGACTTTTAGTCATGAAAGTTCAGCTGTGAGTAAACAAGAGGACTCATAGTCTTGTTGCAAAATAAAAACGCATCTCCTGACCATTTCTTTAAGGCAAAGTAAGCTCGCTTATCCATCATGTAACAATTTTTTGATTTTTCATACTTTGATGTACCTTTCTTAAACGGGTATTCTGTGAGCTGAAAGACATTTGTAAATAACTTACGGTTTTATTTCAGGCAAGAAAGGCCATATTTAGGTCACTAACAAACACAATTTAAAACTTGTAAGAATTAACTAGTAAATGGGGAAGCAAATTTCAGGACTGCAATCATGATTTCACGGGTTTGTTGCTTGAGCAAGCTAGCATTTAGGCGTATGATGCACAACTCCCAGATGCCAGCCACTCTAACTGGTTAAGTCCCTATAATTCCGGCTCACAGGCCTTCATTGGATCCATTGTTCTGTGTTCAAGGTGGAAGAGGACCAAAATCACAAATAAACAGACTGTTGATATCCAGAAAATGGTTTGAATTAACACACGGGAAACGGTAGAGAATTTATTGCGTTTGAGAACGCGGTGCAAACCACGTTCTCAAAAAATTCAAATTTTTTTTTTACTAAAATTTAATATGATTTGTATGTTTTGGATCGTTTTGATGTGCTGATATTAAAAATAATTTTTTAAAAATAAAAAAAATCATTGACATGCATTTCAGTATGAAAAGTCATTTGAAAAAAAATCACTACCATACTGCCAAGCACTTTATAGTAACAAATTCAAATTCAATTTATTGGTTGTTATCTCATGATGATAAATATTAGCCTCTAATGATGATTTATCTTCCTTGATTTTTGATATAATTTTAAACATATTTCACACCTAAGACCTTTGGACCTACTTCCTAGAAGAAAGGATACGATATATTACCTGTGCAATCCGACAAGTTATTATATGACCCTCCTTGCTCCATCCCAGAGCTCCTGGCAATGAAATGGAAGCTAAACCCGCAAAAAATACAAATGCAAGAGCACACAATCTCAGCAAACCTCTAATCCTATCCATATCTTTATTTTTTTCTCAGCTTGAACTGCTTGATGTTTTCTTCCTCCAATATCACAAAACATGAGAAACGAAATGAGCCACTAATTTGAGTTTTGGATACATATATAAAAAGCTTAGAAAAGGTTCGGTTACATTTACACAATAAAGAAAGAAGGGTTCTTATTGAGTACAAGCATTAAATTCCACTCTTGAGTACCCTTCAAGTTGACATTTTCCATGTGCAAGAAGGGCATATTCGGGAATATCCAAGACAATGCGTACCGCATAACAGGAATGAAATCAAGAATTGGTTTAAAAGATTAGTTCGGAGCTTGCTTAACAGAGCTGACAATGAGTAAAGTATTACGCATAAGGTAAGTTCGTGCTATATATAAATTGGAGCGGCGGTCCCCGCTCTGTGTAAGCAACTGAAGATGCTTCTTTCTCTCTTTATCTTCATGCTTGAGCAATTTTCACGTAAGAAGCAAAAATGCGGTTCAGGGTGGCAGCTAACCGAATGCCCCCTTGGGCTAGTCTCTTTTCCACAACGGGCAGCCGGGAAAGAAAGTAATCATCTGCAGCGCAAAAGATCAAGGATTAAAAACTATTCTTAACAGAGTGCGGCTGAAATTCAGGTAGTTTATGACGTGAGAAAACAGTCTATTTGTTAAAAAACTTGCTGGATTGAGTTTGCCGCAGTCCACATGCATAACATGCTGGATTGAACTGGACATGTGCATGGTTAAATACATGAGAAGCATGGTCCAAATGTCCATACGATATTGTGTTGACTCCAAAGACCTTTGCATTGTCCAATCAAATATTGGAAGGTCCGATTTTGCGGCTTTGAGCATAGAGATAAAATGATTCGTGGATAAAATAACACGTAAAAAAACACAAATATATAGCATTTTCAAGGTTAGTTGTGATAACAAAAATGGCATTTCCCCCCTTACTTGGAATAAAATAAAACCAATATCAACAACCTGCAGGGCACGCTTTGCACCAGTAGGAAGCAGGCAAGACTCATGAGTATAAGCTTTACATGAGTCACATTTTAATCATATGCAAGGCTACCCTGATCTAGCTTCTGTAACAAGAATCTAAAATTTATTGATTGTTTGATTGAAGAGAATACCTTCCAGAGTGCTTCCAGGCGAGGCATTCTTGTATGCAAACTTGCATGCCAAACTAATGCTTTCAGAAGCATAGCTGCACAATTTGAAGGGAAAAGGATCAAGCCATTAGTTACCAACTCCTTGCAACTGATGGATGAAGTGAATTTATTCCCCGAATGCAATGAAAAACTTGCATCTCGAGCAATCAAGTCTAACTCTGTATGGGAGAATTGACATGCTTATGTGTTTCAGCAGTTTCAAACGAGTAAAGCTTTCACCATTCCGAAAATAGCTCTTTCAGTGCATGGTTGATTGCACTATTACAATTTACATGTCTGCCATTACGCAGATGAAGCATGCAAGGAAAAAGGAATATACTTACGGGTTTGGACAGACTGTGTGGTTGTGTGCACAATGCTCCCATAGTGGTTGTTGATTGGACCAATTTTCCTATCAACAATGAAATAAAGCAATCAAAAAAAGCTTCTCACTAAAAAAAATAGCAAATAAATAAAGCAAAAGCAAAATCCAGGAGCATGCACTCACACAAAATAAAAATTTGTGAAGCAACAAATTCATATCCCCAAGTTATAACTTTCATGTGATTTATATAGAACAGTTCAGAACAATAAAAGAAGCAGATATATCGAGTACTGTCCTTCAACACTACTGATACCAATGTACATGCTATTTTCCAATTATAAATCAGAGAAATAGGTTAGAAGGAAAAGTATACTGTTATATTATTCTGAATGGCCCGAATCATGGTCGCAAGATCTGAACTGTAGAATGTCTTCAAGGCTGATTCAATAATCATGTTGTCCCATACCTGAGAGAGAGAATAACAATATTGAAACTGATATAGGAGACTATATAATGCTAATGACATCCAAAAACACATGGGAAAGAGCATTTGTTGTTCCAGAAACATATAAACGATGACCATTATTTGGAAACCATATTGACCCACAGGTTGGTGAAGAGAACAAAATGAGCATAAAAGAAGGTCATGTCAAAGTAATTTGATGGTCATTAAAGTCCACGATGCTTTTCTATTTAGATCAAAAGAAATCAGTTGCCTTGACTGCATTGCTATATATTGCTTGTTGACAGACCAACTTGGATACTCTCAAATTCTTGAGAACATGATGAATCATGTTTAAACTTGATTTTTTACATAGTTTTCAGATATATAATTAGCAAGGTACTTGAATTTATGCTAAAATATAATTATTGATTTGAATTTAAACACGATTCATCATGTTCTCAAGAACATGAGAGGATCCAAATCCATTCCATGCACATTAACTGTCTCAAAACATTCTCTTTGTTTATAAGGGAATCATCCTCCACGTGTGTAGATTAACACACTACAGAAAAGCTTACATGGTGCAGGTTTGACTTCCTACGGTACCAATGGACTTGTATTGTGTTTCCTCCCAAATCTCCAAGGAAACCTACATGCAGGGGCTGTCATCACAAAACAAGTTCTGAAATCAGGTCAGTAGACAAGTGAGTCAAGTTAAATGGCTCTGCAGCCAATAGATGAGCATTACTAAACATCATCACATATAAACCACAACAAATAAAGTATTTACTAATATCACAGAAGCACTCCAAAGGAGTAGAGACCCAAATAAGGCATTGTCCAGTTATGTACTAAAAAGAAAGCCTTCAGAAACAAATACTTCCTGTTCAATGATGACAGGTTTCTATTCCAAGGTTTCCTTTTAGTTCTTCAGTGTTGCATGTCCATAGAAGCAATTCCAGAGAAAGAATTTAAGATTTCTAATTATATATGCAGAACAATCCAGTTACCATGCTAATTAAGATTTAGCACCCTATGTGCTGTATTAAAGTTGTGAAGTCTTAGCAATAGGCAACAGGAGCAGACCTGGTGTACATCTCCAATAAAATGTGATAAAAACATAAGTGCCTCCGTCAAATTGTCTGCACAACCAACATAGGAATAGTCTGCATATCATACTTTGCAAAAGGAAATGTCATGATATATAGCACTTGCATGTGCCAAATTCAATGATATAATGCTTGCTTACAGTTTGACTCTGAATTGGAATTCTGATATAACGATAAAAGTTGGTTCGTGTAGTTATAAATTGCTCCAGTAACACATCTATCTTTACGTCCAGAAGAGTCATGACAATCCCCTGAAAGAAAGCTGGAGAACATTAAAAGGGCTAATATTTGTCTCTATACCCCAGCAAAGTGGAAAGCATGAATGCAACTCAACAAAAAAACTACCATTGAATTTACATAATAGTGCAAACAATATTTAGCTGAACCAAAGAATAGAAGGGGCAAGCCGAACTTACTAAAGTATTCATAGTTACACCTGAAATCTGGCGTATCAACATAGTGTAAAGCACTACTCCAGTGATAGTGGAATCGGATCTCATCAGGCCAAGAACAAACATTTGCAAGATCACCTTCAGCAGACTCTGGAAGCAATTCCTTCACTGCAGCTAGAGCTTCTGCAGTTAGATACCCCTAAAGAATCAAAAGTGCTTCATCAGATAGGATTAACAATTGCAATATTCCAGGCAGATTCTGGGCTAGACTCAATCTCTACATGGTACTTATTATGTGGTTGCACATTCCCATTATGTACTTTCTATGGGAGCCAGTTTTGCTTTATTTGCAGGATTTTACTATTGGGTGGGTAAAATCACTCATTCAGTCATTATCTTCTAATCATTAACAAAGATACCCTAAAAAAACTCACAAAACCTTGATCATTATCGTTGTCCACACATCTCTCGTTTAGATTTAAGTATTTGTGGTCCCACAATATGCGACCAGCAAATGCTGAAATGTATCAACAAGTTCAGGTATAATAGTAGTACTGGAGATTTTTCCTTAATCTCAAAACTCAAGTTCAGTTGAATTAAGTCTCAATTAAAGTTGTCTAGGACGGGTGGATTAAATTACCAAAAAAACGACTCCTAAACAGGAGCATGTATGCAATCAAGGCTAGTCTAAAAGTCCAAGAAGAATTGGAATATTCGATGAAAGCAATACCAACAGTTAGTAAAACCAAACGTTTTCATTTTCTTAACAGCTATAATTCAAATTCTCAATCAGTCAATCACCCCACATCCAAAATGATAAAAAGAAAACTACCTAAGCAGACCTACAAGCATAGCAAGCAAATTAAGTGAACCCAACAAAGATCAAATTCTGATCACTGAGAGCCAAATACAAAATTGACAACTTAAAAAGTCCAAAATTATAAAGGATAAAGACCAAATCTCACCTCTGCAATTTTGCAAGTAGCATAATGACCTTCCTTTCCCCAACCAAGAATCCCAGTAACAAATTGAAGAAGAACAAGCGCCCTCAAAGCCCACAACAGGCCAGACACCCCCATTTCTGTTCAGTCAATAAAGGGTGAGTTTCACTTTCAACTAAACCCCCTTGCTTGGTTTCTGAGAAAATGGAAGAAAGAAGACAGAACAAAAACGGTACAACATTTCAAGGGAAAAGAAACAGCTCAAGTGACCCACATGGATAAAGTTACGTAATACAGTGAAAATGACCCACATGGATTAAGTTGCGTGATTGAGAAGGGATACGGTGAAAGTTTCAAACTTTGAGATTAAAGTTTGTTTTCCTTTCTTTCTTTTTCTCTTGGCATTTTCTCGGGAAACAAACAGAAACTAGTTTAAAATAAGATTAAGAAAAGGAAAATGAGGGAGATAAAAAGGGACTTCTGTTTGTGCAACGAACTTACCTAACTGAGAAGGTGATCAATCTGGGCTGGCCTGTGTTGTCCCAATTGCTTGCTTGGGATCATGATGCTTATATTTGATTTTGGATGGTTGCGGTAATATGAGTAACACTAGTTTCTAATGGGGTTGGTTTGGGGAAAGTTACACTATGGTATACTAAGTTTTAATTCTGTTCATTTTGATACATGGACATGTTAAGGCTATGCCTTAACAAACAAGCAATTTTAGAGAAGAAAATCAGAAGAAGAAGAAGAACATTTTCTACCAACTTGAAACACCTTTTCAGTTCTGCCCTTATCAGCCACTTACTTCATTCTGTTTCTAGCCTTTTCTAGTTATGACTGCAACCATCTATACATGTTCACCCTCCTTCGAATAACTTCATTCACAGCTGCTACTGGAGTTGGTGCAGACGGAGATACCTCTAAGGTAGGAGGTCGATAGCCATATAGCTGAATGATAGCTCGAATTGTACCACTATTGAGCTTGAGACAACCAATTATACCACTTGTTTGGATTATGCATGGTCATACATCTTAGATAGGTTTCTAAGCACTGGTTAACCTTTTCTACCTGACTATTGATTTAAGGATGGAATGATGTGCTCATAAATAACCTAACTCTTAGTAGTTTGAATAGTTCTTTCCACAAAAGACTTGTGAAAACTTTGTCTCTATCAGTTGTATACATGTTCCAAGAATAACTGAGCAATGTCTTGAGCTGTAAAAGGATGAGTTACAGCCAGGAAATGTTCATATTTTGTGAATCTATCAACAATTACCAGTATAGCATTCTTCCCCATTGACTCTGGCAATCTTTCCACAAAGTTCATTCTTATGTTCTTCCAAATACCTTCTGGTATAGGTAGCGGCTGCAGTAAACCAGGGTAGGGTACTCCTTCCATCTTAGCTTGTTTACACACATCACAATCTTCCACAAATCCTTTAACTGAGGTTTTCATGCAAGGCTAGAAAAACATTGCTTTAAGCCTCTTGTATGAATTCTGTACACCTGCATTCCCTCCCACTTGAGAGTCATATGTTATACTTTCTAGCTTCTCTCTCAGATTTCCTCTGCTACCAATCATAATTCTATTGTTATACCTCAAAACCTCTTCATCATATAAATATTATGGCTAGTTTTTCATGTTAATCAACTTTTTAGTCACAATCTTCTTGAATTGTTCATCATCTTTATATGATTCACTGACTTCATCAATCCTGTTTAGTTTTGAAGTACTCATCCCATCCATCGAGCTTTTGAAATTGCATACATAGAGCTTTTAAAAACTCTCCCATCCAATCAAGTACTCCCCCACCTAAGAGTCCTTCATACCACACCCCTGCCTTGCCATCCAAATAAAGAGAAGACATTTCAACCCACTGTTGAATTGGTATGAAGTTCATTTTGAAGAACTTCTTACATCTCCTTAACCAGCTTCTTGGACTCTCTCCATAAAAGGACGTCAATGTGGGTCTCCTCTCTGTAATTCTTGATTTCCAGGATCATCTCTTCTCTGGTTAGTTCTTGTGCAAGGAATTATTCCACCGGTCTCCATGGTTCTTGGATGAGAAAGTATTCCACCAACCTCTAAATTGGTTCTACTTTTTTTTGTCAACTTCTTTGCTTTCTCCGAGAGTCTTGAGTGATGCCGAATTGCCTCTAAATTGCGTTGTTAGTAAACAATAATCACTTTCCATCAATCGAGTACATGGATTTTAACGTTTCAGTATACCAATTTTTTATTATGCCAATCAAGCACGCTTTTTTTTAGAGAAATTCCCTATAAAATAATATTGTATAATTAGATTAAAAAAATAAATATTTTTATTAAGTTGACAGAATTATTTTTCAAGTTGTAAGATTAAGTTCATCAAAGACAACGATGCAATCTAAAGTGTTAGATGAAAGTTGTATAAGAAAATAAACAATAAACGAGGTAAAGATAAGCAATGAATTGAGTATTTGGTACCTTGAAGTTGTTTAGTGTTTACAAGGTGGCACATATGTGAACTTATATTGCTTTTTTGAGCTTTTAACAAATACAAGATAGTGAAGAAACTGACTGCTGCTTGAAATGCTTATTTCTGATATATGCAGGACACTCAAAATCACAGATTTGAAGGACAAGTCTGGAGAGCCAGAGTTGTTATTGAGAAGCCATTATAGTAATCGTCTCCGTCGGAGCACCATTGGAATCATTCACTGCATAGAGCTTCAACCACAAAGCGTTTTACAACTCCAGGACAGGGGTCACCAAGTTTAGCTGCTGATATAGGAATTGAACATCCTTCATGGCCAATGCAAGCCTGTAATTATCATTCAAACGTGTAATAGATGAAGAGAAGCAGGAGGAAGGTGCTATGAGTAAGATACAACCATTGATGGAGGACAAATTTATTTCACTAGTCCAAAATAGGAAGGTGCTATGATTAATAGTAGAATAGTAATGAGATAACCAGCAATAGTATGGCTCAAAGGAAATGGACTCTTAACTAAGAAAAGGTTGCTATAAAGAATTCCAAGAAGGCATTTGAAGGAAGCGGTGACTCATTAAGCCTCAATCCTTCTAATCGCCAGAATAATATCCAGATTTCACATGATCCGATAAATTTGATTGAATAAGAGAATGCGCTTAGCAACCCAGTTGTGTATACAATCATTTTATGAGATTGATATCAAATGCACTGTGATTGTAAAACCAAACCCGAGTATGTAACAATTTGGGAGTTGACAAGGCAAGATACAAAACCCAGGCTTGTCTGTCAGAATGTCATCCTTCAACATTTAATGCAATGCGCAAGAATTGAAATTATCTTTCAGATAACATGCCTCTTAAGTCTTCAACACAATGAGGAGCCAATAGTGGCAATTACTGTTACGATAGCATCTGAAATATGTGACTCATGCAAGCCAAGATTAAATGCTTGGAGAACTGAGACAGAAACTAGACCCAGGTAGCAAACTTGGGGTCATCATAGAATTATACTCAACTCAGCAGGTCCCTGTGAGATCCAAGAGTTTTAGATTATGCTGCGAAGTAAGTTTTTGTTACCTTCTGCACAATTGTTAACACGTCAGCATGACAATTCCCTGGAGTGAACGTTCCGCATTTTCCTTCAGGAGTTCCAAAGCTAGCAAAGTTGATAACAGCAATGTGCCATCCATGTTCACAGGTCAGCCGAACTTCTGGACTTTGAGACATGAACTCTAAGTTTGGTTTCCAGGAATCAGCTGGTGGAGGATCATCTTCTGATACAATAGAGCATATATCTTGGCCAGTTCGTGTGAGCAGAGAAATCTGTGAAGGGTCACCTCCAAGTTCTTCATGTAGGACCAGTAGGTTCTCACCAGGATGAACCCAAGTGCGTGGAATATGATACCTGAGCAATGATACCTCTTCTCGTTAAATAGGTTAGAGAGAAATGATAAATTACTTACAAATGATTTCATCATTTGTAATTATGTTTTAGTTATGAGGTAACTTGCAAGTGCAATAAAATGAACATTAGATAAAATACATGGAAAAGCATTCCCAGAACAAAAGAATTGAACCTATGATCTTGGTTCTCATACAAGGAATTTATTTTGCTAGTCTTACTGTATTCATATAGAATAAACACTGAGTATTACACTTACAGTGTTTGAGCAGGTTGACCACATTTCTTTTGGCATTTAAATGAATTGTAAGCTCCTCTGTAATCACAATTGTCGGTGCAACCGGCTGATGGTGATAGATAGGCGGACCAATATCGTCCTATGCTTTGCCCGTTAATCCATGCCTGGCCCTTCCCCATGCTTGCTAGATTCAAGGCTAGGGGACCGTTCCCTTCAGGAGCAAGGATAGTAGCCTAAGAATGAAAGCAAAAACCAAAATAAGGATGCAGTAGTCCGGTGGTGAACTCCTAGGAAAAAGTAACTTCAACAAGTGACTGGAGAAGAGCAGAGCCTGATTTGAAATATGTGCTTTATTTAACTGGCACCTTACAGTTCATTATCGATAGAACTGAACAAAAGTTGTAGCTTGTAAATTCAAGCTCATAATACATAAAATTTCCCCTAGCCTGACTCAACTGTTTCACAATTTTTCTTCATCAATAATAGTTTCTCATCACATATCTACAACACAGAAACTTCATTTTCATGATGGGCAAATCAACAAAGTTTTCCAGGAAAAATGACAACGGCAATCTACTTAACAAGAACTGTCAAGGCGTTCAAACATCCATGAATGCTAAACCATAGAGGTGCTTGATATGTGAAAAAGAAGGGAATCATCAAACCTATAAAGCCATAAAAGGGATCGAGAAACAAGAATGATGGCTTAACTGCAGCCAGTGCTAAGTATGAGAAATATAAGAGAAATCTTTCATCAACCAATTCTTGAAACATATGCATTATACACTTAATCATTAAAAATTAATGAACTAATACCTTTGACGGTTGAACGTATCCACTTACCTTGTACCATATCAAGCTCTTATTAACAGGTAGAGAAGTCCCCTGACTCCACAGTGAACTATTTGCAAGACTGACGTTATCCAGTCCAAGGTATTCCCCTTCAAGTCCCACCTGGAGAGGAGAAAATGTTTAGGGCAGCTAAAGTTGAAATCTTCTTGGTGATTAACAGGAGTGAAGTGTTCTCTTGCATGGAGGGTGGGGGGTCCAGTAATAGGCTGTTCTCAGCGCAAGGGCTTGGTATTTTAATTTCTTTTTCTCAGAAAAAAGACAGTTAACTTGTGATGTCTAGAAATTGAACTTCGTTTGGCAGAGCTTCATATAAATAGATTACAGAAAACTCTATATAGGACAGAATCTTTCCAAGTCAAGCTGTATATAAGATGTATTTTAACCTGGTAGGTCCATTTCCCGGAAGAGAGATCTTTCTTGCTCTTGTGCAAGTCAACAAGAAAAACAGAATGAATTCCAGCTCCTTGAACATCAAACCATGGTCCGTAGTTCTGATGCACAGAGAAAACATTAGAGATGCTAGTAACAAGCATCAAAGATAGCTTAAAATAACTAGAGACAGGTTTGTTGCTCCAAGGACCAGGTAGTTTAAATACACGAAGCATCGTATGCTACTAGAGGAGTAGCAAGAGCAGTGAGATTCTATGCATGTTTAAGGGGCTTGTATTGATACTTTGTTAAGAACGTGAAAAAAAAAATCATCAATTAACAAAATGGCACACGGACCAGGAATGTAGAATTTTCCCTTAGATTATGAGGGAAAAGGAATGATTTATGAACAAGAGTTGACAAATAACATAAGCAAAAAAATAGTCAGTGAAATAACATAAGCTTAAGGCAGACACTTGAACAAGAAGCATGTGCACGTGCATCT
Source organism: Populus x sibirica (assembly GCA_019202695.1). Classification (NCBI taxonomy): domain Eukaryota; kingdom Viridiplantae; phylum Streptophyta; class Magnoliopsida; order Malpighiales; family Salicaceae; genus Populus; species Populus x sibirica. The sequence continues at coordinate 1,067,578 of JAGMVL010001940.1, read as the reverse complement.
ACATGTTCATATATTAAGGTTGGCAAACTCTTATAAAGCGATGGAAATCTATGAGGGTAGGCCACCCGCATACAGACCACTAGCCAAGAGATTTTCAAATGGGTCATAGCAGGGCAGAAAGAAGAGCTAAATTGTCCAACACTCATGGAGTTTATTCCTCGTATGGATTGGGCAGGAAGACACTGCGAAAAAGTCCAATACTGATTTTGTGCCAATGCATATCGACTTGCAGAGAACATTTAAAACTGATCAGATGGTGCTTGTGTTCACACATCAGTACAATCTACTTGGAAAGTAAATGAATCTGTCATTACCTGTACACCAATCAGCATGCTTAAAACATCCAGTGTGTTATTCCCTTCTTCAAGACTAATTTTCTGAGTGAGTGAGAAGCTTGCATCATCATGATTGCCATATCCGAAAGCTGAAGTGTATCCAATATGCAATGTGCACCACTTATCATAATAATTCAAAGACACAATAAGCAAAGCGGCAGCAAATGGCTTTGAAAATTATTTATTACAATGGCTGATAATGTATCCGCAGGCAATTAGCTAAAATGGGAACCCTGTAATTCAAGATGATTCCATGTGAAATGATAACAACAGATAAGCAATCAGAGAAACTGAAGATGTAAGAATGCTGGCTGAAAATATGATGAAACAGCAGCTAAAAACAGATTAGAGTCATGAAAAATGAAGAAAAAGGGCAAAATGAAGCTTCCAATACAGAAATTAAAACCAATCAAGACAGAAGAAGACCTGCATCCTGAACAAATAATTTAAATCAGCTGGAAAAAAAATCCATAACAAAATCTCAACATGAATTAGCATCATAGAGACAAAAGTCATATATTGCAAAATCAAGTCAGATAGCCACTATAGCAAACCTACCTACAAATCTCTTGTTAACAAAAACAAGTGCTGCATGCCCCAAACTCTCAATATTCAATAAGTGTTCTTTGTCTTGTCCAGCTTCCACATAAAGACTGCCAATATGGTGAAGCAAAGCCCGAAGGAGAAGGGAACCCAAAATTAAAGAGTCATGAGAAAAAGTAGGAGTTAGTATGGGTAAAAGGTTCGTGAAAAAAGACACCAATCTTCTTCAGAAAAAGACTAAATACAGCATAGATTCAAATGATTTCTGAAAGGAAACAAAAACATATTTCAGAGGCCTGCTTAGTTTATTAAATCACTTTCCATCTGAACAAAAAACAAAAAGGTTGGTAGAAACATTTGATTTCGAAAAGAATAAATTTAACTGATCATCCAAGTTTTCCAAGTTAACTAGATGTAATCAATTACTCGTCCGCACAAGAACCAACAATATTAATGATGAAGGCCGGATGAATTACCTGGTTGAGTACCATAGAAAATCACTGGTATCTTTTGTTGTATTAATCTGCTCCAGTAAACCTGGCTTTGTAAAAGAGTTGTTACCCCAAATACCCACTTCCTCTTTATACCAACTCCATGGTGATGCCGCCACTAAATTTCCATCAACAGTGGTGGAGCGGGAAAACAAAGCATCTCCTATATGTCTTTGCGTAACAACCTTCAATACAAAGAAGGATGCGAGAAATGAATTGCTGCGTAATTTAAGCATGTCTTTTGCCTATAAATTTGTGTGAATGATTGCTACACTTATCAATACAGTCACATAATCACCACGCAAGATTTTCATTTTCCTATGTACCAGCAAAAGAATTTTGTATTGAAGGTTGTAGTCTTTAGTCATTTATAATCTTTCGATGAGTACCTTAGCCGTGTTGAAAATGACATTCTTGCAATCTGCAAGTATGCTCACAGACCATGCAGGAAGAAAATACGTGTTGCCGTTAAATGTGACATTTGCATCTGAACCACTGTCATAATTGGCAAGAAAGGCTGCACAATCATTGGAATGCTTATAGTAGACATGTGCCTGATGAAACGAAAGAAAAGGGTCAGTGCAAAATGCAGGAAACCAATGAAGAAAGCTTATTAATGGCATCATATATTGTGAGAATCTTAAAGCATGAGTTCCATAATGCAGTAGGGAAAGGCATGTAGAAAACATAAGCATGTCATTGCTAAAATTGCAATGGGAAGCACTAAAAGCAGGATTTGTCAACAACTTATCAGCTTTAATATAAGCAAATTACTTTATGTTCCTTAATCCTGAATCAAGGACAGCATCTTGGCAACAAAGATTATCCCAACAATGTCTTATATATTGTTTAGTCATAAAATTGACCGAAATATATCAGAAGCTGGTTTCCAAAGAAATGGAGACTTGTGTGGACAACACCAAGCCTGTCATCTAAAACAGTAGAGCATTAACAGAATATGAATTTTCAATGAGGTAGGTAACAAAAGCAGCCATTGGGGTCTATGGAATAAGAATTGAAACAAATTTTCTAACTAAATTAGTGGCAGACAGAAATATATATATATATCGGTGTAAACAAGCTAAATTCAGGGTTTTGGGAAGCTCTGATGATTCAATCTTGATGGAGAAGGTAATGTATCACATCCAGCATACCTCTAACTTGTTGCCTAGCTGCTGGTGAACTGGATCTGAGCTGACCAAATATTCTTCACACTGCTTTATTGCACTGTGCAAATCACGTAAGTGGCCCCACTTTGGCTGTCTAATAAAACCTGCATTAGATAAACAGCCACAAGGTATTCTGTATCAGTTTGAAACTACAGCTTTATCTCGGATAAATATTGCCTTGCAAAGCGCTACAAAAATATGATTCTGATATAATTAGACAAGAGATGTAATTAAAAGGATTCTTATCACTGACACAGGTCAACTGCAAAGTATATGCCAATTGACTTAATTCTATCCTAAAATGGTCAGAAACATCATGGTGATGATGCAGATTACAGTGAATTGAAAAGGGTGACCATGAAAGTGATTATTGCACAGGACCAATGTATCACGTGTGCAAAGACAATGATAAGATTGCAGCTCAGCAGATTGATTTACTGGTTAAATGGAATAATTTACTTGGGGGTGCATCGACTTAGGGATCTTTTTAAGCTGAGATAAATCAGTATATCCATTATCAAAAAGTTTACCATATTCATCTATCGGGGCATCGTAATCATAGCTTGTTGCAACCAAAGGACCTCCCGCAGTTCGTCCAAAGTTGGTTCCACCAAAATACTGCAAATAAATATCAGCACAGAGGAGAGAAATGGAAATGAGAGTTGCATAACTGTGTTATGACATTAGGTTCACTTATTCAATGTAAAAAACAGAATAGGAGAAGCAGAACATGTTACGGCCTAACCATATAATAGTTTTGAAAAGAACCTCCATACTCAAAAAATCGTGCAACAGCAAATGCTAGGTCCTCAACAGGTCGATAAGGAACTGCATAGCCAAATGCAAGAAACCTGCAATATTGAATAGGACATAGGACATCTTATTCTTCAGACTTCTCTGATTAACCAGAACCTTGAATCATTCTTGATGTTCTCTCACAAGGAAACAATTAAGCTAAATCAGCTCTGGATTATTACCATCCACTATAGTTCTCAGTCCACATTTTTGGTTTGGAAGGGGAATTTGGGGTAAACTGGTCACAGTAAAATCCATTGCATGTGTTTATCTGCAATGAAATGATAAACACACGAGCAAGAACAAATAAAAAGCATGTTATAGTCCGAAGTTGCTATAAGCTGTTCAGAATACACCTGCAGAGAACAAAAGGGATTTGTTATCAAATTAATCATACAACTGGATCAGGAGCATCTTCTTGTACGCACATCACCCAAGGTACAGTTGTGTTTAGACTAATAGCAGTTTCTGCAGCCCATTTGACATATAATTCTCCACCAACCCCATATGCCCATTGAACATTTCCATATTCATTCTCAACCTGTTACAGCACACACGGGACATGAAATCAACAAGACTTTCTTGCACAACATAATATAGTGCTGATTTCATAAACAGCAGTGCCTAACTTATATATATGTCAGAGCTTAACAATAGTGCATCCTGAAAGAATTTTCAACTAGCAACCAAGAAAAGATTAAGATCTAAGAAGTGTCAAAAATCTTCACACGCAGCAGGATATTCACAAAGACAGTACATGTCTTTTGTAGTATGAAAACTTATGATTGTAAGTTTCTACTATTAATAAATAGAAATAGAATATTGGTCAACCACCTGAGCAAGAATGATTGGTCCTCCTTGTGATGCAAAAAGATTATCATCCTTCATTAGATCGACAATTTTTGTCAGAAAACTCTTCATTGCATTCTGCAGGGACAATGATGCATCATGTAACTTATAGGAAAAGATTAAACTAATCAGCAGCAATAACATTATTACTATTAAATGCATCATCATCATCAAGATAACAATATACCTTAAATATATCATTACTTGTTCGAAACTGAACCCCAGGAATGAAATGTAACCAAAGTGGGAAACCCCTGTCATAATAAATTAAGGGAACTTAAAAATAATATTGATGCTAAACTAGAAAGAAACTGTCTGAATAATTTTGGAGCAGATTACTTATGATGATGTTTCTTGACAATTATCCTGTATCATGAGGAGCCTTATGGTCATTGTCTATGTAGTGTACAGACATTATGCAGCACATTGATGAAATGCAGCAGCACAAACACGCTTTCAAACTTTCTAATTTGTTAAAATAAATAACGAACAGGGAGGCATACAAAGTGTGGAAACAGAAAAGGAGGAGTGTTAAGACTGAAAGAGGGGAATTGAATCAGAAACAGACCCATAATTCCATTCAGCACAGGCATATGGGCCAATCCTCAGATGAACAAAAAGACCAGCTTCCTGAACCGTTTTCACAAACCGCACTAAATCAAACCGGCCTTCAAAGTAGTACTGTAAAAACCAAAGAAATCATCAACACCCCCGACAAATTAAGACAATAGAATCAATAACCAGTTGTCCCAAATTTCAAAACAATCAACAGGCACGCAATTGCTACTAAACAAACACTGAAACATGCATGCAGACGACTGACTAAAATCATCATTCTGTATAACCGGTCACACTTCCTATCCATCTAATAATGCATTAAATTCACCATAAAAACACAAGGGCTAGCACATTACCTGTCCTCTCACAGGCTCATGATAGTTCCAAAACACATAAGTCTCAATCACATCCAGCCCCCCTTCCTTTGATTTCCTAATAATTTCTGGCCACACCTGAAATCCCGTCTCCAACAAACACAATCCATATTATCACACATTACAACGTCATATAACCAACGAAACCAATCAAAACAGCACACACGCAATTGAGATAATACCAAGAACCCACCTCAGGAGTGGTTCGAGGATAATGAATAGAACCAGACTGCAAAACCCTTCTATTTCCATCAATCACCAGAGCTTTGTGATCATACGTCACTGTAACACACCACACTCTTTCAACCCAAAAACATTGAAAAACTAAAACAACAAGCAAAACCAATGCTAAACAAGAATTCTTGCGTCCCATGTACCACTGGTCATAAAACTATGGAACTAGGAGAAGTGAACCACTTTTGCTCCTTAAAGTGATCGAGCAATGTAAAGAGGAACATTATCAAGAAAGGAAGATATAGATTCTGGGTTTTGTTTGTTTCCTTTCATTTGTTTGAATTGAGAAGGAGGAATAAGTAAAGAACGTTTTTTAAGGAGGAGAATCTTGTACGTTCATGATTATCCAAACGGCATTTACAAAGCTTTGTTTTGTCCAGCGATGATTGTGAAAGGAAGAGAGTTTTTTCGAAAGAGGATACAATGAGACGATAGAGAAATTGATGAGAAAGAGACATTTTGGAAGTTGTTGAGTGGTGAAATGCGAGAATGCCCTGTTTCTTGCTTTTGGCAGCTTCGATTGACGGTATGTTATAGCGCCAAAGGCTACGTGGGTTGTCCACCTTCATGATTGTTCAAAAAGTAAGGGGGTGTTTGGCGTATTCTAACTTAGTTTTTAAAATTTTTCTCTCCAACCATGCAAAAGCCTCCCATGCACAAATATTCCCCGTACAAATCTCCATGCATTTTCTCCCCAGCCATCTCCACATGCAAATCTCTATACATTTTCTCTCCAACCTAGAATGCAACGATAGAATTTCGATACCAAGCATCATATTCCAATTATGGAAATAACATTCCCTAAATTTCTAATATTAGAGAATTCAGATACCAAATATCATCATATTCAAATTAAAGAAATAACATTTTCAAAAAGGCAACATTTCCTAAATTTCTAATATAAAAGAATTTGGATGCTAAACCAAACATCATGGTATTCTAATCCACCACACTTATGATGTGTCGGGTATGGTCTCCGAGCTCTAACCATGGTTATAAATTTAAATTCGTGGTTTGTCGAAAGATTTTATAATAGTGTTAAAGAAAATAATTAATAATATTTTATTAGTTATTTTTTAAATTCATTTAACAAAAAGATATAAAGAAGAAAGAAATTGTAAAATTCATAAATCACCAAAAATTATAAAAATATCTCAGCTTAAGATTTCTTTTTCTTACTTGTATCTATTTATTTCTTTAAATATGCTAGAAAATAACTAATAAGAATATTACTATGTTACTTTCTAAGCGTTATAAAATCTCTCGTGATTTGTACTAAGTTTAACATCTTTTTTAATTAAAATAATATTGTTTCAAAAAAAATTAAATCATACCTTGGGTTGATCGCGACAACTTATAAAATTCACCAAATCTGTGTTTTAAAATGTGTTTAAAACTATTTTTAAATGATTTTTAAAAGTGTGTTTAGCATGAAAAAAAAATATTAAATTAATATTTTTAAATAGTTTTGATGGGATAATATTAAGAATAATTAAAAAAATATTTTAATATATTTTAAACTAAAAACTATTTTTAAAATTTTCATCACCACAGTCCCAAATAAAAACTCAATTATGGCTCAACAACCATAGGTTGACTAACAGTTTCGTCTTAGACGATCCACCAGTCCTCTTTAATTCCCAGTTTCCTTTGAAACAGGCCTTAGCCCTTCTTCACCACAGAAAGATAAAAACAAAAATAGTGAAAACGAAAGAAATCTCTCCCGTTTGTCCCCTTTAGCGCAAATCAAATAAATAAGAGAACATGGACCCGCAGATTGCTAGGTGTCGAGAACTGACTGGAGGCAAAATCTTGATCTTGATTGGCCTTATTTATTACTTCCCATCACGCTCTAAGTTTGTGAAATAATTAAAGAAACAAAACGTGGATTTTTTTGAACCGGTCATGTGATCATTCGCTTGGAACAGTGATTTATGGTTTAGTTTAACTCCAATCATTGTATCTTCAAAAATATATAGTGGGTTCTCTTACAGTATCCCAGAGAAGCAGGAAAAGAAGACAAAAAAACTCAATCAAGAAAATCTCAGTCTCACTTCATCTTCTTGGTCCTGTAAGTGTTTCTTTTTTCTACGTTAAAGAAACCTCACAAACTTTATATTGTTCAGTTCTCTTAAGATTACACTGAGGTTGGTATCTTCTTGAAATGGTTGCTTTGGTTCTTACTAGAATGTAGCTTATGGTTTGATTAAGAGGATTAGATTGCTGCGGCATCATGGGATTAATCAGTATTTGTGCTTCATGACATTTTATACCTGCCATTATTGATGACCCTGAAAATGTTAACTTAAAAATGTTGATACATGTGCCTATTTGCATCTGCATATATGTGCATGCGTATGCATTACTGCCACAGTTATAGATTGATGAAGTTCCCAATATATCTCTGAATTCATTATCTCAAAAAGAACATACAAGTGAGCCAAACTTTGGTAATTGTGTTGGATTATTGCTTTGTTTTTTAAAGGATTTATTTTCGTGACGGGCTTCATTTGCTCCTCAAATTTTGTTCGTGTATTAGATAGCTGAATTTTTCTTCTGAAACTAGAGGATTGCATTTCGGTTGTGCCATCATTGGCAACTCTGTAAGTGTTTACTGTAAATCTTGATACTTGTGTGCCTATTTACATGTGCATATATGCACGGATATGTATGTTACCCTAAGTTTGATGCATCAGTAAAGTTCACACATTTATCAGCCACTGATATATCCTAAATTGATGTTTTCCAGTTGCAGATCTGAGTGTGCAGTATAGAGGAATAGTAGTTGATTGCTTCTGCTATCACCATTTGCCACCTTGCAATTGTTTTAGAATTTAACTTATTGTTTCTCCTTTTATTATCTGACTTTGATCTGTTAAAGCAGCATTTGCTGCATTTATTCCTACCACTGAGAACTGGTAATAAAGGTTCTGATGATTTGCTGATGTTCTTTTGTAGATTTTTGCTTCTCAATTAGCTGTTTAATTATGGATTTCAGCAATATGGATCGTGGACAGATTACCCTATTAGGGTGCGCGTTCTGTGTGCTGCTTACACTGCTCTTTACAGTGCAGCTCCTATCTCAGCATCTGTTTTACTGGAAAAATCCAAAGGAACAGAGGGCCATAATAATTATTATCCTAATGGCTCCCATATATGCTGTTGATTCCTTTGTGGGTTTGTTGAATTTCCAGGGGAGTGAAGCATTCTTCACGTTTTTGGATTCAGTTAAGGAATGTTATGAGGCCTTGGTGAGTTTTCAATGCAATAATTGTGATTTAACTTTGTTTTGTGGCTCCTTTCGCTTATGACATCAGTTCTAGTTTCTCATTTCTACTTGCAGGTAATTGCCAAGTTCTTGTCATTGTTGTATAGTTACCTGAAAATATCCATTAGCAAAAATATTGTGCCTGATGAGGTCAAAGGAAGAGAAATTCACCATGCCTTCCCAATGACACTTTTTGTGGTATGGAAATGATTTCTGCAGATTCTTTCCCGTTTATAATTTATAATATATAACAGTTACATGAGAGGAATGCTACCATTGACTTGTCTATCCAAGTTTTTAAGCACATTACGTTTTTATAAAATGCAGCCTCACACAGTGCGGCTAGACCACCGTAATTTAGTAGTGCTCAAACACTGGACATGGCAATTTGTCATCATTCGCCCAACATGTTCGATCTTGATGATAACGCTGCAAATGCTTGGCATTTACCACAATTGGTTGAGTTGGACATTCACCATTATCCTCAACATTTCCGTTTCACTGGCTTTGTATTCTCTGCTAGTGTTTTACCATGTATTTGCAAAAGAGTTGGCACCACACAAGCCTCTTGCAAAGTTCTTATGCATCAAAGGGGTTGTCTTCTTTTGCTTTTGGCAGGTAAGTATCCTTCCCGTACTCATTCTGCTTCCTGTTCATCTTTTCTCTCTCCCTCCTGCCTTGATGTGCAAAGGGTGGGTGGGTGTTGAACTTTTGGAACAAGATTCATGCTTGGATGATCTGATGCATGGATAAAGAAGGGATCAGAAGGATCAATGGTTAAAAAGGACATGTTTGGAAGGGTAGTATTTTTGTTAGTACTTGTTGAATCAGTACTGTCCTCCATTGGAGAATTTTGCGAAAGCTTGGTTTTAGAGTTTCATACGCTCTGATACCATGAAAACTAGATGATGAAAAAGAATGGAGAGTAGTTTTATTTATTTTTCATGTCTCTGTAGTATTTACATCAAGTATATATATACAAACGTGTGCCTAGGAAGTAGGAGCCACAAGTGATTGAGTCCAACTCAATCAGTTCATCTACACCAGCTGGAATTGTAGCAAATTGACTTCAACAGTAGATCAACATCTCCTTATCTATAGCAGATCAACTTCAGCTTATCTTCTCAACACAAGCCAAGCCCTCAAGAGCTCCAAGGGCACAAAAGGAGACCTAACAACCTGAAGCAAACCAACCAAATCTCCCTCATCCCCGATAGGATAGACAAAAGGAGAATATATAGGTTAATCCGATCAAAGGAATTTTACAATCTTTGAAGATTTTGGCACCTTGTGCAAATATCATTTTCACGATTTATTTAAGAAGAAAATAGGTGGGCCTCTGCAAGTCACTTAAAACAGAGCCATTCTAACGGGAAGCTACTCTATATGCTAGCTAAATCTTTTGCTTTGAGATGGTTCGGATTCAAGTTTTATTGGGATATTTGGTGTGAGTGGTTCAGATTTTAATTGGCTCGAATATATCAGATTAGTGCTTTCGATATGGATAAGTTACTGAAAAAAGATGGCTGTGGCTTGTTCGCTTGTGCCTTTAAATTTGAGATCAGGGCCATGCATATTTGATTAAATTCCATTTGGAGATTCTTCAAAATCCTTGAAATAGAGCTGTGCAGCATACCTAATGTATTTTGTAGTTTGATGGGCCTATAGAATGCCTTCGGGAAACTCATTGTAAATGCTTTTCAAATCACCGCTAATCATTTGGACTGTCTAATCAGAGTTCCAGAACTTAGGAAGTGGGTTAACTTGTTCTCTAGAACAGATCAGGAGGGTATAGCTGTGGCTATAAATGTCTAAATAAATGTAGGTTTTTGTGTACAATGTATGTGCATCTCCAGATCACAGAGGATTGCAACTTCCTTCTGCCTCTCCCTTTCCCTGCTTTATTCATGGTGTCCTTTCATCTGTGTTATTTAATAGCACATGGATGCCATCACTTGTCCATGAAGGCCATTTTTTTACCATGTGCAGGGAATAGTGCTTGAGATGCTTGTTTCGATGGGCATCATTCGGCCTAATCATTTTTGGTTGGATGTGGAGCACCTTGAAGAAGCTTATCAGAATGTCTTGGTAATTTTGGAGATGGTGGTCTTCTCTGTTCTCCAACGGTATGCATACCATGTTGCACCTTATAGTGGAGAAGTTGATACAAAGATGCTAAAGAAAAGAGAATGATATGACCAGAATTCTAGACCATGGAGGGGACATGGCACTACACATGCTAGGAAATGCACTTCCATAGGTCTGCTCTATACTTTTATGGAGTATGAGGTGTCTACCTTTGTTAATTCTATTGTGCCCTTTTTTCTCCCTTTTCTCTCATGGCAATGTTGCTGTGTTGTCTATTATGGACAAATTTGCTCATTATCAGAAATAAAGTGTTCTTCCGCCTACCACATAAACTAATTCTAGTAAAACGTCGATATTGTATCTGGTCTCACATGCTTTCTTGGTTCTCTTTAATGCAATAAAACTTCGAGACAGTCTGCGAGTAGGTTTGTTTGAAAGCGAGGTTGACAACAGAGATGAAAATGGGCACTTTGATTTATTCAAACTTGTACTATAACAAACTCATTGGGCACCTGGGACTTGCCAGTTTATCTTAATTTCAATGATTGAGCTGTTGAAACATTTCAGATAGTACAAGATTCTTAGCTGTAGACAGCTTTTCAAAACCAAAATTGGCTTTGATTTCTGAGCTAATACTGGTTGGAAACATTGTGAAGGATTTCTATTTGAGATTGTTGGCACCAAGACAAGAGCAGTTGGAAAAAGGCTACTGTTGGTCTTCTTCCTTATGAAGGACTTGAATCCTGCCTGCAATGCTCGGCAAATATTGGATATAGGATTGCAGTTGAGCTTCCTGCACCATGTCTTGTGACAGACAATTGGACACTTCTTGGAGAACTCCGACCCCTCTTTTTTGGGTTCAGAAAGACAAAAATTACACCTGGAGCTCAAGAAACCTCCATTACAGTGTCATCTGACACAAGTCATCTAACAACTTCCATGGCGTTCAAATTGCCCATCAAGGTGGGTTTCTTCTGAACTTTCAAAGCATATTTTTTATACCATCCAATTATCACAGCACAGCTCTAGTTTTTTTCTCTCTTACAAGTTTTGTCTATGATTGAATATTCTAATCTGAATACTATGGAATGATTGTTCTGTTGAACCAGTACCAATAACATATTATTGTATTTGTAATTGAAGTCAATTCTGAAGTGGCATGATTCCTAACAGCTAGCGATGGTGGCCCAGATAAACCAATTGACTCATGCTCAAGTGTACATTATGCATATGTAAGCTCAAGCTTATCTTAATGAGGGTGGTTTAGTCTGGTGGAGCTTGTGATTTCAGGTCTAGTTGAAGCTGCCTTGACTAATGGCGAAGCCCTAGCTAGTGCTAAGAACATTATGCATCTCAATCATTTTCATTTTTTTCTGTGCTAATTGATGGTAGTTGAACAGAGGTAACAAAATCAAGAAAAAATGGTTTGATAAGGCCTGCGGGCATTGATGGGCAAATATTCAATCAACTTTTTGTGATTCTAAGTTTTGTCCATTTACAACAACTTTTTTTTTCCAATTTCTGCACAAAGTAAGTTGTAACATACAAATGAAAATCCAGAATGTGATAGCTGACACTAAGATCTTTCTTTCGGCTTTGGGTTTTCAAGAACAGAGCTTGGAAGGGAGCCGGCATCTTGTCCACATAATTCACATTTGCATTATTAATGGAAAATCTAATTAGAATCCAATCAGTAGGATTTGATCTAACTAATGTCCATCAAGGGTTACAGTATAATTCTGTGGATCATTAGAGAAAATGGACAATCGCAATTTGTCAAAAAGATGATGATTTCCACTCAACTTTGTGTTGAATGGCTACCAAGGTTGTGGTCCTAGTTGGAAAAAAGATTTGAGTTATTGAGCTGTCGGGTTGATTTATAAATTGCCGGGTCAAATCAAATCTATTGTTTTTATCTAAAACAACATGGTTATAGTTTTTTTATTTGTTTTTTAGTATTTATCGTGATCGAGCCTGAATAAAATTTAATTAAATTATAAATCAACTCAGTCGAGTTAACCTAGTTTAATTAAATAAAAGATTTTAAAACAACATTGTTCTAGCTATTTCATCCTTAAATAGCTATAAAACAAATCTATTGTTTTTATCCAAATCAATATTATTATAACTATTTTATTTAGTTTTTAGTATTTATCGTGATCGAATCTGAATAAAATTTAGTTAGAAAAATTAAATTATAAATCAACTCGGTCAGGTCGAGTTTAATAAGATTAGATTTTTTTAAAACAATCCATCGTGCCAACTCAGGTTTAACAATTATAGTTGCAAAAGGATTAGATCATCAGGGAAAATGGACAATTGCAATTTGTCAAAAAAAAAAAATTGATGATTTCCAAGCGACTTTGTGATGAACAGTGACCCAGGTGATGGTAAGGGGCTGGAAACAAACAACAAATAGGGTTATTGGATTGGGTCGGCCTGATTTTTTTTTCGTATAAATGGTAGGCATATATGTCCACTTGAGGTTTTTTTTTATTTTTAAAATAATATCATATCTTTTATTTTCTAAAAGTATTTTAAATAATTTTTTATTTAAAAAAATATTAAATTCATATTTTTAGATATTTTATTATTATTTTAATATATTAATGTTAAAAATAAAAAAAAAATTATAAAAAAATATATTAATACATTTTTAATTAAAAAATAATTTTAAAAAATACTATACACAGTAATCATAGCTATGATTGACCTCGTTTTGATTCTCCATGAGTATGGAGAAGGCTTGATTTAATAATATTATGATAAGTTTAATTAAATGCTTAATTACATCTTACTTCCATAATTATTTCTTTCTATTTGTCAATGTGAAGTTGAGAGATTAAGAAGGGTGTAGGCACACCAACCAGGGTAGTTCTTCACCATTCATGGTATTGGTTTCAACTTTCAACAATATTCTCCTACCATTTAATTGAAGTTGGAAAAAAACTAGAATGAAAGCAACCATGAGAAGTTGCTAAGCATGCGCATTCAAAATTTAAAAAAATTGAAAACCCACTATTAGGTTGAACTAGTTAAAACTCGGTTTTACTTTTAAAAAAAGAATTCTTCAAAACGATATTTTTTTTATTAATTGGGCCAACTTATCCAACCTTTAACTCATGCTTTGAGTCAGGTTATGAATCTAGCCAAATTTAATGCATGTTTGATATTATGATGTATGGTGTTTTTTTAAAGTGTTTTTCACTTAAAAATACATCAAAATATTTTTTTTATTTTTTATAACAGAACATTAAAATCATCATAAAACACTAAAAAAATATCAATTTAATACTTTTTCAAATCAAATATATTTTTAAAATATATCCGAAAACAGTTTTAAGAACAAAAACAAATATTACCTTTAATCTATAAATCAAAATGAATGGATGCTCCAATCAATGGTGGGGAGAACCAACTCAATACTCCTAATTAAGAAATCAAATTTGATAAAGACTTTAATTTTTCTATTATCAAATAACATGAAAGACCATTATTTTGGAGAGGAGGAGGTTGCTTGCAAGCATGGTTCTTGATCTTCATTTTGGGCTGTGGCCATGCTGCTATCCAAGAGGAAAATTAAGAAAATTAAAAGGCCAAAAAAATAAATAATAAATAAATAAATAAAAAGAAAGAGCAAGGATATGGCAATGAAAAAGAAGGAGAAAAAAAATAATGAAAAACCTCTCCGTGGCGTCTCTTTCATTTTCGAAGAGGAAGAATAATTGCGGCGTCAAATTGCCACCCACCCAAAGCTTGAACAAGCCACGTAAAAGAGAGCGGCCACCTCTTGGATAAAATTGTGTTTGGTCCTTTAACAATTGACGTTTTGTCAATTCACCCCCTTAAACCTCTACCTTTTGTCAAATTTAAGCCTTTCCTAACCGTTCTCATCTACTAAAGACATATTTGAAAGTGTACTAGAGTTTGTTTTTTAAAATGTTTTTCGCTGAAAAATACATCAAAATAATTTTTTTTATTTTAAAAAATAATTTTTAATATTAGCGTATTAAAATAATTCGAAAACATAAAAAAAAAAAATTTAAACAAAAAAAATCTTAATTTTTCATGAAACGTCATTTGAAACGCAATTTACTTATATAAGTATTAATGTAAACTTGGTTAGGAATGGGGGGTGGGTTTTAGGTTTTTCATCCATGTCTTATATTCATTGCTTTAATGTGATTGAGTTCATTTGATTTGGAGATTTTTAATTATTAGTTTTTCATAATTATAATATAATAATTAATAAATTATATAAAAATAAATATTAATTCATGTATATGTTAAATTTTAGCTAGCTCTATTGCGTAGTTGAATATAAATAATAAAAAATTCAAATAAAAACTATAAATTCATTGTAAATCATAAGTAAGGCCCACAACTCACGAGGGTCAAATTGTTAAGAAATAAAGTAGAAAGGCTGATTTAGAAACGTACTAGACATTGAGGGATTGTGTCCTCAAAAGTGGTTCGTTCCCATTTAACGCGTGCAAGGACACGCTGGTCTCCATTCAAAAACCGAAGCAAAGAGAAAGAGAGAAGATTCCCACTTTGGCTTCTCTCCTTCTTCTTCCATACCTTTTAACTTCCTTTCCCTGTACTGTCGGCCTTTGTTGGATTCTAAGCCGCCATACGAAGAAATATTCAGTTTTTCTCTGAGAGAAAGAGAAGTATAAGTTTTTGTTTCATTAGAGAGAGAGAGAGAGAGAGAGTGCAAAAACATGAATGAGAAGGCTAATGTTTCGAAAGAACTTAATGCAAAGCACAGAAAGGTCTCTTCTTTAGTTTCTTTTCTCTCTGTGTTGATGTCTTGCTTCTTTTTCTTTGTTCGGTTTGGAATATAAGCTGTTTCTTAGATAAAGTCTCTGTCTTGTATTTGTTTTTTGATTCATTTTAGTAAAAGTTCATTTTGTTTGCTTATGTTTCACTAGATCTTAGGTGTCTTGGTCAGTTACAGGAAAGGCATAGTTATATTTAATCTGTTTTTTTTCATTGCACTTATCTGAAATTACGTTCTTCTTCCACAATTTGAATTGGTTTTTCTTCAAATTATAAACATGGAATGGAATCTGTTTTGAGTTGTCTTAGTTTCTTATGTATTTAGATTGTTTTTACATTGAATGTTTTGTTAATCATGTATGCTAAAAAAATGAGCCAATAAAGGAAGAAACTTTTTTAAAATTCATAACATAGCTGTCGAAGGTTTATGGTGGTGCGGAGGCTGGCTAAAATTAAAGGGTCATGCTGTCTGTAACTAGACAAGTGTTGCTGAGTTGTTGGTTTTTGCACTGTGGATTTTGTGCAATTAACACCTGTGGGGCTGTGTTTCTTTTCTCTTTTTCTTCTTTTGTTAGATATCATATCCATGTTGTGTAGTATTTGGAATTAGTTGTAGTTTGCTGTACAGTTGTAGACTCTTATTTTATTGAAGTTGTTAGTGTTCTATCCACCTGCCTCATGCCATTAGCATGGAAGTCAATGATAATTTTTACAAATTAAAAAAGTTGATAAAAGTAAGATGCTTACAAATTAGTAAAGTCAATGATAATTTTCGAAATATAATGTGGACTGTTCTCTGCAAAATCCAAAGCAAAGCTCTGCGATTGTTGCTTCAACTGTTCTTTCATAGCAGGCATTATGGCCTTACAGATAACTTTCTTGTAATTTCTAGTCTATATGATGTCGTTAATTGATTGGATTAATTAACTCGGATTCTGTTTTCTTTAGCTTGTGATTTAAAATGAAATTCACTTTTGTGGTTATTTTGATTGCAGATACTGGAAAGCCTCCTTAAATTACCGGAGAATCGAGAGTGCGCTGACTGCAAAAGCAAGTAGGTATCTAAACGCAATAAATGTTGTGTATAAGAAATAATGCAAGTTTTCAAATTGCTGACCTTTTTCTTGCTACGCCAATGTTCCTATCAGGAACTGGCTTTTTAGTAGTATACTGCAATGTATGGGTTTGAGGATTTATGATTTGCAATGCTGTCTCATTTTCTATACAGAGGGCCTAGATGGGCTAGTGTGAATCTAGGAATCTTCATATGCATGCAGTGTTCAGGTATCCATAGGAGTCTTGGAGTACACATATCAAAGGTGGAGCATTTTATTCCATTAAAATCATGTACATCTTCTTCTTTTTTCAAGTGAAGAGTGATGACCATCCCGAGATTCAGTTTGCAACTATTCGCACATTCATCTACAATGTGCTTATTCAGCTCCTTTATGACCCTGACACAGGTTAGATCAGCCACTTTAGACACATGGCTTCCAGAGCAGATTGCATTTATCCAATGTAAGCATGATTTTTAATTCTCTAAATTGTTTACCTTTTGATTTTTCCAAGTTGCATCTGAGATCAGGTTTTTGTTTCTTGTTTTCCACAGCTACGGGGAACGAGAGATCAAATAACTACTGGGAAGCAGAGTTGCCTCCTAATTATGACAGAGTTGGAATCGAGAATTTCATTCGAGCAAAGTATGACTTTGTCACTTTGCTTTGTCCATATCATTAGTTTTCTACCTGATGTTGAACTTAAGGATGCTTATGTTATATGTTAGATATGAAGAGAAGAGATGGGTTCCTAGGGATGGAAAAGCCAAATCACCTTCGAGAGGGAGTGGAGAGGGGACCTCAATTTATAGACCAGAACCAAGAAGTAGTGGGCATGGCCGAATGAATGGCACTAACCATGGTTCTGAGGAGAGAAGAATTACTCGTCCACCCATTACAAATGACAGTAGTCCTGCTTCGAGAAGTTCCACTCCGGCGCCTATTAAAGCTTCCACACCACTGCCTGTTAAAGCATCCACTCCAATGCCTGTTAAAGCATCTCAACCGGTAGATACATTTTTGCTTCCTCTTGCCTTTTTTTCACATGCAACATTCCATTTCCCTTCTCCCTTCCACTACCATTTTAATTTAAGTATATATATAACCAAACAAAGGAAAATCATAATACACAAATGTCAGTATTTATAGCGTCCATTTATTTTGCTATGCATGTCCATACTGTTAAAAGTTTTGTACAATAATTAAAATCGATGCAAGTTGTTAAACGGGGGTTGCATTTCTTTTATTATTATTATTTGAGTGCTGAGAATGTAGGGACATTTTGCAGACGTATTGGGAAACAACTATTTTGTCCAATTTCTTGAGATCTCTTGAAAACATAACAAGAATTAGGAAGATAATTTGTATTGATTATCAACTGATTATTAGAGTTCTGAACAGTTGATTCCATTTGGGGTTTAATTGAAGAACCATTTGATTGTTAGAGGTCTGACCAATCAATTGCAGTAGAGTTAGAGAGGAATGGCTTATCGTGCTTTTCCTTGTGTGTCATCATGTGTGTTTAACATGCACGGTAATGTGTTGCTTTGGCTGCTAGCCCTGCATACAACTAAACTAACAGGCTGTGCAAACAGGTGGCATGTGATACCAAACCACAAGAACCTGTGCGGAAGTCAGAACCAGCAGCCCCAAAAGTTGAATTAGAAAAGAAGGAAGATAGTGCAACCAAAGTTGTAACACCGCCAAAAGTTGATTATGCAACTGAACTTTTTAATTTGCTTTGCATGGATGATTCTAGGGGGAGTAATTCCACGACTCCTGCTCATGATATTGGATGGACCGGTTTAAAAGGTGAGTTTTTGCTCCTAATAATTTTATAAAAGAAATTATTGACATTGAGATGCTCTTTTCCCATTTTTTCCTGGTTTCCCAGTTCCATAATTGTCAAAGAATCTTGCAGCTGCTGAAGCAAAATCAACACCAGAGAGAAGTGGTACATCAAATTTTATTGAAAGCATGACACAACCAAACTCAACTTCACCTCCTTTAGAGAAACCCCTAAAGGATTCAAATAATGATCCTATGAACCTCTTCAACAAGGTATGTATTGTGAAAAAAATGTCTGCATTGAAAAATTTTAGAAGCATGATTAAATGTGGACAGGGTATCGTGGAAGAAAAAAGATTCAATTCAGTGATCATATGATAAAAAGTTGTGAAGAGCTGTGTGTGAGTGTGAGTGTCCATCACAAAGCTATCATGGCAGAGGATTATAAGCAACACTATTTTTTGGTCATCTATGGCATATATGTTAGCTTCCCAGTTGGCTGTTCTGGCTAGAAAATAGGGGTGAAGGTGTCTTTGTAATTTTTTGTTAAGACAGATCGCTAGTAAAGTTTCAGTGTCCATAGTTTTCTATCATTTGATAAAATGGAGTGTGGAAAGTGGCATTATGGCATCTTAGATGCACAAAAGTCCATTTGTGCCATTTGTCATTTTCATCTAGTCCTTTTCTTGCGTAAAAGAGATTCATGTTCGTCTTACCATTTTGTTTGTGGATTATGCACAGTCCAGTATGGTTTCTCCATTTTCCGTCCCTCAACAGCAACTTGCAATGTTATCCCAACAACAACAATTCCACATGACTGCTGCAGCAAGGACTGGTGGTGGATCCCAAACCGTTCCTGCCAATGCACATAGACCCATTTCCAATGGCATTCACTTACCTGCTCAGAATTGGGGAAGCTATGGCTATCAAGTTCCTGGGATGGTGATGCCAAGCACTTATCCACAGACATATATTCAGGTTGAGCTTTGAAGTGATTTCCCCGTACCTTCTTATTTTAAAAGCTCGATCTCTCATCTATTATTGTTTTCTCGCACCAGATGGGAAGCGGCCAACAAACCTATTCAGCAGGGAATTCAATTAATTTTCCAATATCAAGGTAGACACTGAGGACTCTGGTGCGGGCATTTATTTATTGCTGAATTCGTTTTTAGTTTATAAATCCCAAGTATAGATCTTTCTGGGTTTGGTTCTTAGAACTTTATGTTTCCAAATTCAAGTTCTTAAGTTATTCTAAGTGATGAAATCAGCTAGTTCACAGTTTAGAGTTGACATAGTCAACACTGAGAGTGGTCAAAACCTGAAGCAAAACAATCATGTTGCAACAGAATGAGGGTTATGCCCCTCGGTTGAAATATCAGTGTCCCCATCTTTCATGGCTAAGAGATTGGAGAAGGAACACAGCCTAATTCCCAACATGCGGTCTAGAATAGATTTTGGATTTGGTTACGAAGCATGCAATGCATTCCCTTGACTATCATGGCATTAAAATGTGGCTGTAAAGTTACCTTTCGCAAGTAGCCTGATGAAACTGGAAAGTCTTGAAAAACCTATCGTTGTAAAGCATGGATGTTGGCATTCTTTAATCTTTCATTCAAAGAAAATTGCCTGTTAAATGGGTCTGATACTTGCATGTTTTGTAAGGTCTGGTTTGCCTCGGACACTTGAAAATTAATTCCTGTGAATTATATGCAGCATGTATAGGCCAGGGTCAGTAGCTCCTATCAATGGCATGACAAACTCTAATCCAACTATGCCTCCTCCAGCATTCCCTGTTGCTCCAACTCAGCCCGCAGGATATTTCGATCTCTCATCATTGGCACAAGGGATGTATACAAAGCGGTGATGGATTGCCTCCACATTCGTTCTCACATAAAATCTGTTAAATCATAGGAAAATTCTCTTTCGTATTACTTAGCATGAATTCTTTCAATTTCTTGTTGGGGGTCACTGCTTTGGTTTGTATTTATTTGTATTATTGTCATCATTGGTTTAGTAAAGTTGGTTTCATATTGAATAATTTGTTTTATGATCTCCTGCCATTTCTTACATCAAGGTTCCAAAACTCCTGCAGTTGGTTAACATGCTCGGATTTGGAATCATAAAGTAACCTACGGACTTGCCTACATGCTTGAATCGCACTCAACTCTGACAGGAACTTGAGCTTTCGACTTTCTAGTCAGTTTCTAATTGGCTATGGAAACCTTTTTTTTTCAGAAATGGAATATGAATTTACCAGAAAAGTGTCAGTCCTTTTTCTTAAAGTCTTCCATGCTGGTTCCTGAGCATGTATTCCATTTCCAATCTGAAACTTCGTTCTCAAGAAAGACCAAGTCTTTGGCAAGCTCTCTGAGAGAGAAACAGAGAGTTTGACATGGGCTTCTGGGTCCATTTAACATGATGATCTCTGTCTCATTTCATCAATTGTTTCATCCACCTATCCCTCAGCCCATTAGGCTAGTCCCATTAGTCTTGTTCTTCTTTCTCGTTTTCCACCCCATTTCCAGTTTTCCACACAGTTTCCATCTCTCCTCGTTTCAAGGAGCTTGACAAGTTATCTAGGGTTTACAAATTGTATCACTTCTCACATACAAAACCGATCGACAATCTCTTCTGCCACACGGTATAGAGCCGAAAGCAGCACTCTCTTTTTCTTTTTCTTTTTCTTTTTCTTTTTTATCTTTCGGATCGCTGCATGACTGCATCTTTTTTTATCATTTAGATTACTGCTAAACATCTGAAGAGGTCATGGACATGCATCTCTTTAAATTCAGCACCATGCATGATCATGGTAATGAACGTTATATGGCAAAGAAATGTGTGACATAATGGGGCAAATAACACTACAAACATTTTCCCTGGAAGAAAACGAACTGCTGATAACTTGTGATTATAAAATCAGTTTTACCGGAATCTAGCCATGCCCACAACCTAATACATCACAATTTTTCAATTCTGCTGCATAAATTTGATTTGTGTGGTTTATTATATAAGAATGCACAGATAAAAGAACACAAGATTTTCAGCTGTAGTAGTTAGCAAATCCTTGAATTTCTCATAGCTAACCACATCTTCAACTAATAATCCAATTAATTAGGTAACCTAATGATTTGTTTAGTAAAAAATAACATAGGATTTGACCCTAAATAAATGTACACGAAGAAGAAATTAAAATAATCATCTTAGCTTAAAAGCTTTAACAGTCTCGAGTGAAAATTATTTGATCTTAAAATTTACACTAACCCACCACTTTAACCTAGGATTTAACTTAAAATTTTGTGTTTAATTTTATCAAATAAAATAAGAGTGTTGAGATTCGAACTCATGACTATTTATGTTATTATAATAAAGAACTATCTTAACACAAAAGGTTAAGCTGATGGGTGATATTCTAAATATAATTTATATTATTATTTAACGGAGAATATATCCCTTGACTGTTGTAATTTACCAAAATTATATTTTACCGAAAAATATCATTATAAAACTCGATCTAATTTATAACTTGACTTAAAATCCAAGTCACGAATTGAGCTAATAAACCTGCGAATCAACGAGTTGACCTAGATTTATTGGGTTGTTTTTAATAAAACAACATTGTTTTGGATTAAAAAAAAAGTATTATTTAGAATAAAAACTAAAAAAAAATTTGATTGAATGTCACTTGAATCTTGATTGATAATCTAGTGTCGATCGAGTAGATTTTATCGAGCAAACCTATGAAAAGATTCAAAACCAAAACTGGCTTAATCATCATATCCGGGTTTGTTAACTATATCAAGAAATATAAAAACTTTGTATCTATAGAAAAAAAAAAAAAAAGTAAAGGCAAAATTCTTCCTTGTAGAATATCCAGACAACAACTAGGAAGAAGATCCTCCCTCGAGAAGTTGGGTTTACAGCTGGCATCCACTCGAGAAAAGGGCGGTGCTTAGAGATTATAGATTTTGGACTTAACATTGAAAAAGCACCAAACCGTTTCGTTATCCTTATTTCTCTATTACGTCATCGTTTCACTCGCTTTTGACCACTTAACCTCTCTTGTGTTTTCTTAACTATAGATCGTCATCGTCCCCATTAATCCACAATTCATGGAGATTAACACCCAATTAGAATAAGGTTCTAGCTGAGATAACTCCCCAAAACTAAATTAATCATGCTCTAACTATACCATTAACACCCTTCGTATTGTTAATTTTACCTTAAATTAATAGAATTATCATCGGTGTATGTTTAGTATCATGATGGAATAATATTTTAAAATTATTATTTTTAATATTAGTATATTAAAATTATTAAAATATATTTTTAAAATATACTCAAATACAGTTATAAATAATTTTTTTATTATTATTAATGTGAGTGTCCGAATCAGCTTGCGCGTATCTCAATTAATCTTATGGGTCATGAAGTTAACAATCATGTAAACCTTTAGTGGCCCTGAAGTTTATGAAACTCGAACTGGTAATCTATACAAAACAAAGTTAAAATCTGATTAATTGAGCTATAGTCTTCGTAGTTATAGTTATAGTTAGAGTTACAAATAATTTAATTATTTTGAAAGTTTTCATGGCTACGCTAAAATTAGACAAGCTACAATATGCTGGACGTTTGGGTTATTCTACTCGTGTTTATAACGAAAATCACTACATTTATCGAGACAAAACAACTCCTATGATTTTATAAGCTAGTCAATCATATCCTTTTGAAGAAAAATACTTGCTCTCTCCAACTTGATGGACCGACCATTCATTCATCTTCGCCTTGTCCACACGGCCATGCCATGCTTGTCCAATGGCCTTCTGAAACAACGTTAAATTAGATTTGAATGGATGGTTTTACATAAACTCACCATTGTTTTGTGTTTATTTTATTAATTTAATTTAAAAAACATAATAGTGAGATTTGAACTTTTCAATTATTTAGCCATTAAGATGTTGATTTTATGTTCGATTTTATTAATTTAATTATAAAAAATCAGGATAGTAAGATATTTGATTTTTTATCTTAATACTATATTAAATAAATATTACTATCTAATTTAAAAATGAGGGATTGTATATTACTATGTAATTCAATTATTAGCTAACGATAAAGCTAATTTATCAGCTAGCACCCTTCCACTTAGGTTTTAAACATGATTATTCATGGAAATTCAAGCTTAAAACCCAAGCCATGCAAGCTCTAGCTGGTTTGAAATGGTCATTATCGCCAGCTGTGTCTAATGTCTATTAAAAACACTGAAACTTTGATGCACGTGCTAAGCACCTGCATTACAAGTGGCAACCTTAAATGCTTTCAAGAGTTCAAAACGAGACACCATAATTGTTTGGGATTGTGGTGACGATTTAAAATGTTTTTTTGTTTAAAAATATATGAAAATAAAGTTTTATTATTTTTAATATAACACATCAAAATAATCTGAAAACAAAAAATAATTATTTTAAATAAAAAAATCAAATTTTTTAAGAATGCGGTGCAACCAAAGTCCAAACACTCTATTACATAATGAAAATTTTGTTTTTGCGTTGATAAAAGTATTTTAAAAAATATTTAAATATATTGTTTAATTAATTTTTTTATATTTTAGATTATTTTAATATATTAAAGTGAAAAAAATAAATTAAAAAAATAATATTTTAATATATTTTAAAATTAAAAACATTTTAAAAAACAAATCTTACTCCAAGTATATTACACAACACGAATATTCTAAACCCCAAGACGTGTAAGCACATGTGAGGTTATTTAGATTTATTTTTTTTTCTCAAGTCAATATTCTTCAACAATCCTGTAAGTAAAGTAATATGTTATGAGAAAATAATATAATGTGCAATATTATAATAGCATTAGTGTTGCAAATCGCATCGTTTCACTGTTATTATTATTAATAATTAATTAATTAATCTTGTTTACGCTAAAACTATGATGCAAATGTGAGGTCATCATGAGATTATGTTTCTGACGCCTTTTCAGTTTTTGGTCATATTGAATGGATGATATTCTTAGAACACTAATGACTTGGCCTAATTAAGTAGAAATTTAATAATTAATTGACAATTACAGAATTATAATGATTATGGGCATTGCATTTTGAAATCTTTCAAAGAAAATCTATAGTACCACCACCGTCCAATGTTTTGGTCACGTAGGTGTTATGAAGGCTCTGTTTGGCTGTGCGTTTCAATCTGTATTTCGCCAAAATTTTGAATTTTTTTTTTGCTAAAATTGAGTGCGGTTTGTCCTTTTTAGATCGTTTTGATGTGCTGATGTTAAAAATAATTTTTAAAAAATAAAAAAACATCATTAACATGTATTTCGGCACGAAAAGCTATTTGAAAAGCAACCGCTACCACACTGCCAAACACACTCGAATACCAAGCCGGCCCGGAGATTGACCTATGTTATGGCTCGGGGGTCGAGTCATGAAAAATAAAAAGAATTATTTTAATATAATCTAAGTTAAAAATGTAGAGTTGTAAGCATAATTTGTTTTTTAGAAAAAAAATAAACAAACTATACGGTCATGTTTAATGATGCATATTTATTTTATTTTATTTTCTATAAAATTATTACAGTTTTAAAAAAATCACAGTATTAATATCGTCTCAATATTAAAAAAATTAAAAAAAATTTAAATATTATATTTTTACCAATCATTTAAGTTGTTCTTGAACTCACTTTATTGAATGATTTACTTTACATCAGTTACTATATAATTTAATTCAAAACTTGAGTTATATAAAAAATTAAATTAGTAAATTTCAAGATTAAATGTTTAATTAGATTTAATAATATTGTCAAAAACAAATTTATTATCTTAATATTTTTTTAAAAAATAAAAGTAATGTAAAATATATTCGTATGAAATCAATTAGTGAGTGGAGGAATTCTACGATGGTATGTGAGAGCACAGGAAATTTCTGGGACAAGTAGACTGACAGGACGTTATTTCAGTTTTATTTAGCAGATCAAATCAAACATTGATTGCCTGATCCTTTCGGTGGGACCTTGCCTGATCCTTTCAGTTTTTATTCGCAGATAATTGCTTGCCATATTCCCGGCCATGGGCAATGAATATTGCTTAGATTTTCTTTCCTCCTGTGTTTGACGTCAGAGGTAATTGGAACCCTTTTTTCTGTGGATAGAATACGTTAGATGGAGCCTGAAAGTCCTGTTATAAAAATTACATTAAATTGTGAAAATAAAATTTGATATTATAATCTTAACCACGTCAAAATAAGGATATTAACAAGGTTATATAGTATTTTTTATTATTTGTTTTTGTCTTACACTCCTTTAAATTCAAATAAACAATCTGAATATTTTCAAGAGCTGATTCAATACTCCAGAAAATTTGTCTTTTTTTAATTCTATATTAAAAATAATAATTTTATAAAATAATAATTTTATATCACGATAGCAAACACTATCTATATATGTTTTTAAGATAGATAGAGAAAATAGATGTTAATTTGTAAGTAAATTGACATGAAGATACCTATAATAAAAAAATATATATATAGAATTTAAAGTGCATCTTATATTTTATGGATTGTTATCTACTTTTTATTTTATTTAATTTAATTATGTGTGTCCGGGTCAGCTTACTCGCATATTGATTAATTCTTAAAAACTTTAAAATTAACGATCATGTAAATTTGTAGTGCCTATAAAATTTATCGTAATTGAAATATCATTTATTTTATTATTTTCTTAGGTAAGCAACTTGTTATCAAAATCTTGTCCTCTATAATGAAAATCGTGTGGAATGAGGAGGAAACTGCCGATTATTAATAGAGACAAAATTCTCTATCCCTTTCAAGATTACATTTCATAACTTAAAGTTGCCCACCATTCATATACTGACATTTTAACCTGAATTAATAGAGGAAATCAATTATTTATCCTCTTGACTATATATTACATCTCATAATTAACTCTTTTATCCTTGCCCACTATATATTATAGTCTATAGGCTTGAATATTGAGGAAATTATATATATATATATTTTTTTATATCAATACATTAATATCATAAAAAAAACATTAATTTAATTCTTCCTAGCTAATCACGTGGACAAACACTAGCGTAGTAGTGGACAGTAGCTCTATCTTATTATGAAAGTCTTCACCTTTCACGTGATTTAATATAATGATCGACCGACCATTTATCTCCACCTTATTATCACTCCAAAAATTACGTGCCACACAATTCTTCACTCTGTTGGGTCCATCTTGTGCACCTAGCTAGGTCTAGCCATGAGGTATTTGTAAGGACGGCATGTAAATTATTTTTAAAAAATGTTTTTTATTTAAAAATATATTAAAATAATTTTTTTTTTATTTTTAACATCAAAACAATTTAAAAATATAAAAATAATTTAAAATAAAAATAAACATGATATTAATTATCAGAAAAAACTATACATTAACAGCTTGAAAAGACCCAGAATTAAATGTGGATTTGGCTTCATTAAGGTGCATGTCATCATCAACAAGAATGTTCATATGTCTATTCTAGCTTAGGTGGCAAGAACAGGAAAACATGTATGGCTGAGGATACAATCAGACACCATCGATGGCTTCCTATCTTTTTGCTGGATCTGGAGGTTACATAAACAGCTGCCTCTGTGGATTATTGTTTAACTCGTGACTTAAATAAGATATTATTTATTAAAGATATTTAAATGTGTGATATCAGTTTTTTTTAAGGTATATTTTACTTGAAAATATATTAATATAATATTTTTTTATTTTTTAAAAATTATTTTTGATACCGGTATATTATAATGATCTGAAAATAATAAAAAAAATTAATTTTAAAAAAATATTTTAAAATACATAAACAAATAGCCTTAGTATAAAAGTCGAACCACGCTATACGTGTATTTATGATAATCACATGCATGATCATCTTTTAATGGCAGGTTAGGTCAAACATTTGCTAAGTTGACTTCAGGAGACTTGACCAATAAGAATGGTCCACGCATATAGATATAGCTTGGAGGGAAATCTGCTTACGAGGTTAGATCGTAATTAAGAAAGTAAAATTGAATTATATATGTTTTTTTTTTCTTGCTAGAGGTTGCGCTGGCGATAGATATTTTCCCTGGGCTAATCTTTAATCTATCAAGATGATGTATTTGTGAGATCAATGGGATTGATTGATTAATTAAGCATTTTTAATTAAGATGTATTAAAGAAAGAAATATATACCATGGAGCATAATTATTTTTTATAATTAAGTCCCTGACCAAACAAGGGGAATTCTTGAATCCAAAAAAAAAAGAGAAGGAATTCTTGAATATAAATATCATCTCATTTATTTATTTATTATATATTTCTCGAGTAATAAAATTTATATATATAATCGGAGGTGGGATTTGATGTATTCCAATTAAAATAATATATTTTTGTTATTTTATTTTTGTATTGATCATTTGAATCGATTTTGTAATAGATAATTAAAAAAAATTGGGTCAATTGAGTTTTACTAAGTAAATATTTTATCTGGTTTAATAAAAATCAACACGACCTAAGTTTTGATTCCTGGATTTCTAATAAACTTACCGTGACTAGTTGGTTTTTTTTTATTCTTACCCGAGTATCTTTACGCCCTTTAAAGGGTGAGACTAGTCTCGTCCGGGGTTTGTGACTGCTTCTCCCAATAAGTACGCTTTATGAAAATCGAACTTGTGCTCTCTCCCTTGCAAAGATATAGTAGTACCTTAACTGCTAGACCAATACTTTATTGGTCGAGACTAGTTGGATTTAATAACTAAATTTATCGTTTAACTTTTACAAATTATATTGAATTTGATATTTCAATAATGTTATTTTTTAAAATTATATTTATCTCAGTTTTAAGATAAAATGTCTAAAAAACCAATATATAAATAATTGCATAAATGCATGTGGTGCCTGTTTAGCATTTTCATTGTTGGTTTTACGTGGGGCTTCTGTTCTCTTCAACCAAATAAATGTTAGGTGCGCTCCTTGATGGGACAAAGAAACCATAGCTCAAACCGATTGATCCAGAAATGCAGGCAACCTAAGGTCATTGGGTCAATCATTATAGTCATTATATTAAAATAGCGTCTTCTTATTTTTTGTCTTGGTAGGTACATGTTTCAACAGTTTTAATTAAAAACTCAATTTAAATTCTTGAATTTGGAGTTTTTTTTATATAAATTTCGTATTATGTTTAATAGCTGTAGCTAAATTGCACGTTTCAACTTGATTATTCAGAAGTTTTGAATTTTTTTAGTATTTTTAAATTATTTTGATGTGATGATGTTAAAAATAATTTTTTAAAATTAAAAATATATATTATTTTAATATATTTTCAGATAAAAAACATTTTAGAAAACAAATGTTACTATTTTCATAAAAAAACCACGTAAAGATAATTATTTTATGAGTTTCTATGCTCATCAAAGCTTTTTTGACCTTATTTGTTTTTGTGTTTAAAAATATATCTAAAAAAAATTGAAAAGTTTTTATTATTTACTTTAAATTAATATTTTTTTTAGTATTTTTAAATCATTTTAATACGTTAATATCAAAAATAATTTTTAAAAAATAAAAAATATTATTTTAATATATTTTTAAATAAAAAATAGTTTAAAAAATAATTATAATCATACTCCTAAAAAAAACCCTTTATTTTGCTGAAATGCAATCTGTAAACCTTGAAAAATCACTTTGTAGTTTGTACCGAGAACTAATTATGGTCGGTTGGGGGGTGCACCCACCAAACTGTTGGTCACGTGCCAGGGGTGAGCCAGCCCGCACCCACTGGACTAGCGCTCCGGGATCCTGGTACAGCCTGCGGGGGCAACGGTCACTAATATGACCGTTGAGGAAAGGCTCATTTAAATATTCAAATGTTTCTTCTGACCGCAGAAAGGCTAAACCCCCACGTGAGCAATAATAAACTCAGAAATGCCTGAAACTAGCAGCTCTCTCTCTCTCTCTACATTCCCTAGAAAGATCAGAGCAGGATGAATCCAATTGGTGTTCGGAAAGGAAGCCCAACTTGTTTAAGCATTTGCGATGCTCTGTATATAAAATATGAAGGAAGTAATATCAGAGGTGCAGATTAACTAATTAAATTTTAAATTTATTTTTTAAAAATTATCGGTTTGAGTTTTATAAATTTTATGATCACTGAAAATTTATATGATCATTAATTTTAGAATTTATAAAATTAATTAAAATACATGTAAGCTAATTCGAATATTCATATTAATAAAAAAAATAAAAAAATGAAATAAATTAAAATTTATGTATTGATTTGGGCTTCTCACTTTGATGGGTAAAGCTATTTGAGAGCATGAAAATTCAATATAATCCAAATTCATCTTACATTATAAATATAAAAGGATATGTGAAATAAATATATTATAAATATATGAATAATTTTATGATGAAGATGAAGTAATTAATTATATAATATTCTTATTAATTTTTGTGTACCATGAGTTTTATTATATCTTTTCTGCTTGTCTGATTTTTTTTTCAAA
This sequence comes from Populus x sibirica, assembly GCA_019202695.1. Lineage (NCBI taxonomy): Eukaryota > Viridiplantae > Streptophyta > Magnoliopsida > Malpighiales > Salicaceae > Populus > Populus x sibirica. Next base: position 1,037,703 of record JAGMVL010001940.1, on the reverse strand, counting down.
GTGGATGACTCAATCTTGTGCATCCAAGAATTTCTCATGAAAATATAAACAATAACTTTTTAATGTTATTTTTTTAAAAAATCAAGGTACACTTGAATATTCTTTTGTACATAGAAACTAAATTTTAAAATCTCAAATATAAATATTATTATTATCATTGGTGGATCATGCATTTTATTTTTTTTTCTCCTATATATGTTTGTCTTTTTTTTTCAAGATAAGCTCAAAAAATAATTAGTAGGATATCACTAGTTAATCCTCAAGCACCATAAAATTCTTCGAGTTTATTAGCAAGATTGAATTTTTTTTACTATAAATTTAAATTCGAACTAAGATTTGAAATTTTTTCTTGAAAGTCTTATGTTTAAACTTAAAAAAAAAGGAATAAATTTTGCTTATTGTGAAAGTAAAGAAAGATATAATTTCTACTATTTTACCATCATTTAGTAGCTACTTTCCACTTTATTTTATCAGTTTTTTTTTTAAATAAACTTCCCACTTTATTATTACTTTAACATGGAGATAATCAATGTGGTAAATTCTAGAATGAAATATATATATATATATATAAAAAAGAGAGACACACACCACTTTCCATGTCACACCTACCATAAACAACAAACATTAATAAATTTTCACATTTTACAATATCTCCACTGTTAATCAATTACCCTTAAACGCTACTTTATCCTTCTACTCTCTCTTCCCTAATCAATTATTTCCCGTCAAGTGGGCCACCACAATATTCTAAAAAAGCACCATCGAAGAAGAAGATCGGTTAGTGGAACCTCCTTCCACCCCACCCTCGCTAGAAAAAACCCACAAATCTCAACCGTCCAGATCCCCACTCTCTCAAAACCAACGCTCCGAAATGCATACCCCCCATTATCCCTCTCTCTCTCTATATATATGTACCCTCATTTCATCCTAACCTCACCCTCCATATCCCCCCCACTCGCAGCCTCCCATGCTTAACACAAGATCCAGCTCTTCAAATCCTTAACATTCAAGCCCAGGTAAGGTTTTCAAGGTTCAAAAACATGGGCTCTCTTTCACTTTCCTTAAAAGTTATATTACTTTCAACGAGTGTGTTGTTCTTGTCCTTGTGTCTCAAAATCTCTGTTCCATTAGTGCATGATTTCTCTGTAAATCAAGCTCCTCTTCTTTGGAGTTCAATCCTTTCTTGGCTTAAACCTCCTTATCTTTACGTTATCATAAACTGCATCATCATTACCATCGCTGCTTCCTCGCGTTTCCACCACAGCCACAGCACCGCTAATGGTACTACTACTCACGATCAAATTGAGAAAATCCCAATGGATGAGTATCTTCATGATGAGATGAAGATTTCCACAGTGGAGATTCAGACTCGTCATTTTGGTGGCCTGGAATCGAGGGCTGAGATTGTTTATCAGGACAGAGAAGAGGAACGAGAAGAAGCGGCTCATCATGAGCAAGTTGTTATTGAAGACAAGGGTATTGTTAACGCTGTGGCAGTGCTAGAGGATAGCAAAAACGAAACGGTTGATGATTTTGTGCTATCCAAGTCTACGTGGGTCCCGCCTAAAAAGAGGATTGATTCGTCGGAGAACAATCTGTTGCTGCCGGACAACCTTTCTCCTGTGGAGAAACCCCTGGTTTCTTCTAGGTTCGGTCACCGGAAATTTGTTAAAGCTAGCCCTGAAGGTACAGTACTATATATTCCACCATTTTTTTTATCATGACAAAAAGCTATTTTTGTTTGGTTCTATTTTCCAGGCAGATTTCCCGACCCGCACTGTATCCATTTTTTGACGGGTTCGAAAAAAGCTTTTTGGTCGGCGTCGACCAGGCTTTTTCCGGCGCCGTTTTCTCATCTTCTTTTGAAGTTTGAATTTTAGGCGTCAACGCTGTCGTTTTTGCGTTTCCAACTTTTTTAATTGATTTGATTTTTTGCAAGACAAAATAAAGTTCAAACATGGCGTCTGATTGACGCAACAGAATACAATTCCCAAAAAGTCCTAGAATAGTATAAGTTTTACTATGTGCTATGAATGTAGAAACTAGAAAGAGGTTAATATGAAGGTTAAAATGGTCACTTGATTGATTTTACGATGCCTTTTTCAGGTGGAAGGGCGTTAAGGGTGACAAAGCCAAAACGGCACGAGACATTGGAGAACACATGGAAGACGATAACAGAGGGGCGTGCAATGCCGTTAACAAGGCACGTGAAGAAATCGGAGACGTTCAAGGACACGTGGGAGAATCACGGGAGTCAGTTTAATACAAGTGTCGTGGACCCACATGAAGTGAAGAAATCAACGACGTTCAAGGACAGGACCAATTATCAGGTGCCACTTGTCAACTCGTCCTCTCCTTCTTCAGGGAAATTAAGGAAAGAGCCTTCACTGAGTCAAGATGAGTTGAACCGGCGAGTTGAGGCTTTTATTAAGAAATTTAACGAGGAGATGAGGTTGCAAAGGCAAGAGTCATTGAATCAGTACAAGGAGATGACTAGCCGTGGAAGAAGGCATGGCATTAATTAATTTTTTTAAAAGTTGTGGTGTTTAATTACATGGTTTTGATGGGTTTGGATTAAATTAAAAATTTGAAGCTATAAAGAATTTGTTTTTTTTTTCAATTATTATTATTAGGTAGATCCCAAACACAGACGGGGGGGTTAAGAAATTTATTTTGATTTATAGAAATGTGTAAAGGAAAAAAATTATAATTTTGTGTTCTTTCATTCGTGTTTAAATGAATTCTGGCGTTTTAGTATTATTATCTTTATTTCTCAGAATTGTTTTTTTTTTCTTTTAACAAGAAATTGATGAAAAAGCTGAAAGCTACATGACTTTGATTATTATTGTAAAGGGTGGATGATGTTCAGAAAGAAGAAAGATGGAAAGAATCTTTGAAGGTCTAAAAAACTTTTCCAGGGAATTGGTCCATTTGCGAAGAGATGTCAGGTCATAATCTCTGCTAAAACCCACAAATTTGGAAATAAAAGTTAAGAAATGTCTTGCTAAAGCTTCTATAAAGCTAAAGCCTATCTCTTCTTTTTGTGTGGATAAACATACTTAGACCAAGGCTCCAGCCTCCAGGCCACCACTAAATTAGCAGCCGGGGGGGGGGCGCACATTGGGGCTAAGCCAAAGCCTCGTAGAAGTTACAGCATAAACAAAAACAAGACGGACCACCATCTATATGACCGAGGAACAAAAAGTTACCTACAGTCCCAAAATCTTGAGCAGAAAGGAATAATCCATCAACAGAGCACGTGAAGAATCAGCATGGAACCAGAATGAACCTGTAATGGTTTGAGGAACCAGAATTGCAGAAATATTTCAGTCACACAAGTAATATGAAGATGTTAAAGGACCTCATGAACCTGTAATGGTTTGAGGCAGCCGCACCAGATCAGAACTGCCTCAAGCGTTGGAGAATCTATAGCAGGACTCGTAAGAATTTTCACAACAATAAATAATAGATGATAAGAGCAGAAATATGTGATAGCAGACAAGAATCAATAACTGAAACAACCGAACAAGAATCTAGAGGGGAAAAAATAAAGCCCATACCATTTCAATAGCATGTTCGGACAACTCTCTCGCCCGCTCCAGTTTTGCTTTGCTAGATCTCTTCACAAACTTCGAGAGAGATGTAACCCTTATGTCTTTTACACGAGGATGCTTGAATATTCTGACTCCCCTTTCATATACCTTGAATGCATCTTCAAAGTATTTATGTTCCTGAACATGCCAATACAGCAAACAAATTGTCAATTGAAGTGGATAAAGGTGACAACTAAAAGGAACTTAAGTTTCATAACAGCAATTATAGAAGTCCATACTTGCAGAAGCCATGCATAATTGATGATGATTTGTGGGGTGGCTATTCGCACGTCTAGTATCCGTTCATATATGGCTCGAGTGGACTCCAAGTTACCCAGTCCTTCTTCCAAATCAACATAAAAAGCCAAGAGCCTTAAGGACTTGTGCACCTTCGTCAGAACCAGTTCATCCCCATCAGCAGCAACTGCAAGTTTATAACAGAAACCAGCAACTCAAGAGGTTAGCACCTAGTTCTCATCCCCCAAATAGAGACTATTCACAAAACAACTAAATTCATTCCACAAATGATTGAGTTCAGCAAAGAAATTTTCGACCCAACTTTAAAAGCTCTATGACTGTAAAGGGATTGCGAACCTCATAAATCTTATTAACCGAGCAACATAATTCACTCCACTTTCAGTAGACCATGTTGCCTAAAGAAAGAACTAACATGCCACCACAAGAGCAAATGACTACAGGTAAATAAGAGAATGACCCAGAAAGTTATGAAGGGTACGGATTACCTCTCCGTTTGACCTCAACTGATGGCTCTGCCGTGGCCCGCCTCAACAGCTCCAGTGCACCTTTAAAATTCTGGTGTCTAATTTCCATTTCAGTCCACTCGCACCACGCACCAGCTAAATTATCCAGTATCCACTGTTTTGTAGTTCACTTGCACTGCCTTGTCAAAAATTACTCTTGCATTGACTGCTAGATCGTTGTGATCCTCATATAACTTAGCAGATGCAACCCACAAAGCATGAGGCTTCCCCACTGCTTTCATAGGATCAACAGTCCGCACAGCCTCGGTATAAGTCAATATCTGCTTATTTGGATTACCCTCAAACAGCTTGACTCTCCTTTGCCATTGTTCCACATTATGTGGATTTTGTCGAAGAAGCACAGTACTGCTTGCTAATCCAGGCCGTCTATCCATTAGATACTCAAGGTGTGCTAACATCAAATCGACGTCGTTATCATCATCTAACCAAAACCCATTAAGTAACTTCTTCTCAAACTTAGAACTCCAATTCCACAACCTCCCAACATCATCCGTAAGCTGTTACAATCCACACGAGGAGAATTCTGTTAGTAGTAGTTAGAAATGGCAGTTATATCAGTTACTAGCAGTTGTTAGGAGAGAATTAGTTAGATATACTAGTCAGCTTGTATGTAATGGATGAAAACCAATTTCATTCAATTGCATAATTCTCCCCTCTATTCTCTTCTGTTTCTCTCTATGTTCTCTTCTACCTCCTCCTTCTCTTCTTAAACATTGCTTGTTAAGGTGTGAGAACCTTAACATAAACTTCCTAATCCCACCCCTAATGATGGCATCCACATTCAACCCCAAAACCTCCTTCGCATGCCTAGTCATCAAATCACACAATTCAAGCCGCGAACTATGCTTCGTCTTCCCTTCAATGGAATAAAACTGATCATCATTCAACACCGACGCCAACCTCTCCGCGGCCTAATTCCAAAGCCCAGAATAGGATCCTCAATATTACTAGGGTCATACATCAAATACCTCCTATAACCCCTAAGAGAAGTCTCGATACGAAACCATCTTGACTCACAAACCTCAAATACATCTCCCAAATCCTATCATGCTGCGTAACAGGCAAGGGACAAAGAGCCCTGTTAAAAACCCTCCTCGTCCTCGTCACTAAACCAATCAAACTCTGCAAATACATAATCCAAATCCTAGGCATCTTATGCATACTAACCAAAGCCCTCTCAAAAGTACTGTTCAGCGTTTCAAACTGGGGATGAGTATGGGAACATTGCGAACTGTATCGAGCCGCTCAACCAAATAAGCATGCCAGAGCATGTAGCTTCCAGGCAATGCCTTGGGCCCGTTCGTAAATGATGAAACGTTTCTTGAAAGGAGATTCTCTTCTGGCTATCAAATAACGCCACCAGAGCTTTAAAGAAAACGAGTTTCTCAAGATTTCTTCTTCGTAGAGAAGATCATCATTCGAAGGGTACAGTTCTTTTGAAATCGAAATTAGGGTTTTTTAAGGATTTACTTAGGATTACAGAAACAAAAACCTCAGATTCTTTAGGTTCGAAAAGAAGAAATACAGAGGAGGAGAGCATTTGCAGCGGTTAGTAGGAGCAGTGTCTCTCTTTTGACATATTTCCTACCGTTAACGGGAGGGAATTTATTAAGGATTTGTTTTTTCTAATTCGAAATCGGATTATGAATTGGTATGGGCTTTGGCCCCATTGTTTCACCAAAAGGATATTGTGGGCCGGGAGCCTGTGGTGAGTTTTTGGAGAATGAATTTCGGAAGTTAATTTAACAATATTAGTTAATTGGGAGAAAATTAATTTAATAATATGATTTAATTGCGAAAAAATATATATGATACTTAAAAATTAATTAAAAAAATATGATATAAAATTAAAAAATATTTTTTAAAGAGTATTGAGGTATATTTTTATTACTTTTAATAGGATTTACCATGATTTTTTCTCTCTTTTTTATGTTTATCTCTTTTATGAAGTAATTCTTCATCATTTTTTTATTATGAAATAATTGTATAAAAAATATATTCTAAATATATATGCATATAATACTGATGTAAATATTTTAAATTGGTTTTTGAGTCATGATTGCAATATTTATTATTTATCAGATAAATTAATTATTAAAAAAACTGACTTATTTAGGTTTAGAATATCCAATAAATTCTTATTAAATTGTCATTTTTTACACTAGAGCTACTTTTAATCAGTATCTCAAGAAAGTTATAAAATACATTAAAAATATATAAATAAATTTATCTTTTAAATAATTTTAAAATAAACTCATATCCATTCAAAACACAAAAGAAATAAAAACATTTTCCCTCTAATTATATTTTTATCGGAAGACAACAATCATGCAATAAAATAACGAACCCCCACAAAATGGACTTCCAATTTTCTGACAAGAAATCATTACGGGCCCACAATGACAAGCCTTGGAAACTGAAAGCGATCAGGATCTATGATCAATCATAAACACACAAAGAGAATCAAACGGTGGAAAAAGGTTGGGAACTTAACGGAGATCCCCTGCCTTTCTCTCCGTCACTTTCTCTTGAGTTCTTGGCATGGGTTTCTTTTCTGGTCATCTCAACTGCTACACGTAGATGCCGTAAGCAGTAATTATATTATAACGTCCCACACGCAACCCTTCCCTCTTTCTCAAAATCACAAAAAAAATATAATGGTAAACTACAAACAAGTCCCCCGACTATATATTATTTCTTATAAAAGTCCACAAATAACTTTTTGCCTCAATTACATCCGCACTCATCCGTCTAGTGTGATGTTATTAGATAATATATCCCGATTCACTTAAAACTAGAATCTAAATATAGTTGCGATAAACAATGGTTTTTAAATAAAAAAAATTATGCAAGTATTTTATCAATTTTATAATAAAAAATATTTATTTAAAAAGAAGATTAATTGAAGTTTGTTCAATTGCGAAGCTTCGTTAACTTTTATGTTTAGCTTGTATTAAAAGGCGGAACTAGGGGAGGCAAACATGGGTCGGGCCCCTGCAAAATATTTTAATTTTTTTTTATTTAGTATTTAAATATAGAATAATATAATATTTTTTATTTTAAACAAATAAACTTTTTAATTATCTTGTTATATTAATTTTAGCCTCTCTTGTCATATACTACCAGCTTTGTCACTACTTGTATTCATATATTATACATTTATACAATATCTAATATCTTAATTTTAATATTTTTTATATAAATTCATTTTTAGTCTTAAAGGTTAATTAATGATTTTTTTTTCATAAAAACAATTACGACTACAATCACATTCATAAATCATGATTGGCTATGGCTAACCTCTAAACCAATCACATGCTAAGATGGTCATCAATCATCAATTACAATACTTTTGAGGACCCGATTGAGAAAAACAATGCTTTTAAGACTCATTCAAGATTCCGTCTATAATTTGGAGACTAACTTGAGGTTTGTCAAAAAAATTACAATTCTTTTCCTTTTCTTATAATTTTTCTCTCTGCAAAAAGTGAGAGAGAAAGAAAGAAAAGACCCTTCACGTTATTCAAAGCCGCGTTTCACTTCCCTGTAGGTACCCCTCCACTCTCTCTCACTCTGTATGTATATATATAATAAGTTTATTTGTCTGTTTCTGAGATTTAAAGCTTTAAACTTCGGTTGTTTCATTGCTTTTTTAACGATGATTTAAGGTAAAGTTTGAGCTTTTTTAATGGTTTCTTTCATTTTATGTTCTGGGTTTTGATTTTGGTTTCTGGGCTTTCTTAATGGTTTGTGATTTCATGATCTGCTGTGCTTATATGGTGATTTTTTGTTTGGTTTTTGGAAACTTGAGGAATCTTGAAAAGAGGGACTTTTTGCGTTTTCTTTATAATTGAAATGAAATTTTCTTGACTATTGTTTCAAGGGTGGTAGCATTATTATTAGTTCTCTGATGGTTAGGTAAGTAAAAGGGTGTGGTGGAAGGATTTTTTTGGTGATGAATTTTAAGTTTTATGATTTGGGTTTTTTTAGCTTGTTGAAGTCTCTAGTCTTTTGTGTGTTCATTATTTCCTTCAAGCAAATTGCCTTGCTTGTTTAGGCATAGATGAGTGTTATTTTGAATGATTTGTTTTCGTTTCTAGAACCGCGCCATGGAAAGGACAATGTGTGTCCAGAATTTGTTTTATTGAACCGAAGAAAAGTAAAGGAGTCTATGTTGCTTTTAGACTCATGACTTCATATGTTGCGTTTTAGATTCATGCGATTGAATTTTTTTTTTCTTATGATTACGCATTCTTATGTTGTGTATGATTGTTTGCAGTGAAGGTCAGTGCTCTTTGCGCGTGTCCCGTTCTCTTCTCCAGTCCTCCACAGATATCCTATTTATCCTACTTCGAAAGTGATTTTTTTTTTTTGCGTCTTTAAGTCTATACTTTGTGTAACTAAATGGAGGTCAAGCTATGGAACGACAAGCGCGAGAGAGAAATGTATGATAATTTTGCTGAGCTATATGCTATAATCAAAGCCACGGAGAAGCTTGAAAAGGGTTATGTTCGTGACATTATATCCTCATCTCAGTATGAAACTGAGTGCCAGAAACTCATTGCCCATTTCAAAACTTTGGCTTCCACCTTTAAAGACACAGTCCCTAGCATTGAGCGCTTTGCAGATACATACAAGATGGACTGCCCAGCTGCCATTAACAGACTTGTGACCTCGGGGGTGCCTGCCACGGTGGAACACCGTGCTGCTGCAGCTGCCTCATCTACCACCTCAGCTGCCGTTGTGGCAGAGTGTGTTCAGAACTTCATCACAGCTATGGATTCGCTGAAGTTGAATATGGTGGCAGTGGACCAGGTGCATCCTTTGCTTTCAGATCTCTCAGCTTCACTGAACAAGTTGAGTATTTTGCCACCTGACTTTGAGGGCAAGACAAAGATGAAAGAATGGATTTTGAGGTTGTCTAAGATGGGGGCAGCAGATGAGTTGACAGAGCAGCAGGCTCGGCAACTTCACTTTGATTTGGAGTCCTCGTACAATTCATTTATGGCAGCTTTGCCTAGTGCTGGCACTTGATTGATATAAGTACTTGTATATTACTAAGCAGGTTCATTTGGTTTGGGTTATGCAATATATAGTTTCCTATCTACTACTGCCGTGGCATAGCAGAATCTTGGGTGATGATGGAGCAGAAGAAATACTAATTTTGTAACTGCTTATACCTTTGAATGGTTTTCGAGCTGGAGAATGGTATTCTGTGCCCATTTTAAGGGAGTATTTGTTGTCATATATGAAAAATTGGTTTGTACTTAAGTTTGGTTTCTTAAATTGTGTATTCATTCATCTCCTGTTTGTGAAATGATCCATCTTCTAACTGAAATAGAGTTAAAATTGCTTGCATATCTGATGTAGCATACTAAAGCACTGCTGGATCATGAAATTCAATATGATCAGCTTGATTTTGTTCTATTGAATCTGGAAAAAAAAAAAAATTGATCCTATTGGGAGAGCGTTTGATTTTGAAAAAGGTTGCGCTGTATTTATAGAATTGCAGGTCTATCATCAATAAGAAATCTGTTTTTCCAGCTTGTACTCGAGTCAGATAGGTACATGCCTAAATAGTCCATCAATTAATGTCTCTTCATTTGTAAAATGATGCGACTTTTTTCCTGGCAGTCATGCACTCGCTTTTCTCTAGTTGTTCAATAATGATTTTGCTAAGCTGATAGTACCCCATTGGGACTGCCAGCTTGCCTCGTATGAATTAGGTTTCATGCATGGCCTAACTATGTTAACTGCTCAGCAATACCAATAATTTCTCTTGTGATAGTGAGATATCCAGAGTCATTTGTATGTTCATTCATGAAACGTTGAAAATCTTCTTGCTTCTGCAGAGATGCAGAGAAATTCACCCATTGATTGCAAGATTGATAGTTTTCCATTGCCATCTTCAAAAGAGAATTTTCTTTCATGTATAATGAATTAGAAGAAATAGAGGAGAAAACAAAACTAGTTGACAGGCATGCAATTTCTTTCAATGAGTCAAAAATTTGATATTACAATGACTTCATTTTTCTCTCGATGCGTCTTCTTCTCCCCAGCAATTACACGTTCATTCCAATCAACTATCATGATTTCTGCCATGGCCTTAGTTTGGAATTTGCAGCAGAATTTCATGCAAACAATGCCAATTGCCTCTGTCGGGGGTGCCAAACAAGAAATGTGTTTCTAGGATGCCTCGCTGAGGAGAAACTTTCCAATCATCCTTGCTGTTGTGCTTATGCTGGAGATATCAAAATTGCTACCATTGGAAAATAAAACCAAGCTTTCCAAGATAACCTTACAACTAACAATTTTCGGTTGGGGTTAAATCAAATGTGTTTCTAGAGTTCAAAAAGAAATTCCGCCCCCTATTATTCCTACAAGAGAGCCAAGATATGTGGTAAAAATGGTAGTAGCATGACAACAATGAGGACAACACCAGCTATGATGGCAATGCACGTCCACTTCCGAGAGCTCTTCTGATGTTCCCTGGCTTCCTGAAGCTGCTCAGTTCCTCGCCGAACGAACGAGCTGGCGTGAGCAACATGACTTTCAATATCATTCAGCTGGTGACCCTGAGCTTCCACAAGAGCAGCCATATCCAAGAATACCTGGTGAAGCTCAATCAAATTCTTCTCTATCTCCTTCACAGCATCATGTCTCTCTTGGATTTCTGATATTGTGTCAAGAATCTGGCCTCTTCCTTGTTCCTGAATTGCCTTTTGCATGAAACTTTCACTTTCACCACTGGATATCAAATTCTCAATCGTTTCGTCACTTGCTCTTTCTCCTGTGATTGTGAAATACCTGCGCTCCACAGTTTCCTTGTATTCAGCTGCCATTCTAGCTCTCAAGTCCTGAAAATTATCCATGAGATCCTTGAGCTTCTTCCCCAAACCACTAACCACAGATGTCCTGGTTCGATCCGTAGATGATCCTGGACCACACCCTGGAATATTGCGGTGAGCTGCATTGGATCGATCTAAGGCTTCGAGCTTTCCCTTGATGATTTTAACGCGTTTCAGAACTTGTTCAACGTCCATGTCCATCCGCGAACGGAGATTTTTCATGGTCTTAGCATTGTGAACAGTCTTGCTTTCTTCATTGGCTTCTTGTAAACTCCTGTACAGCCTCTCAACAGTTTTCATATCTTCCTTAATATTTTCGACATCTTCAAAGAATCTGTCCAGATTCATACCCTCCTTCCCTGCCTCCATGTCATCAATTTGAGCCTGCTGCTTGAGGTCAGTGTACTTCTTGAACGAACTCGAGAACAAATCATTCATCTTGGAAGAATACAACAACCAATCCTATTCTTGGGCGGTTGTATTTCTTTTATGTTGGTGGGATTACTGGAAAAAGCTTATAAAGCCAGGATAAAACAATTCCTGTTCTTCTACAAATGCACTAGTTTTTTAGGGTTTTTTTTTGTGATCATCTTCCAGTTCTTAATCTAGAACCTAATGAGGAGGAAGGGAAAGGAAGAGGTAGCAAAAGCAAGAACTGACCAACAAAATTTTCTTTTATTTCTGGCTTGAGGTTATTGTGAGATTAGGATTTAGGACCAACCAAGATTTGCCTGGAAGACCGTTTACAAAGTTTCCAAAGGTTGTCAAAAATATGTTACAAACGGTTTCCCCCCTCTTCTTTGGGAGCCATTATGGCTTTGCTGACTTGGTCTTCCTTTTCTTTAACCCTAACCACAAATCTAATAATAGAGATTGCACAAACCTACTTTGCTCCTCCTTCTAACTTTAGGGCATGCAAAACATGGTCAGGGAAACATTTTTAATGTCTCGAGAAAAACTTGAAGGGGTTCGTTCATTCACTACTTTTTGATGCCTAAGGGAAATCTGGGATATGACTGCTGCTCAGGCTCTGCCTACTTTTTTTTGGAGGAGAACATGGGAGGTGTCCTCAACAATATATACTTGCCTCCAAGATTTTGAAGATCCTGGACATCTCAATAGATTCTTTCCAGAACATTTTTCAGTTTTTTCACTGGCAAGGAGAAAACAATAGCACCGAGATTACCTGTAAGATTAGTTGATGCATCAGAAGACTTTGCCGCAGGCGTTTTCTAAGAAAAAAATATCAAATTAATTACTTTTTAGTCCTTTAGATAATTTTGATATGTTAATATAAAAATAAATCATTTTAATATATTTTAAAATGAAAAACATTTTAATGCAAAGAATTAAAACCACTGCTAAATTTCAACCACGTAGAGCAAAAGGCTACTGTTGACTGAGCAAAAAATCCCCGAGTAGAAACCCAAACTAAAATTTACAAGAAAGCAATTTTCTTTTGACTATGTGCGAAAAAGCACAAGCTTAATTCCATCCTCTGTGTTTCTGAATTAAGGGTAGCAGTGAGCTTCTAACAATAAACTACATAGCTGCAACCTCCTACCCACTTGATTGAATCATCAATCATCTTCTAAAAGCATGTCTGTGTCCAATTGTACTAGCATGGAGAAGAAGATATTATACAGCATGGACCAGAAAAAATATTGGTTCTCACCCATGTTACCGCTTTCCTACCCCTCTCTACTTTATGTACAGAACAACGGAGTTAAAATGCCGATGTGGACAAACATGCCACGAGAATATCCTCGCGTTCAATCACGGGGTCTTTCTTGGTTGATGGTCATGCACAGTAAAGGGCATTGTCTATCAGGTGGCTGGAGTGGATGCAGATGCAGATTCAGATGCGATCAATGAAAAAGCTGAGGGGTGATCCTCACTCGCATCTTGATGGCTGCCACCAAGCATAATGCCACTACCGGCCTTTTCATCTGCCCCCCCACTTGATACCGAGTGATTACTGGCAGGGATATTATCACCATCTGAACTCAAGAATCTTTGCATCCTGAGGTATCTCTCAGAGGCATCTTGGAGCATCCTCATCATGCCTCCAGAATCCGAACCAGGTGATAACTCATCCTCCCTCTCTGGCTTGATATTCAGGTCTATTTGGCCTTTAAAAGGCGAAGTTGAGGATTTCATTCTGTTAGGATCATCATCGGAAACTTCACCGACTGCTTTTTTCTTGTTAGGACTGCCACTTGCACTTCCTGCATTGCTAGATGGTGAGGGGTCATCATCAAGCAACTTCTCAGCAGAAGACTCCTGCTGCTTCCGAGTGGTTTCTGCTTCTTTCTCTGATTGCTTCTTCTCTCGCTTCATCATTAAGGTCTTAAAACGGCGCTTCACTGTTTGGCAGACATTACATGTGCATGTCTGCTTGTGTTTGGGACCCTTCCCACTTGGGGGCTGAATGCACACGATGCAGGAGCAGCCTGGTCTGTGCCGGGGGTGCTTCGTGGTGGCCTGGGATGAAGCCAGAAGAGCCTCACCCTCTCCCAAAATAGCCAGGTTAGCAAGAGTGTCAAGGCCCCCCAAAGCTTCAACATTATCAATATCCTTCTTGGCAGCCTTCAATCTCTTGGAAGTGACTGTTGATTCACAAACATAACACCAGGTGCAAAATGGGCAGTTGGGAATCATCACATTTTGCACAAGAAATTCCATTTTAAAATCATTAAAATACACATAAACAGCATCTGCAAAAATTGTGTAACATGATAGTGGAACTAGGTGCCACACTTGAGAATAACTTAATTGCTCCACGACCATGAATTGCTGAATTTTAAATATGGACAAAACAGCAAAAAGCAAAGTCACTGTAAGCAATTTATACCTAAATTACGGGATGGCAGTAGATTTTCAAGCTGCTCTGATGTCAAATCTTGAGCCGCCGAACATGATGATCTGGCAGCAGATGTAACCCAAAATGTTAAACAAAATGCAAGGAGCCTGCAATTAACATGTGCTCAGACAACATTCAACTTTCACATGTTGCCTTGTCCATTAGAGAGAAGGGTGGGCACTGCCTACGTTCATTATTTACCATGGAAACAGCCAAACATTATGAGCTACTGGGAGAGAAAACGCCAAAGTTAACCAAGCATGCACCACAGCTATAGTGAATTCTAGGACCTCAAATGCACGTTTGCATTTTGTAAAGAAATAGAATACACACAAATACATGCTTTGCACCACAGAATCATTTAAAAATCCCAGACTATATAACAGGCTCTCAGAGCATAAAACTACTACAGATAGAGGGGAAAACCCAAGCCTGAAGGAATAAATGGATTCACATTATACCTTTCAGAATCCCATGTGTTACCAGAACATGTCCATTTGGAGGGAAGAAGAACATTGAGAGGCAATTTTCGCCACTTAAGACAATCTTCGCATTGAACCCATTGAATCTTGTGACTGGCAGAAAACACATCATATTAGAATTATATTTCCTCAAAGAGATGAAAGAACATTGCAAATCTATTTTAGCATATGAAGCAGTGCTATAACAAGGAAAGTTTAGAAACAAAAAACAGAAAGTGCATATCAAGTCTGCATAACAGTCAACAGAGAGTAAACAATGCAGTAAAGCACCATTTTACCCGGGCTGAAAAAGGAGGAAACGTAATAATATGGATACATCATCCTAGGTTTATGTTCATTGTTCACTCAAATGGTGTGAACAGATTTACATACAAGCTTATAGGTTAGAGAGATCATATATTTCTCAAAGCACAACCAGCTAGTGTGAAATTTGAGCTGATTCAAATACATGGAAATTTATAGAACAGAGAATACTTTTCTGCAAGCACAGCCTGCAAGTGTGATACATGAATAGATTCTAATACACACACACTGACACCACAGATAGATGATATACTTCTAGAAAAAAACACCTGAACCACTTAGATCCGCCATGAGAGATCTCGCCATGTCAGGTGGTTTACAAATATAGGTGTGGATAAATTTTTGGGAGACATTTGTGTGCCAAATCATGTTGAATTTAAGAAAACTAACAAAAAAGGTATAGGTGAAAGCTTGGGCATTCAGGATAAGCAATTTACCCCACATTATCCATTGCAAAAATTGTAGGTTTGCCGAGCACTGGTGCATCCTGTTATAGCAGTAACTAGTCAGAATCCATAAAAGTAGGACCTCCTTGCCAGGATAAATTTTAGCTAGCTAAGTTCAGAGCATAAAACATATAGGAAGAAAATGTATCAGAAACCCAAAAAAACCCTTCTATGCAAACTCACTACATGATGTAATGCATAAGGATGAAAAACATCTTAAATGATGTTTACTTATAATCACAAGGAAAGATTGTTCTTCAATCAAACAACCTATTGTATCAGTAATAACAACACACAAAATAAAAATAAAAAATCCCATGCTTACGTGCAAGAGTTGGGCATTATTACACAATTGAAACAATCTTCCTCTGGGATTTCATATTCTTCTACACTTGAATGTGCCAGAACCTAAAATTCAATGACTAGAGAAGGCAAGTATCTACCAATAGAATAGCAACATGTGATTATTCCAGGGCCTTTAGCAGCACTGAACAATGTATACCCATTATCTCCCTAAATGGCCCTATGATGGGAAGAAATTTATCTCTGCGTTTTTTTTATCTTCTGCCACCAGCCAAGAGTTTTTGGCAGGGGGAACCAAAATTCAAGGGGTTTCACCCTCGCCAGATTAGCAGCCACATTGTGATAAGTTGCTAATCACAGTGTACTACCAAAGTTCTGTACATGCTACTGTAACTATACTCCGAAGGGACAATTAAATAAATAAACCAACAGTTAATGATATCAAAGTAATAAAAAACAAGCAGCCTCTACCTTCACAATGACTTATACACAAGCAGAACAGAGGAACAAATGGAAAAGGGAATGCCAAGGGTGGCTAAAGACAGAGAAAACCCCTCATTGGCAGAAACTTATTTTGGGCAAGGAAACAATCAAACCTCATATTCCTCGAACTCAAATCCTTCAATCACCACAATACTGGGAACATGGTCAGGAGCGGGGCGGAGCAATCCTTGCGCTTCTTCCCATGTTAGCTTCAGTTCTATCATATCTTCATTTTCAATCCTTAAGCGCTTACTCTTAGAACCTAACGTGCTGCTCTTCCTCTTTTTGATTGAAGATTTTGCTTCAAGAACTTCTTTTGCTATGTAGCCTGATTTGTCAACTTTAGACCAAGGACTAGGACCCAATTCAGCCTGTTAGGTTAATGGAAAGCTCGGTGACCTTGTGTGTTAATTTGAAAAGGAAATAAAGCAATTCCACTAGTATAAGTTTTTGTGATACTAACATCTCCATTTGCAGAAACACCATCGCCAGTCTGGCTAGTTTCATTGTCCTGTAAACATAACACATTTAAATTTATTTTGGACTAACTGTTAAAGCTGACAGCAAACTGAAAGGGCATCATTTGACAAACCAAAATTTTTTACTTGATTTAACTAAAAGCAACAAACCAAATCTTGAAGCACATTGCAATCACTCTTATGAAACTATCTACCATCCTATTTTCAGGTTATCACTAGGCTTCGTCAGATGAAATGCCAGACATGAAACTGATGCGGGAGAAAGCAGCCAGAGGGTCTTCATTGTTGAGAAGCATTTGATTTGAATTCTTTTACTGTTAGGATTGGTTGAATTGTCATTTAGTTTCATTAGTCAGTAGCTTTTGTTTATATATGTAAGTGTTGTTTGTGTGTTAGAGTGGTCTGGTTTGGTTAGCCACATGTCAGTGGTCACAACTGCCTCTGCAATTGTCAGGATTTGCTTATATATCCTGCAACAGCTAAGAAAGGAATCAACAACAAGAATTTCATGAATGTGATGTGTGTTGTTTTCTTCTCTTGTCTTCTTTTTACAAACACCATAGCTGTCTTACCCTTTCACCATTGATCCATCACTGAGTTGGATTCAATTTGGTTTTCTTGATTTTTGCCACATATCAGAAACACAAATGAAGTTAGCCAGAAAAGAAAAAAAAATGAACTAAAAACCCCACTTTATCACACCTTAACCTTTTTCATGTAAAATGAATTACCATATAAATATTACCAGGCAACAAATTTACCATTCATCACACGGAATTTGATTGATACATGAACTTCAAGTTTTTAAAGACATGCCATGTAAAGTTCCATGCCTAGTTTTCAGATCAGGCTATGTTGCAATGAATTCAGAAGAAAGGATGGGGTTAATTAAGTATCAAACTAGGACTTAACTATTTCTTGTATTGGAATATAAATTCATTGATCATGATGAGGTACCAGAGAAGATTTCAAATCTCCAGGGTCACCCATTATAATTTTTTTCCAATGATACCTCATAGCATTCAGAAACACTATCCTTGCAAACATCTACATAAATATTGTTCCACCTCCTGGAAGTTAAATGAATAATCTAGGAAAAGGAGGGCATACCTGATCAGATAGTGAAACTGAGGATGCCTTTCTGAATCCCATAACCAATTTGCCTTCTGGCTCTAATCGACTAAACGTTACTGAAACAAAATTAAATTTCAGATCCAAAACCATAAAACCTAAAACCATAATGCACTAGTGCATAGGAAGAATTATAACTAAAATGAATTGTAAGGCATGAAACAAGAAAAGGAAAGATAAAAAACTATCAAGCAGCATTAAGATGTTTGACCAGATCCAAAGCCATGACATTGACAAATCAAGAAAACAGAAATAAACCAAGTCCAACTTAACTAGAGAGAAGAGAAATGAAGATACAACCCAGAAACAACATAAACCATTGCTGAATTAAGACTCTTCTGAACCATTCTTTTCACATAATTTGGTTACCTATATCGCCTGCTTGCAATTGCATGTTTTGTATGCAAGGAGTAACTCCCTCCAGAACATACATTCTGCTATTGTTGTTGGGCCAAAACCGAAATTGAAATATCCACTCTTTTCCTTTAGAATCTTGGACCCTGAGAGGTAGACCTTCAGGCTGCGAGATGGGTGGAAAATAGGCCTGTGTCAGAGTGAGTACAATGTTAGTATTTTACAATCATTGATGACACGTGTTTCCATGCAAAGGGAGAGAGTTCAATATTAAATCAGAGAAGAACTACTTAATGAAATTGAGAAGAGGTACTCATGAAATTCTATTACTCATACTGTGCGCCATTAAAGTGGTGTACAGTAACTAAAATTCCACTTGTAAACGTGCCTAAACTCTTCAATACTACATGTAGAATCATCTTTCAACTGACAATGCTGGGACAAAACTCTGACGGAATAACAGGACATGCAAGAGTACACAAGACTACAGTGGACTGCTGCTAGTATATGCTGCTGTCATCACAAGCAGTTTTGACTGTGAGCACAGTGCACATCAGGATTATTATCCATGAGAATCACGACCGGATTTCAAAGCTCCTCGGTCCATATAAAGAAAATAAGACCACAACTATAAAAGCAAATATCTATAATCCACATATATTGTCAAGGCTTTTCTTTGTATCATCACCTTGTTTATTCTTTTTTCTCATTTTCTAAAGAATCAAACAATAAATTCTTGGTTCCTCCAAAATCCAGTATGCAAAGCTTTCAGAATAAAACCAATGAACAAAGTTAAAGGTCAAGCTGACAAACATGAATACCAACCTCTGCACATTTTTTTGGCAGCACCAGACGCCCAATTCGTCCAGCATCACTGGCACTCAGCATCTTCTCAAACAAAGGTTTGATAACAGAATTAGGGCTTAAATAGGGTTAAGGTTTCAGGATCCCTGATCATAAAGAGGACAGGAAAGATACATCATCAAGAAAGTATGGAGCAGACACATCTACAGAACCTAACCAATCTTCATAGTTCAGAAAACAAATACGGAGAAGAGTAGAGAGTTGTCCTATTTATTATATATCTGCCTCAAACAATATGTGAAAGATTATCTAAAATGATAATTGACTTTGCAAAAAAATTAAAATGAAGAGAATTCATTATTCATATAAAGGATACTTTCCAGATATCTGCTGTAGCTCTTCATCAGTAAACCTTGGCCAGTACCGAGGAAGTAACTGGCTTTTTCCACGGGCATCTATTCTAGGCCTTCCATTGCGTATCTGGCCATCAACTGATGAGTCAACTCCTTTATGTAAAGTCCCATGAACACGCTTAGCAAACAGAGGCAGAGGGGCTGGCAGTAAAGGATTTACAGAGCCCTCGATTTGACCTTTTAACTCGCTTGGAGATGCATAAGGTATTGTTATACCAAATTGTTGAGCAGATATATCCTCTCTTAAAGATGACAACATGTGTGGTTGCTCATCATCAATGATTCCTGCAACAAAAAATTCACATCCAGTTGTTTCTACTACACTCTCAAGCATGGCAGCATGAAAATGCCAAGTCATCATGCACTCCTTTCCTTGAAGCAGCATAAAATGCAGGTTAAGGATCTGTACCTGCATTCCCATTCTCAACTATATCCTGTAAGTGATTCCTCGGGCTTCCGTTGATAAATCTTTCAGGAAAATCCTCAAGTTTCCTTTTTTCTAGGGAAAGGGCAGAAAATCTTTCACCAGCATTGAGCCTGTCAACTTCATAAGGCATCCTCGGTTGCAATTCAGACTGGGTAGCAGAAGAATTGAACAAACTGGGTGCTTGACGCCATGGTACAGGACCTGACCCAGCTAATTGACTCCAACTCTTGACAGAAAGGTCTTTGAGTCTTTCAGGAAAAGGAGAATGATAAAATAAAGGAGGCCAGGCAGGGTTTGATGTCTGGAAAACAAAATTCAGGGCATAAATAAATCTATTATGCTTCAAATTCCACATTGGTAGAGGTTGTAGTCAGAAGAATTTGTGGATTACTCTCATACAATAGAAAAATTATAATGTGAAGGCAGTAGCAGGAGGAACATATTTTCCATTATCCAACTAGTGGCATGACAATCATCTATTTGATCGAAGAAATCATAAATGGTCATAAAATGATTATGATTAAACAGTAAGAGATGAATCCATCCTTACCAGAACAAAACTTTTCCTTGCACATGCCATGCAAGCAATACCTCCAGCATCCAACAATGTAAATGCTTGAAGTGACACAATACATCCACAATGAACCCTCTGTGGTGGAAAATTAAACTGTGATGATTCATGCTAAAAGACATGGCAGATACATACCATCAACTTGATAACAAAATAAGCGCAAAGGGCATATAAACAAACCAGAAGACTTTCATCATACCTTCCCACAAGACTCACAACTCCTCCAGCCACTGGCATTCAAGTGGAAAGTCTCACAGAACCTTCCCTCCTCATGAGCAGAACTAAAATAGAAGGTTCAGTCAACCATTAAGTTGATAAAATAATAATGATAATATCAACAATAATGACATCGCAACCATGAAAAAGGATACTTGGTTAAGTATAACTAAGAACATGCCAGAAAATTGTCTTGATAAGCACCTGTTTGAAGTTTTATCAAAGGATTTCTTTCCTCTCCTCTACTCTCTAGAGGCAAAGCCAATTCAAGAAAACAAAAGGGACAAGAAATAAAATAAATTCCACTCATAGTACCCATTTATGGTCTCAACCCAAAGACAACACACCAACCTTTCCGTTCCACGCCTTACCAAAACCCTAGTCTGAGATTTTACCTGAGCCTTACTGATATATCACTCTCTCAAACCATTCTCCATAAAAACAATTCCCAAAATTTTCAAAAGTAAAAACAAAATACTAATTCCTTGATGGTTTTCTCTCACAACTGTAAGCTAGCCATTGCCAAATAGACTAATAAAACACAATCATGAACAGCTAAATCACAGCCACACTCGTTGATTGCAAACTGCATTAAATTTAATTCCAAAAGAAAATAAAATCCGAAATAATACATATTCACCGAAACATAAAATGAGTGTGGCTGAATTTTACTCCTTTTGGTTACACATACACAGGGATGAAATTTGGATAAATAATAAAAACATAAATATTCCAAAATTACACGCCGAAACACTTGGTTAAAAAAAGATTAATTATTTTTAACGGTATTGAATTCTTTCCTATCCAGTTTACCCAAATTGACCTACAATTTGTTAGCTCCACACCAAAAACACCATAACCACTTGCTAAATTTAGTAACAAAAACACAAACACGGTCCACTACTCCTCCCAAGAAAAAGAAAAAGAAAAACCTCCAAATTTGAAATAAAAGAACCAACCCGAGTAATCAACCGCTTTTTTTAGAAAATCCAAAATTGAAACAAAAGAAACGCAGTCATTGAGTGGAACTCACGCGCATCGATCGCAGAGGTCGGCAAAGTCACCGGACCGAAGCCTCCATCCTTTTCGAGATTTGAAGTCCGTACAATCGGAATTGAAACACTTCCTTGACAGCACAGTTGAAGAAGAAGAGCAACATGAAGTGTTGTTGTTGTTGTTATTCGTAGTAGTAGCAGTAGCAGTAGTTGAAGTAGCAGCAAGAGAGGAGGAGGAGGAGGAAGACATTGGAAAA
This sequence comes from Populus x sibirica, assembly GCA_019202695.1. Lineage (NCBI taxonomy): Eukaryota > Viridiplantae > Streptophyta > Magnoliopsida > Malpighiales > Salicaceae > Populus > Populus x sibirica. The sequence continues at coordinate 1,015,953 of JAGMVL010001940.1, read as the reverse complement.
AAAAAATATAATTATTTTGAAAGAGAGATTAAGGAGTGAGACATGACAATTATAAACCCTATGTTCTGAAAATTTCTAGGGCTGGAGTGTGATATGGAGAGGCTTTTGGAGAGAGGGAGGGAGTGGAAATGGGCGGCGCGTGGTGTTGTTCGTAAAGAGAGAGATTGCAGGGAATAATAAAAAGTGTGGGATTTTGGGTATTTATATATGCGAGTGGGCGTGGGTTTGGGATATTTGTTTTTGTCTTCTCTTTTGGCGTCGTCGTTTTTCTTAGCTTTGTTTTTTAATTAGTCCCTTTTTTAATTTTATTTCTTTTCTTATGTAAGGTTTTTGTTTCCCATGATTAATGTATTAGAGCATAAAATAAGTATAGAAAGAAGATGAATTTTTATCTTTTAAAAATACAATAAGATAATAAAACACTACCTAATCATTATAAAAGAATTATTGAAAGAGAATCATGAGGGATACAATTTAACTGATCAGGCTTTAAATTTGTTCTTACAGATTATCGGTTCGAGTCTCACAAATTTTAGAGTCATTGGAGATTTACATAGTCGTTAATTTCAGAACCCGTGAGATTAGTTGAGGTGCGCACAAGCTGACCCGGACATCCACATTAATAATAATAAAAAAAATATATTATCGAAAGTGACACTCTTTTAACAAAAATCTTCGAAAAATCTACATATATATATTTTTATTATTTTCTAATAATAAATGTACGCAATATATGGATAGCTACATATAAAACATGGATGTTCTAGTTTTAATTTAATGCATGTTGGAATTTCCAATAAATGCGTGTGTGAAGTTGCAAGATGATCTTCGTCTAGGCTTTCATGCCTTTCCTCCCTCTTTTTTATTTCTTTCCCTATTTTTAGCTATAATTCCAACAAGAAAGCATTAAATTAGTATTTGAGAGTGTGTTACTATTATTTTTAAAAGTGTTTTTTTCTTGAAAATATATTAAAATAATTTTTTATTATTTTTAAAAATTATTTTTGATATCAACACATCAAAATGATCTGAAAACACCAAAATAATATTAATTTGAAGCAAATAAAAAATTATTTTTAAAAAAAATTATTTTTAAAATACAAAAATAAATAGGATCAGAACTTAGAGCACAAGCTCGATCAAGATGATATGGGTAAGATGATACGGGTGTGTTTAGAAAGCTTCTAAAAAAATGAAAAACCATGAAAGATTTATCTTACAAGTTGTCAATCAAACCTTGTTTTATTGAAGAGTGGTGGAGAAAATCTTGATTTCCCTCATAGAAAATTTTGATTATGTCGTAAATATTATTGAAGAGTCAATAGATATTACTCATATCTCTTGGTCATTGAGCTATTTAGATTTTATTTGTTTTTTCATTTTAAAAGTATTTTTTAAAAGAATTGATAATTTTTTATATTTTTTTGTTTCAAATTAATATTTTCAGATCATTTTAATATACTGATATTAAAAATAATTTTTTAAAAATAAAAAATATTATTTTAATATATTTTTAAATAAAAAACACTTTAAAAAATAATTAGTGCTAAGTTATCTAGAAGCCAAGAAACAAAGAATATCGAGAAGAAATGAATTTTAGACAAAGCACAAAAATAAATTTTCATCCAATGAAGGTGACAAAAAATAATAAAAAATAAAAATCACGAGGCAATAATAAACAAGGTGACGTGACACAGATGACTCCAAGGAAGGAGAGAATAAAGGCAACTTCTTTTTCCTGTGGCGTCTGCAAAAGGACGGGTCACCAAGAAAAAGATCGTTGGCACAGGAGAAAACCTTGGTGCAAATTTTATAAGAAGTCTGGTCACACTGACCAAACCTGCAAATTCAAGCGTAACCAATAATTTTTTTTATTGATTTTAAATTTTAATATTAGATTTTTTTTTGAAGTGGAGTTTTGTAATTGTTATTGATTTATTTTTTATAAATTTATGTTTTTTGTAAAGTTATATCAATCTCATAAATTTAGTTTTTCTTTTCTTTTCAATTTTAACCTTTAACATTAGATTTATTAGAAATGGTACTTCATAATTATTTTTTATATATATAAAGGTATATTGGTTTCATAGTTTAGGTTATGAATTTAGTAGGTTAGCCCATATTAACTTGGATTTTCTTTATTTTTTTTTAATTTTATCATTTAATATTGAGTTGATTGAAAATTAGACTTCATAATTTTTTTGACTTGCTTTTTATTAGGTTATTTTGATTTTATAATTAGAGTCGCGGGTTTGACAAGTTAACGCAGGTTGATTCGAGTAGTTTTTGTTTTTTCTTTTTTAATTTAATATTATTTTTTTATTTTTTCATTCAATATTAGATTGATTAAGAATTGATATTTATAATTTATTTTAATTTTATTTTCATAATATTATAATAGTTTCATGATTTAGATTATAGATTTGATAGGTTAACCCAAGTCGTCTCAATATTTTAAAAAAAATCATATAACTTATTTCTTTATCAATACTTGAAATAAATTATTATTCAATACGTATTATATTTTAAGTTCATAATTAATTTTTTTATTAAAAAATACATTGATAATATTTGGATTTTTTCTACATAAAATTTAATCGGACCCTTAGGATACACTAAACCAATGATCTAATTAGTATAACAATTTCATAAATCAATCAAATGGTCGGATACGGACGAGGATCCATGGACCATTCCTCTTTTTTTTTTTTTTTGTTTCTTTCCTAGGATAAGAACGATGTAGTGTGTGACTAGGGTAGAATGTGACCCTAAAAAGGCAACGCGGGCGAGTATTGATGGATTTTGTACTTGAGCGAGTAGCAGAGGAATACACACTCTGATGATTTCATGCATGGCCCGCCCGCGAGAGTCATGCAATCACGTAATGCCTAAGTTCTTAAGACACGGGCTTTTGCTTTTGCTGTGCTGCTTTTTCCTTCCCCTTTTCAAAGTTGGATTAAATTCAAACCAGGGAGGGAGGGTGGGTTTAGTTTCTGTGTTGTACTTCCTGTTCCGTTAAATCCGGTTCGATAAAAAATCTATTTGACTGTTTGGAATTTTGATAGGATTGCAGTTTAAAATATATTTTAATTAAAAATACATTAAAAAATTATTTTTGATATTAGCTCGTCAAAACAATCTGAAAATATTAAAAAAAATAATAAAAAAATCAAAACAATCTGAAAATAACAAAAAAATTTCAAATTTTAAGGGAACGTGGTTTACACCGCGTTCCCAAACAGGCTATAAATCATAAGTTAGATGAGTAAACTTAAATTAATTTAGATCAATTTAAAAAAATTAAAGCACCATCATTTTGAAAAGATATTTAAAAATATTTAATATTAAATCAATCAAGTTAAATTAAATCAATTTCAAGCTGATTTTTTTTAAAAAATATAGCTTGGATTAGGGTGAGCTCGTGAAAATTATATCGTTAAGGCATGTTTGGAAGTGTAGTTGTTGTTGTTTTTTAAAGTGCTTTTCATGTTGAAATGCATCAAAATGATATTTTTTTATTTTTAAAAAATTATTTTTTAAATCAGCGCATCATAACGATCAAAACACATAAAAAAATGAGAAAAAAAAGTTAAAATTTTGAAAAACATGATTTGCACCGCGTTCCTAAATGGTGCCTTAGTAAATTTAAATGGTGCCTTAGTAAATTATGAAACATTGAAATAATGAAAAATGGTACTATTTTCAATATTTGGGCCTGCCTTAATTGATTTTTGTCATGAACATGGAGGGCTTTTTTTCCATGTATAAACTTCTTCAAAATTAAAATTAAAATCCAAAATGTTAGAAATGAATAGGGATTGTAACATTATTGTCATGAGATATTGGTAAATGTTAACACCTTCCATTTTCTTGTAGTTAAAAATAGAGATCCGATATAGAAACTTCTCAGGAAGATGAAAAAATATCAATATTAGGCGAGCCACACCTTGTCTAGCAATTTCCTGTTAGCAGGGATGGCATGAGACATTGGTAAATGTGTTGGAATTTTATCTTCATATAAACAAATAGAGAAATTTTAATATTTATTTCAGTGGGATATTAATGGATACATATAAAATGGAACAAGAAAATCCCCAAAATAAACCTAAAAAAATTCCTCAAATAGACAAAAAAACATTACGCATGAGCTTAGAGAGGGGATCCGAAGAGAGTGGGACTCGATGCAGTAGCCCAAGCATAAATCCCCATAGAGCATGGGTTTGGGTAAGAAGCCTGAGCCCATGCAGGGCGTGCACCGCAGCACCCCTGTGGGCTCGGGCTCAGTAGCGCGCCTCGATCCCACCATGTTTAGGGTCCCCCAATTTATTGCGTGCGGGACGCAGGGAAATGGAAAGCAGCAAATTGCTGCTTTTTGCGCGACCAAACTGAGGCTACTGTTCACTAAACATTTTTTTTAAAACAGTGGAGGCATGCCTCCACTGTTCGCTGAATATGATTTTTTTTTAAATCAGTGTAGTTAATTGATTTCACTCGCATTGTAATCACGTGAACAACAATTTTTTTTTGTTTTTTTTTAAATTAGTTTAAGGTGAATTAAATTTACTCGTACTGTAATCTTAATTTTATTCTTGATAATATTTTATCTAATTTTGTAGTTCTTGTCGGATGAATTTTGTACGTAATAGAATTGTAGATAGTTTTTTGTTAAAGTAATTCTTTTAAGTGTGATCTATTTCATGATGTAATAGCAATAGTTAAATCCATAAAATTTAAATTAAAAACCATCAATATTAATATATATATATATATATATATTTAAAATTATTTTATAACCTCAATTTCAAAAGCATTCTTAAACAAACACATTAAACTACTTTTTCTTCAACCACAATTTCAACCACAGTTTTAACCAAACACCTATTTTTTCAAACCAACCTCAACTAAAAGTACTTTTTATAAAACAATTTTTTTCAAACCACAACCACAACATAAGTCGAATACTCACTAAGTTTTTTCAGGACCCCACACGAGTTCCTCAATATTTTATACCGATCCAATACATATTATTTAAGTAGAATACAACTCAAAATATCACAAAGGTGAATTACACTCCAGCTCCTCCTCTTCACAAAATGATAAGATTCATAAGCTATAAATATATCATGAATCATTTAAGTCAAAGTTTTACAATATCTTCATTCTCAACATTTTTAGCATGCATATTTTCAGAGTTTATCTTTTTAAAATATCATTGCATCACCTGCTACTACCAGCTACCGATCACATTGACTTACCAGACACCACCTGTTACTACCACATTTACCTGTCATCTGGCTTACCAGGCACCACCTGCTACTACCACAGTTCTCGATCACCACAGCTACCGATCACATGGCTTACCAGACATCATATGTTACCACTTATCAACCCCCTAAACTTTCCATATCAAGTCATCAAATACCCTAACTAAGGTTGTTCACGGTTCGGTTCGGTTCAGACTACAAAAACCAATCGAACCGAGTAAATTAAATTCTGAAAAATTTAAACCGAACTGGACCGAAAATCGGTTCAAACCGGACCGGTTCGGTTCGGTGAAATTCAGTTTTTTTACCATAAAACCAAGAAATCCAATCCTATCATATATGGGTTTTTTTTCGATTTAGCCAGAATCTTGTTGTTCAAATCCTGCAAATATGGCAAAGCCTCAAAAGTTTTACCATCCCAATTAATAAGAATATTTGTTGATAAAGAAATTTACAAAACAAAAGAAAATGACAAACTAGATCGAGGAGGCTAGCCTTCTCCCATGGGCACTGGTTGTAATCACACTTTTCACCCACCAATCTAAAGTTGCACATATAAAATTATCATTAGTTTTTGCTATGGAAGTCTTTTTGTAGCGTGCTCAGTAGGCCAATGTAAACAACACTAAAAATCAAAAGCACTTTGACTATCTCTGTTCTCCTTTACCCATTTAACAAGAAGACGAACCAGATCTTCATGACAGCTTGCGTAGAAATAAAGAGAGAAGCCAAAGAGATGGAGATGTTGATTTTTGTTTGGCTTGCGCAGAAGAGATGGAGATATGGGTTGTGCAGAAGAGATGGAGATGATGCACAGAAATAAAAAGAGAAACCAAGGAGATCGAGATGTGAGTTTTTGTTCTGCTTGCGCAGAAGAGATGAAGATGATGCACATAAATAAAAAGAGAAGCCAAGGAGATGGAGATGTGGGTGGATGACTTAGCTTTTGAGTTTTGAGATGGAAAGTGGAGGGCGGCGGCTTTTTGTGTTATCAGTTTTGAGATGGAGAGTGGAGGGTGGGGCAGTTTGTTAGGGTTAGGTTAATTGCAGTATTTATAGCCCTTTTGTTTTTTTGGTCGGGTCGGTTCGGTTTATCGGTTTCAGTTTTAAAACCGAAACCGAACCAAACCGATAAGATTTTATGGTTTTAAAAATCAGTTTAATTGGTTTTTCATCTCAGTTCGGTTTTCTCGGTTAAATTTTTTTCAGTTTTCTCGGTTATTCGGTTTTTTTGAACACCCCTAACCCTAACTACAGAAAATGGATCAGATTACTTAAACTAAAAATAAGTCAAGTATCCAACAAATCAACTTTATTTATAAACATCTTGAATTTTGAGATTCATCGGATACTAACAACAAAAAAAAGAAATAACATATATATATATATATATATATATATATATATATATATATATATATATATATGATAAAATGTTGTGATAGCAATGGTGATGAGGTGAGGATGAAGATGGAGTAGTCGAGCTAATTACAGGAGTGGATGTATAATTCTGACAGCGATGAAAATAATGGTGGGGTTGGCTATGGAGGTGTCAATGCTAATGGTTGCAGTCATGAAGATAGTGATATTAGTTATGACAATTAAAAATATTATGAATTAATTAATTAACTGTAATAAAATATTTTATGAAATTTAACTAAATTTAAAAATTAATTATTTTTTTTGTAAAATATAGAAAAAAATAAAAATAAAATTGAGAATGCATTTTTCTATAAAATACTGCCCCCAAAATAAATCGAAAGTTTTTGCAGCTCTCAAGGGTTTTGACAACAGCATCATGCATTCATCAATTCATATTAGGAGGTGGGGCTCGTAAAATGAAGGGTTCTCATACTAGTGCATTAGGAAACGAATGAGAAGCTCTCAAGTTATTGATTTTGTACAGCGGGGTAAGAATTTACGTAGTGATTCAAAGTATTCTAGCGGTTATTTTTTAAAATATTTTTTATTTAGAAATATTACCAGAAAATTAATAAATACAAATAGATACACCGATGAAAATATTGTATTGGTGAATTGCGGTGAATTTTTCTAACTGAATATTCTCTCGCAGTAGCCATCAGTAAACACTGATGAAAATATCAATGGGAAAATAAAGAATAAAAAAAAAAGATGAAAAAGTATTAATATTTAATTGTCTGTTAATAAAAAAGCACCAATATAAAATATCAAAATCCCTAAAATAAGAACAAACATGCACATTTATCTTCTTCTCTCTTCCTTAGCAACTTCTTCTCTCCTTCTCTCAAATCTTCATCTTTCTTTCTCTTGTCTGACTCCTTCTATACTCGATCCATTATCTTGTCTTCTTCTTTTTTTCGCGTACATGTATGTTTTCTCCTCTCTTCTCCTTCTACTCTTCAACCCATCCAAATCCTTTGACCCATCTAGAGAGTTGGTAAAAAAATTAATGCAAATGTCATTGTTTACTCACCGATTGAATGATAGACAGTTTGTTTGACGGTTTCACCAATAAAAGAGAAAAATCATTGATTGAATGACATACGGTTTTTCTGTTTGTGATATATTATATTCAACAATAAAAGTACCGACAAAATAAAGCGAGTAAATTTTTTTTACGCACTTTGTCCATCGGTAAATCCATCTGTAAAATTATTACCGACAGACTCACCGACGAGAGTTTTTCCAATGGATTATTTTCATCCGTGATCACGCCAGCAAGTTTCGTGCTGATGGACTGTGAGTATAAATACCCAGAGAAAACTATATCGGTGAATCTAAAAATTATAGTTGTGACATGCATGAAAAAAATATTTTTTTATTTTTTAAAAATTATTTTTAACATTAATATATCAAAACGATTCAAAAACATAAAAAAATAATAATTTCAAATAAAAATTATTAAAAAAATCACAAAAAATAATTTCAACCACGAAAACAATCGGCCGCCTTAATTTGTCTCCTTTAATATTAAAGAAGTGGGAAAAGATGTATGTATTGTTTTCAGGATCTTTCTTTTTCTTTGTGGGGGCACTAAAAAGAATGGTCAAGTTAAGCAAAGTATAACTTAAACGATAAGAAAGAAGTTGGAGTTTAAATTACCGTTCGAAATTGTAATAAACAAAATTAAAAAAAATTAAATTCTAAAATCACAGCGAAACTGTCGATAAATCATGATTTAAAAAATAATAATCTTGAATAATTTGTGCTAAGAAATAACACATAAACTGTTTAAAATTTTCTAAAACACCAATTTCCAAGCCTAATTCAGGTATTTTTTTTATCTCTACAAGTTACGATAAACTAATAGCCTGTCTGTAAGTGTTATTGCGATTACTTTTTAAAGTGCTTTTCATTTATAAATGTATTAAAATAATATTTTTTTTATTTTTTAAAAATTATTTTTAAAGTCAGTGCATCAAAATGATCTAAAAACATAATAAAACTTTTTAATTTTTTTTTAAAATATTTTTGAAAGACAAAAAACAAAAAAATAGTTATAGAATTAAATAGGTAAAAGTTACTGTCAAAATAAAAAGTTATACATGTTACTTTTTTTAAAAAAAAAAAAAAAAAAAAACTCGTTTGATTGGTTGGAATTTTTTTCTTGAAATGGACTTGTACGCGTCCTCCGTCATCAAAAAAAGTTTCCATTCCGACCGATTAAAGTGTATTTATGATAATGACCAACGGAAATTAAGATTGATATTGTAGTAGGTTGACTGTGTCCTCAAAAAATAAGGTACAGCAGTTTAAGGTTTGGATCTCCTGCATGTTGCTCATGACAGAGTTATGAGTTTTAATTCGGGAACAGATTAATGTATTAAATGAACTTAAACTTGAAATGTTATCTTTATTACTAGAATTCAAAACTAATTTAAATAAAAAACAAGATGTGTAAATCGAAGTTTTGAACATTTCAAGTACTCTACTGTATTTTCTTGAAACTGATATTTTAATTACACGTGTGCTTCATCTCGTCTTGTGCTTGGACCGAATCTAAGTTTATATTTATTGTAAAATAATATTTTAAATCAAAAAAAAATTCCCTGTAAAAAAAAATTTAGGACTTGGATCTAATCCATCTTCCAATTCATTGTTATATTTAGTTCATTCCATGAACGTTAATAGTTTTTTTCAAAAGTTTAATTTGAACCTTTTAACTTCTAAAATATACTATAAAAGTGGGTGTATAAAGCGTTTGAAAAAAGTTTTTTTCTTTCTCTTTTCATGCTTTAGTTTTCCTTTTAAATTTAGAGTTTACTAAGAGATATTTGAGTTATGTAATATTTATTTTATAGTCTTTGTCTATAAATGTATCTAAACTATGGTGGTGCCAGTGACATTGGAGTCCTGAAAGGCATATTACAAATATTCTAATTGCACAAATGATAAGTAATAAAGTCTCAAGAACAAAAGATTTATCACTGACAACAACAAAAAATTAATACTTTAAAGTATTTCAACAAGTATCCTTTTTTGTTTTAATTTAAATATATATACTTTTATTATTAGTATGTATGCTAGAACTTTGAATTAATATCAATTGTAAGTTTGAATATATCTTTAAAGTATGTTTGCCATGTGTTTTTATTTTGTATGATTATAGATTTGAACTTATATGAACTTTAGACTTTCTATAATATTCTTATGTTTAGCATGCACGTGGTTTGCTAAACTAAGCAATCTTACTTAATTGTTTAAATTTTTTGTTTATAGATTAATTCAAGTTAATTTAAAATAATAATGTTTTAAATCTTCTCTATAAAAATTAAAACGAAGTAATTTTAAATATTTTTTTTAAATTAAACTAAAGTTTACCCATATTTTAACCTAAATAACTAAGATAATGTTTGAGATTGTAGTAATTATTATTTTTTAAAGAGTTTTTTGTTTTTAAATGTATTAAAATAATATTTTATTAATATTTTTTATAACTCATTTTTGCATTATTAGATCTAAATGATTCAAAATTATTAAAAAATTAATTGAAATAAAAAAACCTAAAAGTTTTAAAAAAGTTTTCTAGAAGCAAAAACAAACATAATTATTGATAAATTGAGTCAAAACTAAAATTTGATGTCATTCACTTTCAATCCAATTCAATGTAAAAGCTTATCTCGTACAAAGTCTCAGACAATGGATCACCGTATTGACATGACAGCTGAACGAGTTTTTATAAAAATGGCATCGGCTGCTTTTCGAGCGAAGACAAAAGATTAGCGTCAAATGATGCGCGTACATTGGCGTGGAAATCGATCGTTTATTGTTTCTCTCTCGAACTGAGTCTTTGCTGTCTTATCGTGGGGGGCCACGCCACTGGTTTTGATAAAGAACAGCGGGCATGGCTGCCTTCCTTCCTTCTTTCTCAGTTTTGAGGCCCATAGAGAACGGTCCACGAGAAAAAACAAGCAACAAAAGCACTTCATTTCCTTGGAAAAGAAGAAAAAACTCTCTCCGTGATCGAAATATGCTTGTGTTCTAGCCGAATCCCAGGTTTATGAAGTTATCAATGCACATGAAGTGTGTTTGTTCTTCCCTGTCATCATTCCTGGTTTGAGCTAGAGAAGATGGAGAAAGAAGCTTTTATTAATGCCCTACTTTGATTCCTTCATTGATTGTGGATATGTGGTTATTATGGTCATGGATGATGATGGTGAAAACCAAAATCAATGGCTAATCATCCTAATCGAATTGAATGATTAGGTTTTTTTTTTTTTAAGAAATCACCATTGTTTAATTATGATTATAGTTTTAAATGATAATTGAAATCTAAAGATTGATATTTATCTAAATTAATGGCGGGTGATGATTATGAATTAATTAAATTAAATACTTAAAAGAGTGAATTTGATATAAATTCAATAAGTATCATTTAAAGTTTTGTTTGTGAGCACGGTTCACCGAATTACTATCAAACAAACATTTATTTAAAATTTTATTCAAATGTTCAATAAATCAACACTTATTGATGATTAAGTCAAATTGATTTTTTTTAGCCAAAAAAATATATATTTTTAAGGAATTATAACTAATTTTATTCAAAATAAATATTTCAAACAAAAGGATATTTGATTATTATTTCTTTTTAGTAGAAGACAGACAATTAATTTGCTGATAGAGATTTTGAGAGGCAGGGAGGGAAAGCTGAGGTTAGAACCCTAATTTATTATTCGGTTTTCACTGCTCATGGAAGGAAATAGGGGAGGGATTTGAGAGGGTTCAAAACCTTTTAACAATTCAAATTATGGTCTATAGAGGACTTAAGATTATATAAAAAAAAACACATATAATCTTTACTTAGAGTTAAAACTAATCTATAATTTAATAATTAATCTTACCTTTTTTTTTTTATTCTATCATTCTCTTCTTTTTTCCTTCCATTGTCTTGCATCTCATGGAAATGCAATCATTCCATGCATTTACTTAGAGGGTAATTGACATCGCGGTAGAGCTATAATTTTAGAAATTTTTGAAAAATAAAAATATTTTTAAATTGTTTTGATGTAATAAAATTAAAAATATTATTTTAATATATTTTTAATTTATTAGATTTTTACATAAAAAAAACTCTAATCATTTTACTCTATTTAAACCTCTTGATTTGCTTGTCTTAGAATTTTAATATTCATTAGGTTTTTTATTATCTCTTTCTTTGACTATATAAATGTGAAATCTTTATCCATTTCAGGTCTATTTGAGAGTAATTATTTGAGAGTGTAATTATGATTGTTTTTTTTAAAAAATTTTATACTGAAATATATTAAAATAATTTTTTTTTATTTTTAAAAATTTATATTTGAGATCAGCGTATTAAAAAGATTTAAAATATAAAAAAAATTAATTTTTAAAAAATAAAAAATTAATTTTTTTTTAATACAGGTATAATCACGTTTCCAAATATAAGAAAAGTTAGGTTTTTGGTATTGCTTTCTATTACTAGTTTAACGTCATTTTTTTGTCTTTTGTCAAAAGTAATTTTTATTTTTTTATTACAACACTTTATTTTTTATTTCGTTCACAAAGTGACAAAAAAAACATAATGTTATTGGCAAGGACTTTTATGTCCATGTCTTTCAATCATTCATTATGGTATTGTGTTTTGCTTATCTATTTATTTATGTACCAATAAAAATATGCCACGTGTTCAAGGTGTGGCCCCCAAAGCTCCATCATGTCATACACAGCCACTTCAATTAAAAATTTTATGCCCAAAACCTAGGTATCATATTCGAGTTTATTAATAGTGTCTTATCTAATTATTAATTTTAAAATTTATTAGAATTAGTTGAGGTTTATATAATCCAGTTTGGACACCTGATTAATGAAATTACATATTAATTAACTAATATTAATTATAATTCTTTGAAGGTTAATTTGCTCTGACCTCCTGAGTTAGAATTTCATTAACATTTAAAATAGTATACTTATCAAGATCTGATAAAAATAACATTTAATTTGAGAATATTTATCATGATTTAATTGAAATAATAAATATAAATTTAATGTGTTGATGTTAAAAATAAATTTTTAAAAATAAAAAAATATTATTTAAATATATTTTCAAATAAAAAAATATTTTGAAAAACAACTCTTATTTTTTTATATTTTTAAATTATTTTAATATACTGATTTTAAAAATAAATTTTAAAATATAAAATAATATATTATTTTAATATATTTTTAAATAAAAAATATTTTAAAAATAATTATTATAACAATACTAACCCATCCCAAAATAAACGTGAAATTAATCTTAATCTCCGGCATCTGTTAGGTTTTGACTATGAGATTTCAACAACCACTAGCAAACAAAATGCTCGACTCCCACTCATACAAGAAAGATCCCAATCATAAGAAAGAAAGTCGGCCATCTCGTGGCTCATCTCACCAATCGCCATGCTACTTTTCTATCACAAAAGTGCAGGTACAGGATACTGTTCTTCTTTTCCATACTCCCACTTAGACAAGAAAGATCACAGCCAGTCCACGATCCAATGTCATATGGGCATTATGTTTAGATTGTCAATCAAGTCTCAAATCTTTTGATTTTATCAATTTTACCTAACCCTCCATCCATCAACTACCAGTGAGATTTAGAAGATTACTTTCAATCTACATGTAATTTACACATGCTATTTAACTAAGAATTGAAGATAAGGAAATCAGTATCAATATACTACAAATTTAGTGTCAAGATTATAAAACAGGAAAATCTTAAGCTCGAAAATATCCTTTACTTTATACTTTTGGATATATATTATGCTATTAGTTGGTGAGAAATTTAAGATTTTTAGAACTTAAAACTTCCTTTTCTTGTTAATTTATCCTTTAGAATAGATTGGGGTTTATTTTGATGCTTAACTCTTAAAACTTTCCTCTTTTGTTAATTATTTCGATGCTTTGGTCATATACATGCGTTCAGATCAGACGAATATTTTAGTATTTTAACTGTTATATTTGAGATAAAAATGATAAGATCAAATGATTTAGAATAAAATTATGCATGAGGACTGCATTTAGGGTTTTTTTTAGTACCGTTTGACATTGCAGTACAACCGCAACTTTGTGGTAAAAAATGAATACAAGAACCCTAGAAAGCTGCACCTTTGTGGTAAATATCAGATGGCCATGAAATGATACCCGTGTTAAACTATGAACTATTGTTGTACAGGGCAAAATAGAGTGGCCAAACCTTGATCCACTGTTATTTGAAGCTTATCATATGTCATCAGCGTCTTCTGATCATGCTTGTATGCTCCATTTCCTCTGGCCAGGACCTCACCGTCTATGTCTATGATCCCTCCCCTGGTCGGGTCCTTGGTGCGCTGACCAGGCTCTAAAATGAATGCTTTCACCTGTAGTTTGTTTCAGAACACATGAATAGTGTGGGTTACTGAATTAAGTAGAGTACCCTAGTAAAAGTTGCGTGAAAGAAAAATATAGAATGACGGCATCAATACACATGACAATCTTCTGCCCCCATTGGAATGAGGAAGGATGATGCATGTTTATGGCAAACATCATTTTCTCCTATAGACATGTCATCCGTCGTGCTAGAGAAGAAAACGAAAAGTAATGTGCCAATTTTTTGACAATTAGCATAAAACAGCACGGGTGCAACATACTGGTACTCCTTTAGTCAACTAACCTTGAGATACATGACATGTGGTGATTTGACATGACCTCCATTGCTCAAATTGGTCATCAATGCTAGCAAGCCCAACTTCGGGCAATCCTTGATGAGGATCAGGTCCAAATTACCATCTGCGAACTGCACATTAACCAGGCATTGAGAGGGAAACTGTCATTTGTGTCTAAAGAACAGGGCAAACAATGAGAAAGCATCATTTAAATCTGTTTTCTCTTAAACTCCTTCGCAGATGGGGTTCAAGCAGCAGACCAAGAGCTATAACTATGCTCATTCATGATTGAAAACTGAAGTGGAAAAACAGAAGTGGCAGCATCCAAGCTGTTTATTGGCCATAAAACCAATTCTAAAAACACGTGACGCAACAAGAGAGTAATCTTAATGACCCTCTAAAAGAAACAGATGAGAAGGAATGGTTTATAATGCTCAAAATATGTCAAACAAAGCAGAGGTAGATCTCATCCCAAATGACCAGGAATAGAAGAAACACGAAATTGCACAGAATATACAGCCACTTAGTTTATTACTACAAATGATCCTATTTTAGATGGAAAGAGATACAGGTAAAAACATAGTGAAAGCAGCTGTTTTTTTTTTTTTCCCTTTGCTAACACTTCATTTTGAGGGCTGACAATTTCTTATTGATGCTTTCATACTTCTACGAATCTCTTTATCTTAGCTTTCTAATGATCACAAAGCACTACCATACCACAATTCAACAGGTGAGATAACTGGAATTCAAGAAAACACATGCATACACAACATATGAATTTGGTTTCCCATGCACAATAAGAATGCAGGACCTGTATTTCTGCAATTTCCATGTATAGTATGTTTATGTTCATGTCATTTAGCAAAAGAGTTCCTAAATTATGTTGTATTAAACTCCATGCAAATGCTAAAACATAGATGATTGTGTGTTGGTCTATGATATAAGAAAGAGAGCAAGAGGTGGAAAACAGGAGGGGAAGCATGCTATTACATTATGCATCACATGACAAGCACAAGATAGACAAACCTTGGCATCAGGTGCTGCCATTGTACCTTCACCACCCCAAGGGACATTATGAATCCAGACTGAAATAAATGGTCCATTAATAGTCCTCCACTCCAGATTTGTTAAGTCAACATCAGGTCCCTGGTAACTGTATTGTTCAGCCTTAACATGCTGCTCCTGGCGAGGATTGATACTACTCTGTGTGCTGGTAAATTCACCATTGTACCTGGTCGGCTCCCCATAAGCTTCAAAGCCAGGTGCAGGCACAAAAGATATACGTCCACTGTATTGCCTCAGACATAACATTCGTTGAAGGCCCTGCACATGGAGGAGAGGAAAACAAAGTCCGACACTAAGTAAATTTCTCACTACACTAGACATATTAGCCTTGATAAAATATATTTTTCCCTTCTTTAATAATATTTGACATGAGACAAAAATAACATAAGGTATGCATGTTGATGCGGCGGCCCATAACATCTTATTAGATAATATTATAAATAAAGCAATTCTATTGCGAGGTTGATAATTCTTAGGCTTCTGGCAATAGAAAGCCACCAAGAACATTGTCATAATAATATCGAGCTATTTGTTGAAATGCTCTTTTGTTTTGATTTTTGGGATTGTTTCAGTTTCTCTTTGGAAGATGACTAATTCTCCATTTGTGCAACCCTCTTACCCTTCTCTTCTGATAAAATGTCTCTTTCTTCAATAAAAAAAGAAGGGGTCAGCTCTTACACAACAAATAAAAAACTACTCATTTGTTAATTTAATTTGAAAATATAAATTCTAGGCCCAAAACAATGCAATCATAATAAACTAGCAGACCAAAAAACATGCACATGCACATATCCATCAAAGTGCAAATGTACATAAGATAGAACACTAGGAAAGGAAAAATATACTATGAAAATAACATACATAGAAATCAAGACGGGCACTCCCCATCCACCGGTATTTCTCAGACTCAATGTCAATATCTGCCACTAAACCTGAAAGAAATAGAGCAGCTAGTAAAATTGATTAAATTACAGCTTGTTGTGAAGCAAAAGCCAATTACATATGGCATTAAATTCCAAAGCATACTATTGGGAGCATAAGAAAGTCATGATTCAACTCTAAACCAGTATTAATTGAATATTAACCATACCCCATGCAAACATCAAGACACTAAAGAATTTGGTATCTCCTTGCAAGATAGTAGCTACATCCAGTGAGCACTTATGGCCTGACAGCAAGTGAAAACATAAAACAGAAACTCATTGATCAATGAACTCCAATGAATGACAAAAGCAAAATTCTGCATATTTTAAACATGGAAAGCTTAAAGTTAAAAGGCTGTGTTCAACCTCGTATAATAGCAACCACAGCATTAGATGCTGTACATGGTTCACCAGCAGAATCCAGAGTAGATTTTACCATGCCATTTCCTGTACCTGCATCCAGATATAATTTGTGTTAATTATCAAAACCACAAATAAGGTACTGATCTATGCAATGCAAAATCCTGAACTGCAATTTAAAATATGGAATGAAAAGATCCAAAATAGGTTACAATCATAAAAAGAACATCTAGAAAGTTACAAATAATGTTGTGGAGAAAATTATACAGCCTGTACAGTATGGATTACACAAGACTTATACTTTTAGGGAGGCTTTGCTGGAGTCTGAATGCTCGGAGTTGCGTCAGCTTTGGAATTTTTGTACTCAATAGTTCAGACAACCAAATTAGTAATTTACACCTGGGTAACATTTATTAACAGGACAAAACCAAGAGCCGCTAAAATTTAACAACTTAGTAGTTCATTGATAAAGAAATTTTACAATCAGTTCCCAAGGCACACCAACCATAACTGAACCTGTGATCTATGAACAGTTCATGGCAAACAAGAATTATGCACCAAGAAAGAAACAAGAACAACAAACCTGCAGGAACCGTTCCAAGAGGCATCTTTATTGCAGCACTCCAATCTTCTCTTTCTAAAAGTCCATTTACCACCTACTAAAAAGTACAGCACTAATAAGAAAGAAAGAAAAAACACAACAACATACCAGATACTAAAAGGGTCACCGTTTAGCAATAAAACAAAACGCAAACAACACATTTTAAACAATAACATAAGCCAGCTAACCTCAACGAGTATACCATCTCCACTGACACAAACAATACCATCATATTTCGTAAGGTCCATCGCGCTAACAACCTCCTTAGCATGGAGCTGATATTTAGTTTCTGACAACATAATCATCATCAATAACACAAACAAAAGCAAAACTTTTTACCAGGTAACGCTACATTCCACAAACACAAACCAGTAACGCAGACTATCGAGCTCATCCGTGGAACCCACTAATCGAGGTGCTACATTATTCATTTTATTGAAACAATACATTCACCGCCATTCGATTTTAATAAAAAGAAGAAGAAGAAGAAGCTATACCTCTAGCATTACTCAATCAATCAAAAACAAAAAAACAAGCCATCAATAATAATCAATACACAGATAATTGTCTACCTTGAACTGTAATTTGGACATCAGCATCTTCAAGCAAAGGTTTAACCACATCAAAATATATCTTCAAAGCCGATTTCTTCCCTCCAAATGGATTGACAAATATAAACAACCTCTTCGGCCTCCCTATCATCACGCAAAAACAACAACAAAATCAATTAACTAATTATTATTAACTAATAATTAATTAAGAGACAGTTACTCATTAATTACCTAAAGAATTAATGTAATCACGGAGATGTTGACACCAAAGGTGCAGTGATTCATCACTTAACGGTTCAAAAACAAAATCCTTCCTCACCAGAGCTCCTGCGGATGCGGAACAGAAGATTCCGTCTCGTTTTTCTGTAACTGCTTTGATTATTATTTTGGATCCTTGAATTGTGAATCCAAGCACCTCTTTTTCCACGGTCAGACTATGTTGACCTTTCTCCGTCGTCCACTGGAGCTTTCCTTCTGTTGTTAGAGTTAACGGGGTTAGATTTCCGTTGACCTTTACCTGGTCTGATATTATTGAGCTGTCTCCTTGTTGATTCTCCATATCTGCCGTCTCCTTCTGTTTTCTTGTTTGGTTGTTTGGGGGATGGAAGCAAGCAAGCTGAGTGCGTTCTGACTGGGCTGGTTATTTTGTTGAGTATTACCGCAGTGTTTTTGTACTGCAGCAGATTTTATTTTTTTTATTTTTTAAAAATTATTTTTATATCAATGTATTTAAAAATATAAAAAAATATTATTTCAAACTAAAAAAAATATTTTTTAAAACAATATAGTTCAACTTCAATTTAAAACACCTCTAAATTATATTTTAATCCTGTTGTTTTCAAAAAATTATAACTTAATCTCTAAATCATATTTTAGTATATTCACCAGAGTTGACCATCGATTATTATTTAATTATTGGTACATAAGAAATAGCTAGGAAAAAAAAATATTAGAAGCCCCTGGTACTCGGAGGATGAGGAGGAGAGTCTCGTGATAACTCCGAATTTAGCAACTTAATATAATGAGTATGATAATTAAAAAAACTATATCGAGATTATAAATAAATATTAAAAGGTAACGGTTGATATATTGATTAAGCTGTTTCAAAAGAAGAAGGAAAGTTAATGTGCCCCAGGAGACATAATATTATTCACAACTAATGTGATATGTGACTTCACTACAGATTAGATATTTTTATTTGATTAATTTGTTGATGTTTGACTTTGTTAAATGAACCGATTGATTGTTTGGCTTAATTAGATAAACCGATCGACCTTTTTTTTTGTGATAAATATCTGGAAATTCTACAAGAATCGGTTGATTGATTGACTTAACCAATATGAATCAATCAACTGCTTGAGTCATTGATGAGATTGTAACAACTATATAAACAATCAGTTTTTAATATGTATATAACTTATCTAATTATAAAATTGTGAATATAATCTAAACTTGTATGTTATTTAAGCTATTCTAAATTTAAAAACATATCAAAATCATCAATTATTGATTATATACTCAGATTAATATTATTAAAACCTTTATATTCTAGCATACAAGTAATTAATCTTATATTCACTATATTTAAACAGCTTTAAATCCTTTAAATGTTATGTAACAAGATATAGAGATATTAGAACATTGAATTGTATTATTTATTTTATTGAAAGAGTTAATTGTGATACCAAAATTACTATTGTAAACCTTAAAGAATTGGGTAATGACATGAGATTAGATATTTTAATTTATATTTATCTTTAAATTTTATGATTTAGTTTTTAATTAGTATTAACCATTCTTTTTAATATTTATTAACGCTTATAGTTTTTATTTATTAAACATACAGTCATACACATTGGGTTTTTAGTTTATAATTATTTTTTTTTCTTAGTACAAGGAAACATTTATGGGCTTGGGGCTATCATTTATGGGCTTGGGAATTGCCTTGAAAGTCGGCTAGAATTTATTTCCACCACACACATTGAACTTTCTTTTGGGACCAAAAGGAGTTAATTTGATGGAAGGCGTGAGCCTCACATCTTTATTTTTCATAATAAATTATTATAACATCCATGTCATTTGCACATAATTGCTCGGATTTTTAATCATTTTATTTTATTTTTTATTTTTATTATTATACTAATCATTTTAGATTTGATAAAGGTCTCAATAACATATGGATGGATTACCTATTTGACAAAAAAAAAAAAAAAGGTTATTTTAATAGAACTTTTTACAAATTGATGTAAGCTAGATTTCATTTTAAAAATATATTTTCTTGGATTTTGTTTTAAATTAAAAATTGAATTAAAATCCTTCTTCAATAAAAATTAAGAATTTATAATTTATTAGATTATAATTTATACTATCTTTTTTCTTCTTAAAAGTCACTTCAAGTTTTTTTTAACCCATGCTTTCACTTTGAGATTATTTTTATTTAATTTTGAACCATGATCAAGAGTTAAAAACTATTTTTTTTTTAAATCATTTATACCAACAAAACCTTAATGTAAAAAAAGTTAGTCAATTAAGTGTTTGTTTGATATTGAGATAGAACTTATTTTTTTGTCAAAATTTAAATTTTATTTTGCTTTAAATTTAAATTTTTAATATTTTTAAATTTTCATGACCTGCTAATATTAAAAATTAATTTTAAAAATTAATTAAATAATATTTTAATATATTTTTAAATAAAAATTACTTTAAAAAATAATTTTTATCATACTTTCCAACGAATGCAAAATAATTAAAAATCTGTTCTCTCAAGAAAAAAATCTTTTAGGTCATCGAAGTTCATACCTTTCCTTCATGAAATAATGAAATAAAATAAAATAGATCTCTTTTCCAATTAGGAGAGGACTAGTCAAATTCTTCTCTTTTTTTTTCATTAAGTAAAAGAAAAAAACTGCAATAAAGCCCATCCAAATGAATGGGCCCACAGAGTTGATTAGGCCCAACGCTTCCAAACCGAGAAATGAACCGAAGTCAACTCTTAACCCAAAACCAGTTTGATAAACCTCAAGCTCTCTCCATGTAAGTTCGAAACCCTACAGGGACCAGACAGACTCACCTAGAAAACAGCTTTGAAGCTACCATGAAACGTGAAATTGAGGACAATGGAGCAATACAGATACCGCCAACTCGAGTTGGGCACATAAAGAAACGAGTTCTTAAGAACAAAGGTGTGTCTGTCTCTTTCAACGAGAAAGATCTCAGGTACTACATACAATGTTTCTTCATATTTTCTGTTGTTGCTGTTACTTTGCTTATGTTGTGGTAATAATTCGAGAGAGTTATTGTTCAACATGGTTTGTTGATGGGATTAGTGAAATGGGATTTTGATTTTGTTAAGGGATTATGTTACTGGGTTTCATAAGAGGAAGAAGAAGAGGAGAAAGGAAGCAATTAAACAACAAGAGGTGAAGTTAAGGCACAAGCGTATAGCGGCACGCAAACAGGTTCTTAAAAGGATTCCAATTGATTGTTCTTTATTTTTTATGATAGCAAGTTGAATTGAAGGCATGGTAGACAAAATGAATGAATGGTCTCGTTTTGAAGGTGTTGGTATTTGTCATGTGACAAATCTGTTTGTCTGTTTTTGGTAAGATTGGGTGGAAGGTTGTGTGCTGCATCATTCCTTGGACACATCCAATTCCTGAGTGGTTGTATTAGAGGTTGAGAACATGTTGCTTCTTTTGGCTACAATTTAGAGACAGAGGTGCCTCATTCTAGATATGGTTTTCTTTGAATGAGAATAATAAATAATGGGAAGACTGAAGGGTCCCCCATGATGTTTCTTCTTGTAAATAGGATGAGTTTCTAATTTGTCAGATAAGAAACCCTAGCCTGGTCGCTGGTGACCTGCATTTATGGTCAATCTGATATATAAACAAATACTTCTTTGAAAATACACAATAGGTCAGACAGGAAGCTGAAGTTCTTTATTTGTTTAGTATATGGAGAGCACTTTTCTGTTATTGTGGCATGTTTTCAGTTCCACAACCACCACAGCTTACCAAACTAGCATTCGCCCAACTGGTCATGAGGATATAGGGAGGAAAGTCTTCTATTAGAGATTGGTCTGGCACCTGTGAAATATTAAGAACAAACAAAACTCCGATCCTCTTACAATTCCAAAGAGGAAAAGATTTCTCAATTTCTGGTAATTAACACTGATGAGGATGATATATCCTATCTTGCTCTCTTTTCCTAGGAGCAGTGAGTGTTTTTGGATTCTTTTGTTCCTTGCATACCCTCATATAAGCTTAATGACACCTTTGACAGCTGAGTTTCAATTAGCATTTCATCTTAATCCTGAGCCCCCGTACTTTAGCAAGATGATTTGCCATCATTTGGTTCATCTAATGCACAGAATTGGTGCATACTGCAGAGCTTGTCTTTTTCTCAAAAACTTCCCCAACACGAGTCCAACATGTGTGTGCTTGGTTTTATAGCCATTAACATGCTGACAAATGCCAACACATTACAAGAATTTATTTGGGTTGAGAGGCATCCTATTCTACTTTATGCGTTGATGGGTACTCCCTAACTTCTCTGTCCAATCAACGCGTGAGCAGCTGAGCTTTAGTAAAATGTCTAATCAGCAATCACCCTTATGCCAAGTTAGCAGTTTATGAAATGACAATAAATTAAGGGGAATGGACCTTTTGCTTTGCTAGGATGCAGTCTGTAAGGCAATGGTCCCTGCAACATTATAAGATGGACCCTGTTAATTACTGTAAACATAAGATTTTATTAACGATGCATTATTCTGTAATTTCAAATGTTTTGAATGCACGTAATGTGTTCTTGGCTTTGTGGTTTGAAAAAGTAGATTTAAGGAAAGTTGCAAACTGTAGCTTTTCGTAACTAAGGTTTTAAGAGAATTTTCAGTGGGATCTAGTGTCACCTTTTCTGGGACAGGGCTTGGTGCATATGGGCTATGACCTGAGAGGAAGTTGGGGAACTTCATTTCCTGAGTTTTGATTGTCCTGACTTTGCCACCTAACTTTTGTTGTAGAGGAAACTGGAAAAAGAACTTGCTTTAAATGGAGGAGCTCCACCAGCTGCTGATGAAAGCGATAACTATGGAGAAGATGATGAAGAAATTGAGCCAATTGCATCAATAAGTGGTATTTTCATAAACTTCCAGCTTATGTCAAGAGAAAAGCATGCTGCATGGAAACTATTGATTTACAAAGCCTTATGCTTATGCATCTTCAGATTTAACCTCCCTTTGGGGCTAACTTTTCTGGTTCTGGGGGTAATTTTGGTTTATAGAAATGGTTGGTAACCGTTCCAATGGATCACAATCACTCCCTTCATGATGGTTTCTTCTGTGATCATCGCACACAGCCAATCCAATGCAATAGTAGCATGAGATGATTGTTGCTTGAGGTTACTTCTAACCATATAGTATGTTTAGAGTGCTTGCAACATAGGAGCGTGTCGTTTCTCCATCTATTTCTGCTATAGCTAAAGCACTATAATCATTAATTTGGTTTTGGGATTTGTTTGTGGCAAAAGGGACAACAAAGTACGACAATGGGGACATGCAAGTTACTGTGACCACTAGCGAGATTTCGCGTGAAGACGAGGATGGCCATAATGAAAAGACACAAGTGACAGTGCCAAGGTTGAATGAAGCTGATAAATCGCCCAAGTTATCCGTGAGCAAAAAGAATTCATTCAAGAAAGTTTTGAAACACAAATCACGGTCAAAGCCACAAAACAAAAGGGACAGAAAGAAGGGAAAGACGAATACCAAGAAGCGGTAGTTTATACTTTATAGTCTATCTTCTTGCGAATCATGGGTTCAAACTGTGCTTTGTATTATTAAAATACAGTCTAACAGAGGCCAATTGCTGAGACGTTATGTTAGTCCATGTAGAAAATTGGTTCTTTTCAGCATTTTGTATTGTGAAAGATATCAGAGATTTTTGGTGGCAGTTCTATCATTGAAGCCTTTCTATCTACCCTCCTTTGTTTTCACTCAAAATTTAATGGCCAACAGAAATGATGGCTTGGGTAGAGTACATCTGTTCTTGTGTAGTTTTCTGTCGGTGGTTATGCTCGTGTACCATGTTGTTCTATTCGAATTTTACCACACTGCTGCTGTCTGATGGCGACATCATAGCTACAATTGTATGATAAATTTAGCGACGAGACTAGTTTGGTGGGAATTGGGAAGATTTTCCTTTTCTGGTGGGGTTGGCTTAGTGATTTGAAACTTTCTGATGACAAGGTTACACTGAGAAATCCTCCTTTTTCTACGTTTTTATTTTCTCAACGAGAGAACTAGTCAATAAAAAGGCAATTATAGACACCTTTGGAGATTTAAAATGGATCTTCTAGCATGATTGCATGATCATTTTGGGTTTATACAAGGTAAATACATGACAAAGAACTCTAATATAATATCAAAGCTGGTTTGAAGATATTGGAATTGTGTTCAAGAATATACCACCTCATTTCTTTCTCGATCTTGTGCGAAATTATTCACAACACTAGAAGTTATATTCTCTCTTTCTTCACATAAAATTTAAATTTATGAGTAATTTTTACAATAAATCCTATATTGATGTAATTAGAAGTAATGCAATTTCTAATACATCCAAACAATTTCTTCAACCCTTCTATCCCTCCTATTTCACATGACATCTTTTTAGATCAAAAGGCACGAGAGAGTTAGAATTTGTGTTTTTTTCAGTCTTTGGACTATTGCAAATGATGAAACCGTTTAAGAGAATGATAACTTTTGTTTTGGGTACTTTTTAAAGTGTGTTTCCTGTAAAAAAAATATCAAATTAATATTTTTTTTAGTTTTTTTTTTGTGATTTTAATGTATTGGTGTTAAAAATAAAAAAATCTGAGAAAATTATTTTAATATATTTTAAAATAAAAAATATTTTTAAAAAGCATATAAGCACAATACCTTATATAAGCGAAAAGAGAAAGAGAGGAATTGGTGGACCCTTCCTTGTCACGAGTCATTAGATTAGCAATGTATGATTATTGGATTGATCTCAATACTCACGCTTCGTCATAAGACTGAACTTTTTTCTATAAAAAAATAATTATAGAATGATGTTTAGGTATTGAAATGAGATAAAAAAAAAAAGGAATAAAAAACTAGTCATGACAAACCTTTAACCATGCTAATTAAGGTTGAGTTAAGCCAAACCCGCGATCCATATCATTTGATTAAAATAACATGATAAAAAAATAAAGATAATTATAAAACTTTTTTTTAAAAAAAAAACTTGTAATAATTTTTTAAACTCGTAACCCGAGTCATTAAATTGAAAACATCTAATTTAGAAAAACCATGAAGTTCAATTCTCAAATAATAAAATATTGAAGGATGAGATTGAAAAAAAGAATTTTAATTATACAAAAAAGATTTTAAAAAATAGTAATTAAAAGAATGAGTATCAAAATTAAAATACAAAATAAATTATATATATAATTGAATGGTGAAATTGAGAAAAAAAAACTAATTTAGTAAAAGGATGAAAGAAAATTAAAAAGAACGATGACCAAAATTGACATGAAAAATAAAAACAATGTTCTAATTAAATGGTGAAATTGAAAAAAAAAATTTACAAAAAGGGCCAGGAAAAAAATTTAAAATCAAAATAATAAGGATTAAATTGGAAAATATAATACCATCAATTTGAAATTGAAAGATTAAATTGAAAAATACTAAAACTTTTACAAAAGATCAAGAAAAAAAATTAAAAATTCAAAGAATGAGGACCGCATTGAAGAATAAAATGTTTGGCAAATTGGGATTGAAGAATGAAATTGAAAATAAATAAAACTTCTATAAAAAAACAAAGATAAAAAAATAGAAATTAAAAGAATAAGGACTTAAGTTAAAATACCAACAACTAAGAGGGTTAAGCTATAAGTTTTTGGGAGAAAAGAGAGAGAAGAAAGGGAAAAAAGAAAGGTTAATTGGTACCACACTGTATCACCACTGGTGACACTCATAATATCATCAAGAAGAGGGCACGATGGTGATTTCATCCAGATAATGGAATGGTGTTTTTGGATGTTAGAAGACACCGCATGCACATCCCTAAAGGTGCGGACACTTCCCACGGGCACCAATGTTTTCTTGTTTTTTTATTTAGCTAAATACAAAATTTCCCCTAAGTTGAATTATAATTACCAAAAAACCTTAATGAAAAACCAAAATCGCCCCTTGACCTCAAGTTTAAAGTTTTTGGTTTCAAGAGTATTTTTATCATTTTACCGTGCATTTTTATTATTAATATTTTTTTATATTTGTGAAAATATCAAATTGCCTCTTAACTTAAATTATAATAACCAAAACACCATTGTGAAAATACAAAAACATCCCTTCACGCTAGGTTTAATGTAACACCTCACCCCACTAGCAAGATATTGTCCGCTTTGGGCCTCCCAGTCCACCCATTTCCAGGGCTTCCACCCAGGTCCCCCTCACGGGTTTGTTCTTGGCAGCCACGCATGACCCAAAAACGCGTCTTACTAGTCAAGGTGAGCATGCTCATATAAGGCCCTGATTCTGGACGCTCGCTTCCAATGTGGGATATCACATTTAATTTTTTTGTTTCAAGTGTGTTTTGATCATTTTACTGTGTACTCAATATGAAAAAAGACTTAAAACCTATTTGGTATTGTGGTAGCAATTGTTTTTTTCAAAAAGTTTTTTTTTCTTAGAAATGCATCAAAATAATATATTTTTATATTTTTAAAATTTATTTTTGAAACCCGCACATCAAAGTGATTTGAAAACACAAAAAAAAATTAAAGCGAAGAAAAAAATAAAAAAATTCATTTTTTTCAAAAGCGTTTTTGAAATATAAAAACAAATGAACTTTTAGTTTTTATTGATCAATTTGAAAACGACAAATGGATCATGTGAAAAGACTTCAATGTCCTTGTAAATCAATGTAATTTTTTTGGGTGAAGGGGTAAAAAAAACAATTACACTACTTTTAAGTGAATGGTGTACATGTCTTTATAGCTTTAAGGGTATTCGAGAGTCTGATAGTGGTTGCTTTTTAAAGTGTTTTTTGTTTAGAAATACATCAAAATAATTATTTATTTATTTTTTAAATTTTATTTTTGACATCATTACATCAAAACGATTTGAAAACATAAAAAAATTATTTTTGACTAACCTATGTTTAGGCTGCAATCCTAAACGGGGGCTTTATCTCCAACACCGCCATTTAATTGAATCAATCTAGCCTAAATTGAGTTTCTCGTTGACTTACCACACTAAACCGGTTTAATAACTAAGCATTAAACTCAAGAAATAATTAATTTAATATAAAACCTAAAATGTGTGAGGTTTTCACTATAAGATGTGATGAAAGACTTTTTTAATTGTAGTAGAGCATTCATTATTTTGGTCTTTAAAGTGTTTTTCAACTTTAGTTGATAACTTTTTTTTTCGAGTTATTCTTTTTACATTGTATTGAATAAGAATAGAACTTGATAATTTATTTGATTTGTTTTCTATAAGATTATTACGGTGTCAAAAAAAATACTGGCATTATGTTGTTGTTCGACTTTACAAGAAAAATCGGTTTTATTGCTTGTAAAAAAATGAAACTAATGGATCAAAATTGACAATGAGACAAAAATAAAATCTTTTTTTTTTCCAACACCATTCACAGGGTATTTTTTCAGTACTTGTTTCCTCCAGAGTTTTGTAAATCTCATTTTTCATTCTTTTGGTTTGAAACTTTTATTTTTTTAATTCAAAACTTTATTTTGTTCATATTTTAGTCTATAAATTCAAGAAATGATAGATATAATTGTTGGAAAATGATGGAGAAGAGATAAAGTTGTTAGTTATTCACATTTCAACAATAAAAAAAAATGATCTTGATATCAATTAGTTCCATTTGATGAGATGAGTTGTAATTAGGTGCTTTTAACCCCTAATATCATTGGAAAAAGTTTATTGTGGCTTGGAATTGTTTTTCCTTTTCAAGTTGATTTTCTAAATTTTATCAATTAAATAATTTTTTTAGATTAAATACGAGTTTAGTGAGGTTCACGATATATTTCTTTATGTGTTTTCAAGTGGAAAAGGGGTTGAAAATAGGTTTTTTTGGAATTATTTTTTCTTTTCGAGTTGATTTTCTATTTTTCATAAATTAAATAATGTTTTTAGATTAGATATGAGTTTATTGGGGTTCACGATGTATTTCTTATGTGTTTTCAAGTGGAAAAAGAGTTGAAAATAGACTTTTTTAGAATCAAGTGCATGATACATCCACTGAGGTGGACAAAGTTGAATAAGTAAGAGACACGTCACGTGCTTTTTAAAAATAAAAATAAAATAAATAGATGATTTGGTGTCCTCCCATTTCAAGTTAAATAAAAATACAATAATGGATAGGCATACGAGTATGAATTTCTTTTTAAATGGCTTGGTGCGCCGGCCCAACTTGGCCCGTGCATTTAACTTTTTTATTTTATTTTTTAATTACAATTTTTCAAGATGAATTAATCAATTTTTTTTTATATTAGTTAATTAAATATCACTTGGTTTTTGGTTTGTTTTTTAAATAAGGTTATGGCATGCTTTTTGTAAAATTAGCAAACGCTCTTTCACATTTTTTTTTTTGATTTTTTTTAATAGTTTTCCTATGCATGCCAACTTTTATTATTGTATGATCAAGTAAAAAATATATATTGTTTAAAAATTATTACATCCAATTAGGTTCATGACTGAGTTGTGGTTTAATTTGAGTTGACTTAGAGCTTGTTTAATAATGTGGTTGCGGTTGCTTTTCAAATAACGTTTTGTGCTGAAATGCATGCTAATGATGTTTTTTTATTTTTTAAAAATCATTTTTGACATTAGCACATCAAAACGATTTAAAACATACAAAACATATTAATTTTTAGCAAAAAAAAATTTTTTTTTTGAATTTTTTGGGAACGTGGTTTGCACCGCGTTCCCAAACGGTGTCTTAAGTCGATCCAAAATATCATTTCCTCATTATATAAAAGAAAGTGTTAAGATGACATCGTATTAAATTTTTTTTGGGTTTAACCAAGTTGCATCTGAACCCGTTAGGTTGACCGAGTCACATTAGATTAGTTTCCACTCAATTTATTTTGAAACCCGAGCTAGGTAAGCGGCAAATCTCCTTTAATATGAGTTTTGGTTGGTTTTGGTTTTATTAAATAAATAACATAAATAATTTTTTTTTGTAGAAATAAAAAATATTATTAAGAAAATGAGGAATTGTACTAACAATATATTTTTTTAAGTGAAATTTTAACTATTACACTACTTATAAGATAAATTATTCCCATATAATTAAATAAATAAAAATTTAAAAGCTCTCTACAGTACAAGATTAACTATCTTAATTTGCATATATTTCTCAATTTCTTTACTTAGCCTTTAATTTTGCATTCAAAACCTTTTCTTAACATTTATTTGCATATTTAATTCTCAATTTTTTTTTATTAAATATGCATATTAAATTTAAATTTTACAATATTTTTTATATTACTAAAAAAACACATTAACAATGTCAATATTCTTTTTCACTTTTAAAAAACCTCTGGATAGAACCATGGAGAAGCACATGACAATCAACTATTATACATTATACATTATTCATTTGTTTTTGCATTTCAAGTTATATTTTAATTTTTTTTTCGCTTGAAAAAAATTGAATTAATATTTTTTAGATTTATTTAATAATTATAATATACTGATATAAAAAATAAAAAAATATATTATTTTAATAAAATTTTAATTAAAAAATATTTTTAAAAGATATCTAACTGAATTATCAAACACACAGTATTACTAAACACACGTAGCGTGGGAGTGGGACTCACGGCAAGAGGGATTCACTTTCCCTTTTCGCTTTCATTTCATTTATTCGCCATCACTGTATATAAGCTGACTTATCAATTAAAAAGTCAAACTAAATATATGTCCTTAAATTATATACCATGTCTCAACTTAGTTCTCCAAGTTTCTAGTTTAACAATTGTACCCTCCAACTACTTTCAACTCAAGTACTATTTTTCAAGGTATGTTCGGGGGTGGAAGGAGACAATAGGGGATAAGAGATACAGGAAGAAATTAAATTTATTAATTTTTTTTTTAAGTTTTACTTCAGAGAAGCAAAATGAAATAAAGTATATTCGACACCTAGAGGGTGAAATTGTTAAATAAGAAACATGGAGGATTGGGTTGAAAAGTCACCATTAGTCAGAGGACACATATGGAGTCTCTTAAAACCATGGAGAAAAAGCAACAAAACCAAACCAACGAAACACAAACACACCTTCACTGTCAGTTCAACGAAGATTCGCAGACACTTCGAGGAAACTTCACAGATTCGTCCCTAAAATTCAGAATTTTCGATCAAACCCACCATTATTTCACTTTCCCGCCCCCTTTCTATCCTATCTTTTCTCCTCTCTCTGTAAAAGAAAACAAAAGCTTGGTGGGGGTTCTGTTATTCTCTCTCTTTTACACAGAATACAGAAACAAATCTGTGTGGCAAAGGTAGTTTCTTGCTGCTTGTAGGTAGTGAAAGACAAGGTGGGAAATTTCTGAAGATGCAAACGAGGTATGTGGATAGATCGAATAGTATGGCGGCGGCGCCTGCCAGAGAGAAGAGAGGACTTGACTCAAGCGCTGGTGGTGATGAAGGCCAGCCTGAAAGAAAAAGGCCTGCTTTAGCTAGGTAAAAAAATAACTTATTTTTTCGTTTTTTGAGTGAGATTTATAATATATTTGCTTTGATTTTTGTTTTTAATTTCAGTTACTGATTTTTTGAATTAATGTTAGTTATGAATCTTTTACTTTGTGTCTTTTAAGTCAAAGGGAGTCTTTGCTTCTAGTAACCTACACAAACTAGAAGATATAAATTTATGGTTGAAAAAAAGAATTTTTGGTTTTCTTTCTTTCCTTTTTTTATGTGATTTGTGAAGAGCATCAAGTAGAAAGCAAAAAATATTAATTTTTCTTGCTTGGTATTTGTATGAAATACGCCTTCTGTTTTGTTTGAGGGAAATGAAATGAAGGTCATTTAACTGTGTTGTTGGGCTTGAAATTGTTAACTGGTCGAAACTTGAAATCCCTGTTGAAATTTGTCTCAAAAGTTTTTGAATTTTCTTGCAGTGTAATTGTTGAAGCTCTGAAGGTGGATAGTTTGCAGAGGCTTTGCTCGTCATTGGAGCCTATTCTTCGGCGCGTTGTAAGATAATTTGTTCCTTTTCTATTTTTGTTACCATCTTTGAAGAATTCAGGATGTTGTATAGCTGGCTCCGTGTGTATCTGTGAGTGTTTTCTATATATTTTTGGAAAATTATTTATTTTTTGAAGTGTTCAATGCAAACAGGTTAGTGAAGAAGTAGAGCGTGCTTTAGCAAAACTTGGCCCTGCCAAGCTTACTGGACGGTAAGTAATGTTTTGTTGTCTCTCTTCAGTGTGCTGGTGCCCATACAAGGTTGCATTTTCACATTCAATTATTTTAGAACCACATCATCTGATAATCTGTTGAAAGAGCACGAGATTTTGCATTAGGCACTAAATTGGCATTATTTCTAATGCCAATTGAATGGAATGCAGGTCATCTCCTAAATGTATAGAAGGGCCTGGTGGAAGAAACTTGCAGTTGCACTTTAGGTCCAGGTTATCCCTCCCTCTGTTTACGGGTGGGAAAGTAGAAGGGGAGCAGGGTGCTGCTATCCATATTGTGTTGATTGATGGAAACACAGGCCATGTTGTCACTTCTGGTCCAGAATCCTCAGTAAAGCTGGATGTTATTGTGCTTGAAGGTGATTTCAACAATGAAGATGATGATAATTGGACTCAAGAGGAATTTGAGTCTCATGTGGTTAAAGAACGTGAGGGCAAGAGACCACTTCTAACTGGGGATCTGCAAGTGACACTGAAAGAAGGTGTTGGAACTCTAGGCGAGCTGATATTTACTGACAACTCAAGCTGGATAAGGAGCAGGAAATTCAGGCTGGGGCTGAAGGTTGCCTCAGGCTGCTGTGAAGACATTCGCATTCGTGAAGCAAAAACAGATGCCTTCACCGTTAAGGATCACCGTGGAGAATGTAAGTCCATAATTAGTACCAGAACTTCATATTTCATTTGTGTGCATGTGTGTAACTGCAGTAGTACATGCTTGTCTTATTCTGTCTAAAATATACTAAATCTGCCATTTTCCCCTTGCAGTATACAAGAAGCACTATCCACCAGCATTAAATGATGATGTTTGGAGATTGGAAAAGATTGGAAAAGATGGATCATTTCACAAGAGGCTGACCAAAGCTGGAATATATTCAGTTGAAGACTTCCTACGCCTAGTAGTTCGAGACCCACAGAGGTTGCGAACTGTAAGTAGGCTGTTTGGTTGTCGAATTATATTTCAAATTTCATTTTTTTGTACTTATTCTTCTCTTCCATTTACTCTAGATTCTTGGGAGTGGCATGTCAAATAAAATGTGGGATAGTCTTGTTGAGCATGCAAAGACATGTGTTTTGAGCGGGAAACATTATATCTACTATCCTGAGGATGCGAAGAATGTCGGCATTGTTTTTAACAATATCTATGAATTTAGTGGCTTAATTGCCAATGGAGAGTACTACTCATCCGGCTCTCTTTCTGACAATCAGAAGGTAAGAAATCTTGGATTATTGATTGGTTTGTTCCATGATGGATTTTTTGTTGCGTCCATCTGAAAATTAGGAAAAAGAAAACAATAAAGATGAACTCTTAGAAATTTGTGATTGGTTTGGTTCTTGCAGGTCTATGTTGATAGCTTGGTGAAGAAGGCATATGATAATTGGATGCATGTTATAGAGTATGATGGCAAATCCCTTCTAGATTTCAAGCATAATCAGGGCATAGTTGCTTCACAAAATGATGTCCCATCTAGTCAACAAGAGTTTTTGAACTCATATGATCATCAGGTTACTTTACCAATCATGTCAGTTCCAGTCCCTTCAGAGCAGCCTGTTATGGACTCAGGTCCCATTGTTGGAGGTACGCTTTTGACGTTCAGAACAATCATAATGCACATGAATAGAATAGAAGTAAAAGTAGGAGAATTGTTGGAATGCTGTACAGTTGCTGTTACTTGTTTAAACTTAAACCACGAGGAAGTGTTTCTTTCATGAAAGTCCTCCTGTTTGTTTAGAGGTTTTGTATTTCCTTGTTAGTACTAAGCTACATCATATATTTGGTTGCTGGCTCTTTAAATGCTCACTCATAGCACTCTCTCTCTAGGTTATAACAATGATATGGCTGCGAGGTTCTCAATACATTCACAGAATGGAAATCTCAACACCCCATTTCAATTCGATGCCGCTTCAATAACCTTACAGAATCCTATGGTCAATACTTCACAGCAAATCCAGGTTCCAGGAACTGACAATTTACTAGCTCTTGCCCCCCCACAGTCTTCTATGTCAGGCTTTCAGAGTTTTGGCACATTGAATCTTAATTCATACGGGGGAACTGAGGACTACTTTTCAGAGGAGGAGATTCGTACAAGAAGTCATGAGATGCTTGAAAATGAAGATATGCAAAATCTTCTTCGTGGATTTAACATGGGAGGCCAGGGTCCCTCCTCCTTCAATGTCACCGAAGATGGTTATCCTTACTCATCATACATGCCATGCCCATCTCCAAGCTACTGCTTTGGTGACGATCCATCTCGTTCATCAGGCAAAGCTGTTGTCGGATGGCTGAAGCTCAAGGCGGCCCTCAGATGGGGCATCTTTGTGAGGAAGAAGGCTGCTGAGAGGCGAGCACAGCTCGTCGAGTTAGATGATTCTTAGATAGCCTGCAAGGCAATGTTGATCTGGTTTTGGAGCTAACAGGCTTCCTGCTCAATTCCTAACTAACTAGAGCAGGCACTGCTGTTTTGGACACGTTTTCCTAGGTAGGTTGCTTGAGGTTCCGCTGCTCTTAGACATTAAACTAGATTTCCAAGGATCTGTGTTTGTATAGTCCTTTTACTGCTCAGTAAGCCAATATCCTCCATCAACAGCTGTTCTGCAGTTGCTTCCCTTCCAGCATTCGTGAATTCTGAAGGTTGACTGAGTTGAGCGGTTTGCATTGAAGATATTTTTGGATGGCGGAGCCTTCTAATATTTTAGGCAATGCACTACCGATACTGAGAATTCAGCATGGACCGTCTCCGTTTCTGTTAGGAAGTAAATAGAACAGGACCGGATGCTGATTGAATCACCTACGCATCTGGCTAGTAGGATTTTTATCGTATTTAGTGTGTTTTTGTTTATACAGGGTCAGCAAAATCATGCAGCATATTTTTCTTGTTCCTTTGTAACGTTAAAAATAATTGTTAGTGCTAGTGATGAAGCTGCCAGATCACAACCTCAATTCAGGCCTAAACTGTTGTAATTTATTCGACATAATGAAATAAAATCGGTATTTTGTTGGATGATCATCGCCTAACATATGATATGATTTTGTTTCTACAATATTTTCCAAACCTGGATTGACTCGGATCATAGGCCAATCAACAGGTTGAGTTTGAAAGTTAACTCGGTATAAATTAGTTAAAAATGTGTATTAACTTATAATTTAGTCAAAATTTCCTGTTGACTTGGTCAAAGTTTTTGCTTCATACAAGTGTTTAGTCGAAAACCTAGTTGCCAAAGTTTGCTACATGACAAGTGTTTAGTTTGGTATCATTTCCATTCTCAAACTTCGTAAATTATCAGTGAAAGGATCAAAGGCCGTCTCCAATTGCCGAACACCAACATATATGAATGATAGTAGCTAGTAAAACAATGGTCAACAAGAGCCAAAGGGTTAATTTATAAGTTTTAAAACATAAAGGACTAATGTTTAATCCATTGAAAATACAGGGACTAAATAAAATGATTCACTACAGAAAACTCTGTTAATCTTAGGGAGATGAATGTAATGTTTAAAAAGATAAGGTGCAAAGTGTAATTATGCTAAAAAGAGTAGTGGAAGTAATTAAGTCCAAAATATCTTGTTTGGAAAACAAAACAATCTCGGATTGGCTTAAGCTTAGTTCTTACTGTTTCTGAGTGAAAGG
The DNA here is from genome assembly GCA_019202695.1 of Populus x sibirica. Taxonomy (NCBI): domain Eukaryota; kingdom Viridiplantae; phylum Streptophyta; class Magnoliopsida; order Malpighiales; family Salicaceae; genus Populus; species Populus x sibirica. Next base: position 980,973 of record JAGMVL010001940.1, on the reverse strand, counting down.
GAAGGTGGGTAATGCAAAACGCGGTAAATGGAGAGATCGGATAGCATGGAGGCGGTGCTGGCAGCGGCTGCGAGGGGGAAGAGAGTTCTTGATTCAAGCTCTGGTCATGATGAAGGGCAGCCTGATAGAAAAAGACCTGCTTTAGCTAGGTCAAAATCTTAACTTTTTTCCTTCTTCTTTTCAATTTTTGAAAGTGAGATTTGAAATATAGTATTTTCTTAGATTTTTGTTTTTTAATTTGAGTTACTAATTGTTCAGTTAATGGTAGTTTGGCAGTTATGAATCTTTGACTTTAGGTCTTCAAGTCAAGTGAGTTTTTTGCTTGTAGGAATCTACAGAGACTAGAAATTATGAATTTTATTATTTAAGAGATTGCATTTTAAGAAAGTAGCTGTGTTTTTTTTCCTAGAATGTTCGGTAGAAAGCCAAAAATAGTAGGTTTTTAGAATCGGATTGGTTCAAATTTGTTTGAAGAGAATGAAATGAAGGTAATTTCTTAAGTATAAATTGTGGTTTTTTTGGGTTTGAAGTTGTTAATTGGTTGAAACTTGAAAACCCACTTGAAATTTGTCTAAAAGTTTTTGAAATTTGTTGCAGTGTGATTGTTGAAGCTCTAAAAGTGGATAGTTTGCAGAGACTTTGCTCGTCGTTGGAGCCTATCCTTCGCAGAGTGGTAAGATAATCTTATGCTCCTTGTCTGTCTTACTACCCTCCTTGAATGATTTATGTTTCTGTTGTTTATTTTATAGGATCCTGAATCAATTTGATTATACATTAATCTTTTGGAAAATCTTTAAAATTTTCTGACATATTCAATGTTTAACAGGTTAGTGAAGAAGTGGAGCGTGCTTTAGCGAAACTGGGACCTGCCAAGCTTAATGGACGGTATGCAGTGTTTCTTTTCTCCTCTTGTAAATAATGCTTAAAAGGAACCTTTAGCCTTCAATGTGCTGGGGTATAAACGAAGTTGGATGTTTCCATTCACATTCAATCATTAGGTATTTGGTCCACCTTAAAATTTTTTGCAAGAGAAATAGATTTTTCATTAAGCTTTAAATTAGCGTTGTAAATTTACACTTGAGGTTATCCCTAAAAGATTTATGCATAATGGGATGGATTCCATTACATCCATGCCCGTTCCACCTTTACAAGTGATCAATTGTCTAGGAATTGGAGGGAGCTTCAGATTCTTGTTTACATGATTTAGAGAGAATTATGGTGCTTCTAATGGTCAAGACAATGCAGGTCTTCTCCTAAACAAATAGAAGGGCCTGATGGAAGAAACTTGCAGTTGCACTTCAGGTCCAGAGTGTCCCTCCCTCTCTTTACGGGTGGTAAAGTAGAAGGGGAGCAGGGTGCTGCTATCCATATTGTGTTGATTGATGCAAACACGCGCTGTGCTGTCACATCTGGTCTGGAATCCTCGGTAAAACTAGACCTTATTGTGCTTGAAGGTGATTTCAATGATGAAGATGATGATAATTGGACACAAGAGAAATTTGATTCTCATGTGGTTAAAGAACGTGAGGGCAAGAGACCACTTCTAACTGGGGATCTGCAAGTGACACTGAAACAAGGTGTTGGAACTCTAGGCGAGCTTACTTTTACTGATAACTCAAGCTGGACAAGGAGCAGGAAGTTCAGGCTAGGGCTGAAGGTTGCCTCTGGCTATTGTGAAGGCATTCGCATTCGTGAAGCAAAAACCGACGCCATCACTGTTAAGGATCACCGGGGAGAATGTAAGCTCATGAATATAACCAGAATTTCAGATTCCATTCTGTGTGTGCATGTAACTGGCAGTATGTGCATGTGTTGTTCTGTCTGACAGATATTAAATCTGTATTTGTTGCCCCACAGTATACAAGAAGCATTATCCACCTACATTAAATGATGAGGTTTGGAGATTGGAAAAGATTGGAAAAGATGGATCATTTCACAAGAGGCTGAATAAAGCTGGAATACATACAGTTGAAGACTTCCTACGCTTAATAGTCAGAGATGCACAGGGGTTGCGGACTGTAAGTATGCAGTTTGGTTGTCAAATTATTTTCTAATTCACATCTAGTTTATAGCTATTCTTCTTTTCTGTTATTGCAGACTCTTGGGAGTGGCATGTCAAATAAAATGTGGGATAGTCTTGTTGAGCATGCAAAGACGTGTGTTCTGAGCGGGAAACTTTATATCTACTATCCTGATGATGCAAAGAATGTTGGTGTTGTTTTTAACAATATCTATGAATTAAGTGGCTTAATTTCTAATGGGCAGTTCTACTCAGCTGATTCTCTACCTGACAATCAGAAGGTAAGAAATCCAGGATTATTGATTGGCTAGTTCAATGTTAGAATTGTTGTCGTATCCCCCATGCATTTGAATGCAATTTTGGTTTGCATTTCATTTGAAAACCAAGAAATAGAAAATAACAAAGATGTGCACTTAGAAATTTTTGAATGGCATGGTTCTTCCAGATCTATGTGGACAGCTTGGTGAAGAAGGCATATGATAATTGGATGCATGTTATAGAGTATGATGGCAATTCCCTTCTAGACTTCAAGCAGCATCAGGGTGTAGCTGCTTCTCAAAATGATGTTCCATCCGGTCACCAAGACTTTTTGAACCCATATGATCATCAGGATAGTTTACCGACCATTTCAGTTCCAGTTCCTTCTGAGCAGCCTGTTGTGCACTCAAGCCCAGCTATTGGAGGTACCCTTCTGAAGTTCAAAACAATCATAATATTTTAATTGTGTTTCAGTTGCTTGTTGAAAGCATCAATAAGTTTTTCTTTCATGAAAGTCCTGCTGTTTGTTTAAGGCTCTTTGTATTTCCTTTGTTAGTACTATACTTCTTCATAGGTTTTGTTAATGACTTTGTGATACTCTTCGCCCCCCCCCCTCCCCAGGCTATACTGATGGTACGGTTGCTAGATTCTCAATAGATCCACAGAATGGAAGTCTCAACACCCCCTTTCAATTCGATGCCATACAGAATCCTCTGGGAACTAACAATTTACTTGCTCTTGGCCCGCCACAATCTTCTACCCCAGGCTCTCAGGGTTTTTGCGCATCGAATCTTAATTTACACAGAGGAAAGGAGGACTTCTTCTCAGAGGAGGAGATTCGTACGAGAAGTCATGACATGCTTGAAAATGAAGACATGCAACAACTTCTTCGCATATTTAATATGGGAGGCCAGGGTGTCTCCTCCAATAGTGTCACCGAAGATGGGTATCCTTACTCGTCATACATGCCATCCCCATCCCCATCCCCAAATTACAGCCTCAGTGATAATCCATCTCGTTCATCAGGCAAAGCTGTTGTCGGATGGCTCAAGCTCAAGGCAGCCCTAAGATGGGGCATATTTGTGAGGAAGAAGGCCGCTGAGAGGAGGGCACAGCTCGTTGAGTTAGATGATTCATAGATAGCCTCTGAGGAAGAAGGCTGCTAAGTTCCTAACTAACTGGAGCAGGCACTGTCATTTTGGACTCGTTTACTGGCTAGGATCTTTTCGTTCAAGGTGCGAGAATCTCTCCATTTGTACAGAAAGCTACTAGGTTTTATCTCTTTTAATGTTTAGTGTGTGTTGCTTGTATAGGTCAACAAAAACAAACAGCGTGCATTTGTTATACCTTTGTAACATTAAAATTTAACTTTCAGTTGCTAGTGATGGAATCTTGCCAGATCAAAACCCCAATTTAGGCTGAAATTTTTTGTTATTATTTTTGAATTGAAGTAGTGTTCATGCCATGAAATAATACGATTTCGTTCATCGCCATTTGCCAGAGGAAGAGTTGGCCTATTCGAAGTAACAACAATTTCAATCCGTGGATACTTTATTCCTTTTGAGCGATTTCCATTTGAACCCAGATGAATGGCCATCATAAAGGAATGCTCATGATATAAAGTTTGGGTGATCAATCAAATATGAAATAAAATTGATTGGGAATTACAAAACTTATGCTCGGATCAAACATGAAACAAAACCAGTCAAATTCATAGAACATATTTGTTCTTAGCAACAGTTATTCTGTGCTGGGAACTTCTTGTTTTTCATTGTTTGGAAACGTGGTTTAAATCGTGTTTCACTAATTTTTTTTTTAATTTTCAGATCGTTTTGATATGTTAATGTAAAATTTTTTTTTTTAAAAAATAAAAAATATATTACTTTGATACATTTTGAAGCGAAAAACACTTTAAACCTAACCACTACTAAATTTCCAAACACAATCTTCATTTTTCTTGAGGGCATGTGTTATGAGAACACTTAGTATTGTGGTAGTTTTTATTTTTATTTGATCATTAAAAAAAAATTATTTGATTAGCTAAATTGCTTTTATTTTTTATAAGCATAATTGTATTTCAAATTTTAATGGTTTTATTCATGAAAATTTATTTTTTATTTATTTTACATGTAAAAATTAATCTTTAAATCACAACTAATTTTATTTTTTAAAAAAACCACAAAAGTAACGACAAAACTAGGGGAGATAGTCCATAATCTCTGGCAATTGAATCGATGGAGTAAAATCTTGGAATCTTCAGTTACCATTGAGAGGATTCCACTCTGCGATTTTGACCTGCGAAGCTACTGGTCCGTCGAATTGCGAGGGAGAGGAGTGGTAGTAGTGAACAGAAACAGAGGAGGGCGGGCTTTTTGGAAGTTTTAATTTAATTCATTAACTGATTAAAATTGGCGGAATAATTAAGAATTGAAAATAAAAAATAAGAGCGCCGTTGCCGGGGATCGAACCCGGGTCACCCGCGTGACAGGCGGGAATACTTACCACTATACTACAACGACTTAGTTGCTAGTATTTGACATTTTAAGTACTTGTAAAACGTCAAAACAAACCGAGCATCAGTTAAAAAGCCTCTATTATTTTTTGGTTATTTCAACAAAGAAAATATCTAGCACTGAAACAAAGTTCTGTTTGAAATGATTTTTGCAAGTTGATTTAGGTTACTTTTTAGCTTTTGATTTATAAAATAGATATAAACATGTTTAATTTGTGATAAATAATTATTTACTCAAATAAAAATGTGTTAAAATTTTGATTTAATCTAAAGTTTAAATTTTTAACTTTAACTCATGGATTCTAAATTATTTTACATGTTTTATTTAAAAATAAAACTGACTTCAGTCGTTTTTACTGATCTAAAGTCGTTTTAATTTACTTTTATCATAAATTATTTATATAAAAAATAATAATTTTTTTTCCCTGTTTTTAATCAACAATTGTAAAGATAATGGAGATTTGCTGGGTTAACGGGTTCTAAATCCAAGTAATCAAAATGGAAGATGAATGTAATAAACAAAAGAAGAAGAAAAACTAAGAGCGCCGTTGCCGGGGATCGAACCCGGGTCACCCGCGTGACAGGCGGGAATACTCACCACTATACTACAACGACGTAGTTGTGATGTCACAGAATGATAAAATATCTAACTATATTGTATTAACATTTTGACTAAACAATACATGTATGATTGAATGTGTTCGGGTACCCTTCAAGGTACCTTTTTCTTTTGAAGAATGGAGGGGCTGATTAGAATCAAAGGAGTGTTTGGTGATACGGTATATACTATATAGTGTTTTTTAAAATAATTTTTGATTTAAAAATATATAAAAATAATTTAAAAAACAATTAAAAAGATATTAATTTTAAATAAAACAAAAAGAAGATACTAAAATAATTCCTTATCTTCGGACTAAATAATAATAATAAAAAAACCATTAAAAAATGACAAATTAAGTCCTTAAAGTCAAGAATAACAAATTTTCATAATAAAGATACTAATATAATTCAACTATTTATAATAAAATTAAAATTACTATATGGTTCTTAGATTAAATACCATGATTGTTTACCTTTTAAGAATAATCAAATAATTGTACTGTTATTAAAAAAATAAAAGAATAAATTAACTAGGGGTGATCATTTTCGGTTCGGTTCGGTTTTTTCTCATAAAAACCAACCAAACCGAAATTTTTTTTTAAAAAAAAAGCAACCGAAACCGAGTCAAACCGACCGGTTTCGGTTCGGTTTGGTTCGGTTTTTAATGTAAAAAAACCGAGAAAACCTATAATATATTTTGGGCTGTTTGTAATGGGTTTTTAATGGGCTTTTTGATGGGTTTTTAATTAAATTTTTGATGGGCTTGTAATTAATGATAATATTGTCTACTTTTCTTATAAGATTCTTAACCAAATCAATTTCCTTTTGGGTTGTTTTTTGCAACTGAATATTCATTTGTTGCCTTCCTAATAATTTTTCATTTGTTTTGTTTGGGTGAGCAGGACTCCTGCTGCAGATAAGTTTAAATAACACATACCAATAAGTTCAAATACAAATTACAAAGCATTGCCTTCAATGGGCTTAACAAAAACAACAAATAACATTATCATAAAACACTCCAATAGTCCAATTGTTGCCATCAAAATCTGAAATTAAAAATATAAAATTATAACTTGATAAATTAAATTAGAAGATATAAAAATAAAAGTATTCCACATCGATTTGGGCAATTTTCAAGAGAAATTCTAAGCAATAGAATGAAAATAGGAAGTTGAACAGGGGAAACAAAAATCCAAATAGAAGCGAAACAATTTTTCATATAAAGAATAAAATCAATATGATTTTCCAAAGAACAAGTACATTGTAGATCAAAATACGAGATAAGGAATCTCTTATTTCCTTAATTATCAACGAAAATAAAGCACAAACATGGGTTTTCAATTCCGCGACTTGGTTTGGAAAACAGTTTTACATATTCGCACTTCATCCTATTGTTGTTGTCAATCTGTCTAATTTGAAGAAACAAAAAATAATTGCAATTCGACTAAATAATTTGCAATGCCGCAAGCACTAGATCAAGATATATACATTCATTTCGGTGCTCAAACATGGGTTTTCAATTATCAATTAAAATAAAGCACAAACATGGGTTTTCAATTCGCATACTTGGTTTGGAAAACAGTTTTACATATTCTGCACTTCCTCATATTGTTGTTGTCAATCCGACTAATTTGAAGAAACAGAAAATAATTAATTTGCAATTCGACTAAGTAATTTGCAATGCCGCAAGCACTAGATCAAGATATATACATTCCTTTCATTGCTCAAGAATAAAAACCCAATTAAAGCAATCACAAGCATTTACGCAAGCAATACAGTAAAATAAAAACCCAATAAAAAACTACAAATGGTTACCTTAGATATGGATTTTTGAGCATTCAAAACAACAACTGTGTCTCTGATCTCTGAATTGAAAAGCAAATACAATAAATATAATAGAGGATAGACTAATTAATTAATTAAAAAGGAAAAAACATAATTAAAACTTACTGCTATAAAATCGAACTTTCTTCTTGAATCTACAGTAGTACAGTGCGTTTTAGTTTTTTAGACCCAACATCTTGTCTGCAACCATAAAATAAAAATAAAATTGCCAGAAGAAATTCAGCAAGGTCATTAATCAATTATGATCTTGTTGTAGAAGGGGCTTGAAAAAAATGACAATGAGAGAATGTTGACAAGATGCATATGTGAAATGTTATAGAGATTCAGAGAAGTACCATGTGTCTGTGATCTTGTATAGATGAAGAGGAAAGGCCAACTAGATAGGTTCTGCCGTTCTGGAACAAGTTGATCTATTGTTGAGACTTGAGAGGCTTGATTGGTTTCAACTTTCAAATTTCTGCTGATGCTTGGCGTTTCTCTGGTTGTTTGTGTTTGAGAGTCTAAGACTCTAAGGAGAGGGCGGCCGCCGGTGCTATTGTTAGGATTTCAGGCGATGCTTGGCGTGTCTCGGTGTTTGAGAGTCTAGGGAGAGGCGGCGATCACGGGTGCTAGGGTTAGGATTTCAGGTGAGCGTGTCTTTGGTGTTTGAGAGAAAGAGAGGGGCGGCCGCACCGCTTTAGGGTTACGTTCTTGGGCATGAGGCAAAGAATTTTTTCTATTTATAGTATTTTTTTTTTAATTAGAACCGGTTCGGTTCGGTTCGGGTTGGCCGGTTCAGGCACACCAAAACCGGAAACCGAACCGGACCGGACATTTTCCTAAATATTTTAACCGGTTCAATCGGTTTTTTGTACCGGTTCGGTTTTTTCGGTTAATTTTTTTTCGGTTTTCTCGGTTAAATCGGTTTTTTGGTTTTTTTGCTCACCCCTAAAATTAACTACACACACCAATCACACCTTTTAAATAAAGCTTTAAAAGTTAAATAAAAAAAAAGGCTTTGAAAGTTAAATAATGAAAGGTCAAAAAATAATTTCACTGATATACGTAATGATTGCTATCGTTGATTTTCGTCCTCCTTAATTGTCTTTTGTAATTGCATGAAAAACTTCACTCTCCTAGTCGTACTCCTAGTCCTAGTTTATGTTTCTAAAGTTCAATGAAAAACTCAAGTATCTTTGATTCTTCAAAATACCTACAGTAGCATCTGAACCAGTAAGTTGACCCTTCTTTCATTAAACTATCCATGTTGTTTTTGATTTCTTTCAGTAGCCTATATACCTTGCTATTCTTCTTAGCATTGTGTTCTGTTGCTAGTGCTCATTTTGTTGTGTTTTTCTTCTTCTTTTCTTCTCCTCTCTCTGTTTAATCAAATAAGGTAAGAATTAAGCGGTTTTGATTTGTGTAGGGGCGGTGGGGAAAGATGGGTTTGGAGGCATTGGTTTGGTATTGTCGACCTGTGCCAAATGGGGTTTGGGCAACAACAGTGGATAATGCATTTGGTGCTTACACACCCTGTGTTGTTGACTCCCTAGTCATTTGCATTTCTCATCTGGTTCTTCTTGGCCTTTGTTTGTATCGAATATGGTTGATTATTGACAAAAATTCCAAAGCTCAACACTATTGTCTCAGGACAAATTACTATAATTACTCGTTGGGATTGCTGGCTGCTTATTGCACAGTCCAGCCTTTATTCAGGTTGTTTATGAATGTTTCAATCTTCAATCTGGATGGGCAGACTGCTCTCGCTCCCTTTGAGGTACACGAGTAAGGTTTCTCATTAATGTTTCTGTCAAAGATAAAACTTCACTTCTAATCTTGTATTTGCTACTTTTCTTTCTTTTGCCTTGTTCTTTCTCTTTTTAAATAAATCTGTATTTAACTTGTTCAATTGGAAGATTACATGCTTATATCTTTAGATAATTGTTTGTGCTGGAACACTGGCTTCGTAGTATAATGCTAAGTAGATTTTCTGTCCTTTACAGATGGTCTCCTTGATTGTTGAGGCCCTTTCCTGGTGCTCCACTCTTATTATGATTGGTTTGGAAACAAGAATATACATTCAACAGTTTCGATGGTATGTGCGGTTTGGAGTCATTTATGTGTTGGTAGGGGAAGCGGCAATGCTCAATCTCATTCTGTCAGTGAGTGATGATTACGACAGTAGGTTAGTCATTCTTCCATTCCCTCATCAAATTAACTCAACCAAGTTCTATTTTTTGGTATTTTCCCTGAGGTTGTAGTGTCATTTAATTTGAGTATTTTTGTTTCTGCGCTAGAGCCCCATCTTCTTCTGCGTTATTAAGGTGTTTGACATAATTATGTTTATCAAGAGAAGAGGCAAGCTATACATTGTACTGTTGAATGGAGAACCATTTCTTTGGTTTTACAATTGTAATTACTTAGTTTATAAAATATGTGTTGCTAAATCGAATAGTAGTCTTCAAGGGAAATAAACAAAAATTACAGTAATGATGACCATAATGACAATCTGTGCTGCCAAACTTCTTACAGTAGAGATTAGGAAAGAAAAAAAATTAAAAACTGAATTTTTGAACAAGAATAGATGTCCTGGCATCTTATTTTATAAAATGGATTGAAATTGCTCGAGAGCGTGTGTGTGTGTGGGAATACATGTCACAATTCAGGCTAAAAAATTGGCAGAAATAAACTATTTTATGGGAACTGGTACTACAGCTGTACAAGCCTCAGCAAGCATGTTTTTAGCATATATGCAATTTGCGATGAGGTTGGATTGGCTGGAGTAAGATAATTTCATGGTTATTTTTTTATAAGAATGCATGCAACATTAACAAAGCTATTCTCTGGAGTTCATATCCTCTTGATATATGTTGGGGGCAGCACTAAGTTACAGTTCTTTTACAAATGCAGATTTATATTCTATATGTATTTGAGCACAGTTTTCTGCCAGGTTCGGAGCCTTCTTTTATTTCTCATGTAATATAAACAATATAGACTCTATCAACTCTTCTAATATTCTCATCTTTCTTCTTGCTACTTTAACCTATCATCCATTCAATGGTCTTCAGAATAGGGCTGGTAAATGCTCATGCTAAGGTGGACATCTCTAGCTCTTTAAAAGTAACTTGCCTTGGTCTTGGAACTTGGGAGACACTACAACTTGAGAGCCTAGCCTGGCTTGCCTTATACACCAAATCAACAACATTTTTAAATGTAGCACCCGATAAGGAATTTCTATGTACATTTTTGGGAGATTTTTAAAATTTTGGAGTTTGTAAGAATGACATGAAAGCTGCAGTTGTTTTGGCTGTGTTGATACTCATCAACATAGCTTTGTCCAGTTTCTCTTCTGTTGGTAAATGTGGGGAGCGGACAGCCATGGATGTTGGCATCTTTAGATCATAGAATTGAGCCTGTTGAAACTTTTAGTCATATCCAGATGCTAAAGTAGCCAATAGATACAATTTCTTTCTCAAACTGCCTGACAGTCTCTTAACTCTTTGATTGAATTGTTTCAACTTTTGTTCTATAGGTCACTGCACATCTTGTGGTCTAACTACAACAGAACAGAGGACTTTCTAGGGACTCTAGAATTTTGAATGTTACAGATTGATACTGAGATGATCGAGTTGTTTAGAGTATACCAACATTAACAATAATTCTTGGCATAGAAGTTAAATCTTGTTTCATTAGCTTGACAAATTTCCTAATCATTCCCAAATATTACACACACCTCAATTATATCTTGCTGTGTGGTTACTTTTGTTGCAGGTTTTGTTTGGGATACTTCTACTTGTTTATATTCCCAATTTGGATCCTTGTTCAGATTATGTTATGATGGAACCTGAGTCTCCTGATAATAGTGCATATGAAGCACTTCCTGGAAGAGAGCAAATATGTCCTGAGAGGAATGCCAACTTATTTTCTAGTAAGTAGTTCATTGTTTACTGTTCTCAATGCTGAGAGACTTGAGAAATCTTGGTTCTATTTCTCAAGCAGTTGTTTAAGACAGTAAAAAGTAATGAACTTGGCTAGGGGTCAAAAGTGTGGTTTCAGTTATAGCTAAGTTGGTTTTCTGTATATTGATTCTTTGCCCTCTGCAAGGAATATTTTATTGGTGGTTGACTCCACTCATGAAGCAAGCCCATAAAAGACCTATTAGTGAAAAGGATGTTTGGAAGCTAGACACATGGGACCAGACTGAGACATTGATGAACAAGTATGCGCCACCTTCTTCTTTTTCCATAGTCTCAGGTCAACCTCTTATCCCTTTTTCATAAATGTTTTCAGCTCTTGCAGGTTCCAGACTTGTTGGGTTGAAGAATCTCAAAGGCCAAAGCCATGTCTTTTAAGAGCACTAAACAATAGTCTGGGGGGAAGGTATCAATTGAATTACATTCTCATGTTGTTTCATTCCCTTTCATTTTGATACTCATTGGACTTCAAACATACCCAATGATGGGCTTATAGTAGTGGCCTATCCTTCCTAACACCTCCAGAAATATAAGTTCTTTTGATCGAAATCCTTGAATATTTCTTTCTCTCTCTTTTTTTCCAACTCTTAAACTAGAAAGTGTTTGATTTAGACCCCTTGTGTTAGCTTTCATCCATTTGTCTATCAAATGACACTTGAGTTACATTTGTTTTCCTATAAGTTCAAATGTCACAAAAGAAAATGAAAAAAAAAAATCATCAAGAAATTATTAGCCTTCACCAACATTATGATCAAAATATCATCAAGAACTCAACCCTTGAGATTTTTTATGATTTTCTTGATGCTTTTTTTGGTGATTTTTGAGAAAAATATGGGGCTTGCATGTCATATTTAACAACTAAAAATATAAGATGAGAAATACGAATCAAAACAAGCTACACTTTAGGGGTTCAAACCTGTAAAGCACATCAGGGGTGTCGTAAAAAATACTTACTATACATGAGATGTTTGTACGGCTTGGCTTCTTGTAACAAAGATTTTCTTTTACTATTGCTTGTATCCATCTCAATTTATTTGTTTCTCATCTTTACATTTTCTGTAGGTTTTGGTTAGGAGGATTTTTTAAGGTACGTTTTCCTTGGATTGTTGTTAATTTGCTCTAACTTGTTGAAATTCTTGATAAGTTATCGTTCTTACTTCTGCTATATTGTAGTTTGAAATCGGCGAACCTGGAAGCTTGATTTTTTTTAGTTCTATTTTCTAAATTTCATGTTGTGCTATTATTACTCTTGATACATGATCTATAGTGAAATTCTAGCCTCTCAACTGTTATATTGCAGGGAATACTCAGTTTGAACATTTATTAGTTGTGTACCATGCATTATTTTTTCTGCTATTATCCTAATTTCAATTCAAACTGATGTTCGAGACTGAAACACAACAAAGTAGACTTTAGGAACTCTCTACTAATGGCATAAGCCATGAGGTGCTTATACCGTTTTTATTTTTGTTTTAACCTGTAGATTGGCTATGATCTTTCTGAATTTGTGGGACCTGTTGTATTGAGCCACCTCCTGCAGGTTCATTCCTTTATTGGCATTAACTTATTCTATGTAATGTTCTGTTTTGCTGTTAGCTAGAGTTGCATGTTTTGTAAGAATTTATTAAGGTATCATATAAAAGGGTTTTGACGATGCTAATAATTTATATGCTTTTGTGCATTTGTAAATAAGAGCCAATGGGATAGTTAATCCTCTATGAACACCAAATGTCTCTCAACATCTAGTCTATTTTTCATATGATACAAGAATTGATCTATTAATTAACATTTTTCCTATGATAGAAATAGTTCAATTGATTAGCTCAAATTTGATATGAAGTACCACTCAAAACTCCTTCACCTTGGGCTTTTACTGCAAAATGTGTATGTAGTCGATGCAACGAGGAGATCCAGCCTGGATCGGTTATGTCTATGCCTTTGTAATTTTCCTTGGGATGGTATGAATTCTATCTCAGCTATTCTCTGGAATTCATTTCTATTAAGAAACAAACTGAACACGCCCCTCTCACTCCATCTATTTTAATTATCTTTCTGTATAATGTTATTTCTTTTTATTTCCATAGTGTTATCTTTCGGCATACAGAATCTATTCCATATATATATATATATTAGCATTCAAGCAACTTTGTTTGTATATTTCATCGTTGAATCACACATCTTTGGGTGCCTTTTATTTGGGCATGGATCTAGTAGGTAGAACAATGTTATAATCATCTAATCACTATGGATGATAAATTCAGCCTTTAGCGCTTGCAAAATGTTGAAACCACAGGTTACACCTGTATTAGGCATTCGTTGATAATGGGACTGGCTTATTGTGAAAGTTGTGATCATAATCATCTCTTTGTCATTCATTTTTCTTATTTAGTAGTCTTAGTAAGAAATTATATCAATTTAGACTCAAGTATTTTTGGAGAATTTGTATTCCTTCCATGGAATGCTACATGACTGCAAGTATATAAATATAGAGTTTAGCTCATTTTGAAGTAAAACTATCATCAATCAATGACATAAATCACATCAATCATCCCTTGAACATTAACTTTATATTAGCTTTTATCATTGTATTTTTATTGTTTGCTTGATTACTTTTCCTTAATTTACCTCTTTTTTGTTGCTTTATTTCAATCTTCTCTCTTTTTTGTAACTGAGCATCAACAACTCACATGATCTGGATAATGTTGCCTATTTATGGAGTCTAAAAACTTAGGAAGCTTTAGCCACTTGTGCTTTCTATTAAAACAAAGATCCTAAGGAATATAGCATAAATAACTGCTGTAATATAATGAGATATTCATCTTTTTTCTGTATTATTATTAATCTCGATGTTTTCATTAATATTCAAATTTCTTTGATATCACATTTTATTATTGATATCAAGATATGGGACTTCATTGACCGTGAAGAAAATCTATATTTCTTTTCAAATGCTTAGAAGATAAATTCACATCAGATTTATTTAAGTATATGTAAAGCAAATTTATCAAAATGAGAAAAATATAAATGAAGTAGGAAAAAAGGATGTGTAATGTGATTAACTCATCTGTGATAGTAGAATTTCCAAGTTCTAATTTTTATGGTACCTTTTACCTCCCTCCCAATTTAAGGGCTTAAACAAGCCAAGATATATATGTCACGGCCAATCTTGCTTACACAATGGAAAGAGCTATTGGTTTTAGTAATGCATGGCTTGATTGGTCTATGCTTACTTTTGTGACTTCTTTTCAAGCAATTCTTCATGTTCCTAAACCAACTTTATTGGTATGTTGCTAGAGTATGTGGCTAGCCACTTCCTTTATTCCCCAAACCTTGTTTCTTTAAGCTTGGCTAATTTTATTATGTTATGGATATTGATTTTGGAACCTACACTATATGCTCCATCTTTACATTATTTAAGCAATGAGTTTTATTTACCTTTGGTTATGGATTGATTGGTTGATTTACTTGGTTCAGTTGTTTAGTGCGCTATGCGAATCTCGGTATTACCAGAATGTTCTGCGTGTTGGTTTTCGGTTGCGGTCAACTTTGGTAAAACTATATCTTAAACAATATTTAGATGTTTGTGAGCTTGTTTTTGAAATATCTCCTTCAACATTGCTTATCTTTGGAATTGTGGCCACTTGCCCACTCTAAATCCGAACTCTACTGTTTTTGAGCAAGTTAACTATTTTCATATCAGCCTTTTTTCATTTGCAGGTGGCTGGTATATTTCGTAAATCCTTGAAACTAACTCATGAGGGTCAAAAGAACTTTCCATCAGGGAAGATAACAAATATGATCACAACAGATGCTGATGTACTTCAGGTATGCTTTGAATAAACAACTATTAATGTCCTTTTAGTAATTCATCTCTTGAAAAAAAGAGAATTAGTTATTCATGTTTACTTGAAACATGATACAATTATATGAATGCATGGAATATTTATCTTATATTATAGATACTTACTATAAAACTATTTAGAAGTGAATGATCCATATGTTAGTCACACATAAAAAAAAAAAAATATAAGATACTTTCTAGTCTCATTTTTACCAAAATCCAAAATTAATTTCTTTGCTAAAAGAAGCTTACAATGATTTTATCTTTTTTCTTATTTTTATTTTTATGGATAATTGAATATGTTCTTATATAATTTGGTAAGTCTTAATTATGTTCTTACATTCTAATTATTTTATTGTGAAGAATCTTAATGGTCGAGGAACTTTGAAATTTTTTTATATCTTAAACAATTTAAAAAATTGTAATCTTTTATCTAAAAAGTAATTTTTAATTTCAAAAAAATTACAAAAAATCTAAATGGATAAGAATTTTCATTTTTTTTTATTTCTTAAATATTCAATTTTTTTTATTTGTTAAGATTTTTCAAGGTAGGTGGGAGGTAGCATTGAGCGATTTGTTCTTAAATCTTGGATTTGAGTGTTCCACGTAACAAATAATTACTAGGGAAGAGGGAGGAAACCATTTGAAATAACTAATTTTCTAAAAGGAATGTAATTATTTTATCTTAGTTGAACATTTCATATATTAATAACCAATACCATTATTCTAATCTCTCTTAATCTTTTTTTTTCCACTAAAGTCAACTAGGTCATTAATTTTTTTTCAAAATAATATTTTTTGAGAAGTTATATAATTGGAAGTCTCAACCATATCTCAACACTTCTAATCATGTTTATTCTGTCCTTGTATAATTGTGTTGTTCAATGTTAGTTTTGGAATGAGAAATACACTTTTATCAATTTGAACCTAAAAAACTGATAATTGAATATATTAGAGAATGTGATACTATACAAGATATGATATACATAATTAGAAATATAGGGACGGTATTGGAGACCTCTTTAATTATATAAGGGGACATTGAGCCATTTATCCTTCTTGACTTTTACATTTCCTGTCCAATATTTTTATTCTTTTCTCATTGTATATAAATGCATCACCATTGCTTCTTGTAGCAAATATGCCTACTACTTCATGGATTGTGGTCCGCGCCATTTTGCATCACCATGTCCATGGTTCTCCTTTACCAGCAATTAGGTGTTGCTTCACTTTTTGGTTCGCTAGTGCTTGTTATCATGGTCCCTACACAAGTAAGAAATATTCTTCCCTTTGCTAAACTTGGTGCTATAGTTTTATAACCAACATCAGTAGTGTCTTAATTTCATAGTTTATAACATGCAACTTGTGCGAAATTCCTATACGGGTATAATATGGATACAACAAGTGTCCCTCAACCCCGAACTAGTTAGGGTTGACTATATAGATGTTTTTCCATCATTTAGCTCGATCATAACTAATTTAATACCAATAAAAAATAAATTTTACAAGAACTCCAAAATGCTTATTGATGTGGTCAGATGCTTATCTAAAGGTTGGTCTTGACCTCCAAAGACCCGTAATGCAAGTAAAAAAATATAAAAGATAAATTATATGATAAAATTTATATGATACGTGTTGCATTGTAAATAACTTGTGTATCTACCCTAAGGATAGTTGTTAGAGAATAATATAAATTACATATTGCGACCTCACCTAACAACTTAAGCTTTTAGGATAAGATGATTATTTGATATGGTATCAAGGTGTAGTGTGTGCCTATGTAAGTTTCAAGTCTGAAGAACTTTCACTTAAGGGGGGTGTGTTAGAGAATAATATAAATTATATCTTGGAACCTCACCTAACAATTTAAGTTTTTTGACAGTAGTGTAGGTTATTGTAGAATTGTGAGTATGAAAATGATATTTTTCTTATTCTTGATGCATGAGTACAGTATGTATATATACAGGTCTAGGATTAATCTAAATCCCTAGAATCAAGCTATAATTGAATGCATATAAATCAGCCCTGCAATCAGCCCTGCAATCAGCCCTATAACTGACAGCCCTATAGTTGACTTACTCTATTTAGAACAATAATCAATCCTATAATTGATTTACTATATTTACAACAGGTTATCATACACAACTAATAAGGATCTGGCTTTGGTACCGTGGTAAAATATAAAAAATACAAATTATAAGGATATAATTTATATTACAAGACAAAGTGAAACAACGAGGGACTATATATTGAACAACTTTTGCATCTACTCTGATGGTGGTGTGGGTTTATTTATATGTAACCTATACACTTAAATAAAAAAATACACTCACAATCCCATAGATTGAGCTTCAAGTCAATAATATAGTTATTACATAATATTCTAGCATAAACGCATAAGATTCTAACAACAAGAATTCTCTAAGGCCCCAATATAGACTAGAGAGAACCCTCTAATGGTTAATTTGGTTGATAGTTATCACCTCTAGTGTGCATAAGGTTCTCCTTATATATCAAGGTTTATTTGCAATAAACTTTAGGTAAATCAATGGCTTAGCTCCTAAGCTATGAAAGTACTAGGGCTAGAATGTTCTTGAATGGCCCTTTGGTTTGCCATTGGTCAAATACCATTTGGGAAGGTACATTTTATTCCACATCACATAATTTTCTTGCTATTCACACATAATATGAAACTCAAAAACAATGTTGTTCTCCCACTCTCCATAACTTAGTTCTTGAAGACAGGACTTGCCAACATTGGAACTTTGACGAATATGTATCATATACTATTGTGCATAATTGTTCATACATGGAAATAGATGCCTTGAATGCTGAAAAGAGAGGGAAAAAAGGTGTTTGGAATGAGTATCAATTTTTCTTCTGGATGTTATTTTTAATGCATAGGCTTCTTTACTTTTTGTGTCCTTTGCACTTGATTACAAAAGGTCAAGGAGTGCATTCGGGTATGAAGCAATATGTTATTTTGGGCATAATGTTGTAAGTTAACTAATATGTTTGGTAATATTACTGTGATTTGCGCTTCAAGTTTTTGTGTTCTGTGTCTGAAAAGATATTTTGAGTCAAAATATGCATTCACATGTTAGAAAATTAACTCCTGCAAAAGTTACAAATTTTAGTTAAAATCCCTACATGGTTGTGTATTAGAGTTGAGCTAGTTTCAATCAAATAATTTTTTGGACAACTTGCAATATGAGAAGAAGGTTGAAAAGTAACTTAAATCATGTGATGGGAAACACACGTGATATGCTTCGAGTTGTTGTATCAAGTCATTAGATTTTAGAAGGATCTTAATTACTTATATAGCTTGATAGATTTCTGCATTTATATTAGGTATCTGACCTTTTTTTTTATTGCATCAATATCAATTCTCATTCTCTTGATCTTTTTGTGTGATAGGCAATCTTGTTGAACAGAATGACACGACTAACTAAGGAAGGATTGCATAGGACAGACAAAAGAGTCAGCCTCATGAATGAAATCTTGGCTGCCATGGACACTGTGAAGTATGGTTTAAGTTTAAGAAGAATTGCTCTTATATTTTTAATTTCATTCCATTTAAAGTGATTGTTTTGACAGTACACTGAAATATTTCAGATGTTATGCATGGGAGAAGAGCTTTCAATTTAGGGTTCAAAGTGTGCGGAATGATGAGCTGTCCTTGTTTCGCAGTGCCCAATTACTATTTGCTGTATGGGACACACTATATATATTGGAATTTATTTTTTTGCTTCTTCCCTTTTAAGAACATGCCTAAAGCATGATGCTTCAGTGGTTCTATTTAAATTAACATTCATAATAAAATTTAGAAAATTGTAAAAGTGATCTAACTACTAAGTATGGTTTGTCCTGTGTTTGAACAATTGCTAAAAATTACATTACATCATACATCCCACCACCTGTAGAGTCATGTATACTTATGTGTTATGATAAATATGTGAACTTTTTTTTTTCTTGTGAAAAAGAAAAGCTTGTATACTTTGTTTAGACTCATAGTGAACATGTAGCTATATATGTATACTGATAAAATCTATCTCCTAACAATGCTTCTGACATGTATGTTATCATTTGCTTGCTTCTCTAATGTGTAAATATGGATTCCAGTTACTCTAGTGTGGTAGAATCATAATGGTTTGCTCCTCGAATGTGTAAATAAGCATATTAGTTGATGTAATCTGGTAGAATCATAATGATTCACAAAGGAGACACAATAACTAAACACTTAAAAGGGCATGATTCGTGACTTTTTTGTTGCACAAGTGATCTTCATCCTCCACATACAGATGCAATCAGAGGCAATTTTGCCATATTGCTATTACTTAATGTATGGCATCCTTACATGTGCATTGGCTGACTATTTCCCTTTTATTGCAGTTCAACAGTTTTATGGTGAATAGCATTCCAGTTGTTGTGACACTTGTTTCATTCGGCACATTCACCTTGCTTGGTGGAGACTTGACCCCTGCAAAGGCTTTTACATCACTTTCTTTGTTTCAAGTGTTAAGATACCCTCTGAACATGCTTCCTAACTTACTGAGCCAGGTTCTGTAATTTTTCTATTTCACTAATTATATTGCTTGATAATATTCAAATTTCATTGATGTTATCAATGTTGCTTTTGATTTTAACTGATTCCAAGAAAAGAAAAGAAATTGTCATGCATTTTTTTCATTAGTCTTTATAATTTCACGTCACAAATGATCTAAAGTACAAGCCTTCTCCAGAAAGCATGAATTTGTTCCTTTTTTCGAAAACTTCAGAATTTTGTTTTTAACTTACTAGGATTATTACTAGGAACCCTTGTAAAAAAAACTTCTTGCCAACAAAATACTTTTGTCTCTATAAAATTCCAAAATAAAATGTTTCTTACCAAAATATTTGGTTGTGTTTTTTTGTAGAAGATTTCTTTCACAGAAGGTTTTTACTAATTATGCCAAAACTGAACTGGACAGGTATAAAACACAGTTCTGAACAAAAAAGTACTAGCTTTATATATTTTCTTGCATGATTCTATCTAAAGACAAATTTTTCATGTTCTTCATTGAATCTGTGCATGTGCTTACAAAGAAAATTCTTGTCATATTGTAATTAATGTTGTAGTTAAGATCCTACCCTGCATTCATGCACGAGTGCTCTTATTGGTTCTATTCTTTCTTAGATGTCTAATAGTAACTTGTTTTGTAGGTTGTAAATGCAAATATATCATTGCAACGATTGGAGGAACTGTTTCTAGCTGAAGAGAGAATTTTAGCACCAAATCCACCTCTTGAACCAGGAATTCCAGCTATCTCAATTGAAAATGGGAACTTTTCATGGGATTTAAAGGTTACCTTCTAAAGCTTAAGCATCTAAGAAATTGGTCTTGTGGTTGGAGGGTAGTTTCATATGAACTTTGTTTGAAATTCTTGTATTTGCATTTGATTGGAATTCTGTATTCTAAACATAGTTGCTTTACAAATTATACTAAAAACATTGTTAGGCAGTGGTGATGGTAAAAACATCATGTTATTCTTGTAGTCGACTTATTGATGTTAATTCTCAGACATTCTTCCTATCCAAGCAATCTTAAAATCTCATCCTTTCTCCAGCTAGAAAATCCAACGTTGACAAATATCAAATTAAACATACAAGTTGGCAGCTTAGTCGCAATCGTTGGTGGGACTGGAGAAGGAAAAACATCACTTATATCAGCAATGCTTGGAGAGCTGCCTCCTATGGAAGATGCATGTGTTGTTATAAGAGGGACTGTTGCATATGCTCCTCAAGTTCCATGGATCTTCAATGCTACTGTGAGTTACAGCTTATTCTACTTTGTTGGAATTATTTTGTCTCTGATCTAATTATTTAATATTTTGAATCTTTGTCGCTTCTCTGGTATTCTCCGGTTTGCTTCAATGGGGTGCACATTCCTGACATAGAAAATCCATCTTACAGGTTCGTGACAACATATTATTTGGGTCAAAATATGAACCTTCACGATATGGGAAAGCTATTGATGTAACTGCATTACAACATGATCTTGACTTATTTACAGTTAAGCGAATTCCTTTCTCTCTCCCAAATGCTTCTGTTTAATTCAAAATATCTCTTACATCATTAGCTCATAATTGTTTATTCAGGGCCATGACCTCACTGAGATAGGTGAAAGAGGAGTCAATATTAGTGGTGGGCAGAAGCAAAGAATTTCCATGGCCAGGGCTTTCTACTCCAATTCAGATATATACATATTCGATGACCCTTTAAGTGCTTTAGATGCTCACGTTGCCCGACAGGTATTAGGCCATGTTAAACAGTATAAGTTCATATCAAAGTTAATTTGATAACTAGTGCTACTTGCTTAATTTATAGTGATGTTGATATGGTTTGCAGTGATGAGAAGCTCTTTATTATTAAGCTTATATTATACGAAATGAACATTCTGTAACTTCATTCCGAGAATGTTATTTCTTGAAGACCATGATAAGAGCTGGAGAGAATTTCTTCATGTTTCCTTTTCATATTACTCTAGTGTTTTATGACAATCACCGACTTTACACATAGAAACTCTAAAAGTGAGCTTCCTCTTAAGCTAAACATTAGACTAATCTCAAATTATTTACAGGTCTTTAACAGTTGTATTAAAGAAGGGTTGCAAGGAAAAACCAGGGTTCTTGTGACAAACCAGCTACATTTCCTTCCACAAGTGGAAAAAATTATTCTTCTCAGTGAAGGTATGATTAAAGAGGAGGGAACCTTCGAGGAACTCTTTAAAAACAGCGAACTATTCCAGAAGCTGATGGAAAATGCAGGGAAAATGGAAGAGCAAGTGAAAGAAAAGGAGAACAGTGACAATTTGGACCACAAAAGCTCAAAAGCAGAAGCTAATTGGGAAAATGAGTTGCCACAAAAGGCAGCCTCTACAATGAAAGGGAAAGAAGGGAAGTCTATTCTCATCAAGCAAGAAGAACGAGAAAGAGGTGTTGTCAGTTGGAATGTTTTGATAAGGTAATATAGGGGGCTTATTTAAGATTCTTGCTATATAATAATAATTGTAATTTTTTTTGGTAATTCCTAACAATGCCTTATGATAAAGACCCTTTTCTGAGTCCATCCTATGGATGTTTATATGTTGCTCACAACACCACAAAATAAAAATCGAGTTCATGGGCGAAGCCCTCTTTGATTTACCAAGGAAACATCAATGCAAGTCAAATTGAAAACATATTTCCAGATCTTTAACTTTCATGCCGCAATTGTGGCCAAGGTAGCACCAGATGACCTGAAGACCAGTGATGCTCAAATATTCATCTTTTGTATGCAAAATCATTTTACACCAGTTGGATACCAACTACTTACTGTAGATGTTCCCATGTTATTCTAAGTCTTTGTAGTTTTAACTTTTAAGCACCCCCAGTACGATTTGGCTGGACATGTAGTTGAGCCTTCACTATGCATGAAGGCTGGAACTACTGGTAGTAACATTGTCTGATTACTGATGACCATTCTGATATGTGGATACATTATTATATCCTAGTTTTTCAAAGAGAAACTTGTTGTGCTTGTACTTGACACATACAGTTTGATATTCATATGCAGGTACAACAACGCATTAGGAGGTGTATGGGTGGTTTCAATACTTTTTCTGTGCTACTTATTAACTGAAGTTTTTCGAGTTTCAAGAAGTACATGGTTGAGTTTTTGGACAAATCAAAGCACTTTGGAGAGTTATAGGCCAGGATACTTCATTTTCGTGTATGGACTTCTATCATTTGGTCAGGTCTGTTTGCAACCTGTGATTGACATCAATATCTTAGAGGCCCAGCATTTTGTATGATCTTAGCAGGAAAAAGAAAGAAATAAGTGAATCCATTCTGCTTTTGTTTCATTTACAGTTGTTTTGAACATAGTAGTGAGAGAAAATTTAGAATTTATGCAATTGCTATGGTCTTTGTGGTCTTACTTCATGTATTTCTGGTTCAGGTGACTGTGACACTAGCAAACTCTTATTGGTTAATCAGTTCAAGTCTTCATGCGTCCAAAAGACTTCATGATGCCATGCTAGATTCCATCCTACGAGCTCCAATGCTATTCTTCCACACCAACCCAACTGGGAGGATAATCAATAGGTTTGCGAAGGATGTAGGTGAAATAGATCGTAACGTTGCCAATTCTGCCAACAATTTTCTAAACCTAGCTTGGCAGTTGCTTTCAACTTTTGTGCTGATAGGCACTGTGAGCACAATATCATTGTGGGCCATAATGCCACTTCTGATCTTATTTTATTCAGCCTATCTATATTATCAGGTATGTTGGGAAATCCCTAGTTATTTTTTTTTTTGGAAATTGTTATGGGTTTTGCAAAGAATGTAACTTTAGTATTTTGGTTGGGATGCTCTATGAGGTGGTTTCTTCGAAGTATCATTTTCTTGTTGTTTTTACCACTTTCACATGTAAAGAGTAATCTTTTAGATAAGCCTACTCAGGTCTTAAATAAGTCAAATGCATGTCTCTTCAAATTTAGAGTAACCTTAGACCACTGTCTGTTAGGAGATGAACTCTATAAAAGGTAACCCTATGGATTTTGTTTGGGAGAAAAGACATGTTAATTTAAAACATGGGTAAGCATCCTAAAATCCAATAGGAACCCATTTTGTTGGACATATGCTTTGCGCTCTGAGCTTCCATGCTGCCTGTCAAGAGATATACTCAACATGTTAGTTTCTGCAAGCATATGTTTTCTGCTAATGTTGAATTAACATATTTATGTTAGAAATTTTCTCATCATCATTGTATGTACACACTCTAATAACGTTGCTGATGCATTGTGTTGTATAGAATACATCCCGTGAAGTGAAACGTCTGGATTCCATCACCAGGTCTCCAGTTTATGCACAGTTTGGAGAAGCATTAAATGGTTTGTCAAGTATTCGTGCTTATAAAGCATATGATTGGATGTCCATCATCAATGGGAAGTATATGGACAATAATATTAGATTTAGTCTCGTAACTATTAGTTCAGATGGTTGGCTTGCCATAAGGTTGGTAACTTTAGGAGGGATGATGATTTGGTTGATAGCGTCATTTTCAGTTTTGGGGAATGGAAGAACTGAAAATCATGTGGGATTTGCATCTATAATGGGTCTACTTCTTAGTTACACTTCGAACATCACTGATTTGTTGAGTAATGTTCTAAGACAAGCTAGTAAAGCTGAAAATAGCTTAAACTCTGTTGAGCGTGTTTCCACATATATAGATTTACCCTCCGAAGCTCCAGCCATAGACAAGAACAATCGTCCTCCTTCTTCTTGGCCTTTGTCAGGATTAATTAAATTTACGGATGTTGTTCTACGTTACAGGCCCGAGCTTCCTCCAGTCTTACATGGTTTGTCCTTTGCAGTCTCACCAAGTGAAAAGCTAGGAATAGTCGGAAGAACTGGAGCTGGGAAATCTAGCATGTTAAATGCATTGTTCCGTATCGTAGAACTGGAAAGAGGAGAAATCACCATTGATGGTTGTGACATTACTAAGTTCGGACTGACAGATTTGAGGAGAGCTCTCAGTATCATACCACAATCACCAGTTCTCTTCTCAGGTACTTGTCAAGAGAAACTGAAAACTGGATTTTGGTAGTTCAATTTCTTTTACTTTCAGATGAGTAGAGATAATTTATGCTTTTACTCTCTTTTATTTTCTCTTTCCACTTGACAGCTTGCTAATCTATAACTTGAGATTTGGTCCAGAAACCATTGCCCAGTTTAAGCCATTTTATGGATTATTTTCAACACATGTCATTGTAATTGTCACCCATTTTCTTATAGGGACTGTGCGATTTAATCTTGATCCATTCAGTGAACACAATGATGCTGACCTATGGAAGGCTTTAGAGAGGGCACATTTGAAGGATGCTGTTAGAAATAGTTCTTTTGGTCTGGATGCTCGGGTATGATCTTGAAATTTCTTTATCAAACTATCTTCTGCCAGTGAATACTAATCTGTCAAAATGTTTTTGTAATATATATATATATATATATAGCATTTCATATTATTTAAAAACCATTGAATGTGTAACAAAAACTAACATTAAGCTCTTGTGGTTGAAAATACCCCTTTAGGGCAAACATTCTGTAAAACATATGGCATCGTGTTTGATTAAAGCTGATTTGAAGTCAATGAACTGTTTTTGATTCATAATGTTTATTTAAAGCTGATTTGAAGTCAATGACTGTTTTTGATTCATAATTTTGCAGATGCAATATTAAGTTTGATTATAGTGTAATGCAAACTGTAAAGTTATTTTTTTGTTGTGTCAAGGTTTTTGAAGGAGGGGAGAGTTTTAGTGTTGGACAGAGGCAACTACTAAGTCTCGCTCGAGCACTGCTGCGAAGATCTAAGATTCTTGTTCTTGATGAAGCTACTTCTTCTGTTGATGTTAGAATTGATGCTCTTATCCAGAAAACCATCCGAGAAGAATTCAGATCCTGCACAATGCTAATTATCGCTCATAGACTAAATACCATTATTGACTGTGACAGAATTCTTGTGCTTGAGGCTGGTCAGGTATGCTCTCAAATTTAGTTTCCAGAACTTGTTTCCTACTCGCTAGGAAATTTGAGTTTTTTGAACACATTCCTGAAAATTTGATGTCCATAAGAAGTAGCTGGAATCATCAAGAACGTTTATGCTAACTAACTTCAACTTCATTCTCAATTTTCATGATTCTGACATCTTTTATAGTGATTCTTTATTCAACTCATGGTTGAATCTTTGATCTTTCAGGTTTTAGAACATTCTACCCCAGAGGAACTGCTATCGAACGAAGGAAGCGCATTCTCTAGGATGGTTCAAAGTACAGGACCAGCAAATGCACAGTACTTGCATAGCCTGGTGTTTGAAAGCAAAGAGAACAAGTTAATGTTTATACATTCCTGATAATGTCAAACAATCTTACTTTTGTTTAATTATTCTATTCCTTTTGTTTGTTGTATATTGATTTTAATTATCTATTTATTTGTTGTGTCTTATGCATCTTGCTTTAATTTCATGGATTAGGGGTGTTGATGGTGACTGAGGGGGCCAAAAACCAAGAACGGGTTTTTTTTTGTTACGCAAATATATATATATATATATATATATATATATATATATATATATATATATATATATATGTATCTATATTCAATCTCTTAGTCCCGACATAGGGGAAAAAAGAATACGACTCGATTCAAAATTAAGTCAACCTAAAATAATCATTTTGATTTTTAAATAAAATGATAATGTTTAGACCAAAAAAAAATTTAAAATGAATTTTTATTAATGGTTTGTTTTTATGTTACAATCTGTTTTTTAATGTTTTTTTAAATTATTTTTTATTTAAAAAATATTAAAATATTTTTTTTAAATGATTTTGATGTCATTTGTTAAAAATATAAAAAAATTATTTTAATATTTTTAATTAAAAAATATCATATATCACATCAATACAAGATACTTAAAGTAGCATGTTCTCTATCCTTAATAAAATCTTCAAACTTTTAGATACTTTGTGTAAATGCAAATTACCTAGAGGAGTTGTAATTAACACCACTCAAATTTTCTGGGGGCTGAAATTGCAAAACCTAAAAAATAAAACAATAAAAAAATAGTAATTGTACTTGTGTTGAAATCAATTTGATAAATTATTTTACATGAAAATTTTTGGTCAAATTATGTTTATAAAATTTATTTTGTTCAAACTAATTGGATTAAATTATAAAATGAATATCAATTAATTTTTCTACATTTTTTTAATAAATAAAAATATGAGATTTTATTTCAACAAAATAAAAATTCTAAAAAAATGTTTAAGGAATAATTTCAATATTTCAGTGACTTACTGTATTCGAAAACAATTATCTACAAATTTTAAATCTTTTTATTCCTTAAACATTTCAAAATTAAATTTTTTTTTATCAAAATTTTTATTTTTTATTTATCAAACAATCATCATGACCCAGTAATATAAAATATTATTTATTAGAATTTTGAAAACTTTATTTTTAAGATTATCAATGTTTTGTATTCCTAAACATCTTTAAAAAAAAATTGTTTTTGAAAAAAAAACAATTTTTTTTATTGCTTAAGCATTTCCAAAATTTTAATCGATATTCATTGATGCAATTTAGTCCAATTTAGTTGGATTGACTAAATCTTGCAAGTACATTGTAAATTTTGATCATATATATTTTTTTCATCTTATTTGCTGCGGTGGTACAAATATAAGGGTGATTTTGAGGTTTTCCAACAGAAACCTCAAATAAACCCTTGTCCTGTTTTGTCGTTGGTCGCTAGAAACCATGGAAGAGGAAGCAGACCAAGAACATGAACATGAAAAAGAACAAGAACAAGAACAAGAACAGCAACACATTTCACCCACCGAAACCACTCAACAAGACTACACATGGCCTGTAATTAGATATGATTTGCCCCCACAAAGAACCCATCATTTCTTTAAACAATTCAGGACTTCTTCTTCAAGCCCTAACAATTTCCTGAAAGGCATTAAATGGTAACGGCCCATCTCTTCATTTTTCTTTGTTTTCTTATATATGTCTCTGAATCTCTGTTTATACTTCTCTATTGGGTGTCTGAAAGTCTGGTTCTTTTTTGGTTTTCTTTAAGGTCTCCTGACGGGTCTTGTTTTTTAACAAGTTCCGAGGACAATACCTTGCATTCGTTCTCATTGTAAGTTTTTAAGATCACATGATTGATTAATTTGAGGCTAATGATTCATGATTGGAAATCAATGTTCCATTTTTAATGGTAATCTGGTGCTTTGTTGTGTATTAGACCAGATAATGGTAGTGGCAGTGATGCTGATGGGTGCTGTTTAGCTATTGATGAAGGTGATTTTTTGAGTTTAGAGTTACAAATTGAGCATATTTTAAAGGCAGTAGGGAATACCCACTTTTTCCCCCCGCATGGTTGATGTTGCTAAACTTCACAACTTTTGCGATATATAATTGATTTCAAGATTTTTTTTTCTTGTTCTTGTTAGATTCATATGATGCAAGTCTTATTGTGAAGGAAGGGGAGTCTGTCTATGACTACTGTTGGTATCCTTATATGACTGCTTCAGGTGCTAACATGGGATTATCTTGTTGGATTGTCATTTTATTTTGTTTTAGCTCCTAATGTAAAAAGGTGTAAATTGGATATATTGCTTGGCTTTTCAGATCCTGTTAGCTGTGTATTTGCTACTACAACTCGTGACCATCCAATTCATCTTTGGGATGCTACATCTGGCCTGGTACTGGTTATCTATTTCTATGTGTGTGTTTTATTTATGTTCCTCAGATTAGATAAATGGTTATTTAGACTCTAGATTTTTTTAAAAAAAAATTGAAAATTGCCTTGTAGTATAAACAAAGGTGAGGGCTTTATGAGTCTTTGCATGTTTAGGGCATAATTGAACCAGAAATTTTGATATACTATACATGCTTATGTGAAAGATGTTGTTACAGCCTTCTTTCTTTCATTTTTTTGGGTCCAGTTCTTGTTTATGCTAGTATGACCACTGATCATGTATGCTAAAATTGCAGCTGCGCTGCACATATCGTGCTTATGATGCTGTGGATGAAATAACTGCTGCCATTTCAATTGCATTTAACCCAGCTGGAACTAAGTAAGAACATTCATTTTGAAAGGCTTATTAATTGCTCAACTAGAGTTTAGATTTGAGGTTGGCATTGTCTGTTTTGTACAAAATAGTTCAGAATATAGCTACGTTCAACACTAATTTACTTGATTCTTGCTGTCTGGTAGGATATTTGCTGGATACAATAAATCTATCAGAGTCTTTGATATACATCGTCCTGGTAGAGATTTTGCACAGTATTCGACTATTCAAGGAAATAAAGAAGGACAAACAGGTTGATCTCTGCCTAGACTACTCAAATAAGCAATAGATAATCAATAAATGATGAAGCATTTTATCCTTGATTTGTTTGTTGTCTACAGGTATAATATCTGCAGTTGCCTTTTCTCCAACTCACACTGGAATGCTAGCTACTGGTTCTTACAGCCAGACAACTGCAATCTATAGGGAAGACAATATGGAACTCTTGTACGTTTTACATGGCCAAGAAGGTGGGATTACACATGTAAGTGAGCATTTATTTTTATTACCTCGACTTTGATTGTGCTATCAATGAATTAAAGGTAAAATGCTTTCTCTCTCAGGTCCAGTTCTCAAAGGATGGAAACTATCTTTATACTGGAGGCAGGAAGGTAAATTGTTGTGCATATATGCTTTGTATTGCAACTCAAGTTCATGCTATTTTCTTCTTCTTTTTTCTCTATATATATCTTTGAAATTACAAATTCTAAAAGTACATTCACTCCTTCCATGTGTACCCTATTCCTGCACCCATCTTTCCTTCACTCTATTCTCTGCTTTCAGTGTTTCCAATGTGAGCTACAGAAAAGCTGCTCCCTTTATGTGCCATTTATCTGTTAACTTATGGTGATCTTTCTGTTATACCACCTCTCATGAACTAGGCTGTTTCAAATATGCTATATCATATAGGAGATTGATAGCAAAACATACATATTTTTTGTCTGATTTGTGCTTGTGGTTATACTATCTATGCAATTGACACATCGTTCCCATATTCTTCTTAGGACCCCTATATCTTGTGCTGGGATATACGGAAAGCTGTTGAAGTCGTGTACAAGTAAGTGTTTATCTGATTGGGACTTTTTCTTTCTTGTGGAAAAAGGTAATGTCTGGTATTATTTATATTTTCAAAGACATTAATCATAAATTCCTCTCAAAATCCATTTGAAGAACTGAGCAGGCTTCTAGATTCCAGCAACTTTGTTTGCTAGTCATTTTTGTTCTTTTTGATTATTTTCTTAACCATCTTCACATAAGTTGAATGAGTCAAGTGGCCCTGTCCGGTCACTTGCATATTTTATTTCTCTGTAATTTAGATTCCTGGTAAGGTATTTTGCAGATTTTTACGAAGCAATTTTTTTACAAGACATTTATAACAGTATATATGTGTCTCATTTTCAAATGTGTTCTGTGTTATTAGATTGTATAGATCCTCAGAATACACCAACCAGCGGATATTTTTTGATATTGAGCCCCTTGGCCGACATCTTGCAACAGGTGGTCAGGTATGATTCAAGATTTCATTCTATCCATGGTGGAGTAAAAGGATGTAGTGGTACCAATAACCAGTAATTAGATCTTTGAATGTCTGGTGCTCATTTTCCCCATTTCTGCCTCTAGGATGGTTTGGTTCATATATATGATCTACAAAATGGGCAGTGGATTTCTGGATTTCAGGCTGCAACAGGTATGCGTATGCCATATCCATTTAAGTGGTCAGTATTTTTCTTTTGAAAATAAGCAAAGCGTCTCCTACTTCTAATCATTTTTTCTATTCCATGCGCAATGCAGACACGGTTAATGGTTTCGCTTTCCACCCATTCCTTCCTATGGCAGTCTCTTCATCAGGGCACCGAAGATTTAAAGTTCCCGATGGTTGTGATGAGAATTTGCCTTTGACTGGTAACTATATTGAACCTGATGCCTTAAAAGTATTCATTTAGGCAAACTTTTAAACACTATCCGTCCTATGCCAGTCTTGTTTTATGTGCATTTGCTGCATTCTATTAACCTGATATGAGATTTTCCAGCTGAAATATGATGAGATTTCCTAGGCTTCCTTTTAAGTTTTAACTAAAACTATTAACCTCCCGACAAGGAAATTATCAAATTGGTGTGGTTGGTCTTTCAGGTTAAACCAGTGGGTAAAGATAGTTTGCCACAATATTTCTAGTTGATGTATTTTACAAGGTTATATCTTATCCATCCATAATTTTGTGTTTTATGTAGGTTATGAGAACTGTGCCTCCGTGTGGAATTTCTCCTGTGCTGCTTCAATGGAAGAAGATGGCATCAACATCAATGGTGGTGATTTTACTCAATCTGAAAATGAAATCCTCCACCAGGATCCTTGAGTCACTCCTCGATGGCCTTATGCCCATACATCTCATCTTAACATGGAAGTAAATCGTAGAGACAAGCAACATTCGCCTGAATATTGTACCTTCTACCATTAAATAGGAGCAGAGCTGAATTTGGACTAATGTGATGCGCAGTGTTCATTCTAGCAACTAAGAATTGGTGAAGAGATTACAAGAAGGTTGAAGTTACTGCGTTTGTAACCGAGTCATTACAGAAAACAAAAGGGATTCTGGTCAACAGAGTGCAAGTGGAGTGTCATAGACCTTCACAGAAATCAATTGAATGGTCTCCTCTAGAAAACATTGCGAGTTGAGGTCAAAATATAAGATATAAACCAGTGCTATCACAATCAAACCAGCAGTTTGATCAAAAGACCAGTGAATTGACGACTCACTGGTCTGAATTGATCGAACCCAGACTAGCAAATTGATAATTGCATGGTCTGGATTAGAGGTATGTGATTGATTTGACCAAATCTAGATGTGAGAACCAGATGATTGGACCCATTAAATTCATTCAAGATATAATTTATAATTTGTCATATGTTGCTTAATGAGAAATAATAAAAGGAGAAAAATAATTATTTTTTCCTAGGTATTGAACCCCAAAAGTCATGCCTAAAGATAAAGGCCTTATGCCAACAAACCATGCATTAATTGTTTTTTTTTTTATTTCAACTTTTAATATTGAATATATTTCTTATTAAATTGTTCCACTCTTATGACACAAGTTACGGGTTAACTTGGTTGATTTTATTTTTTCAATTAACATTTTTTTCCTTCAAATTTCATTATTTAAGAATTAAGTTTTATTATTTATTTTAGTTTATTTTTTATTAGGTTATTTTGGCTTCATAATTTGAGAATAGTGCTTAGAGAGTTAACTCAGGTTGTTTTTTTTGTGTCTTTTTAATTAATTTTTTCTTTAATTTTATCATTCAACATTTGATCGGTTAAGAATTGAGCTTCATAATCTATTTTGATTTATTTTCTATACGGATATCCTATCTTTCATGATCAGGGTTACGAGTTTTAGCAGGTTAACCCGGGTTAAATCAAGTTTTTTTTTCTAAGAGGTTATCTCGGTCTTATTATCCGAGTCATAGGTTCTTCAACATTTGATTTATTTTTTTATTGGATTGTCCTCATCTCATGAAACAGAGTCACGAATTTGACGTGTTAACCCAGTTGACTCATATTTGTTTTTTTTTTTATTGATTTTCTTCTACTTTTATAACCCGGGTTGACTTGAGTTGTTTTTTTATGTTATTTTCATAATTGGTTTTTTTTTATATAAATTTCATCATTCAACATCGGATCTGGTTGAGAATAAATTTCATAATTTGTTTTGATTTATTTTTTACAGGGCTGTCTCGATTTCATGATCAGGATCACGAGTTTAGCAAGTTAATTCAGGTTAAATTATGTCATGTTTTCAATTTTATTTCTATGAGATTATCTTAGTTTTATGACATGGGTCATGATTTTGGCCGATTAACTCAAGTTGTTTTTTATGTTTTTTTTTTAATTTCATCCTTCAACATTGAGCTGCTTAGAAATTGGATTTCGTAATTTGTTTCAATTTGCTTTCTATAGGTCCTTTTTTAAATGATTTTTTTCAATTTCATCATTCAATATTTGGTTAATTAAGAATTGAGCTTTATAATTTATTTTGATTTTCTTTCTATGTGTTTATCATAGTCTCATAACTTAAGTTGCAGATTTGACATGTTAACCTGATTTGATCTAAGACAATCCAATATATTCTCATCTTAATATAAAAAAAGATGTCATATTAAAAAATTTTCTGAGTCAAAATACGTTTTCACAAGTCGTTCAGGTAACTTCTAGAGCTGCAATGTGAATTAGGTCATATCAGATCAACTTGAAAAAAATATTAACAATATCTAAATATTTTTTTATGTTTAAAAAAATATTGATTTGACCTAGCATAACATGAATTAATGATTTAGTGTTCATTTTAGATATATCAATATATTTGTGAAATAATTAATAAATTTTGTCTAACACGTGGGTAATAATTTATAAATTGGAATAGAACTCTCTGATGCATAGGATAATAATAAATGTATTTTCCTTTAATGGAAATTGAGTAAAGAACCATAATGTATTCTTATTGACTATCATTTTTAGGCCATTGTTTCTGATCACTAATCATCCTAATTACCTACATAAACCTCTTTAATTAAAAATTTAGATAGTAAACCATCTAGGTGGTGACCTAGTGGTAAGAGTTTGGGGCTAAGAGGTTTGCTCCCTCTTAGGTCTCAGGTTCAAACCCTGTGGCTGCTCATATGATGGCCACTGGAGGCTTACATGGTCGTTAACTTCGGGGCCCGTGGGATTAGTAGAGGTGCGCGCAAGCTGGCCCGGACACCCACGATAATCAAAAAAAAAAAAATTTAGATAGTAAAATGTATTGGTAACAATAGATATTAAATGTTTTTTGTTTAACCAAAATAACCCTTTAATTTTCCCAATGTGAAAAGTTTTTAAAAAATTATCTAGTTTTATTTATTTCTTTTAATTATCATAGTTATTGTTATTATACATATGCAGAGTTTGTGTTAAGTATGGAAAATAATTTTCACTTGGACTATTATAATTAGTATTATTAAGAGATAATGACAAATAAAGATAATAATTAAACTTTGATGAGATTATAAAATATTGGTAAAATTACATTTTCTCTTTTTTTATTATGAAAATCATTTTTCATTTTCTAATAGAAAATTAGAAAATGTTTTCATTTATTAAAAATAAAAACAATTTTTACACTAAAAAAAAAACAAAATCACAATTATTTTTCATAAAAAATCAAAACCATATTTTATAATAGTCATTAATATTTTTTATTTGTGATAATCTAATTAAAAAATATTAATTTTATCTCATTCAAATTAAAAATTATCATGAAAAAGTTATATTATTAACTAAAAAAAACTTTATATGAAATTTATAATAAAAATTAAGTTTATAACACTAACTAAATATAAGAACTAAAAATATAACATTTGTAATCTCTTACATTGCTAAAAAATACTTGTATATAAAAAAATTGTATTGATCATTTTTTATTTGAAAAAAAAAAAGCAAAAAACTTGATTGAAAAACCGCAAATTAAGAACTTTCGAAATGTTTTATTTCAAATTCGGTATAAATTTGAAAGTTTTCTAGATGGAGAAATATTACATTTGAATAGGAAGTTCCTATTTTTCTTTCTCTAACTCTAGGTTTATATATATATATATATATATATATATATATATATTCGGAGTATATATTATTTTGTTTGTGAATAGATTTTTTTCTCCATATTTTTGTTTCTATTTACGATAACTATTTATCCTTATTTATATACATATCATAATTATCAATATATGGTGATTTTCATTATCTAAAAAAAAACTCATCTCTAAAAAGGGAATATATAGAGTAATTAATTTGATTATATATAGAACTTTTAATCTCGATGCTAATTAGCAGGTTCTTGCCACTTAGCAGGTTGCTAGTTTACATTTGCCTTATGCAGGCCTTTTGTCTTGCGTTTTCATGTATTAAAAAGATCAATTGAAAATGACAGGGGCTAGCTAGTGAAGCAAACGATCTTCGGAAATATTGGATCAAAGCCAAGAATCGAGGTCTGGAGTGTGTGAATCAATCAGACTAGTAAAAAAGCTTAAGGTGTTCAAGATTTAGCGCTGAGAATGCAGATTACTCAACACAATGCACAGACCTTTCGCATCCTTTGTATCTTTTTCAATATATATGTGTGGATGGCTGAGGAGATTATCGTGTATTGTATTGAAGGAATTTATACTGCCCTAGTGCATGAACTTAGAACCTTATATTAGCATGAAATTAACCATGGCTACTGTACTGTGATACGTTGCCACTTTGGTGGCTTGAAAAACAACAGAAAATATGAGGACTGTGATATTTGAATCTCCAACTACAAGAAATACAGAAGCAAACCTAATTAATGAAGTAAGAAATACAAAAGCAAGCCTAATTAATAGAGTTTAGCAGCTTAACCTAATGACCTGAGACCTTAGCAGATTCAACCTGCTGCTTTATTTATATGTGTCCTTAAAGATTTCCATTCGGAAAGTTAAGTGTTTACCATAAATATTCTTCACCAAAAAGCAATTTTGCGAGCACAGATCATAAATGCTTCTCCTTCTTTCATTGTTCAGAAGCTTGGGACAGAAAAAGAAAAACAACAATTAGTGGTTATCGTGAACTGTTGTATGTGCGCTTGCGTGTGAATATATATATTTGTTTTATAAAACCTAACTTGATTTATTAAGAAGTGAATTAAAAAATAATGAATTGTAAAGATAATGTTAGAAGTTTTATGATTGATTTTAGTTTTTTTATAATAAATCAAGCTGAATTTGAGTTGTTCATGGTTTCATCATAGAATGATCCTATATTCAAAAGTAACTTGGAAGCCATTAATACTTCCTTGAAGAATGAGTCTAAAATGTGAGGAAAAATTCATAATTTTGCGTCACTTCCAAGTTCTACACACGCGGAAAACGACTCCTAATTAAGATTTTATTGTATGCTGACCCGGTAACCTAATATAGTATCACAGCCACATCAGTGCTGTGATCTACTTAGTTGCCTACATCAGCGTGTTTCAAGAGACCGAATGGGCGAGCTAACGTAGAAGCCAAGGCCTCTGAACAGAAAAACAAATTTAAAAACAATTACAAAAGCTTGGTGCAAATTCTCTTATAATTTCTCTGCTTATTTAACATTTATAGCCATCACAGCAACAAGAAAGTTCAAGGTAGAAAGGGTTTCTCTCAATGGCTTCACCAGAAAGAGAGAGCCAAACATTCTTACAGATTTCACGTAAGAGACTAAAGAGGCAGTATCATTCTAGTTATCATCATCTCGATCATGCTAACACTAGTTTTACTCACGTTGATCATAGTGTTGATCTTCCTGATGATGTTCTTGATATGATTTTCTCTTTCTTGCCTATCAAAAAAGCTATGCAGATTGGAATTCTATCGACGAGATTCAAGAATTCTTGGAACTTCAATCGTAGATTAGACTTTGATAATGATTTTGCAAGGGGTCGTAGTCCTGAAGATTTTAAATCTATAGTTAATAAGGTTTTTGATCGCCATGCAGGCTCGAGAATTTTAAGTTTTCGATTGTGTTTTGATCCAAACAGAGAGGAATTATTGGTCGAGAAGTGGATCAGGAAATCCATTGAAAAGGGTGTTGAAGAACTCGATTTAGAATTTTATCAAAGCGGAAATGTTTTTGAAGGAAGATGGCCTTTTAAACTCAATTCTGATGTTTATGAAGCTGAGTCCTTGAAGATTTTGAAGCTTACTTTGTGTCAACTTGATCTTCCACCAAAGTTGAAAGGTCTGCATGTTTTGAACACTCTTGTTCTTAGAAAGATCATCATAACCCCAACATTGATAGATACTTTATTTCAGAATTGCTTCTTCCTTGAGACTCTAGATTTAGCACATTGTCATAGGATTTTTCATTTGAAAATCTTTGCCCAAAAGACGTTTAAGGTGTTAAAGGTCGGAGATTGCCAGGAGATTCTGAGGATTTAC
The DNA here is from genome assembly GCA_019202695.1 of Populus x sibirica. NCBI lineage: Eukaryota > Viridiplantae > Streptophyta > Magnoliopsida > Malpighiales > Salicaceae > Populus > Populus x sibirica. Next base: position 944,321 of record JAGMVL010001940.1, on the reverse strand, counting down.
ATTGATGCACCAAATCTACGTTCATTCCACTATTGTGGACATGTTTGTTTTATCAAATTTAACAGCGTCCCTCAATTGAAAGATGTGATGCTCAGTTTCAGACCTTCAAAGGGCTTTACAGAGACTTTTCGAGTGAGAAATCTTGTCTATGATCTCCACCCTGTTCAAGTTCTCACCACTACTAGTACTTTTCTTGAGGTATGTTTCCATGCATGTCTTTTTTATTGTCTGATCATATATTTTCTATCCCGTTCTTCTTTTTGAGCGGTATATATATAATATTGCTGGTATATTAACTTAATGATATGGTTTACATATTCAGGGCCTATCTCCAAAGTTTATTGGAGGAAAACTGAGGGAGATGCAATTCTTTTTTGGGAATTTGAAAGAATTTCATTTGATCATGGAAGGCGCAATTTACTGTAATCCTTATGATATTATTTCTTTCCTGAAGCATTGCCCTAGCCTGGAGAAGATATTCATCGATGTGAGTTGAGTTCTCGTCTTGGTCGATTGTATTAACACCAATCACAACCTTTTTGGAATATATTAACAGAACTAATCACTCTAATTTGATGGTTGATAATAAATCTTTGCAGCTCAAAGATTTTTGCTTCGTACGTGGGCCGTATTGGGAATTGCATAACCGACAATCTTTCCAGAAATACAGCGCATCCTTTGACTGCCTGAAGTTCATCAAACTGCCAGGATTTAAGTTTCAGAAAGATGAACTGATGCTGGTGAAGTTTTTCCTAGAGAGGGCAATTTTCCTGGAGAAACTAGTGCTGGTCACTCCCAAGTCTAGACATGCCAGAGTTCTTACACCAAATTTACAAGCGTTTTATCAATATCTGCAGTCTTGGAAAGCATCTCCAGGAGCCCAAATAGCTGTGTTTGAGCACTTGAATGACACTTCTGTTTGTCCAATGCACTCAAAGACCTGGTACTAGTCGAGAAGGATTGGCCTTAGAGATTTTGAAGCTAAAAAATGCACTTCAGATCGCAGTCTTAGACCAAATAATGTAGGATTTTCAGGTGCCTTGTCAATTTTTAAGTTAGGGGGGAAATGATAGCTCAACAGCAGAGGTTATATCATAGTTTAATTATAGGTTTATATATTGAGATGGTAATTAATTTATATATTGGAAACACATTGGTATTTATGTTTTCTCAACAATATATATTGCGTTTCTCAATAAGAATTTCTTTTCTTTAGCAGTAAATGTGAAAAAAAAAAGTGATTTAGATTTCTAAAAACTTAATTTTAATATCAAGGTCTTCATCTTGATGAGAAGAATTTAATAAAAATGATTTAGATTTCTAATAATTCTAGAAAAAGTATATTGGAGTTTGAAAATTTTGGTTTGATTTTATTTTAAGTTTTTGGGATAATAAAATGTGTTTTGCCCTTGAAAATAGGGTTATTAATGTTTTAAAGATTTTTTTAAGTGTTTTTAGTTGAAAAAATATTGAAAATTAAGTTTTTTGAGTTTGAAAACTCAAACCCTAATTTTTCAATTACTAGAGTTGAATTTTGGTGATTAAAAATTTATATTAATAAAAAACATGTTATTTATCTAGATGTGCAAAATGTCATTCATTATCTTTTAAAAAAAAAAATACAAGGACAAGTGCTACTGAGTTTCTAGAAAACATGTCTTTCTTTTAAATTTAAATCATTTAAACTTTTATGAATATTTATTTTAATATTTTTAAGTTTTTTATTCAAACGATCATATCTTTAATAAGAAAATATATAATGGTTTTGTGAAGATGAAAGAATTGCGTAAAAAAGAAAAGAACTTGACTGAAAAAATACAATTTTTTATTCAAGAATTTAATAATTGAGATTGTTATAATTATTTATTTTTATTTTTATTTTTATAAAATAAAATAAAAATAAGTTTTAAAAATGACCTGTAACATCGTGCGGGCAAAAAAACTACTGCATTCTTCAAGGAAGAGGTTCCTTCTGGGATTTCCAAATCCCAAACCAATAATTGAACCAGTTTCATAAAATCCACAAAAAATGCATGAGTTTGCAATGATAAAAAAGATAAATCAGGTAATAAATCAGTTAGAGTTTCGTATATAAATATATTTCTATTTATTTAAATTAAAAAATATGATAAAAAAGATAAAATATAGAATAACCAGATATTGAAATATATTAGGATATATTAGTTTGTATGTCTACGCTATATTGCTGGACTATTAAAATTTTATTAAATGCTAAAAAAAATATCAAAGTCTTGAGGAATTCTTTGAACTATTCTTAAACCGAACAAATAGTGGTTTTGATATTTTGTTTTTCAGGGAATGCAAGTTGCTTAACTAGAATCATTACTTCTGTACAAAAATCAAATATTTTATGATTATTAAATCAATTAAAAAATATCAAAATAATATGATCATATTTTATATGTTATGCTTTATTTGAAAGCCAAAAATTTTATAAATGTGATAAAGCCATGTTAAAAATATATTTAAATTTTTTAATAATAAATTAAATTAAATTGAATTCAAACGTACCATTTATTATTAGGATTAATATCTTCATATCATATACATAATAATTGAAAATAATTTTATTAAAATCCAAATAAAAATTATCATTATATTAAAGAAACATGTCACAACTAAATAACCATCATAATAAATCTAGTAAAAAAAACTTTGGAGTGCAAAAAAGAAAAGATAAGGCCCAGTGCCTGGCCCTTCTTTATTTTTCTTGGTTTCGGCTCTCCTTTTAAGGAGAAAGAAGAGGAAGAAATCAATAGCTAAGTATAATCTCTGTAATTGTTATTGTTTTTTAAATAATATTTTGTGTTGAAATATATTAAAATAATATTTTTTTATTTTTAAAATTAGTACGTTAAAATGATCCAAAACATATAAAAAAAATTAATTTTTTATAAAAAAAATTAAATTTTTTGAAAACACAGTTTGCACCGACGGACACTGTGTATAACTAAAGATATGCCCCTGATCCTATCAATTATACCCTTAATGCTATCTCATATTTCAATGCTATTTTAACCTTGTAATAATTTTAAAAATCCCATTAAATGCATATGCAAAGAATTTAACAAAACAAAATAGCAAAATACTTAATAAAAACTAAATTTGCATATATAATAAAACAATATAGGAAAACAACGAGACAGAGAGAGGAAGAAGGGAGAGGGAAGAATTTAGAAATTAAGATAAAATTAAAAGCTGAGATTAAAATCATTTTTTTTTTTTTATGTTTTAAGTTTTTCACTTCTCTCTTTTCTCCTTCTCCTCTACGTGTCATTTTTTCCCACATATTCTATCATTTACATATTTTTTTTTCTTTAATAATGTTTTCTTGAAAATGATAGATTTGTAGTTAATTATAATTTTTAATTTGTTAGCGTCATTTATTTATTTTAATTTGGCGGTATCTTTAGACTAGCTTTCCCAAATGGAGAATAAATGATAGATTTGTAGTTAATTATAATTTTTAATTTGTTAGCGTCATTTATTTATTTATTTATTTATTTATTTATTTTAATTTGGCGGTATCTCTAGACTAGCTTTCCCAAATGGAGAATAAATGATAGATTTGTAGATAACTATAATTTTTAATTTGTTAACGTCATTTATTTATTTATTTATTTATTTTAATTTGGCGGTATCTTTAGACTAGCTTTCCCAAATGGAGAATAAATCAATTTCTTATTCCAAATCGAGACGAAACCCTACTTTTACTTTCAATGAAAGGTGGGTATGGTCAATTAATTGATGATCGTTTGTGTGTGTAATCATTGCTATGATTCTCTTGACCAAGCTCACTTGACTTCGCTATTAATTATGGCCTTAGCTTCATTAAATTTTGTAAAAAAGAAATAAAAAGTCATTATATTATAATATTCAACTTTAATTTTAAAAAATAGTTAAGAAACTCAATGATAATTGCGGGTAAATTAAGTTAACTTAAATTAATTTAAGATTTTTTTAAAAAAAATAATATGGTTTTTATACTTGAGTTTTTAATTCTAGTGATCAAAGTTTTAAATTGATTGAATTGTTGTGCTAGACCAATTTGAAAACTATGGTTATATATATATATATATATATATATATATATATATATATAATAGCAAACTTAAAAAAAAAACAAGTAATATATTGGATGAAGATATAAAATTAAAAATGAAACGGTCTTGAGTTAAAGGCGAAAATGGAAATTTTGATAGCTTTGTGGTGGGTGGAGGGAGGGAGAACGGTGGTCGGGGAGTATGAACTCAGTCAAATTTGAAACAATCTCCAACTTAATAATCACAAAGTGGATAAACATGACTAATTCAATGAATAAAGTTTATTTTGTTCTAGAAACATTATGTGCTTTTAGGAGTCAAAGTATCATCATCATAGAGAGAGTGCATCACGCACTTGATATAGTTGCGTTTACATCCAATATTTAAAAGCAAAATTAAAGGGTGTTTGAAAAATATTGCTTATCCACGTCTATTTTACTGTGAATTATTATAGCAAAATTAAATGGTGTGGAGAAAATTAACTGTGGATTATAATTGTAAAAGTGATTCATAATTTTTTTTTTATTTTCATCCTTTGTTTTCTGTTTTATTTTGGTCCCTTAGTGTTTTGTTTTCTTGATATTTTTCTTTAAAGTTGTGTTTATTTAGAATTGAACGTGGTAGTTTGTTTTTTCTACCTGAATTATGAGATCTAGAGGTGTTGGGAAAAAAATCCATCACTTGATTGATTGCTTAATTTGAAAAAATTAAATGAAAGTTTATTAATTTAAAATAATTAAAATTACGAGGACAGAATTTGAACAATAGACAAGCATTTAATTATTTTTCTTTAAAGAATAAAGGACTAAATTACACAAGCAGTGAAAAGATCCACCCCAATTTTTTTGGTCACTTATTTTGTTTTTCAATTTAATCTTTTAAAATCGAATTTATTTGGGATTGAACTTAACAATATTTTTTGGTTGCCTGAAAAATGTGGGGGAAGTATTGTTCATCCATGCTCATTTCATCCCAAGTAGTGTCACACGTGTTGTTAGTGGAAGAGTGTAAGAGCTCATTTTTCTTTTTCTTTTTTTTTTTTCCTTCTCCTCCCCTTGATTCTTGTATCCATTCTCTCCAAAATAGCAAAGGGTTTCTAGCATTTTATTTTTATATCAAATTTGATCCTTATTTTTTTTATTGTTATTTATTTTGTTTTAGATCCTTTTTTTAGTTTATTTTTTTTTCAATTTCATCCCTCATCATTGGGTTGATTGAGAATTGAGTTTCGTGATTTTTTTTTCTTTCTTCTATGGGGTAATCCTGACCTCATGACTCGGTTCATGAGTTTAGAAGGTGAGCCCAGGTTGACTTCAGTTTTTTTAGGTCATTTTTTAAAGTTGATTTTTTCCCGATTTTATCCTTTAACATTGAGTTAGTTGGGGATTGAGCTTCGTAATTCTTTTTTATTTTATTTTATATGGGGTCATCTTAATTTTATGACCTGGATCGCGGATTTAGTGAGTTAACTCGGATTGACTCTTTTTCTATTTTTATTTTTAATCAAATATTTTTTCAATTTCATCCTCGTTAGGTTAGGTTGAGAATTGAGATTCTTAATTCTTTTCAATTTGCTTTCTTCAAGGTTATCCTTATCCGAAAACCCGAGTCCTTTTTTTCAATTTGCTTTCTTTTCAATTGAGTTAACCCGGGTTGATTTTTTTTTTTTGTCATTCAACAATGGGTTGATTGAGAGATGAACTACGTAATATTTTTCAATATGCTTTTTATGAAATAATTTTATTATCATGACTCGGATGGAGGGTTTAATGAGTTTACTTAATTGATTCAAGCTATTTTTTTAAAATTCAATTTTTTATTTTTATTTTTATCATTTAGCATTTTTGTTTATTAGGAATTATACTTCTTAATTTGTTTCGCTTTATTTTTATGAGGTTATTATAATTTTATGACCCAAGTCGTAGGTTATGCAAGTTAGTCAGGATGGATCTCGACTCTTTATCGATTTGATATTTTATTAACTTAAAAATATATTAAAATAATTTTTTATTTTTTTTATTTTTAATATCAGCAAATTAAAATAATTAAAAAATACTAAAAATATTAATTTAATAATTTTTCAAATATATCATATTGTTAAAACACAACTACTTCCAAACGATCATTAAAGTCATCATTTCTAAACTAGATTAGCGTCGGATCATGCCTAGCCTTGAGTTAATTATAGGAGTCAAACTCTTTAAACCTATCAAAAGTCCACACATCTAATGACACACAGTAGAGCAGGGGATCATCATTGATTAGAATCGAACCCCATTCACACTCTCTCCCTTGAAACCTTCTATTAAGTTTACGGAAGAACAATATTAGAATTGAGGCTTACCCAAAAACTTCAACTCATCTAGTTATGGTTAAGAAACTTCTGAGAGTTCATTCAGATGTTGTTTTTTTATATATAAATAGCTTGATTTTTCCATTTATTACTGTTTGCATATCATTGGATCGCTCACAATTATATATAAAAAATAAAAAAATTACTCATGCTAATCTTTATTATGTAGTAAATGTTTGTTTGATATTTTGATAGTTTTTTATATTCTGATTTGTTTTTTAAAGTTTTTTTTTAAAATCTAGTTGTGATTTTTAAAAATATATATTTGATTAAAACTACGATGGAATGAATTTTTCTATATAAAATAAATAAAATATATGTTATTTTAACTTCTACAAAATCAAGATTTAAAGTGAAATTATATATGAGATTGAAAGTAAAAAAAACAATGGCAATACCGAACTTATCTTAGGGTGTGTTTAGGATGGAGGTGTGATTGAGCTTTTAGATGGAACCCATATAAAGCATGTATTTTTAGCCTTAGGTGAGTTATGGTTTGTGCTTTAGATGATATTTATTTTTATAGTTGAAACTGTGTTTCATGATTTTTTGAAATTATTTTGTTTAAAATTAATATTTTTTAATCATTTTGATATACTGATATTAAAAATAATTTTTATAAAAAATAAAAGTAAATTATTATTTTCATGTATTTTTAAACTAAAATATATTTTAAAAAGTAACCACTAACACATTTTCAAACACTATAAATTATACCTATAAATAATAATAATAAAAAAAAACCTATCCCACCTCAGCACACCTCTAGCCTAAAAACTACCTTAAATGAACAACTTTCTACCAGATTGTGTCCTAACAAAAAGCCATCGTATTGACGTGTTGTTGACTCACGATAGATTGCTATCGTGCAAAACCTGCAACTGACCAACCGCAACCAGCCGCTTTCTAGAATCTTCAGTAAAAAAAAACCATTGGCCACCACCACCTCAACTCCCTTCTCATGTGTACATCCACACTATATCCCCACCCCCAATCAGTAACATCCCAATGGCCAATGATATATCGCCACGTTGTGGAGGAGCCCGAAATAAGAATATCACAGACACGACAGATGTCAGTTTAGACAAATGCCGAGCACAGTAGAAAACAAAAAAAGGCCACGTCATCGATAAGAGGACTGAACTGTTGCTTCCTGAATCCACTCGTTGCTTGCCACGTGTTCCTATCTAACGGCTAGTTTCTCTTTAACCGCCAAAAGGATTAGTCCAGTAATATTTTTTTAAAAACAAACCCACGTGGAGGATAAAAAATACCGGGGCAGCTAAAAGCATGCCCTCCACGCATGGATAAGGTTTCAATTTAGTCCTATTTCTTCTAATTACATCAATATTACCCTCCATCTATCCTCATTGTGGCAACATTTCCCCTTCCCCAAGAGAATCATTAAATTTACTTAATGCACTCACATTTGACCTTCTGAGTTTTATCCTTCCAAGAAAAATGATCATTAATACCTTTAGCATAAAAAATAAAATTCAATTTTTTATATTTAATTTTAAATATTTTTAATACAAAATAAATTTTGAAAGAAGAAAAATAAAAATAACATAAGAATGTTTTATTGAACAGATTCATCAAAGAATCCCATCCATTAAATGGTGTGAACTCATTATTCTATGTACGAGAGAGATTTTTTGATAAATTATATTGAAATAATATTTTTTTTTATGAAAATAATATTGCTCTTCGTGTATATATATATAATAAAACCATGGGAAGAATGACATGCATAAAAACAATGGAGGGACTAAAAAAATTAAATATAGTTCGATGGTGATTTTTTATAATTTGCTTGAAAAGTTTTAGATTTTCAAAAATTATATTTTATCACTGTTTAAGATTATCATGATAATTGTTTTTAAAATTTTTTTTGTTTAAAAAAGTATTAAAATAATATTTTTAATTTTTAATTATTTTATACAGTACATTAAAATAATTTAAAAACAATAAAAAAATTAAATTTTAACAATAAATTGAAACCCACTTCCAAATATTTCTTAACCGCCTATGTATTAAACATTTGTTTTTTCATCGCTACACCTCGATTAAAAGAAAAAAGAAAATAAAAAAGGAATCTTTTTTACTATATAAGCTAAGCAAAGCTTTCTCATTTTATTTTGTAAGGCAAGCCAAACTTGTTTCCCATCAAAGAGTCCCACACTTTCTATATCTTTCACACCCAGAGGATTTAGGGTTTTGTATCTCATCTCCATCCCTTAGCAAAAGGTTTGTCTCTCTATCTTTTCAAGTATTGCTTGATATTTTCTAGATTTCTTTTGCCTTATAGTTAAAGGGTTTTGTAATTAAGCCTAAACTAACCATTGTATTTTTGTTGCTTGCAGATTTAGTGAAAAAGATTTGGTGATTTAAAGAAGTGAAATCTTGGAAAGATGGCATTGGGGAAGAATTGTATTTCAATGAAGGCAAAGAGTGTTAGTGGTGATGCTTTAGTGAGTGGAGAAGAAGAGGGGTTAGGCTTGAAGTTTGTTAGGTCATATTCATTTGGAAGGAAAAGAGTTTTGAGCAGTAATAATATTCTTAACGATGAAGATCTGTTGAATCTTGACTCCACTTTTATTTCCTCGTTGAAGAGGCTTCGCAGTTTAAAGCCTGAGAAGTCTAATCTTGAAAGCCTGCCTCAAGATATTTTGGTAAGTTATACTACTTATATACAATCCCAGTTTAAAAGTTCTTGACTTGAGTGATTTTGTTTTGGGTTTTTGAAATTGAAGAGTTTTAGAATTTTAGTTATTGAAAGTTTCTATTTTTGGGTTTTTCAGATCAGGGTTTTGTGTGGTGTGGATCATGATGATTTGAAGCAGCTTTTTCATGTCTCTAAAGTGATTAGAGAAGCTGTAAGTGTGCTAAGTCTAGATTTTTTTTCTTGATTTGTTAGCTATTAGCTATTTTTTAGATACTGATTAAGATTTTTGGGTTCTTTTGTGTTTACAGACTTTGATTGCAAAAGAATGGCATTTTGCCTATAGCACACCAAGAAAAACTCAAGCTTTCCGAACTCGAATTGATTTTGGGAATCCAAGTGGGTTAGATGAAATTGAAGCTCCAAATGCGCCAAAGCAGCGAAGGTGTTACAAGTCGCAGTTAAATCGGAAGAGTATTGCTGATGTATCGGTGGCATTGTTTGCTTCACCGAAGAAGGGGCTATTCATGGAAACAGAGATATGAGAAGCAGGGGTTTTGTAAATATAAGTTAAATAGTAGATTAAATTATTGCTGTAGATAAAGAGTAAAAGGGTTTGGAGATTTGGATTGATCAAATCTCATTTTGGGTTCTGTACATGGCAATAATCTTCACAGGTTACACTTTGACACGGGCCGTTTTAGATTCTTCAACTGCTTTCATTGAAGACAGGATTTTTGGCTTGTTATGTTTCTCTTTGATTTATTAGCAGCATGTAAATTAGGGAGAGAATTTGGGATATTTATTTGAGGGGAAATCTTAGCCCTTCTATTCGGTATAAAGGATGAGAATTGTTGTGTACATTTGCGTACCTCCTTGTTATCTTTTAGTAAAATAAAGATGGAATATTTCCTCATTAATTCTTTGTTTATATGGATGAGCAAAATTGAGACTGTTTTTATGATCTGCTTCTGTGTGTGGTATTCATAAGACCTATAAGTTATAACTGGCATTAATGTACCGAAAGCAGTTATGTGAAAGCAAAAATAGCATAATTTTAGCATTGACAGGTGCGGAGATTGAGGTAGCAGAAGATCACCCCCCTGGCATTTAGGAGACAGCATGTTGGGGCAGAAGTTTGGGGACAGTTTCTTTTGAGTCTGTGGGGGAAATCTAGACAGGGACAGCTGTTGGTGTGGGGAAGTTTCTGACTTGCAAACGTGGTTAATGTTTGGTGGATGCCATAGAAAAGGCAATGCCAGCTGTGCTCAACTTAAATCAAGGAAGCAATAGATTTCAGCTGTGAAAGGGGGATAATAAACTGAATCAACTTGTATCCTATGTTTTCAATGATTAAGCTATTTCCATGTTAGGATCATGGTAATCATTTATTTTCAGCAATCCAAAAAACACTTATCCTACTGTGATGCCAGGCTTTGGTCTTCATTGTCTTGCCCTTCTACGCAAAATTACTCTCCTCAGCTCTCTCTCTCTTACTCTGTCGCCACTTGCCACTTACCTGGATCACAATGGAGGAAAGTTGTGATGGCTTTTGACCTTTTCTTTGGGGCACTGGATTATGTGCGTTGAAATGGGGTTTGGGGTTGAGACAGATATTTTCACTGAAAAGGCTAACTTTTCATATGGGAATTTTCAACGAGTGGCTAGAACAATCCTTAATCCTTCTCCATGGACTTGAATATTTTACTATTTTATAATTTGTGGCAGAGAATTTTTGTGGTGGGATTTACGAAGGTGGTGGGTTCTGTTGCCTTCATGTTAATTTTTGTGGTGGGATTTGGTCGGTCTAATGGCTAATATGTTTGGTTTTTGTTTCAATTGTAGGTAGGATTTAGTAAGGCCTCCGCCTCTAATTCAAGCTATTGAAATTTGTTATGGAGCACAATGATGTTGAAAAGATCAGTATCAGATTTTCTGTAATGCAGTGTGTGTAAGTATACATGTCATAATAAGCTACTTTACTTGGCTTCTGCTTGCATGAAACAACTATTGTGGGCTTTCCTGGCTTGGGTGCTTAAATACTCTTTTCCTCGTACTTGAAGATTGTGAGAGACCATATACGTGGTTTTCAGTTCATTGAAGAATTTTTTTTGTGAATTTGTAGATTTTCTTTCCTGGCCTTCACAATGACAGAAAAGGCCATGCTCAAACTTTAACATTAAGGCTGTGGCATGAACTTTGAAGGTGTAACAAGATAAAATTTGTGGAATAACCATAGCCAACTACTTTTTTGTTTACTTGGTACCAAGTTTTTCTTGATATACTATAGTTTTTAAGAGAATCCTCATTGCTTCAGATATGCTATATACAATGATGATTTTTGAGGGATGTTTGTATCCTTTTTCTGAATTCAATGATTGCTGCTATGGTTGCTTTAGTGGTGGATCAGTTTGTGGATAACAAATGGCATTGAAATCCAACAACAACAAGCTATCTTCCAAGTTCCAGGTAGACAACATTAACAAGCAGCATGGAAAGCCATTAGCAGGTTGATATGGAAGTACAATGTGGGCTGGAAGAAAAAAAAAACAAATTAGTGCTTATTTTTTAGGGATTTCAAACAATTTCCAAGTGTTTAAACTGTTGAGATGCTAAAATGTCTGCTGACAAGAGAATTTTGTGCCAAGGATTTCTCATAATGACCAACAACGGGCAATTTCTACGAAACATGCATAAAAGATTGAGTTGTGAGGCAGGGTAAAGAGAAGATTTTTATGTCAATAATACCGGGAGTTTTTTAGCCAAAGAATCTTAAACCCTAAAAGATTTAGATGTTACTTGAATATTAAAGATACGATGATTTTGGAGGAAGAATTAGCTAAAAGATCATTACAGCATTATTTTATTCTACTCAACCTGCAATATCTGAACAATATTGACTATTGTCTTGTGAAATTAAGAGAAAGTGTCGTAGAAAGAAAAATATGGAAGATATCCCATGGCCAGCAGAATGTTTGTTGCTTAGGCATTTTTAGGGGAGATGATGCTGTGGGAAACCTAGGGGAGACTATGCATAGCTTTGGGTTTGGAGGCACAGGGAAATTCTCTAGTGCTGGAATATTATCAGATTATGGTGAGAAGTTTGGGGTTGAAGATACAATCATGTGCTGTGTTGATCTTGAAAGTAAACCGTTGGCTTTTGTAGGACTCTCCCAAAACTGAAAATGGTTGGGATTTTCAAAGGGCTTTGACGCTGGCCCAGCGAGTCTTCAACAGGTGGATTCTCCGGTGAAAGAGCTTCAATGTGAGTCAGCGCTATTTCCTCGTGTTCTATCGTGGTTTAGTTGCAGTTCAGTGCTGAAGATGGCCTCCTTCCTACTTATTGAAGAAGGCTGCAAGTCCTGGTTCAGATGAACTTTATGATCAGGTAGGCACTTGGAAAGCATAAATGACGCGTATCCCTTTTATACACTGTTCGAGCATAATGTGGCTGATAGGTTTGACTATTTTATAAGGTCATTTTTGCTGAACTCGATTGAAGGGAGTCAGAGATGCATTTGGAGAAAATGAAGTGTGCTTTAAAGACTGAATCTCTGCCTTGTTCTCGGCAGCCTTTGATGGAGTTATATGCTAGCCCGCCTCTGGAAAATCAAGGAGCTTTACCCGGTTATTGTATTATCTATTTCAATCCATTTATTCTCATGCCATATATATAAGGTCCTGATGGTTTTTCCATTTGATTTAGTTGGTAGCAGATCCAGGAAAATTTCTCATCCACCTCCTCTGCCATTGAATTATAGCAACCAAAATGCCAACCCGCCACTCCTCCACCATTGAATTATGGCTACCAAAGCACCAACCCACCTCCTCTGCCATTGAATTTCGGCTACCAAAGTACCAACTATCTTCCTCCATCATTAAATGATGGATCTGTTTCTACTTTGCCTCTGTAAGGAAGCTTTAGTACTGCTAACTTCTTAAGGGACGAAGATTTTGTCTTGTCCATTCATTGATTGACTGCTACCAGAGTATATACATTGATAAGTAGTGGCTAATGTGTTAACAACACACACAATATATCAGGGATTTGGATCTTCTTAGGGGGCATATCAAAGCTATCAAGCTCCTACACCTAGAGCTTCTGTTCCTCGGAGCACTAATGAAAGTTCTGTACCAAGAAATAACATTGGTTCCTCTGGGAGCTCTGGTGTCATTTCTGGTGGTAGAGCTGACTCTTTCCAGAACTATGGATTTGTTGATCCATATGGCAGAGCAAACTCTGATGGTGAGAATACTGGCGTTGGTGCTGCTACTTCCGACCCCTACTGGAGCAATATGGAAGAACCCTCCCATAAGGGAGCCAAAAGGACTTCTTCATTTACATACAGTAATATTGGATGTCACCCTACCAGCCTGCAGGCTCCAAGTTTATCGACATATTTTCCCAGTCCTTCCTCCTCTTCATACGGTAACTATTTTGACACTTCATTTGGCATATGCATGTGCATATAGATCTGTTCAAGAGAGTCTATGTAGCTTGAACAATTGAAGAAGCTACTGCCTTGTGAATTACAACCTAGCCATGCTACCTTCAATATTGTATTGGTAGCCGTATGAGGATAGCTGGATAGTATTTGAAGCTACCTCAATCTCAATCTATGACTTTAGATACATGTCAACAAGTATAAGTTTAAGAAAAAGTTAGCATTGTCTTTTAATTGGTTTCTTTGTTACTTCAGGTTTTCTTCATGGATCTCCTCGCTTTCCATTATCTGCAATATCTCCGACTCCATCACCAAGGCCCCCATATGCAAATCTTGCTGCTGGCATGCAGCATTCTGTAAGATAGAACCCTAGCTCCTCCTCCGAGATATAACTGATCACTGTATAGGCTTGCCGTCATTTCTCAAGACTTTGGAGATCACACTTCCACACTTAAGACTAGAAATCGAGAAGGCCAAGTTCCGGTCCATGTTAAACTGCAGAAATTTGTATACATGAAATTAATTAATGAGTACCGTTCAAAGGCCCCCTTCAAAAATTTTGTAAATACTACTGCTAACTATAAGATTTTGTTAACTTCATGTGAGACTATGATTGGGATCAAAGTTCTGTGAAACATCCATGTAAAATCTTTCACTTGACTAGATGTAGTCATATAAGAGTTTAGGTCTTAATTAGTGAGTTGGCTGCTAGCTGCAAGTTTTCGAAGCACTGCGTGTAATATCTACAGAGAAATTACCAAACCACAGAACTAGAAGGAAAGGTTGAGGTCCCATATGTTTTGCACCTGATCTCCAGACCATGTGATAAGCATCTCTAAAGCTGCATATTCCTTGTCGCCAATCCATGCTTTGAACCCCACCATAAACCCTCGATGTTCTTTCAAGTTCCAATCATTTCTTTCCATTATTTTCTTAGAAGTCAAGTTAGGGTTCTATTCGTTTCAGTATCAGACCAAACCAGGAGGCTTGCAGAACCTAAAAGCTTTGCATTTTGCTTCTTTTTTCTTTTCTAGTTTACTCTTTCTTCGAGTAGCTTTTCATTGATCAATAAAATGCTTTTCTTGATGGGGACATCTTACCTTTAATGGAGATCACCACACATCCATGCTTGTTGGTTGAATTGCATTTCCTTTCAACCTAGAGCTAGTTTGAAAGCTACACCAAACTGTATTTTGTGTCAACTTTAATTAATCACTACAAATAATAATTTTACAAGAATTTCACTAAAAACTTTCTTAATATATTGGATAAGAATAATTTATAATTTCTAAATAATAACCGTCTATCACAATATCAAACACAATTTTTATTTTAACCTATCACCACATGCATGGTAACCCCTCTTTACCCTCGATCTCTCTTCATTCCCAGCAACGTTTTCTTCTTATGGATACAGTACTCAAATATTATAAGTTTTAGGTGTTGCATGCGGACCACTAGACCATAAAGGCCTAAAATCCTTGATAATTAGAACAACTTGATCACCTCATTAAAGCAGAACTAGATGTTCGGTTGTGCATCAAACGTCAGAGTAATAACTCAAATGGAATATTATTTCATCAGCAAAAACAGTTTATTATCTTATTAACACTTAAATTGTATGCATGGTTCTTGATCATACGATCGATTCGTGATGGTGGTCAAATTCCTTTTCTATGGTCATTTAGTTATTATAATGTAATGCTCTAAAACTATATATAGCCAATTAGGAGCCACTTTACAGCCAAAATTAAAGAATTGTTTTGAAAGCTTCACTTCCAAGGAAACTGACAACTTCTCATGGACTGTTCGCTCGAAAACCATGCGTAGACAATTCATCGAGGGATAACAGGGATGTCCACGCTTGAAAAGTCCTCCGCCTCTTGTCTATAGTGGCAAAAGGAAAAGAAATTTTACCGACATTACTAGACAAATGCCATCTCACACAGAAAAAGGAGACTGATACCTCTATATATGGCCATGAAAGAAAGAAAGATCATGACCTAGCTAGGAAACAATTTTGTTCATGGTGAATATATGGTGGTAGAAAAAGGAAGAAATTATTCTCTCAAAGATAATTGTGCCCTTGAAAATAATTTAATGCCCACCATGCATCACAAAAACGTTTTTCAGCCAACTTTGTCCCAATTAATGTCCATTTATATGTTTTACTAGCACACCAATCGACCTTTTTGTTTCCTCATGTCATTGTTAGACCTTTTGCACTCAACCAAGAACTTATAGTAGCAGTATATCAAAAGGCATTAATTTACTTTCCAAGTCAATTTTCTCTCTTCTAAAAAAATCTGATAATTGAAGCGTCATCTTGAAGTGAGAATGAAAGGTGGGGAGGGTTTTGGTTCATGAATTAAGAACTAATCCAGCAATCATAGAAACAAAGTAATACCACAAAATCAAGTTGGATTTCATCTTCAATCTCTTGAAAAGTGTGCTTAAAAAACCTAGAATCAAGATGAATTGAAAAGTAGAAAATCCAAGAATGCAACAATACAAGGAGAGATTTTTTACCTTTTATATACTTTTCAATTAAGGGTGAAATTTAACTTGATTATTTGCATAAGGATTACAAAATCCATAGAACGAAAAGTCAAGGGATCAAAACGAACAAACATTAGAGTAAAGGGATCAAATTCACCATGGAAGATGGAATCCCCTTTAATATATTCCATGCCTCTCTCTTACGCATCCCCCCATGCCTATAAACACCGCAAAGCAATCTCCTTTAAGCCCCACTTTTCTTTCTCTTGCATGTCTTGTAGAATTCGTTGACTCTCAAATGGGTTTTAAATTCTTGTCCAAAATCTCAACTCCTAGCCTTCACTAATCCAAATTCTCTACTTTTCTTCTTTCTTTATGGAAGAAAATGAAAACCTTTCATGGGAATTGAATTCAAATACCATCTCATTTCTCATCATTGAAATCATGACTTCCATTAATCTTTCTTTTAATCCTCTCTTCTCTTGCATTATCACTCTCTACACTCTAATTCTCTTATACTTTCCTCAAGCACTTAAACTCTCAATCTCTCCAATTCGACCATTACTTTAACTATCTTGCTCTTTGTTTTACGTCTTGGTGCAATTCAAAGACATCAACTTTCGATCACGAAAGCGATAAAGCCATTCAAATCAAGCAAGACAAAGGCACCCATTTTGGTGAAGCTTCAAGTTCTAGCTTTTTGACTCATGTAGACAAATGGGTTGCTTCCCAAAGTGCTGATCCGGGTCGCTTTGACCCGGATCCGAACCTGGATTTTGAAGTGTCGTTTGTTGAATGGGATGTTAGAGCTCCATTGAAGGTTATAAATGAGGAATATGAAGGAGAAGAAGGGGAGGATCCAAATGAGAAGGATGCAGGTCAGGATCCGACCCGGTTTGGTGGTTTGGGAAGGTATCCGTCTTTGGCTATGTGCTATCCGGAAACGGATTCGGATTCGGATTCTGAAGGTGGGTTTTCAGTTGCCGGAGAGTAGGACTCGCTGGAGAGGTTTTGCTTCAAATGGGAAGAGGAAGATAGAGAAGGGTCATTGATAGAGATAGCTCTTGATAGTGATAATAACAAGGATACGGGTCCGGATTTGGATGCGGGTTTGGATTTTCATGTGGAAGAGGATAATTTGATAGAGATTGACATATCTCCGGCCAAAAACGACAGGCTGTTTCCCGGTGAAGTGTGATTAATTAGTGCTTAAAGTGGATTTAAGGAGATAATTAGAGGGTTAGTTTCTTTCAATTTGGATTAATTGAAGGTGATAATGAGAGGCAATTTTTTCGGGTTTGGAGTCTTGTTTTTTTTTTTTGGTTTTTAGATATTTGTGCAGTTAATCAATCACTAAATCCAAGGATTTACTTGAGTTGACATGAGATGTCTATTGACTAATATAGCACTCTATGGATTTTCTTTGGAAAAAGGGTCATTAAATATTTTGTTAGGGTGGGAAAGGTTTTTGGGTCCAAAAGTGCACTTTGATAAAGCGAATGATGTACCACACAAAGTTGAATGATGAATAATGTATGAACATGGGAATGATAGAGAGATGGCATAGAAATGGTGGGGATAGTCTACCGATTTGGTGACCAACTAATGTCTATGTGAAGCTAATTGGTATGGTACTCATTTATTAATCTTGTTTGATTTTATGTAATGAGAATTATAGAGTGATTAAAAAGAAAAAAGATGCAGAAAAGTTTGGTTGGACCGGCCAACATATCTCATTAAAGGATGCTTACCTTTCACATCAATTATCTATAAGTGTTAACCATTCCGTCAATAAAAAAACAACCAACAACTTATTTTTTAAATTATCTAAAAGAAAAAATAATTATTTTTTATTATTACTTTATTCTTCACGAGGTAAGCTCATATGACCGAGTAAGATATATAAATACCCTATGTACTCGCAAACAAATTCATTTGGCAATTCAATGATAATACTACAATAAAATCATACACAATATTCACTCTTATAATCTTCCATTCTCTTGGTCATACTTTTATTCCCTATTGAAATTTAAGAACTCAAGTATCATTTGCAGTGATTACCAAGTCCATAGACAAAGCTCACATTTAACCTTAAACACTTCAATTTAAGACAAATATAAAAAGCCCAAATTCAATATAAATTTTTTACAACTTCATCGTAGAGTAATTATATATTCATGTTTTGTAGTTTGTTTGCCTTGATTTTTGTTTTCTTGTTTGGTTTTCTTTTGATTAGTTAGAAGAAAGCCATTGATATGAATAAATGTTTCTGATTTGTGCAGCGTAGATGTCAATAATGGAAATGGAATTGTAACTAATTGGGCCCTGTTTATACGATATAGCAATTGGCCCCGTTTATTTCCTTTAATTCTTGTATGGAAAATGATTTATGAATACAACAGATTAAATTTCAACGTTTTGTTGTATTATAAAAAAAATAAGTTTAAAATTATTTTTATTTTTATATGTTTGAGTGTGTCATTGAAAAACAACATTTTAAGTTTTTTTTTTTCATAAAAAAAAAATTTTAAAAATTAATGAGGAGTGTAGTTCAACAAGTTAGATCTTGGATTTGCTTCTCAGAGATTACCAGTTCGAGTGTCACAAATCTCAGGATCACTGAAAGCTTGTATGGTCGTTAATTTCAAAGTCTCGAGAAATTAATCGAGTTGCGCATAAACTGACTAGAATACCTATAATTAACAAAAAAAAAAAAAAATTCAAAAGCAACCATTTATGATTCAGTGTCCCTATCTACTTCGAGGAAAAGAATATCACTCTATGAGATCATCGCTGAAATGGATTAGATTCACGCCAAATTTTGATGTTGGACGGCGTCAGAATGCAAAGACAAGTCATGCCTAATGATTTTTTTGACTCAAAGCTTGGCACGGGTTAAGTTTTTTTAATCAATTCGGATGTTAAACTGGTTAAATGCAGACAACTTGATAGATTAATTTATGACTCGGTTGATCTGCAAACCCAGTTTAAGATTTTATCAAGTTAATTCTAATAAAAAAAAATTTATTTTTTATTTTAAAAAATATTTTTTAGATTTTTTATCTAAAATAACATCATTTTATTTTTTTAAAAGTAAAAAATATCATCGAAACAGTATTATTCTAAAGTTAATCCAGAATTATCTGACAACCCAATTTTTAATTAAAATTTAAAATATTTTTTCTTTTAAATTAATTTTTTAGTATTTTTAGATCGTTTTGATATATTAATATTAATAAATATATCTTAATATATTTCTAAATAAAAAATATTTTAAAAAATAATCATTACTATACTCTCAAACACTCCCTTAAAATTTATTTGTTTAAAACACAAACAAAAACACTCTTACAAATTCATCCAATAGTTCATGTATATTCTTGTCCCTTGAATTCTATATATTCTTTTGCAAGAGTTCATGTATTCACAAATTTATAAAAATAACTTCAAATCGCTTCAGGTGGGGAAAGGCGCACCAATTCCAACATATGAAATAGTTAAGCTACTGAATAATGTTTGAAAGTGAGTTGAAATTATATTTTTTAAAAGATTAATATTTTTTATTTAAAATTAATATTTTTATGTTTTGAAATTATTTTGATGTATTGATATCAAAAATAATATTTTTAAAACAATATTATTTTAATATATTTTCAAATAAAAATATACTTTAAATTATAACCATTATTACAGTATCAAATACCGTTAATGCAAAAGGCAAGCACTGCCTTTGTAATTGACAAGTTATCTTTTGTGATATTCAACGGAAAGACTCCACCTCTGATGATGTTCTATCATAGCCAGACTTCACCTCCAATAGTGTACACATTAAGGCATTGTAATTTGTGACGAGAGAAGATAAAGAATATAAAAGAAATGAAAAAAAAGAAAGAAATCTTAGAAATACATTAAAATTCCAATTATAATGTTATTAGAAAAATCTCATTGAAATAAATATAATAATATTAAAAAATAATATCAACAATAATTTTAGTGTGTTATATTTACTGCTAAAAACAATTAAGCCACCTATCATATTTGGTGGCAAGTGTTGCACACTCCGGTAATCAATGGTTACTTTTATATATATATATATATATATTATTGGATTCATCTTATTGAGATTTTTTTATGGTATTGGTAATATTGTAATTGGAGTCATTATGTGCTTTCGAGATTTATTTTTTTATTTTCTCTCTCTCTTTTCTTTTCTATCATTGTAATTTATGCAATCAATTTCACATTTTATTTGAAATATCATATTTTTTAATACAAAGTTTAAATTTTATGTTTTTCAATTAGTTATTGAATTATATTTTTATATGAAAAAATTATTTCTTAACTTTTTAAATAATTATGGTCTTATTACTTTATAAATAGCAAGTCCTTCTATTTCATTAATCCAACACTCAGATGGAGTTCTATCTTTCTTTTCTTTTTTGATAGAATATATATTATGGTCAAAATATTTTTTTTTTACTAGTCCCCAAATCAATAAGAAAAACAATCAAGGAGAGCATTTTTCTGGAACATAATGGCCAACACTTCTCATTTTAAGAAATCACAATTTCGTTCTTGAATATGGCTTAATTAGTCAAGTCCTGAGTTTGTTTGTAGAGGTTATCAATTCGAGTCCTATAAATTTTAGAGCTATTAAAAACATATATGATAATTAACTTTAAAGCTTCGAGAGATTAGTCGAGATATATATAAGTTAACTTAAATACCTATAATTACAAAAAAAAAAAATCAAAGTTCGCGTAAGATTTAAGCGCTCCAATAGCCTTCAAAAAACCATGTGATGATCCTACCTTCAATGATTTATTTTTTCCGTTCTGTTTTCTTCTTATCTTATATGGAAGAGGAGGATTATTTTTACCCAAAGGGAAATGTAATAAAATTAGCAAAATTATCACATCAAAGCATGATTTTTCGATGTAATGATTTTTACCTAAAGAGAAATATAATAAAATTTACCCCAAACCATTCTAAAACATTAATTATTTTTATTAAAATAAAAAACTTCTTGATTTAATCGAATTTGACTGATCTAACTTATTTAAATATATCAAATTTTTACAATTCAATGTATTTTTATATAACTTGAAACCTATAAAATTAACCTCCTGGGTGAATTTTTTGAATTAACCTATAAAGAGGCGATATGTTTAATAATTCAATGTATTGGTTAAATGGCAAAAATTTACCAGATTGATTAATTGACATAACTGTCAATTTTCGGTATATTGTTTTTTGAAATGTCATCTTTTATAAATTAAATTCAAATATATAGCAATGACCTTATCTTTCTTATAAAACAAAAATCTTGTCATGTCATTTTTAGGTGAGTGGAAGACCAAACTAAAACGATATAAACATATACGGTGTCATTTTATTACCTGATAATAATGGTTTGATTAATTTTTCTTAGCATAAATATAGAACACAATTTATTGCTATTAATTTATTTTATAATTTTTAGAATCAAGGTGTGTAGACAAGGTCCAACAGACGAATTCGTTTCTATCTACAGTTACACGTAGGATCCACTTTTAAATTTACTTCACTAAGATTCTGATTACGGATATTTTTTAAAATATTTTTTATTTAAAAATATATTAAAATATTTTTTTTTATTGTTAGAAATTATTTTTAATATTAACACATTAAAATAATCTAAAAATATTAAAAAAATATTAATTTAAAATAAATAAAAAATTTTAATTTTTTTCAAAAACACTTTTAAAACATAAAAACAAATTCTTTTTTTTTTAGTAACCTTACCCAATTTAAGTATTATAATCTTTATTGTGATCATTTTTTTATTTTAAGAAAAAACATTTAAAAATAAAAATATATTTTTAAAATCTTTTAAAACCAAGAAAAATGATTTTAAAAATTGTGTAAGTGATTTTTGGCTTTGCTTCTTTTCAATAAAAAAAAAATAAACAAGCTTTTAGTTTATATTTTTAATAATTAAAATAAAAACCTACAAATAATACTTAACCATTGCTAAATTATTCACAAGATAAATATTTCCTAATAAAATAAAATAAAATTTCCCTCATACATGCATGTTATATAAATTTAAAAAAATTACTCAGTAAAATTAATGTTTCATATTACATCATGGTCAAACCACTACGGTAGCTAGTCAAATCAAGCGAAACACAATAATAAAAGCGCTTTTTTAAAGATTTTTGAATTTTATTTTTGAATTATTTTATTTATAATTTTAGATAATTTTGATATATTAATATCAAAAATAAAATTTTAAAAATAAAAAAATATATTATTTTAATATATTTTAAAAAAATAATTGCTTTAAAAAATATCAGTTAACATAATCATAAACATTATCTAAGATATCGTGTTTGAGAACACAATGTTTCACCAACATTTATTTTATTATTTTTTTAAAATTAATTTTTTTATATTTTAAATTATTTTGATATGTTGATGTTAAAAATAAATTTTAAAAATAATAATAAAAAATTATTTTAAAGTGTTTTTTAGGGTCTATTTATTTTTGCGTTTCAAAAACGCTTTTGAAAAAATTTAAATTTTTTATTTTTTTCAAATTAATATTTTTTGATATTTTTAAATTATTTTGATGTAATAATATTAAAAATTATTTTTAAAAAAATAAAAAAATATATTATTTTAATACATTTCCAAACAAAAACACTTTAAAAACCAACAATTATCGAAATCCAAACACCCCCTCAAAAGAACACAGCCGCCGCTCCACCAAATTGCCACGTGTCCAGCTGCTTAACTAAAACCAACAAATTTCAAGTTATTCGCTACCGCTAAGCACGTGCCTGCCGCCTTTTCCTTCCCGTCCATGACAGTCGACCGAAAAAAAAACCCGAAAAGAAACATCTCGCCACCAACTTACAGACAACGCAAACAGTAACGCTTCCATCTCCTCTCCTGTCCTCTACTACCTTCTCGGGCTCTTTACATTTCTTCCTCTTCAAGCTACCAACACTGCATCTCTCTCTCACACTCTCTCTAAATCCTTTTGAAAGACTTTCTCTGTTTACCTGTAATTAAAAAGCGCCGACACTGTTTGGTCTTCACAAATTTAGAGAACCTAAAGTCGGTGAAAATGAACAGTTTGAGTTTGTTTAAGAGAGCTTCTAGATGTTTCGATGACTATCCTTCTCTCGCTAAACTCGTTGTCGTTTGCACCATCAGGTAATATTCCTCGCTCCAAATTTCTCTTCTTCAGTTCGATTAATTATGTTTGAACGATACTTTTTTCTTCCTATTTTTGGAATTTTTTTATTTTTAAAATTTATTTTTTTCTTGATTGATTGCTGAGTGTGTGAATGGAGGAGATGAAGTTTTGCTTTTACGGTTGGTTGTTTGTGTGTGTTAATTAGGTGATTAGTAGTTTGGTAATTCTGCGATTAGCATTATTAGATCACGTTTTTGTTGCGGTTAGATATGTTCTTTTTTTGCTTCCAATTTTGTTGGATGTTTCTAGAATTAGATAATTCAGTTTAACTCTATTATTGCTGCTAGCTACAATAGAGATCGACTCTGTTTTCCTCTGTTCTAATAATGAAACAGTATAAATAGTAATATCTTAATATTTTTTTCCATTAAAAATAGTGCTCGTTAATGGTATTTGATCATGTTCTTGTTTGTTGTTGTTAGAATTATCGGGGTTTTTTTTTTAATTTTAGATTTTAGTATTTCAGTTAATATTTATTTATTTAATCAGAGTTTCTTGGTGATTGTTATTTATCATGTGATTGATTGAATTGCAGTGGTGGATGCTATGTAGCTTACGCAGATGCAAATGGAACAGGTGGTGCACCGCCAGTTTTGGAGGAGATCAAGAAAAAGAAGGTGGTGGTGCTTGGAACTGGTTGGGCAGGAACCAGTTTCTTGAAGAAACTTAACAATCCCTCATATGATGTTCAGGTGATATCGCCTCGCAACTACTTTGCATTCACTCCTTTGTTACCAAGTGTTACATGTGGTACGGTGGAGGCTCGCAGCATTGTCGAACCAATTCGTAGCATTGTCAGGAAGGTAATGAGAAATGGAGTGTTCAGAATCATGAGCTTTGACTTTGGGCAGTCTTGTGAATAAATAAATCTTGTCTGTTCATCATGTGTGGGTCATATGATGTATAGGATTTATGTAGGTGATTGTGCATAGAACTTCACTTTAGAAAGAATAGATTTTGGATATGAGGTAATGCAGTAACCAGCCCTTGTTTGTTTCTTCCTCTCGCAGAAAAGTATTGACATTAGGTACTGGGAAGCTGAATGTTTCAAGATTGAAGCAGAAAATAAGAAAGTTCATTGTCGACCTAATTCAGAATCCAGTAAGAATGGAAAAGAAGAATTTGTTGTGGATTATGACTATCTTATTATAGCCATGGGAGCCCGTCCGAACACATTCAACACACCTGGTGTAGTTGAGAACTGCAATTTCCTAAAGGTAACCTCCTAAGAATTTCAGTGCATGCTATCCTTATCAATTTCATTGTCTGGAAAATTTTGAAGAGATAGGAAATCGGGAATTGAGTTGCTTGATGCACATGCACGGTTAAATTGTACAAGGAAATGGATTTCTCCTGCAGGAAGTTGAAGATGCTCAGCAGATCCGTCAATCTGTTATCAACTCATTTGAGAAGGCAAGCTTGCCAACTTTTAGTGATGAAGAAAGGAAGAGAATACTTCATTTTGTAGTTGTTGGTGGTGGACCAACAGGAGTGGAGTTTGCTGCAGAGCTTCATGATTTTGTCAATGAGGATTTAGTCAAACTGTATCCAGCAGCCAAAGGTTTTGTAAAAATAACACTACTTGAAGCATCAGATCATATTTTGAACATGTACGTACCTGCCTTCTGCTCATGATGATTGATACCTCACTGGTTTGGTTTCTGGTATTAACTTTAAATGGAATGAACGCTAGTATTTGTTAAATATAATTAAGATGTCCTGCAGTTCACTTTGATTAAGTTGATTTTTGATTTGCAAATAGTTCAGAAATATTACAGTAGCAATCTAAACCAGACTTTAGGAACTTTTCAACATATGCAGGCAAGACTTAATATGTTAAGCTTGTTAATTGGGTTCAATACTTAATGCATTAATCACGTACAGTTGCATATACTTGAAGAGTTCTAATAGATGAACTTATGCTGTTGGGGGTTCTTGTATGCAGGTTTGACAAAAGAATCACAGGTTTTGCGGAAGAGAAGTTCCAAAGAGATGGCATTGATGTGAAGTTAGGGTCGATGGTTGTGAAAGTATCTGATAAAGAAATCTCTACTAAAGTAAGAGGGAATGATGGTGAAATTACTACTATACCATATGGAATGGTCGTCTGGTCAACTGGAAATGGAACTCATCCTGTCATAAAGGATTTTATGCAGCAAATTGGTCAGGTGTGTTTCTGGCTTATAAAAATAGATTTATTTATTTCAGGGTCTCCAACATATCTTCTGTGAGATTTCATTCAAAATGAGCACTCTTAATTGAAAAAAAAAATTGTTCTTGTGAACACAGAGTAATAGGCGTGCTTTAGCAACTGACGAATGGTTGCGAGTTGAGGGATGTAGTACTATATATGCACTTGGTGATTGTGCAACAGTTAACCAGCGCAAAGTCATGGTATTGTTCTCATTACTTTTCTGTGATAATTGCACGCATGACATCACCTGTTTTATTATATTTTTGTCGAGTTTATATGTTCCTCTTTATTGAGACTAAAAAGTTTTTACCTCTCTATTAGACTCTCTCGCACATTAAGTAGATAACTTTTATACCGATACACATACAAAACTGTTCGTTCGTACAGTGAACAACAAAAATGTTCTTTTTTAACTAATATTGTTATGGTATGTGGCTCATATTGAGTGAAACGCGTATATAGAGAAAGCTAGTTATTGCCTGTTAGGGACAGTTGATAGGTTAGAGGTGTAGGGACAATGCCCCACGGCACTGTAAAGAAGTATTGTTGGATCTATTACCTCTTGTACGACTAGAGTTTACTATAAATTCATATGATGTAACCCTAACTTTATGCATAGTGAAAATTTAGGTCCTCGCTTATGTGGATGTAGCCACATTACCGAGTTTGGTATATATGCGTGGGGGGTGGGGGAGAAACTCTTGAATTTGAGGTGAGTTGATGTGAAGTTCGACGACGAAGATAAGGCGTTGATTTTACTGAATTCTTTACTTGTTTCTCCTACATATGAAAATTTGGTGACAACTTTGATGTGTGGGGGGTGGGGGAGAAACTCTCGAATTTAAGGAAATCACAAGTGCCTTATTAGGTTTTAATATGAGAAAGAAAGCTGGTGATGAGAATTTATAAGGTGAAGGGCTTATGGTGAGGAGTAATCAAGAACGTGAGAGAAACAAGTCCCAAAACGGATTGAGTAGCAACAAAACTCGGTCTAATTCCAGGAAAAGGAAGGACATAAAGTGTTATAAGTGCTGGAAAAACAGGCATATAAAACAAAAATGTCCAAAGAAAAAGAAGAGAGACATAAAGAATAAAGAGGGTTTATCAAAGTCTGTGAATGTAGTGGAAGAAGAAGACTTAAAGAGTGGTGACAAGGATATGTTTTATGTTTCATCCAGTTCAGATCATCTTACAGACTCATGGATACTAGATTCAACATGCTCTTATCACATGACACCCAATAAAAATAGGTTTGACACCTACAGGTTAGTTAATTTTGGTTCTATTATGAGAGGTAACGATGCTTCATGCAAAGTTGCTGGAATGGGGAATATAAAAATTAAAATGTTTGATGGTGTTATTAGAATATTGTGTGATGTTAGATATATACTATATTTGAGGAAGAATTTGATTTCATTGGACATTTTAGATTGTAATGGTTTTAGTTTCAAGTCTGAAAGTGGAGTAATGAAGGTGAATAAAGGTGTTATGACAATGATGAAAGGAAGAAATTAGTAGGAAAATTTATAGACTGATAGGTATCATAGTTGTAGATGGTGTTGTAGCCGCATAATCTGAGTCAGATAGCACAGTCTTGTGGCATGTACGGTTAGGTCATATGGGTTAGTGTGGGATGATGAAGCTTCATAAGAAGAATCTATTGAAGAATGTCAAAACATGCAAGCTTGGTTTTTGCAAGTATTGTGTTTTTGGAAAACAGAATAAGGTGCAGTTTAAGACAACCACACACAAGACAAAGGGGACTCTTGATTATATTCATACAGATATTTAGGGTATAATAAGGGTAGCATCATGGGAAGGACATGTATTTTGTGATTTTTATTGATGACTCACGAAAGGTTTAGGTGTACTTCATACGACACAAGTCAGAAATGTTTTTCAAGTTCAAGGTGTGAAAAGTTGAAGTAGAAAACCAGACAAGAAGGAAGATCAAATGCCTCGGGTCAGAAAATGGTATTGAGTACACAGATTCAAAGTTTATGGAGTTGTGTGAGCAACATTGGATCAAGAGACATTTCACAGTACGCAAAACACCATAACAGAACGATGCAGCGGAAAGGATGAACAGAATAATAACTAAAAAGGTAAGGTGTCTCAGACTGAATGTAGGTTTGCAAAGAACTTTTAGACAGACATTGGATATGACATATTTCTTGATTAACATATCACCTAGGGCATCACTAGATGGAAAAGTAGCAGAAGAGGTATTGACAAACAATAAAATTGACTATTCTGGTTTGAGAGTGTTTGGATGTCTAGTCTATGTGCATGTTTCTAGTGATAAGAGGTCGAAGCTTGATCCAAAGTCTAGACAATGTATTTTTTTATATATATATAAAAGGAGTGAAAGGCTTCAAGCTCTGGGATCTAAAGGAAAACAAGATAGTGATTAGTAAAGATGGAATTTTTTTATGAAAAAGCCTTGTTGCAACAAACTCAGGAAAAGAAGAAACAGGTGCCAAAAAATTGCGACAGCAATAAACATGAGGTGCAAATGGAGCTAGAGACTCATGATAGAGAATTCAGTGCTCAGAATGCAGGAAGTTCTAGTTTAGAAGATCAGAAGCATGATAGTATAACTACAAACAAGCCTAGACGCATTATTAGGCCACCTACTAGGTATGGTTTTGAAGTTTTAGTTTCTTATGCACTCATTACTAGTAGTGGAGATCCTACTACGTTTCAGGAGGCATGACATAACTAAGAGAAAAGTAGATGGATGGGTGTTATAGAGGAAAAAATATGGTAGTCATGGAAGTTAGTGGAGCTTCTAAAGAGGAAGAGGGCGATGGAATGTATACGAGTGTATAAAAAGAAAGAAGCAGCATCAGAAAATGAGGGTGAGAAGTTTAAAGCTCGTCTAGCAGCAAAGGGTTACTTACAGAGAAAATTGGTTGACTATGATAAGATATATTTGCTTATGATCAAATACACTTCCATCAGGATAGTGTTGGGTTTGGTAGCACATTTTGATATGCAGTTGGAGTAGATGGATGTCAAGACAACTTTTGTCTGGGGTGATTTAAAGGAGCAAATTTACATGGTACAACCAGAGGGGTTTTGCACTTGGACAAGAACACTTAGTCTGTAAATTGATGAAATCACTTTATGAACTGAAGCAATCTCCTACATAATCTGAATTGACTACAAAAGATGTGAGTATAATCTGGATTTACTCGTGTAAATCAGGACAGAGTTTCCTAGAGATTATGGTTATCTCAGCATAACTATGTTGAGAAAGTGTTGGAAAGGTTTAACATGGATAATGCAAAACCAATGAGTATAACTTTGACGAATCATTTTAGATTATCTATTGATCAGCGCTTGAAGACAGATGATGTGGAGCAAGACATGTCAAAGGTTACATGTGTCAGTGTAGTGGGGTGATTGATGTTTGTTATGGTTTGTACAAGACCATATTTGGCACAAGCAATTAATGTGGTAAGCAAGTTTCTATCAAATCCAGGACAACAACATTGAGATGTAGTCAAGTGGAGCTTCAGATATTTTAGGGGCACTACAGACTATGGTATCATTTTAGCAAATAGTAGAGTGATCCTTTAGTTGTGGGATATATAGATGCAAACTATGTAGAGGACTTAAGTAACAGGAAATTTACCAAATGTTATGTATTCACTATTATGGGGGGGCTATTTATTGGAGGTCCATGGTTCAGTTTCTAATTGCATTACTACTACTAAGTCAGAATATGTGGTAGTGGTCGAGGCTACCAAGGAAGCCTTATGGCTTATAGTGTTGGTTAAGGAGCTGCGTATTTAGAAATGTGGGGTTTATTTATATTGTGACAATCAAAATGTTATTAACTTGACAAAGAACAAAGTGTATCGTGTAAGAACCAAGCAGGTTTCATATAATCATGGAATTGGTTTCTTTTGGTGAACTATTGATTGAGAAAGTTCATAATTCTAAGAATGCAGAAAACATGTCGATAAAGCTTGTTATCACAGTTAAGTCTAAGCATTGTTTGAACTTGATTAATATCTCTAGGTGCTAGATAGGAGATGCCTCGACGTGGAGTTCCAAGCTATGTTCTCTCTTCTCTCCTGAAAGGTGGAGATTGTTGTAGTATATAGCTCATATTGAATGGAATACATATATAGAGAATGTTGTTTGATGCGTTGGGATGTAATTCATTGCCAAGGATGATTAATAGGTTAGGGGGTGCAGTGGTAACACCCTCAAGATACGGTAAAGAAGTATTATTGAGATTTTCTATTACCTTTTGTTCGGCTAGGGTTTGCTATAAATTCATATGTTGTAACCTTAACTTCATGCATGGTGACAATCTAGTTCCTCGCTCATGTATATATAAGCATATTGTCAAACCTCATGTATTTTTCTTTCCGTGCATGTAGCACAAGTATGCACTTGAAATTCTTCATGTCATCTCAAACACACATTGCACATTGAAATCATATCTGTAAACTCATAATGGCGTAGCTGAAAACTATTGGTATATATTTGTTGTTATGGCTACTGTTAATAGCTTCTAAATGAATAATCCATGCATGATGATGTATGACATACACCAGATATACAAAGAGTGTTGATTGATGTGAAAATAATATTTGATGTCAATATTACATCGAGAATTTAATCACCTAGTCTGTTGATGTATGTTCTCTTTCTTGTACTTCCATGCTTGTAGGAAGATATTGCAGCAATATTTAAGAAGGCAGACAAGGACAATTCTGGAACTCTCACAGTAAAAGAATTTCGAGAAGTCATTAAAGACATTTGTGAAAGATATCCTCAGGTGGAGCTATATTTGAAGAACAAGAAGATGCGTGACCTTGTTGATCTCTTGAAGATGGCTAAAGGGGATGTTGCAAAAGAAGCAATTGAACTGAATATTGAAGAATTTAAGAAAGCCCTTTCAGAAGTTGATTCCCAGATGAAGAATCTTCCAGCAACAGCTCAGGTCTTGTGTTGATTTGTGGTTCTACTTTCTGTGAATTTTCATTCTCTAAGAGATATCTCCTAATTATCTATTTTCATTTGTCTGGATTCAGGTTGCGGCTCAGCAAGGCACTTATCTTGCTAATTGCTTCAACCGTATGGAAGAGGCTGAAAAAACCCTGAAGGTCCTATCAGGTTCAGGGAAGAAGGGCGCCATCGCTTCCATCCCTTTAGGTACATCTTAAATCATGTTTGAATTTGATATAGTAGGATTATGTTATGACAGCTATTTCTCCCACGATCTTTTTACTGATGCTTAGCATTCCTCCACCATCCATGATGCATCTTTTCTCAAGCAAAACATATAGTTTCCTCCCTGCAGATCTTCTTCAGAGCTAGCTGTTTAACTTGGACATCTATGGAGTCAAGTTACAGACCACTTTTTGAATGCCAGACTTGAAGCATATAGATCTCTACTTTGAGACTTGCAAGCAGTTAGGATCTCAATCATTTTCTTTGTGGTGTATATTGATTCAGATACAAGCATTTAGGGCAATTTGCTCCATTGGGAGGAGAACAAACAGCAGCACAGCTTCCTGGTGATTGGGTTTCAATCGGTCAAAGCTCTCAATGGCTTTGGTATTCTGTTTATGCAAGGTACTGACCTTCTCCTTGGCTTCAAACTCTCTCAGAGATTTCAAATTGACTAGCTATATACTAATATGTTTTCGGTATATGTCTCAATCAGCAAGCTAGTCAGTTGGCGCACCAGGGTGTTGGTGATTTCAGATTGGACAAGGCGTTTCGTCTTTGGAAGGGATTCCAGTGGCATTTGAGCAGCTATCAGCAGGTCGCAAGGTATCCATTTGGCAGAATTATAGTGCATACTTTGTTAACCCCACTTTGGCAGTGCTGGAAAATTTGCTTTCATATCATCTTTCATTAACCAGTTTCGTTGAATAAACAAACCCACAAATCACGGTAGTTTACCATATATTAAATCTGGAAAGGTGAATTTGTATATTTTACGTGCTAATGGTCAGGATAATTACCCTTCGTGGTGCACAGTTTTCGCATTAGGACCTTGTGCCGCTTTTTGCAGCTAAACATCACTTGGAGATAGAGATGCACGAATATTTTTTTGGCTGATACCAAATTCTCTGCTCTTCTTTTTATGTTCTTTGTTTATAGTTACACTGTACTGTTAGCCCTTGTTTTTTCAAGCTCAGAAACCACTTTATCCGGCCTTTTAGTGAAATTTTGTGTACGTGCTGTGTGGTGGCATGCAACACCATCTTCCAGGCATTTTACTAGGGAAAAAATGGTAACAAAGTAGGCCAGCCATGGCCCACCATGGTCTAGTTTAATTTAGTTTGATCAAAATAGTGCTACCTCAATAAGTCATCTGGGTTTTGCATATTTTTAGTTTCTCAACATCGAGCTAGATGGGCCTGAAATTTTATCAAGCAACTTATTCTAAAGTTTTGAGGGTTTAGGAAACCTTTGTTTAGTGAATAAGCGTTTAATCCCTGATCCGCATAATATTAGAAATTAATAAAGTTTAATGATATCTTCACCCATTAAATTCCCCTAAAAGTCGTCAACAGGCACAAGTTTAAATTGCTTTTGATCTTATAGATGTTTGCATATTACAAACGATTGGTGTTTATTTGATGATTTTTTTTTCAGAATTTGGTAGGTGAAAAAATACTCTTTTAATTTTTTTTAAAAAAGGTAAAATCTTGGTGAGCTACCATAAGAGGCACCCGCAGGTGATACAGTGTGGCCTTGGGCTGTGATTGTTTTGAAATAAATTTTTATACTTTCACAATGAAGCAGCATGCTAAAAAAAGTGATAAAATAACACAGTATAAAAAATATTTAGAAAAATAACATAATTTAGAAAGTCACGAGATGATATCTACGAGTTGTGAGCTCTAAGTGTCATTTATGATTTTTTTTAAATTGCAAAATTTAAAAGGCATGGGATTTAATAAGGAGAGATGAGAGAGAGAAAAAAAAATTCAGAGTCACATCAAAACTCCGATGATGACACTATGGTTGGAAATATATTAATGAGACAAATACAACGAAACCAAGTGTCACCAACAATGACCAAAATAGACCACACAAACGGTCCAAAGATAAGTGAGCCCCGACACCTTTGGAAAGCTTGTATGGCCCATTTCGTTCACGGTTTGTGACCTTTTGTGGTGATGTTGGATTCGTCTCATCGAGATCTTTTTAATGTTATTAGGTAATGTCGTCATCAGAACTTTGTTGTGCCTCCAAGATCTTTTTATTATTTATTTTTTTTCGCTCTCCTTTCTCTTCACTAATTATAAGGAAGAGAAAAAAAAAGATAGATCCAAACACCTCCAGAGAAGAACCACCTTAAATTTAGTATCTTGTCGTTTGATTGGATTACCTTACTTCAATCTACAAAACTGGCTGGTTAGAGCTGGGCCGACACAATGTTATAAATGACATTAGGAATCTTGGGCTGTGAAGCTTTGAATGGCCCTTTTCCTTTCTTGGTGGTCATTTCGGACATGAAGTATCCACTCGTCATCTCTCATTTGGTGGAGCATCTCAACCTCAAGGAAATCTAGCGGAACACGTTTTGGGTTTCAATTCTTACCTGGGCGGTGTGACTGTACTCTTGCGTAGGATCTACTCCAAATTCCTGTGGTGTAACTCTGTTTCAAAAGAAAAACATAAAGTAGTGGGAGCAATTCGATAAACTCTCTTAATCCCTGTTTATTCTTTTATTTTTTAAAAAAATTAAAATTATTTTATTTTTTTATTTTACTTCATATTAATATTTTCTCTATATTTTTATATTTTTTTAATGTAATAATATCAAAAATAATTTTTTAAAAATAAAATAATTTTATTTTAATATATTTTTTTAAAAAAAATACTTTAAAAAAAAACCACTCCATGAATCTCAAACAGCACTGTCCTTTTTAATTCACTGTAAAGCAGTGGCATAGCCCCACTCTTTCTTCTTTTTCTTTTTTTCATCAGGTCAATTAAGGTCTTACAAAATATTTTTCACGGCAAGACAAATTCTGGCAAAATCTTCTTTCTTTTCCCTTTTCAGGAGTGTGTTTTTTTGCGCACTATTCGTCACTCACAAAACTGCATCACCATTTCGTTTCTTATACAAAATCTGGGTTGATCCTACCTTCCCCGCCCCAGATGCACCGATCGCAGACCTAGAAGAAACTGGGCAAAACTGTGGCAAACGCCATCAAGGTTTCACATTCGTTACAAAATCATTATCGGCAGTGATTAAGAGAGATTAGACGGGAGGAGTCTGAGAAGAAGAAGATTATCTAACAAATTGGCCCCATTTTAGCCTACAGCTAAACCGCCACGTGTAGAATCCCCAACTGGTTGTCTTGTATTGCTGTAGTAGACAATGTACATAGATTGGACAATGATGTGGACATTGAAAAAAGGAGATGATTGGTATAACATGGGGTTCTTAATCTCAGGGAGACAAAAAGGGTAGGCGTCTATTCTGTTACTAGAACATAAGTAAAGACCCTTTGTTCTTATAGAGAAGGAAGGGAGGAATAGGATTAGCTTTCCTATAATTGTGCATAGCCTCTAGCTTTTTGGTTGACAGGACTGGCCGGCCTCTCATCTCATCTCCCGTCCTCGAGAATGGAAGGCGATGAGGGTATGAGAGGGGCCTCGTTTTGAGTCAAGATTGGTTGCGTTGTTTGGTGAATATTACGAGTTTAATGAAAGTAAATATTATACTTCACTTAATTTATTTTCTTGATAGTTCGATTGAAGGTCCTTTAGTAAATTAGTATCTTCTTTACTATCATATAATTTTATCAAAAAAATAAATTTTGGCTCTTCATTTTAACTTTTGTTACGCTAGTTTTTAAAGTATTTTTCTCTGAAATATAGTAAAATAATATTTTATATTTTAAAAAATTAATTTTAATATCAGCACATCAAAAACGACATAAAAACAAAAAAAAACTAATTTAAAGTAAATAAAAAAGTTAATTTTTTTCAAAAATATTTTTAAAACACAAAAATAAACATGATCTAAATTAACTTTAATGTTATTTTAGTAGTAGCGGTAATAATAAATAAAAAAAACTATAGAGGACGAAATGTTATCTTATCATGTGTTTAATGTTTTTAAATCAATACATCAAAATCATAAAAAAAAAATGAATTTAATATTTTTTTTTAAGTAGATATATTTTTAAAAATTTTCTAAAAATAAAAACTATTTTCCTTTGGAATATCCAATAACACCTAGTTGACAACTATTTTCCATTGAAGTATATTTTGCTTGCAAGCAAGCACAGCCTAATTAACAAAACCATCCTTCCTTGGCTCCTCAAAAACCTCACCCAAAATATTTTCTTTTATTGCAATCCCACCCTCCTCCAATTTTATTTTTGCTAAAAAGGAAAATCCTCTCAAAGTGGTTGTGAGTTATGATTCTCCTTTTGAGAAAATATAGGTAGAATGTTAAAAGGCTTACAAAGTCGTCTAATAAAGGCAATTAAGTTAATGACACTTTATTATTAATGCTAAAATATATGCAAATGACCTTTTCAAGAGTCAGTAATGGTGCCTTGCACATGCATCCCATGGTGGTGCTGGTGGCTGTAGATCTTTCAGGCTCAGAACCACCAATCAGGTGGCCGTAGAGCATGATCAACACCACAACTATCTCAGCACTTTCCATTTTAAATTGAGGATTAAGGGCAAATGCAAGTTGGGAGCTTGTGTTTTCTGTGACCTAACCATCACCATTCCCCCATACTTTTGTATAATATTCTTGAATCACCATCACCATACCCACCATGAACAAGGGACCCACTAATCAGGGAAATGGGCGTCATGGCCCACAAGCCTCTCCTCACATGAGCACACAGTTGATCTGCCATTGTTGCATTTATTTGAAGCTCTGTCCCCTGATAATTTATTCAAAAACCGACGTGGAAGCTTCACCTCTGTAAGTTCGATGACCCACAGGCCACTCTTGTTGAAAGGAAGATGGTTGGTAAAAGAATATGCATAGATAGATATTATTAATACATGGGATACGTCCATTTTATGATTGGACTCAAGTCCACCATTGAATGTATGGTCTTTTGCACTGTTTTTGTGATAGTGATCATAATTATTTTTTAAAATAATTTTTATTTAAAATATATTAAAATATATTTTTTATTTTTTAAAATTTATTTTTAACAACAATATATCAAAATAATATAAAAATACTAAAAAAATTAATTTAAAACAAAAAATTTCAAAATCCAGCAAAATACTTCTTCCTTCACCTGCATGTCTCTTTCCTCCTGAGACGCCCGAACACGTGGCATTTATCAGCATAGAAGGTCAACCAATGGCATTTATATACAGAACTAAGACAGTAAGTAATATTCTTTTTCCAGAACAGATCAAGCTTAAATTACCTCCAACGAATAAATTCACATTAAAAAAAAAAAAAAAACCTATACAAAAACAGGAGGCCCACGTGTCTCCAGCTGAACTGGATGAGAGATTGACTTGCCAGCTGTTTCTTAGCAGAAGAAGCTGGTTTCATTCATTTTTAAACGGTAAGATGTTATTAACATGTTAATTATTCCATGATTATCTTTAATTGTAGAGATTCCATAACATTAGATTAGCTGTGATGTGAAAAAAAAACTCAATCTAAGAATTTAAATTGATAGGTTAGATTTTAAGATACTTTCATATTATTTTCTAAACACTTTTATTAAGTAAAAACCTTTTAGATTTAAAACTTGCATAAACTCACGTTGTCTTATGCTTAATTTTTATCAAATAGAATGAAGGTTGTGAGATTTAAACTCGTAATCACTTGGTCAATAAGACTCTGATGTCGTGTTAAAAAATTATTTTTATCTAAAAATTTAAATTATTAGATAAGACCTTAATATATTATTTATATAATTATATGACAGATAGATAGATGCTCTATTTTTCCTTGCCATAAACCCACGAGACTGTGATTTGTGTTAGATTAATCTTATAATATAGTGCTATGATAAACTCACTAAGAAGGTGTTTGGCTCCACTATTTAATCAGAGTTTTTTTAAAAAATAGATTTTTTTGTTTTAAATTAGAAATTTTAATGTTTTTTTTTATCGTTTTGATATGCTAATATCAAAAATAATTTTTTTTTAAAAAAAAAATTTTAATACATTTAAAATTTATATATTTTTTAAAAAATAATTATTATCAATATACTAAACACTCCTGATTCAATATCAATGAACATCATCATTTGCTTTCCAAGCCCAAGACGTCTATTAAGACAACAGTTTTTCTTTTTCTTTTTGTCTGAAATTGGATGCACAGAGAGGCTAAGATCACAAGAAGTTGGAGGTATTTTACACCATTATGCTAAATTATTGTCACAATCAAGTTTTAAAATATATTTAGGGTTGGTTTGATGGTTAAAGATTTAAAAAGGTATATTCATTTTCTTGACTTTCTAGCTTTGATTCTTGGAAATGATATTTAATTTTTTTTTAATTGAGCTTCTTAAAATACACCAAGATAATGATGGAAATACATTCTTAAAATTGTTTGTGAAAAAAAAATAATTTTAATTAATGTATAAAATATATAAAAATACCCTTTATTATCAAATCATATCATCAATGATACTTGAACTTGAGAAACTTGAGAATTTTCTCTTACTATCAAACTTCAAGATCATTTATTTTTTATATTTATTTGTGATCTATCGTATATTTTTTTTATTAACGTGGGTGTCTGGGTCAGCTTACACACACCTCGACTAATCATACATCCCCTGAAATTAACGATAATTTAAATCTTCATTATTTTTTTTAATCCTACTAATTATAGTGCAAATAGCATGTCGTTATTCTTGATTAATATTTTTATTTGTTTTTTTTCCAACAATCAAGTGATACTTTAAGAACATCACCATGTCAATCCTCCCTTGTTTCTTTTTTATTTTTTATTTTTTAGGTTAATATAGGTATCTGGGTCAACTTGCGTGTACCTAAACTAATCCCACGAATTTTGAAGTTAATGATCATATAAATTTTTAATGATTTTAAAATTTATAAAACTCGGGTTAATAAACTCTAGAGAACAAATCTAATGCCACACCTCAAAGGTTTTTTTTTTTTTTTTTTTTATCAATTTTAGCATTTAGGAAAGTGTAAATTTTATCAATAGATTTAATATATTTTTACCATTAGTTATTTCTTGGGTACTGAAACCATACATCATGATACTATCCTTACCTTTTCTTCTTCACATGTGTCCAATCATGAATCAAAGGTAGAGGGTCAAATCTGTCCATGCAAAACAAAAAATCAAGGCCCTTATTCTTCTCAAATATTGCGAAAGTACCTGGACCCCCAGCATGCAAAAAAGCTCACCGTATTCAAGGTGGTTGCCTTCCCTTCTTCTACGCTGACAAAAGCTAAAGCTTTCACCTGGCGGCAGAGCAGCAGCTGCAGCAGCAGCGGCTCCACGTTCCCTTTTTGGCTGATTGAGATAGTGAGCTCTTTTTACCAGTGATCTTTTACAAAGTGAGAGCTGACAAGACTAGTGGCACTGAAGTAAATAAACCCATCTGCAGACCCAGTTGTGGGATCCTCTT
Organism: Populus x sibirica; assembly: GCA_019202695.1. NCBI lineage: Eukaryota > Viridiplantae > Streptophyta > Magnoliopsida > Malpighiales > Salicaceae > Populus > Populus x sibirica. The sequence continues at coordinate 906,256 of JAGMVL010001940.1, read as the reverse complement.
TTGTACTCCTAGTTCATCATGGGTAACGGAATATAACTGCCAGACATCTACATTCGCTTCTACTTTAAAATGACATTTTACCCACCTTTTTAGGGGATGAATATGGGCAATTTGGTCATTGGATAATTGTGATGTGGTTTTCCAAGAAAAGTGAATTGTCAACGAAATCATTAATGGCAGCGAGATGACATGTCATGTCCTTTAAAGATATGATTAGGTCTTTTTTTTTTTTTTTTTTAATCTTTAAAGGTTTTTTTCCCCTCAAATTTTACCTTAACAAATTGAAATTTGGGTAGAAAACTGGTATTTAATGCATAGGTTGATTTTAGCTGGTTTGGAATACCTTCAAAATTTTTAATTTTTTTAAAATTGTTTTTATATGTTAATATTAAAAATAAAATTTTAAAAACTAATAAAATTTTTATTTAAAAACATTTTCAATAAAAAATTATTTTAAAAAACAATCATCACTATAATATCAAACACGCTCGAGTTCAACACGACAACCATGGTTCAATGTGAGATTTTCAACATCAATATCACAGCCAAACAAGCTAGGACATAACTACCAAGCTTTAGTAGTACAGACACAATATTGTTGAGCCATTTTTGGAAAACCTAATGACCTATTAGCTTGGACTTTTGGAGGGGAAGGTTGGATTGATGATGAATGAAAACGAAAGTTGTAGCTGATAAAATTCCTTGTGGGATAAGTGTTCTTGAATGCCAAAAAGCTACATGTTTCTACTTATTTGGCTTTACCTATTTGTATAGAGTTATCTCTCTTGTAATATTGACATCTTTTGAAAACACGGTGCAAATTGCGTTTCATAAAAATTTAATTTATTTTTATATATTTTTGATAGTTTTGATTCGCTAATCTCAAAAATAATTTTTTTAAAAATATTATTTTGATGCATTTCGGCACAAAAAGCACTTTGAAAAGTAGCCGCAACCCTACTTCCAAACAGGCAGGGATCGGAGAGAAAAAAAACTCACTATATTTTATAAATTTCTTTAAATTAAATATGTGTGAGGTGATCAATAAAAATTACAAAAACAGAGACGGCACAGAGAATTGAGAAAGAAAATCCACTGAAAAATATCCATCTATAAGAATTTTTAAACAATTTCATCTATAAGAATTTTTCATAATTATCTAAGTTTATGTGTGCACTTAATTAGTATATTAAAACGCCGATACAAATAATAAAAACAATTCGCTAAGTTCAAATATAATGATCCAATAAACAATTTTATTTATTTTAACTAGGATAAATGCTGCCATGAAGTCAACATTAATATTTTTTTAAAAAAATAAAATAACTTTATTTTAAATTATTGATCCATGATATGCCCCGCGGGTTAGATTTTTTTTTAACTTAAAAAATATTCATGAATTAATAATGTATTTTATAATAGAAAAAAAATTTAAAACATGTGAAAAATGACTTGATATGACTTGGTCAACTTATAATTTTAAAAATAACTTAAACGGCTATTAAAAATACGGTTTGACAAAAACAAATTAAGACAATATCTTTTTTTTTTAATTGCAACGATAACATATTAGATCAACATGGATCATGAAATCGCAATAACTTCATATAAAGTAAATTGAAACAAATTATTAATCTAATATTGAATGGTAAAATTAAAAAAAACAATTAAAACAAGAAAAAAATGATTCAAGTCAACTCGGATTAACCGACTAAACTCGTGATTAGTGTCATGACCGAGATAACCTCATAAAAAGCAAACTGAAACAAATTATGAAGTTTAATTCTCAATCAACATAATGTTGTATGATGAAATTAAAAAAAATAATTAAAAAAAAAGCGGAAAAATGACACAAGTCAATCCGGTTATCTCGTCAAAACCACAATGTAGATTATGAGACCATGATAATCTTATAGAAAGCAAATTAAAATAAATTATAAAATTTAATTTCCAATCAACTCAATATTAAAATACAAAACAAGAAAAAATTAACTAAAAAATAACAAAAAAAAATCAAAGTTAAGTGAATTAATTTCTCAAACATATCAGCTGAATCAAGTCATTAGAATAATCCCATAAAAAATAATAAAAATATAATTATACAATTCAATCATTTATAGATTTAATATTAAATAATAAAATTTAAAAAAAATTCTTTTTTTTAGACACTGTTTCAGTAAACACTGTTTTAGGAGGAAGGGAACAACACCATCCTTTGTTAGTGGTTGTAATAATAATAATAATAATAATAATAATAATAAAGGGTAGAAGTGAGAATAAAAGGAAGCTGATAAGAATTCCCCGGAATGATTAGATGCACGAGGCAGTAAAAGTGGTCCTCACCATATGATCAGTACGGTTTCAACATTTTTACCAACCGCCCGCAAGCCTCCGATCCCACTCTATTCTACACCGCATGCGTAATACGCACCCTAAACATCCAATGTGTTTACGTGTCGGGATCTCAGTGGATATGCCCATTTCATGCCATGCCACGGGTTAGGTGCTGTGGGGTTCTCTCATTTTCTTCCCTGCCATGTCCTTGTCATCTTCAGCTAAGCCACGTAGACATGGGGCATATTATGTACCGTATCATTTAATACATGGGGCATATATATAACCGAAATTTCTAGAGTCTTCTACAAACAACAATCACAATACTCGTCTAATCATACTAAGTTTCATCACTCAACAATAATATTAACTTCTTATTTTTTGTAGTGTGTAGCATTATAATATTTCTATAGAATAAATATTTAAAACTAATTAGTTCACCACTTACATAATTTTCTTTTGAAAATAACTGTACAACAAAACTATAAACTAACTTAATAAGGAAAACTTTCTAAAATTACATCTTTAATGAAAGATAATTTAGATATTTCAATTTTTAAACACAAAAGTATATAATAACAAGGTATTAATTCTTCCAAATACATCATTTACTTAAGAAAAAGGAGACATGAGACTTGGGAAAGAGAATATAAAGTGAAAAAAAATACCCCGAGTTGTTTTTAGATTCAGGTACGAAGTTTAAATTTTGACGATGAATTTTTTTTAGGAGAGAAAATATAAAAACCTAGCTAAAATATAACTCGAGTGAAAATAAAAATAAATTTATTTTATTAATCCAAAAATAATTACAAGATAGAGTAAATAAAATAATTCTAAGAAATGTGAGGAGGCTAAAATTGAATAAAAAAAAAGGTGTTATGTTATAAATTTATAAAAAAAGAGGATTAGTAGGGTAAAAAGAAAAATATAAAAAATATAAAGGGCCGGCGTGCAAGTAGAACAAAAATTAAACTATAAATAACCTATTTCTTCTTTCTTCGACTAACGGTTTGAATAGAGAGAGAGAGAGAGAAAGAGAGAGAGAGAGAGAGGTTTTAATTGATTTTTCTACTTAATTGCTTGCAAAATACATCAAAAGAGTTGTCCTAAAGATGATTAAAACCTAGTTAGTTAATCAAGAGAAGTGATTTTAGTACTGAAGGGTTGTTTTGAAGAAGATTACGAGCTAGGGTTTTAAAGAGAACGAAAAGAGAAATCAGGTTTTTCTTGCAACCATTCCTTAAATCATCATTCAACTAATATAATAAGCATGTTCAAAGTGATTAATTGTTATTATTATATGTTTTAAAGAAGAAATTCAATTGTTGTTATTATGTAAAATTTGGGATTTGTAGTATTAGAGAGAGGCATGAAACATGTCATGGATCTTGACCAGATATGGAGACAAGACCAATTTGTAGGCTACAAGTCCAATTCTTTTGGTGACTTTAAAAGGTTGAATATATCTTGGTGCTAATTTTCCTTTCATACCAAATTTAACATTTATTTCCACGGGGTAACCTTCAAAAATACTTTATCACTAATACCAAATTCTAAAGGTCTCCTCATGTTATTTGCATAACTCTTTTGCCTATCTTGGATCATTTTCATCCCATCTTTATCTTTTATGAGGTAACCTGTACCAGTTTTGGTCCAATTTGCTGCTTATCCCCCACCTCTTTCTAGCACACTAGCATTCGATATCTTTTACCATAAAAGGCTTTGTAGGGAGTCATTCATATTGTGGTTTGGTAGCTATTGTTGTAGGTGAACTCCACTAACAACAGATGATCTTCCCAACTTCCTCCGAACTCCAATATACAAACTCTTAACAAGTCTTATAATATACGAATGGTTCTCTCAGATTGACCATCAATCTAAGAATGAAAAGTTGTGCTTAGATTCAACCTTGTTCCTAAAGTCTACTAAACACTTGGCCACAAACAGGAGATAAACCTATGGTCTCGATCTGAAACTATCGACATAGGCATTCTGTGTAACCTCACAACTTTATTCGTATGTAATTTTTCCACTGAGTTTGTCATTCTCATTGGAAAAAAAGTGTAGATTTGGTCAATCGGTCGACGATGACCCAAACAACATCACCTTTTTCCTTTAGGTAACCTTGATACAAAGTCCATCGTGATGTTTTACCACTTTCACTCGGGTATCAGTAGTGGTTGCAAAACCCTGGCTAGTTTCTAGTGTTCCACTTTTACCTATTGATATATCCTACACTTTTTCACATATTCAACCATCTCTTTCTTCATATTCGACCACCGATAAAATTCTTTAAAATCTAGGAATATTTTAGTACTCACATGGTGTGTTGTGAGCCTCAATTCATTGGCCTTTTGTAGAATTTTTTTTTTAATGTTTCGTCACCTAACAAGTATATTCGTCTTCTGAGGACTATCATTCCATCTTTTAGAATCTGGTATGACGTCTCAACTCCTAACTTCACTTTGTCTTTATCCTACCAACCTCAACATCTTTTTGTTGAGCCTTAAGCACTCTATCCCGGAGCATCGTCCTTACTTTTAACTAATCTATCAAAGACTCTAGGCTCTGCCTCTATTTAAACACCAATCTTTCTCAACTTTAATAATTCCCTTTCATCCTAATTATCTCATTGAGCTTTTACTACTTTATTTTTGCAATTAAGAGCGTTTGCAGTAAATTTTTCTTTCCCTGAATGGTATTTCATTAGACAATCATAATCCTTGAATAATTCCACCTAACATCTTTGCCGCATATTCAATTCCTTCTAAGTTATTAGATATCTCAAGCTCTTATGATTCGTAAATATCTAAACTCGAGACTCATATAAATAGTGCCCTCCAAACTCTCAAAACAAACACTACAACAACTAATTCTAAATCATACAACGAGTAATTGATCTCATGGGCCTTTAACTATCTTGAGGCGTAAGCAACCACTTTATCGTATTGCATCAATACACAACCTAAACTCTTCTTCGATGCATCACCATAAACCATTAATCCCTCTGTTCTTGAAGGAATTGTTAATATAGGTGTAGTAAGAAGCCTTTTTTTAAAAAAAAACTCTTGGAAGCTTTCTTCACATTCTTTTATCCGTTTCCAATTTGCCTCATTCCGGGTTAGTTAGGTCATGAGAATAACTATGGTGGAGAACCCTTAGATAAATTTTCGATAACTCTCTGCTAATCCAAGAAAATTACGAATCTTAGTGACATTTATAGATCTTTTCCATTTCAATACTGCCTCAACTTTTATAGGATCCACTGATATTCTTTCAGCTGATCTAACATGTCCAAGGAAAATCACTTATTTCAACCAGAACTCACATTTGCTAAGTTTGGCATACAACTGATGTTCCCTCAATGTCAATAATACTTAGCCTCAAATGTCATTCATGCTTCAAGTACGAGTTTAAATAAACCAAGATGTTATCTATGAATACTACTACAAACTTATCTAAGTATGGTTGAAAGACCCGATTCATCAAGTCTACAAACACTGCCAGTGTGTTTGTTAACCCAAATGACATTATCAAGAACTCGCAATGCCTATAACGAGTTTTGAATGCAGTCTTAGCTACATATATATAATTGATTCTCAACTGATTGTATCTTGATATTAGGTTTATTTTTGAAAACATCATGGCCCTCTTAAGTTGATCAAACAAATTATATATATGCGGAAACATATATTTGTTCTTCACCGTTACCCTATTCAATTGTTTATAATCTATACAGAGTCTAAATGTTTTGTCTTTTTTTGTTTACAAACAACATTGGAGCTCCTTAGGGTGAATTACTCGGACGTATGAATCGTTTATCTAGTAATTCATGTAATTGAATCTCCAGCTCTGCTAACTCGGCTGGCACCATCCGATATAATGATTGGGCTATCAGAGACATACCGAGTATCACATCAATAATGACTTCTACTTCCTTCTCTAGAGGTACTCCCGACAACTTATCCGGGAATACATTGGGAAATTCTCTCATTATTGGAACATTCAACAATTGAATTTCTCCCCCTTTTGTCTCTAAAATATACTCAAGGTAAGCTTTACACCACTTCTTCATCATCTTCTTTATGGTCATAGCCGGGATAATACAATTTTTCTACCGTCGGGTCCTTAGAGAGTTATTGTTTTCACGAAAAAGTCCATTCGAGCCTTATTCATACCTAGGCAGTCCATACCTAAGATGACATCAAAGTCATGTAACTCTGGTGGTAATAGATTCACTCTTAACTCACACTCATTTATGTTAACCTGAACCTCTTATACATGTAATCAATATTCATAGTTTTACCTAATAGAGTGTTTATAACAAATCCATTATCTATTTTACAAGGATTTTTTTTCCATCTTTCCTATAAGTTTACTCGCAACAAATGAGTGTGTGGCTTCCGGATCAAATAATACATGAACAAACATGAAATTTAACTGTAATGTAAATGTGAAAATCTTGGGGCTTGTTTGTTTTTGCGTTTTAAAAACGTTTTAGAAAAAAATTGATTTTTTTATTTTTTTAACTTTAAATTAATATTTATTTGATGTTTTCAGATTATTTTGATGTGTTAATGTCTAAAATAATTTTTAAAATATATAAAAAAATATTATTTAAAAATATTTTCAAATAAAAAATATTTTAAAAAATAATATCTATTACTCTTCCCATCACGTAGTCGATATAGCTGATATCTTACATTGATTTACAAGAAAGAGAAAATCTTGAAAAATACAAAACAAAGAAAAAGAATACCAAGTGGATAAAATAAATCACAATAATAATTAATAGTATTAAGTAATGAATAATTAAATAATCTTTTATCTCTCCAATGATAAATTGTTTTATGTTATATTTCTCTCCTCCCTGTACTTTGTATGCTTTTCCTATTATATTACACCACACCTCTCTGTTTGTTTTCTTGCTTGGCCCTTCAACCTGCTCCTCCTCTCCTTAACCAAAGGAAGAAACCCCTTAACCAAAGGAAGAAAGAAAGAGAGCAGAAACCAACCTGAGAGTGATTCCAAATTCTCCAATTCACAACTTCTGCATTTCACTTCAGATTTTGCAGAAACGTTAGTTTTCTTCTCATCTCCAATTTTTCGAAAACCAAATGGGATTTTTATGAAGTTCTCTCAAGAAAAATCACTTCAGATTTTGCAGAAACGTTACTTTTCTTTATTTTTCAAATTCTAAAATGGGTTTTGCTGAAAATAATCTATAGTATTCATCTTAAGCATGAAAAGTTTTTCACCTTCCTAAATACTGAGAAAGTTTGAGCTTTTTACTTTGATGGATTCGAATCCAAAGATGAGAAAGGAATTTCTTGACTCAACAAGATCATCTCTATTTCCAGATGAAGTACTGGAACGAGTTCTTTCACTCTTGAAATCACACAAAGATCGTAGCGCAGTCTCTTTAGTATGCAAGGATTGGTACAACGCAGAGAGCTGGTCAAGAACTCATGTTTTTATAGGAAACTGTTATTCAGTCTCTCCTGAAATTGTTGCACGTAGATTCCCAAGAATTAAGAGTGTGACTCTCAAAGGGAAGCCGAGATTTTCTGATTTTAATCTGGTCCCTGAAAACTGGGGAGCTGATGTTCATCCTTGGCTTGTAGTTTTTGCTGCAAAGTATCCCTTTTTGGAAGAGTTAAGGCTTAAGAGAATGGCTGTTAGCGATGAAAGTTTGGAGTTTTTGGCTCTTAATTTTCCTAATTTCAAGGTTCTTTCTCTTTTGAGCTGTGATGGGTTTAGTACTGATGGGCTTGCTGCTATTGCCACTCATTGCAAGTAAGGATTTTGTCAGTTACTTACATTGCTTGTTTGTCTTAAAATCTTGTGTTTTTGTTGTTTTATCCTTTCCTGTCCTGGGTTAGATCTAAAACAAGCAGTGAGTGATTGATTCAGTTTTAGATCAAGTAATAAACTTTCTGTATTTTTTTGGTTTTGATTAATGGGTTTTGAAGTAACCTGGCTGTTTCTGGTTATGCTTGTTGGTGACTGGTTTAAGAGTTTAAACAGTAAAAGAAGTGGTTCTACTGTTGTTTGTTTACTTTCTTTTTCTAATTTATGTTTTCTTTTTCTTGATGTGACTTCTGACCTATTAATGATGATTTAATGGATCATGGCATGTAATTGATGTCATTCTCCGCAAAGAAAAATAAAACCCTTTTTCTAATCTACTGTAGAAATTGTAATTTTTTATGTGTTACATTTTCTGGACTGTGCGGTCAAATATTTCATGGAAGATAGTGTTGCTAACTGGCGGGGGTTTGATAAATAGATACAATTAATAATGGTGTTCTAGGTTGGGTGCTTGCTAGCTTAGATGGTGAAGTTATTTGTTGTTGTGTCAAGTAACCTGAGATCGGATTGTACTCAACATGACTTGGGAGGATCAAGGGAGGAGAAGAGTTATCCTGTTGGTTAAACAAAAAAAGGGAAAAAAGAAACAAGAAGAAAAGTATAGTTGTTACAAACTCAATGTTTTTCCACAATTATCACTGATACATTTCAGGTTTCTCGAGTCTCATAACTGGTTTTGCTGTCCATGAGTTCTTTGTATTTCGTTGAATTCTTAATAGATCTAATGATTAATCAGAAATATACTGGGAAGCTGCAAGGCAAATGCATTTGTCTTTGGATGGGAAGAATTTACCTGAAAAGTAGTTTATGTAAATAGAAGTTGGTTCTGCTTTTTCATCTCTTTTGTCCTGTGCTTTGTTTCTCTTTTCTTGATGTGACATTTTACCTGTTAGATGTGCATTTACTTGATGTCATAGTATTGTTGTCAACTTGTAGCCCCCCTGCTCAAATGCACCTTTTTTACGGGTTGTTGGTTTAGATAGTGATGACCATGGAAAATGCTGAATGGTTGTCAAGATACTACAATGTTTTCTGGGTGGTACTGATACATCATCCATCTTTGGTTTTGCCCCATCGTCTAGTAAAATTATTATGTCTGTCAATATCTGCTTGGGCTCAGATGCTTTGTAATTAGAAAGGAGTGGAATAAATGAAAAGGCCGTGTCCAGAATATTGGCATAAAAGAATTTTGGATTTTATGCAACTATGGAGTTTGTGGGTTTCATTCACTGAACCTTAAGCCCTGTTGATCCAGACTTATTTGCTATCTGTGATTTAGCCTGTTATTTGATTGATGGTGCTCCTGGAAGTGGTTTCTTTCATGAGAATCATATCATAGGAGTCCAGTGGAGATGTGCTGGAAACTTGACTTTAACTTGAGAATGGAGATGTAGTAATATTGATTATAGCAAAGGTTGAAATTCCTAAAAAATTATGTCCCTATAACAATATATAATTATGCACCATGCTTTTGTAGTGAGCACTTGATATAACTAGCACATTATGTGATGATGTATCCTTTTCCTAGCCAATTTTTATAAATTATTTCATCGATCTGGTTTCACTGTGCTGTTTTGCATATTAGATTAGTTGGCCATCAGGTATAGCTGCAACTATTATCCTTCAACGTATTCATCTTAGTTTACTGTAACGTGAAACCTTATCTTGTACTTGCATGGGTTAAAAAGGTACGTCTAATGATGGGAAAAAGGTGTTTTATTGTATATGCAACTGCTAATTTTTTTCCCTTTCTTGATGTTACTGAGCATTCTTTTGCTGGTTAATAAACCCTTAATTTTATGATTTATGATTTCTATTGTGCTTTGGACGACTATGTGTTATATCTGTTGTTATATTATTTTTCACTTGCTTAAGAAAACTTTTGACTTCTTTCTTGTTGCAGGAATTTGACTCAACTTGATATACAAGAGAATGGCATTGATGACAAGAGTGGCAACTGGTTAAGCTGCTTCCCTGAAAACTTCACATCATTGGAAGTACTAAACTTTGCCAACTTGAACACTGATGTCAATTTTGATGCACTTGAGAGGCTTGTAAGTCGGTGCAAATCACTGAAGGTTCTGAAGGCCAACAAAAGTATTTCCTTGGAACACCTACAAAGGATGCTGGTTTGTGCTCCACAGTTAACAGAGCTTGGTACTGGTTCATTCATGCCAGAGCTTACAGCTCGCCAGTACGCTGAGCTTGGAAGTTCATTTAACCAGTTGAAGAATTTAAATACCCTTTCTGGTTTATGGGAGGCAACAGCACCATACTTACCAGTTCTCTATCCTGCCTGTACAAACTTGACTTTCTTAAACTTGAGCTATGCCTTTCTGCAAAGTATTGAACTTGCGAGTCTTCTTTGTCAATGTCCACGTCTTCGACGCCTCTGGGTATGGATCTTTGTTTTTCTTAATCTTTCCCATCAGTTTCATTCTTGGAAACCAATCAATTAACTTTTACATGAATAATTTATTTAATCATCTTCACTTACAAGTTTTTCATGGCATAGAGCCTTAGATTTCTGACTTTATTGTTCAACTCTACTTAGGGATGATATACTTTCTCTGGTTAATTAATAACACTGATATATTTAGACTCCTTTTGCACAATGGATATTATCAAACTCTCAACCTTTAATTTCTGATATTTTGTTCGTTAATTTGCTCAGAATTGATTCATCTGATGCTCCTTTTGTTTCAAATGTGTTGTGCGGTATAAAACTTCTGATTTTGTATTTTTCCTGTATAATGTTACTATTTATATTGAACAGTTTTATACATCAAGTTGCCTATGTTTATATTCACCATCTACTTTAATAATGACTGCATATGTATGGATAGTTGTATTCTTTGCATTAACATGACATACACTCAATTATTGGATCAGGATATTCTTCAGTATCTTTGATACAAGGAAGAATGTTTCACAAATTTGTGATAGAGAAAAAGAAAATGTGGCTGTGCATGAGTTTCACCCTTTGTTTAAATTAATTCACAGAGCTGCTAAGGCTATCATGAAATTAAGCAATAAAGAGAACTTGTCATAGAGTTATGGGAGGACCTGATCCCCATACAATAAAATAGCATGTGGAGCCTAAACACAGGGTTCTAGTGCTAAGAGGCAAATCTTCAAATGTTAGAAAGTCAGAGGGCAACATTTCGAATCAAATAGGGTAGCACCCTTTCATTTGCAGCCCCCAACAAAAAAAAGAAAAAAAGAAGCTCAACTGTCAATTGCAGTTAATCACACCAAAACATGGAGTCCTAGTCTCTAGATGATTGACTTTTGGAGACTTATTCATATCATTAATGCAGGTCTTGGACACTGTGGGGGACAAAGGTTTAGAGGCTGTTGGATCTAACTGTCCATTGCTTGAGGAGCTCCGTGTCTTCCCTGCAGATCCCTTTGATGAGGAAGTTATCCATGGGGTGACTGAAGCTGGGTTTCTTGCTGTGTCTTACGGATGTCGGAGACTCCACTATGTTCTCTACTTTTGCAGGCAGATGACTAATGCTGCAGTAGCCACCATTGTGCAGAACTGCCCAGATTTCACCCACTTCCGTCTCTGCATAATGAATCCAGGCCAACCAGATTACTTGACAAACGAATCCATGGATGAAGCTTTTGGGGCGGTAGTGAGGACATGCACTAAACTACAGAGGCTTTCTGTTTCAGGTCTCTTGACTGACCTGACATTCGAGTATATTGGGCAGTATGCCAAAAATCTGGAAACTCTGTCAGTGGCTTTTGCTGGCAGTAGTGATAGGGGGATGCAGTGCATGCTGGAAGGTTGTCCAAAGTTGAGGAAACTTGAGATAAGGGACTGCCCATTTGGAAATGCAGCACTTCTTTCAGGTTTGGAGAAATACGAGTCAATGAGGTCACTTTGGATGTCAGCCTGCAATGTGACAATGAATGGCTGTCGGGTATTGGCAAGGGAGATGCCCAGATTGAATGTAGAGGTAATGAAAGAGGATGGGAGTGATGATTCTCAGGCTGATAAAGTTTATGTTTATCGTTCTGTTGTGGGACCAAGAAGAGATGCCCCGCCTTGTGTACTGACTCTCTCAGGTTTATAAAATATGCAGGTAATCTCTCTCTCTCTCTCACACACACACACAAAAAAGAAAAAAGAAGGAATTCAACTATATAGTGTGCTAGTGGCACCGTTGGCTACTGATGTGCCTCCTTTCTTTCAGTAGGTTGAGGTCCCATTTGATGGCTTGTTTTTAGCATTTTGATCAGAAATAGTGATGTCTTGCTCCTGAATCTGGTTGAGTGAAACTATTTACCTGGAAATTGTTGCTTAATTCTTGAGTAATGTGGTATTGTTATGTATGTTGGTAAAAACCTTTTCCTCCCATATCAATGATCCTGTGCTGTAGGGTCACTGGTGTACGTGGTGTTAAGTTTCTGTTATTCTTCTTCCATCAACCTATCAGGGTTCTGAATTTTCTGGAGTTTTTGGATTCTTGAAGCTCTGTTGTGTCAATAATCTCACTGGCCATTTCTGTATCATCACAGGATCTCGTTCAGACAACATGAGAAGCCACAGCATGCAGGGATTAGGATGCAGTTCATGCAGCTGAATGACTTAGATGGTTAACAAGAAGAGGATGGACAACATTGAAACTTGGAAGCTAAATATACTACATACAAAGCTTATGCATCAATAATCTCCATGGCTACATGCAAGTTCTCTTTATCTACTTGATATCCTGAAGAGCGAGTTTGCTAGGTTTCCTATGCAGAAGTGGATGAAGCAGCCGTTGTAATGGGTCGCTAACGAACCAAAATCCATCCCCACTATGCAATGCCATCTTGGCCCTGTCAAAGTCCTGCAAAAACAGGAAGCACCAGGACATATCACGTTTTCAAATTTGCTTTCCTCAATTATTCGATTCTCAATATCATCTAGTTATGTTCAGGAGGTTACCTTTATGAAGCGGGCAATATCTGTAGACTCGGTGACATCAAATATATCGAGTGCCCTTGCTAAGTGCATCCTGCTGCATGGTTTGAAGCATGTCCACGTCGCCAACAATGGCTTTTGCCTTCTAACATGGTTGAATGATGTTCATACTTGGGATGTAATTCAAGCCTGAAATTGGGCTTCATTCAGGCAGGACTGGACTGAGATGGGCTGGATTTAGCAGGCTAGGTAACATACTCGTGGTAAATGCCCGGGAACATTGTGTCTCACGGACCCTAATTTACAAGCGAGCTTGTTTTCGTTTATAACCTGTTTTTTTATTTATTTATTTTTTCATGAATTGATTTTTCAAAAATATTTTAGATGATTTTAATGTAAAAAATATTTTTTTAAAACTATATTTTTTTAATTAAAAAATACTTTTTAAAATATTCGACTTACGATACATATACCCAGTGTGCTTGCACAATGCTATAAGATAGTATTTGAAGTCTAATTTTATGGCAGCTAAAATAGTTATTTAAATGAAAGATAGTGATTTAAATTTTAAAGAAAAATATATTTTGTTATAACACATTTAATTTTTTGTAATGATGGAATCATCTTTTTTATTAGTAGCATGTCTTTAAATAAAAATTAAAGAAAATTAAAATAAATATTAGTAAAATATCAATAATTAAAACCAAGGAGAAAAAAAAACGCATCTCTTCAATTGAAACTCCCTTTTTTTTATTCATGTATTTTTTATTTTGATAAAAACATTTTTTTATTAGAAATATCTTTTTTAAATAAAAAATTATTATAATCTGTAAAGCAAGTTTCGAAAAAAAAAAACCCCATGACTTGATAATTTTTACATGATCGTAAGAAAAAAAATAATCTACAAAATTATAAAAAAACTACAATAGAAAAATAATAAAATAAATATTTTATTCTCATTGAAAACAATTTTAAAAAATGTTCTTAGAAATAATTATATACTGGCCTGACAAGAAATCCATGCACAATCTTGAATGTTTTGATAGCAATTCAAGAGTTCTATGGCTCAATTGTCTTATAATTTCTTTGTTGTTGCGAATTTGGTACAGAGCCAATTCATGCAACTTGCGAGCCACTGTGTTTAATTAAGATCTCGTGCTCTTATGACTCTCCTTTCAGCCATTAACATTCTGGCAAGCTGTCTCGTTCAAGCAAGAAGCTAATGATAGCCATATCAGTCTTCTGGCCAAGATTTATTTCCATGCTTGATGCCATGAGGTCACGTCATTTTCTTGCTGGGGCAAGCTGTAAGAAACAAGCCACTCCACCAGTCTTTTTCGTAATTAACAGTACAGATAGTGAAAGCCGATCGAGCTCTAAGATTTTCATCATCATGAGAGAGATTTGCAGACCATAAACCTCAAGCTTTTTGTAGTTAGAAACCATTCCTGATTTGTGTGTGAACCGAGCCAAACCCGTTTCAACCGGTTTTTGTTATAAAAAATTGAATCGAACCGAATCGAAACCGGTCGGTTTGAATCGGTTTCAGTTTTTTTTAAAATTTTTTTTCCAATTTAGTTACTTTTTTTTATATAAAAACCGAACCAAAAATGATTATCCCTACTTTAACTATATTGTTAAGAACTATCATTTAAAAGAATTTGAAAAATTTAAAGAATTTACAAGATTATTTGCTATTTATTGAATATGCATATAATATAAATGTTCATACTATTACTAATTATTCTCATTGTAAAATTATTTATGATTTTGATTTCAATAATTATTATTATTAGTATATATGTGGAGTTTTTGCTCATATTTTTTTATTTTTTATTGAACTACTTTGATTTATTAAAGAATTGACCGAACTTTATAGTTTTATCATTATATCAAGCTCAAAGTTTGAATTTAACTATTTTAGAGAGGACTGATTTGATTATCTTTGTATCACAAGTTTGCATCATTTAGTAAATCCCAATATGTTCATAAAAACTTAATTGTAGTTGGTGATTAACAAGGCTAATCACATTGTACACGTGCTAGCTTTGCTTTCACTTTGAGTTGCGTTATTTATTCTTACATAAAGAAAAGAAAAGAAAGGAGTTGTCAATGGCTTTGGCATGAATGTCTAGTTAGCTAAACCACCACATAACCACTAGACTTTTTAAAGAGTTAGCTCCACGGTTGTAGTGCTTAAAACTTCTTAGTCAAATGGAAGGGGTCCGACCGTCCGAGGAAGAGATTAGGACTGTATTATTTTGGGAAGGCCATTTTCAGTGCTAATGGCTTGATTTAGTGGACCACATAACGTCCAGACACAGATTTTTAAATCTTAATATTAATATAGTTTTAGGTTAAGTACTCAACACCCACATAAACCAAGAAACTTAAGCAATGCTTTATACAATGCATCCTCCTTAATTAGAGGGTTTTGTCTCTAAATTGTCCTGTTTGATTATTGAAGTTCTTGAGAGATTAATTTAAAATCTCGGATCTTTAACCTCATTGTTTGGGCCATTTTGTTGTTTTAATCACTAATGTAGATGAACTTAAAAAAAAATTTGATGTGTGTATCTTTCTCTTCGAAGCCAAGGTAGATTGTACCTATGCTAGCTTGTGTGTTAAATTTCACTTCTTTTCCACTCAAAGTTCTGTCTAAAGATACCACTCTTTGCTTTGGCACACAAACCCCATTTGCACCTAACATAGCAATAGTGCATTAATCAACCAAAACACCATTGCTTCGAGGGCTCGTGCTAGCTAGGCTCACAACAGCCCTGTAATGTCCAACAATAAATTATACCATCTTCCAGCTAACAAAAAAAGTGACCAGCTAGCACTAGTCAATGATCGTCCTATGATCTGTTTGAATTCTCAAAAACTAAAGTGTAAATTTTACAGATTAATGTAAATACAATGAAGAACCACCACCATGTGCAGGTCAAGTTATACTGTGAATTGATGAAGGCAACGAACATCTTCTTATGGAGTCACTCAGGCAGCACATTGGCCTACAAACAGAGAGTCAAATTCTGAAGACAGTCAAGAAAGGATCAAGGCCTTCTTTTGCCACGTGAAAAACTTTTTCGGAGAGATTAAAAACTAGAGCCAATACATCCAAAACACTCCGCATAAATCATACTCAATTGTGGAAAGTTAAATGTAAAATAATAGATCCGTGACAAGGAAAACAGTGGATAATCTTGTCATGCACTAAGACAGGATCTGTACAACATTAGACACCTAATCATGTCATGGGTCAATTTGTTCACTTGTCATCTTCCTGGTTTTTTAATGTGCATGATCCTCGAGCTTTCTTTGAAAAACTCCCATCAATCCCTCTAAAGCTTGTCCCTCAAGTTAATTTGCGTAAAGGGAAATATCCTTTGCGTTTTCTTTAGCAATATTGATGTGGACTAGAGTAGGTTTTGGCCCTTTTCCTTAGCTCCTCTCACCATCAATCCCTCACACAAAAGATTAGAAAAGAACACTAGCTAGCGCCTTTCTCTCTCGATGGTTTTATTTGTAGCTTCATCTCCATTTCCTCTTGGAAAGGTGGCTGCTAGCTCAAGTCATCCACCATAGGGCTTCACATGGTGGGGTGGGGTGTTTGTTATCTCCATTCTTGGAGAAATGAGAGCTTCTCCTTTTCTTCTTTTCACCTAATATCGAAGGTGATGTCCATATTAAGAGCTGTGGTCCATAAGGTTTTTGTTTTCTCTCACCATTGTCTCTTCCCTTTGCTATCAAGAGCATGTTGGAGGGTTAGGAGTAAATTTAATTAGCTCCTCTCCTAATCATGGATATATAAATAAACCGAAACTCTCTCCATGGATGAAATTTGGGAGAAGCAAGCCAAAATATTACCGAAAATACTTTAATTTCTTCTTTCTAAATAGTGAGAAAATCTCACCATCATCATTATTTTTTAAAATAATTTTATGAATTAATACCCCAACTCTTCAAATTGAAATCTCTCTCGAGGACAATATACTGTATGGTGGGGGTGGAAAGCAGCGGTTAAATAATTAATATAACCTATGCTATAAAGTGCAAGAAAAGAATAATTAAGAAATACACGTGTGATGTATTATTGTCTTGCATTTACTACACTTTATTATATATATATATATATATATATATATATATATATATATATATATATATATATATATATATATATATATCTCCACATAGGCGAAGAGAATCAAGAACCGATGAAATAATAAAATATGGGAAGAGCTAACGAGTGTTCTTGAAACACATGCTTAGCATCATCTGTGTATATGAATTAAATCTCATTAATTTATTGTTGATTATTTTAAAGAATAAAAATCAAATGTTCAACTAAAAATAAATGGTATTAATGAAATATATGGTAATGTTTTTAAATGTATATTTTTTTTAAATAAACATATTAATATCATCAAATAACTCTTAACAAATATATCGAAACCACCAAATTAGAATAACAGTTGAAATAAAATTATATTTGATAATAATTAAGTTACAAGATAAAATAGTTATTTTTATATCATATTTGATTTACAATGAATTAAACATAATAAAACAACTTTATAAATACACCTTGGCATAACCCACCAATGGAAGTAACTAACTCACCCTGTGACCATCTCCCATTTCTGATATCTCTCCCCAACTTCCAACAGACTCCACAGTCAACACAGCAGAAACCCCATTTCCCCCCTCTAAAATGACAAAATGCCCTTCCAACCTTGATGACAGTCATGTAATTTGCAAATGAACAACCAAAGCATCTAGTTAGCAACACAATTCAGTTTCAACTTCACAACTTTAAAGTCGGAAGATAGACAGCTAGATATCATTGCTACATGGAGAGATATGCAGGCTCACACTCTATCTATCTCTATCTTAAAAAAGATTTCACCGCTTAGATTCCTCCCTTGATAGGTAGGTAGATTCCAAATGGGGTTGTTGCAAAATCATTTATAAACAAAAAACTTGGGAAAAGAAAGTTCAAAAACAAGACCAGATCTTTCCAATGTGCGGTCTCAGGCAAGCTATTGAGGTTATTTCTTCTTTGATCTCCTACTCTCATCCAATTAAAGTTTTTGCCGTGAAATGGCAACAGATTAGAAACAAGCTAGAAGAGCTATGCTCAAGCCTAACTGCCCTAGAGAATTGTGATTCAATCCAGAATCCGATACTTTCAGGCATGATATCTGCTATCCTAGCCTCTGCTAGTGACTGCTATGATCTTGCTAGAAGATGTGTGGATCTTTCGTACAGTGGCAAGCTCTTGATGCAGAGTGATTTGGATGTAATGGTTGCAAAGTTTGAGAGACATGTAAAGAATCTATTTGGGATTTGTACTGCAGGCATTTTGACTCAGGGTTTGGCCATTGTTGTGTCGAGGCCTGGTGTCAATGCTTGCAAAGATGATATGAGGTTTTACTTTAGAGATCTGTTGACAAGAATGAAAATTGGTGACTTGGAAATGAAGAGACAGGCTTTGCTCAATTTGTATGATGTTGTTGTTGAAGATGATAAGTATGTGAAGATACTTGTCGAAGTTGGTGACATAGTGAATATACTGGTTTGTCTTCTTGATTCAGTGGAATTGGAAATTCAACAAGAGGCTGCGAAGGTCGTGTCAGTGATTTCGGGCTTTGATTCCTACAAATCTGTTTTGATTGGAGCTGGGATTATAGGGCCTTTGATCAGGGTTTTGGAGAGTGGCAGTGAAATAAGCAAGGAGGGTGCTGCAAGAAGCTTGCAAAAATTAACTGAGAATTCTGATAATGCTTGGTCAGTTTCAGCTTATGGGGGTGTGACAGCTCTATTGAAAATATGTACTAGTGCTGATTCTAGAACAGCACTTGTTTGCCCTGCTTGTGGGGTATTGAGAAATCTTGTTGGTGTTGATGAAATAAAGAGATTTATGATTGAAGAAGGTGCAGTGCCCACATTAATCAAGCTGGCAAGATCAAAAGATGAAGCTGTGCAGATAAGTTCGATCGAGTTCCTTCAAAATATTGCATCTGTAGACGAATCAGTGAGGCAATTGGTGGCCAGAGAAGGTGGAATTCGGGCATTAGTACGCGTTTTTGATCCGAAAAGCGCATGTACTTCAAAATCTCGAGAGATGGCATTATGGGCAATTGAGAATCTATGTTTCTCTTCAGCTGGTTATATCATTATGTTGATGAATTATGGTTTTATGGATCAGCTTCTTTTCTTTCTTCGAAATGGAGATGTTTCGGTTAAAGAATTGGCACTGAAAGCAGCATTTAGGCTCTGTGGAAAATCAGAGGAAACTAAAAAGGCAATGGGGGATGCTGGATTTATGTCAGAGCTTGTTAAGTTTCTTGATGCAAAATCATTTGAAATTAGAGAAATGGCAGCTGTGGCACTCTTCAGCTTAGTTTCCGTGCCTAAAAACCGTAAAAGATTCGTGCAGGACGATCGCAATGTGGGCTTTCTTCTTCAATTGCTTGACCAAGAAGAGGCAACTTCAGGTAGCAAAAAGTTACTGATCTCTATATTATTGTCCTTAACAAGTTGCAATAGTGGAAGAAAAAAGATTGCTAGTTCTGGTTATTTGAAGAACATAGAAAAACTTGCAGAAGCTGAAGTTTCTGATGCTAAAAGACTTGTCAGGAAGCTCTCCACAAATAGATTCCGTAGCATATTAAATGTAATCTGGCATTCTTGATTGTGATTCTCTTTCTTTCACTGTATATCTAAAAGAGTGGTTTCAAAGTTTTTTCTTCTTCTCTTAGTTCTTAATCTCATTTACAAGTCTTCATCTCTGTTTCTTTTATCTGCAAAAACAGCTTTAGAGCAGCTTATAAATGTTCTGGCATTGTTGATTTGCAGTCACAGTTGATATTAATTGAATAAATTATTAAAAACAGGATGTAATTACAGTTATTTAAGATATAGAAATGATATCTACGTTACAATTTTTTTTTGTAAGCATTTGTGATGAAGCACACATGGGAATGGCAGGAAACCCAGAGAGGCATTGAACAGTTCCTATCAAATTTCGTCCATCTAACCATGATGGACACCAAAGACAGTGATGGATGAATTGCTCGACCTATTTGCGTTTGTCTTTTCCCATCCCTTACTTGTTATGGCACTTTCGTATGAAAAGACATTTTATAATGTTTTGAGCTTATGCTAAAATAAAAAAGGGTTAGTTTTAAGGGATCATATGACGCAGATATTGACCTATTATTTTGTTATTTTAATTTAATTTAATTTAATTTTTAAATATATTTTTTAATTTTAAATTGTTTTGCTGTCTTGATGTAAAAAATAAAAAAATAAAAATTATTTTAGTATATTTTTAAGTTAAAATTACTTTTAAAAACAATATATTTTACAAATACCTCCTTAAATGTAGTTTAAAAAAAATTAAATTTTAAGGCAACGTGATTTTAACAGCGATCCCAAACACGTTCTAAAAATATTTAGAAGTGTGATAATAGTTGCTTTTCAAAGTGTTTTTTTTACTAGAAAATACATTAAAATAATTTTTTATTTTTAATATCCACGAATCAAAATCATCTAAAAATATAAAAAATTATTAATTTAAAATAAATAAAAAATTTTCAAAATTTATCCTACCCTCTACTTGGAACGCAATGTTGGGATAGCAAAACTTTGCTAGCTTGATAGTAAGAGATGAGGACCACTGAAACCTTGTTTGAATCCATGGCAGGTTGTTGCTTATCGTTAGTATTGGGAATCAAAACATTGAATTTCATAAGCTCCACACTCTACCATGGAATGAATTTTCTTGTGGGCGTGAAAAAAAGTATCATTTGTAGACATGAACAGTCTTGTCTTCCACATCTCAAAGCAACCCAACCATCGTTGAGGCATAAATTTTGATGATTCTCTGGGCAGAGAAGCAATGTCTGATGGCTTTGTCTAATTAGGAAGTTAGGGAAGATGGTCCAGATGGGATTGATTTAAGTCGGGCCTTTTTGAAAGTGAAATGGACTGGTCCGACAACAAACCTAGGACTTCGTGTCTTGTCTGCCTTCCATCGTTTAGATGGGACTTTGGCTCCCTTTAGGAGGGTGTATTACTGTGTGGTTAAATTATAGTTATAAAATCATGGTTAAGAAATATTTATAGTTTTTTTTCAAATTTATTTTTTTAGATTTAACCTCTAAGGATCAAACTAAACAAGTGCTTATGATTTTATGATTGATTTATATGTTTAATGAGAATTTAGAATTTACTTCTTTATTTACTTTTTATAAATATAAATGAGTATATAGATAAAGACTAGCTAGGTACTAGTATCATGACGTGAGGTTTTTTGTGTGTTAATGGACTCAATAATCCCTCAACAAAATGAATCTAAATTTTTAATTTGAAAGGAATATAAAAGCTTAAAAAATAAAAAGACAAACACTAAAATTTGAGGTAAGAAAGACTATGTAAAATAATAAAAAAATATTCTCTTGAACTCTTCATTCATCCCTTTTTATAGTTGGTTTTGGAAGCTAAAAAGTTATGAATTCTGATATTAATCATAATTAATTTCAAAATTAATAAATTTTGATTAACTATCGTAAATCCATAATAAAAACTGAATATTATGATTATAAAACAAATGTTTTTTGAGTTGAAAAAACCTGTTAAGGTTTCGTTGAAAAAATACAAGAAAAATTGATTAGATTCTTCCTTTTATGAGTTGGACAAAATAGTGGATTCGGGTGGAAGAAATAATTTTCCATGGACCAAATCCAAGCCCAATTTTTTTTTCTGAACACAAAAAAAATATTTAGAAATTGCTACTATATCTTCTAGTAGGAAAAAAAAACCATGTCGAGAATAATATGATGTGACCCGATCGACTTGGTGATTTCAAGAATAACTTGGATAATCGATAAAAACATAATTTGACCGAAGAAAATTCAAGATGAATATTTTTTTAAAAAAATATTGAGATGACAATATATTGGATAGAATTGAGTCAACCTTTCACGTTCACGACTTGGATTATGAAATCATGATAACCCTATAGAAAAAAAATTAAAATAAATTATGAACCCCAATTTTCAATCAACCTAATGTTGAAAGATGAAATTGAGAAAAAAAATAATTAAAAAAGGACACAAAAAACAACTAAAATCAACTCAGGTTAACCCGACAAACCCATAACCTGGGTCCTGAGACTATGATAACCTCATAGAAAATAAACCGAAATAAATTATGAAACCTAATCTCTAATCAATCCAATATTATAGGATGAAATTGAAAAAAATAACTTAAAAAAATAACCCAAGTCAACCGGATTAACCCTCCAAATCCACAACCAATTTCATAAGATCATGATAACCTTATAGAAAGCAAATTAAATTTTTTTAAAAAAACTTAATTCCCAACCAACCATATATTGAAGTATGAAACTAGAAAAAAAAAAGCCAATTAAAAAGAAAAAAACACATGAGTTAGTTCGCAAAACTCGCGTTTCGGGTCATGATACTAAATAAAACAACCTAATTTTAAAAAATAAAATAAAAAAAAGGTTAGATTGTTTAAGGGTTGAAAAAAAAACTAAACAATAAAATGTAAAAAAAAAAAATCCACAAAGCACTATACTTTGTACATGTGGCTACAATAATATTGTTGTTGTGAATAGCACAAATTATAAGAAATTGATGATTATTTAATGATAAAAAGATGAAATTGAAGAGAACAAGATTCAATAACTAAAAGAAAACAGAGCGTTGTGTCACTCCATAGTATTTCTGTCTAAAACTATAGGCGTGGGGCTACAGGAAAAATCTTAGTGTTTGTCTGTTAATAATAATGTTAATGGTAAATATGTAATCCTCCAACGTTAATCAATCAATTGCCTAAGGATCTTGTTCTTCAGCTGTTGCTAAGAGATTAAGATTGTGTTTCTTTTTCTGTTTGAAAAAAAAAATATTTTTTTATTTTTTAATGTTTTTATATCATTTTAATATTCAAATATCAAAAAATATTTTTTAAAATTAAAAAAATATATATTTTAATATATTTCCAAACAAAATATAATTTTAAAAACATTTTAAAATAAGTTAGCACTAGTGGTTATATTAAAACAACAAACAGGGAAAGGTGAAAGTGAGTTGTCCATGACCGCATTCCACGAATTCTCTATAGCATTGGTTGCCAAGCTTATTTTTTCTTGGTTTTGGTATACAACATTCTGCACCATCATTGATGTTCTTTCCAAGATTTTCCTTGCTAATAATGTTCTTAATGTGCTATTAACCTTAAACTGGTTCCATGCTTTTGTCCTATGCTGTTTTTAGTGCATGAGTACAATATTTTTTGCTGTTCAACGCTTACTTTAGGATTTAAATTTGTATCAA
Organism: Populus x sibirica; assembly: GCA_019202695.1. Classification (NCBI taxonomy): domain Eukaryota; kingdom Viridiplantae; phylum Streptophyta; class Magnoliopsida; order Malpighiales; family Salicaceae; genus Populus; species Populus x sibirica. The sequence goes on along the minus strand of JAGMVL010001940.1, from coordinate 882,763 downwards.
AGCATTTGCATGAATAAAGCTACTGGATTGCTGACCTTGACATCAATACCCCAATTGTATTTCTGATGCATAATCCTGGAACTCAGTTTGGGTTCTGTGGCTTGTGCTCTATTGCATTGGAGGCCTTCTGGAGCATCAAGGTTAGGCTGCTGTATACCTTTGCTGTGTGAGTAAAGAGTGATAGTATAATATTGGATTTAGTTAATTCTCCATGCATTTTAATTGTGTTACTGAAGAGATAATCTTTCTCGTTTATTTGCACTTGATTTTTCTAAAATTAAAAAATCTTTAGGGTCTACTTGGTGACCCCTAGGCCTATGAAACAATCCTTTTCATCCAGCAATTTTTTTTTTTTGTAAGCGTTTGTGATGAAGGACACGGGAATGACAAGAAACCCAGAGAGGCATGTGAACAGTTCCTATCGAGTTTCGTCCATCCAACCATGATCGATGGACAGATTGCTTGACTTATTCGCTTCTGTCTTTTCCCATCCCTTTCTTGCTATGGCACTTTCGTGTTAAAGGACATTTTATAATGTTTTGAGCTTATGCTAAAAAAAAAATCAGTTTTAAATGTGGTTTAAGGGTCCAAGTTATCTCTTTAGTGCAGATGACACCACCTTGACTGCTGGAGACAGTTAGGGTTACAGAATTGTTGATTTCTATCAATTTGCTTAGCTGAAATATCAGGCAGACATGACGATGATGTTGGTCCCATGTCTTAATGGGAAAGGACTTTACAGTTGTAGTGTATGCGTACTTATTTTGGGATAGCAAAACTTTGCTTGCTTGATAGTAAGAGATGTGGACCACTGAAACCTTGTTTGATCCTTGGCAGGTTGATGCTTATTGTTGGTATTGTGAATCAAAACATAAATTTCATATGCTCCACACTCTGCTATTGAATGAATTTTCTTGTGGGTGTTAAAAAATATATCGATATAAACTAGGAGTGTTCCCGGTCCGGTTCAAATCAAAATATCTAATCAAATCTAGCCAAATTGAGAGTAGTAAGTTCTTGAAAATATAACCTGGATCGAATAAAAAACTGGTTCAATTCGATCAAAATTACACACTAGTTAAATTGGAAGTTGTAATTTTTTATTAATTATATATTATTTAATTTGAAAAATACTAGTAGAGGGGTATTAAATATCTATAAATATACTTATAAAAAAATTTCTGTCAACAAAACTATTAAATTAAGTAGTGATGATTGCATGCCATTCTAGCGATAAGAATTACAAAGAAAACAGTTCTATAACAATGATCAAAGAGGGAGTTTGGCAAGCCAGCCATCTTGGTCAATGAAGGATGACTTCGAAAATTGATTGATCTGTTGCGCATCAAGCTTCTTCTCCCATGGCACACGCTTTGAAATGTCTGATCCTCGTCCTTTACAATTAACCTCCGCATAGGTAAAATCACGCCTTGAAAAACAGAAAATTGAAATCAGAGTAAACATAAAGAAAATCATGCAAAATAGGAAGTCATGGACAGGTCTTGAATTCTGCATAACTTACTCATGCCCCTGATAATGCCAAGGACTCCAGCCTGCAGGCTCAACCACTTGAGATAAATATACTACTGTTGAATATGGCCTGAAAGCCCTCCCAAGGTAAGCTCTAACACCCTCAAGTCCAGAAACAGTACTGCAACGGCTATATAATTACGAAACCACTGGTATCATTAGGAAACTCCTTGGCTCGAGCTGTTATAAATCCTCCAGTGGTAACATTTCTTGAACATTTCTGCATCAATCATAAGATATATTTTACTACAGAAAAATAGATGCTAATTAATCATGTCTATAACATATTGAAGTGATCTGTGGATTCTTTTTAATTGATTAGATGCTTTTTTTGCATTATATATTGTATAAGATATTAGTGCACCACCCACTACAAAGTATATAGTTTAGTGGCATCATATGCACATCAAAGCATTAAAAAATAAATTATTAGGCAAGAGTTTTTTCATCAGGAACCATTAATAACTTTTAAAATGATTTTCATGCATAATTAATCAATTTGGCGTAGATATTAAGATTAATACATGACAAATCTTCATTACCTTGTAAAAAGATTGGCCAGCACCATATATAAGATCTACTCCACCTTCAATGTAGCAATCGGAGAAGTGATGGCGGCCGGAGGCATCCCACGATGTATCTTGAACCCCAAAAATGCACAATCATAGAAAGCAGACTTATCACCATAAATTCGTGCTGAAAGTGCTGGTTTGGTACCAGGTACCTTAATTACTTTGTAGGTATTTTGCATAAACTTTCCGGTTAAATGAATTCTGCATTATTAATAAACATGTAGGAATTAACAAAAGCTAAACGTGGATTGAAAAATAATTTAGATAAGGTATTCTTTGCTGGAATAGTGTAATGACCGTATTTGTCTCTCTAATTAAAAAAACTTAAAACGAGCTAATGGGAGTAATATCTTTTTACATAGCTTATTAATTATTATTAAATTAATCAAGGACAATTTTTTTTTTCATTTTAAAAACACATTGCAAAGATCAAAATATCTTTAAAAGTAAAAAATTCAATACTAGCATCAAAGTGCAATTTGGTATTTTTAAAATGGATTTTTTGTTATTATCATTACGATAATGGGAATTTTTGCATTTGACCAAATATAAAAATTAAAAAAAAAATCATGAATCAATAATTTTTATGCTAATGTATAAAAAAAATATAAGAATAATAAATTTTAGAAATATATAAAATATATACAATAAGAAAATAGAAAAATAGATATTTTATTTGCATTGAGTGTTCATGAGCAAATTTAATTTTTTTTTCATATTAGATTTATATATAATTATTCATAAAGTTATTGTTAATTTTGCAATAAAATACTCTAATATTATTTGAAAACTATGGCTTGATTAGGTAATTATTTTAATATTATTTTAATTAATTTTTTCAAAGATAATTTTATTATAAAATATAAGAAAATAAATCAAATAAAAAAAATTCAGGTCATTTAGAAAAAAAAACAAAAAGAAAAAGCCAAGTGCCGGTAGGTTGAGAGGATAAGTTTAGGCACCTCACCTAATTTAAAAGGTCAAGTATGCTTGGGCTTGGAAGACCAAGTATGCTTGCTTATTTATTTTTAAGGACGAACAACATTTTCTACTCCTATTTTTTTTAAAAAATAAAATTAGAATAGATAATATATCATATTATCTACTTGTAACATCTTTCAATCATCGGATGTGGCTCTGATGATCAAAAATTAAAGTCGATGTTTTTCGATCAATTCCATTGACTTATCTTCTTAAATATGAATCTATAGACATCAAAATTGTAGTAATTGATGGTCATAATTTAGCCACCTAAGAGCTTTCTTATTATCTTCCTCTTTCGTTGACTTTCTTTCCCCTTTCACAACAACAGAAATGAGATTTTATAATTGAAATGTAAAAGTTAAAAAGAATAGGCACCAATTATGCAAAAGATTGAACTTGAGGGACTAAATTGATCTTTTCTATCTTTTGAACGGTGTAAGTAGAAAGAGGTCTTATTTTTTCTTATTTTAGTTTTGATTCCTGGTCTTTTAATTTTTTAATAATAACCTAAAATTATCTTTTATAAAATCAATCTTTAATTTAATGTCAGACTATTTTATGACATATGAAGTACGCTAGAACATGCAAATCAAAACATATCTTAACATATAAAACCATGCAAGCATAACTTGTAAAGAGGAAATTGAAATGAAATAAAGTTTAATAATTGAAGTGTATGAAAAATTTAGGGATCAAAAAGAAAAATATAGTTATGAACAATGATATGAACATATTAATGTGAGGTATTAAATAATATATTTATGCTAAGAACATATTTAAAAACAATTAGCACAATAAATTAAAAATATTGACAAATAGCACAATTTGAAAAAGAATTAGTGAAATAACACAGTTTATACATGCCGCAATTGAAAAACATGACGTTTATAGATTATCGATATTTAGAATAACGACTTTAAAAAAAAGTTATGAAATGGGCAGGAGAGAAAAAAAAAGATTTAAAAGACACATCAAAGCTCCAATTACGACACCATTAGTACCATCGAAAAGATCCTAACTAGACAAATCCAACGACTCCAAAAAAAGCCCCCAAAGGTGACTAGAGTAGGCCACATTTGCTGTCAAAGGCAAGTGAGCCACCCGCCACCTTTAGGTGTCAAGTGTGACATACTCAAGTCATAATTGATGACTTTTCTTGGTGTCGTTGAATTCATTTTGTTGAAATTTTTTTTATGGTACTAATAGTGTCATAATCGAAGTTTTGATGTGCCTCTAGAGTCTATTTTTTATTTATTTTTCCTCTCTCCTATTCATTTTAATTTTTTTAAAATGTTGTTATTCTAAATAACAAGTTATAAAAATTATGTTTCTCAATCACAACATATACAAACCATGTTATTTTTAAATTCTTTTCAAACCGTACGTGTTATTTCATATATATATATATATATATATATATATATATATATATATATATATATAAAAGTTGAAAATAGCCATAAAAACCACATGACTTTTAATTGTATTGAAAAATAGGCTCTGGTATGATCATCGGATGGTCTTTGCAGCAAAAGAAAAGGAGGGATAGATTTGCTATGGCTCTCTGGAGTCAGATAATCATCCTGTTGTCAGAAATAGCAATATTTCAGTTCAGGAACTTTTTTTTTTTTTTTTTGTGTGGTCAGGAACTGCTTTCAGTCATCACTGTATTCCTTTACTTGAGGAAATTTGACATCATAACTCTTGTGGAAGACATCATTTCGCATCACAGTCCATTAACTTGAAGACATAAACACCCCTTGTAATCCCCTCGAACAACATAATTGCCACCACTTTTAGCCAAGACCCACTATCATCCTTGTGTATAAGCCTGGAGATAGGGTCTTTTCCATCGTTTTTAAACTTCACCCGGTTTAAAATTTAATGGAGCTTGTTTAGTGTGGTTGTGGTTGTTTTTTAAATAATTTTTTGTATCAAAATAAGTGTCAATAATATTTTTTTATTTTTTAAAAATTATTTTTGATATCAGTACTTGAAAATAATTTGAAAACACTAAAAACATATTAACTTGAAGTTAATAAAAAAATAAAAAAATTTCAAATTTTTTAAAAGCGCTTTTGAAACGCAGAAATAAACAGGCCCAATCAGGTTATCAGCTCGTTAGGGTTAATTATATTTTTTAAAAATCAAAACGATGTCGTTTTAGTAAAAAAACAAAAGTTAACGGGTTGCAACCGGGTTTTTGACCGGGTCTTGCCGGGTCAACCTGTCAGGTCAGCCGGGTTACCCCAGGTTTTTTCTTTTTCTATTTTTTCTTAAACCCGATCCAGTTCTAGCCTCGGATTGACCCACCAGATCGGGTTGGATTTCAAAAATATGATCTTTTCAATGATAAAATGGTCTGTTTAGAAGAAAAAAAATATTAGATTTTTCCACTAAATGTAATTATACAATTTGATTGTGTCTTATAACTAGATTTATTATATATTAATTTATACCCTTTAATTATTTGGCAAAAAAATAAGAAAAAAACCATGATAGAGTGTGTAAAATCTAGGTATCACATGGTATATAACTTTTCTGTAAAGTTCTTAAAATTCACGTTTTTTCCACTTTATATTTCAGAAAAAGTCTGGCCGAACAACATTATCCAAGTATTGATAAGGTTAATCAGGTGAAAAGGCAAATATTTGTTGACTCAGCATGATGACTATATATATTTTCTGATATGCAAATTAATTTTTCTGAAACAATCTTCACCCAATTCTTCTCTTCTCTTCCGTATAGTTTCAGTGAATAATATAATAAAAAAGAAACTTATTTGTTTAAGAGAGTATTACACATTTGGGCACGTAAGTATCAAATCAGGCTATAAAAAATTAAAAAAAAAATAAATTAAAAATCTCAAATTTTGATTTTATGTTTTTGTATGGAACAAGGCCATGCAGCCTTTACTCACGCATCCACTTGTCGCACTTGTATTATAGACAAACGAGTCGAATTGACAACATTATTAAATAAGATTTTGTGAATATTCATTTATTTGTTAATGGAATATTTCAATTTTTTATATATATGCACCAAGAATGTCCCCACCTACGAGTAATTTTATAATAACAAATACAAATTAATAAATACTCTAGCATATATTTCTAGACCTTACTCTATTTATCTCTTATAATCTTATCTTCAAAATGTTCACACATTTTTAAAAAATATTAATGAACTTGATTCATAAATAAGAAATTAGTTTTCGACAGTTCAATAATAATTCTCTTTAATGAAAACAATTTGGCAATCTCTATCTATAAATAGACTGGCCAAGCTTGTCTAAAACCTGTCTTCTTCTTCTTGTTTTTTTTCCCTCTTAAACAATAGCTACCATTTCTTTGATCTTCTTATATCATTTTCTTGGTGCAATTGAAGCAAGCAAAAATGCCTGCAGTAGGGATAGCTGTTGGTGACAGCAAAAGCGAATATCCAGGCAACCTTACTCCTTTTGTCACTGTAACATGTGTCGTTGCAGCCATGGGTGGCTTGATCTTTGGTTACGATATTGGGATTTCTGGTAATTCTTTTTACATCAAGTTTAATGCTTTGAAACTTGATTTTGGCATATGGATTTTTTTCAAAATATAGTCACGAACTTTGAAGAATGCTTTTCTTGAATGTATTGTCCACAAATATTACTCTCAAGAGTGTTTCTTTTTTTATATAAATATTGATGATTTTGTTAAGTGAATTTGTGATTTTGCAGGTGGAGTTACGTCCATGCCATCATTCTTGAGGAAGTTTTTTCCATCTGTTTACCGTAAACAGCAAGACTCCATTACAAACAAGTACTGCCAATATGATAGTCAAACACTAACCATGTTCACTTCTTCTCTGTATTTGGCTGCTTTATTGGCATCACTTGTGGCATCCATAGTCACTCGTAAATATGGAAGGAAACTCTCCATGTTGTTTGGAGGTCTTCTCTTCTGTGCTGGCGCCATCATCAATGGTTTTGCTAAAGCTGTATGGATGTTGATTCTTGGTAGAATCTTGCTTGGTTTTGGTATAGGCTTTGCCAATCAGGTATTCTTAATGTCTTTTTTGTCTCTCTCTTTTTTATGATTCTCGTTTTGATTTTTATTTGCTAGTGATTGTGGGGTTGTTTTGTTCGGGATTATTTATTAACTTTTTGTGTTTTAGCATTAGAGAAGCAAAAATAAAAGGTGCTGCATGTTTTATTTTTTCTGTACATGATTTCATTGTTTTCAATGGAATCTTTCTGGGTTTTGAGTACTAAAGCATGTCATCTTTGTTTTCTTGTATGTTGTTGAGTTGTTTCTGATCCGGATACGGGCTTGTACGTAGTCCTTTTTAAGTTAAACAAGATTCAATGCTTTGTTTGGTTCCTGAGAAAAAAAGTAGGGAAAGAGTTAAAAGGAAAAGAAAAAAGGTGATTCCAATTTCCGCTAATGTAGCAAATAGCAATACAAGTGAAAGAATTCGACTGAATGATAAGAAATAAGACAAAGTGAGGTACTTTGTTATTTTATTATCTTTTGGAAGTCACGGTTGCCTTGTTTTTCTTTTGCATGACATCTCTGACACGTTTTCTCCACAAAAAGTTAACTTGTTGACGCTACAGCTTTGAACAGAAAAGTTGCAACTTGATAGCGGCTTAATTGTTAATCTAAGCAATAGAAAACAGGGTGATCAGAGATTTAATGGTTTTGATTTTTGCTTGTGATTACAGTCTGTGCCACTCTACCTCTCAGAGATGGCTCCGTACAAGTACAGAGGTGCACTCAACATTGGTTTTCAATTATCAATCACAGCTGGTATCCTGATTGCCAATGTATTAAACTATTTCTTTGTTAAAATCCATGGTGGTTGGGGATGGAGATTGAGTTTGGGTGGTGCTATGGTTCCTGCACTCATAATCACAGTTGGATCATTAGTCCTTCCTGACACTCCAAACTCTATGATCGAACGTGGCCAGCATGATGAGGCTAGAGAAAAATTGAAAAGAGTTCGTGGTGTTGATGATGTTGATGAGGAGTTTAATGACCTTGTTGCTGCTAGTGAAGCTTCAAAGAAAGTTGAACATTCATGGAAAAATTTGTTGCAAAGAAAGTATAGGCCTCACGTAGCTATGGCTGTAATGATTCCATTCTTTCAGCAACTTACTGGCATCAATGTCATTATGTTTTACGCTCCTGTTTTGTTCAACACGATTGGTTTTGGTAATGACGCTGCGCTCATGTCTGCTGTGATCACCGGTATTGTTAATGTTGTTGCTACCATGGTTTCTATCTACGGTGTTGATAAGTGGGGAAGAAGGTTTCTCTTCCTTGAAGGTGGCTGTCAGATGTTGATATGCCAGGTAATTGACTTGTTTACGCAAGAAATTAACTTTTTTCTGTTGTCTTGTAACTTTGTAGCTCTTAACACCCTTTTTTCAAAAAAACTTTTGTCAATGTCCAGATAGTTGTAGCAGCTTGTATTGGTGCCAAGTTTGGAATTGATGGGAACCCTGGTGAATTGCCCAAGTGGTATGCTATTGTTGTGGTGCTTTTCTTCTGCATTTACGTTGCTGGATTTTCCTGGTCTTGGGGTCCTCTTGGTTGGTTGGTGCCAAGTGAAATCTTCCCATTGGAAATCCGATCAGCTGCACAAAGTGTCACCGTGTCTGTCAACATGCTTTTCACATTCATAATTGCCCAAGTTTTTCTAACAATGCTTTGCCACTTGAAGTTTGGGATCTTCCTCTTCTTTGCATTCTTTGTGGTGCTGATGTCCATCTTTATCTACTACTTCTTGCCTGAGACTAAGGGCATTCCCATTGAAGAGATGGGACAAGTATGGACGACACACTGGTTCTGGTCAAGATTTGTTACTGATGAAGATTATCCCAAGGGAGGAGGCTATGAGATGACCAAAGGAGGACAAGGCCCGAAGAGTGTGTAGTATAATTAAACTTGGGCTGGATCAGTCAGTTGTCTCTTTTGGTTTTTGGTTGCAGTGCATGCCCTACTGCTTTCATGTCATAAATTATATGAAATAGCTCTGAGATTTGTCCCGAAATGACGAGTGTCCAGAGCTTTATGTAGTCAACAGAAATTCCAGTGCATCGATAAGAATCTATTATGTGGAAATATTATTAATTAAGACCAAGTTTAGTGCACAAATAATTTCTTCCCCTTCATGCAGTGATTCTTATTTTACAAATAATTGCTTAATTTACTGATGTGCATGCACGAAGGGCGAACAAGAAGAACCCTTTTCCTAGCTAGCATCTAATTTTATGGTGTTTGCTTAATTCATCACTGCCTCAATGAATTAGATGGAACAATTCTCATCTCATGATGTGTTGTTCTTGGCTGATTATCCATTCACACTATATATATATCATGCATACATCTTCAGCCGATTTTTTTGAATATTTTGAATATTTTTTTTGGCTTCACCTGGCTTTAAAGAAGGTAGGTCATATGTAAAGAAACGACTAGCGAATATTAAAAATTTAAAACCAAAACAAAGAAACAATACAAATTCTGCTTCATATGTTACATTCTATACATATTACTTGTTGTTTTTATTAATTTCGATTAGGATATGCTAACTTGAAGTCACTCAAATGATTAACTCGTAGTCTAATTGACATTGCTAATTAACTTCAAAAAAAAGTTAAATTTTTTATTTTGATTATTCATTTTATTTTATTTTTTCACAATTATCATTTGAATATAAAAAAAATATTGATTTGGAATAAATCCATATTAATCCCATGAATTGATTTAGCGAACCAACAATTCAAAATTTAAACCAAGTCGAACCGAAGTAAGATATTAGAACTATAACATTAAAGGATATAGCTCAACTTGTCAGGCTCTGAGTTTACTCTTTAGAGGTCACCAATTCAAGTCCCACAAACCTTAAGGTTATTAGAGGCTTACATGATCGTTAAGTTCAGAACCCGTGGAATTAGTCGAGGTGCACGCAAACTGACCGAACACTCAAATTAATATATATATATATATATACACACACACACTATGTTTCTGACTGTCCTTGTCTATCTTCGAGAATTTTGCAAAGCCATGCACCTTTCATAGTTACCTAAGCTATACAAGAAGTTAACGAGTGTGGCGATTGTTGATGCCTATGATTGTCCAACGCGCTCATGGAGAATCTCTTACAGTCAAGCCATATCTCCTTGACAAAATCTATTGGATATTACGTGAGCAAATTTGGGAAGATTATGTTTGCTTAACTTGTATAATTATTTCTAATCTGGCCATAATTTTATCAAGATTAACCCCATTGTCCAGCGCAAAAGGGATAATGCAGAGTCATGATTATGCTCGTCCTCTTCCTGATTGCTTGTCAATGCCATGAAAACCATTGATGCCCATTGTTGAGTTAAATAGAGGGCACATCGCATGATGGATGGATATCGACTCTAAATAGTGTTTTAAGCTACCACTGAGATGTGTCCTAATGCAGTGGTGATGACTTTTACTCCAAAATCCCCTTACTTTATCAAGGGCAATCTTTAAAAACTGGATGCCAAGTTTTTTATTTTTTCCTGTTTTTTTCAATAGATTTCCCCGTCTGTTCACTGATAAAAATTGAAGGGCAAACCTCAAATAACTCCTCTAACTGTAGAGGGATTCTCAATTGAGTCCCCAGATATATTTTTCTTATCTCATTCAAGTCTTGAAGAGCCCTTAAAACTCTCAATGATTCCCTCAACTGAGATTCGATTTATTGTTGTGAATTGATTTGAGGTTGCCCATTATCGAACTTCTCACCTACCTTCAAAATAAAGGATGATTTCACAGTTGATAAGCCCAGCTGGGTTCGATAAATTGGCCTTGAAGAACTTGAAACTCGAAACCCACTCCAAAATGGGTTCTTAATTAATTATAGCCACGATTGATTTATTATTAATGATCGCCACAACATAGATAATGGAGAGCATATATGCAGGTGGGCAGGATGGGTGGCACTTCACGTCAAATGAATGGATCAAATATTGCCAAAATTCACGACTTTACTGCAAGTGGAGAATCGAGTTTCACATGCCTTATGAGTAGCATTTTTTCTTTTTCTCATCCATAACATCTTTCGGTGATAAGCGCATCGGTGAATTGAATCAATATTTGTACCGAATGGATAACATCTTTCAAGGAAAAGGGAGACATTACAATGAATTTGGTTTGGTCACGGTCTTGCCATGAAACAAAAGGAGAATCGCATGACTAGCTGGTCTTTTATTGTACTAGGGCACCTTTGCCTCTTCTTCTTCAATATCCCTCTACGGATATGTTTTTGGATAGGAAGATAATGGATAAGTGCATTTAGTTCCAGTGCTCACTTGTCCTTCTCACTGTCTCCCTCGATTTGAGATGATGAGAAAGCAAACTTGGGAATCATGTGCCATGTCTTTTTACAAATGCTAGTCCTCGTATAAGCTCAAAAATGTATTTGTTCTTCGTCTTGTTATTTAAAAAGGGATTTTAAAGAACAAGATCGATCCATACTCATTTTTTGCAGCGCAATCACAGCAGGAACATGAATTTCATTGAATTTTATGTTTTTATTATGGTGCACCGCAAAAACAAGCAGGATTTAATCTTAGTGTTGATAATTATTTCAAACTCTTTTTTTAATAGATATTTGGCTGTAAATCTTGAAAAGCCTTACATTTTAGTCTAAAAACTTTGAAACTTTTTCGCTATTCCTTTCAATTTTTCATGCTTTTCAACCCTGGTAGTGCTATGCAAAAACCAATCTTTAATCCACACCGAAAAAAACAAGAAGAAGAATAGCAGTAGCAGTAGCAGTAGCAGCAGAAGAAATTAAGTTGATAATGATGTCCCACACAGGCACCTATTTTGGCATTGGATGCGACCCATATGTGCTTTATCTTATTAATTATATATTTCAGGGAGGGAATAATGTGTTGATATTTTTTTCTATCGTGCTTAGCTTACATTCCTTCGATAGCCATTAATAATGTCTCCCATACATACATGGATGTGATCTCTTGTGTGTTGCTAGCTGAGTCCAATTTTTCTGTCTTGCTCAGGAAAATAAAAATCTGAGTGAAGATTCGCCTTGTTCTTATTATACATGATTGAATGCTTGGATAAAGTTTACCGGCCATAAAGATTTGATTCAACGTATCAATCTGCAGAGGCGGTCACATTCTACCTGTCATTTGCTCATATATGATCCAGAATAAATAAGACCATGTCTCTATCATTTTTCATTCATCTTTACACGTTATTCATTCCCACCACCAAGATTTAATGCGCATGGCCTTTTTATAGGGCATTTATGGAGGTTTTGGAGCTTTATGAACGAACATGTTACTCACAACAATCTTTGTTCTCATAACACGCCATTGCCGTTGTTCTTAAAAATATTGTTCTTAAGAAGAGAGGTATCACCAGCCGTGATAGTTAGCTCCTGTTAGCTAGATTAGATCACAGTTTTAAGAAAGATTTTAAGGGAAAAAAGGAAGGAAAGAAAAGAATTTAGATTAATAGATGGTCTGAAAAATCTACTAAATTAACACAGCTATATATGGGGCTGTTCATGTATCTCTCGACTGTTTGATCTAGAAAGCTGGTCCGTCGCTGGTCATATTTGTTCATATTAGATCAATCATTTGAAACTTTTTCTGCTTTTCTCTATTCAGAACATTGAAATTCACAGAACTTTTACATGCCAGTACTGACGGACTTGCTTTCATGTTGCCTTTCTTTAGAGAGTTTAAGCACAAATCTTTGCAACAATATACTAACTCATCAGGAGTCAAGAATCTCTCCTGAACCATGAAGCCACTGACTACAAGATTGGCAACAAAGACTAGCAAAAACTCAACTAACTAGCAACCTTGTGTCCAGCAATTCAAGTACATCACTCTCTGAAAGGAATCTTCAGCCTGTTTTCTCTTGCTCTCTCCATCACGGCCCCCATTACCACCAGAGAAATAGCTTTTCTTCCTGGTACTCCAAGATCGAAACGTTGAGTTTGATTTAGAACCATGACTAGGCTGGCCTTCAATCCCAGCCAAACTAGCTTCCAGGCAGTTCCTGCTAAAATAACTCATCTTTCTTGAACTCTCTTTGCTTCTCAATGAAGTGCGTAGTACTTAATTCCCGCTTGTGACTATCGTTTTTTCTCTTACAAAAGTGAAGGATTAGCATGCCCGTATATAAAAGGAGTGACTGAATGGTGTGGGATGGCCAAAGAGGCGGTTTTACAGATACAATGGAAGCAAATCCAGAAGCGGAAGCCATGGTTTTATTGAATTTCCATTTGCTGGGGGGGTCCTTTGTCATGTCGAAAGAATGCCTGGGAAAATCTTATCCGCCAAAAAAACGTGGCTATTGTTGCATACGACAACAAAGTAAAACAAGTCGGCTAAATAATAAAGAATAATATAAATTATATTTTAAAATTTCATCTCAAAATTTAAATTTTTAAATTAAAATAATTTTTTGATATAATATCAAGTTTTAATAATCTATTTAATAAAAATTAAAAACAAGATAGAGAGGGTGTATACAAATTTCAAATCTAAAAAATTTTTACTTAATGATATATGTTAGAAAATAATATAAATAATATTTTAAAAATTTATCTAAAAACTTAATATTTAGGTGAGATAATTCTTTAAGATAGAAAAAATATCTAAAACTTCTTGGAAGCTGGGTGGTGCTTGATTAACTTTCAGTTCAAACGTTTCTCCCAGTATTCACTGCTAGCTCTTACGCCATTAGAGCTGGATATTGTGATCCAGCATTTAGGGGATTAAACTGCAAGAGCATGGAGATTTTTCACTCACAGTTTATCGGACTATGGACAGATTATTTTGGCTTTACGGCACTTAACTTTTATCATTTACACCATCAGGTAAACCTCTCCGCTTTGCTTAAAACAGGTCATTCATGCTAAAGATTAACGAGGTTTAAGCAAATAATAATTTGATTACTGTGTTCCTAGTCATACAGTAAATTAGTCCTTGGTTGCAAGACTCGTGTAGGTTGAGCGAGTTATATATATATATATAAAACTTGGCGCATGTTAGTTTCTAAGCTATCAATTCACTAGTTTAAGCTATCGGCTGGGTTTTAAAATTGTTGTAATTGTTTTTTTTTAAAATAAAACAATAAATTCTTCAATGCTCCGTTAATTTTTTAGATAGCAAACTACGCCAGATTTATTTCAACGAGTCAAGATGGTATTTTAGAAAGAAAATAACTAAATTGGTAACAGCTCAGCACCTTATTAATGGACAGTTAGCGATTGATTTATAAATAGAAATAAAAACAGAGATGCAATATACGACTTCTTAAACCCGAGGGACTGATTAATTATTTTGCTAAAAACACAGGACTAAATAAATAGTTTACTCATGATGTAGCAGCTAGAATTCAAAAGGGGCAAAGGATGCATGAAAACAGCTCATAGTTTGGAGACACCCAGATTAGGGCATCAGGTTTTGCTGTCCTTCCCGGGTCATGTCACAGGCTGCTGATGGGCCAATGTATTCACAGCACATACTAACAGCAATGGAGATACCATGGAAGAGTGCCAATGAAATGACACAGAATAAATCAGCAAATGGGATCTGATTTCCCACCATATCAACACTCATTGAAATTGAAATTATGCGCTTTACTTTGGGTAAAGATCAGTTATTTCTGAATAGGAAAACAAAATCACAACTATATACAGGCAGATGGAGATGAAAAAGTTTTAAGTACCTCAAATCACAGAATTCACTTCCCAGTTTCTCTTTACACACCATGTTGAAGTTTTCCTACATGATTTTCTGAATACAATATCCTTTGCATTACATGAAAAGGGTGGAGGAATTTACTGAATGGTGGATTGTATAAATTCCATTCATCATACACAAATGCACCTTGAAGATAACTGCCACTCTATACTGAGTCTACTCCTTCACCCTGCTGCCGAGCAAGGTATCTTTCTCTTCGCTCTTTCTGTACAAAAGGAATGGACAAAGATTAGGGAATTTCACAGGGTAAGTTTGGAAAGCACAACACTTGACAACTCACCCATTCATCTATAACTAGTCCTTCACCGATAATCCTTGGGCCTGCATCTTCTGGAGGCTTCTTGCGTGCCTCAACAGCTGCATCAGCATCAGCCAATTGGCGCTTCAACTTTTCCAAAGCCTGTAATTGTATGAATTGTTTGTCATTTGGCAAACATAAGAGAACGGAGGTTACATATGAGAAAACAGAAAACGATGGATCCTAAAGCACAGATTAATTTGATTCCATGATTATTGACATGTTATTGATACTTACAGGACTAGGACGCTCTGGATCGAGAAAAATAACCCGCAATATTTGCTCTATTGCTACCTGATCTTTCTGCTCATCAAACTGTAGAGACAAAGCATCTAAAGTCACTTCATAAAGTTGCAACAGGAGATCCAAACATGAAAATAAAGTTTCAAATAGACCATAAAGCAGTTTGTAAAGATATTCTAGGTGTCCATCCAGCAAAAGCAGCCAGCCACACAAGATGAAATTGAATCTGAAATCTATCATAGTTATTCTGCAAGGAAAACAGGCACAGATTCTCCAGAATCAACAAGTGAAAATGATGGCATCTGGCTTTCAACACAAGATGCCACATCCCATTACGTGTAAGCTGCGTCAGTGCACTTCACAGAATTACATTACAGTGAGCAGCCTGGCCAAAGCCAGATAACATCTTTATATCAGAAAAGCCCCTAAGAAAGATGAAACCAAAAGAAATGAACGTGCAGCCCTTGGAAACATCAAAACTAGCAGTAACAAAGATGCCTAAGATATATATCTGTCTCATTGTGCCTATTGACCTCCTCAGAAACCAAGATACTTGCCTGTTTGTATGAAGAATTTGCAATATGACATAACGCTCACCCCAAGCAGAACATGTTTCAGGCCCAAATATATCAAAATAAATGAATGGGACCAAGATCATTCATCACTAAGACTACTGTTGACCAACGTAGATTCACATTAAAACACTAAAATCAATGGGGGAAAAATAAAAAATAAAGAAGAAGAAGAAGAAAAAGGAACCATTCTACACACCAGCTCAGGTACATAGTCCATAACCCCTTTCACCTTCAGGCTCATGATTTTAAATTTAACCCTGCTCTTCTGTTCCATTGGTTTCTCATTATTTTCTGGCAGCTCAACAAACTTGAAGACTGACATTGAAAATCAAGAAGATAATTTTGTAAGAATAGAGTGGAAAGACACATAAAATAGCTAAGATACATTCTCTCCTCAAAGCACAATAATATGAACAGAGAATGCAACAATTATTACCTGTAGCAATGATACTTTCCCCAGGTGCAAGAATAGCCCCAGGAGGACGCATGAAACAGCTTTTCGGTGCAGTTGTTTGAAACTAAATCAAGAAAAAACAAAAACAACTCATTACAAAATCCAGTCATTCACCTGATAGAATAACAAAAAATATCAAGCACAACAAGAAACAAAGTAATCTAGAACGAAACGTGTGTACATACATCTATAACCTACACATCTAGACTCTATGAACCCTAGTTATAAGACCTAGCCTGGCAGATCAACATGGTGACCCCGGGCTTGACCCGGGCCATTCGTTTTTCTTAAAATAACGTCGTTTTGGTTTTTTTATATAAAAAAAAAGAAGCCTGGGTTGACCAGGTGAACCCACCCAACACACGAGCCCTCCTTGGGCAGGGTTGACTGCCGGATCAAGTCTGGGTTGACCGCCGGATCAAGTCTTATAACTATGTTATGAACCACAAAAACAAGGAAGAAAAATTTTAAATGTACCTTAAACGCTACATGTGACTTGCTAGTGTTTTTAATCCTGATGGCACTCCGGACCTGCTTGCCAGGTTCATCTAAAAAAGAGCACGCAAAACAAACATAATCAAAACATTAATCAGAGTAACAGCATCAGAAAATCAGTAACACAATTGGAAACAAACAAAAGCAAATAGTTCCCAAAACGAATGCAGTTGTAAATATAACACTGATCCCCAATTGAAAATTACTGATTCTCTATATGATTCAATGAGTCAGGGCATTGATTATAAGGAATTGCTTAAAAGACAACATCCTAATCAATCATCATTAAATTACATTGATCATTTGACTGCATGAATTTTGAAGTAACAAGCTAATGAAGATCGTAACTTTCGAGCTTTCTCTTCTTAATATTTCAATTTTATTTAAGTAAAGAAAAGAAAGCATCTGGGAAATTATTACTTTTTTTACTTTTTTTTTATTTGAAGAAATTAAAGTCAATTACGTGCGGTGACTTTGAGTTTTAACCAAATTCATCCTTGTTAATAAGGACAACGAAGGAGAAACTTAATTATCTCAATTTTTCTTCAAAATTAGCAATTTAAGTTCGTTCTAAAAATTAAGAGAGAGAGAGAGAGAGAGAGACTTACAAGGAAAGTAAAGCTTAGAAGCTGGATCGAGTTTAAGACGACGACGAGTAGGCAAAAGCGATCTAGCAACAGAAGAGACAGAATTGGAAGGGTGAGGAGGATTAGAAGATCCTTCAATTTGCGAGTTGTGCTGGTGACTATGGTGGTGATGGTGCTGCTGCTGCTGCATCATCATAGTTGGAGTGGTAGCAGTGGTAGTAGAAGAAGAAGAGGGTGTCGTGTTTGCGTCGCTTCCTCCTAAAAACGGCAGTTTAAAAAGTCCCCAAACTTTGTTATTGTTATTGTTATTGTTGTTCGTATTATCGGCGGGTGATCTCTGGTCCGCTATGACCATATTAGATCATCAGGAACGGGGTCGTTTTTGCGGGGCTTCGAGACTCAGTTTTGGTGGTGGCTTCTTCTTTGAAAGACATGGGGGGAGAGGGGGAGAGAGAGTTGAAGGTGAGGAGTAATGGTGGATTTGGAGAGGGGATTTAACTGTGTTTGATTATTTGGGTTCATGTCCAAGTCTTCTTCTTCTTTTTTTTTTTTTAAAAAAGAAGAAAATAGCTTAATAAATAAGTAATATATATATATATATATAGACGCGCTTAAGAAAAGGAAAAATCCATGGTGCTTCACCGTTCAAGTCACAAAAAGGATTGGAAAAGTCCATGCTGTGTTTACTGTTCATGTTACTAAAAGGATTGGGAAATTTCATGGTGCTTAAGCTTCATTGTTATATAAATACTAAAATAACAAGAAAATATTATGAATTTTTTTAATTATGTATATGTAAGCAGTGAAGCATCTCCCCTTTTTTTTTTTTAATTCCAATTTTTCCGAATTTATTTTCTTCACATATACTCTATCCTAGAAGAATTGGAGAAGTTGATGGTAATTTTTTATTCAAACTTTTTTTTTAATTCTACTTTTTAATTTTTTTTCTTTTAATTTTTTTCTTTAATATTTTATTGATTTTCAATTGTAATTTTATTACTTTAATATTTTATTAATTTTAAATTAGTTATCATAATTTATTTTGATTTACTTTTTATAAGATTATTATAATCTTAAAAAAATATCTTATCATTTAATTAGTGATAAATATAATCTTGATATTGGAGGTGAATCCAATGGTTAAATCTTTTACGAGAAAAAATATAGATTTTAGTTTTTAGTTATGAAATTTTGCTATTTTCTTCATTCTAAAATGAAAAATCATGCCTTATTTTTTTAAAAAAAATTGGTGTAAATAATTTTTCTTTTAGTTGAATATTAAAAAAATAATAAAAAAATTGTTAAAAAGGAAAAAAAAAAAGAAGTAAAGACTTCAAATTCGCACATGAGGTTCCACATTATTTTCCTTACAAAATTCTCTCAAACACATTTAATGAATATTTTGGTATTATAGTATATATGTTTTTTAAAAATATATTAGAACATTTTTTTTTAGTTTTTAAACTTTTAATATTAGTACAATAAAATTATCGGAAAGTATTAAAAGAATTAAATTAATATTTTTTAAACAAAATATATTTTTAAATTATACACACGCACACATCTATCAACAAGGGAGCTGTTTTCCTCCTTTGAACGTTATGAACGACGAGACTTTGGAAGAAGGAAGCTTCGATTTTTGGCCCACTCGCTAGCCTCCAATCTCCATTGATTGATGCTAGAAACAATTTGGCTTTTTTTTTTTTTTTTTGTTAAACTTGGCGTTGACGTCAGGGTAAGTTGACTTTGGAAAAAGGAAGTGGTTGGATTTTTGGTGTTTTTGGCTTCATTGGAATTTAATTTAACTTTATTTAAGATGGTGGGATTAGTTGATTAAACCCATGTTTTCACTTTGATTATTGATTATTAATTATTAATTATTTCAAGACAAAGACCGTGTTCACTCTTTACACGTATAAATTTGTTCTTAAGTGGGATAAATGGACAAAATTGTTCTCCTTATTTACCAATAAATTAATGGATCAGTAATTGATAGGGGAGACATGGAGTCAACCTAAAATAAATTAACTTTAACTTGTTTTTTTTTTCAGATTTCCTGTGGCCAGTATTTAAGACAATGTCTCTATCATCATTAGAAAAAAAATTAATCCAGCTTCACATAAAAAATATTTTCTAAACATATTAAAATGATGTGATTTTATTCCTTTTATTTTAAGAAAAATGATGTTTTAAAACTGGATTTTGACTCAAGTTTTTTATTAGATCAATTATTTTTTTTATTTTTTTTTGATCGGACAAGTTCGAACCCTAATGAATTCAGAGTCAGCATTTGCAGCTCTCCCAAGTTTTGAATATGAATTCATTAATCATTCCATTAATTTTGTGATTAACTTTTCAAAATCCCAATTGTTTGTTTGATGAAATTGTTTGGTATTACAATCTACGATAATTTTGTGTAAACGCAAAGAACATGGTTAGAAGTCAAGCTTAATCAGTTAGAAGTAATTCCAAGACGAGATTTTTTGTTTTAAATGAAAAATCTCTGCTTGAATTTTCGACCTGTGGCTTACGGCATTGAATTTTCAGTGCTTGGAGATGACTATCTTGATCAGGACGACATTTATGAGCTCCCGCGGGACATGATGAAAGATCTTCTTCTGGACTTTCGTCCCGTCAAAGAAGTTACCTGGGATTTATTGCTAATGATTCTTGTTTAGCCTTGCCGGATTCTAGCCAAGATGGAGGTTAAATTCTTAAAGGGGTGCCCTCTCTGCTTTCTGAACGCAAGTGTTTGACATTCGAATCGTGCTTCTTGAATGAGATCCTGTCTGCGACACAGGCCAGTCAGGAAGTTCACCTTGCTTAGACAAAACAATCTTGAACTTGACCGATGACCAGCTCCACTCATAATTGTTGAGTTGCTATTTTGAGAGGATAAAGTTGAATAAAACAGATTCTGTTTGCTTTCACTGAAAATTTAGTGTTGTGTTTTAACAGTTTTCACGAGACACGGTGATGAAACGCCTGATGAGGAGGAATATAGGAAGCCTCCGTTGAGAGATTTTCAATGTTGTGCGTCACATCCCAAGATTGTGTTGGGAAAACTAGGGACAACTAACCGGATCAATTTAGCGGAATACAATTCACAATTCACAAGTCCTAATCTTTTTTCCCTCTTTGTGCAGTAAAAACAGATTCAAACAATGAACAAATATAATGCAACAATCACACAAATTAACACCAAGATTTTTACGTGGAAAACCCGATGCGGGAAAAACCACGGAGCCGGAGTCCACCTAAAAACTTCCACTATCACAAATAATGGGTTCACAACTGTTCTTCCTCAGATTCAACTAAGGGCTACAACATATATATCATCAAGAACAACTTATTCTCGGATTATAACAAGATTAAAGAGAGTAATGTTAGAGAAAAGCTCACAATACTGACAGCCCCGTTATCTGTCCAAACGGCCAGCTTCCACACCACCAATCTTCAATCCAACCGTCCAGAATGAAGAGGAACGTGTCTAGAAGCTGCTGTCAAAATCTCAGCCCGATCCAACGGTGAACGAACTGGAAATAGAAGAAAGAACACAGGCTACTCTGCTGCCTCTTCTTCTTTCTTTCTCTCGATTTTTTTCTCCTCTCTTCTGTTTCTCTCTACTGCGTCTACAGTAGCCGACCCACATTAATTTAAATTCCAAGAGACAGCATGTCTCTTGACAATTAATGTGGTGGTCCCACCATCACATGGTGCGGGACCACACAACAGATTGTTAAGATCACTGTACCAGGGAATGTTGGGAGCTGATAAATCCACTAGTTCACTACTTGGTTAAGAATGCTAAGGTTTTGGACTATGATCAGAAAGGTTATGTTCATTTTGTTTTGTTCTCCTAACACTAGGAGAGGGGGCGCCACCCCTTAAAAAATGAGGGAGGTGGAGGAGGGGGGGAACCGACTGTGCCTGAGGGCACTGTTTACCAAGAACACATGCCTCTGCAAAGCGGTAAGGATGTGAAGTCTGATGCCTCCCAACGTGCCATCTGCCACGAGAAAGGCAAAATTGCAGGTGATTCTAGTTGGGATCACAGGATTATGGGTCTGCATTAGCTTCCAATTTTAAATCAGTACTCATAGAAACTGGATCAATATGGTGCTCTAATGGAAAAGACAGCTGCGCACAAAGCATGTATAGTCACAAACAACGCTATAACTCAATCCCATGATATCCCTAAATGAGCCCTTTTGTTAATTAAATAAAGAGAAGAGTAAAAAGGCTCAAAATTGGAGTTCAGAATCATCCCATTGAAGCACTGCGGACTCTATATTCTGCTCTCTTTTCAGCTTATCCTTCAAAAACCAGTCGCATACCCTCCCAGCATTCAGCTCCTCAATTGTACACCCTTCTTGCTCTGATATAACTCTTAAAAGGTTTAATGATGATATCTGTAACACACACACACGCAAAATTATTGAAACTATTCAGTAATTCTTCAATACATGCATGTGTTGATACGTTTTGAACAAGGTCTTAAGAAAGAAATACCGTTAAACGGCATAGGAACCTTTCATGGGTGCTTATACCGGACATTTCAACTAGACCAGCTTCTTCAAGACTCAAGAAACTTCGTCTTTCAGAATTCTTTTCAGATTCTAGTCCACCGCATGCCATCACTGATAGCTTTCTTCCGTGAACCAGCTTGTTTGGAGCAATAGTGGTTTGTTTTACCATCTTTTTGTGGAGGTTAGGAAGAAATGGTGATTGATAACAACTCTTGTAAAGTTTAAGTGAATTCATAGTCTTTCAGTTTTCAGCTGAGAGCTCTGAGGCAAGGTTACAAGGTTTTGGAGCTAAAGGCACAGAGAAACTGAACAAGCTAGCTTATCAGTTCTGTTTTCTTTATGTGGTGGAGATTGGAGATGGATTATGGCCAGGGAAAAAATTCCGTCCCCTCCCATGATTGGGCCATTTGTAGAGCATGTATTCAAATTACATTTTGGGCTCACACACAAACTGTACAAGCCCAAGCAAGTCCTAGTTATCTTGCCGATTGCCATTAAGCACAGAAGGAAACGACACCAGGCTACCATGATCTAGAGATAAATTGCAGGGAAGATGATATACTTGTCAAATCACCGAATTAAGTCTTCCTTTCTCTAATTTGATGTTAATGGTATCTTTTGCCAGACAGAGATAACAAAAATAACTCTACAAATAAAGATTTCATAATTGAATATACACTAGACCACCATTTTGTATTTACACTTGTACAGAATTTGATTGGTAAACAGACCTCGAAGGGATACAGAAATATTTTCCAAAGAGCTAAAACAGACGAACACCAACAGCTAGCTTGCTGCTTCTTGACGACGCTCAGTTAGGACCCCAGAAGCTCAAGAACATGACAGTCCTAAGATTCTCCTCAGCCTGCTTATACTTATCGCTCTTGGCAATCTTATAACCACTTGAATCAACAGAACCAGAGAAACGCCTTGCCTGCTTTGAAGAAGAAGAAGAAGATGAACAAGCAGAATCTCTCAAAGACTTGATGGTGCTAGAATCACACATTGATGCCTGCTCCTTCATTCCCTGAACCACTCTCATTCCTGATTGATACAACAGTACCCTGCTCATGTATAAATAACAAAACAACACCCCAAATTCTTGAAAAATCGCTAACTTTAGAGATTCGTGAAAAAAGCTACAAGATTCTTGATCTGGCGATGATCTAGAGGAAACTTTGTCATGCACTTAAAGAGAGTTAATCAAGGTTCAGGCCATGAGAGGTACATTTCACTATTTCAGGGGAGGTTGGCAAGGGAAGTGGGTTGGTGACACGTGTCGCTTACACGAGATGGAGATCTGGATAAGGACACGACAAAGTCTACGTAGGACCGTTGAAAAATCAGGTGCTTGAATTTTCTGAAGGATTTCTTCGTGATTAGATTTTGAGAATGGTTACTAATATTCTGCTTCTGAACGAAGAAAAGTAAGATTTAATTGAAAAGGATATTCTTAGGAAATTAACGATCCTTGCTTTTTCGACTTGTGGTGGTGGATTTAATTCCTTTTTCTTCACAATACATTTTTCTTGTATATAGAATTTTCAAAACTAGAAATTTCTAGATTCTAAGAATAGGAAAAATGAACCAGTGACTTGGTCATAAATAGGATATGATTTTTTAATTTTAGACTAAGAAAAAGGTTCTTTTATTTCAAGAAATTTCTTAACATTAATGTTTTGGAGGAAAGTGGTGATTTTGTGTTTTGTATACAAGGCAAGAAAAATGCTTAAAAAAGGAGAGATAAAAAGACTAATTAATATTTATTTGGTAGTATTTAAATAATTTATTAGGAAAAACTACTCAAATGACCTTATATAATTTAATTTTATAATACTTTCTCAAGAGACATGACCTTTAAGAGTTTTATTTTAGCAATAGCCCACAATATTTTTTTACCCCTCACCATTAACTAGCATCCCTAGTAAAATTAATCATCACATGTTTTTTTTATTATTATTAATATGAATGTTCGAATCAGATTACATGCACCTCGATTAATTCCATGGGTCCTAAAATTTACGACCATATAAGCCTTCAGTAACCATCATATTAGCAGCTATAGGGCTCAAACCTGAAATCACAGGGGAAACAAATGCCTTAGTCTTAAGTTCTTACCATTAGACCACCTACTATATGGTTCCAACACATGCTTAATTGTATAGGATATTGAGGTAAATTATATATAAAAAGAATAAAGATAGAAAAAAAATGAATAATAGATATTTTTTAACAAGTTTGGTATATAATGTAATTGAAAAAATGGAATAGATTTAGTTATATTAGCCTAAAATAGGCTAATTGTTTTTTTTTTTTTTGAAATTTAAACGAAGATTCACCTCTACAAAACCCTACCAACAAAACTCAATTCACAACATTTCATCACAAATATAATCTCAAGCTCACAATCAATCAATCACGTTAAAAATATATTTATACACACTTTATATATAAGATCTTTACATACAAAATAGCAAAACCACCGCATTTTCTTAAAAGCATACAATTGTCCTCAAAACAAGATAAGTCATTTTTCCTTTTTAGTTTATCATACATACCATATGGTGCTTTTAGCTTCATAACATGGATTAGTATCTTAAAACAATCTACCTAATATGGAAAAATAATAATAATAACTGGAACGCGGTGTCAAATTGCGGTGGAGGATATAATGTTCATGCAAAAACACATCAAATATAGAATGTGTATTAACCCTAGTATCTTTTCCGACCTATAAGTAAATACCTCACTCATGGTTCTTGTTGGAGCATATACAAGCTATACCATATTTACAACATATTTTATTCTTTTTAATTATGAAGAGTTAAGCCTCCTCTCATTTTATTATATATTTATTCTGCCATTACTTCAATGTAGAGATTATATCCCATTATTTATGTATCTAATAACCCAAATTGGTAACCTTGCTTGTTTTCCCAAAATCTTGCTTAATTTTTGTCATTTCAATCGTTTCATCATCACAATCAAGCCTTTACCATTGTGGTCGACATATTTTTTTTCTTCATATAATAACCCCCGTAACCAACTTATTTTATATAATCTACCTTGTTATCGTGACCACATATTTTCATGAAATAGCCTTCACCAACACGACCAAATATATATATATATATATATATATATATATATATATATATATATATATATATTTGTTGTTGTCTTCTTCTTGCTTGTGTGGGCTGCCCAACAACCCTCAATAGCGACAATAGTGTTGTCGCTACACCCGATGACATCGCGAACAACAACCCTCACACTATCCTAGTTTGGCGTTGTTATGGCTTTCTCACAGTGATGATGCTTGACGATTGTTGCAACTACTTATCACCTATGTTTTTTAATTCAATGGTGGATTTCGATTAGATTTAAAAATTCTGCCTGATTTGACTGGAACAATAGCCAAAATAAGTAAATACCTCACTCATGGTTCTTGTTAGAGCATATACAAGCTATACCATATTTACAACATATTTTATTCTTCTTAATTATTAAGAGTTAAGCCTCCTCTCATTTTATTATATATTTATTCTGCCATTACTTCAATGTAGAGATTATATCCCATTATTTATGTATCTAATAACCCAAATTGGTAACCTTGCTTGTTTTTCCAAAACCTTGCTTAATTTTTGCCATTTCAATCGTTTCATCATCACAATCAAGCCTTTACCACTGTGGTCGATATATTTTTTTTCTTCATATAATAACCCCTGTAACCAACTTATTTTATATAATCTACCTTGTTATCGTGACCACATATTTTCATGAAATAGCCTTCACCAACACGACCGAAATATATATATATATATATATATATATATATATATATATATATATATTTGTTGTTGCTTTAGCTGCTACTTGTGTGGGCTGCCCAACAACCCTCAATAACGGCAATAGTGTTGTCGCTACACCTGATGACATCGCAGAACAACATCCCTCACACTATCCTAGTTTGGCGTTGTTGTGGCCTTCTGCCAGCAGTGATGCCGACGATTGTTGCAACTACTTATCACCTATTTTTTTAATTCAATGGTGGATTTCGATTAGATCTAAAAATTCTGCCTAATTTGACCGGAACAATAGCCAAAATCTTTTTTTTTTGTAATTTTTAAATCATGAGATAAAAAATTGCTTTTGAAAAAACTATTTTTTGCACATAAAATTAATTCACAATTAACACCAATAAGAATTAAAACATGCAATCAACAACCCTAATTATCTAACGAAAGCTCTAATACCACTGTTGGGTTCCCGAATATCATATATGCAGCGGAAACAATAAAACAAAATTATTCGAGAGTCCCTAAGATCCTGTTAGATAAATCTAGAGTAGTTTAGGGATTTATTACCTGAAAATCTGATCTTCTTCGACTTTGTATAATTCTTTAAAGGCTGGGTTGTCGCAAACTATTGATCGCATAATTGTCTCGCCTCCAATGGTAATCTACACGAACTACTAGTGAAAAATCTCATGAATCCTTATTTAGGAGAAATTGATTATTATGTCCATAGTGTTAGCTCTTTATTCTGTGACTTACATGGTTTTTATGTCTAACAAACAACAACAACAACAATAACAACAACAACAAATAAGAGGCAATAAGCATACCTTATTATTTATAGGAAAATCTGAAAAACCTTATAAATAGGCAAAATATTAATTAGCGTCTTAAATACTATTCATATATTATTTGAAGATAATTTTATAAATTTAATCAATCAAGTCCATACTTGATTATTCCAGAACTAGAATTATTTCCTAAACATAATAAATTTTATTTAATACAAATTTTCTTTGAAAAACCATTTTTCAAAATTTAATATAAAAATTAATCATATTTAGATTCTTATAAATATCCTAAACTATTTTAGGAAAAATTAAATAAAATTTAATTAATCATATTAAAATTTATATAATATTAAAAATAAATTAAACCTTTATTAATTAATAATAAATATATATTTATACAAATATAATAATTAAATCATATTAAATTAACAATATCGTCAATGCAGGGCAATGTGACGATGCCATGGAATATATTTGATGAGACTAAATACAATAAACTTATGTTAAAACTCATGAATGATGCTTGAAATATATATTTATAGTTCCATCATAAAGCTACACACATAATCAGATGGAATGTTTTCTGCACGCACACATATCTTTCATTGTTTCTGTAGAGACATTCTCTTAGCTTCCAACGATTGTCCCAATGTGGCCTTTTCTGTCATCCAAATTCATAGGTTTTATCTAGATGATGCCATCCTTGAATGAAATTAGCTTTCCTACCCACAAAGATCACAGGTAAAGCTTTCCGTCCAAGGACGATCAATTAAGCTAAGTGAATAGCCTTTATATGGCCAGTTTTATTGAACAATGCCGAGTTTCTATGTGTATATTCTTTTGTAATTTATAGTTGCTGGATAGAGTCTTCAGCAGAAACAAAAATTGAACCCAAGTTTGCTAGATTGCATTAGGTGTCATGGGCTGCCCTAACTGGCAGGAGGCTATTTCCCACTAATCCACCACTGATGTTCAAATATCTGAAAGCATCTCCTCCAGATCAGAGATCATAATGGTGGCTCATGTTGGCTGTGGAACATGGGCAAGGCAGCTATCACGTCTAATGGGTGGATCAGCCAAAATACCTAATGGTTGGACCAGGTGCTTTGTTGATGAAGGCATTTAGTACCCAAGGCGGGTTTTTGCATTTCGGACAGTCAGACATGGGAATCGTTGCCGCCATCAGCAATCTTTCAGCGCAACAAGCGATACTGACAGTGTGAGATATAAAGAGATTCTCCTTCTGCAGACATGTTGTGGAAGTTTTAGTCTGATTCATCTGCTGTTTAACTACACTTAGCTACTTATACGTGCCTACTTTAACCTTGATTTTCCGGAGCTGAAAATTCTTTGGAAATGAGATTTGTGCACTTTTATAGACATTCTGTTTCGTGAAATGTTTTTGACCACATAATTTCTAGTGATAAATGAAGTTTTTCACTGTTTATTTAATACAATTCAGCCTAAACTTCGTCTTTGAAATGCTAATTTTGAAGTATCTGTCAAAACACTTTTAGAATACTATGTGAGATTTGACAAAAAATGCTATATGATTTCATGTCATGGTTCTTCATCTGCAGACCTTTGTGTTTCAGTCCCCTGCTCTTGTGCATATAATTTTTTACTTCAGCATCATCTGTGCTTCAACACTCTACCCTTTTGTTTGTGCTTCAGCTCTATGCTTCTGCTTTTCCAACTCTATCCTTCTATTTTCTGTAGTTCATCACATCAATTTCGGATTGTTTTCCATGATAAGAGTTCTTCTGTTTCTATGCAGTTTATGCAAGTACTGATGAATGGTAGCTTTAGGTAGAGCGTCAGTCTTCATTCTAGAGAAATGAATGCCAAAACTGCTATAGCATGACCTAATTCCTCAACTAAATGTATTCTATAGGCTTCGGATCATGCTGTTGGCATAATATGTGTCCATGAAGCTTGAAACTTCAAGGGGCGTTCATGTGACTACTGGCAATATACATAACCAGATTCTGGAGATGATTTCTTATACTTCATGAATTCCTTGATGGGAAAATGCCAATCATTTTGGATATAAAACCTTAGTTCAATC
This sequence comes from Populus x sibirica, assembly GCA_019202695.1. NCBI lineage: Eukaryota > Viridiplantae > Streptophyta > Magnoliopsida > Malpighiales > Salicaceae > Populus > Populus x sibirica. The sequence goes on along the minus strand of JAGMVL010001940.1, from coordinate 854,070 downwards.
TGCAATCTAGATATCTTTGACAAAGAATTATCTCAACCCAAAATCTAATATATTGATGAGGCTTGAAGAATGGCTTTATATTATCGGAGGACTACCTCTATCTTGTACTACATTCTACTAAATAAATTGAAACTATTCATTAAAGTTCTTGATATTATAACAAAGAATCAAGAATCATTTTAAACAAGAAAAACACGCTATTGAGTGATGCTCAAAGATGGTTTTAATTACTTTTTATCAATCTTTTAACCCAGTTCACAGAAGTAAACTTGTGAAGAATCATGCCACACCATTCAAAGTTTATTTTTCGTCAGAGTTTCTTAGGATGAGTTAATTAGCTATTAGAAGTAAAACTCCCATTACCTTATGAAATGGAGAACCAGAAGTAATCACTGTTGCATCTCTCATTCTGATGAATCCTACTCGTCATTTTGTTTTCTCAATACAGACTCAGGCGAACTGAATGTCCTGTGATGCTATCTCAATTTATCTGGCATGCATTAAATGGGTGTTGTAGAAATTTAGAATAGAAGAAAAGGATATTATTTAATTATTTGATTAATATAGTATTACAACAACAAAACATATAAGAAAATAGAATAAAGCAAATTATACCAAATATTTATAACCATAAGAACATCAGCGGAAACAATCATGCACCGTGAATCAAATTCGAAGTTAAAATTTCATATCTGCACTTGGATATAACAATGGAGTAAATGCTCCAAATAGAAATGACACAAAAGGCACAGTTATGGTTTCATAACAATAACAGTGATAGTTGTATCAATGAAGATGAATCAATAAATTATGAGTTGATATATCATTGAAGAAGATAGTAAATAAAATATTTTATAGACAATGAACAGAATTAAAAACAAAGTATTTTAAAGTGATCTATGAATAACATAAAGTTGTCCGCTGCAGAAGTGGAAGCTAATATTTACAACCATGTGGAAATTTAAAATAGAAGAGAAAGATAATGATCTCCTTTGATTAAATGATAAAAACAATTTTTCAATTGTCTTGATTTGTTCAATTCCTTAATTTCTTCATTTTATTGATTATGAAATAATGAAGAGTATATATCTTGATTATTTCCTTAACAGGGTATTATATGTTAGCTACGGGATCAACTCATGCTTGGTGACCCAAAAATATCTGGGGGCTAAACTGCGGTTTATTGTTTACTACTGTCATTTTAGAATTTGAGAATGATATTCCATATTTTCCATGGATGTTCTGAAGCTGTGTTTTCTTATCTTCTTCATGAATAGCAGGGGATACTCCATGTGGTTCAACTTGGCTCGATGTACCCATCCGAAGAGTCATTTCGAGACTCTGACAGCAATCCCCTGCTGTTCTTGAAGAAAACAAATACCCAGATGAATTGCTCTTAACAAGTCATACAGTGAGCATGGATTTCTCCAAGTATTGCCGGTCAATGCGTCCTAGTTTAATTTCCTTCACAAATTGTTATGTGGAGGAGGCAATATTAATTGAATATCTATACATGTGATGTGAAAGGCCTCCAAGAGTGGAAATGCAGCATGAAATCTTGACGTGCATGTGAAAGACCGACTTAAGGAACCAGTCCTTCATATACTCGATGGCTCGGTGGGAAGCAATTTGTGGACAGCATTGTTTCTTTCCAAATTAACAACGCCGTGCATGACATTTCGTGAGGTGATGATTGAGTGTTGAGCTGTAGGTTTAACAAAGAAAGAAACCCCATTTTTGTCATGCATTGATGTTGTGTGCGTCATTCATTCATCATGCCAACTGATCTAGAGTTTTCCAGGATGAATAATCTGTGCATGTGAACTGTTTGAATCAGCTGGCACAATCTTTTAAATATGTTCATGGTCCTGGGGAAGAAAAAGGAGGGGGATGCGATATCATATTTTGCAGTTTTCTTCATTTCTACCAAGTTACTGTTTTCTTCGGAGAGTGAAATCTAGCTACAGCTATAACTAGGGGTAAGCATGCAGTTGGTTCGGCTCGGTTTGAATAAAAACAAATCTGGCATAATCGGGTTTTATTTATTTTAAATTGAATCAAACCGAATACCTGGTTCAAATCCAACAATTTGGTTTTTTATTTTTTTTAAAAATGTGTACATGGGCCTTATATTTGGCCTTTTTAAATTGGTATTGATATAATACGCGTAGGCTTTTTTGATTTCTTTTTTGTTTTTGATTTTATAAAAAATGGTTTGGTATAATTTGGTTTTTGACTCTAAAATTGAACCGAGCTGATTTTTTTTAAAAAAAATAATTCTAAATGTATTTTCTCCGGTTTGATACTTTGGATCGGTTTTTTCAATTAATTTGATATGTCATGGCCTTTATGGGGTCTGAGGGGAGGGGATCGGCCACTGGCTATGCCATAATAGGGGGGGCCTTTTCGACTGCCTAATGAGCTGTTAGGACTTGGAGCTTTAAAAAAAAAAGGCCTCCTAGATTGTTGTCTAACCAATTTTATATATATATATATATATATATATATATATAGCTGAAATGACACTAATATTTTTTTAAAAACATAAAAAAAATCTGAAACATAATTAAATGATTTTTAATCCTAGAATTTTGGTTTTGAACCGAAACCATTTTGTCCAATCTCCAAATAAAAAATTAAATCTGAACAAACAATGGAGCTCAATCTCCAATTAAATAAAAGCTAAAAAATTAAAACTGAAAAGACATGAGTTTTTTTAAAAAAAAATAAAAGCAAACCCAAGAGAATCTTTTAAACCTGAATTAATCTTACAAACTTATAACCTGTGAAATTCTAAACTCGGGCTCAATCAAGAAGATCAATTCTCAACCAGTTTAATATTGAAGGATAAAACCAGAAAAAAATATCAATTTAAAAAAACTATCAAAGTAAAAAAAAAATTCAAAAGAATGAAAATCAAATCTGATAGGAAAAAAAACTGAAGAATGATAAAATCATAAAAAAAATCAACTTTAAAAATTATCTTAAAAAAATAGTAATCAAAAGAATGAGTATCAAATCTAACAGATAAAAAATTCAATAAGGATGAAATTGAAAAAAAAATCAATTTGATAAATTATTTCAAATAAAATAAATAGTAATTAAACGAACAAAAACCAGATTTGATAGCAAAAAAAAAAATTAAAGTGCTGCTTTGAAAATTTAAAAGGTTGGCATGAAAAACGAGGATGAGAGAGAAAATAAGAGGAAAAAACAGAAAAGAACAGTAATGTCAAATCAAAGGTTAGTTTTACACAGTGTAGAGATTATAACAATGTAAAGAAGGTCGTCCTGGTAAAAAGAATCCACCATGTGCATTGTATAAACACAAAGGAGCAATAGACAATGCATGAAATGCATGCGCCAACATGTTTTGGCTTTAAATAATATACTATATTTATGAAAATATGAGATTTTTCTTCAATCAACTTGATTATAACTAAAAACATAATACAAAAAAAAACTCATTGGTGCCAATTAAAGAGAATTTTCTATTAAGAGTAATTTATTCATTTTACTATGCTTTAAAAATGTGAAAAGATCAAGTTGTTCCAATTAATATAATAATGACTAATAGACCTTGCAAAAAGACTATATTACCTCCAATTGGCAGTCCGTTTTTTTTTTTTAGAAGGGTAATGTAAAACCCTAAACTCAAAATTGGTAAATCAATGTTAAATAGGGAAATTCTCAATTAAAAATAATAATTTAAAACGGAAATTTTTAGTATTGAAGGTGAAAAATTCCTAGAAAAATTAGTTAAGTCTCAGATAAAATATAAGTAATAAAAATACGATGCGAAATATTAACTAGTGATAATCATGTAAATTTCTTGATTGGGTAAAATAAGTATTTTTAAATGAAAAATTTTAAAAATACGATGTGAAATTTCTTGTAGAGCTTCTCAACTATCTGTTTTGAAATCTTGTATGTGCGTGTATATATATATATAATTTTAAAAATATTAATTTAATATACATGATTCTAATTCAAATCTAAAAATAAATTAACTTCAAAAGTTTAATCCTATTTAAGAAATCACAAACTCCATTATCAGGATTTGTAGAGAAAATCAAGATGTGATTAACTCTATTATTATCAGGACTCAATTATACATAGAGATAAAGGTATTCTTAAGATGCTGCCTAGTTAGGGATGGGTTGGCACAAACCTTGACCAGTTTTTTTATGCGATAGCAAATACTAGTGGAGGCCTTTTCCTTTAGCCACCCAAGACAATGCGACAAAATCTTAAAGCCTGAATTTTCTTTCTTAGCTGCACCAAAAATCTGATACCAGTATATTTTCCACAAACTCAGCTGCCATGAACTGCATGTGGTGTTGCCACTTCAGTATTATATGATTATGAAAAATTAAATGTGGACCGTAATAGCACCGACAAAGTAAACCTAAAATATCTCGGCTAGAACTATCTAGGTGGTGGCCCAGTGGTAAGAGCTTGGGATCAAGAGGTTTGCTCCCTCTATGGTCTCAGGTTCAAACCCTGTGGTTGCTCATATGATGGCCACTGGAGGCTTACATGGTCGTTAACTTCAGGCCCCGTGGGATTAGTCGAGGTACTCGCAAGCTAGCTCGGACACCCATGTTAAACTAAAAAAAAAATATCTCGGCTGGAATTTAAATAAAAAAATTTAAAATTATCCAGAGAGAGAGAATTTATTTCACGCAGGCTATACTAACATGACAGAATTAATTGTCAACCTTGCTATATTTGGCTTTGAATAATTCCGGCCTAAATGTTAATCGGAAATCATAGGGCTAATTAAGTTCTTCTGGAATCATACGCATCTCGACATTAATTACATTGTTGCTTCGTGGCCCAGTAGCCTCCAAGCTCCCCCTTAACTTTTGCAATCATAGGCCACAGTGTCCAAAATGAGTTCGTCCAAGAAATGTGTCTTATACATTGTTGTACCAATCAATGTAAGGTCAAACATGTGAAGTGGCAAGTGCTTTTCAGTTTCAAATCAATCTGCTTTGGGCACGTAAACCTTTCCAAGAAACCATTATTCACTGCTAATTTGCCCCCACGTATAGCTGGATGCCTCTGCTGTGCATCACAATTATACATTGTTCTTTAATTTACTAGTATTTTTTATGCACATATATACACGAAATGAGCATAAATGATAGATAGTCTACGTACATTATGCTAATTAATTACCTTTACTATTCATCACCATTAAAAAAATCTTGAAAAATTGTCTTATCCACCTTTAGCCATCAATGAGAAATATTAGGTAAATGAGGTCATAAAAATTTAATTTAGGACAAATATATTTTTTTTAATCGCGGGTATCCAGACCAGCTTACGTGCACCTCGACTAATCTCTCAAGGCTCTAAAGTTAAGACTAGATAAGTTTTCAGTCACTCTAAGTTTGTGATACTTTAATTAATAATTTCTAAAAAATAAATTTAAAATCTGACTAGTTGAGTTATACTCCCTTACGGTTCAAGAATAAAAGCAATAATAATTTTTTTTTCTCGTAACAATGCTTTTAAAAGACTAATTAGATTGATGAAGATTAACACTTCCGTAATCTCAGGCATGCCTAATGTCTCCGTGCTTGTTGTCATGGAGACACATTACTAATTATAATAGCCTAATCATCATATATATTAGAGGATTAACAAGTAGAGATTAATGCTTAATTATTTAACAGAGTGCTTACATCCTTCAATTTGAAGGCCAATCAAGCTTCTCGCATGGTGACACGTTTGATCATCAGACTAATCAAATTACTTGATTAGGAAAAGATAATTAAGCACAAGCATTTATAAAATAAAAAAAATATGTGCTGTTAGTAATATTATATTGTCGCGGTCGTCATTCATGCAAATATAAGATATAGTTTCTATTATATTTTGGATGATCATCCACTTTTTTTATAGTTTGATTCAGGATATAATAAGTAACAAGTGATTTTGATGACGTGTGGGAGCTGCATGCATGCATAGCATATCAATAATTAACCGATGAGAGCATCCGCTTAATTTAAGCAGATTTATTACCATATATTGCATATATAATCATTTTGTTATTATTTCTACATATTATATATATGAGTTGGTGTAATGGTTAAAAAATATATTAATTTTCTTATGATTAAGCATTATTTTTCAAATTTTTAATCCAATTGGTGAGGAGTAAAGATCATTATGAATCTTTAAATCAGGTCAATTTATATGATTTATCTGATTAAATTTAATTTAATTTTGATTTAAAAAATATTATCAAAGATACCATGATGACTTGACCTAAAATTAAAAAATATTTTGTCTGTCAATTTTGTTCATCCAATCATTCGAACTGGAGGCAACTTAATTATGAGTAAAAAAGCTTCAAACGAATTAACTTTGCTTAATTTGTATTATATTATACATACTTACCGTGTTAGGTCTAATCCATATTGATTGAAAAGGAGAGATAGATCACATAATTAAAAGTTGGCAGAATTTCAAATTGATCCATATTTTTTTTTTTACTAACATGGATGCTCGGGTTAACTTGTGCATACCTCGATTAATCTCACAGATCCTGAAGTTAACGACCATTTAAGTTTCTAGTGGCTATTATATTAGCAATCACGGGGCTCGAACCTGAAATCATAAAGAGAACAAATCCTTAAATCCCAAACTTTTATTATTGGACCATCCACTATATGGTTAATTGATTTTCTGGATAATAATTATCTTGAGTTTATTGAAAAAACAAAACAACAGGGGGGTTTTACTGTTTGAGGGTGGAAAAAAGCTGGCCATAAAAGTTGGACATCACAAGTCTTAGCTTAGAGTAGTCAATAAGTCCCAAATAAGCACTTTTCTTATGGTAAATTTTCTTTCTTTTCGGCTTTCTTTAACTTTTTATACTATTTTTCACTTTGATTCAAGTTGATAGTTATGTTTAGATCCAATTCTAGTCTGTGTTCATATTGGTTTCGTGTTTGGCAACCAAAAACGTTTTCCCCACAAAAGTAATATATTATATTTCAATTTGTTGGACCTTCTTTGTTATATAATTCATGATTAGACTAGCCTTGAAATCGAGGGCTTTGGTGACATAAATAAATCGTGCTAGCTCTAATCATATGATTACTCTATAATTCAAGTGGAGATAGGCTAGAAAAATATGTGTTCATGCAGTTACAGATTGTGATTTATGAACAACTATATATACTGGAAGTGTTCCTGCAGGGCGTATATATGATTTAATTCTATTAATTCATATTTTTCTGAGGGACTGTTCTTAGTCTACTCAAGAAAAAAGCTATCATCCCTGGAAATAATTGCTCAGTTGATTTGTCGAAAGTCAATGAAGTTGAGGTCTTGACGTTTTTGCTTGACAACAAGTAATCAAGTACCTGTGGCTAAGGAAGAAAGGGATTAATGGAAGGTGTGATATCAAACACACACACACACAGTATATAAAAGAAAAAATCAATTTTAAATCACAGTTCAAAATTTTAAGCACTGGTGTAAAAGGATAATCAGTAGAAAAAAATTACTTAACCTATCACAACAGTAGAAGAAAAAAAAAGAAGAAAATTTCTCAGCAAAAAGATATGAATTGGCTTTTGTATAACTCCATTAAGTCAGTCGGGCTGCATGCTATATCCTTCGTATTCAAATTAACCAAACTTCCTTTCCTAGGTTTCTTTCTGTGCTAAAAAAGCAAGGGAAAATGTTCTCTTTTCTCTTGAATTAATCCATAATTCATGCCTATTATATCAGTCCAGATTATCGTAAGAAGACATTGACATTTTTTTTCGAGTGATTGAAACGAAATAGGCCTCGTACGTGTATATATAAAATCTGTTTTCGTCAAAAAAAAATATTGATAAGTAGAAAATCTATGAATCCAAATAAAAATCTAGTCTCAGAACAGATAATTGGAGGAGAACTATCACAATCTGCATCATAAATGCTCTTCCTTCATTTATTACACCCAAAACTGAAACTGCTTAATCATTTACATAAAAATCCAGCTAAAATTCTTGAACAGGCCCTCGACAACATGAGTAGCCCATCAATGATTTAAAAGGGGACAGCATGGTTTTCCACACACACAGAGACACGACAAGCTCAAGCCAGCCATCTTAACTTTGTGGCATGGAGCCATGCATGAATATTTCAAGAAGAAACCCTACAGCAAAGGTCATGTTAAAGGTGGGAGGAGTACGTGGCTATTTCATGTTGGTGACAGCTAATATGAACCCAAAAGGCATGGATGATAGAGATAGGACCAAAAATTGAGATTTAAAACACATTACTTGTAAGATTTTGCACGAGAAATTAATTTCGTATTTAATTTACGATATGGTGACAGAGAAATTAGACTTTACATTTTAATTTTTCCAAGGAGAAGGGACACGTTGCTAAGCAGCGGACGGCACCGAATCCTCTTTGACTTCATTTTGTTTCCTAACCTTCCCATGGAGGACTATTTATACACAACCACAAGCCCATACTGACCCAGCATCCATTTCTTTGCTCCAACTTTTAGAAACTGAAGCAAAATATCTACCTCTGGATTTCTCTCTAGCAAGCACAGTACCGAATTGCTATAGCCAGGAGTACTTGATAGTGCAACATGGGGAGGGCACCTTGCTGTGAAAAAAACGGGCTAAAGAAAGGGCCGTGGACACCAGATGAGGATCAGAAGCTGATTGATTACATACAAAAACATGGCTATGGCAACTGGAGAACACTTCCAAAGAATGCTGGTATGTTATTGTTTTATACATCGATTTTGATGCTTCAATTATCTTAGGCTTCAATTTGTGGACATGGTGTTGATGGGTTTAGTTTTCTTACTTTGTTCAGGGTTGCAGAGGTGTGGAAAGAGTTGTCGTCTTCGTTGGACTAACTATTTGAGGCCTGATATCAAGAGAGGTCGATTTTCTTTCGAGGAAGAAGAGACAATAATTCAGCTACATGGTATTTTGGGAAACAAGTAAGTCTTCTTTTGACAAACATGCATAGGTTGAGTTAAGGAGTCGTGGAAAATTTGATTTTAACTTCTTTTTCTTCGTTTTATATTTGATGTATAGGTGGTCTGCCATTGCTGCTCGACTGCCTGGAAGAACCGACAACGAAATCAAGAACTACTGGAACACACACATCAGGAAAAGGCTTCTGAGAATGGGAATTGATCCAGTGACTCATAGTCCAAGGCTTGATCTTTTAGACCTCTCCTCAATCCTCAACTCGCCTCTTTACGACTCCTCCAGGATGAACATGTCAAGAATTCTTGGGGTTCAACCTCTAGGCGACCCAGAACTCTTTAGGCTAGCCACATCTCTCTTATCTTCTCAACGTGACCAAACCCAAGATTTTGCTTTCCAAAATAGTCATCAAGAAAACCATCTTTCCAGCCCACAAGTCCATCAAAGCCAGCACCAATCGATAATTCATCAAGCTAACCAGTTTCAAACCCCAGGTCAAGAAATGCCTACGTGCACTACATTGACTACCACTCCTTGTGTTACATTTTCTAATGAAGCACAGCAAATGGACCCCAACGTAGACCAATACCAATTAAGCACTATTACCAGCTTTAGCTCTCCAAATTCTCAGTTAAGCACACATGATCAGTGGCAAAGCAACAGGATGGGCTCGAATTTATCACAAGATTATTATCTGCCTGCAGTATCAAGTTACAACAGCGCCGACAACTGCCATGGGACTGATCTTGCAGACCCTTCTTCTGAGGCCTCAACTTTTATTTCCAATAACAGCAACCAAACCTTTGGTTTTGCTTCAGTTTTATCAACTCCTTCCTCAAGTCCAGCGCCATTGAACTCCAATTCAACATACATCAATTGCAGCAGCACTGAAGATGAGAGGGATAGCTATTGCAGCAACATCTTGAAATTCGAAATCCCAGATATTTTAGATGTTAATAACTTCATGTAATGTATTAGGAATTAATGAGGTTGATCAAACAGTTTCTTCTTTCTCAGTTTTCGATTTCCCATCCAAATTTCTTGGCTTAATACGATGTTAAACTTTATTCATGTAATTAACTTATTAATTAATTACAGTATCAGAAAACAAGCTAGCTTTATAGTTTTCTTCCTTCTATTCTTTTTTTTATATATATTATTTACTGTGGATGTCCGGGTAAACATATCTTAACTAATTTTTCAAAACTTTAAAATTAATAACTATATAAAATTTTAATAGAAATTTATTACACTCAAATTAATAATTTATTTTCTAAAAAGTAAATCCAAAGTCTCATCAACATGCATGCCCATGTTTTCTTATTCTTAATATAATAGAAAGAAGTTTCCATTATTCATGTCATTCAATTATTTTATCATATTAATTAAAATATTTCATCTTATTAAAATCACATTATCATTTCAAGAATTTACACTTCTATTGATGATTATACAAAGAAGATGTCTGTGCACCTATTTATTACCCACTACAGAGCATAACACTTTGAATAATTATTTATGCTGCTAGCAGGATCTTGAGAATTAAATTTAATATTCAGAAGAAAAGGTATATTTAATAATGTTTCTCCTTGGACCGTGCATATATTATATTAACTTTAAGCTTTCCGTAAACGGCCAGTCTTTAACTATAAGAGGAAGGCTAGGAATCTAGCTAGACAAACAAACATAAAAATCAATTTCAATGTATCTGACTTTAAGTTGATTTAAATATTGACAAAATTATTTGTTGGCAGAGAAGTACAGTGTAACTCATTGACAAGATTATTATTATTTCTATTTAGTTTAGAAAATTATTTTTATTTATGATATTTTTATTCTTTTTATTCAATTTATAAATTTTATGTTTTTCCTTATCAATTTATATCTAGAACTAGTATAAATAGAGCTCAATGGAAGACAATGATAGGATTCTCTATCGAGAAAAAAACACACTCAAGAAGAACTGGTGATAAAAAAAAAAACAAAGATAGATTAAAAAAAATTAACTCATTAATTAGTGGCAATAAAATTATAAAGGCAAGCTGATGAATCATTATGTCAATTGGAGAAGATGAAAAAGAAGAAGAAAAACTAGAGCATCATGAAGAAAGTGATAATAAATTCATAACTAATTTTAATAACTCGTTTTAAAAATATGAGCAATAAACACAATTTTTTAATCAGAATGAGTATCGTATAGGTTTTTGTGATGTTGTTTATGATGGAATATATATAAATTGGTATTCTTTATTGATTTATCATATTTATTTTAAAAATAATAATAATAATAATAATATAAATAATAGTAGTAATTAGAGCGATAATATCATTAATGATATTCTCATTAATAAGTTAAAAGATGAATATAAAGAAAAGTTAAAAGGTCCTTAAAACAAATATTAATTTAGGTTATGTTGACTTTTTCTTGCAAATTTACTATTATCATATCATTAAAATTAGATTTATTCAAGGGTTAAGCAAAATCATTTGATGGCAACAATGGCCCACTAAAATTACGTCAATAAGTGCTTGTCTTATGTTTTATTATTATTATTATTATAAATGCAATTTTTTAATCACATGTCTATGAATTTCAATTACTTGAGTTTTAAATTTCCTTTAATAAAGATATACTCTTATTCAAGTTTTCCACACGGGACTTGTGTGGAAATAATTTTTTTTAATACCTTGTTTATCAGATAAGAAAAGAAAAACATTATTTCAAAGATGTTGGGAGTTTGGTTGTAATTCCTTTTTAAAGTGTTTTTTATTAAAAAAAATATCAAAATAATATTTTTTTTATTTTTAAAAAATTATTTTTGATATTAGCGTATCAAAATAATTTAAAAACACCAAAAACATATTAATTTAAAGCAAATAAAAAAAATAAATTTTTAAAAAATATTTTTAAAATGCAAAAATAAATAGGGTATCAAATTGAAGAAAGCTTTTCTCAAATAATAATAATAATAATAATAATAATAATAATAATAATAATAATAAAAAAAAAAAGCAACCTTGTTTCCATATTAATATTAACTCATATATGAATGCAAACCAAATTGTGTTATAAAAAATTCTCATGAATAAATTAATTATTCAAATGAGAATAACCTATCTCAAACTCAAGAAAAAAACAGATTTTCTCTGGATATTTAAAAAAATAAAATAAAATTTTGATTGTAAAAAAGGGAAAACGATAGCACTGGCTATTATTGGCTAATGGCTTGAGACCAACTTTTGGAAAACAAAAGCAAAAGGAAAGGGCACAAATTTTATGGAGCAAGCAATCATATGGAAGTAAGATATTGCTCCAAAGAACCCGACAACAGTAGTCGAATACCGGCAACCATTCCGGCGAGGACAGCCGGAGCATGTAAGGCGTACAGGGCTACAAGTGTCCCAGCCACCTGTGAGATTAACTGTCCCATCAAGTAGGATAATTTACATGGGGATTACGGTAAACTTTGACCCAAAAAAGCGTGTACGTGGCGACATATGAGCGGTGACTTAAGATTTTTGGAAAGGTAGGGACCACAGTTTGGTTTATTGAAAATCAAGGCGGGGCTCCTGTGCTGTTTTTTGTCTCTTTAGTATCCTCCCCCCCTGCATCATTAATTATCTCCAGAGAGATGTTATTAATGACGTTAGATTTTTTTAGATGACACGTGGATCCAATAGCAGAGAGTGGGTCCCGTTTTATTTTCGTATTTTGGTGGTTAATTAGGATTAGTGGTTGACCTTGTGATAATTATGGGGTCTCAAGCCTCAAGATACATTGGCTAGAAGCTTACCGACCCTCGGTGATTATTTCATGATCAAGTGAGATTAGTAGGTAATTAACTTGGCGAGTTAATCATTGAGAGAAAGTAGACAATAGCACCACTGAATGAAAGTGACGTGGTATGGTTAACTTAATCAACACTATAATTAGAATATGTTAAGACTAAGTTTCGCACGGAAACTCAGAGCCCGTTTTATTTTTTTATTTTGAAAAAAATTAATTTTATTTTTTAAAAAATAAAAATATATATTATTTTGATGCATTTTCAAGAAAAAAATACTTATAAATTTTTAAAATATATTAACATTAACACATTGAATTATTGTAAAAATATTTTTAAAATACTTATTTTTTAAATAATGAATTTTGATCCACCCCTAATCCTAACCGGAGGCGTAATATCCTAATAATCAAACACTGCTTTCAGTCGATATACAATTATGTTATTGTGTGCAAGTGGGTACAAAACTCGGTATGTTGCACAGAAGAAGCAGATTTCATTGAATCACGACACAGTCAGGCAACAATTACTAATAATTTATTTTTGATATTAGTACATTAAAATTTATTTTTGATATCAACACATTAAAACAATCTAAATCATTAAAAAAATATTAATTTATGCAAAAAAAAAAAAAAATAGTTTTCTTTAAAAAAATTATTAAAACATAAAAACAAAAAGCTTGATGCACATGCCTAATTAATTTCATGGTCGACGTGTACATATCCTGGTCGTGCTTTTTGTCAAAGATGCCCAGGCAAAAAGGCAATTTATAACCACATCTGATGATGAGTAAGTAACCTATGAATAGTTTCTTCAAGTGAGCAAACACTTCAGCTTAGCATGTCTAGCTTGGTTACTGTCTCTGCTTCCCCTTTCTGCCTCCATTCAACACCTCATGTCCCACGTTAGGGTGCCAGGTGTACACGTTGAGCCGACACTAAATTCTTTTTCGTGTGAAAAATATGAAATTCATGGTTTTTTTTTCTTTAATTAGCAAAGTTTGACAAAAATTCTGGAAACCCCGCCTAATATAACAAAATCTTTTTGTTTTGTTTTTTTTTTTAATTTATCATCTGGTTTGCTTCAGGTTTACTAACAACTTGATATCAAAAATAAAATTCAATTAAAACTTTATGTTAAATAATAATATTAAAAAAAACAAAACACCAAAAATCAAAATATTTTATTATATTTATTTAGGGTTTGTTTTTAGGGTTATTGATTATTGTTTGTTTTGAGAATTAACAATCAGTGTCGATGTTTATGATTGTTTTTTTTTTAATTTAGGGTTGTGGTACTATTTAGAACTTCTTTTTACTATTAGTTTAGGGTTAGTAGGAGTAGTTTACGGTTTGAATTTTTTAGTCAAAATCATTATTTTTAATTATATCTTTATTAAATTTATGCTGTTTTATGAATATTTTTTTACATTTACCAAAACCTTTTGCTATTCCAAAGGAAAAATATCCAAATCCATGGCACTAATATTTAAATTAAATCTTGACTAAAGTTTTTTAGAAGTGTAATTGCGGTTATTTTTTAAAGTGTTTTTTATACTGAAATGTATCTAAATAATATTTTTTTTTTATTTTTTAAAAATTATTTTTGAGATTAATATATTAAAATAATCTAAAATATATATAAAGAATTAATTTTTAATAAAAAAGTTTGAATTTTTAGCAAACTCGGTGCAAACTACGTTCCAAGCGAAGTCGTAAAGACAATTTTGCAGTATAAAGGTAACGGTACGGACGTGGCTTGTGTAGATTTGACAACGAGCCGACCTCAGGAATGACAGATTTCACTTTCTTGATCCACCGTCCAAAGAAAAAGCCTCCTCGATGGTTTGAATAAATTGAGCTCTTTGAAGTGTTCTTCTTATGTCTTTGCCATTGGCTTTATTTTCCATGTTTTGCTTTTGCTTGCTTTGTTTCTCTTGTTTTCTTGCTCTGAGGACGACAACTGCAGCAGCTTTCACTAAAGAAAAAATGGGCACCATATGGGAAAAAAGGGGCCTCTTGATAAATTGATTTTGTTTCCTTGGACCCATTGCCTTATTGACCACGATTTGTCTTTTTTTGGGGATTCTTTACACTATAAAATTAATTTTGAGGTAAGAAATTGTGGGCTCTAGCCTTCTATTTTTGTTTTGCTGAGACAGTGGGATGAAAGTAGGCAAGAAGCTGAAGTGTATCCTTAATTTTCGATGTTTGGCAGTGCGGCTAAAACATTATTTATTTAAATTTTAAAAGTTTTTGTTTGTTTAAAATTATTTTTTTATATTTTTTAATTATTTTAATATGCTTATATTAAAAATTAATTTTATAAAATAAAAAATATTATTTTAATATATTTTCAAACAAAAAATAATTTAAAACACATCCTTACCCCCCACTTTCAAACACACTTTTTTTAATATATAATTGTGCAACTTGGGACAAAAGGTGATAATCTTTGAGGTTGCAATGATTTGTTTAATATTATTACTGGTTACTTTGATTTGTTATTACACAACCTAAAGTGCGATTTCAATATCAACCAAAGTCCAAAGTTCCATTGCCAGCATGAACTAATTGACTAATTTGTTTCATACAAAAGCAATACGCTTGGTGAAGAAAGTCCGACGACACTCAAATTAAAACATAAAAAAAAATTAGTCTGATCATAGTCAATTTTCATTAATCATTATTAATCCAATTAAAGTTGAGATTAGATCTTAACCAAAAGATAAATCGCTCACTAATAAGTTAAACTTTTACAGTAAATGGCATTTAAGGTTGCCGCTTGTTGCTTAAATAAATGTCTTGCAAAATAAGAGATTTTAGAATTCAGATTGAGTCCCAACTTTAATAATACATGGTTAATTTTAAAAAAACTATTTTTTTTAGTATTTTTTTTATGATATATTTTGATGTGCTGATGTTAAAAATATAAAAAAATTATTTTAATATATTTTTAAATAAAAAATATTTTAAAAAATATCATATATTATAATCTCAAATATGTCATGGGTGACAATGTTCAAACTATAGCATTAATATCAATGACAAATTCAACAAATTATTTCTGTTAAATATAATTCTCAGCTCACCATTAAATACAATAATTATAATTAAAATATACGTAAATCGGTCCGAATAATTATATTAATAAAAAATAATAATAATAATTGTCGTCAAGGCACTAAATCAGGTTTGTGATTAACTTGTATTGACGTCAAGGCATACCTGTCCATTATGTCATAGCCAGTAGTAAGAATACTATTTATGGATGGTTACATTTTTGTGGTTCGCTGTGTAATGTCCATAATGTCCAAACTTGGCCCATGGCTTCCATACGTGGTGTGGCTAGCTAGCCGAGGTCTAAGGCTATTCTTTGATAGAACAAGTTAAGTTATGGCGTGTGTGCATGTCTATATATATATATTTTTTTTTTTTTTTCTTTTAACCAGAAAGAAAGGAAACCATCATGTTTCTAAAGAAGTAACAAAAATTCGAGAGTTAAATTTTGAGTAATTTGATAACATAATAAAAAACAAGACAACAATAAAAAATTAAAAAATAAAAAATATTTTCCTGGACAAAGTTTAGTTAGTATGTGAAATTTATTATCTGAATATAAAATATATCAAGATTACATGTCTATCATGCATCATGAGATCAAGATAATTTGAAAAATTAAAAGATAAATATAAATCAAGATATTTAATTGCACAACACAAGTTAGTTATCTGCTTGTGTTTAAAGAATTTATTTATTCAAATCAATTTGTAATAGAAATTAACATGCACATAAATTTTATTGAATAAAATAAAAAGAAAAAAATACCTTGTAAGGTTACACATATTAAAAATATTATAAAAAATAAATATTTTTAATTTATAAAAAATAAATTTAATTTATATATATATAAATTACAAATGAATCATATTAACCTCATAAAAAATTAAAGATATTCAATATAATTAAAAAAATAATTGCTGTTTAAAAAATGTTAAATAAGAAAAAAATGATATATTAAAAAAATATTAAAAAAACATAAAAATAGTATTAATTGGAAAAAAAAAGACCAGACATGTGGGCTTTAAAGCCTAGGCTTGCACGCCTGGGCTTAAAGGGACATATGACAAGTTTTCTATCCCTATTTTTATTTTCTAAAAAAAGAATAGGCAAATGATATGTCACTGTTTGTACCCAGATTCTTGCCATTACTGTGGTGACCGGAAAATCAGGTCAGCAGGTTTTTTCCCTAAAAAACAAGTTGTTCAACCCATTTTAACTATAAAAAAAACCCTACAAACACCCTTAGAACACCAAGAAACCAATCTATCAACTCATTAAACCCAAAAAATAGTTCAAACCACTAAATCAAATCAGAAAAAATATTGCATCATTGACCTAGATCTAGCTTTTTAGGTTATATTGAGACTCAAAACAACCATCATAAAACTCTCTTTGCCTAATGAAACCCATTAACATTAATTTTAACCTGTTTGATGGTCAGAATGTCAATTATTAATTTATTTTTTAGTGAGAAAGTCAATTGTTTTTCTTCTGTGATTTTATGATTATGATTTAAAAATTTCAAAATGTATTTTGAAACAGTGAATTATCCAACTTCAAATTTAATTTTTTAAACTACTCATTTAAATTTTACAATTATTTTCTAATATAATTTAAATCAATAATATTAAAATATTATAGCAGGTTAATTTAATATTGGTCTTAAATTTATTATTTTGATACCACAATAAAGTTTTTTTTACTGCATAAAAAATACATCATGAGTGTTTATTTTGGCCTTACAACCTGGTTTTTTAAGTGTTTTTTACTAAAAAAAAATTTAGGTTTTTTAGATATTATTGATGTGCTAATATTAAAAATAAATAAAAATCTAAAACAATGACATTTTAATATATTTTTAATTAAAAAATACTTTTTAAAAATATTATAATATTAATTGAATCCAAGTGGTGCTTTTGAGAGGAAAGAAAAACCCCATGAGTGCAATATTATATCATTTAACTACCTAATCTTCTACTTGACTTATGTAATTCAAATCTTGATCACAAAACGAAACAACTTGCATATATTATTCATAAAATATATGTATTATTTGTAAATTCCATTATTTGGCGCATAAAGTAAATGATTTTTTATCATGTTAATAAAAAATAGAAAGCTCTTGTAGATAAATTCTTGTAAAAAATAAAGTTTTAAGTTTATAAATAAAATTGATAGCGTAATTAGTAGCATTTGATTATCGTTTCAGAATAAAAAAACAAAGATAATAAAAATATAAGATAAGTCTCTCTACACTTATTATTTTTAAAATATAAAAAATTACTTTAAAATTATTATAAATATAAATTTATTTTATATTTATATCTATATATATTCGATCAAACAGATTTCTATCTCTCGTATATCTATCTTTTCAGTCATCCCATACTAACCAAAAGCAAACAATTAGTAAATTTTTAGAATATTTCAGAAACAAACATTTGCGAAAATGATTCTTAAACCCGTGGACCCAAGATAACAGATAGCGTAAAGCCCACGAAGACCAGGTAGCACGGCCCATTCATAACCCCGTGGGTGCAAGTTTCCAAAATTACAGTCCCAGGCTCCCAGCTCCTCTCTTTACTCCCTCTTTCTTGCGCCGTTGGCCACCCTCAACCCAACCTCTCCTCCGCCTCCGCCTCCAAAATCCCATAAAACGATGCGTTTTACCAAGATCAGCGAGTATTAAAAAAATGCACCGTTAAAAAGCCCCCCTAGGGAGAGAAATCCATGAGAAAATGCATGCATCAACGACAACAATCAACAGAGCAGCCATTTTCCACCGCCTGCGCACTTTAGCTTCATCAGTTAATCCTCCTGGTTCTGATCGCCATGTTCAGGTTCATGGAATCATCCTCCTCTCACTGAGTTAATTCGGTTTTATATTTTATTTGTTTTCTTAAATTTGAGCTATTAATTTTGGTTAATCACGCATTTAAATTCTGTAATTGAGTTCATAATTCCTTATCTAGGGCTAGAAATTATAGGAAAAAAATATATTTTAAAAAAATGTCGTTTATATCTGTAATGCAAAAAATAATAATTAAAGGGTTAGGGTAGTAGCTCAGTGAGTGTATTTTACAGTATAGATAGGTTTTAGAAGCATAAGCTTTCAGCCAAGCATTCATAAGAAGCAGTTCTGCCGTTCTCTGTTTCGCTCTTCTCCTGCGGCCCTCACCTTTTATGCCTCTTTCCTTACACGATCAGACTAGTTGAGGAAAAGAAAAAGAAAGAAAAAGATTTAGATATTGGCATTGGGAAGTTTTCTTTGCTGATCCCTAGATGAATTATTAAAAGATTATATATAACTAGAACTGATTGGATTAAACCTTCCCAATCTAGGGTTAAAAACCATGTCACAAGTCCACCACATTGCCCGTGAATGATGATCCATCACAATACCGAACCTTAATTCTGTTCCTGTTGCAGAAGTCTTCATGTTGAGGTAAAATTCAGTATGTAAAGAATCAGAACTCAAGCATCAATGCTGATGTATAGATTTCAATATATAATGTATTGTATTCAAGTAATTACGTGAAACCTGGATTAGATTTTTGCTGTCTGCTTAGTATACCAGAAAATCCCATCTGTTTTTTGCAATTTCTTTGATGAACCTGAAGTAGTGTCCTTACGAGACTCACCCTGAGAATCCATAGCCAAAAACATAGTAACAAGTAGCTTGTAGCTAGTAGCTCACATACACAAGTAGATGACCTTTGGGGCAGAGGTTATCTTCTTCATTGCCAAATCTAGCTCATGGTGACATTTCATCTTGGTCTTGGAGCATTTCAATTTTCAACGCATCTATTGTAATTTTTTGTAGATAAGACCAATCGCACCTGAAAGAGGAAGAGTCCATGGAGATTCTTTCTTCAAATATTGTGTGCTAGGATGTGTGTCAAACAAATTTAGTGATCAGTTTTAGACTGTTTTCAGTGCTTGATGGAGTTTAATTTAGACAATCGTCCACACGCATAGGAGTTAAATTTGGTCGGTCATCATGTACAATGGATGGACTTTAATTGTTGCTCAGCGTGGGTTTCTAGAGAAGAGATTGCATTGGATTTACAAATCCAAAGTCAAAGGTCTTGAATTCATATGCAATTTTGATGGTTAAAGTGTAAGAACTGAGACCCAATTGTGTTTCCCTTGTATTAAAGCCAAAAACAAAAGAAAGGTGTTGTCTTTTGAATTTAATCCTCGTTCTTGTTAAACCTTAGCTATGACTGTCTGCTTGATATATGACATTTTTTTTGTGTGTTTCTTATTGTTATAAATACATAGAAAAGGTTTTTTTTTTTGAGCTTATAATGTTGTTCTACAGTATATGTGTTTTTGGAGTTCATTTTTGAAATTCTAAACATTTTCTGAAATATTTGATGTGATCATGTAATTTTGGTATTGCAGGTTTTTGACAACTGGAAATATTAAAAAAGTTACAGTGTTGATTTTTGGTAAACAGAAAAGTAGTGATCAATTATTGGAAGTAAAAGAGTATGGGACAGTAGTTTCAGTTTGTTTGCATTTGCCGCAATTTAGAAATTACTCGCAGTATAGCTTTCCAAGTAGAGAGTATTCGTCATTTGCATTGTGCAATATTAAAGAGCAGTTTGGCCGTAGGTGTTTTACAAGGAATTATTCATTTACGAGTGATGCGGTGACACACAATGCCCAGCTTGCCTGGAAAAGGCTATTTAGGAAAGGTTCTGCTAGTGGCTGGAGTTTTCCTCGGATAAGTAGGATAGCTCAAGCAGTTAGCTTGGCTTTGATGCGGT
Organism: Populus x sibirica; assembly: GCA_019202695.1. NCBI lineage: Eukaryota > Viridiplantae > Streptophyta > Magnoliopsida > Malpighiales > Salicaceae > Populus > Populus x sibirica. Next base: position 833,479 of record JAGMVL010001940.1, on the reverse strand, counting down.
CTCAGTTGGTGGTCCCAAGTGCTTTAGTGTTGACATGTGGGCAGGTGGCATGGGCACAAAGAACATTGGTGGAACCGGATTATTATCCCGGTTCTTTGTATATGCGTGCACAAGATGGGCATGCTTATGTGACGTCGTTAGTATCTGCTATTGTAGAAGCATTTGTGTTGTTAGTGAGAGCTATATATTTAGCAATTTTGTTCTCACCCAGCTTGTTGATGGCTCCATTTGCTGATTCTTGTGGGCCAGAGTTTAGGAAAATGTGGCTTCATGTTGTTCATCGGACACTGGAGAAAGCAGGTCCAGCATTTATAAAATGGGGTCAATGGGCAGCTACCCGACCGGATCTATTTCCTAGAGACTTATGCACCAAGCTTTCAGAGCTACATTCTAAAGCTCCTGAACATAGTTTTGCGTACACGAAGAAAACTATTGAAAGAGCATTTGGTCGCAAAGTTTCTGAAATTTTTGAGGGTTTTGAAGAGGTTCCTGTAGCATCTGGAAGTATTGCTCAAGTGCATCGGGCCTCTTTGAAATGTCACTACCCTGGGAAAAAACAGACAAAGCCTACGGTGGTTGCTGTAAAGGTTAGACATCCTGGTGTTGGTGAATCAATTAGAAGAGACTTTATGATAATAAACTTGGTTGCAAAGATATCAACATTTCTTCCAGCTTTGAATTGGTTGAGACTTGACGAGAGTGTGCAACAGTTCGCTGTTTTCATGATGTCTCAAGTTGACCTTGCAAGGGAAGCTGCACATTTAAGCCGCTTTATATATAACTTCCGAAGGTGGAAGGATGTTTCTTTTCCGAAGCCTGTTTATCCACTTGTGCATCCTGCTGTTTTGGTGGAATCGTATGAGCAAGGAGAAAGTGTCTCGCATTATGTAGATGACCTTGAAGGACATAATTGGATTAAAACTGCACTTGCGCACATCGGGACTCATGCACTTCTCAAAATGCTTCTGGTAAATTTTTGCACACTTTATTCGTGTGTGTTTGTGTTGTCTCTAAGTTCCCAATGATGAGTCGAGGATTGTTAAGTGCTTTTCAGTTAGAAAATGGGGCATTTCTTGTTTCAGGTGGACAACTTTATTCATGCAGACATGCATCCTGGAAATATCCTCGTCCGGGTTTCTCCGAACAGTTCTCGGAAACGGCTCTTTAAATCAAAGCCTCATGTTGTTTTCCTCGATGTAGGCATGACTGCTGAACTTTCTCAGGGTGATCGTGTGAATTTGATTGATTTTTTTAAAGCAATTGCCCGCCGGGATGGCCGCACTGCAGCAGAATGCACACTAAGATTGTCAAAGCGACAAAACTGCCCAAATCCAAAGGCCTTTATTGAGGTAGGATATTGGTTGCATAGATTTGTTTTCTCGTTTGACTGGTTATAATTGTGTTAAGAATGCGATGAGTACCTTCACTACGAGGATGATTGAATTTTATGTTAGTTGTAGGCTGTGGTGACAAATTGAAAAATGATATGTTATTTCTTTGGTACTATTAATTGCTTTTCCATTTTTATTTGATTAGGTAGTAAAACACAGGTGGGCTTGAAAGTTAAATCTCTCTAAGCGAAGAGTTATTGTGAATATAAGAGAACAACAGTCTATTAAGGTTATTGGATAGTTTGCAGTGATTTGAAATTTAACATGTTTAGTGAAGAGAAGTTTTTCTTAAGCAAGTAATTTATTGATGGCCTAATGCTCTCATAACAGAGTCATGAGCATTTTGATATCCTTCCCACCCTCCTTCTTTTGGAGTATCTTGACTTGCGATACCATCTTCTTTTTCTAACAGGAGGTGGAAGAGGCATTCACATTCTGGGGTACCACTCAGGGTGATCTAGTCCATCCTGCAGAGTGCATGCAGCAATTACTTGAGAAAGTCAGGCGTCACAGAGTTAATATTGATGGCAATGTTTGCACTGTCATGGTCACAACTTTGGTTCTTGAGGTAATTTAGTTCTTTATTATTGCCATATTGTTTCATTAGAAGGACACTAGCAAAGTTTCTTTGATGTTTTTAGCAACAGGGTAGAGAAAGAACTGGTAGGCAAAGCAATAAAGTGCTTTTTATGAAGAAAGGCAAAAGATGATGTTAATTACCTAAGAACTGAATATATCTAAGACCAGTTAAAAAAATGATCTAAGACTTATGTGAGAAATCTTTGCTTGGTTTAGATCAGGGTCAGATTTGTGAAACTTGGGAATTGTGGAATACAATGTTTGAAAATTGGGTTCAAGCATGAATCACTCTCCATGACTATAAACATTTTTTCATGTTTGCTTGTATTGCATGTGTCAAAGTGATTATGATTTGGATAAGTCAGCAAATTGGAATCAATTGATATTCAGTGGAATAAGTCATCAAATTTATCAATGGTTTCTTCAATTATGAATAATTTAACAAATTCTCATTGCAAGTCTGCAAGTCCTTAATAGCTGTGATCTTGAAAATTTAGGTCCAGGACTAAATACTGAACTATAAATTCACTTATATGGACTACATTATTTGTTCACTTTTCTAATTATAAAAAAAGAATTTGAATCTATTAATCAAAAAATCAAATTTTAATCAAAATAGCAAATATATATTATTGACATGGACAAACTGAAAAGGAATTGGTTAGGTAGATTCAAGAGTTATGATTTTCCTTGAAAATGCAAGAAAAAGACACTAATTTCAAAACTTCAAGCTTACAAGACACTGGTATTTTATATTTCTATCAAGTCAATAGTCTTACATTAGAATCAACTCAGAATTTTATCAACTACCCACGTATTAAATATAGAGGATGATTCTTATTAGTCATATTAAGTTGTATACTTGGGATACTTGATCGTCACATTAGAAAAAATGCATGTTTGTGTATAGAAGTCATGGGCCACTTCCTAATTATGACTACTATATCTAAATGGTCACACAAGTATGAAAGGTCTAACACTAATGCTAGAAATTAAAAAGGATTACAAAATTCAATTTTTTGTTTTGATGTTGTTAGCAACAGGGTAGGGAAAATAACTGGTAGGCAAAGGATAAAAGTGCTTTTTATGCATACAGCAGGTGTAGAGTATAAAGAAATACTGAATATACATGTTGATTATTTCGGAACTGAATATATCTAAGACTTTTGTTTTAAAAAAAGATCTAAGAATGGGGCAATAAACTTCCCCTTCCTCTTTTTGGTTATAATGTATGGACTTGAATTGGGTATTCAAAACTTGGAATTATGGAATAAAGTAATTCTACTGCAAAACTTTTGATGTTTCTTCTTCACTCTTCTACCTTTCGATTTCCTGCTTTCCTTAACCATATAAGATTGTAGTTTTTGTTTATTTGATTTCTGCAAAATGAAAGTAAATTTGGTGTTGGCCAAAGGAGCCCCAGAGGCAGCCAAATAGTGATGTGTAATGTAATATCATGCTTACTGGCAATAAGGGGGGACCTCTGCAATATATTAGTGATTGTTATCATTAACAGGGGTTTAATTTAATATCTTACTTTTGGTGTTTTTCGAATTTCTTTAGGGATGGCAGCGTAAGCTAGATCCAGAATACAATGTGATGCAGACATTACAAACACTGCTTCTTCAAGCTGACTGGGCTAAGTCTCTTTCCTATACAATTGATGGGTTGATGGCCCCATAAGCAGGTTTTTCTTTTCTTTTTTCGCGATGCTGTTTCTAAAATAACAAATTTGACAGTCCAAGGACTCGGAAATTATAACAGTTTTAAGAAATAACAAGAGTTGGCCATTTGTTTTCCCTAGAAATCTCCAGCATTTCTGTTTTTTTCCGTGAAATTTTGTCCTTTTGTATTTATTGTGCTGAATTTAACATATCATTTCCCCCAGCACACAAAATGATGATGAGGGCGGGGCAAGAAAGGAATGTAATAACGACTTGACATTCTATTCTTTACTTTAGTTTTTCATTTCATTGTAAATTTAGCCTTTTTTCCCTTCTCTCTTGAGGAACTAAAACAAAAAAGAAGTAAATTCATGGGTAGATATCTCAAACAATCATTTTCAATTCAATTATTTCTTTCGTTTGTATGCAATGGACGTACTACTTGAGCTGGTTTTTAAACTTGTAGCCAACATGACATTTTAATGCTGAATGTTGGCATGACAGGAGACAAGTTATACATAGCAAGAAGTTAATTTGAATTTCCAGATGACTAAACATAAACTACAGCAAGTACTTTTGTAACAGGTGTGCAATATGTAATGGTAGAAAGAAACAAAACATAGATTGTGGACTTTGCGAGCTGAAAGCTTAGAACATCAATTTTTATTTTTAAGCTGCATATTCACTGATTGGTGGGAAGCTTGAAAGAGCTCAGTTGATTAGCATGTGGCTATCATTTCTGTTTCTCAGAGAACCTACCCTCTCTTGATCTTGGCTAAACAGCAATTTATGGGATTTGTAGATTTTCCGGTGGCACCGAACTGGTTGATTTCCATATTGTAATTCATTGTTGCCTGCTCATTCAATCATATTGATATTATAAACAGTGATTGCCTGAGCATTCAGTTAATAGCACAAATTGAAGCATATAATCATCTAATCATATTGTCAGGTTACCTTCTCGTTTCCATCTATGCCTGATTCGCAGTGTTTGCTTCATGGTTCATATGACTTTTATTGAATTGTCCAACCCCAGGATACGAGTGAATGTGTAACTAGTGATGGATGAAATTCGGATTTATTCAGATGGCCACCAACAGTAGTAAATGAAGATTCACTAGTAGTTTCCCTTTGAGCAGCTTTAATGTTCTTAAATACTGCAATGCAATGTGAGCACCTTTTTCGTTTTCAATCTCTCTGCTTCTTATCCTTCTCTCTTTTCTTTCAATGATTTCATGCCACTGTAGCTAATCTTGTTTTTTAATGGCTCAGCTGGATTGTTTTAAAAGGTTCGCCGGAGTTTCAAGATGCCCCAATGTACCCCTTGTGGTCTGTGTCTGAAGGGACTTTTAACTTCCCTGTCTGGAGGAAAGTTTAATATATAGGTGATGACTTTCCTATTTAGGTGGTGATAGTGTCTTGAAAGAGTAAGAAAAATCTAGGACACGGAGGACACGTGTCGTTAATTTAATAAAAAGAATATGTGAAAAGCCAATGACAACAACTTAAAAATAAAAATTAATCGTAAAAACATAAACCCTTACTAATACTATGGAAATATATATTTTAAATATTTTTAAAATGTCTTAATTATTTTATTTGATAATAAAAAAAATTAAATGAGAATATGATAATCTCATAAAAAATATATAAAGGTATGCGGTAAATTTTGAAATTTAATTACCAATGAATCAAGGTGGAAAGATGAACCGAATTTTTTTTTTATAATAAAAAACAAAAAAAAACTAGCTTGAGTTAGTATGCTAAATTCTTGGCCTGGTCGTAAATTAAATATGGAAAGAGAAATTGAAAAAATCAATAAAAAATATTAAAGTCAACCTGGGTTAACTCGATCGATCCATGATCCAGGTTATGAGACTGCAATAATTTCATAGAAAAAAAAGCAAAAAAAAAAATCATGAAATTAAGATCTAATAACCTAATATTGAACGATAAAATTAAAAAAAAATCAATTTAAAAAAAACATAAAACAAAACCAAAGTCAAATCGGGCTAATTTTTGAAACTTGTGATCTGGATCATGAGATCAGATTACTCTATATAAGGCAACCATGAAAAAATAACGAAGCAAGATTTTCAATAATCAAAATATTGAGGGATGAGATAAAAAAAAATCAATCAAGAAAAGAATTACAAAATAAAACAAATATCAATCATAAAAATAATGATAAAATCTGATATACAAATTAAATGAAATAAAATAACGAGTTAAAATTGAAAAAAATCATGAAAAATGATTAAAAAAAATATAGTAATAAAAAAATGAGGATCAAATTAGATATAAAAATAAAATGAAATCAAATGATGAGGGAGAAAATTGAAAAACAAAATCAACTACAAAAAGCATTAAAAGCAAAACAAATAGTAATCAAAATAATTAAGATCAAAATTGACACGATATATTTAATTTTTGAAAGGATTGATATAAAACCCGAGGCCAAGAGAGAGAAGAGAGGGGAGAGAAGAAAAATAATCCACAGAGCCACATTGGCAATCATCCCTCCGATATGTGACCCACCGCCTCTTTTCGTATGCAACCTATCGCCTGAAAGATCTTAGTGCGCTATCTGTAATACCATCAAGAAAGATAGCACTTGAAGGTTAGAGAAAAAGACTATTATTATTATTATTAAATATTTTATATTTATTAAAATATCAAATTATCCTGAACTGAACTTAATTATAACAAAAACAATCAAGAGAAAAAAATATAAAAAAACCCTTGAAAACAAGCTTATTTTTTTTTTACTTTTAAAAATAATTCAATTATTTTACTTGCTTAAAAAAGTGAAAAGATAAAAAAAACCTTTAAACATAAGTTTTATAATCTTTAGTTTTTAAAAATAAATTAGTTATTTTACAGAGTTTAAAAATTATAAAAAATTATGAAAAAACCATTTTGACCCAAATCTACCCAAATCTATTTTATAATAATAAATAAACCTTTATGAAAAGAATGTTATACTCCCATGTACTGAGTTTTGATGGGAGGGGCAAATACCCATTTCATTATTCCAATTCACAATGTGTCTTTGTGGGCTAATTTCTTTTAGTTTTTGTTTTAATTTTAATTTAGCATGTGAGAGTATTTTGAAGATTTCATGCATTTCGCTGGTTCCCTTGCCACAGCGGGTTTGCTATTCTGCTTTACAACTCTTTTTTGAACTGAACTCTCTTTAGGAAAACTGGACTCTTCTCTTTGAAGGGGGGATATGCTTACGAGGATGGAGTATGCCACCACTTTCTGTTCTTGGACGTAGTGGGTCTCTTAGATTCGTGATTGAATCTCAAACAATCCGTTGCTGAAACTCCAAACCATTCTTTATAGAGGCAAGGAACATCAAGGATAAGAGGCCTTTCAAAACTAAGCATTGTTACTCCAATCAACGACAATTTTTGCAAGAATATCAAGAGCTTTTTTCATGCAATTTGTCTAGCATCAGACTGCAGCATGAAGAAACTATCACAAGGTTGTATATATATAAGAAAAGAACTAAAGAATCAATCATTATTACAACCAAACTGATTAGTCATTATATACAGTCGAACAGATCGATCATATATACGTGCTGTTGCAGCAAGGGGAGAAAATGCTAACCTTAATGAACCCATGTACAAGTTGTTGCAGTAAATGAGGAAACCAATGCAAATTTTTGATAACAAAAAGTTGGTGTTTTTCACCATGAATGAGAGATCTGCGAAAATTAGCCTTTTAATCATTGAGGAGACGGAGATCTATCAAAATTTCTGCATGCAAAAAAAAAAAAAAAAAAAAGAGCAGTCGCAGCAGAGACCAATACCCTGCACGATTCATTTTGTAACAGCAGCAGAAGCTCAATGCCTCCACGTCAGGTTCTTCCCTTCTATGAATTATCTTTCCGTTTTCAGTCCTTGCAGTTAGCCATTGAGGTCCATGCTGGTCCTAAATTAAGAAGCACATATAAATTGCCTGGACAGAAGAATCTTGCTGACACATGCTAAATAAAGTTCTTAATATCCATTTGAAGCATAACATATAGTTCAGTATGTGTTAGTATCATGCTTACAAACATGAGGAAAACCTGATTGGCACTCGTGTCGTTAAAAAAGTATCTAGAGGATAAAGCCTCATTCAATTTCTGGGGAGACTTGGGTGTAAGATGCGCATCAGCAGTTCATCTGAAAGCATAAGCAAAGGGATGGATAATAATTGCCTAAGACAAAACTAGGAACATGGACACCCCTTTTTTTTTATTGAGAATGGATCGTCAAATTTATTTGATTCCGTGATTCTTGCCCATCACAAGGATTTTGATATAATCTCCCTCTAAAAGTGTTCCACAAATTAGCAACCATCAAAGATATTCATACAAACAGGTTCTAGTTCATTCTCCTGAACATATACAAGCCATGCTTCCCAATCCAGGTGATGTGTTTTTAAAATATACACTGGCACTGCATCTGATTTTCACTATTAAAACTTGATGAATTTCATGCACAATGTAACACACAATCATGAAACAACGTGGATATCTTAAATTATTTGATGACCAACATAGTGAGAAAGATTGAAGAAAAAGAACAGAACTCATGCATTTCAATGTGAGCGCTTACTCTGCCCGTGTAAGCTCATGAATTTTTCTGACTGCTCTACTGATACTGTGCAAGGCCATTTTCTTCACCTGGTTTTTGCAAAAAAAAAAAAAAAAAAAAAAAAACAGAAAAAAAGTAAAGAATTCATCACACGGGCAAGGATGGAGAGGAAATGTGTACACCTTCATGTATAATTTACCTCTAAACTGTCAACTTTGGCCTTATGGTTCTCTGGAAGTTGTCGTAATTCATCCATCAACTGAATGCATTCAGTAACATTTTCTGGCGAGAGGAAGTCCAGAACCACGCTGACGCATGACTGCAATTCGCATGACAAGTCAAATGAACAAAAATAGTAATCAATATTGCAAAGAAGTCAATGCAGATCTTGAAACCAGAACCAGAAAATTTGACAATAAATCAATTTGAACATGACAAAATCAAGTGTGTTACAAACTCTCTATCTTCCTATCTCCTTCAGATTCCAAGTAACGATGCAAGCTTAAAAAATGTTGGAGAACTGGTAAGATTTTTTATGAGAGAAAACATCAGGAAATTTTGACAAATATACTTAAAACCGTGGTAAAAGAGCTTTAGATAGAGCAGATTTTTTGAAAAATAGCCAACAATGGAGTATAAAAGGATTCTAAGAAAATCAGGGCAATGACAACAAGATTTCTAAAAAACTAATTCAATATTATTGCACTTGTTACCTTAAGATTTCTAATTTGGTATGGGCATCCAGCAGGAACAATCACTGCTTCTCCAATATGTTGATCAAAACTCCAGGGTTCAATTTCTGGAAGCATCAGGCAAGGTGGAAATTTAAACAAAACTTCAAATTTGTCATCGTAAGAAAAGGGGCAAATAGAAGTTTTACTTACTGAACTCCTCCTTCAGTCTCATTTTATGATATGCATCAAGAAAGAAATTCTGATCAAGTATTGGATGAACCATCTGCAAGAGAGAGACTAATAAATAATCCACTCTGACCTGCTAATAGAGGCTGACATCTTATTCAGAACTTACATGCTTTTGGAAGCCATATGTGTGAGTGAACTCATTAGAGTGCCTTCTAAGGTATTCTACAAGCTTGGGAACATCCTGTTTACGAAAGACATCCCATTGGGCACCACAAGACTCGGAAATGAAATGATTGGAAGTCTCCGAGTGATTCCCATGAAACTTAAGATTATCTGATGACCTTGAACTTTTAACAGGTCCAAAGAAAAATTTTGAGACTTCAGTATCAGTATCAGTGTGAGAATCAGAATCAGAATCAGAACCAGAACCAGAATCCCCATCATGGAACACGTCTCTATCTTTCAGATTTGAAGCATGAGTTTCATGTCTTGCAGCAGAGAACCAGGATACTCTAGCAACTTTCTTGTTTACTTGCATATCTTCTCTGAACATATCATGCAATTCCACTTCAATGTTTTCCTCATCTAAAGGTGCTTCTCCGCTCTCTTTATTCTGGTCCTTGTGCTTTGTCATTAACTTTCTTATGTAATTAAGCTGTTTTGTAGATACAGGGACATCAGTAGCATGTGCCAAAATGTTAACCTGAAATTAGAAAGACAAATGAATGATTCGTGCTTTTTGTAAACTCTTCACAGAATAACAAGTTTGCAGAAACCATTACAAAATATGCTAAAATTGTGGGGCAAGTAAGCAGGAAGCTGTGACAAATAAAGATTCAAGAGGTGCTATATAAGAAAAAAAGGAATGCAAGTCACTGCATACAGCAATTACAGAATAAGACTAATTACAATAATCTTGGTCTTTGCTTGGCTCACCCACCTAGATGACGAGACCAATAATTGATATTACTTCGAAACTATATATAAGCACAGATTTTGATTTGTTTTTGAAAAAAAGTTATAAAATAGGTAGCAATCCATGCTAACATATTACTTGGACATTGTCACATGCACATATTGCTCAGAGCATAAGGAAGAAATCAAGGAGATGGTTCGTTACATATTTGGAAGCATAACAATTTCTGATCCTTGCTTCTCAGAATGCTGCATGCTTTCTAAAATGCTTTAGAAAGCAATTGTGTACGAAGCATGCATCTTGCGTGTGTGGTGCCAATCAAGAAAAAGAATAGGAAAAAGAAAATCACAAAGTAGAGCCACACTTACCACATCATATGAATTATAACGCAGTTTTGTCACAGAATCAGCCTGTGAAAGATTCTCACCACTTCCATATGAGATATAAAGACAAGGACCCAGATCAGACTTTGAGGTTTCCTGCCCCAAATCTGCAGCAATGTTTAGAACACCTGAAATGGGGTCCATGTATTCTGGAAGTGGTAGAGCCTGAAGGACGTGACTATAATGAACTGGAAAATGTTCTTGGAATAAATAAGAAGAAAGCAAACCCTTCAATTTCAGCTTCTCATGCCATATGTTGGCATTCGTCAGGCCCTTAAAAGACCCCATAAACATCTGTCTTATACCAATTTCTACCTGCCACACCAAAGAAAAATTGTTGGGAATTAGAGTTTTGGTCTCAAATTCTTGACCAGAAAAAAAGGAGCAAAAAGCAGCAGGAAATCAGAATTGCAAAATGTTCATTATCATGAAAAAGGGAAAAAAAGATTTCAAAGAAAAGGTGTTAAATGGAAAACACTAAACAGTTCGCAGGAGCATAGAATATAAAGCAGTGTTAGCTTATAGTCCAAATCAGTCTATTTTCTTTTCATGAAGTAAATATAGTGTATATGAACATTTTCCCTAAAGACAGCCATTAGCACAAGTTTTTCCATCACAATCAAATTAAGAAGAAGAACCTGGCATTTTGCAACTTGAAAAAGAAAATGTCCTGAAGTTGGATAAAGCGGAAAAGAGAAGTGAAATGCCCCAAAAGTTTGGAAGCTAGATTATGCTGATTTAACAGTTAGCAGCCAAACTAACGAGAAAAAATAAGATATTTTGAAAAATATTCTAGATTCTCTAGCATCCTCTAGGAATCTTTCAAGGCTAGTAGCTACATTTATTTACGTCCTCCAGAGCGTCAAATTCTTTGAAAATCAGAGAAATTGGAAAGGAACCTTCCAGCCACAAACAATTAATTATTGTTTTCAAGGAATTTTGTACCGGCATATTTCTATTCCTCTTACAATTTAAAGCTTTACAACTCACAAATATATCGCACAGAGATTTGTTTTTATATTTGCATGTACAGAAACATTAAACACTCCAAATTCATAATGTAACCAATTTTCAACGCTCAATTCCCACCCCAGTAAAACCAACAGGTAACAACTCGGTAATGTGCAAGAGATTAATTCGTCTTCTAATAACTCATATGTTCACCAGAAATTGAAGAGAAAGCCTTGATATTATTTTGAACTATACTGGTTTCTTGGTACAAAATACTGACATCATCTGATATTTGACATTTAAAAAAGAAACACACTAGGCACATGCACGACCACACAGCATATTAACACAGCACATGGCTGAGAAAAACACTAACCTCAAACCAGTCCGAGCAATCTGTAGCTTGCCCATTTTGAGATCTGGCAGCATTATTCTTAAGATAATTGCAGAACATGACTATTGGATCCCAACTCAAATCAGATGTACTCTGAAGCACATTACGAACTATCACAGGCTGACCTCTGCCCCAGTGCTTCTGAAAGTGTTCTAGGTTATCACTGCGAACATCAATGATGGTTGGATAATATAAAAGGTTATCACCAGAATCTTCTCTTGCAGCTGCTTCTTGCAGCTGTTCAATCCCGTTAGATTCACAATCCATCCCAACACATAATGAGCAACATGATCGAACATCCAAGGTTTCTGGTAACTCATAGCAGCCAACTAATTCTTCTGCACTTACTTCCAGATCTTTTGTCCAACATAAGGGGAAAATGCAACTCAAATCAAGTAGGCTACCACCACAACCTCCAAACTTTCTAGAGGGACAAGGTATACCACCATTACGATCCACAGCACTCCGACAAGGTGAGAATGTCGAACCAAGATATTTGCTGCCGTAACTCCGCTTTGTGGCACAAAGTGATTTCATTTCCGAAAGTTGTTTGCCAGGTATACAAGCTTTCCTTCCATTTGGACATTTGCATAAAATAGTTTTAACACCTCCATGTACGCCCCCATGAAAAATATCCCGACAACAACTTAAGCAAAGGTTATAGGAACACTCAGGACAGCTCCTATGGAAATCCACTATGGAAGTCTTGCAGTTATTGCTGCTCCAAAAGTCATACCATGCACCAGAGAGCAGATAACAAATTGAAATCAGATATGTTAAATATTAGCAAATCATCATAACTTTTTCAGAGGCAGATTATATACCAGCAACATTGCTTATTGCAGCTGACTTCAGCCTGCTGGATTTGAACTTCAGAAGGCTTCTGGCCTATCACAGACCGAAGGACATTATAAAAAGACCTTTTATGGACATTCTACAATAAGCTATGAAAAGTGGAAATCAATTGCAGAATATCAAGAAGTAGAACTATGATCACTACCTTTTATTTTCGCCTCTATTTCTAGCTCAATGCTCTGATCTTGATTTATTTGTTTCAGTATGGGAAGAAGCATGCAAATCAAATAATGAAAATGTAAAACGTTGTCTACTTCACTTTTCTCCTTGGACAAGTCCTGAAACATAATAGTTTTTGCATATATTTAGACATCATGATTCAGCAAGAAATATGAAAGTACTACGTCTAGCTCGCTTAGAAAAATTAGAAGTCAGACCTTACATGCAATGTCCCTACATTGAATCGCTGAGCAGACCTTACAGCTGCAAGTTCCACGACACATAGGACATTCCCTCCTAACTTCTTCTTGTGTTTCCAAATACCTAAATTCATTTCAAAATCAAGAATCACAAGTCAAATTTTACTCCTAAAGACAGAGCATGAGGCTGAAATCACAAAATCACTGTTTTCAGCACTAGCTGGAGTTATATATAGAAAACAGTTGGCCTAAAGGATACAATAATTATTAAACAGTCCACATTATTATAACCAATGCTTGTTCCATACAAAAAATGACAACTTTTTGCACATAAGCTTCAACAGGGTAAGATATCTGGCACCGAACAAAGAATACAAGTCAAATTAAACAAATTAACATGCAGAAACAACATACTGCTCTTTGATGCAATCCAAGCAATAATACTCTTTCCGACAACTCGAACACCTAATCAATGTCCTCGTACTACTCCTACACCAGTGGCACTTCTTCCTCTTCCCCTTCCTCAATCTCACTCCATCCCTCTTATACGGCAGAACCTACAAAAACCAATCAATCAAAAATTGAAATACAAAAACTTTCAAAACACAACTCAAATACCAAACAAACAACAAAACCAACCTGCAATTTCCCAATTGGCATTGGCTCAACATTTTTAGACCTAAAACATCTTCTAGCAGTACTAGACCCGTTAAAAACATCTCCTCCAATCTTAATATCACAATGTGAACTAGAACAACCCACATTGCCATTCCCAAAACTCTTAGCAGGTGATATTGCCATGAACCCATTTGGCAAATTTCTCATTAACTCTTCTCCTTCTCCTTCTTCACTCTCACTACAGTCATTCACATTATCATTATCATCACCATTATCAACACTTACTTTCTCTGAAAAACTTTTCCTTTTCTTACTCTTCCTCTTCTCCATTTCTTTCTGTAAAACCATCCTAATCAAATCCAACTGTAAATCCCCTCTCTTCAATTTCTTTCCTTTCTTCTTAAATTTCCCTAATTTCCCCTCTTTTGAAGAAACCCTAATTAGGGTTTCAGCATTAGAACTTGATGTTGCTGATTTCTTGCTCTTCTTTCTCTGCAATTTCAAATTCTCTGGAACTTTCCTTCTATACTGCCTATGGCGGCCTTGAAGGTGGTGAATTTCACAGAGCTTCTTATCCTCCATCACCCGCCGGTTGCACCGCCATTGCCGGCCGTCTGTTCTCTTGCAACGGAGGTGGTCCGGTAGTCCCTCCATTAAAAAAGAAAAGTTTGGAAATTTTCCCGGAAAGTCCTGATGTTTCTCGGGAAAGTGACAGAAAGTTGGGATTTTTATTAGAGAGAGAGAAGGGAGTAAGACTGAAAAGGGTTTTTTAAGAGAGGATTTATTGTGGGGTGTGAGAGTGGCAAGTAGGTTAATTGTGAAGAAAAGAAGAGGAGAGTTTGGGGATAAAAAAAAAAGGGGAAATCTTGAATTATGGTCACGAGAAAGAGAGAGCTTGACAAGTAATGGACTCTCATAGACAGGTGTTTATATTTTGAACTGATTGTATTGTATTTATGAAAAAAAAAAAGGGAATCTTTTCAGGATTTTGCTCTGCTTTTTTCCTCTCTTTTTACACTTTGACATAGATATCTCTGCAGTGACTTTCTGTTTCTGTACTTGGGTTTCTGTTTCTCGATTTCTGCTTTTATAGTAGTATTTGACTTTATATTTGCATGGATTTTTGGTTCACGGGATGTGATTTTAGTCTATGTTGGTGCTGTCTGTTTTTCTAGATTTTATGTTTGATGTAAGAATTGAGACTCGTTAATGTTTCAGAACTTGACAATTTCAGGATTCAGGTTCTTTTTGTGGTGTCCATTGTGCAATGATACATATAATAAGTTGGATCTTGTGGTGTGATCTTAGATTATGCTGCCCCTTTTAGATTTTGTAGAAAATTTGTGTTTCAGAATTTCAGAATTTGGTTAATTGGAGTCAAGATTTTTGAATTTTTGGTAATCAGATTGCAGCAGTACAGCTTTTATATATGGTGGCTGCAGGGCTTTTTCCATGAGGAATTTAGCTGCATTTTTCAAATATATAGCAGTCGTGATAAATAAACGAGACTAAGACAGACTATTCTTCTCAGTGCAATTTCCTGTTTTTGCTTGCACACCAAGTTTTTTTTTATAATTTTGTAACCCTATTTATTTTTCTACGTGGTCTAGTCTTGGCTAAATATAGAGCTATAAAAGTGGGCTACGGATCTGCATATTTTTCTCTTGTTTTCTGCATTAATTTCACAGCTTATTTAGACCAAGTTATTCTTCAGTCTAAAGGTTGGTTGAAAGCCAACTCGAGTATGAAAAACTATTGAGCATGCATGATTTGGTGTCAGGCTGTCAGTTCTGATATTGATGATGCTTATTAACCCTCTCATCTACTCATCCCACAAAATTCATCGTCTAAAACAAGTTCTAACAGCAAGCTTCAGATGGATGGATGTTTTCTGCATAATTTAGTTCAATTTATAGTGTCCTGCGCTAGGAAGAGTGTCGTAGGTATTTATATTATATAAAATAAATATGTCTTCGAGATAGTTTTAAAATGAATTTTTAAACATCACAACAAGAAATAAAGAGAGACATGTTTTTTCGTCTTGAATATCTTTATTTTTTTTTAATTTCGAAGCAGTAATTAAACGTTATTTTAGATTCTATCATGCTTAGAACTTACACGGGACCTAAAAATGGGTGAATGAAATGAAAAGATGTGGTGGGATAAAGGAAGAGGTGCATTTGCTATGCCATGCTTGAAGCTTGTCCAGGCATCGAAAAACTGAACTAAAAATATGTAGAGATTTGACTTCTCTGGTACCATTGGGCCCTCGTATCTCTGATTCCAATGCTTCAAGATGCCTTTCAAGTTTCTAACAATACATGGGACAGTACAAGGATAGGGCACATGGTGGTTCTTTTGTGAGCCTCAAAAACTGTTGCAATCTTAGCATCTTCTTGAAACTTTTTAAATGGGAATGGACAGGAGAAAAAAAAAGAAAAAGTTTCTCTAATTTATGTTAATTCTGATGAGCAGTAGGGCAGCTGACAGAGCAAAAAAGGTTAATCTAATTTGTGTTTATTCTGATGATCAGTGCGCCAGCACTGCATGATCAGCCTGGAAAATAAGCCTGCGACTGGTTTTGTGGCTCACTGGACCTGGGTTTGGGTTTTGGGTTCCTGGGAGTTGAACTGGATTCATTCAAAGAAAAGAAATGTTCAGAAAAAAGAGAGACTACAAACTAGTTGCCTAACTATGAACTGACTCTCAATGTAGTCCCCAACTATTAATTTTATCAATTGGGTCAGCAAAGTTATCATACATTTCTCAATTGGGTCCCCCGTTTAAAATCCTCCCACTTTTTCTTAAACAAGGGCCAAACTTTCCTCAATCCACACCTCCACTTTGTGTCATATATGCAACTTACACATTTAACCATTAATAGACATTGGGAAAATTGATAGTTTGGGGACCTAGATGAGAATCAATAGATAGTTGGGGGACAAACATGAGGTTTGCACAAAAGAAATATAAGAATAGCTGTGCATTTTATGGTGAAGGAGGCTCTGGATCATTGTCATTGGTGTAAATATCCTTCACTTCACTCTCAAAGTGCTGCAAAAATAGCATGAATTCATTAGCCTGAAACTAGCAAATTAATCACAGACAAGGAATCCAATCTTGTTCATAACAGAGGGAAGGGAATGCCTTTTCCATGATGATTTACCTTTTTACATATATCGAAAGAAAATGAAACAAAGTTGGGCTTCACAAGAACAGCTACAGCAGACATGGATCATAAATAGTGAGCTCCACAGACCACGCAAATGCCTGTTTCGCACCACAACGGCACTTTCCTTTAAAATCCAACAAAAAGTTTCTTCACAAGTACCCCTTGATACATGCACGCAAAACCATGCCCGGAAGAGTTAGAAAAACATGATTGAATGCAGCGCTGGTGAAATGATGCCATGCCCCATAAAGGGTTGGTAACAGTTTAATAGCACAAAATGTAGGATTTCATCAACGCTGCACTCAATGATGGTTCTCCAATCCAGGAAGCCTCCACTAGCTAGCTCACTTTCAAATGCAATAGATCTGCACATCTTGATGCATTAGTATAAATAGTAAGCATATAAAATGCAGTACATTTACACATTTCTGCTTGTACTACAATTAGTCTTCTCATGTTTGCTGCTTGGAGTTAAAAAAAAGAGGATCTAACATGACATGACATGTATCTCATGTCATGTACTACTGCCCTTTTTTTTTTTTTGTACTGGGATCTTGTACTACACGGGCCACCTATCAACCTCCATGTGAGGAGGAGGTTTTTTTGCCCAGCAGGATTTGTGGAATGTTTAAAAATGATATAATGATTACTTTTTAAAATATTTTTTTTTATTTAAAAAATATTTTAAAATAATATATATATTTTTTTAAAAAATTAATTTTGATATTAATATATTAAAATGACATGAAAACATCCAAAAATTTAATTTAAAATTAAAAAAAATTAATTTTTTTAAAAATACTTTTAAAATATAAAAATAAAGGGTTGTTGGTCCTTTTCATGCTGTAAAAAGCTGATGTTGATCTCTTGATTGGCGTGTCAGAAGTTAGATGTCTAATTTTCAAATGATGTTTGTCATTTTTCTAAGTCAACTAATTTCCACATCTCAACTATATATTAGGAAGAATCTATATAATATATTATTATATAAAAAATAAATGACCGCATTTGTGATCGTGATTTGTATTAAAAACTTATTGAAGTATTTTCTGCAGAACATACCAATCTCTTTCTTGAAGGAAATGCATTCTCTTTCTTTGGAGTTCTTTGAGGGGGAAGTACTTTTCTGCCAAAACTAGCATTTGGAAGGCAGGCTATCAGTACCATGGTCCCATGGATGTGCCATTTTGGGAGGAAATTTGTGGTTCTTGTAAGAAAATGAGAGAAAAAGAATTTCATGTCATTCTTTTTTTGATTGATCATTACCATAGTTTAAGGAAATGAAAAATACGGTGAGACACTAATTTGTACATTGAAATTCATCTAGAGTAATCTCCAGATCAATTGTTAATAAACATAGCACAGTGAGCCGATAAAATATGAAGCATCATAGGAACAAGAATGCCTGTCCTGTGCAAAGAATTACACAAAACAAACAGTATTTACATTCTGCTTATCTTCTTCGAAAAACAATCTTACCTTCTGCATTTTCATGTAAGATTTGCAAAATGGTATCAGGAGGAATGTGCTTCCAAATTTTAGGCTTCTGCAACTGATAGCCTATTCGAGCCAATTTATCGGCAGCTCTGTTGCCTTCTCTAAAAACATGAGTCACAAGGCAATTTTTAAGCTCTGGGATAATCAAGTTTATGTAGCTGACTTGTCTTTGTGCTTCCTTGCATCTAACTAGTTTCCTTTTCACAATAATATCCACTAAAGACTTTGAATCTCCTTCAAGCCATACGTTGCTCCAACCATTCTCTAACACCAAGGCCTCTTTCGGAGAGCGGCTAATTCGGCAATCATGCTAGTAGTTCTGCCTATGGATTCAGCATAACCGAGTAAGAATTCAGCCTCATGGTTCCTGAAGACACCTCTAATGCTAGCTTTTCCAGCCGAGTCTTTGCAAGAGCCATCAAAGTTTAATTTAGTCTAACCTATCCGAGGCTTCTCCCATGCCACTGGAATAGGATCTCTGTGCAAATTCCTAATGAAAATACGAACTGGGCTTTCTATTATTCTTCTTTGGCACCTCAAAATGTTGGTAAATGACAACATTGTTTACAACTCAAAGAAATTATGAAAAGTTTTTGATCCTTCTGAGGCTGCCTTTGCGCAGTAGCAATTCACCACTGGAAGTTTAGGGAAGACAAGTGCATAGAGAAGAAAGCACATAAACTCAAAGAAAGTGGCTATCGCCAAAAATAACACCGCAAGGACTGACTAACAAATATTAGTCATCAGTATTTCTGTATGCTATTTATTTTGGTGAACTATATATTCACCATATGAGAACGCTAAATGTTGAACATCGAACTTTTTTCAAAGATGATGGATTTGGTTGAACACTGAACCAATTCCGAAAGATGAATGAATTTGGCTGAACACTGAATCTATGATGGAGAGATGAATGAATTTGCCTCGAAAGATGAAGAGTTTTAGACCATGCATGAATTAGTTTTTAATTACTAAATGTTTTCTCAGTATGTGTAATGAGATTGAAATAGTGAACATAATTTGATGAATAAAAGAATTGCCATACTCCACATATCTCTCCCTTCTTTTGAACGAGTTAGAAGCTTGAACAATTGATTGTTTTTCAACTCTAACAGTAAACTTATTATCATCATACTGGTTAAAGAAATCATCATACTAACTCCCTTGCGAAGACCAACTCTAACAGTAAACTTATTATCATCAAACCTGGTTGAAGAACAGCGAAGCAGAGGAATTGATAAATCATGATGGGTTTTTTAGCTTCTGTTTTCAGGAATTTGTTATGTGTGCTAACGCTGTGATTAGTGAATCTTCTTAACAAGAAAGAGCATTCAACAAGTTAAGATACTTGTTTGACAACAAAAAGATTCTTTAAGATTTGAATTAACATCAAAGGAACATGCAAATATCGGATATGAGCATCAGAGTACAGGCAGAAACATAGTAATAAAACCAGGCCTGCCACAATGAGTCAACTTGGTGACTCAGAATCTGGTTCGAGCTGGTTTTCGTTCAAACAATTTTTCTCACTATAACAACATCGTTTCAAATAGAGGAAAAGGCTTAACACAATTATTTTTGCCTATAAGCCACAGCCAATCAAGGACAACCCCTGAAAATATTCCAGAAATAAGCACAGCACAAGCAAATTGCCCAAATGCATTCTGTTCAGCCCCCTGCAAAAATCAACCATTTTTCATGAAGTGCCATAAGAAAACATTTGTTGCATGGTAACATGCAGATGGGCTAGCCTTATAATCTTCTGGGCTCCTCTTTCGGGACACAAACTGAAAGACAAGCATTTGTTAATCCCTGGAAAGATGTTAGCATAACCATCCATCTCTGGTCACCATATTTCGCTGCGAAGTAGAAAGCAGGAACGAGGAGAAAAACTAGAAAGACTAGCAATCATGAGGCCCTTTCTAGACTCCAATTTCAAGCACTCCACAAGGGGAATATATCTTGATTTAACAGAGCAAGAGAATACCTGAAAAATCAACAATCTTGAGAACTTAACTCTAGACCATGCCGAAAATCCTAATAAATTATTTATGAATTTTGGACAAACACGCAAAATCCTGCCTCGAATGCTAGAGAAAGAAAACCATTTGCTTAGATGAATGATCCATTCCGCTTGGCCACTACCACCATTGTTTTGATTAGCCTTTGCTTGACTTGTATAGCTAGTAACAGTAGCGATGTCCATTCTCCTACAGCGTCAGTCTTGCTTGCAAGCAGTTATCGATTAACAGTCCTTTCTGAACCCATCTGAAGAGGTCCTATTGAAGGCATGTCAATTGTTTGGTATCAAACAATTAATTCAACCAGTTTAAAGGTCTCAGATTATAGTCTGTCTGTTCTAATTACAAATTAAAAGTAAATAATGAAATAAATTAAGAACTTAAACCAGTTTTAAGGTCTCAGATTAGGAACTTTACAGGTGTATGAAGAGAAACAAAAGGAATATGAGTACATTATTATGTATTATTCTGTCTCGTCTTCTCGGAACAACATCCAAATGCTGTCTAGGACACAGCTTCCAGATTATACGTGGAGTCTTGATGAAGAGAGTATCAGTCCATGCATGTCTATGCTTTCTGCATTACAATGCATGGAGAGACCATACTGCGTGCGCCCAGGACCCATATAGCCTTTAAACCGAAGCCCGAACTTCAATTCTATGCCCGTGACAAAAAAACCTAAAGGCCCAAAACCAGAAAATTGGAGGGTTTTTTTTTTGGGGGATTGGTGAAGGAAATGGGAGATTTTTTGAGTTCATTAATCATCTAAGGCCATAAGTGACACATTAAAGTTTGTTTAGTTATAGTTTAAAAATCTTCTAAAAAATAATTCTTGATTTTGAGTTATAGTTTAAAAATTGTTTGTCTATGATAAAAAAAAGTTAAAATGATTTTTAAAAAAATCTGAAATGTGTTGTTAAAAGTGATTCAATTTTATATAATTTAAAAGTTGAGAATTTTAACTTTTAATTAAATAAAAATTTTGATTCAATTTTATAATAAATCTTTTATTTAAGTTAAAAAAAAACTTGAATCAATTTGTAAAAGTTGTATTCATCATAATCAAAATGAATCATAAGAAATTAATAATATTTAAAAAATCTAATGTTATTTTCTAGATTATAGTGTGATATCTGCTAAATAATGAAAAAAAAATACATGTTTTCTAGATTATAGTGTGCTTGCTTGGATCTAAAATATGCTCTTTAGATTCCTTTTGACAAATTAAATCATCCTCACGAGTAAGGATTTCAGCAGGTGACTTTGTAGCTGTGAAAATTGAGGAATGACTTAGCAATGAATGATTTGCTAGTGAATATGTACGTTGATTGATTATATATTATACTGATTTTATTAATGTAAAATATACTTATTATTAATAAATATTTTTTATTTTTAATATTCATTTATATTTGATTAATAAATATTTTAAAGTGGAGATAAAGTTCATGAGACAAAAATACTTTGCAGAAAAAATTATAAAGTTGTTATAATTATGAGATTTTTATTATATTAAAACATTATTTTTAAATGTTTCTGGTCAATATTATATTAAATTAAATATTTATTAGAGTTATTGAAACCAATGTAAATTATATTCTTTCTTTTATGAAAAAAAAGCAGTTGTTTTTATAATATGAGGTATGAGAAATCCTTAAAACTAATATGCAGGTGATTGCCAGATGATATATACACCGAACTAACCCACAATAGATTTTTATATGGAGAGATCACCTATGTCTATGAAAAGATTCAAGTGATCGTTGTGTAAGTGATCATTACACTTGAGATCACTAAGTTATCTTATATAAAAAGTGTTATACTTTGATTCTGACTACATGTTGACTTAATAAAGGGTAAGAAATGAGCATATATTAAGTATAACATAGACTATATGAAGGTATTTGAGTAATTAACAGATCATCACCTTACGTGAATTTGAAAAAAAAATGTTTCATCTGTTCTCAAATTGTATTGTGAAATCATTGGTCAAGATGAAATGATATTTGAAAAGAATTTTAAATCTTATTTAAAGAATCAATGTTATAGTATGAGAATTAAGATAATTTAACAAAACAAACATACTCAATGTTATAATGTCTAAATCAGAATATTTTTAAAGAATTGATAATAATTACACTGAGAAACTGATTATTGAAATGTTAAGTTAAACCACTTATAACTTTTTTAATATTTGGAGAATTATGACAGGTTGCTAGATATTGTACTTAATCCTCAAATATAAATGAATCAATTGTTGAAATGATAATAAATTAAATTGTTTAATTTATTTAATCCTATTTTATTTAGGATTATAATTTATATTTTTGCCAACTTATTAGAGAACCTAATAGGTCACACATATAAAAACCATTTGTTAAAATTAAAATGAGATTCATCAAGTACAACTTTATTATAAATAAGTTCTAAAAATTCAGGACTATAATGTAATTAATACAATAAATTATAATTCTAGACCTAAAAAAATCAAGTTGGGACTTAATTAAATAAATTTTCAAAATTTGTCTTGAGATAATATATGTGATATTATTCAGGAGACAAATTGATATTTTACTATTTATAGAATTTTTAGATTTCTTGTCATGCTTTTTATTTCCTAAAAAGAATAAAGTACAATGCATAAACACTTAAACATACAAAAAAGACCATCCACTCTAAGGTATAACAATCATTGTCTTAAGGTTTAGAAGATTTCTCATTAGTGATTCATGTGGATTATTATTAGATATTTGATATTTGGATGATTTATAATTTGTGACAACTTAGTTTTATAGCATATATTTAAAGCCTAAAAAAAAACAATATTGTCGCCAAAATCCTAAACTCTACATCTAACTAATAGGATAATTAGAACTAATTTTTTTTTAAAAATTCAATGTTTTCACTGTTTTGGAAAATCCAACATATAATCCACATTGCATTGACGAAAGAGGACCAACTATGTTTATCAGTTGCAGGCAGATTTGGCAATCTAGAAGGCCTTCTTTTTGCCTATGAGCCAAAGCCAATCAAGGGCAACCCCTGAAAATATGCCACCTAATAAGAATAGCACAAGCAAATTCCCCAACGCATTTGCTTCAGGCCCTACAAAACGAAAACCATGAAAAAAATGTCATGTGTGACCATACCAAAATTTACATTTGTAACATCATAGTATTGGTAACTAACCTTGTAACCTCTTGGTGCAATTGTAAGAACACAGACAGTGAG
This sequence comes from Populus x sibirica, assembly GCA_019202695.1. Taxonomy (NCBI): domain Eukaryota; kingdom Viridiplantae; phylum Streptophyta; class Magnoliopsida; order Malpighiales; family Salicaceae; genus Populus; species Populus x sibirica. Next base: position 809,993 of record JAGMVL010001940.1, on the reverse strand, counting down.
ATAGCCATTGGTCAGTCCCAAGAAAGAAACGAGAAAGATCATCCATCCTTGATCACCGTATTTTGCAGTGAAGTAGAATGCAGGAATGAGTAGAAAACGAGAGAGTACTGCAATCAGGAGGCCGTTCCTAGACTCCAATTTCAAACTTGGAACAAGGGGAATGTATCTTGATATAAGATCCAACACACTGTACATTGCAATCAGAACAAGAGGGTACCTGAAACATCACCAGTCACGGGACTTAAGAAGTTCAAGTCCAAATCACGAATTTTCTAGCATAACATGATCAAAACTTGGACGTGTAAACGTCTTTCAATGCCCGAGATAAATAAGAAAATTCAGAAAGGAAATTGAAATTGCAGAGGAGAAGAGAAATATCATCCTCTTCTTGTGCAGCCTCACTTCAAATGCTACAGATTAATCAGTCCTCAAGTACAATGAATGTTGCATCATGAATGAGCACATACCATTTGTTGCCCAACTTGTGTTTACCGGTATTTTCAAATACGAATCCTGGGAATATTGACAATGTCAACACGTATATCAGATACAGGTCAAGTGCATAATCTATATTCTGGAAGATTAGTTGTTTGTTGCTCAATCGCTCCCGAGGTTTGGCAACATCAGCAGCCTGCAAGAATCCAGATTTTAGTGAGGGTACAGAACTATAACATTTCCCTGAGCATCCAACATGAGAAATAAATGGTCATCCTATGAAATGCAAATAAACCAACAAGGAAAGATTAAAGAAAAGTAGCAATACTTCTTGGTTTGCTGGTGTTTGGATGCCAGCAGCAGCAAGATCAGCTGAAACAGTCTTTGATCCTTCTGCGGCTGCCTTTAAGCGGTAGTATTTCACTATTGGCAGTTTAGGAAAGAGATATGCATACAGCAGAACACACAGGAATTCCAAGAAAGTGGAGATTCCTAGAAATAGCACTGCAAACATTGGAAATCAAGTAATACTCATAAATCAAATCTGCAGCACAAAATGACAAGCTTTATGAAAAAAATCTGAAGTTGTTCGACAAAATTACTTTTGTTCAGCTCATGACCTACTTCTATATTCTCTTCTTACTTTTCTGCTAAAGCCTGAAGGCATAGCTCTATGTCCGTGAATTACAAACTAATCACCATGGGACTATTAACCACAATATCATATGATGAGAAGGGTCAATCTTTTTCTCAAACTGGTCAATATGACCTGCTTAAGTGTCGAACAGCAATTCCAACTGGTCAATAAAAGAATTAGCTGTTAAAGATACAAAATTCTCATTTTCTTAAAGAAAAGTGACATACTAACTCCCTTGCGAGGACCATCTTTAGATTTATCAAACGCTGCTTTTGTGATCAATCTCAGTGCTGAGGTCAGGGCTCCTGATGCAGCCAACCCAGCAAAGAAAGACTGCAGGAAAAGAAATCGAAGGTGTGTTGAGATGGCAAGTTTTTTTCGAAAAGCCAGGAAATAAAGACTTTGAAGAACATTTGAAAAGGAATTCCAAGGAGTGTAACCTGCATGAATTCAGGACACATGAAAGCCATGTCTCCAACCATTCCACCTTGAACATGGGCATCTGCAACTCCGAAAGCAGCAACAATTGCACATATGCCAAGAAAAGGTCCAATTCCTCCTCCTCCTGATGTGGCTAAATCCACCTGTCACAATTATCAGAAGCAATCAGTCATGTATAAAACTGATAATAAAGAAATCAAACAATAATATTTAGGAGTTGTTCAAGTTACTTACAACCATAAGCATAAGAGTACTTGCAGCAAAGAGAATGTATCCGGCTATGTTCCGCTTTCTAGTATTGATCTTTGCCTCATTATAAGCTAGTATTGCCATTGTTCCAAGTGCAAATGATTGATAAACAAGAGTAAGTACCCTTGAAGGGTGGTATTTCTTCAAACAGAAAGAAAAGAATCATCAAACAGATAGTTTTGCAACTCCAGTTGAACATATTACTTTACTTTCCTGAATGACTATTCAAAACCATAATTTTCAAAACACCAACAAAGTATATTTCCTTTACGAGCAACTTACTGGGAACAGACAATAGTAGTAATCTCCTATTGTCAGCATACTGCTCCATGAGACAAGAGAGCCAAGTCCAAGAAACCAACAAACTATAATCCCTTTATGTTTTCCCTGGTTATGACAGAAAATAGAGTCAGCATCATTTTAACTTCATTAATTGTAAGAAATTCAATATCCCATGAAAAAAAATATACATGTTGGAGTACAAACCCCAGGCCTTGTTGGAGTTGGAGCATGATTTCCATAAGCAATAGTCATGGCTAGCCCCTACAAGATTATAAGCCAAAGTTAATATCATATTTCTTGTTAGCATATAAAAGCATGACTAAACAAAAATTAAATATTTGGAATCTTAACGGAAGAACAATAAAATAGTGGTGTCACTGATGATTTTGAATCTGGAATCCTAGTAGCCGAAGTTAATTCAAGAAACCACTTTGAATGCATGGCTGCATGGAAGATCTATACATAATTTATAGTATCAATAAAAGTTATCTTATCAAGATTAGCACACAAAAGAAGTGATGGGTTCAACTTTTTTTCTTTTATCCATCGTTGTTAAATCAAGCCCAACTAGCAGCTTATCTAAAATCACTTTAACTCAAGTTGGGTTTTTAGTTAAATTAAATAATATATTAACATGAATAAATTTATTCATTATACTAGATTTTTAGTGATTCAATTGATTTGATTAAATCTGACTACGTCAACACAAAAAAAATATAAAAGAAATGTCATTATTTTAATAAAAAAAAATAACCTAATGACTTACGAGTCAACCTAATAATCCAGTGATCTAGTCGAGTTTGTATTATGGCTGAGAAACAATCTCCTGTTGGATTGCAAAGTTAATAGATGAATGTTGCATTTGCTTTGCCTTGCCTTTCAATTCCTTAGAAAAGCTAGGAAAGATAAAGAAAGGCAAGTGCATCAAAAGAATCTTGATCTCTTTTAAATCTTTCAGGGTCGATCGAGTTAATGTTGCCAGAGCAAAGTTCAGTGTATCCAATGGAAAGTTGATTGGTTTGACTCGTGAACGCCCCCATCATTTGTTCTGAGCACTGAGTTTAAATTAATGCTGAAATTAAGCAATCTTAATTTCTACACAAAGAAAGACAGGTTTAAGGTTGTCTAGGAAAACTATAAGGTTAACAGAAAAGATTAATTGACAAAATTAAGAAACAATTTAGTAACTTAAGAGATTATTTTAAGATGTGAACTAGTTTTGGACAAACGAGCTGTCAGTGTGAAGGAAAATTTTGTTGGGTATACGACCAAAGCCCCACATTGGCTAGAAATGGGGAGGATCATGGGTATATAAGGATGGACAAATATCTTCATTGGTGTGAGGCCTTTTGGGTATAGCCCAAGAGCAAATCCATGAGGGCTTAGGCTCAAAGTGGACAATATCACACCAATATGGAGATAGGTGGTGTCCATAGTCCTTACAAGTGGTATCAGAGCCAGGCCCCAGAGTTAGCCATTATGAATGAATCCTCGGAATGCCGAACAAAAAGTGGTGGGCCCCCAATCACGATGTAATCCATGGATCAGCTCTATTGGATAGGCGGTGTGCTCCAGATGCTTCATGGACGTGTCTTGGTCCCAACACGGTGAAGAGGAGTTGACCTAGAAAGAGCAAAAACTCTCAAGTCAGGTAGTGCTCTCCGGATGCTTCATGGACGTGTCCCGACCCCAACACGGTGAAGTAGAGAATGAAGAATCCTGGTTGGTAGAGAGTGGACGGATGAATGATCGGTTTGAGGGGGAGGCTCGGTGGTCCTTTGTTCGAGGGGAGAATTGTTGGGTATACGACCAAAGTCCCACATTGGCTAGAAGTGGGGAGGATCATGGGTATATAAGGATGGACAAATATCTCCATTGGTGTGAGGCCTTTTGGGTATAGCCCAAGAGCAAATCCATGAGGGCTTAAGCTCAAAGTGGACAATATCACATCAATGTGGAGATAGGTGGTGTCCATAGTCCTTACAAATTTCATCAACTTAGTACAAACTTCCAAGCTGAGGAATTGCCATATCGTAATGATTCTCATCTTGCTGCAACCTATAGTTAGAGCCACATGACTTCCATGTACATGACTTCATTTTGGTATTTGGGGCATTCGGTTCACATCGATCCCAAACCGTTTCTCTCCTCCTTTTTTGTGATAGTCTTCTCACTATTATCCCAAATTTCAGGAACTAAAATAGAAGAAAAATGAAGTTTAGGATTGAAATGCCAACACCTAAAATAATAGAGATCAAATATGAAAATACTGAAAAATATAGGGACTAAACAATACAATCTACACCATTTTTTCTATAGTAACATCCGCAATATAATTGGTTACCATAAAAACCAATCCTTATTTATTTATTTTTATTAATTATTCATTGTTAACGCCATTATATATATATATATAATCGCGCACATCTTTCTTCGTTCATTTATTAATTTTTTTATTAATTTCAAATTACACTCCAAGATTTGTAGTGAATCCAGTTTGTTCATTGAAGTTTTAATAGTGTAAATGTTCCTCCTAAAGATTCTTTCACACATGCATGAATTTACCCCTTAAGGTTAAACGAATTAACTAGAAAAGATTTTTCAGTCCTTATATAAACTTTTAAAATTTGTTTAAATATAACTCTTTTAAAATAATTAATTTGATGAGATCAACTCTTATACACCAATTAAAAGGTCTAAATGATACCACACACATTACTGACATTTAAAAATATAAGATACAAAATTAATAATTTATTTTTTAATAGTTAATTTATATTAAATTAATAAAAAACATAAAATAATTTAAAAATTAAATTAGAAAGACCATGAAATATTAAAAAAAATTAAAACTAAGAAGTTTAAAATGTAAAGAAAACCAGCTTTTAAACTTTTGTATAGTATTACAAGGTACAATCATCAACTAACAAAAAAAATATTTTTTTTATGATATATTTTTGAGTTGGGTTACGAAGAAAAAACATAAAATAATTTATTTATTTATGAGTTTAATGTGCTCGATAACTTATTAATTTGTTTTTTGCATATGATTTGTATTTAACTATATTTTATGATTTTTGTATTTATATCTTGTAATATAAATAATATACATGGTATTATTTGTACTTTTTAATTAATTGTCAAGAACATGCTTTTTTCTATTAATACTTTCTAAAATTGAGGCTAGCCCGAGTCAGGAAAAGCCCACAGCATCTACACAGGAAAAGTCACCCTCCTTTGTGTGTGGTCTCATTGATGTTGGCCGAAGCTTGCAGAATGTATTTTGTCAGCTAATAGCTTCAAATAAACGGCAATTATTGGCGAGGAGTCAAGGTATTTGCTCCGATCGTGCATGGACCATATGGTGATTGTTCATTTGGAAGATGCTACCTGCTTTTTAGCCTAATATATTTCTACTTTTGAATTGTCTTGATTGAAATCCTCTAGAGTGTTTTAGTTTGATTAAATAATTCATACAGTGTCCATAATGTCCATGTTGCTCGCTGATAAAAATAAAAAAGAGAGTTAATAAAATGAATCATCAAGTTGGATATTAATTCACTTTATATATATATCAGTCAAGAAAATAAAAAAAATTAATATGTGAATAGAATTTTTTAAGTTGGGTTTTTTATATTTATAATATTTATAAAAAATAAAAGATTTATAGTCATCATTTACATCATCACTTAACATGCACGCTATTTTAAAATCTATGTATTGATTTAAAAAGAATAATTAAATTTCCAAAACTCAATTATAAAAAACTACAAAAATACAACCACTTCACGAGTTATTATCTAGGAAACGAGCCCATTGTAGAGATCTCCAAAATGAGCATAGAGTTTTCTTTGTCCTAGGCCGGAGCTTCTTAGCCTAGCTGCTTACAAAGAGAAAGGTGATTTGTTCTTGAAACATAGAAGACGTTGGTTCCATTTACGGGTCACAGAAGAGAGAAACTAACAAGATTGAGAAAGGGCAAACCCAAAGTCAAATAAATTACCCTTTTCTTTTAAATATTGTCACGTAAGTGAGAAGTGAAAAAAAAATACAGAAGTAATGTTTGGTAAATTCTATAAAATGCCAAAATCCCTTCCAAGACACATCATGCTAGCATCTTCTTCTTCTTCTTCTTGATAACGATAGGATTATCTTCTCAAGACGAAAGAAGCAGAAGGTTGCTTTCTACGTCTCTTTTTCACCTTTTAGGGCTAGCTTTTTACCCTGCTTTCAGTGGCCCGGTACGCTTTATGCATCGGTTTCTTGCTCCAATGGAATTTCAGCTAGTCACCGGCCAACATGGACAAAGCCATGGAAGTCCCCTTTTCTTATCTTCTTTGTCACAACCATAGCAATATTCCCTCAATCAATCTCCACTTGCCATAACAAACTAAAAATATATTCATGCATGTCAACATCAATCAAAATGAGACGTAAGACATCAAGGGGCGTTCCATAAACTTTAATCAAACTGAAAATTAAATTTGATTTGAGGAATCATGCGGTTTTATTGCAAAATAATAATAATAATAATAATAATACAAATTAACAGGGTTAGAAATTAATCCATAATTGCTTGAATTAAAATGGTCATTGCATTAGTATATATTCTAATTGTTATAAAGAAACATCACCTAACAATTTAAGTTTTTAGAATAAATTGATTATTAAATATGATATTAAAGGTTTAATGACCAAATAATCACGAATCTCACCCGTCATTATTTTTTTTATTCTAATTAAAATCTAATTAATAGAAGGATTTTTACTTAAAAAAAATACGTTAAAAATAATATAAATCATATTCTAATATCTCATTTAACAATTTAAATTTCTAAATTAAATTAATTATTTTACATTAACCACAAAATGATTTGATATCTTTACGGTGTTGGTAACCATAATTTAACACGCAAAATACAAAAAGATTTTGTTTTTGTTGTTTTCCCCTGACAATGACATGGAAATAGTAGTGCATTCACTTTAGAAAAAGAGAGAGGATATTATTAAAGATAGACAGCACAAATTACAAGAATTTTTCACTTGGCAAAAAGGTGGGGTAGTAGAAAATGGAAAAAATAAATAAATTCTACACAAACCCACATTTACTAATCTCTCAAATTTGGTGAGCATGTGAGTAAAACACGTGCAAGCTATTTTATGTTTTTTTAACCAAGAATATCTCCAAATTTATTGAACCCGAGACTATTTTTTTATGGTCGGGAGTATGAAAGTAATATCCCCAAATCGGCCGATATCACCTCTACCAATCACTTGTTGGTGATAAAAGCTATTTGTTGGTTTAAACCAAACGCACGTAATATTAATTATATCCTTCACAATTTTTCTTCCCTTTTTTCCTTATGTTTTCTCTCCTTCCATTTAACTTTTCCAAAAAAAAAAAAAAAGACGTACGTAAAAGTAAAAAGGCAAAAAAGAACGACTTTCCTTCAATATTTTCCTTTCCTTTTCCTTGCTTTCTTTTCTCCCACTTTTTCTCCTCTTCCATTTTATCCCTCAAAAAAGAAAAAAGAAAAAAAAAACTTGTAATCAAGGTATGGTTATCATGACAATAGCCCGTAGGGCATGCTTTTTATTTTTATTTTTATTATTAAGGTGAATGTCCGGGTCAACTTGCACGTGTCTCGACTAATTTTATGAATTCTAAAATTAATAATTATATAAATTTTCAATAATCATTATATTAATAATCACAGGTCTCGAATCCGAATAAGATATACTTTTTTTTTTTTTTTTTTTTTTTTTTTTTTTTTTTTTTTTTTATTATCGTGGGTGTCCGGGCCAGCTTGCGCGCACCTCGACTAATCCCACGGGCCCTGAAGTTAACGACCATGTAAGCCTCCAGTGGCCATCATATGAGCAGCCACAGGGTTTGAACCTGAGACCTAAGAGGGAGCAAACCCCTTAGCCCCAAGCTCTTACCACTAGGCCACTACCTAGATGGTTCTGAATAAGATATACTTACCTGCACGAGTGGACAGCAAACGGGGAGACCATTTTTTTCACAGGCTCGCGCTCGACCATAGATTTCTTGCATCTAACGACCGGCGGAGTTGGCTAATAGGCATCCCTATCTTCTTTTGCATCAGCAACTCCCACTCTCCCAGGGTGCTTCCAAATCGAATATATTATTTATTAAGACCTTTTAATTTCAGTGAATAATCATTTCACTAATTCAGGCACTTGGTATATACTTGGCATGTTAATTAGATATTAACGAGCAGTTTTCCACTACTTTAGGCAACAGAGAGACTTAACGTATTCTCAACCCTAATCACCAATCACAAACTTGTCAAAAGGGGACCTCAGCCCATATATATATATATATATATATATATATATATATATATATATATATATATATATTGTTGTGGCTGAGTTCACAAAGGATGGAGGGTATATTTAAGGAAGATTTTATGGTGAGGAAGTAATTAGTAGTATTTTATTAGTTAATTATTAGGAATTACTTTGAAAAAAAAGATAGACAAAAGATTTTAAACGTATTTATAATTTGATCTTTTTCATCCATTTCATGGTTTTTTCTCTTAATTTTTTAATAAAAATAAAAATAAAATAAATGAAAAATTGAAGAGGAAAGAAATTTGTTGAAACAAAAAATATTGAATTAAGCTTGGTCAACACTAATAAAAAAGTGAATGAATTATTTTTTAAACTAGAATGATTATTTAATTTATTTTGCAAAAAACTAATTTATAATTTACTCAATACCATCAAGTGAAAGGACAGCAGTTAAATCGTCGAAGAAATCGAGTGGGGTTAGCAGAAAAAAACCAGGTGACTAGCCACCACGTCATTAAAAAACCCAATCACGCAAGGTCACCTGTACACGTGTGGGACCTAAATGAGTTGGTCTAGACTAGGCGGAGCTCTACTGAATCTGACTGCCCTTTTAAAGTGCCAAACCTAACACCAACTCAAAGCCAAAAGGTCTGCGTTCTTCAACAGCAGAAAACTCAGGTGGAATCTTCAAAATCGTTTTTATATTTTAAAAATATTTTTAAAAAAGAATGAAATATTTTTTAAATTAATATTTTTAAATTATTTTAATATATTAATATTAAAAATAATTTATTAAAAATAAAAAAATATTATTTTAATATATTTTCAAATAAAAAATACTTTAAAAAAAAACCACAATCACGCTTCCGCTTAAAACTTGTACGAGAAATGGATGCAAGCCGAGCCTCTAAAGCAAATCATTGAATCAAAGACCTTGGAATGGATGCATGACAAGCCTGTAAAGTAAGCTCCTTTAACCTTATGTTAATTCCTTGGTAGGATAAGAAAATGAATTTTATTAAGATCACGCCAGTTTAGAATAAAATGCTGAGTACATCACCTCCACATGGACCTGCTAACTCCCGGCCTCTTTTATTATACTAATGGAGAGACGCAAACTTCTTCCTGGATTATTTTTTTTCTGATTAGAGCTCATGATGGAGTTGCTATAATAATCAAATACTTTTTTTTATATATAGTAATCGAGTAGAATTTATATATAAAGTAGCACCATTAAGTAGACGGTGACCGAATAAAAAGAGAGTTTACAAGAGGGCAACTATGAAAAGGAGCAAATAAATGAAAGAACTTACATCCTAGTTAGTCAGGAGTTAGTCAGGAGTCTTGAACTTGAATATGAGTCGATTGCGAGCTATTCAGATAAATCAATTAAAGTTTTTGCAGAGAAAAGTAATAGCCTAACGTTGAAAGTTGTCTTTGACTGATCTGAACCATGTCAAAAAATCATTTCAACCTAATAGTTTAAGCTGTTAAGTAAGGTCATAGGATATGATTTATATTATTCTCTAACACACTCCCTCAAGTAAAAGCCCTTTGAGCTTGAAATTTACACAGGCCCACTTTACCTTGTGCTTAATTTTTATCAAATAAATGAGGATGGTGAGATTCAAACTCGTGACCGCTTGATCATTAAGGCTCTAATACCATGTCAAATAATCATCTTAACCCAATAGCTTAAACTGTTAGGTAAGATCTCAGAATATAATTTATATTATTCTCTAACAAACCGTTACTGAAGATTCTAATTAGGATACCCACGTAAACAACTTAAACACCTGAACTAATGTATAAATCAACCTCAAAAATTCTACGTAATAGTGTAATGGTACAATGATGAAATAGATGATTTATAATCTCAATCTCCTTACAATAAAAAAGACAAAGAGCATCGTTATAGTTAATAATCCCCCTCTCAGTTATAAAACCCTTAGTGCTGAGACTACCATTAAGCAGGAGCCACATGAACACGTTAATTTTTGAAGAAGCAAAACTTTTCTAGAGCAAAACAAAAAAGAAAGGAGCCCCGAAAGGCAAATAGGCTATCTAGGAATTAGAAACCTGAATAAATGTCAGAATTATCGAATTTGCATACCTTTCTATCTTCATCTAAATAGAAAACTAAATCACACTCCACCTCTACAATTAAACTTTTCTGCATACAAAGCTCATGGGACCAGAGATTTCTCCTTCAAGACAAACTAACTAAATTGTCAGCTGAACACATCTGCAAGACTTATTGATTGCTGGAGAGAAAGATTATACAATTTAGAAAATAAGTTTTGAAGAGAGATTGGAATACCTAGCCAAGAATCGGTCCAAAATCGAATGTTACTGCCATCACCTACCTTGAACACAATCATGGACTTAAGAGGAATGGCTATTAATCAAATACTAATTAATGAATGATATCATTGTGATGATATCAAAGTGAATTGGATTAGGAAATTGTCCATTGCTTGATTGTGGTATTGACCAATACCTACTTTGGCAATGCCAACAATTCTGATGTATGAATCTTGACAAAAACCACTGCATATGAGAGATTCCTTTGCGCTATTGTTTGACAAAACTTTATGCAAGAAATAACAAATGGAGAAATAATTAATCTCACCGCCCAAACTCCCACCACCACTCGACCATCATAAGAAATGCAAATGTATGATCAAATCCCATCAACTGATGAAGCCCTCTTTCCTTACAAGGTAAGGAACATCATCATCAGGATGTTTGTTTTCAACTATCAAAAGAAAAAATAAATCCCAAATCATGATCATATAAAGTAAGTAGTAAGTCGGTCCCCGTCCATGTCATCCTACAATCATCCTAAATAAATTCAAAGCAGCACAACATTGTCTTTCTTTTACATTTACTACATTACAGGCTTCTTGTTTTTTCTAGCAAATTCATTGTAATATTATTCATCAGGCATGTCATCACTCCATCCATCAGAACTGGACTCAGGCGCTCCGGATTCTGTAGTCTCTTCTCCTCGGCCCGGTTACCACGTGTCGCATGATCCACGTGTGCGCTTCATGTGCAGCTTCGGAGGGAAAATTCTCCCCCGCCCACATGACAATCAGCTCCGATATGTTGGCGGTGACACTCGCATAGTTGCTGTCCACCGCTCTACAACTTTCTCTACTCTCATCACTAAATTATCAAAATTGTCAGGTGCTTCAAATTAAAATTGAGTACTCATTTTTTTTATATTTGAAAGGATTAATGAAATAAATATTCAGTTCTATATCACTGATCCGATTCGTTTATAATATTATTTGTTTCAGGAATTGGTAACTTGAGTGTCAAGTATCAACTACCGAATGAAGATCTTGATGCTTTGATAACTGTTACTACTGATGAGGATGTTGAGAACATGATGGATGAATATGATCGTATTTTACATAATCAAAATCCACGTTCGGCTCGGCTTAGGCTATTTCTGTTCTCTACAATAGATGAGTCAAGATCAAGTAGTATCAGTTCACTTCTTGATGGATCAACTAACCGGGAAAACTGGTTTTTTGATGCTCTTAATTCGGGCTCTAGCAGGCTTGAACGTGGAAGGTCTGAGGCTTCTTCAATTGTTTCTGAAGTACCCGATTATCTATTCGGTTTGGAGAATTCAGATGAGGGCAACATTCCTCGTGAACCCAAACTGAAGTCCAGATTCGTTATGAACGATAATGTTTCAGCTTCTGATCCAGATTCTCCTGCGCCGGTTATTTCTTACCCATATTGCTCAGCTTCATCAGTTGTGCCGGCTGTGTCTTCAATTCCGGATCTTCCACCCGTTAAGACCGAACCCGATGATCTAGAGCCAGTAACGGTAGGTGTGAAGCGGAATCCAGTTGAGGGTTATTGTGACCCGATTGAGACACCACCAATCACCCAATCACCTGGATATCCAAGCAATCCAGTCATGCATTATATTCCGGATTCTCTTTATCCGGGTAGTGCAGTACAGCAAATGCCGGTTTATTATGTTCCAGGTACGATTTCACCGGGGAACGTTCCGGTTCATCCCATTCAAATGCGGGCTCCATATGCTCAACAATATCCGATCCCAACGGAGCAAATGCCGATTGGGTACCACCAAGCTGTTCCGGGCACGGGTCAAGTGTATAGTGGCGTGGCAATGAGGCCCGTTGCAACAATGGATCGGTATGATGCTACAACAAGAGTGGTTCCAGATGGTATGAATCAACAGGTTTATTATGGAGTTCGTAATGCAAGTTCGGGTATGGTTCAAGGACATCCGGGTATGGTAATTCAGGGCGGGGGAGATTTGAAAAGGACCGCATCCGACACATACCCAAGGAGAATGAATTCTGACAAAATCTACAAAACAGAAAACATCTAAATTTTGTTTTTACGTCCTATGCTATCAAAACATATCCTTTTTTTTACCAGCCATGGCGCCTGGTTATGTAAATTTTGTGATAAAGAGCTATAAATAATTTGGCTTGTAATTATTATCATTTTTGCTGCTTTTCTTTTGTTAACACAGTAAATGATTTGGAATGAGCGGCATCCTACTTAAATTACTGCTGTTCGTGATTTTTGTGTGCAGAAGAGAAGAATGCACACCCATCCCATTCATGTTTGACTGAGTGGAGGAGGGTGCGGTGCATTCCTCCTTGCACCAGCCTCTACTAACTCTTTTCTTTTGGCTTGTGTAGGATAAGATTGAAAATCATTTGGAAGTAGTCTGTTTATTTTTATCATTTCACTTGACTCTGGTAGCTTGATGCTGGCTTTTTCCTGAATATTCATCAAGTGATCTAACTGTCAGCTGAGGTGTAGACGTTCTAGCTGTTTTTATTTTTTGTGAGGTTTATTTTATTCGAACAAAACAATCATTGTCCTCATGATGAATGGAAAGACCACTCCCTTTTATAGTTATTTATCTTGGCATGATTTCATATGATTAATTCATGATTTAAATTCTGAGTTATATCTTATTTGTAGTAAAACTTAGATGATCGATGATTTGATCGGGTTTTTAATAACTTGGATTGGCCTTGTAAAACTACATCGAGTCAGATCCAAGAAAACTATCAAAAATAAAACGACATAATAATTTGAAAACTTAGTCTCTTTTCAGACATCTATGATTCCCTGTAGCATAAAAAACTTGCCTTTCTTCTTCTTCTTCTTCTTCTTCTTCTTCCTTTTCTCAGCTCATGTATCTCTGATGATTAGCACCTCATGAACAAAAAAAAAAAAAAAAAAGAACTACATAGACAAGTGGTCTGCTTTAGTCCCTTATAGCACCACATTTGAATGCTGAGATGGGCCTGAAGCCCAGTCCGGCAGTCTAAGTAAAGGTTTGGTCTAGTTTAGAATCTTCTGTTGGGCAATTTTCATGATACAAAACGATAGCTAGGAAATTTGTAGCTTATGTTAAGGTTCAAAACTTTCTGACGAGAACTTTGTGTTAGCGATTGTAGATGAGAGTTGGAAAGGGTCAGTTTTGACCAATGAAAATCTGCCAAGTCATCCCGGAACTAGTCTAATCCTGTAAGAACATATGCATGGTCATATATAGTTTCTCAAAATAAGATTGTGATTGATTAGTATTACATTACAGAAGAGACGAAAATAATAAAAATATATATACATTTATTTGAAGAAATAGATATGGGAGAATAAAATAAATTTATCTATAAGATAATTTTAAAGTTAATTTATGTATTTTTAAAATGAGCCGGCAGCATAGTTTCCCGTGAGAGAATCGCGCGCCTCTTCAAATTGTTTTTGTGATCCACAACAAAATCCAAAATACACTGAATCATCTGTTTTTTTCTGTGCTGTATAATTTTCTTTGTCCACTACTATTTCCTTTCTTTTTTTCTATTTAAAATCTCAACACAAAGTATTGACCAGCCCGTACAAGTTTGCAGTCCACAACTTGTAACTCTTCCTCTATTCCTCCCCTTGAGTAATTTGTCTTATAAATTGATTTGATTAAAATAACTTGATTTCAGTAGTTAATTAATCTGGTATTATAGCATCGTATAAAACAATATCCGTCGACTTTTATACTCGTGCTTGAGGTGCTTTTGTATGCAAAATCATGAATTTACAAGCTAGTAGAATACAAGTCAACGGTTCTCCTACATAGCAAGCACTATATGCCATGCATAACTAGCCAAAAGAGCATAAATAGAGGTGGCAATTCCATGATTTTGTCCCAAACATATATAGACCGGATGAACAGGGCTTTGCTTTGACTGTAAGAACGTTAATAATGATGCTGCTATCTGCATGGGGTGAATGGCGTGCAACCATTCACTCATACTCTCACATGAATGTCTCTCCCATCTAAGCTTCACCTAATCTCTCTGTTTCTCTGAAAACAACACCATAAAACACCCAAACGAGCTATACTTTCTCTAAAATCATGGCAAGTAATGACATGCACATGTTGTTGGACACAAATACTAGAATATATGAAAGTTAACTTTGCATATGGAAAGAGAGGGGTGGAGAAGCCTGAGAGACAGGAAAGGAAAAGCAAAAGTTTTTTGGTTTCCCAACGAGTGTAAAAATGGGGATTTTTACCAGCTTTAGGGCTTTCTCTTGCACCAATGAGCTGGAGAGAATCATTGGGGGCACAAAGAAGAAAGACACTCAATATATACATGGGAAATTAAAGAAGGAAGAAAGGGTAAAATGTAACAAAAGGTACATTCTCTAGGCTAAATTAAGTTGGGTCAAGATTAGAGCTATTTTGGATTATTCTCTGTTCCTATCTTCTATGTGTTTGCTCATCAAATCCTACTTTACTTGGTTATCATACATTTATAGAAAATGATGATCTCTTGTATTATTGTCGCATACGAGCATCTAGGGTCGCTAAATCACTTGGTGTCTAGTTAATCAGTCAGCATGGCCCTTTGAATTGCGAAATCATTGTTTGTGAACGGTATTTTTGAAGCCATGTTCGTCTAAGCGATTTTTCCTTTCCAACATAAAGGATGTTAATCTCCTGAACGATCTTATGGGTCTCATCTGTAGTGAATAGATTAAGCCATGCACTTATCCAATTCAATATATATATATTTGTAAAGATACGTGTTTTTGTTTTCTTAAAAAAAAACTACAAACTGTGTCACATAATTTGATATTTTTAATTAGAAAGGAATTGACTGAAAAATAGTAAGAAATTAAGCCAATGAAACAAAATTTAATCTCTATATTAAAATAATCTCTTAAATAATTTAAAGGGCCTTAAAATATATCGATTAGATATCATAATTATTTTTTATTTTATTTTGAGTTCAACAAAAACTATGCAATATATATCTTAATTTAAATTTTATAATACCATCTTACATTTGATCAAAACAAAAACAATTAATAATAAATATATTGCATAAAATTTTGATTCAAAATTAAATATATCACATAAAATTTTCATTCAAAGTTCTTTTTTAAATTATATTTAATTTCTCTCTCGTGTCATCTTTTCCATTTAGTTAACACTAAGCGGCCAACTTAATTTTATAATGTAAAAAACCTTTTATTAATTACCTGATTGAAAAGTAAAGCATCCAAATGACACTAATTAAAAAATATAGATAAAATGTTAATTTATTATAATGTATAAGAGCATGCTAGTATTTTAAAATATAAAATAGATCCCGAATGATGATCATTTATAACATTTTTTAACGATATGCAATCATTTAAATCATTAGAACTTTTGTTGGTTCACCGTTATTTGAAAGTACAATCAATAATTTCAGTAAATGATATGGATTTCAAGTGCGCCAAGAGAAATTAGATGATTTGAGTACTAAATGGATTGATTTTAAGGCAAGGTATTTGACGGAAAGAGGAGATTCAAAATTTAAACGTTCGAGTGTCATAATTTTTATTTTTGAATGCGTTTTAAAAAGATGTTTTATTTTTAAAAAAATATTAAATTAACGTTTGATTTTAATGTATTAATTTTAAAAATAAAAAAATATTTTAATATATATTCAAGTAAAATATATTTTTAAAATACCACTATGCTACTAATAAATTTGTTCATCTTTATTTGTAATTGTAATTGTAATTTTATACGCTCTGCATGTCCTCAAGATGAATACAAAGCTGCTTTGAGCATAGTACAATAATGATTGAAGACTACAATGATAAAAGAGGCCTGAAGGCACTTACCACAAAGCGGGAAAGAGTAAAAAGGAATTGCCGAGACTGTCTAATTATCAAGTTTTTTTTTAAATAAATATTTTTTTTATTTTTTAAATATTAAAAAATAATATAAATTATATATATATATATATATATATTTTATTAGCGTGGGGTGTCCGGGCCAGCTTACGCGCACCACGACTATTCCCCACGGCCCACTTTGGACATCCTGCAAGCCCGGTGAGCGGGTAAGGCACCGCGGGGGTGACAGGCGTGCACATAGAGGGTCGAACCCGGGACGGGGGCGGAACAAGTCACACGATTGACCACAGCAGCTAGACCCTCAAGTGCTATAAATTATATATTTGCCTCACCTAATAGCTTAAGTTATTGGATTGAGATAATTCTTTAACATGATATCAGAGCTTTAATGACCAAGCGGTCACGAGTTCGAATCTCATCATCCTTATTTATTTAATAAAAATTAAACATAATGTAATCTGAGTCTGTACAAGTTTCAAACACAAAAGACTTTCACTTGAGAGGGTATGTTAGAAAATAATATAAATCATATCTTGATATCTCAACTAATAATTTAAGTTATTGAATTGAGATAATTTTTTTTTAAAAAAAAAATTCTTTCAAATTCTACAATGATTGTCTCAATTGATAATCACTCACCATATGCGTCTAGGATTTATAAATCAATCTTCTTAAAACATTATAAATGAAGATCATTTTAAAATTATCTCAAGTTTGATTTTAGTTTAGGTTGTATACATTTGAAAAAAAAATTCAAATGAAAATTCTTTAAACAAGTGATATATAATAATTAATGAGATTTAAACTTGTAATAGTTTGATTATCAAAACTTTAAAATTTAAAAAAAAACTATTTTAATTTAAAATTTTAAGTTATTAAATGAAATTTAAGGATATAATTTATATAAAATATTTTTGAAATGCATTCATGCATGATAAAAACAGAAAGTATAAGAAGATATGTTTAGTCAATTTCCTTTGTTTTTTTTTAATTATGAACAGTAATCAAATACTCCCAAGTATACTTTTAGCTATTAAATTGAAGTCTCGTGGCTGTCTTTGTCCTTAACAATGGAATTTCCTGCAACACTTAAAATTGGTGCACCAGAGGACATCTATGGCTAGCATTTTCCCTTTATATTTGATTAATGTATTAAGATCTTGTATGGGATGTGATTGAAATTGTGTTCCATTAAAATTTAAAATTTATTTTTATTTAAAATTATTATTTTTTATTTTTATATTGTTTTAATATGATGATATCAAAAATAATTTTTAAAAAATAAATAAATATTATTATTTTAATACATTTCTTTAAAAAAAAAAAATTAAACTACAATTTCTATCTATATATAGTAATTCTAAATACTTAAATATAGCTGTCCTTGGAGCTAGTAGCTTGCATTTGACATGCACACACGATACAGTTTAATCTTGCTTGAGCACATTGATGAATGAATGTCTTATCAGGAGGACTACAAATGATAATCGGCTTATGATTTAAGAGGGGGCATAATATTTGTTGGATGGGACATCTCAGTAATCTAAAATCTAAATATAAAAAGGATAAAATTACAAAAGGAAATACTATTATATTTAACACTTTTACCAATAAAATTTTTTATTGGTATTTATTTTACCATTTTATTGGGGATAATTTTACTCACTGATTCACGGACAGAAACCATCCATTGATAAACTTTTTATCGGTAATTTCATTTTTATTGGTAAAAAAAAAACCCAATGATTTTACAGATAGAAAATATACGTAAAAAAACAATTTACCCATTAGAATATACCGAAGAAATAATTCTGTCGGTGTTTGGCAGTGACATTTGAAGTAATTTTATTCCAACCCTGTATAAAATACCTACGGAATTATTTCGTCGATGATGTAACAGTTAAAGTGGTATATGTAGTAATTATTTTCCAACTCTTTGGAATATACTGACGGATTGTGTTCGTCGGTAACTCCGTCCGTAATAATTAAATATATATATATATATTAAAAAAAATCTATGGTAGTGCTGAAGGAGGAGGAGGAGGAGACTGATCGTTCCTAAGACCATATGGCCAAAAAGGAGGTGCACACGTACCACCCATTTGTAATCTCATATCCATGACCATTTGACAGAGTTGTTCATAATCCTTAGAGAGTCGCTCATATTTTTCAGTGAGATTGGTCGTATGTTGTTGCAAGGCCGTGAACTCCTAAAATTGGGTGCTCGATATCGATTGCGAGCTCCCAACAATTGAGATACTACGGGCCGTTCACATGTTCTTGGTTATAGTATTGGAGAGTCCGTACACCCGATTTCTATCGGGTCCACGAGACAATCCTGCCTCCATCCACAAATTCGATCGAAATCCGGTGGGTCGAAGAAGCGACAAATGCTCGAATGGATTGAATCCATCTATGCATAGCCCAGACGCATGTTCCTTGATTCAGCTGAAAAGTAAGGATGCACACTGATAAAGTGTTTTCATACTTCATCGTTAGAAGGATGCACCATCACTCCATCCATCACATCATGTGATTGATGCCATGTCATGTACTCAACAGTTTTTGGTGACATGAATAACTTTTGCAGTCTAGGTGTGATTAAGAAGTATCTAAGTTTTTTATGTGTTACAAGAGTTTTTTCCCTACCGCTTCTGGGTTTATAACGGGAATGCCTAGTTATATGTCTTGCACTAGGTCAACTCAACATTTTCAAGGTAGTACGACATGCAAAAGTTTGGAAACATATTAATTTTCTAGTCTTCTAGATCGAGGGGTTTTATCATGGATTTAGCAGCATAAAAGGTCTCTTTCAACCTGTTCCCTTCAAGTAAAATGCTTCTCGCCTATTTTTCTAGTATCCTTTTTTATTTATTATTTAATGATTATTTTTTAAATGCACATAGTATTTTTATTTTTATAATAACTACCATATTTTTTCTTTCTAATGAGAATCCTAAAAAGTCAAAAATTTCATTATTAGATGGGGCTAAAGCATAACATTTCCATTTTAAACATAATCTAATATTCTCATTGATTTCAAAATCTCTTTATTGATTCTTATCATATTTTATTATTTTTTCTTTATTATGTTATTTAATTCCCTACAACTTAGTGTTCTTTTTTTTTTGTTGCCTATCATTTTCACTCTTCCATCCTTTTTTTTTATTTTATTTTATTTATAAAAATGGATTCGGATACTTGTAGCAACCAATAAAAACTTTTATATATATATATATATATAAACTAATAGTGATAGAGAATACATCATGGATCAACTCATAGAATACTATTGACAACTATGGTAACTTTTTTTCCGGCCCATTCTTATTTTTTGTCCCTCAAATTCAGGAGAAAGTAAAGGAAGGGAAGTTAAAGTTTTTTTTTTCATTTGGTCCCTAGTTTAGTCCAATTAAAGAACAATTAGTCCAATTTTTTTGTGGCTTTGTAGTTTAGTCCCAAACTTTATCATAGTTGAACCCAATGAAAGTCCAATTGGAAGAAAGGAAATGAAGGTCGGCTAAACCAGGTAAGCTCATCATGGTCATGTCATGACTATGACTGCACATTTAGCAGGTTAGACCTGGTTGTTGGGGTCAATCCAATATGATATTGTCTTTTCATTTCGTTATTTAAACTCTTTTTTTTTTCTTGTAATTTTTTTCCTTGGATATTTTATTATTTCATGCTTGAGCTTGATTGAGTTAGACAAGGGTTAAAAAGACAACATCCAAACAAAATTTTGAAAGCCAAATTAAATTTTGAACGAGACGACCTGGTCGTGATTAGGCCCTGAACCAACTCTAACACAATTGGGTTTGAGATGCCAAATTGAATTTTGAACGAGCCGACCTGGTCGTAATTAAGCCTCTTAGTTAAATTCTTCATGCCGAACCAATTCTAACACAATTGGGTTTGAGATGCAGGCAATTAAGGGACCATGACATAAGGATATCAATTCAATTTTTATTTTAAAAAAATTACTTAATAACATATAATTAAATAAAAATATTAAATGACATGATGCATGCTGACATCATGTTTGTTTATTTGTATCCATCACTTAAAAATTATACATTAGTCTTTGTTAATGGTTGACATCTTTTTTAAACATTTATTAGTGCATGTTATTATCAATTAATTTTATTAAATACAATGGTTTAAATTTTAATACGCATTTTAGATTTTTTATCATCATAAAAAAAATCTCGCATCACACACATTTTTTTTACGATTGAATTTATCTTTGTTCTGGCCTGCACCACAGCCTTAATATCATTTCAAATAAATCAGGCACCTCATGTGTGTTGTTCCTCTGTCCATCACACGTTGAATTTCTTCACTGGATCAACGATAAGTAAATGCAGGTTTCACTGAGACAGTGTCCTATCGCTATTGATAGGGACTGGCTTATATATCCATGCGATCTACTCTGATGAAGAACTAAAGTGGAGGTAATCGCTATAAAATGCTAATTAAATATTGGAGCGTTAGTTTACCTCTTTTCCGTGTAATTTAATTTAATAATTAGAGAAGTATAGCTCTTAAGTCTACAATAGAATTTATTTGCAAATACCATCTTCTGAGTCACAAAGTATTCCCTTTTACTATGAATTGAAGAAGTCTAGTATACAGGGATAAAACATGATAACATAAGTATTTGTTTTTTTTTTTAATAAAAAACTAATTTGACCTAAAAATTTAAATAATTAAATTAGATTTAAAGATATAATTTATATTATTTTTTAATACATTTTCTCAAGTGAAATTTTTTTGAAGGATAATAAGATTCGAATTATTGATCGCTTGATTATCAATGTTTTGATATTATATCAAAAAACTATTTTAATATAAAAATTTAAGTTATCAAGTAAGGTTTTAAGATATAATTTATATTATTTTTTAATAATTTTAAGTTATGTTAGAGATTGCTTTAATTGCATGGATGATAAAATGAAGAAAAGAAAAGAGGAACTCGGCCTGTGTGTACAGATTACCTCTCATTAAACACTATGACATGAAACCAAGCTGTCTGTCAGCCATGACAAGGAAAGATTATTAACAATAATCTTATCTTCTAAATGTAAGAATTCTGCTGTAAAATTTTTAACATCTTCTCTTGGAATGACCTCTGTGGTTGATTGTGCAGTTGCATGATATTCTATTTGTCTTTCACGATTTGTCATTTCTGAATGTCCGTCTACATTTGTGTTGTTATCTGGAAGTAACATTTATTGGTTGTACTTAGGTTTATGCCTTGCTATATCATTGAAAAAAAGAGTACCTTAATCTTTGATTTGTCTTCAAATGATCCAAAATAAAAAGAATGGATGGTAAGGAAATCGATCAAACCCCATGATTTTTGTTTCTTCTAACAATTAAAACGCTCCCCTTTTGAATCAGGAAATTTCTGTGAAACTGCGACGCTGCTGTAGTGGTGGGGCTCTGCTGAAGATATGATATGTACCTGGAATATCGTGTTGAGAAATTGCTCATGAAAGATCATCACTTGTCTTCTAATCCATTACTTGAAGGAAAAGTAATTCCAAGGAAAAACAAATAGCTTGTACATTTATCACACACACGTGAGTGACATGCAGAAGCATGTTACACGGGCAAGACAGGTGATCTGATGGCCCAGTACGTTAATTAGCCAAAGATCTCGAATATGATGGGTCTCTGTTGCATCCTTAATTATCTGATACATGGCTACTCAACTCGTTCCTTTCTGATTTCCAACACGTAGAGAGTTTCTTTATTTTTTCTAGTGCATTATATTAATATATAGGCATGTCTTTAAAAAAGAAATTGTGTCTCAATTCACTCACAAACTAGCTGGAGTAGATCCCTTTAGTTGTAAGAAAAAAAGTGTTTAAGAATTTAGATAAATAATATTAATTTGATACATAAGAGTAGCAATAATATATTTAGGGCTGACAATTCCTCCAAAAGCTAGCTAGCAGTGCTTGTCCTGGATCAAAGGAATAATATTAACCACAACTGTCTTTATAGTCTCTAATATCTATGCCCAATCAATTTCTATTTAGGGACCACGCTTACTTCTGCAGCAGATCATTTACCTTTTTGGTTAAATTAGCATTGATTTAATTAGATTATAATGCAAACAGCTGGTGTTCAACGAAACTATCAAGCATCCAACAATATTATTTTGTCGTTTTACCGTTTTTTTACTGGAAAACACAAAAGCAGCACTTTCGCAAACCAAATGCATAATTTCAAGGTGGTTTGAATCACACCTTTGTAAGCAACATATACACAAAAAATTTAAGAAAAAAAATCCACTCATTTAGGCAAGAATTTCAGCTCGGCACAGACTAAACATATACATTGGATCTAGTTTATACAATCTTGTCCTGACACATCCTTTTATGTATTTGCTTCAAGTTTTCATAAATCACACATAAACTTTTCATGCATATAATTTTTTCTGCGACGCTACTCATCACAATCATTCTCACCAATGGAGTGCATAACATATAACAACTATGACATTACATGACATGACAACCAACAAGCCACAATAGCTAGCTAATGGTAGCACATATAGTCACTAGGCAAAATTTAGATCTCATACTTGACGAGATAGAGTTATAAAAAGCTAGGGCATAAGCCTTGCCGTGCAATGCACTAGACTATGCCACACAAAAGCTAGATTCAGATCAGGGCATGCAATTTCTAACCAACATAGGCAGGGGCGGAGCAAGAAAAAAAATTTAGGGGGGGCCAAATTATAAATTAGGGGGCCAAGAAAAAATTTCAATTACTTTTATTAAATATTTATAAGATTTACAAGGGAGGGGCATTTCCTTGCAGGGTCCGGGGCCCCTGCCAGCCTCCCCCTCCCTCCGCCACTAAACATAGGCCACATCTAGATATGCACTTCCTACAACTCTCCACTTACAAAGATGGTACCTAGCAGTCAATAAATCTTTGCATAAAATCTTTGTCCCTTCATCATTATCATAACACATTTACTCACCTTTATTACTCCACCTTCAGACTTGAAACTGAATCCATTATAGTCTAAAGTGCCTAATGAAATCAGATTCTTCCTCAAATCTAGTATATGTTTAACATTACACAATGTTCTAACATCACCATCAAACATTTTAATTTTGACATTCTCTATTCTAACAACTTTGCATGGATCATCATTACCCGTAAGAACATAGCTAAAATTAATTAACCTGTAAATGCTTAAACAATTTTTATTAGGTGTCATGTGATAAGAGCATGCTAAATCCAATATCCAAGAATTTATGAGATGATTTGGACGGGATGAAATAGAAAGTATATCTCTGTCACTGTTCTCTACTACTATTTATTAAAGGTCAGGACGAAGCCAATCACACATTTCTACTTTTGATCAGGTGAGTCTTCTTCCACTACATTCACAGACATTGATGAACCCTATTTATTCTTTGTATCCCCCTTCTTTTTCTCTAGGCATTTTCATTTAAGTACCCTATTTTTCAACACTTATAACATTGTATATCCTTCCTCTTTCTAGATTTAGACAGAGCTTTGTTGTTTCTCAATTCGCTCCGGGACTTGTTTCTCCCACACTCCTGATTACTCCTCATCACTAGCCCTTTACCTAGTGAATTTTCATCACCAACTTTCTTTCTCATATTAAAGCTTAATAGGGCACATGTGATCTCTTTCGATATGAGAGTTTCTTCCCCCCACATAAGAGTTGTAATTAAATTTTCTTAAGTAAGAGAAGTAGGTAGGGAATTTAATAAAATCAATGCCTTGTCTTCGTCGTTGGACTTCACATTAATTCGCTTAAAATCACTGACAATCTGATTGAACACATTGATATGCCAATTCAGACTTGTGCGCTCTGACATTTTAAGACCAAACAACTTCTGCTTAAGATAAAATTTGTTCATCAATGACTTCAACATATATTGACTTTCTAGTTTTGCCTAAACTGCCACTAGTGATTCCTCATCCATGACGTGATACATCACGTCATCATCCAGAAAAATCCTAATAGTTGCCATAGCCCTCACTTCTAGCTCCTACCAATCTATGCTAATTATGTGTTCTGGTTGTTTTTTGTATAACGCCTTCACCATGCCTTTATGCACTAACAAATCCTTCATCCTTCTCTGTCATAATCTGAAATTACTAGATCCATAAAACATGACCATGTCAAATTTTGCAGAAGAAATCTCTAACATCATAACCAGACTCTAATACCAATTGTTATGAAACCTGCAATAATGAAGATGAATATTGCAAAAAAGAGAAAACAAGAAAGAAAACACAAATTTCATGTAGTTCGATAATGTGTCTACATTCACAAGAGTGATGAGCTATATTTATCTATATATCAAATTAAGGTTACATAATATGTATTTATAGTAAACTCTAGATGTATAAGAGGTATTATTAATTTCCAGTAATACCCCTTTTACTCCGCTTTAACATATGCCTATGAGCCATATACTACAACATTAGTAATTTTGGTTCAAGGAATTACTTTTCAAGTTTTTTATACAAAATTAACAGACCTTTTGGAAAAAAAAATTCTTTAATTACACCTAAAATTCTTTTATTTTTTAACCTTTAATTGGTTGGGATAAACATATATAGTATTTTAAAGTTTATTTTCAATAGACATCTATTCGATGAATGTTATTGTTTTCTTTCCCAATAACACCAGAGAGGGACGCAACCAGGACACATATAAGTTTGTCGTGGTGTGCACAATGTTAAATGGTAGATCTTCCTCCTGGATCAAAAGGAGTTTTGGTTGTGTTGGGATTAATCATGAAATTATGATTTGAAGGGTTTAGGAGTCGTCACCTAATATTACAGTTATTAGAAAAACTACAGGTCTACAAGAGTCTGGATAAGGGGACTAGTTGTTCATGGGGCAAATACATCATCCTCAGTGCACCATACCTATGGTAAGGTGCATTGTTGATTTATTGTTTTTTTTTTCTAAAACATGTTTCTATTCGTTGGTTTATCTAAAGTTCAAAAAAGATCATTCTCAGTAATGAGGTCATTATCTTAATTATAGATTTGAGGTAGATCCTCCTCGGTAAGGAGGTTTCTATCTCGGTGGGCTCAAGACAAATCCCTCTTAGTAAAAGGTCTCAGCCTTATCAGGCTAAATCTTAATCATTTTAAAGCCCAAATTTTAATAGTGTATTTATTTTTATTTTGTAACTTTAATACTTTGGGATATACTTTACAACGTAAATTTATACCTTCAAATATTAAACTCTACAATTAATTCCTAATATTTTTTTGTTAATGCATTTAATTTAATTATGAGAATTTGCATTACATTGTAAAATTTATACCCCAAATATTAATTAAACAAATTGATTTTTGTGGTGTTTTTGAAATTTTGATCAAATTTTAATGAATAATCACAAACTTGTTATGATACCTATAAATTAATTTTTGTATTTTTCAAAGTATGATAAAAATGAAAATTTTATTTTTTATAAAATATGCATGAAAGTTTTTAGAATTTGGTCGTATGCACACAAATAAAAACGTATTTTTTATTTTTTTAAATAAGGAAATTTGCATTTTTTTTTGTATGTTTTTGAATTTTTATAAGAAAGTAGGTATGTTTAATATTGGGTTACTATCTTACGATGTAAGTTCACATCCCAAATATTAAATGAAATGGTTGTGAAAAAACATATGAAGGATCTATAAATAATTTTAAAATGGTACTTGAATGGTGGTCGTTATTTGTCTAGTAATGGTTGGAGTTGACACGATTATTGCCCAAAACATTAGTGCTTCACGATCGGTTAAAATGGGAGAACCATAACCAAAATGACGTTGTTATCTTTAAACCTTTAAATTAGGGTTTTAGTAATTGGGATCGAGCAATCTCCAATTTAGTCCCTGGTCTTTTAATCTAAGCTTAAATGTCCTTAATTGAGACAAAATTGATTAATTTTATGCAATTAGGCCCCTATCGAACATCAATTGACACCCTTTAAGTTTGACACCTTTTTTAAAGTAGTCACTAGTTTCTAATTTGTTCAATTTAGCTCCTGGTTAAGCTTTAATATTTGATTTTCTTCAATTTAGTCCCTGAAAAGTTCAATACAACCCCCAATGTTGCGCGCCTTCTGCAAAAAGATCCTTTATATTTAATTTCTTTAATTTGGATTTTAATTGACCCATAAACTTTGATTTTCTTACAATTTCACCCATGATATCATTCGATTAAGCTTGCAAAGTTAAATTTGGTACTTAAAAATTCCAGTCTTCTTAGATAAGTCTAAATAAGGCTTTCAAACTTAATATTTTTTACGAATTAAATCCTTAATAAAAATTAACTTGACCAATTAAAAGTCTAATTAAGTCCTTGCACTTAATTAATTCTTTTAATTTTAACCCAAATTAATTCTTAAACTTAATTAAATCCTTAATTAGACTCATGATTAAATTAAATCAGTCTATTAAAAATTTAATTAAGTTTTCAGACTTAACTTTTATGCAAATTCCTCTAATATTCACTTAAGTTAACTTTAAATTTGCATTGTCTTTCATATTTAAGCACTTCAAGGGTGCAATTGAGTTTCTAATATTGTTAAAGATCCAATTTAATCTCTTCATCTCTTATTTATGCATTTAAATCTTTCTTCATGCTGTTCTTGTCAACCAAGTCGTTTGTCCTTCTATATTTTTTTGATTTTTCAACCCTTTTTTGTTTTTATATTATTATTTTTTTTATTTTATTATATGTTTTTATATAAAAAATGATAATTTTGGGTAACATGAAATTGAGTAATGAGAAAGTTAATGGAAGAGGAGCTGTAAACCGAGAAGTGAAGTAGAAGAGTGTTTCTTTTATTTTCATTTCAAACACAGAAAGCGAAGCTTCTCTTTCTATCATTATTGCTACTCACCTTCTTTGGCTCACTTTTCTCACACTCCCTCTCTTCTCTGATTGACTCTCTTTCTGTCTCTTTTTCTTACAAAAACACACTTTCATACAAACAAAGACACACAGACACAAAACAAAAGGTGAAAAATGGAGTTTGATCTTGAAAACCCTTTGACAAGCTTGAAAGAATACGTATCTGATACAATCCCAGATCTCTTTGTCTCTGAATCTGATCACATGCCTTCAAGAAATTTCCTACACTGCTTGAAAACCTCTGACTTCTACGTTTCCTTTCGTGAAGAAGCCATTTCTCGCATTTTACAGGTGATAAACACAACACTAACTTATGTGTATAACCTCCTTTGTTGATATTGGGTTTTGTGTTGTAATAATGTTGTCTTAGCTTTTGGCAGGCACAATATTCTTGCAACTATGACCTCTTCATTCCCTACCTTGCAGTAAATTACATGGATCGATTCATTTCCAGGCAAGAAATTCCGGTATGGAAACGAATTAAAATATAAAGTATTTTGCTCGGATTCTTGATTTATTCTTGCTGAAATTCTTGGTTCTTTGAAGCAAGGGAAGCCATGGATTCTTAGACTTCTAGTAATCTCTTGCCTTTCTCTAGCTGCAAAGATGAAGAATAAACACTTCTCCATCTCCAATTCTCAGGTAATAAGCCCCCATATTTCCCCATATATTAGCCGACTATGCAATTCAAAGTTGGCCATGGAAACTTACGTGCATAGTTTAAACAATGAAACAGGAAGCGGAAGCTGGTTTCATCTTTGACACACAAACAATTAATCGCATGGAACTTCTCGTTCTTGATGCCTTGAACTGGAGAATGAGATCGATTACACCTTTCTCTTTTGTGCATTTCTTTGTTTCTTTATTTGAACTCAAAGATCCATCATCCTCAAAACCTCTCAAAGACAGAGCTACAGAGATTATTTTTAAAGCTCAAAATGGTAAGCACCCATTTATCTCAAAAACTTTTCTCTAATCATATTCAACTTTTTTTTTATTAGCATTCAATTCTATGTATGTTTTTTGTTGCAGAAATTAAGTTTCTTGAGTTCAAGCCATCTATTATTGCAGCATCAGCCCTTCTTGTAGCATCCAATGAACGATTCCCATTGCAATTCCCTTGTTTCAAGTGCTCAATCTACTCATGTGAATTTGTAAATGAAGTAAGCAAGGATTAACCAACACCCCAAAATTTCATTTTTTGGTTTGTTTGTTATATATATATATATATATATATATATATTCTCTGGCTTAGCATATATGGTAATTAATTAATGACTAATCATGCATTGTTTAGGAGAAGCTGCTAGAATGCTTTAATGCACTGCAAGAAATGGTGGAGATGGAATGGTACGAGTCAATGTTAGATACAATGTCCTGCACAAGAACCCCATTGAGCGTGCTAGACAGGCATTTTACAAAATCAGAAAGTGAGACCACGAGCATCATCACCAGCACCACCACCATCACTAATGGCAGTACAGTGCCGGAGATCAAGCGGCGAAAATTGAATGGCTACAGCGACAAATGATGGCAATATTTTGTTCAGTTTTTCTCAGTTCTAATATTATTGGGACTCTGCAAATGGTCCATATCTTAACATCATCAATGTCACCACCATAATAGAAACCCAAAAAAAGATAAAAGCCAAAAGAAAAGAAAAGAAAGAGCTATGATTTCGAGCTATAGAAATTTATTGCAAGCTCAGTTGGTTGTGTACCAAAAGAAGAAGAAGAAATTCATTACTTGCAATGAGACTATCTTCTAAATTTTATTTTTTTTGCTTTCTATAGAATTTTGGGATGGAATGAGAAGGGTATTAATGGAATGGGACCATGAAGGACAAGACAGAGCTTTGAATGTTGCTTGCCACATTTGTTTGTATTTGTTGTTTGTAGGGTTGAGTTTGGTTGTGTCCCTTGCTTGGTGGAAAAGAGAGGGACTTACCAAGATAATGAATTATTACATGGAAAAAAGCAAGAAATGAATTGCATATTTTTTGGTCAACGCATAGGGGAAAGCCTGTCATGGATAATTAAAAAAGAAAACAAAGAGCCAGTAAAGAATTTGGAGGGAAATAAATTAAAGTAGCAGCAGCTGTTGTATAGATGAAATGCATGTGTTTGTGGGGATATGAGAGAAGAAACAACGTACAAGACACGTAGCTTTCTTTAAGATTATGGTATCTTTGTCGAAGAAATAAGCTATTCATGTGCTTCGAACTTGAAAGCTGCTTGTATTTGGAGCATGCTATAGGCTTTTTTTGCCTGTAATTTAATATAGTTAATAGGTAGTTGTCGTCTTGTTTTACTCGGGCATACGGCTGAGTGCAATGGTTAGACTCGAATGATGTTTTCTTCTGTAAATCGGACAAGGACTGGTATATACTATAAATTATCTAGTCTAGGCCAGAAGAACCAGAGGCAGGTTTTTTGCCTTCAAGTTAAGATAACTAGCAGAGAGTCTCTGATGTTAAACTGTGATAATGCCTATCAACCGAGATCAAATCGTCGTGAACATAAAAGAGAAAAGATGTATGTTAATATTAAAAATAAATTTTTTAAAATAAAAAAATATTTTATATATATATTTTTTTAAAAGTACACTTTAAAAACGGTTGACCTGAGGCTTAATTGTTTTTTTTTTTTTTTTTTTTAGATTATCGTGGGTGTCCGGCCAGCTTGCGCGTCCTCGACTAATCCCACGGGCCCGAAGTTAACGACCATGTAAGCCTCCGGTGGCCATCATATGAGCAACCACGGGGTTCGAACCTCGAAACCTAAGAGGGAGCAAACCCCTTAGTCCCAAGCTCTTACCACCTGGGCTACCACCTAGATGGTTCATGAGGCTTAATTGTTGTTATAGTAGAAATGGTCCTATCCATGATTAGTTTGGGAGCACGAGGGCGATGGCATGAGACGTGGGTCTGATCCTGTATTTACAATAGACTGGACCTATCCCTCTGCTTGGTCCATCAATAAAGTCTATGCAGCTTGTTAATGAGTTGAAAGCATGCACCGGGTAGGATTTATGTTCGACAGTCCAGCAGAATATGGTATAAAACCAGTGACTGAAGCTCAGAGAAGGGAGAATTTACAGAGAAGACTGCAGGAGTCAAAGAAAGCAGTTGAAGGATTCATGTTATGATTGAAGTTGTCACAGTTGTTTCCAACATGGGCCAAGGCCGCTTAGAATAAGATCACGGATCAGCTATTGTAGATTAAAATAATGCCCTAGAACTTGAAATCGTCAGGTGGATTGGTCCACTGTATGAAAAGGTAAACGACAGGGGTTAATTGTGAAGATTCAGGAGAGCTCGATAGAGTGGTAAAAATTATTTTTTAAAATATTTTTTATATAAAAATATATTAAATTAATTATATTTTTTTATTTCATAATCTTATAATTACTTTTAAAACATAAAAATAAACGAGCTCTTAACTCTTCTACCCGACCACTACTTATTAAAGATCAAGAATCCACAATGTATCCAACATTGATAAGTACCCACCATATGTTCACCTAGGTCAAAAAGCATAATTAAATTAATTATTTGCTGGTAGATGGTTTAAAAACTTTATAAATATATTAAAAGCAAACAATTTGGAATTATAATATTCTTCCTTCATCAATGTGAATGGACAGAATTAATGAACTCTCGCATCAAACTTCGTGTTCAATGGGAAGTCAATTTTTAATTGTCATCGGTTTAAACCATGATTCTACAGGCCAAAATCAGTACATTTTTCACATGAATGCCATCATCCAGGTGTAGACAGAACTCCGAGCATATTATCAATTCATTCCATGGCCTGAACACCATGGCTATGGATGGCATGTTTATATGCATAATCAAGTTTGTTTGGTCTTCCAACCTTTGAACTTTGCAATTTCATTCTAACGGACCTTGTTACTGTTTT
This sequence comes from Populus x sibirica, assembly GCA_019202695.1. Taxonomy (NCBI): domain Eukaryota; kingdom Viridiplantae; phylum Streptophyta; class Magnoliopsida; order Malpighiales; family Salicaceae; genus Populus; species Populus x sibirica. The sequence goes on along the minus strand of JAGMVL010001940.1, from coordinate 778,573 downwards.
TTCATGGAAAACTTCAATATAATCTCTGAAGTTATAGTTTTTCTATCATCTGATCCCTTTTATTTTAGCAACTCATGTTTTAGAATGAAATTTTATTTTTTTAACGTTGCAATCTTTTATATTGAGAGAGGAGAGAGAAAGTCATTAAACTTTTTTAAAGAAAGATTGAATGCTCGAATGACCATATTTGACTACTAAAAAGAGCAAGTTTTATGTTAATGAGTTTGTCTTTTCAAGAGGAGTTAACTGGAGGCTGTGTTTCCTTATAAACATTTTGAAAAAAGTAGATTAAGATACGTTTAATTTCTTTATTCAGTTGATTCTTATTTTTGGAGTGATTGAAGGGTTGGAAATTAGTTTATTGAGGTCTTTTTAGTTTTTTGAGAAAACAAGTTCGAAAAAATGGATTTTGAGGTTTTAAAAACTTGTGCCCTGAATTTTCAATCATCAAGAGTGACCAAGCAATAACCCAGAAAACGATATGTCATATGTTTAAAAAATATAACCAGTTGCACGATCATGGATGGACTCTTTGATGGTTGGCCAGGTGTGCGTGCCAAGCCTAACAACACCTGGTCTCTATGTATTTTTTTTATTGTTTTTTTGTTTAAAGTTTTTCTTTTTATTTTCTATATAAATGAGTTTTATTGTAATGAAATACTTATAAAAATAAAAATCATTTGTTATTGGCAATGAAAATTAATCTCTAACATAAAATAAATTAAAACATGTAAAATAAAATTAATAGTCATAGTAAAACATTTGCGGCTGCATCTATCTTTTACTTTTATTAGGATTAACTTTCTTATTTATTATTTAATTAGCATTAATAACTTGTTTTTATTTATAATTTCATTTAGATTTTAATTTATTTTATGAAGCATAGATAACATTTTTTTGTTTCCAAATTAAGAAAAAAAATGCATGATATTTAAAAAAACATTCATAACACATGCATTTCCTTCTGTTGCATTAAAAATAATTTAAAATCTTATCTTAGTTTATAGATAAATGATCTACTTAGAGATGGATTTAATCTCGACAATTGTATATTTTGAAAATAATAAGGAATAATTTGAAGAAATGCTAATGATTTTAAAGAATTACTAATAAAAAAAATAAGAAGGGAATGCTAGCAATTGTCAAAAGAGATTGTCAAAATTATTTAAAATTATTTAAAAAATTATTAATTATCCATTTAATATTAAGCAAACCTCCTGTGATTAATCAAATCTGGATGGAACCTCTAATTGAAGCTCAGTGACATCTGGTGTGGGTTTATCGTTATAATAGAATTAACTTAAAGCAAGTGAAGCTGTGAAAGGTCATACATGCTCTACTGTTAGCTTACCTTCAAGAGGAAGTTTTCATTGCGGCCACTTTTAAAGTTTATTTATTTTTTACTATTTTAATTTTTTTTGATATTTTATATTAAAAATAAATTTAAAAAATAATAATAAAATATTATTTTAATATATTTTTAAATAAAAAATATTTTTAAAAAATAGTAACTACTATACAGTTTCAAATGCTCTAAATGATACGAAAATAGTAGTTTAGGACCCACAACTTTTAATTGAATTATTTTCTACAGCATTATTGGTAAAAAACAAATGACAATAAAATAAAATAAACCCAACAAGGAAGACTTCGCTAAGTCAATGAACTCCAAAAAATGTCTCTGCAATTCATCTTCCTTGTATCTTCTTTGACATCATCTTCTCATTAAAAAACCAAGGCATTTCATCAGTTCTTTTTCGTCGCACCAAGTCTTGAATTTATTGCAATCTTGGCAAGCAAAGATTGAGAGAGTATTTCTGATATGGATGATGAAGTTGGAAGCTATTTGCTGAATCAATTTAGTGGTGGTCTTCAATCTTCCAAAGTTAGCTGGAAAAGAGATCTTCAGGAACTGGAGAAACTGATTCGACGAAATATTGAGAACTCACCTGCTGAAGAGAAGCCATCACTCAGGGAAAAGCTCTACCGCCTCAACAACATTTTGGTGGAATGTCAGGCAGCATCATTCTTATCTTGTGAAGGAATAATTTCCCTGTCGAGAATCAGGAATACTTTGAAAGAAATCAAGGAGGAGCTTAAATCGAAAAACTCTATTACAATTTCCTCAAATGGGAACTTTAGTCCACAACGGGATGATCAGGGGAACTCATCAAATGTTAGAGACACTGGCCGCCAGAGTCATCAATCTGTAAGTCCGCTGGTGGTTCATGGCTTCGATGATGAAATAACGTCACTGGTGAAACTGCTTGTTTACGAAAGAAGTAAAGAAAAGTTCAGTGCTGTCGGAATCACAGGGATGGCTGGTGCCGGAAAAACCACACTATGCCAAGAAATTATAAAGAGAGAAGAAGTGAAGAAGCACTTTGTTCCTAGGATTTGGGTAAAAATGTCGAAAAAGCCTGATGGGAACAAAGATGCCAAGATAGCTCTTGTGGAAAGAATACTGCTTTCACTTGGAGTTGAAGAAAATACCATCCAATCCGTTTCTAACCGCGGCCTTTCAGCTCTGATCTGTGCACTTCATGTGCAACTGATGGGCAAGAAGTATATGATTGTCCTCGATGATGCTCAGGAAGGAGATACGTGGTTTGAAAACCTGTATTCTCCTTTACCTGGTAAGGTTAAATGGGAGCAAAACCTTGCGTATGGATTGCCGAAAGGCTATGGAGGAACAGTTATTGTCACGAGTAGGAATAAGGTCTTGGCAAAGAAGATGGTCGGGGAGGAAAATGTACATCCCGTTCTGCCTCTTGCAGATAAAGAGAAATGCTGGCTTATTTTCAAAGATGCTGTTAAGCAAGATGGGACACCATTCAATCCCCCAAATGTGGAATTGGAGGATCTAAAAAAGGAGATCATAAGAAAGTGTTCTGGCCTTCCATTAGCAGCAAGAGTACTTGGGGAAATTATGAGAGAAAAAATGGAAGAGGCACCTGTGCCTAATGATCATACTGTCACAGTTCATCCACAGTTATCAACTGACAGCAATTCAAATGTTTAATGCTTGTTTTGCTCTATTATTACTTTTTTCCCTTCGAGAGTTGTCTATGGTTTTCACCTCCTTTGTCTTTGATCTTACATTGATATGTTTCTATTTCTGAATTTTGAATGAAAAGTCTCTCTTCTCTGCACTTGTTTCTGTGTTCAGTTGCAATATTAGCTGAATATTCCTACTAGCTGCTCGTTTGGCTTCTTTCTACTTGCACCAAATCAGCATAGCGGAAGACATTGATTTGTAGTTGGATCACTGAATGATTTTGTTATGTGATGATGTTGCCCAAATCTGCTTCTTAGGAGGTATTGTCTCATGTTAGGGCTGATGGCCTTGAGGTGAATTTTGTTCTGAGAAAAGCGTCTCGAGTAGAGGTGATACTTGGAGCATACAAGTTGTCAAGGCTCTTAACTCTTAGCCGACATGGGATATTATCATCGTTATAAAAAATCCTACAACAATTTTATAAAAGCAAGGTAAAACAGCCAGCAGCTACCAGAATCAACATAAGATATGGGATAATCATCTATTGCAGTTTATCCTCTCTTCGAAGTTCTCTCTTGTTATTCAGGCCTTCCAAATAGATTAAATAAAACAGAGAGAAATCTGGTATTCTTACAGGGTGTTTCTTTTGATCAAATCGTTTGAAAAAGATTTGATGAAATAATACATTATCAGCTGATTGTATTAACCAGTCAATCATTTCACATAAAAACTATAATTTTATAATCTTTTCTTTTCAAACATGTTTTATAAGTAGAAAATATATATCTTTGTCTAATTTGTAGACTCAAAAATAAACTTCAATTAAAATTTCAATAAACAATGTTATTAATGTAATCAGGCTTGTGATAACTGGTAATTCTTAACTAAATAAAGATCTGCTCTACACAGATTATATGGATGATATAGCAAATATATTTATTAACTAATAAAATAGGTCTAAATTTAAAAGAAAATCTGATCGTGCCCTTCTAAAATAATGAATCAAAAGAACCATTACATTTAAATTTTTACAAAAATTTCCTGAGGTTGTTTAATAATAACTATTGCGTTGCTACGAATATCGTTAGATTTTTTATCTAACCGAATCACGTGGTTTAAGATAACTCAAAACAAGAATATAGAAAGACCGAGACTTTCTGAAGTCAACCTAAGGCTCCGGCTTAGCCACAATGCATCTTCCTGGCAGGCCTAGTATCAAATAATACCAATACAGTCTGGCATTATGAGTTTTGTCATTAGTTTATCATCGATTTTGTCTCTGTAAAAGTTAGTACGGCATTATAATCACAGAAAATTCATACATCTAGATCTAGATCTAGATATAATTCTTGTTAAATATCAAGTGGAAATTCTTTAATTAAAGCCAGCACAAAGTCGATAGGGACAGAATAATGAAGTATTAGTTCTTCTACTATTCATGAGGGAATTAAGTACATATTTCTCATGAATTTCATCATCCAAGTGTAGACAGAACTCCAAACAAATTATCAATTCATACCCTGATGTTTAATGGCCTGCATGTTTTGAGACAGCTTAATTCTACATGTTAGGTGCTGCGAATTCTTTTCTGGACTGGTCTTGTGGGCATAATAAACCACCCTATCTGTTATATATCCTACAGTATCGATAAACAATGAAATTATGAAGCAGTGATAAGCATTCAGGAGCAGTTATTTACATGGAGGAATTTCTAGATCCATGCACTTCCCATTTGAAAATTTCGGCGGCCGAATCCATCCCCTTGCTAACTCCTAGCAATGGCATGGTCAGTTTGTGAGAATTGGAGGCCTCACGGCTAAACTAAATCATCCCTCTAGTTTCCCTGCTAACTTGGTCTTCCGAAGCATAAAAATAAGTAGACCATCAAATCCTATGATCATCGAGTTCCATGACAGTTCATATCAGAATTTATGGGACAACCTCCAAAAATCAAAATCTAAAATCATTGAATGGAAATGATATTTTTGGAGCTCAAATATACTCAGACTCTTTTTCTTTTACATACAGAAAACAACCTTGCAGATGTAATGAAATGAAGAACAGAATCGAAATTAAAAATACCTGCCTGAAATGTAGAACATACTTTAAACTCAAGTAGAACTTTTGGAAAGGAAAGACCATGTCAATTCTAATTCTTCTAACGGCTGGTTTGCTAGCTTTTCTCTGTCCAGCCACACTCCGGTGCCATCACAAGGGAAGAAAGTCAGTTTAGGACATTTAAATTTCTCCAAGTAAATCAAATGCGGAAATGCATCATGCAGTACTCTCCAATCCATCTTTAGCTCTTTCAAAAATTTGAGACGCAGTATCTTGACATTCCACTTGTGATTTCCACCCTGAGCTTGACCCAGAGCACTGAGATGCCCACCTCTGATGTAGAGTTTCTGAAGATTTTTCAGTCTGAGAGGTGACAGCCACTCAGGAGCCTTAGTCTCAGGGTAACACTGAAGATCCAGCTTCACCAAATGTTCAGGAAGGTCAGGAATCACTGCAGGGATGTTCTCTCGTCTAAAGGCATTGCTCCTTGTCAGTCCTCTTGAGTCATTTCTAATTTCCTCTTTTTTGACTCGGGATTTCCCTCCCCATTCAATTGTTAGCTTCTGAAGCGCTGTGATATGCCTTAGCGCTTTCAGGTCTTGAACTCTAGGGAAATCTTTCTTAGTTGTATAGATGCTCAGTTTCCTCAACTTTGGCAATCCTCTTAAATCATCAAGAGTTCCTGCATTTTTTATTTTCAGATTACTAATTACAAACCCCTTAAGGACTTGGAGTTCAGTAAGTGACCCAAGCCCCTTGGGCATGTAATCCAGCATGTAGCACTCAGAAATGTCCAAGTGTGTCAGCTTCTGGAGTGACACAATATTCTCTGGAATTGCCTCCAGATTGTGGCAAGAATTAAGATCCAAAATCTTTAGATTGACAAGCTTCTGGATGGTTTCAGGAAGCTCGTTGATCCTAGAGATTCCTTGAAGAGTGAGAAACTTCAGATGCTTCATGTTCCTCAACCCCTTCAAGAATTCGGTGCTCTCCACTTCAACATGGTGCTGCTGCCTCAGCCCCTTCAAGAATTCGGTGCTCTCCACTTCAACATCATGCTTGGTCTCCTCTGCTTCATTGTTCTCTGCTTCATTGTTCTTCTTAGATGAGTTCTCCCACCTTCCCAAGCAAAGAACATTAATGTTTCTCATCCTGGAGAACCATTCTGTGTTTAAATCTGGATAAGGATCGTTGACATTGAACAAAGCGTGCAGTGTCTCTGGTTTCGACTCCAAATCAAGCAACGCCTGCCGAGAATATTTCTCTCCAGTTTTGATCAAACAAGCCCTCTGACTAGTTGAAAAGTTCCCCGTGGGATTCCCCATTGAATCAAAATGGAAGAACCCCACTTTTTCAGCTACAAAAATAACCGCATAACGAATCAATGAGTGCATCCTGAACCCAACCAGTCTACGTTTCTTGATCTCAGGCTCAACAAACCCTTTCTCCAAGAATTTCTTCAAAATGCCATCAGCAACTTCCTCAGGCTTGTCAGCATCAACTTTTGGGTCTATGAAACCCTCTCCAACCCACCAATACATCAGCAATCTCTTCTTGACAACAGAATTCTCCGGAAACACCGAGAAACACAACAAACAAAGCTTATCTCTTAAATCAAGGCTGCTATATCTCTCTTTAAAATCTACAAAAGATGAACACCCTTCAAATGCTTTGTTACCGCGTATTTTAAGAATCTCATCGATCAAATTCAGGGAATCTCCCCCACTAACATTTTGCGACTTGAGTACTTCATTGGCCAAATTCAGCTTGTATGGTGACGGTATGTGATACTTCAACTCCATTACCATCCCAGCAATTAACTTAATGTTAAGTTGCATTTGCTTGGTTAGGATGGCATGATTACTGGTGGTGCCATTTCGTACTCGTTCTAAATTCCGTAAGACACTCTGTAGGAATACACCTTGTCTTTGAAGACTCTTGAATTGGTTACCAACATGTAGTTCTAGATGTTTGAGTTTGTCACAGGCGCTTTGAACATAATATAAATCTCTGGTCAATTTCTCCAACTGATTATGCAGTTTTTGGTTGCTTTCACCTTCAGAATTCACACTGCCATCATTGCCAACATCGGCCGTGATGTTCTTGTCTTTCTTCTTATTCTCATCACTTGGATTATTGCTGGAAAATCCCAACATACAACAGCTCCCATCACTGATCTCGTCCTCGATATTAGCATTATTGCTGGTTGTGGTGTTGCCGTCGCTGTTGCTGCCGCCTGCAGTAGTTGTGCTGGTGCTGGTAGAGCCGGAGCCGGAGTCAAGGGTAGAGGCCAGAGAAGGAGCCGGGCCAGAGGTGGAGGTGGAGGTGGAGGGGGAGGTGGCGGTTGCTGTGGCAGCTGCAGTATTATTACTGTTTCCTGGTGTGGATGTGGAAGTGGTGGTGATACTGCCAATATTGTTGTCATTAACGTTGCTGGTGGTGGTGGTGGTGACAGCAGCAGCCTCAAGAGTGGTGGTGGTGATTGTGTTATCGGTATTTAATTTTAGGGGCAAAGGAATTGATGACTTGGCGTCGGAAACAAGATCAATCAAAGCCGGAATTGAGGCGATAATTTGTTGAATGGTCAATGCATCTCTAGAGCTATCAACAGATGACATGATTAAGCCGAAAACTCAAGAAAACTAGAGAGTGAAAGACAGGAAGCTCACCAAACCAGGACAAGAACTTCAGTTTGAAGCTAAGCTTGAGTTCAGTAGGAACCAAACTGGTCAAACATGAATCTGCTCAGTTGAGACCGCCCCCAGCAAATGAAACATCAGTTTTTGATCAACTTGCTGTTTATATTTTGTAAGAGAGGAGCCCATATAATGGGATCTGAAAACTCTGCTCTTCTTCTGTGAGAAAGGTTGTGAATATATGAATTAGCTAGTATCATTGGTCAACTGAGTTCTTGTCTGTGTACGAGTGTTTGTTAGCTGGAAAGGAAGACTAGACTTCTAAGTTGGTCTTTGTGTAAAGGGAAAAGGAAGGCAATGCAAAGAGGGGTAAATATATAGCTGGTTCAAAAGTTTAACCACAGCTCATCTGCCATCTGTATTGAAAGTGATTTTAGAGTTGGTTTTTATATTTTAAATTAAAATCTTTTAGTATTTTTAAAATATTTTGATTTGTTAATGTAAAAAATGAATTTTAAAAAAATAAAAATAAAAATTATTTTAATATATTTTTAAATAAATAACACTTATAAAAATAAATATCAAAACTAACGCATCGTAAAAGTAGGTATAAGTTATTTTCTTGGTCTTTGTTTGAAGGGAAAGGGATGGGAAAGCAAAGGGAAAAGTTGATGGGAAAGCAAAGGGAAAAGTTGAAAATGGCTTTACTCATCAATCATTAAACAAATATTTTTTTTTTTTCAAAAAATAATTTCAATCTAATAAATTAAATTGTAGAATATAATTTATATTATTTTTTAATATACCCCCTCAAATAAATATTTTTTAAACTTGAGATTTGTACATGTCTATATTACCTTGTATTTAATGCCTATATTACCTTGTATTTAATTTTTTTATAAAATAAATGGAGATGATGAGATTCGAACTCGAAACCACTTAATCATTAAGACTCTGATACTATATCAAAAAACCAATTCAATCAAAAATTTTAAATTATTAGATAAAATTTTAAAATATAATTTATATTATTTTATAATACTTTTCAACTTTAAACTAGCACTATCAATACAAAAAAATGATTTTACAGGTGACAACCCACCAAGAATAGCTTGGTGCATTGTCATACTTAGAAAGCCCAAGAAATCATTTGAAGTTTTAGGTGATTTTAGTAGTGTTTTTGTTGTTTATTTGAAAATATATTAAAATAATATTTTTTATTTTAAAAAAATTATTTTTAATATTAATATATTAAAATAATTTAAAATTATCAAAAAATATTAATTTAAAATAAATAAAATATTTAAATATTTTTAAAATTATTTTTAAAATACAAAAATAAACAAACGTTCATCTTATAGGAAATTAGCAGAAAATGTTAAAGGGAAATAAGTGTTCGTCCCTTCGTTCTTCTCCATTATGCCATTAGTTTAACTAAACAAGGAAGTGAAACATGCCATTCATAACAAGTAGAAATAAGAGTTACATTAAATTTTTTATATCTACATAAGAAATAAGTTGATTAATAATAAAAACGAAATAAATTATTTTTTTTCTAGGACTGGTATATGAGATTCTAGTTGTCATAACTCATTTTTTGGTTAATTCTCCATATTCACTTTTTCTCTTCCAAAAACTTAAAAAAAAAATATTCAAACTAAAAACAAAAAATATTCAAAAAATAATAATAGTGAGAAGATGAGGTCAAAGCGCCCATAAAATGGCTAGAAATTGGTTGAGGAGGCTCAAAAATTCAAAGATTAAAATTTGACAGTATATTTTACAGATGAAGAGTCCTGTTAACAAAGAAAAATTCAATTTGAGAAAAAACATTCAAAATCAGATGTCTATGGACTCAATTAAATTTTATTGGAGGTTTAATTGAATTTATATGGGGTTTGATTACAAGAAAAATTAATTTTTAAATCAATTTAGGCTTTAATTGGAAGAAATTAAGATTCTGAGGTCAAAGTACAATTTTGTAGAGTTGATTTGGTCAAATCAGCGGCCTAATTGAATAGATATTGAAGTTTGATGGACAATTATGGACTTGATTGAAGAAATTCAAAATTAAGAACCAAATTGAAAAAGACATGTAAATAAAGGGACTGGAAATGACCAAATCGGGGGTCAACTTGATGAAATTGAAATTTTATTGATCAATTAAGAGTCAAATTGCATAAATTCAAAATCAATTATCAAAGGGAAAAATGCGCTGAAATATGAGGTTTAAATTGAAGTTCTTCATGGGTAAAATTGAACAAAATTAAAAGTTTGAAGCCAATCAGCGGTGTAGATAGAAATAAATCACAAATTGAAGGACTAAATCGTAAGATACTATTCATCTTCTTCTCCAGCGAGGCTGGTTGGGTGGCCACCTTCCCAAGGCATTTGGCGCCTCGTTTCTTCATCAAATTGGACAAAACATACACGCAAACGATCCTGTGATACCTGACTACACGCTAATGCAAGCTGTTTGGGTTGATCGAGGCTACAGAGGTGGTGGCACCGCCCCAAAGTGGCCAACCCGACCAGCTATTTTCCCGCACAAAACTGACAGTTCATCATTGCTACTTTGAGCCGATGGTTGGGATGATTTCGGGTCGAAACAAGGCCGATATTTTGCACCAGAAGAGACAAAGTGTCCGTCTTCCACCGCCTATAAATAGATTTTATCTTCATGCTCTGAGGGGGGAGGATCGGGGGTCCAAAGTTAAGAAAAATCATCTTTTGTCCGGGTTCCCGCTGCTCCTCTCTCTCTCGTTTCTCTCTCCATCGTGGCCTCCTGCCACAACCATCAGAGCCACCGCTAGCTGCCATAGTCCTCCCAGCCTTCGATAACAGCACTTGCACCGTGAGAACAGAAGAAGAAGCAAAAACAGAGACGGACGAGAGGGGGAGATCAGCGGAAAAAAAAACTGAAAGAGAGAAACAGGGGAGTGAAAGAGCAGAAAGGAGGAGAAAGACAAGAGAGAAAGAAGAAGAACAACCACAGTTACCACCGTACTTCCTCTCCACCGCCACAGCACACCATCCCGCCCCGCCGACGGCCACGAAGAAACAGAGGAGAGGGGCGAGAAGAGAAACATAGGAGACAGGAGAGAAGGAAGGAAAACCACCGTCGCTGCCACCGCCGCCTTCAACCACCGCTGACGACCACAACCGTGCTTTCCCACTCCAGGTAACTTTCTCCCCTCCCCTGCTTGTTTTTGTTCATCTTCATTTGCATGCGAACGTGAGCGATTCACGTTCGCGGCAAATGAAGTTTAATTAGCTAGTTCTTGTGTTGTGCACGGTAACTAGCTAATTATATTTGGCTGGTTAGTAACGAGCCCTTTTGTTCGTTTTGGGCTGGAACATCAGCCCAGCCCACGCGGCTGGGCTGAGTCCAACCTTATAACTAGGCCAATACAGGCCCAGCCCACACACAATTAGGCCGGGTTCGGCCCGGTTCATTTTTATGCTGGAACATCAGCCCAGTCCACGCGGTTGGGTTGAGTCCAGCCTTGTAACTGGGCCAATACAGGCCCAACCCACACAATTAGGCTGGGTCCGGCCCAGTTCAATTTTTATCTTGGGAACATCGGCCCAGTCCACGCGGCTTGGCTGAGTCCAGCCTTGTAGGCTGGCCAATACAGGCCTAGCCCACACAATTGGGTCGGGTCCGATCCAGTTCATTTTTTCTTTAAAAAAATTATTATTATTTTTGAAGAAATCGTGATTTCTCGTGTATGATTTTTACGCCATTTTGATTAATATTGATCTATATTTTTTATCGTAAAGATACAAATCCAGTATTAAAATATCTGGTTTTCGTCAAAACTTTGAAAGCATGCAAAAAACATTGTGCATACGGCCAAGTCTCTCAAAGCTAAGAAAAAAAATATTTTCAAAGAAAACTTCAAAAAAATACATATTTTAGCATGCATTTTGGCTTTAATAACCAGTTTATTAAAGTCATGAAAACTTGACCAATATTTCAAAAAATCAAATAAAATATTTTGTTTTATTTTAATATCTGGTATTACGAATTTATACGTAAAACATATTCTTGATATGAAAAAGATAGTTCTTTTGTAAATATTAGCCTGGTTAGGTTTTACCCCATAAGATAAGAACATACTTATTGAGGAGGGCTTTTCTTAAACCATAGACGGACCAACATGATAAAACCTTAGATTTTTTATCAGACAATAAAACAATGCAGCTTACCTTAGGTATGACATATTTGGGGTGCTAATACCTTTTCTTTAAGCAATCAGTCTCCATACCTGATCTCTAAGACCAGTTAGGATTTCTAGTAACCAAAAATTAGATGGCGACTCTTATTCCATTGTTTTTTCACCGATAAAAGACAAAAATTTCTTGTCTCCTCATATTTGCCGGAATAGATAGATTTACCACATCTGATGATGAGGGTGGTGGGTGATTGCCACGACGCCACACACGTGCGACACTAGCCATCAATTTAAATGAAAACCCTGTTTTCTCTTTCTCAATTTAAAATAATGCCAACTTACATAAGAAGATATAGAGGCATAACTTATAATAGAAAAAAGGTCCTATTTTCAAAATTGGTATCAAATATATTATTCTTGATTCTCTTAAATGTATGTGAAATCTTATTTCAATTTAAAATTTGTTCTTATTCTAATTAATTCAAAAATGTTATTCCTAAACTTATCGTGTACTTGAATTTACAACTGGAAATGAAATATTTAATTAAACAATATTGTCCAAGTTACTAATATTAGTTATATATATAGATAATAGAATAACTAACTAGCTAATATTTACAACCTACACGATATTTTAAAGTAACATTTTATTTATATTCTCCTCGTCTTAAAGAGTGGTTAAGTAATTAAATTATTCACCTGATTTAATATTTTGTTATGATGAAAATTATATTCATCATATCCGTAACATAAATATTAGGTAGTGGCCAAAATATTTGTTTCAATTTTGACTTAGTTAATTTTCTTATTAATTCTAATAATCTTCAGCTAAACTTTATTGTTGAATATTTTCCAGTTACCAACATGTTTAATATGTTTTTTTTAAACAATTTTATTGAAACTTTTTTAATTAACCGCAGAAACTTTAGGGTAACTTTCATAGTTACTGCTAAAATAACAGGATGCGAATACTGTTGGTAGATAGCAACTTTAATTTTGTAAGACGCCATGAAAATGTAGTTAATTATGTTAAATAATATTTATTTAATTTTATTTATTAAGGGTAGAATAATATTTTCAGTTTAATCTATATATAATTCATTTGTATTTAGATTAATTATATATAGGTTAACTCTAAAAACTCATAATAAACAAATTATTGAGAATTCTAGTTTTTTTTGTGTTTGACATAGTATTATAACTAATTTTATAAAACAAGATTTAATTTCAAACATAATTTTCACGGATTCAACTCATTACACCCAACCAAAATAAATAGAAGAACCCTGTTATATAAATAAAAGCCTGTAGGTTGAGGCCTTACCTCAGGGCACCCAACCATTGTCCTAATTATCCATCCACTCAAACAGATCCTCCACAAATCAATCGAATACATCTAGATATGCAGCAATCCATTAAGCTTAGGAATCTTTGCTTATAACATCAAACCAACCATCAAAGCACAGAAAGGTGCGAACTTCATTGTAGAGTTCTTCTCTTTCAATGAACCATCGATGGAAGAATAAGTCTCCATATGCTACCCTCATTGGATAGGTCTTGAAATTTGTTTACAGACGAGGCCTCTAATAGCAAAGGATGTGCGCATGCATAATGTCCATTGGTCCACACTAGGAGGTGAATGAGCACGATCTCAATTTTGAATTCTCTTCATTTAATAATACGGTAGAGTATAAAACCCTAATCATAGGACTCAGTCTAACACAAGCTCTCATGTCCTGGATGCTTAAATTTTAGATCCAAGTCAGAAAGTCCAATTTTTTATTTTTTTGGGGGGATTTTTATTCAGCGAGGTATCATGAAATGATTTCATTATGTTCTTCAACACAACCTCGTAAATACAAGTGTTTAGACATATATTGATGATGATAATGCATGAACCAATTGGAGTCCCAATATTTACGAGTAGTGGTTCATATGAATTTGAGAAAACTGAACAATATATTGTCATTTTCCTGCTATGTGTCACCATTGGAGATTGTGATGTGGCTTTCGTCTTCCTTTCTCACTTGGTGCATAAAGCACACTTGATGTGACATAATGTATGGTGAGAAATATGATTTATTAATTCCTTAAAACTCCAAAAAAACATCAACTTCAAAGTTGTTGAGAAAACCTCAATGTCTGAAATTTTATTCAATAGATAACTGACAACCAGCAAATTAAAAATAACTTAAATAAACTATCTAGGTGGTGGTCCAGTGATAAAAACTTGGGACTAAGAGATTTGCTCCCTCTATGATCTCAGATTCAAGCCCTGTGGTTGCTCATTTGATGGCCACTGGAGGCTTACATGATCGTTAACTTCAGAGCCCGTGGGATTAGTCGAGGCACGCGCAAGCTAGCCCGGACACCCACGTTAAACTTTTAAAAAAAATTAACTTAAATAATATATCTTAGTTAAGCAATGACCAATTGAAAAATAAACAAAATCTGAAATTAACATAGAAATATAGAAAAAACTATAATTTTTAAACATGAGCAATCTAGGCTTATCTCTGAACCTGAGAAAAGGACTGAAAATCACGTCTTTAAAATGGATTTTGACCTCGAAAACAACCTCTAAAATTGATTAAAAATTGAATCAATCAAACACTTTGGTCAATAGTTATGATCTATCAAAATAAAATAATAGTACATGCTTGCCCTTCCAAACTGTTTTCTGATTTTTTGTTCACGCGATCCATGGAATCTCAACTAAACGTTCCATGTAATAATGAATAGTCATTAATTACCACCATTTCTTGTGCATGACTTCGTATCTAACATTGCCTCGTGCCATTTTCGTTCTTCACCATTTCTTGCAGCGTATCAAAGCAATTAAGCAGATTCTCCTAAAACACGAAAAGTCATTAATTACCGCCAATATGGCTGAGCAGAAAATCTTTCGTGGAAAAATAAACAAACTAAAGAATGAAATTTTGGGCTTACGTACTTCATTCACACATTCAAAAGCGGAGATTGAGAACTTGAAAGAAGGGAACTGCAATGGGAGTAGTTCTTTGGATGCTACAAGAAGGGCTGATGCTGCAATAATAGATGGCTTGAACTTGAGTACCTTAATTTCTGCAATAACAAACATGGAGTTACTAATCAGAACTAAGCTAAATACAACTAAAATAAACATTTTGAGAAAAATTAACGATTACCATTTTGAGCTTTAAAAATAATCTCCGTAGCTCGGTCCTTGAGAGTTTGAGTCAATGCTGGATCTTTAAGCTGCGATAATGAAATGAAGAAATGCACAAAAGAGAAAGGTGTGATCGATCTCATTCTCCAATCCAAGGTATCAAGGATGAGAAGTTCCATTCGGTTAATTGTTTTGTTGTCAAAGATGAAACCAGCTTCGTCTCCCTGTTTTGTTGTTTAAAATTGATCATAAGTTTCCATGGCCAACCTCATGTCATACTGTCAACCAATAAATGGGGAGATATGACGGTCTGTCACCTGAAAATTAGAGATTGAGAAGTCTGTGTTCTCCATCTTTGCAGCTAGAGAAAGGCAAGAGACTTCCACAAGTCTAAGAATCCATGGCTTTCCTTGCTTCCAAGAACCAGCAATATGAACCAGAATTTAACATATCAGGAATTTAACATATCAAGAATTTCAACAAAATAGCAAAATACAAATCATTTTGATGTTCTTTTTCATACCGGAATTTCCATCCTGGAAATGAATCGATCCATGAAATTAACTGCAAGGTAAGGTATAAAGGGGCCGCAGTTGCAGGAATATTGTGCCTGCCAAACAAAGAAAGTCATCATTACAACACTAAATACAAGAGCAATAACTTTTAACACTGTGCACTTACCTGTAATATGAGGGAAATGGCTTCCTGACGAAAGGAGACGTAGAAGTGATCACATGTTTCCAAGAAGTTTAGTAGATTTCTTGAAGGCATGTGATCAAATTCAGAGGCACAGAGATATGTGATCGTATCAGATTGGTGTTCTTCCGAGCTTGTCAACGGGTTTTCAAGATCTAACTTCATTTTTAAAAACTTTATACCTTTGTTGTTTCAGTTCTTCTTCTTCTTCTTCTTCTTCTTTCTTGTTTTATGTGTCTATGAAAATGTGTTTTTATAATAAAGGAAAAACAGAGTCAAGAGGAGAAATAGAGCGAGTGGAAAATGAGCCAAGGTGAGTAATCAGTAATCTATCTATATATTTTTCAACCATCTATAGTTATATACTAGTCGGTCGGTTTGCCCACGTGCTGCTGTTTTTATTTTATTTTTAATTATGCAATAATTAAAATAAAAAATTATTTAATTTTTAGATAAAAAAATGTATCACGATATTTAAAAACCTTTTATTTATTTATGCATTTTTTTTTATAAAAAAAAGTAGCTTTTTTTTAATCAATTCATGGTTTCTTGAATAAAAGCTTAAAGTATTTAAAATAAATATTCATAAGCATTTTAATAATTTAAATAAAAAATAAAAAATATATTTCTCTATTCAAAACTCTCCTTCCTTATTCATGTATTTTCTTTTTATTTAACTAAAAAATATCTGTTTTTATTAGAAACATGGTTTCTTAAATAAAAAACAGATATTATAATATGAAAGTATGTTTTAACAAAAAAAAAAACATGTTTTTACAATCTTAACATGACTATATAAAAATAAATAAAAAGAATAATTAATTGAGAAAAATATATAAATAATTTATAATAAAAATATAAAAATATATATTTTATTCTCATTAAATATTCATGAGAAATTATTTAAAAAAACTCTACATAATATAATTATTTATAAAATAATTATTAATATTATCATAAAAAAAACTCTATTCTTATATGAAAATAATGGCATAATTGAATTATTTTTCAAACATCATTTTATTTCAAGAGAATAAATAAAACAAGAAAAAAAGGGGTAAAGATTCAAAAGAATAAGACCAGATCCACTGGTTTATTATTATTTTTTAACTCAAGCGGACATCATGCATTTACTTGAGTCCTTTTCATAAATAAAAAGGACGACAACGTATCATCCACAACAATAAATTCTAACTAGTTTTAGTGGCTGAAAAATTAGTATTTGGGCATTTTGAATTCAAAACCTAAATATTATAGGGAACAAATATGTGAAAATAAAAAACATGTGGACCAAGGTGTAATTTTCAACATCCTAGGACCAGTAAAAGACATTAACTATAATTTTGGGCTTTAGATGTGATTTAAATATGTTTAGATTCTCTATTTTGATTATTTCCATATATATTTCAATCTTCCAATTCAAAATTTTGAATAATTAAGGACTTTCTTTTAACAGATTTCTTAAAAAAAAAAAAAAAAAAACTTATGTTAGCATTTGCACAATAACTTATTATTAAAGGGTAATATTTATCAACTTTTTTTACATTTAATATTCGTGCCTTTCGATTAAAATTCATGATTCAAATAAATTTTTATTTTATTATTACGTCGTGAAATTTATTTTAAATACTATGGATATTATTAACATATAAAATAGCAAATATTTAATGCATGTAATTAATATTATTGACTTTCTTGTAAATATATGATTTTTATATATTTTTAACACAATCCAATAACAAATGTAGAATTAATGAAGTAAACTAAATAGATTTAAATAATAAATGTCGTAAAGAAATTAACTTGTTAATTAATTTTTTCCAATTATAAATAATGCATAATGTTGTTATCGCTAGCCCTAAAATAGGTAATCTTAAAGGCACGCTTCATCCTATGATCAAAATGCTTGTAAATCTCTAACCAAAATCCTTCAGTACTTGCAAGCTATTTTTTTTTTCTTTTTTTTTTCTTTTCTTGTTTTTGTTTGCAATATAATTATTTATTTCTTTTATTCAATTCTTTTTGGAAAACCTCCTGGCTCGTATGGCTCCCAGCTGTACTGTACTGCGAGCTTGAATATTTTTAACAATTTCAAGTTCTACAAACAAAAGGTCAAGGGGATACAATTTAATATATGAATTGACGACTAAGCATGTGACATTTATAACTGTGTGATCCTTTTTCCAAGTTGAACTGTACTGATAAAAATAATTAAAAAAAAAATCAGAGCATGTATAATTGGCTTTATTATACATGTGTTTGGTTTAGAGGGAGGGTGAATTTTTTTCAAAAATATAATACCTTTTAAGAAGAAATTATATTTTTAAAAACTAAAAAACCATGCTTTTTAATTTATCCAAAAACACAAGTTACTTTCTATCTAAACACACACTACAATCAGTATTATATGGGGTAAATAACAATAACAACAAATATTACTGTATATTTAATCCATTGCTCACATATTTTTTTCAATAAAATAAAATAAAATAAACATGGGAGGTGAATAATTTGCTCCATGTATCTTATAATATAGGCATGCAAGCTTAAGAAGAAGTTAAAAATAATAATAATGACAAATACAAGTAATTATTAATTCGGTACCTTAAAAATAATAATGAATTCTTAGGTAAAAAATAATTACAGTTAAATAAAGAAAAACAAAATTTGAATCAATGAATTACTCTTTGAAAAATGATCAAAGTGGGTTAAATTTGTGATTCTCTTAAAAAAATTTAGGGTGAAAATGTAAGTTTAAAATGATTTTTTCTTAATAAAAAAGAAAACCCAGTACGTTTACGCATTAAGAGTAAAGCCACGTGTTAGAGGCATCAAACTCAGAAAAAAAACATTAAAGATTTTGTAATAACCAGTACTTTTAAGGTTTTTTAAAAAACAATTAATAGCGACGGAGTAGTAGTGACGAAGTTCTGCTTAGGTCATCATTTTCAACCTCCAAGAAACTTGACGAAGACCATAAACAACAAACCATTAACTATTTGCCAAGAACGGTTGAGAGAGTTCACTCTCTTGATTTTTTTTTTTAATTTTAATTAAGATACATCTAATTACCTGATCGATTAAAAATTTATTACTTTCAATCTCAAAATTGAAATAATTAAATAGGAGAACTTTAATTTTCAACATTGTGTGCCATTGAATCAATAATTTATAAGTTTGCTTTATCTTTTTCCTTTTTATATGATTTCCTTTTTAAAAAAATATGTATTAAGGTTATATTTAGTTAAGAGTTTTAGAATAGAAATTATACAAAGGCTTTTTGTAGGAAGAATAATAAATAATATTATTTGTTTTGATGAACAAGAAATTTATATTTAAATGAAGAATAAGGAATTATTTAATAAATAAAAAAAACTTAAATATTATTTTCCATTAAATTTTGATACATAATATTGAACTTATATTCCATAAAATGCATTATATGGTTAGTAAAAGTAAGATGATTAACGAATTAATTAAAGTATTGTTTCTAAATGTTGCTAATTAATATTATCTTAATTAATAATAGATATTATTAGGGCTATTGAGACTAATATATATTATATTTTTTTTAATAAAAAAAAAAGCAACTAATCTCATAAGTTAAGGCATGAAGGATACGTAAAACTAATATTTACGTGCTTGTTAGATGACATTATATTGAATTGATCCGTATGAGAATTTTATATAAAAATATTACCTGTGTTTATAAAAAGACTGATATGATGGTTATGTAATTGATCTTTAGATTTGGAATTACTAAATTATCATATATAGAAAGTATTATGTTTTGATCTTGTTACATGTTATCCTAGTAAATATAACAAATGGACAAACATTGGATATAACATAAACGATATAAAGGTATTTGAGTGATTAAAAGAGGGTTTATCACCCTAGGTACATTGGAGAAAATGTTCCACACGTTCTCAAATAGTATTGCTTGTTAAATCCTTGCGCAATTTGAATGAGATTTGAAAAGAGTTTCAAATTTTATTTAAAAGATAAATGACTACAATGTTTTCTAATAAATATGATTTGATATGACAAATAAACTCCATGTTAAAATGTCTAAATTAAAATATTATCAATAAAGAAGTAATAATTACACTGATAAACCAGTAACTGAAAAGCTAAGTCAAACCACTTATGACTTTCTTAATATTTTAAGAATCATGACACGTTACTAGATAGTGCATTTAATCTTCAAATATAAATTAATTAATTATTGATGATAAATTAAAATATTTAATTTAATTTATTCTATTTATTTAGAATTATAATTTATATTTGGGTTAATATATTAGGAACATAATGAATCACACATATTAAGAACCATTAGTCAAAAATTAAACTGAAATAATTAATCAATTGTGACTTGATTGAAAATAATTTTAGAAATTAAACACTAGAATGTATTTAATTTAGGAATTATAATTCTAGTCCTACAATAATTAAGTAGGGACTTGATTGATTAAATTTCTAAAATTATCCTTAAATAATATATGAATATTATTTAAAGGGAAAATTAATATTTTTTTATTTATTAGGTTTTTAAGATTCCCTATAAATATAAAGCTAAGCCTATTATTTTGTAAAATAAAAAAAAATTATGTCAAATAATTTTTACGTAATTTAAACATCAAATTAGAGCTAGCATTTTACGCTTTGCAAATCCCTCTCTTTTAAATAGGAGATTTAGAAGATTTTTTATTGATGTTTTGTGTGATATATAGTTGGAACTAAATAATTAAATGACCCCTAAAAATTTAATCATAGCCGAAGAATATCATATATTCAATTAATTTTTATACAACTCTAAATCTGTGTAATAGGATTTTAGAAACTTCTAAATAATTTTATTTTATTATTTTTGAATTTTGAAACCCAACAATTAGCTATTATACCGGTTAGAGAGATTTTGCAAATATGGATGAAGAAATTGAAGGGAGGCATCCATTAATTAAGTTGGTTCCAATTCCTCTTTTTTTTATTTATTAAAAAGAATAATAAACAAAGAGTAAAACAAAAGTAAGAATTCCTTTTTAGAAGGAAGGCTTTTTTCTGTTCCAGAAAGAAGAGGGTCCTATAGGCCCAAACAGAGTAATAACCCTTGCAATAACGTGGAGTGGGAGCGCAATTATTAGCCCACATTCCCAAATAACCAGTAAGAGGTCCGGAAAAATGCTGTGTCATATGGCAGTCCAACATATTTACTGTTTTTATTCTTTTAATTTTTAGAATTTAAACATTAAAGTTAGAAATTTATAAAATATATAAAACCGATAGAAAGCACATTTTTAAAATATTTTAGAAAAAAAATTAATTTTAATGCACCCAAATATTGTCTTAGAAATATGCTTTACCTTCAAATTTTCCTTCGGCTACCAAAACTATCTATCCTAGAAGGAGAGTAGAATTATTATTGTATAAAGTTAGTCTATTAACTCTGCATAAACTAGATTAGATAAATAAAATTCGATAGAACCATATTTCATCATTTGAGAGTACAAACATTATTCCATGTGTGCTATCTTTAATTAAAATATAGTTTTCTAATGATTGATAGACTATGGTAATCACGATGCTTTTTAATTAAAAATATATTAAAAAAAAATTTAGAATTTTTTTTTAATATATTTTTAATTAAAAAACAACTTAAAAAATAATTTAAAAAATAGAAGTTAATGTAGTGATAAACACGCACTACATCTGATATAATTTTTTAAAATAGAATCATATGCCAAAATAAATGATTGGTAATATTGGAGAATAACTTAAATGTGTTTTTAAAAAAGTCTTGGAGAAATGATATGGTTCTAAATGAAGTGTACTGTGTAGTTTTAGGATTGAACAAGTTATTCAAAACAAATCTCAATTCACTCAACCTAGTTTAGGTAAAACTAGTTACGTGACTTGTGCTTCTTGAATAATTTTTTTTTAGCAAAAAAATGATATTCAAGTGACGCAATCATGTTTTAAAGAAAGAGAAAAATCAATATCCAAGAAGAAAATCTAATATCAAATGAAAAAGAAAAAATGCTAAAAAAAAATGCTAACCTATGTTAAACTATTAAGCATATGACCTAAGTCATTTGACCTAAAATAAAAAATTTAGAAAAACATCGAAGCCTCATCTTTAACTAATCAAATGTTAAATGATGAAATTAAAAAAATAAAACATACAAAATGAAAAAGAAATAGCAACTATAAGAAAACAAAAAAGAGTCGTAGCCTGCTCGGGTCAACCCGTTAAACCCATAGGCTATGTCATGAGATTAAGATAACCCTATAAAAAGAAAAATAAAGAAAACACATGAACTCATGTTAGCTTATAAAACCTGTGGCCTAGAGGCCTAGACCATTTGATTGGAAGCACCAAACCTGAAAAAGCATGAAGTCCAAATTTCAATAAATCAAATGTCAAATGATGAAATTGAAAAAAAATTAAAAAGAAAAAATAACAATTAAAAAAATAAGGATTAATTTTTTTTTAAAAAAGGATGGATAATATTAGATTGAAGGTCTAAATTTAAATGAAAAATCAATTACAAAAAAGAACTAAAAAAATAAACCACCAAATCTTTTAAAAAAATTATAAATCAAAAGAATAAAACTGATACTTAAATATACCCAACTAAAGGGACAATCTTAAAATTTTAAATACCAAACATGAATTTTGAGGGAAAACAGAGGGAAGAAGGAAAAAAAAAAGTCAGTCGATGCCAAATTTGATAGCTTTCGACCACTCTCGTCACCTTCCCAAGGAGGTGATGCTATGAAGAATCAAACGTCATTGTAGAAGGTAACATTTGAAAATTTAGCAACCTCGCACTTGCTACCTGAAAGGTATAGGAGTCGCCATGCAACAACAATTGTTTTTTAATATATATCACTCAATTGCTCTTAAACCAACCCGATAATTGCAAAAATATTTGAAATTAATTATAAAAATACCCCAGAATGTAATGCATGAAAAATCCACTCCCAATGGCATTTGAATCATTTAACTATTTATTAAAAAAGAAAAACAAAGATGAAAATGCTAATGAAAGTAAGTTTTTTAAAAAATTGAATCCAAGGGTATAACTATCTTTTCATTATGCATTATAAAACAAAAGGATGTAAGGGCATGTGAGTCATTTAACTATTCAATAAAAAACCTAAAACGTCCTTAAACACAAGCTTTAAAAAAATTTGAATTCAATGATATAATGGTATTTTCAGTGTATATTATAAAATAAAAAGATATAATTACCCCATTTAAAATGTATCTTAACATATTTTTGTCAATCCCCGTATAGGTCAGATAGAAAAACTCACCGAATCTAGGAATTCATATGATCATTGTACTTAATTATTTTAAAATTAATCCAAACCCAAGCCAAGTCAAGTGCTCGTGTGTTTTTAATGTAAAGCCTGTATTGAATAGGTCGTTTTTCTTTAATTAAAAGCATTGGTACCCTCCAAACTTTATTTTTACTTTCTAGGAAACCTTTGTATAAGTTATTAAAAAAATATTTTGTAATCTTTAAATGTGGAATGAAGACTTTTTGAGTTTAAAAATTTTACCAACTTTAAGATTATTATGATTTAATTATGAGATTATTAACTATATATTATATTTTCCTACCATTGAGGGTTTATTTTCTACGTTCAACGAGACAGGAAACTGGCATATAGTGGAAGAATATGGGAAAAGGACAAGAAAGAGTGCGTAATACATAGCTGAAGTGATCGTAATTTAAATTAAATGATTTTTTTTACAATTATTAATTATATCTAGTGATTAATTAAATACCCAATAAGTCAAGGTCAGCCTTCTTGATGACATGATCAGGTGACAATCTGTTCAATTCTTGGAAACTTAGGACATGTTTTCATTGCAGACTAGCACAATAGATTTTTTCTCCGGTGATTTGTGTAGAAAGTAGAGAGAATTTGTTATAAAAAAAAGGAAATAAAAAAAGAAAGAAAGTGGAGAGAATTTAAAAAGACCAAATCGAATTAATAAATAAAGACCAGGTAAAGATCGTCCAGTGCTTTCTGACTCTCGCAGCAGCAACCACAGTATTGGCAGCGAAAGTTCCACGCTACCATCTAATGCCTTCTCGTAAACAAGTTGGGGCAATATTTATACATCATCAATAAGGTTCATTTACTTTTTATACATTATTCAATTAAGTTTCAATAACCGTTAATTATTCAATTATTATACAACGAGCTAGTGAGAGTTATCTCTTATTATATAACCTGAAACCAATGAAAATTTCGATGATTAAGAAAAATATAGGGTGATTTTATAGATAAATAAGGTTTATTTTTAATTAACGTGGATGTCCGGATCAATTTGCGTGCACCTCGACTAATCTCACAGACCTTGAAATTAACGACCATGCAAGTCTCCAGTGACCCTGAGATTTGTGAGACTCGAATTAGTGATTTCTAAGGAGCAAATTAAAAACCTAACCAGTTAATTTATACCCTTCAAAATTAATTCATTTACCTTTTATACATGTCATTAGTGTGGCATATATGAATGGTAAATCCCGGTGACTATTTACTTCCATTACCTTTAGTTTGGTCACCATTTTTATTTAAATTTTTTTTACTGTGATTAAATGAGTTTCACATTAGCACAATAACCAAAATTATTTTTCAAATTAGTATAATTGAAAAAATATTTTCTAATCATGTAACCTATTAAAACATGCATGCATGTACTACAAATGTGTTTACTAGTCGTACATGTATTTAATGGTAGAAAGAGGTTTTTCTATGGTGGAGTGAGAGATCAAGAGGCTAAGTTTTTGGTGGCATTGGAAGAAGGAAGGAGGAAGAGGAAGAAAAAAATAAGAGGAGGGGAAAAGGGTTATGGAATTTGAAATAAGATGGTCACACATACTCAATTAAATTCAACATTCTACATAAATAGGAATGGGGATTTATAAAGGAAGGAGTAATGGAAAAGATAGTATGAATGTTTAAGATATTATAGTGGTAATAATTAATCAATCCAATAAAAAAAGTAATAATTAAAACATGTTGCACATATTTATAGAATTTTTTCCAGCAACAAATTAACACAATTTACTATGTACCAATCTATAAAAAAATTGAATTTAAATTAAATTCATAAACCAATTACAACATGTCTGTGTACGTAAATTAATGCTATCGGAGACCATCTTCCCCGCTATCCCATTGATCGCATATATGTTGATTTCGATTTCATAAACACATTATGAAATATAAATTTTTCACAAATCAATCTAAATATGATAAGCTTGCTTAATACCTGGCTATGAAAGAAAAGACTTATCATCATAAACCTTTCGTCTGAACATCACGAGAGCCATAATTTTAGCATGGAGCACATTGAAAGAAGAACAAATACAACATTGCTGACAAAGATATATAGAATCCAGTACTAACATCAACAAGAATACCGATGCAGTGGCACCAAGGACATGGCCACGAAAATCTGAGGATAAAATCTAGGAGTGTTTAGGTGTGTGGTATTAATACTGATTTGTTTTTCGTTTAGAAATACATTAATTTTTTATATCAATATATATATCAAAACAATCTAAATATATTTTAAAAAAATTAAAAATTTTAAAAACACAATTTCAACGAGTTCTTAAACACTTATAGGTCGAACATGAACCATCAAAAACCTAGCAGCATACTTGAATACTAAAAAAACTGAGAACAGAAACATCATATAGATAACCAACAGTAGCATAAAAGAAGAGAAAAGAGCAGAACGACATTTCAACTAAATCCCACACCATCGAAATACGCCAACAAACAAAAACCATATGTTATCTCAAATTATAGACACCCAATCGGAATCTAAAAACTGAAGAGCCTCTACAGGTATCACAGCATAAGGCGCAGTTAGGCACCATAGCTAAACGGTAGCTAACAGCGCGCTGTCTTTCAAACATTTTCTATTATGTATATGCATCGAGAAATTAAGACTTTCTAGTAGGCCACTTTGAAAGTGGCAAAAACATACGCTATACTTAGTTTCCATGTGCTTGAGTCAAACAATGCATCCAATACTCTTGGCCAGCAGCAAAATTTTGGGAAGTATTTTAGTAGTACAGCAATTCTTGGACCCACATCTGATCTGTGTATGTTTCTCCATAATCCTCCACCTTGCACAGTTGAGCTTCCATTGAAAAGGGATGATCCCACAAACTTAGTTCTCCAAACGATTCAAGTGATCCAATCTCCACCATGTGCTGGTTTTCATTGAAGTCATTCACAGGATTGGAACTTGATGATGAGAAATTATCTGTAGATATAATTGGTGACATCGGGAGTGTACCGTTGGAGGAGTACTCTTCTGAATTCAATAGATTTGGACTAGTGGGAAGTGAAACATCAATGTCAGATGAGTTCCTTTGCTTGCATTCAAAATTGTGGGAGGCATTTGGATAGGACAACAATTCTTGGACCCACATCTCATCTGTGTATGTTTCACCATAATCCTCCACCTTGAACATTGGAGCTTCCATTGAAAATGGCTGATCCCAGAAACTTGGCTCTCCAAAGGATTCAAGTGATCCAACATTCCCCTCCATGTGCTGGTTTTCATTGATGTCATTCACAGGACTGGTTCCTTGCAGTTTAGGTGCTTGCACTGCAGTATTACTAATATTGTTGTTGAAGCGGTTCCTCAAGTAGGTGTTCCAGAAATTTTTTATCTCATTATCCGTTCTTCCCGGCAACTTTGCTGCAATTGTAGACCATCTGAAATAGATGAAAAAAGAAGAAGAAAATATTATTGATCTTATGCAGCCAAGCCAAGTAATTATTCTTTTGAATTGATGATAAAATACTACTACTATGCGTACAGTTTGTATATACCAATTGACTACTACCATAAAGTGATAGTTAAGCTGTAAAGTGAGAGTTTTGAAATAGCTATACTGAGCATCACCATGTGCTTACCAATCTGCAACATGGTTGGCGCCTATCAAGAGGCCTAATTATTGTTTCATCTGTTCATAGATGAAAGGCTCTTATCCTTAATTAATTGTATCTCTTGGAGAGAGAGAGGTTGAAACTAGTTCTTATGAGATACTAGCTGTCTTGGTTGATCTCGACTCCTAACCAATATGAGAATATTCATGATAAAATGGGATTTTATAACTTTTATGGACATGAAATGCCTAAGAATTGTATGTCATCATATTAGAGGAGAGATCAGAAATGAGCTGTGAGTAACTCATGAATAAACTTGTGGAAAAGGTGAGCTCCATAAAAAGAAATGGAAACTTACATGCCTACATGCCTCGGCTAAAAATATCTATAAATTTACCTGTTTCCTAACATTTCATGCAGCTTGATTATGGTTTGCACTTCTTCCTTGCTCAAATTTCCACGCTTAATACCCGGCCTTAAATAGTTCATCCAACGAAGCCTGCAACTCTTCCCTGACCTTGACAAACCTACAAATGGAGGCAAATACGAAGAAGAAGAAAATTTCACTGCGTTTTGCCTCTATATGTAACATTTTGAAATCAAGTACTAATCATTAACAGTTACCAGCAGCTTTCGGCATCTCATTCCAATTCCATATGCCATATCTCTTAATATAAGCTCTCAACATTTGGTCTTCATCGGCACTCCATGTCCCTCTCTTCAAACAAAAATTCTGATACTTCTGTGAAATACTTCTCATCGTCTCCGGCCGTGAGAATCTATTTCTAGACTTCACGTCCTTTACCTTAAAACACCAGACAGCAGTATGAGTAATTTCCGTACAGTATCTTAAAAAATGTTGAAATGGAAAAACGAGTTTCGAAGGTCCAAAGTTTCCCATATATATACATATATTAAAAAATTATATAATTTGAAACCTTAACTATCAGTTTAAATTTTTTAATAAGATGATTATTTGACATAACATATATAATTATTAAAAAATTATATAAATTATATTTTGAAACCTTATCTAACGGTTTAAATTTTTGAATAAGATGAGTGAGTTGATTTTTTTGATATTGTATCAAAGTCTTGATAATCAAATAATTATAAGTTCAAATCTCATCATTCTAATTATCTTTTCTAATTAAAATTTAATTAATAGCACAAGGTAGTGTGAATTTGTGCAACTTTCATGCCCAAAAAGCTTTCACTTAAAATGGTATGTTAAAGAATTATATACATTATATTTGAGGCTAAAACCAAAGAGTTTTCATTTAAAAAAATATTAAAAAAATTATATAAATTATATTTTATAACCTTACCTTACAATTTAAATTTTTAAATTATTATTCGACAGATAAAAAGGGATCGCTCCAACAACTCTCCCTGATATTTCTTGATTGTGACCTTATAAATAAATTAATCCATTTGATTAATTTATTTGATTGACATGTTCAACAGAAATGATATAGCAAAAAAGGTTATTAAATAAATAAAAAAATAAAACTAAGTTTTGCAAAGGGTCAAAGGTGAAAGTCTTTTAATATACTAAAAATAATTTACCAAAGATTTTACAATGATATAAGATTTTCAATTTAGTATTGCTTGTTTGTAAAATCTAACCAATTTAACACAGGCACATATAATACAAAAATGCTTTGTTTTATTTTTCTTTTTTATTGTAACAAATAAACTCATGTTTTTCAAACATCAACTTGCTCTCGGTCATGAGTCTTCTGACCCAACTCGCGTTCAAAAACTCAATGTTAAGGATTCTATAATCACACTATTTTGATAGATAGAAGTCGAGGTTAGAGGGTAATGCTGATTTTTTTTTTAATGTTTTTAATGGTTTGGATATTTAATTCAAGGATATTGTGTGAATGCTTTGTTTACAAGAACAGAACCTATCATTTTCAAGGATATTGGACTACATATGTTGTGGTTGACAAGTTAGGTGAAAACAACCTTTCAATTAATGGACGCAGACAGGAAAAAAATAAAATAAAAAATAAAAAATAGTAGGCACAAATAAAAGAAAAAAAAACAGTAGGCACAAATAACATATATATAATTTTAAAGTTCAATGATGAATATTTTATATTTGAGTAATTTGTCTTACTAAAATATTTACGTTAAATAAATCTTAAAATTGACATAAATATTAACAAATTAGGAAATAAAAAAATAAAAAACATAAACAAGTTAGAAAATAAAAAATAAAGAGAAAAAATAACAAAATTAGTCGGAATAACACCTTTAAGGTCTAATTTGAATATCTCTTAATTGGTTACAACCAACCAACTTTTTTATAAAATTAAGCTTGCAGAATGGTTTAGGTAAAAATTTAATGTGATTTAATGTTTGAATTCAAAGTTATAAGTTTTTTTTATATTCAGGTAAAAATTAAATGTGATTCAATGTTTGAATTCAAAGTTCTAAGTTTTTTCTTATATTATTTGCTCTCCAAAGTCTAATTCACACCAACTGTATGGAATTGATTTCACTGCGTTAGTCATCAGTATTTCCATCATTTTATTTTGCTTCTACTCTGAAATATTTGGAATTGAACCGATTGTTATTACTTGTTTTTAATTTAATATATATATATATATAAGCTAGTATTGATTTCAGATATTGTCAAGACTTGATGCCGCTATTTCACAGGCACATTCTGACATAGTAATTTGGATTTTTTTTCATGTTCTTATGCTGCTTGAGAATTTATATCTAGACTAACAAGTTCTACGTCAAATTAAGCAGGAGTCATTTCCATATACTATACCATAGAAATCGTGTTTCAAAGCTCAGAATTTCCAATCATTTCGTCAAGACACATACAAGAACATGCATTTAGAGTTCATCCTAGATTAACACCCTTTCTTATATGTCAAACTAATGCTACAAGTAAGAGTCTATTTCACAGTATGCTTGCGGTTGTTTTTCAAATATTTTTTCATATTAAAATATATGATAAAAATATTTTTTTAAAATAAATATTTTTAATATTAGTATATTAAATTTTAATAAAATAAAAAATTTAAATTTTATAGGAACGCGGTTTCACCACATTTCCAAAAATATTCTAAATAGCAAGTGTTAGGAGGCGAAAATGGACTGAATCAAGCTTAGAGATGTGTGAGAAAGCGAGTCAAGGGCTCAAGTCATTTTATATACGAAAAGTTTAGAAATTAACCTTAGAAATGTTCTAGAAATCGAGTCAAGAGCTCAAGTCATTTTGTATATTAAAACTTTAGGAATTAACTAGAGCGAAATAAGAGTATTAAAGTTTAGAAATGGGAGAATACAATGTTACTCGCATTCCAAGATTGTAAAGTCGTGTCAACAAATTGCAACCCAGTGTCGGTAGAAATCCAAGCCGTCGACAAAATGTGTGAACTCCTTCTCTTGACTTGCGAAAGAATATCAAATATTGGATCTTACGCGTTGATTCAAATATATTAATAAAAATAAATTCCCTCAAATGTAAATCCGCAGAAAACATTTCCTCTAGGTCAAGAACACGATGAGAGAGGGGTGCCTTTTTTTGACCTTATTTTTGTTTTTAATAATTAGTATACTTGCAGTTGACTTAGAGAACTACCATAAAAAAAAAAGGGAAGAAATTAATCAACCTCCATACACCAATTTGATGACAAAAATACCACCGAAAATTCTGTCCTCGATTTCTTACGATTTCTTACGACTTCTTAATGAATTTTATGATTTCGAGAAAAACAAACCCATGGTTCAGGAGAGGTATGATTGAGTTAAAAGATCCTAATCTCTTGAGGATGATCATTACTGCTTGCATTTCTTGTAATTAATTTACCAACTCTTATAGATTATTGTAATAATTAATTATATATTGTAATAAACTGAGCTTTCAGGCTAAGAAATTCTCAATTTTTTTTATGCAAAATCTTGAATAATTTTTGTTTAAAGAAGGTCCACCTCTTTTCAAAACAATATTTTTGGATATTCATGGACTTTTCTTTATGGAAGAAAGAAGGGGGCGATGACGGTCAATCGTAACAGCTAGAAGTCCCTGCAACATGGTACAGTTTCTCCATGATGCTTGGACAACAACCTTAATTAACATGAACTTCTAATCACGTCATCATTTTATTCTTCTTTTTAAAATTAACAAAGTTGTTATAGAACACAAGCATCGTAGATTTGAAGAAGCCGAGAAACAGTTAACCTAGACATTTGAACTTAAATTTCTCCAAAACAAATAATATAGTACACAAGCATCGTAAAACAAATAATATAGTTTTACTTTTTAGCCACCATCCTTAAAACAACTAAAAACAATGAATTAAAAAAAAATCATTTTATACGTTTAATAACACAAACTCATAACAAGAAGGAAATATCAAACAAACATTCACAAACAAGAAAACATAAGAGCTTCAACACATAATATAATTTCACCAAAACCAAACAATTCAAAAAACAAAAGAAAAACAACGCCCACAAAATAACAATCCAAAACAACATTAACACATAAATTTTACATCGAAACCAATTCATCGTTTCATTGTTGAGACTGATCAAGTTAGGTAAAGATTAAAATAACATTAAACCAAAAAATCTTTTGGGAGCCATGGGTTTTAAAAGGGATGAGTGGATTGCGTTTGAGCTAGTTTAGTCAAATAAATCATGCCGAGCCAGATTCAACATGGTTGAGTTTTAATTTTAATTATTTTATTTATAATGAATTTTAACTAAAATTAAAAAAGTAATTGTATAAAAAAAGCTAGGTATATAGGTTTAGATGGTTGGGGCAAGGTTGTCAATTCCGTTTCGGTAGGTGTTTCATTTTTTCAATTGGAATGGAATGTTTCGGTTTCGAAGTGTTTCGGCGTGCCGTTTCGGGATTGTACTGTTCATATATATATATATATATATATATATATATATATATATATATATATTCAACAAACATAATTCAAATTCAAGATAAATTAATTATAAATTATGCAATATAAACACAATGCCAAACAAATATAATTTCAAAATTTAAAATATTTCTAAATAGTCAAGATTAAATAGATCTTTAACTTAAAGTAATTCAACTTAAACAAAATATCAAAATATTATGAAAGTAAAATCTTTTAACACAAATATTTTAAATATAAAGTTAGGTCAATGTTATTAAGGCTAATGGAATCTAAAGCATCCCTTGTTTTGCTCAAATTCCTACAAAGTATAAACATGAAAAAAACAACATGAATATAAACCATATATATTAGTGATAAATCTAATTTTAAAAAATTAATATCATTGTTAATGAAAATAATAATAATAATTTTCAATGTTATTATTAATATCATTGTTATAGAAAATAGTAATAAAAAAGAGCTTTTTATAATTGGGTGGTTTAATTAATTAAATTGAATAAGGTTCAATTTGATTCAATGACTTTTCAAGAGCGGAACGGAACATGTGGAATGGAACCGGAACGTTTCGGGCGGAATTTAGCCGAAAAATCCGGAACGGACCGAGATTTAAAATGAGATGAAATTTGTTCCGTTTTGTTCCGTTTTTTGAATTGGTATGGAATGTTTCGGCCATTCCGGGCGGAACGGAACGGAATTGACAACCTTGGGTTGGGGTGCATGGCCTTATACAAAAAATAAGTCCACGTGATCATTGAAAAGCAAGACCAAGCACATACACGTAGTCTTGTTGCTTTTTTTTTTTTTTTTTATAAGGTGGGCGACATGTCATCTACCATATTACTTTTCAAAAAAGTAAATATATAATGCATTGTCTACTAATAAAGATTTTAACCATATATATTTGATGGAAAAAAAGTTGAAGTCTAAATTTTGGGATCCAAAAACCCATTTTAACGCCTAAGAAACACCCTAAGCATTTAATTAAACTCTTTTTTTTTTTTTACCTCAAAACACTCTTAGATAGGTCAAAAAGTTCAAAATTAAATTGAATTAAAAATTATTTTTGAAGACTAATCTTTTTTTTTACGTGAGATGAAAGTTTAAAAACACCTCAATGATATTTTCCTCATCAAAAGAAATTCAATGACACCAAAATCAATTTTTTTAGGTTTTGAAGTATGATCACATGACAACTTTCTCTCTCATCTTTATTTTTTGACAACTTTCTATCTCCCACTTAAAGACTAAAACATAAAATAAATGAAGTAGATGGCCTAAATATAAAATTTTAAAACTAAAAGGTTAAAAAAATAAATAAATGGAGATTTTTTTGGATGAAAATAAACTTTTTTGCACAAATATACAAAAGATCTGTTTTTTTTTTAGTCCTTATATTTTTAGTTTTTCTGTACTACAAATTTAAATCATATTTCATGAAATTAGCCTCTAATTCAAATATGAAAATTTACTAAATACATTGAATTTTCAAGAAAAAAGAAAATTCTAACATATAAAATATCACAATGATCATTACATGAAAAGATAATTTTTTTTTTTAAAAAATAGCATCGTTCATTAAACAGTGCCCATGCACATTAAGAGATTTAACTCTTGTATTTTATTAATATTAATTAACTAGCAGACCACTTTAAAAGTGGCATAAACACACGCTCTACTTAATTTCCATGCAGTTGTGCTTGCATCAAGCAATTCATCCAAAACTCTTGGCCGACATCAAAATTGTGGGAAGCATTTGGATAGTTCAACAATTCTTGTACCCACATTTCATCTGTATATGCTTCTCCATAATCCTCCGCGTTGCACCTTTTCGCTTCCATTGAAAGTGGCTGATCCAACAAACTTAGTTCTGCAAATGATTCAAATGATCCATCAATATTCTCCTCCATGCGCATGTTTTCATTGATGTCATTCACAGGACTGGAACTGGAAGATGAGAAATTATCAGAAAACAGAATTGGTAACATGGGGAGCGTCCCCTTGGAGGAGTACTCTTCTGAATTCATTATTTTTGGAGCAGTGGGAAGTGAAACATCAATGGCAGATGATTTCCTTTGCTTGAATTCTTCTTCGGATGTCTGTATTCCTTGCAGTTTAGGTGATTGCACTGTAGTATTAGTAATATTGTTGTTGAAGCGGTTCCTCACGTGGGTGTTCCAGAAATTTTTGATATCATTATCGGTTCTTCCAGGCAACTTTGCTGCAATTGTAGACCATCTGAAATGGATGAAAAAAAAGGAGAAAATATTATTGATATTATGCAGCCGATTTTAGTCATTATTTTTTTCAATTGATGGCAAAATACTGCTAGTTTGCATACTTTGCTCTATATACAATTCGACTACCACTGTAAAGTGAGTGTTAATTGGTTAGACTGTAAAGTGAGAGTTTTGCAATAGCTATATTGAACATCACCATGTTCTTACCAATCTGCAACATGGTTGGCGCCTATAAAGAGGCCTAATTATTGTCTCATCTGTTCAAAGATGAAGGGCTCTTAACCTTAATTAATAGTACCTCTTGGTGAGAAAGGTTGAAACTAGTCTTTATGAGATACTAGCAGGCTCAGTCTCTTGAATCCTAACCAATTAATGTAAGATTATAGATGTCATAAGAAGTTAATAATGGATCCCTTAAATAGAGTTGTATTACTTGCTTCAAGTATTAGGTGGTTTTACAAGAAGAGAAAAAAGTAATCGAATGCTTCGAAAATCATAGAAATTTCTTCATAAAAGGGGATTTTATAACATTTATGTAAAATACCTAGGAATTGTATGTCTTCGTATACCAAGTAGAGCTATTAGAGGAGAGTGCGTGTGTGTGTTTTTATTGCAGGACATATGTTCAAGAAATGAGCTGATTGTAACTCAATGAACTTCTGGAATAGGTGAGCTCTCCTAAAAACAAATGGAAACATACATGCGTTAGCTAGCTAATAATATCTATACTTGAGAATAAATATACCTATTTCCTAACATTTCTTGCAGCTTGATTATAGTTAGCACCTCTTCCTTGCTGAAGCTTCCACGCTTAATATCTGGCCTTAGATAGTTCATCCAACGAAGCCTGCAACTCTTCCCTGACCTTAACAAACCTACAAATGGAGACAAAGAAGAAGAAGCAATATATTATATCACAGTTTTATTTTCACTGCGTTTTGCCAGTATATGTAACATTTAGAATACAAGTACTAATCATTAGCAGTTACCAGCAGCTCTCGGCATCTCATTCCAATTCCAAATGCTATGTCTCTTAATATAAGCTCTCAACTTTTGATCTTCATCAGGATCCCATGTCCCTCTTTTCAAAAACAAATTCTGATACTTCTGCGAAATACTCCTCATCGTCTCCGGCCGTGAGAATCTATCTCTAGACTTCACGTCCTCTACCTTAAAACACCACACAGCAGCCCGAGTCATTTCTGTACAGTACCCTAAAAAAAAAGTTCTAATGGAAAAACGAGTTTCGAAGCTCAAAAGTTTCCATACCACATATATATAGACACACACACACCCCAACGCTCAGGATCGTTCCTGGAAATTTCCCTTATACAATGTTATTGGCCATGATTCTTGATTGTAACCGTATAAATAAATTAAACCGTTTGATTACCAGATTGACAAACTCAAAAGTAAGAATACAGCAGAAAAAAGAAAAAAAGAAAAATGAAGTCAAGGGAGAATATATACTTTCATTGCAATCCATAGAAGCTGAAATGTGTGAGAAAGGGAGTCATGGGCTCAAGTCATTTTCTATATTAAATTTTCATAATCTAACTAGTGTAAAATAAGAGTATTAAATGTTAGAAATGGGAAAATATAAGATTTTATAATAGAATACTTGCATTCGTAGATTGAAAAGTCGTGTCAAGAAATTGCAATCCCTAGGTAGAACTCAATGCTGTTATCTAAATGTGTGTTTTTGTTATACCAAAGATAAGGAAATATAGACACTACCGATCGAATCCTTGACATTCATTGTACTGTGGATTGAATAAAATTTAAAAGAGTTCATGACGTGTTTTCATCATTAATTGAAAACTTGATGTGTATTAGATTATAATTTTTTAAAATATCAAGTTGGTGACATATTAAATGATATTTTTTTTATGTTAAGACGACAACATATTAGATTAATCTAAAAAAACCTTAACTGACCTATAAAATTAAGACCAAAATTATGAGATTATAATAACTTTTTAGAAAGCAAATTAAAACAAATAATAAAATTCAATTTCAAATCAATTTAATATATGAGGATGAAATTGAAAAAATAAATATTCAATTTACAAAAACAGATCAAAAATTAAAGACTGACTTGAGTCAACCCTAGTAAACCTGCTAGACCCATTACACGAGTCATGAGAACGGGATAAACTAATAGAAAGCAAACTAAAAAAAGACTACAAAGCTTAATTCTCAAACCAATACAATGTTAAAGGGAAAATTGATCAATAATAGATCTAAAAAATGACAAAAAAATAAATGATTCGGGTTAACCTAGTAAACTTGTCAAACTCGTAACCCGAATCATGAGAACATGATAAGACCATTGAAAGTAAATTGAAAAGGACTGTGAAGCCCAATTCCCAAAACAACACATTGTTGAAGGAAAAAATTGAAAAAAAAATCAATATAAAAAAATAATGAAAAAAATATTTGAGTCAACTTGGGTTATCCTATAAAACCCGTCCTAAGACCTGATACTAGGATAACCCCATAAAAAAACAAATAAAAAACTTTCAAAACCCAATTAACAACTAATCAAATGTTTAAAGATGAGATTGACAAAAAAAATAAATTAAAAAGGACCTCAAAAACAAATAGCCTAAGTCAACCCAAGTCATGAAATCAAAATTATCCCATACAGAGCAAATTGAAAAAAATTATAAAGTTTGATCCCCAATCAGTACAATATCGAATGATAAAATTTAAAAAATAATTTAATAAAAAAGAACTCGCAATCAAAAAAATAAGGATTAAATGACATAAGACAATTTTAACAAAGCATGGAACGAAACCCGTGGTGAAGTGAGAAATTAAAAAGAAAAAGAAAAAAAGATTGGGATGGTGGCGACATGCCACTATATATCCTCTAACACGCACCACCTCACCTTGTAACCCTTTTTAAGATGGTGGAACACCATCTTCTGAGGTCTAAAGATGCCGCACACGCCTCTAAGGCGCTATGACTCTCTTCACATCTTTCAATGCCTATTAAATTTAGTTCTTGATGCTGGCCAAAAATACATTTGTTCAATCTTTAAATCCGGTCCTCAAAGCTTTTTTTTTTTTAAATTAATAAAATTTCATACAATTTTTCCAAATCGAGCATCAAGTGAACCACATATTGTTTTTCAAAATTGCGAGACCCCCTTACCTAGAAAACTCAAACAAATTATAAAGTTCAATTCTAAATAAATACAATATTAAAGAATCAATTCAAAAAACAAAATATGAAAAATTCAAAGGACAAAAAAAAAGAAGGAATAATCAGTATCTATATCTTGTTATGCTATCATAGCTATTATTGTATCTTTTTATTGTTTTGCTGATTTCATCCACTAGATGTCCAACTTTATATAATTCTTTGATATTCATTAAAAAAAAAAAAAGACCAAAAATATCGTGGAACACTTGGAAGATGTTTTCTCTCTTGATGAAAAATGATTTTCTCAAATCTCCTAGTTTTTTTCTTAGTGTTTTGATGCAAATATATTAATAAATTAACAAGTAAAATTATAAATTGCATGCTATATTCTTGAAGGGGTAGAGTTACAAAATTCTCAAATGTATATATGTCGAAAACATTTCTTCTACATCAAGAACACAATGAAAGAGGGAGGAGAGGAGAGGATAGCCGGATAGGAGAGGAGGGTTGATTTTTTTAGACCATCACCATACTGTTTTTCTGTAAATAATTAATTATTATACTTGACGACAAAGAAAAGGCAATTCTTCATGCGACAATCGAAGGCGATTATTCAACGCATTTAATTAAGGACATAGCCGCCCTTAATTATGACATCCTCATGCAAAATAACCTTATCGAGAAAAACAAAAACCATGTAATGAATATCAATCGAACAAAACCTTTGTCTAAATGGTTCATACACCGAACCCCAAAAACATCAACTATAAAAATAAAAAAACATAAGAAATAATTTTTACAAAAACTTATGTGAAACCTCGAGTCGAATCCATCAATCTATATTTAAGTTCCAAGGAATGTTGATAAAAAAAATTTAAAGATTGTTGGCGGTTGAAGCAAGAATACCAAAACAAGAACACTTCCACAATAACATCTTCCCTGCCACGCGTTCAAATCATGCTAGCACACTACCCAATTTTGAAGGCCACATTTCAGTACCATCCAAAGAAGAAAAAAGAAGAAAGGAACATCTTTATTGTAGTCCAAAGGAACATACTTGTTAAGGTGATAAAGGCAGATTTCTGGAGATGCCATGGCTGGCTCTACAAGTGATATCAAATTTTGTTTCATTTAAGAAAAAGAAAGATGGAAAGAATTTGTTTTAATTCAAATCTGGATCAAGGTGGAAGTCTACTTGGCAATTCAATCTGGTGTGGTATTAAATCTGTATCTTTTAGCTGTTATTTTGTTTTTTTAGTTTTTTGGTTTTGTTGATCATTTTATTTGATAGATCTGCTAAACTCAAGTTGTAAGTAGACTTTTCTATGTCTTCCCCACCATATCTTGGCATATTCTAATGCAATATAATACTTCTTAAAAAAAAAAAAAAAAACTATTCAACCAAAAAAAATGGACTGAGTAAGGTGGGTACTACACTAGTCAATTTTATAAGTACGGCAATTTATTTGCCTTGTAGTTACTATATAAAATAATATCTTCTACTTTTACTATTATCATACAGTGAGTAAGGTGGCTGCTCATTTTCTTATCAAAATTCTTTTTAGCCACTCATAAACTAAAAAATATTTTATCTTTTTGGGCATTGATGCTGGTTGGTGACGGCTTGATGACGGCTTGATGACTTCATCTATTCAACAATTAAAGCAATATTTCTTTACTGTCGGCTGTAAATTGATAAAACGATCCGAGCAATGTGCTTTGAGAAAGTGATTTATACAGAAGCAGGCTGGTTTGTCGAACGTGATCGTTCAAGTGGTACAATTGGTGCAGAACTTTATGTAGATGCAGCCGTGGTTAAAGGTCTTGCTGGTGACAAACTTGGACTGGTAGTCTGCGCTAGCTGTTTATAAAAAAAGAAGTGGTAACGTGACTTTTTATAGCCATACTTTATCCTAATGCCTACGGATTCTTGCCTGGTAAAAAAAAAATCATACTCTAGAGAAGGGTAAGACAGTTTACTAGCACCAAATTTTTCCTTTTCCACTTTCTCACGGCTAACAACGTGTGAAGGAAAGAAAAGAAGTCAATCTAGACTTTAATTGAAAGAAATTAAAGTTTAAGGATAGAATTATAATTTTAAAAATTAATTTGATCAAATAATGAGCTTAACTGCATAAATATTTAAGTTTGATGGACAATTGGAGATATTGAAGAAATCTAAAACTGAGAACCAAACTGAAAAGGAAGTGTGAATGTAGAGGTTTAAATTGATCAAATCAATGGCCAAATTAAAGAAATTAAAAGTTTGTTGGTTAATTGAGAGTCGAAATGCACAAATTCATAACTAAAGATAAAAATAAAAATAGCAGACAACTTTAAAGCTGGCAATCGAGTTTGACAATGGTGAAATTGCATGAAATTAAAAGTCTAGAGGGATATATATATATATATATATATATATATATATATATAATAACTTATTGAATTGATTTGAATAAATCTTGTCTAACCTGCAAAATCCTAATCTAGGTTAAGAGATTATGATAACTCGGTAGAAAACAAATCAAAATAAAATATAAAATTCAATTTCAAATTAATCAATCAAATGTTGAAGGATGGAGATAATTGAAACAAAGTTTATGATTAATTTAGGAGGCTTGCGTAATGCAATAGCCATTTCTTATATTTATATGAGTAGGGCAGAATACAATAGTTATTATGTAGTGCACTACGCAATATAACTCTATATAAGAAAAAAACAATCTTTCCTAAACTACAACACATTCCATGACTGCTGAGGATGCAACAATGCAGTAGCAAAAACTGCATCAAAAACCCGCAGTAGCAAAAAGTCGGTCAAGGGAGAAAAGATAGGGAAGAATCTATTCTGCAGAGGAGAAGGAAGCCTTGAATCTATCCTAGATGTTTCAAGCTCTAATACCAAGTTGAAATAAGGTTTATGATTAATTTAGGAGGCTTGCGTAATGTAGTCGTTATCTCTTATATTTATATGAGTAGGGGTAAAATATAATAGTTATTGTGTAGTGCACTGCGTAGTATAACTTTATATAAGGAAACTACAATCTTTTCTAAATTACAACACATTCCATAATAGAGATGAAAAAATATTCAATTTTAAAAAAATACTAAAAAGACTGACTCGAGTCAACCCAGTTAAACCTACCAGACTCATGATTCAGGTTATGAGAATGAGATACGCTCAAAGAGTACAAACTGCAAAGGACTATGAAACCCAATTCTAAGACCAACACAATGTTGAATGGAGATATTGGGAAAAAATTAATTATTTTAAAAAAACTCAAGTCAATTCAGATTAAGATGCAAAACTCATGAACCAAGTCCTGATACTGGGATAACACTATATAAATAAAATAAAAAAAATTACAAAATTCAATTACCACTAACTCGTAACTTAGGTTATGAAACTGAGATTACTCCGTACAATGCAAATTGAAAAACATTACGAAGCTCAATCCATAATTAACTAGTACAGTGGTAAATGATGAATTTTTTTAAAAACAATTCATTAAAAAAATTAAATAGCAATTAAAAAAATAAGAACAAAAATTGATATAAGACAAATTTAACAAAGCATGCATTAAACTTGAGGTGAAGAGAAAGAAAAAAAGAAGAAGATTGGAATGCTGATGACACACTATTGCCTATAATTTTATCAAACCAAGTATCAATCGAGCCACATACTATTTTTTTCAACACCACAAGACCTTTTAATTTAGACAGCCAAAACAAATCACCAAGTCTAATAAAAAATAGACACTACATCTAATAAACAATTCAAAAAATTAAAAATTAAGGGACTAAAAAATCCAAAGGACAAAAAAAAAAAGACTGAAAACATAGTGTAACACTATTAAGTACAATTCAAGTGTTTTCTCTCTAGCTGAATAGTAGTTTTATCACATCTCTTAGTTTTTTTTAATGTTTTGATGCAAATATATAAACAAATATACAGGTAAATTTATAAATTGCATACTATTTTCTTGAACGGGTAGAGTTACAAAGTTCTCAAATGTAAATATGAATTAGGGAGGAGAGGAGGGTTGCCTTTTTTTAGACCATACTGTTTTTTTTTTTTAAAATATAATTAGTATTCTTGACAACAAAGAAATGGAAATTCTTCAACGCATATAAGGATACAGCCGCAATTAGTTATACCATCCTTGTCTAGAACCATACTTGGCCATCAAACAAACAATTAATAGTATTTGTAAATAATTAGTATACTTTCCCATCACACAAACACAGAATAAGCTGGGTTATATAATTAATTATATGCTACATGCATGCACTTCTAGATTGATTCACTAACTCTTATAGATTATCGTATATAATAATAAACTATATATTTGGTGATCCACAAGGACATCACATTCGGTGCGTTACATTGGACAATTATTTCTTTTTTCCCCCATTCGCAAAATATAAACCCAACTGAGCTTTCAAGAATTTTATTGTTCAATTACATTTCTTTTAGGAAAAGGCCCTTTTATCTAGCTAGAATCGGTGTGTACAACAATTTTAATTTGTACAAAGAACGTCTACCTCTTTTCAAAACTTATTCTTTGGTTTCATTCCATGAATTCACTTCTAAGATGGAAGATATGTTGATGGATAATGCCAAAGTGTCTGAACGGGACTACTTCATTCCATGAAATAATTAATAGCGTTCTAGAGCTAAAGACTAGTGAGAAAGAAAGACTTGATAATGATCAAAGGCATTATTTTGAGTTAAAATTATCTTTGGACGTATTTGTGCTTGTCATGGCACATAAGAAACATATAAAAGGCATCAATCAAAGAAAAACAAACGATGAAAATGATAGATAGAACCCAAATTTTGAACGTTTTGGTACTTAGAATGTTTTTATTTGTCTTGCTTTGGTTTTTTAATTTTCATCTAATCGAAACAATTTTTTTATTTGTTTTCCGGATTGTTATTTTCTTAATGGTCACGGAATCTAAATGATATTAATTTCTTCATTACTAAATAACAAAAAAAGTACCCAAATTTTGACTTACATTTGTCTTGGGATGGTGAATGAATGTACACTACGGTGATGAAAAATTCAAGGATTGCATGTTCAACTTCATTTCGTTTTAATAGATAGTACATAATTTATTTTAATGATTTTTAAACGAAGATGCATAGCATCTTCAGACTGTCTGCAAGGTCAAGATTAGCCCTCTATGATTGTGTTTTAATAAATAAAATTAGTCAATTTACTCATGTACGAAGAAAAAAATCATCTAAACCTAAAAATTTAAATTACCAGGTAAACTTGTAAAATTAGTTTTATAAAACTCTTTAACACATTTATCAAGTAAAAGCTTTTTAAACTTGAAACTTACATATATTCACACTACTTTATACTTAATTTTTATTAATTAGAAAAGAGATTGATAATGAGATTTATTCTTGTAACCATTTGGTAAAGAAAGCTTTAATATCGTTTTAAAAAAATATCTTAACCTAATAGTTTAAGCTATTAAATGAGTTCTCAATAATATTTTTATATTACTCTTTAACGCACCATTACAATGCTTTTAAAATAAGTTTTCATAAAATTCAATAATCTAAATCAAGGAGGAAAAGAAAACATATTTCTCTAAACAAAACTCTCATTCCTTATTCATGCATTTCTTTTTATTTTGATAACAACATTTTTTTTTATTAGAAGTAAAGCTTTTTAAATAAAAATTATCTTAATCCAAACATCCTTAAAAGGTTTACATGACTATATGAAAAAATAAAAAATAATTTGAGAAAACTTTATATATTTTGACAGTAAAAATAGTAGAATAGTTTATTAAATTATCTATTAAATTCATATATAATTATCTGTAAAATAATTTTATTTTAAAATTATGATAATAGGATGATTTTTAAATATTATTTTAATAATTTATTTAAAATCATTTAATAGTAATAAATATTTTTTAAAGATAATTTTAAAATTAATTTCGGTTTTAAATGGACAAAACCTTACTTGACATCGAATTTGACTACGAAAAAAATCAATTTTGATATCAACAAGTTTCATTTGATGAAGAAAGTTTCACTTAAATGTTCTTTATCTTTTTCATTGCATGAGATGGTAGATCTAAGCCTATAATTTGTTTTTTTTTTAGGTTCATTTTGAATTTTCTAGCTAGATTATTAGTTATTTAAGCTTATAGATGAGTTTATCAAGATGTTTTTTTTAAGTGTTTTGAATCCAAAATAGATAGAAAATTGATTTTTTTCAAAAGAAAAAAATTTCATGGCTTGATTTACCGGTGACACTCCCATCGCTAAAAACTGAGCCAACAAATGACGCGTTACCTCTGTTATTTAAAAAAAAAAAGACTAATAACACAATATTTTTTTAAAAAAATATTTTTGAAATTAATATATTAAAATGATCCAAAAATATAAAAAAATAATTTTAAATAAAATAAAAAATTAAATTTTTATATATAAAAAAAACATTTAGAACGCAATTTTAAATTGTCCATAAATAGCTTGTCATCATGAACTAAGCGCGTAGGAGTCCCTCGAATACGTTCCATTTAACATATTCTGTGCTACCATGACTTCAACT
The DNA here is from genome assembly GCA_019202695.1 of Populus x sibirica. Taxonomy (NCBI): domain Eukaryota; kingdom Viridiplantae; phylum Streptophyta; class Magnoliopsida; order Malpighiales; family Salicaceae; genus Populus; species Populus x sibirica. Next base: position 735,036 of record JAGMVL010001940.1, on the reverse strand, counting down.
TCAACGTGTTTCGAGTGACGTTTTTTTTTGCTTACACCATCATTTTATTCTTCCTTTAAAAATTAATGCTAGTAGTTGCCATGATACTTCAGACATTTGGAAAGCATCAATCAAAGAAAAACAAATGATGAAAACGATAGATAGTACCCAGATTTTGAACTTACATTTGTACTGGGATGTTGATTGACTATGTACACGGTGAAGAAAGGTAGTTTAGTGAAAACATATGTTTTTCCAAGGAAGGTTTAGGGGGAAAAAAAACTTTTTTCTAGAAATCATTTTAATGATTTCTAGACGGATAAGAACGTCGTTAGATACAGAGACTTTAGACTGTCTGCGAGGTCAAGATTAGCCTTCTATCGTTATGTTTTAGTAAATAAAATAAATGATTACAAAACCTTGTTCAATTGGGTGATTATCAAGATCATTAATTAACTACTATATTTTTCTAATAATTTAGGATTAATTTTCCTGTTTCGACGACTACGAAACCGACAGTGTAGAAGAGACAAAACAGAAGCCAAGTATCACACGGTTGATTCGTGCATAAGTTTAAGTTCATTGATAAGTACAAAATAAATAATTAAATTCCCTTGTCAACTTTCACGATGACATGGACGCGAGGAATACAAAAATATAGAAATGGATTAAAGCATTTGGTTTAAATAAAATTAAAAAAAAAAACAATTCGTAAATCAAATCTATTGATCCAATAATCATCCCCATCTTATGTTGTTGACTCAGTAGCAACACCTTGGTTGATGTGAACATTTTTGTCTCAGTGATTAGTGTTGAAAGAAGAGAAAGTTTAATCTAACAGAAGAAGAAGAAGAAGAAGAAGAAGAAGAAGAAGAAGATAATTAAGACCAACTTCGGGTGGGCTGGAGTAAATATGTGTTGGGGGTCCAGTACTGTATTCAGCCTTTCGTCTTTTGTCCTAAAATATGGATTCAACCGAGGAAATTTTTTTTTGTCGAGTACAGCCTTCAGAAATTTGAGGTGTTAATTTGTTGTCAAAAACTAAGTCACATGCAAAGCATTTCGAACCTCTTTATTCTTAAATTCTTAATAATAAGATAAATATAAGATCAAATTAATCTAATCTAAATTAATAAGAATCCTAAAAACTAGTTAAACAAGAGCATAAATCCTTCAGATCTCAACATTTGTGTGAGTAATTGCATTTCATAATCTAGAGTGCCCTCAGGCCTCAGCATCAGACTAGCATGGCAGGAGCAAGGGTATGATGCTTGCAGCATTAGTTAAACGTGGTTGCCTTGGTTATGGATTTCTTCGACGACTATCCCATACTGTCTCCTTCTATATAGCCAGCTGCTTCCTTAGTTCAACTTGTAAGATCATTTTAAAATGTCAAGCATATAAACACCGAAACCGCAGAGAATTAATAGGATAAATTAATATCTCATATCATATCATGATTAATTAAGTGTTGAAGTAATTGTTCAAAAATAAAGAATCTTCTAATCCATGTCAGAACTCCAAGGTTACTCTGTGTAGATGAAAAACACGGACTTTGTTATTAACTTTTTTTTGGCTAGACTAAGATTCTTTTATATATAACCTAATTTGGCACATCCGTTCTATTAAACAATAGATAGATGTTTGGTGTGACCAGTAAAGACTGCATTGTCGACCTCTTGTATGAAAGGAGTTTTGAAGCAATGAGGTCGGGTGGTTGGAAGACATGAAGAGACGCTGACGAGGCCCCTCCTCAAATATCACAGATTCCAATCTAATCATTAAACTCAGAGACGCTTTGGCTCTTTTGCCCACCACTGTCCCTTTTCTAATCATCTTCTCCAGCCTTTAATGCTGCTTTCAGTTTCAGTGTAAAATAATAAACATTCATTCATCTTTTTATCTAACATTCATTCATCTAAACTGTTAGCTATTATACCTATTTATTTAATAAAAATTAAACATAAAATAGTATGATTATATATAAATTTCAAGTTCAAGAAGCTTTCAATTAAGAAGTATATTAAAAAATAATATAAATCATATATTAAATCTTACCTGACAGTTTAAACTTTTCAGTTGAAATAATTTTTTGACATGTTAATCAGGGAGATGTGTCTGGCCCACTATTAAAGTCCAGTAGACTCTTAGCCTTAATTATCACTTAATTTAAAATCTATATAATAATATAGGAGTCACCTTAAGAATTTTTTTCTAACATTCTCCCACTTGACTCATATGACACCACTTGAAAAGTGACAATATCTTTATAAAGTTCAAAATATCTAGTAAGTGGAAACACTCATACTTAAGTCAATAATACAACATATGAATCATAGTGGTCATACTTTATAATCAAGTACTTCATTCCATGGATTACAATACATTGCATCCTTAAAATAAGTACTTAATGAGCAAATAAACTTTATGAATGAACTTTCGATAAGTCATTCATGTCCAACTTTATATATCCCAATAGATATCAAAAATAATATTTTATGTGCACGAAACATCACTTAAGTCTCTAAGAATAACATAAAAATTGTCCAAACAATCAACTAAAAGAAAATGAAGTCAAATATCAAATGGGTTAACTAGACCTATATGATCCACATGCTTTCTATATTGTTTTGTTGGCAATGCTTTAGTGATGGGATCCGCAATCATTAGCTCGGTGCTAATATGCTCAATGAGCACTTCATGTTCCTTCATTTTCTCTCTCACAACGAGATATTTTTTGTTGATACACTTGTTTCGACTTCCACTCTTGGTACTCTTAAAGAAGAAAACTGCAGCCAAATTATCACAATATATCTTTATTAGTCTTGATATAAAATCGACAACTTTAAAACAATAAATAAAATTTATTAACCCAATTGCCTATGTTGTTGCTTAATAGCATCCAATGAATTTTACTTTCATAATAGATGAAGCAACAATATTTTGCTTAGTAGTTCTTCAAGATACAACTCCTCCAAGAATAAGAAAAATGTATCTTGAAGTAGACTTTCTTGTGTCTATGCAACCAGCAAAATCTTAGTCTGTATAACCAATCACCTAATGACTTTTTTAGCAGCTATCCAATGGTCCATTCCTAGATTGCTTTGGAACCTTCCCAACATTCCTACGGTAAATGTCATGTCAAGTCTTATATAGACTTGTGCATACATCAAACTGCCAGCTGCAGATGCATATGGAATTTTACTCATGTGCTTCTTTTTCAATGTATTTTGTAGGCATTGATTCTGATTGAATTTATTCCTTTTGATAATAAGCGCTACTAAAGGTGCATTATTTAACATCCTGGATCTTTCCAAAAAAATTTCAATACAAGCTTTTTGAGATAATTTTAATATCCATTGAGACATGTCTATGAATCTTTATGCCAATGATATAAGAGGTTTCACCTAAATCCTTTATATTAAAGTTTTGAGAAAGAAATTGCTTTGTCTTATGTAGCAAACCCAAGTCATTACAAATAAATAATTTTAATTATTTATTTGTAATGAATTTTAATTAAAAAATAAAAAAAATAAAGGGCATTGCTCATGTTATTACATCTTTACTACATGTTTGTTTACTTAAAACCATAGTTATTAAACCTGGACCGGCCCGAGTTTGTCAAAAGATCCATGCACCAGTTTGATGACAGTCGAGAATAATTAGGAGGAAGAGAGAACGCCGGCTACAAAAAAGAGAGGAAAAAAAGAGTTCTGACGACAAAAGACTCTGATATTAAGTTGAGAATAATTAGGAGGCTTAATCTAGTAGTTAACCAACACTTTCTATATATATGTGTAGGGCAATATACAATAATAATGTTGGAGGTTACCACATAAGAGTATGACTACAATAATTTATATATACAATATTTTCTATATATTTTCTATATAGGTACATTCTATAATAATAACAAAAACATCATCAAAAGAATCAATCCTCAATTTTATTTTATTTTTTACTTTTTGATGAATTTTATGATTTCCGAGAAAAACAAATGACTCGCATGTTCCGGAATATGACATAAAGAAATAACAGCTCAAAAAGACCATAACTTTTTATCCAATTGTTGGATCGCACTTAAATTTATGAAACCGCTACTCCGATTGTTGGATCGTTAGATTTTGAAAATCTCGCCTTAAGGGCCCGATTTTGGCAGCTTTATGGTTTTCCTTGTTATTTTCAGATTTCATGCTTATTTCCTTTGTAATTTTGGATTTTTTTTTTTCTAGTTAAGATAGGGTTTCTCGTCTATTTAAAGCTTTGTAAACCTCCTAAAAAGAGGGATTGGAGTTGAGGATTGTTATTCTAGAGAAAATAAAACCTGTGAATTTGGGGTTCATATCTACAGCCCCTTTCGCTTATTAAAATTCTTGTGTTTTTTTTGTTGTTTTTAGTTCCGTCTACATCACAAAGACTCTAATGAAGCTGAGTTGTTAGCTATAGTGAAAGCCTTGAATTATCTTCTTAAGAGATGATCTGCTTGGAAAGAAATTTGTAGTAGAATCTGACTCTACTAACATTGTCAACTGGATGCTTAAGAAAAGTAATAGGCCATGGTATTACTGCTATCTCTTCATCCTTGCTACTTGTTTCTCCTCATTTTTAGGTTTTGTATCTTTCACTCATACTTTGCGTGGAGCTAATCATATGGCAGATTATCTAGCAAAAGCAAAACTAGGTGTCCGTAGGAATTGTGAATCTGTGGCATGGGTGTGATGTTTTCTGAAATTATCTTGTTGTTTGGTACTCAAATTCTTTCATGGATCCTTCTCTCTATATCTATTGTTTCGTTATGAGAAGTCTCAGTGTTTATGCTCCTTGGTTTCGGGTTTCCAATTCTTGGTTGGCTGGTTTTGCTGAACATTTTTACTTCGAAGATCTGTGGAATTGGAAGTTTTGGTTTTATATGCTAGCTCTAACAGTTTCAATCAGATATAGAAAAATATTATCAACTCAGCTATGTTTTGAATGAGCCAACGCTTTTTTCTAGAGGTATGAGCTCTGCACATGTATGAAAATGGCTTCTGTGAAGAAAAGATTTCAGATTATTTGGTTTTAATTGGTTGATGATTCTGAGATGATGGTGTTGAGAGGTCTTTCGGGAGCAGTACTAGCATATTGGCTTCAAATAGAGCAATCCAGATGAATAAATTTCAGTCTTAGGATTGTATTAATGTGGATCAGATGTAACAGGTTTGAGTAAATGATGCAAAGTAATCTCCTCACAAATGTTTGTGGAAGGGATAATTTGTTGGAACTATATTAGAGTTCTTTCTTTTTATTGCAAAGAAAAAGCATTGTGAGGTTGGGATTCAGTGTTGGAACACAATGGAAGGAGAACAAATGAAACGTACCAATGCAATGGCACCAAGGACATTGCCACGAACACCCTAAACACTCGCTATACTTAGTCTCCATGCAATTGTGTTTGCATCAAACAATTCATCCAAAACTCTTGGCCAGCATCAAAATTATGGGAAGCATTTGGATAGTCCAACAATTCTTGGACCCACATTTGATCTGTGTATGCTTCTCCATAATCCTCCACCTTGCCCATTTGCGCTTCCATGGAAGATGGCTGATCCAACAAACTTAGTTCTCCAATTGATTCGAGTGATCCAACATTGTCCTCCACGCGCTTGTTTTCATTGATGTCATTCACATGACTGGAACTTGATGATGAGAAATTACCAGTAGACCGAATTGGTGACATGTGGAACGTCCCCTTGGAGGAGTACTGATCTTCTGAATTCAATATTCTTGGAGCAGTGGGAAATGAAACATCGATGATGTTCGATGATTTCCTTTGCTTGGATTCTTCTTCGGATGTCTGTGCTCCTTCAAGTTTAGGTGCTTGCACTGCAGTATTACTAATATTGTTGTTGAAGCTCTTCCTCAAGTTGGTGTTCCAGAAATTTTTAATGTCATTATCGGTTCTTCCGGGCAACTTTTCTGCAATTGCAGACCATCTGAAATACATGAAAAAATGAAATATTATTATCTTATGCAGCCGATCCAAGTCATTATTCTTTTCAATTGATGTAAAATACTACTAGTTTGCATACTTAGCTCTATATACCAATCGACTACTACTTAGAGTTGTATTACTTTCTTCAAATTTTACAAGAAGAGAAAAAAGGGATTGAATGCTTCGAAAATCATAGAAAATTCATGATAAAAAAGGGATTTTATAATATGAAATACCTATGAATTGTGTGTCTTAATATACTAAATAGAACTATTAGAGGAGACTGTGCATGTACATTTTTTTATTGCAGGACATAAGTTCAAGAAATGAGCTGAGAGTAACTCGATGAACATGTGGAATAGGTGAGCCCTCATAAAAAGAAATGGAAACTCACATGCGTTAGCTAGCTAATATTATCTATATTTGAGAATAAATTTACCTATTTCCTAACATTTCATGCAGCTTGATTATGGTCTGCACTTCTTCCTTGCTGAAGTTTCCACGCTTAATATCCGGCCTTAGATAGTTCATCCAACGAAACCTGCAACTCTTCCCTGACCTTAACAAACCTACAAATGGAGGCAAAAAAGAAGTAATAAATTATATCATAGTTTTATTTTCACTGCGTTTTGCCTGTAAATGTAACATTTTGAATTCAAGCACTAATCATTAGCAGTATTTTTTTTATTAATTACCAGCAGCTTTCGGCATCTCATTCCAATTCCGAGTGCCATATCTCATAATATAAGCTCTCAATATTTGATCTTCATCAGGATCCCATGCCCCTCTTTTCAAGCACAAATTCTGATACTTCTGTGAAATACTCGTCATCTCCGGACGTGAGACTCCATTTCTAGACTCCACGTCCTTTACCTTAAAACACCCTACAGCAGTATGAGTCATTGCCGTACAATACCCTAGAAAATGTTCTAATCGAAAAACGAGTCCCAAAGTTTCCATACCCCATTTATATACACACAGGATCGCTCCTGGCGCTTTCCGTAATACAATGCACGGAGTTTCTTTAGAAAAAAAATATTTTTTAAATTATTTTTATTTTTTTAATTTAAATATTTTTTTCTATTTAGTATTATAAAGCTTTTCTAGTTTTCTTATTTGAAAAAAATAATTTTTATATTTTTATTTTTCTATTCAATATTAATAGAATTTTCAAGTTTTTTCTATATAAAGTTTTGTAATAGTATTTTAGCAAGTGAGACAATGATGAATAAAAATTAAATATTTTAGTGTGTCCATATAGTTATGGTATTTTTTCTATTTGAGGCGTTTGACTTTATCCTTTTTTTCAGTTGTATTAGTTGATATCAGAGCCCATTAATTTCTAATAGGTAAATATGGTGTGTTGTTAATGGAAATATTAATTGTGGGATCCATTATGAGGCGGCTAACGCAAATATATTAGAGATACATGATAAGATAAAAGGTTTTAAAAATTCATAATGGAATAACTCACACAAAAATATTAGAGATTCATGAGAAAGCTCACACACATAAAAATTATTGGTTTTTTAACTAAGTATATACTCAAAGAATGTTATGATGGATTTTTTATTGCGGAGGACAGTTTCTAATTGAGATGGTTCTCTCTAAGAATAATTTGAACTTGTTGATAAGTTTTTTTCAATATAAAAGAGAATGGTGTATGATCTTTTAGGGAAAATAAATATTTTTTAAATATTTTTTAATTTTTTAATTTTATTTTTTCTATTTTTTCTATTCATAATTATTAGTCTTTTTTAGTTTTTCTATTTGAAGAAAATAAATTTCTATTTATATTTTATATTAATAGGGTTTTTTAAGTTTTTTCTATATATATAGAGTTATAATAGAATTTTGATAAGTGAGATGGGGATAAATAAAAATTAAATACTTCGAATAAATTGAAAAGTCTTCGCAAGAAATTTCAGTGCAGCCTACCTAGAAATTCAAGCTGTCGTCTAAATATAAAATCTTATGTTTTGATCAAATATATATATATCGCTAATGTAAATAAATATGACAAGAACATTTTCTCTGTTCAAGAACACGATGAGTGAGGGAGGAGAAGAGGGGTGCATTTTTAGACAGTACTGTTTTTTGGTAAATAATTAGTATACTTGACGCCAAATTAAGAAAAGGTAAATAATTGAATTCCCTAGCCAGCTTTCATAAAACAAAAATATAAAAATATAAATACTAATTAAATCATTGAATTTAAATAAAAATAACAAAATAATTGTTAGTAAATAAAGCTATTAATCCAATAATCATCCACATCTTATGATATCGATGATAGTAAATTTGTTTTAAACCATATTTAATTAATATATTTAAAGTGAAGTTAAAAATGAGTTACATTCATTTTTAAAGTTAAAGTTTTATAAAAAAAATATTCTTTAACTAAAATTTTTTATTATGAAATATTGACATAACTAAAATAAATTATAAATAAATAAAAATTAATATAAAAAAACCATTAATACGTTCTTGTAAAAAACCCTTTTATCTCATATAGAAAAATTACAAGATTATCTTGTAGTTTAAAACTACAGTAAAAAATTAAAGAATTATAAATGAGCCTAAAAAAAATATTTTTGATCTTAAGCCACACTCACTTGACTCGGGCTTAAGTTTATATTTATTTTTTGCTGACTTATTTTGAATTTGAATTTAGATTTATTATAAAAAAAAAATTATCCATTAAAAACTATTCTTTATCAGCCCATTTATATATTCAGCCTAAAAATAAGGAGTCTAAATAGTTTTCTAAGGAAAAATGTTAGGTTTTCGAGGCAAAGAAGTGTTAAGTTTTTATTCTTTTTATGGTGGGAATATCAGCAGCACCAATTCCACAGCAGCACCAACATGGAATTTTGAATTTAGAAATAGAATTTGGAACCTAAATGCTTTGCTTTAAAGGTTTCTGTACCTTGATCATGTTTGTGCGAGGCGCTGCATTTCATCATCTAAAATGCCCTCAGGCCTCGGAATCATGCTAGCATGGCAGAAGCAAGTATTTGATGCTGGCAAAGTTAGTTGAACAATTTGTGAGCTACCCAGCACAAAACTGCTTTTGCAGTGAGGATCCAACAGGCTAATTTGTAAGCTATTATCGAGAGAGCTTTTAGGGAAGACAACCCAAGATTGCTAATACACTTGATTTTTACAAACTTACATAAATCAAACTCGGCCAGTGTGAAATAAATAGTGTTGCTTCAAATTCGTAGAACAAATGTGACTACAATATTTACAACTTCCACCACTAAACAAAGCACGCAAAGAACACGGGTCTAACCAATAACCTAACAATGTTCATCTCCGTCGTCTGCATGGACTGCAAACATCTTCTTCATCAGATACTCACAAACAGGTTATCTTCCCTGATTTGAAAAGGCAGCAGTCTGAGTATAGGCAGCAAATGCTCCACGCTGCCCTCTGATTCTTCTTGTAAACAAGATTGGGTGATATTGCCTGCATATCACCCTTTTCTTCAGGAAATAAATCATGTGGAAGCTCATAACACGTTGATTCAGAGATCAAGGTCTCAAGCCCAAACATCTCAAATCGAAGGTTGGTCACTGACATTGGTATTTTTTTGCATGCTGCAAACATCAGGGGAGCTGGTTGTGACAGCGTTAGGTGGGTGCAGCTCCAGGAACACTTTGTTTCCTTCACTATAACTACCCACACATATAGTGTCACCCCGGCCATGCCAGGTACCATCTTGGACATTGTTCATCTCCAATGTCCTGGATTCCTGCTCCATTATAGATGAAATGCTTAAAATTAGGTATCAGAAACGTCAAGTGTATGGCTATAATTAACAACAATCAAAAATTTATACATAGGCTGGTAGTAAACGAACATTATCCAGTAAACGAACCTGGGATAATGTGCAGCATGGGCAGATCAGATGGTAGATGCAATCATCCAAGGAACTATCACTACCCTGAAATGAACACTCGTAAAAGAAAAAAATTAGTCTGTGATTTAGCTTCAACTTATAATCTCAAAGACGAACATTTCAGAAACAAAAGTAAAGGATCAGGAAGCCTCGAATAACTACTAACTAATACCTCACTGAAAGAATGAAAGAGGAAATATTTCCATAATCTACATGTGTATTGTGGTAAATCAAACTAAAAAATAGATCTGCTTGAGAGAAGCTTGGTTCCTCATATGTGTTTAATTTGGTAAAAACACAAACAAGAGCCAGTAACCTTTGAACACTTATATTTGTAGGTCTTCCATCAAATTCCCATTACATTTGACAATTCACAGCACAGTGCATGGAATGGTCAAAGTTTGATTGAAAAGGGGGGATAGCTAGCTAATCTGAATATCAAATACAAATGTGAATATAGCTGCAGTCATAATTTAAAAGATAAACAAGAAAGCAAAACTCTAAGAATATAGCCATCTCATGTTGCAACTATATCAAATAATCAGCAAAAGTTAAAACATAGTGAGACATAAATGCTCACCCTGATATTAAATTTCTTTCTCATCTGTGTGCGGAAGAAACCCAAATATATTCCTAATGAGAAGGTAAATACAACTGACAAGTACAGAAAGCAGCGTCGCTTCGTCACAATAAAGGCAATGAAGTTGAGCAGGGCGCCAAGACCAAGAATGTAATATGCAATTCCCTGCAAAATGACATTTATGAATTTTCAGAAATTTTAATTAACATAAGGATCCCATGTCAGATTTGTAAGAGCCAAAGTCTTACTCTAGTTTCCTAAATTCTTAAAATTTAAAGAACTGCAAGAATATGTTACCTGAAGAAAACAAGAACCAAAACCAGCTCGTCTCATGTTCTTTCCAAATCTATAGCATGGACAGCTGCAACATCACATACACAGCAAGTTGAAAGTCAAATCAAAATTCAAACACATCATATCAATAAAACAAAATGGAAGAATCCTTTTTCTCCTGAACAACTCTATGTTCGATGACCCAAAGACAGCATAATTGACTAGAATAAGTAAATCAACATAGAACATAATTCACCATAACACAAAAAAAAAAATTCCCTTTAGAGCATTGCCTCAAGTCTTAACACCCAGAAAATTAAAATCAATATCCACAAAAACAGTTTCTCTAAAGAAAACTATACGAGTAGACATCTAAAGCTACAACCATAATTTTCACCTCATATTACACAAATTTATTATAAGTAGCAACATGTAGAAACCAAGACTTTACTGAGTTTTTTTTAATACAAATTTAAAGCGGCAAGCATAAAATTTTCATATCCAACTGAACTCCCAAAACCCATTAACATTAAAATCCTCCACACAAACGTAAAATAACTAAAATCATATTTCATTAAATTTAAAGCATAGCAATAATAGCAAGAACACAACAAAACCAAACAAAAAAAAAAGAAAAGTTCCATCATTTCTTTCTGGGTTTAACTTCTCCTTCTAAATTCTAATCATGGAACCCTTAGAAAGCAGAGAGAGAGAGAGAGAGGAATACCAAAGAGATTCAATGGCAATGCGGCGGTCATCAAAGCAATCAAGAACTTCACCTTCCCACATCCTGAAACCACCACCACCACCTCCATTATTGTAACGATTCAAATCATCGTCTTCTTCTTCATTGCTTTCAAGTTTGGCCCAATATTTGCCTTGTGTTTGCATAGCCACGGTAGAACACAACATATCAAAATCCAAAACACTCATCCCTTCCATTAACAGCTTCTCCTCTTCCTCTGCCTCCTCCTTCCCTCCATTCACCACCACTTGCTTTTCCAAATCCCCCATTTCTAAAAACAGAGAAAACTTGACAAATCTTTTACCAGTTAACAAACAAACACACCAAAGTTTCCCTTTCTCTCTGTCTTCTCTTTTGTTCTTATCCTTTGTGCATTAAAAAGGCATCCCTCCTTTTATAAATGCAAATGCAATGTATTTTCTATTTTGTTTCTTAGAGGGAAACTCTATTTCAGTCCCTATAAAGTAAACAATGTTCTACTTTAACCTCTATAGTTTAAAATATCTTTATATTAGCTCTCTACTTCTTAAAATTTTAAAATTCATCCCTGGTTGTTAACTACCTAAGGTTACCCATATGTTCTCCATCTTTTCCTCTCTCTATTTTCATGCATATGTATTTTGTGTTTTGTAATGTGATGTAAAGTGATTTCTCGTTTAAAAATGTATTAAAATAATTTTTATTTTTTATTTTTTTATATATTAGAACATCAAAATCATTAGAAAATACTAAAAAAATATTAATTTAATTTTTTAATGTTAAACGCACCAAAATAAAGGTTGAAATACAATGTCAAATAGTTTAACCATAAGTTTTTCAATTATGGGAGGCAAGATGGTTTTGGCTATTGAAAATTAAACATTGTAACAAAAATCACCTTTTTATAATGAAATAATTAAATTAATAAAGACTTTATTAACAAAATAAATTAAATTAATAGATAAAGATTGAAAAAGAGAGAAATTTTGTTATTTTTTTTTATTATTTTTAAAGATAGCCCGCTTTCTTCCCTTTAGTTTTTTTATTATCATGAAAATGCTAATTTTATTACCATGAACTATATATATATTCTTGATGTCATTATATATTAGTTCATCATAGGATCATTTGTTTCTTGATATTATTTGAAATTTTAAATTATACTTATAATTTCAATAATAAATTTATTATCATAATGTTTGATAGCAGATATCATATGAGATTTCAAATAAATATTAAAGGTGATGACAACATTATACATGCATAGTTCATAGCCAAATTACTTTTTCTTATATATTTCATGGTTAGAATTGATTAAACTTTTTAGAAACTAGTAAATATATATAAAAACTAAACTATAAGGACTAAAGTGAAACATTCTTTAATATGATTTTGTGTTGCTTCCTATTTATGAAGGCCGTTGCTTTTCGGGGTTCTTTTTTTTTTTTTAAGAGACGATTCTCTTTCTTCTAGCTGGGCGGGGAATTAATGGAAAGTGGGACCCGATTGCATTATTGGACGGTGAAACTGTTGCCACGTAATAATTTAATCTCAACAACTTCTTCTCTCCTATCCAATCTAACGGTCTACACAGTCAGAAATATCTGAAACCATCAAAATATGAAAAGGGATTTTATGATTATATTTTATCAGATTATTTTCCGAAAATAAAGCTTTGAGTGATTATGTTTAGATTAAAGAAATCCTTCATGCCAATAATAGTTAACCTAATTATCAACAACCCAATTAGCAATTTTATTGGTTAAATATAGAATGGTGTTAGGCAAACTGGGGAGAGAGTTTTTCATGTGAGAAATTTAGAAGAGTGATTACTATCTCTTAATTGCAATTAGTAATTCTAGAATCTTGATGTTTAATTTTTCTCCCTTATTTAATTCGATTTATTCTTAAATGAATAGATTTTTTTTAAATATATTTTTAAAAAAATATAAAATTAATGTTTTTAGTATTTTTATATTATTTTGATGTGTTAATATTAAAAATAAAAATAAATTAGAAAAAATTATATTAATATATTTTAGTAAAAAATATTTAAAAAAAAAACAAGCTGAGTTATCCCAATGCATGAAAAATGAAAACCAGTTTGCAAATGAATCAACCATTAAAATAAAATTATGATTTTCGTTCTTTCAAGTTGTCACCTTTTCGTCCTTTGAACATGAGAGAGAATATCCAACTTTGAGGCCTTTTGACATTACTCTGATTCACTAAAATTGGTGGCTGAATGTGTTTTTCTTTAATTGGAAGAAAAATTAGGTATCAGGTTGAGTGGAGGGCAAAAGGCAGCGCGCCGTCAGGTGTCCACCGGCCACCAGGCCACGCCCATTGTGTTACACGTCTATGCCTAATCAGATGCCATCCATAACAATTAACAAACAAATCTTCTGCTGATAAGATAACGAAGGCAGGCATCGTCAGCACTCTCTGTCTACCTCACCCGTGGGGAAATTCTTTCCATCAATGGCTGGCAGCCCAAGCTGGTGCGGGTCATGGTGGTGGGACCTTTAGGAACTCATGCCTGCTTAGGGTTTTGTTTTTTGGCTAAGAGAAGCTTTTGGTTCCCAATAAAGGTCGCCTTTTTGGGCAACTCTCAAGTCTCCCCTCTCAATTTCTCAACAAACCCATGTGCAAAGAGCCATTTCGTACCAAAGTTGACAAAATCAGAAAATAATTATAATACTGTTGCCAGGCATGAACCGTGTATGTCTGTATGATGTATGGTGTTGCCTGATTTCACAAAAGGCTGCAAACAGCGCCAGGCTAGAATTATATTTATTAAACTTCGACTGATGTAACGAGTTAATCTGCAACCTGCTTGATTTAAAGAGTAATTCACAGTGTGGTTATAGTTGATTTTTAAATAATTTTTTGTACTAAAATACATGTTAGTGATGTTTTTTTATTTTTAAAAAATTATTTTTGATATCAGCACATCAAAACGATCTAAAACATGCAAAATATATTAAATTTTAACAAAAAAAATTTAATTTTTTAAAAACGCGGTTTGTACCGCGTTCCCAAACATTTTCTTAGTAATTAGACCGTTCTGAATAAGATAAAAGACTGGACAAAATAAAAACTAGATAAATCTACTTGACTTGTCAAAACCTAATAGAATTTTTTTTTAAATATGTTTTTTTTTAATTAGAGAAAAAAAAATTTAATTAGTTATTAACCCTTTTCAAAGTTCACTATGTAAATACTAGAAAAATATTTTATTTTTTTAATGTAAAATTTGAAACCCTTTAATATATATATATACTCCATGTTCACAAGAAAAAAAATCATATTTTTTTTAATGTGAGATAAAAAAAAACCTTTTTAGTTTAAATATTTCAACTTAAAAGGATAACATAATATCTTTTCAATTATGAAATAAAAAATCTTTTGAAATAATCTTATAAACTTCATTATTTATAACATGTATAGCCTATATTCACATGGATATAACTCGGGATCTAGCTTCTTAATCGAGTCAATTTCCTGATCGGGTTTAATAACTATAGCTAGAACCAGTCGAAAATGATAGCATCAAGGAAAGAATAGTCAATGCCCTCCATGGCCTTGTCAAAACCATGCAGCCTTGCATATTTCAGCGATAATAAACTACAATCCCAATCGAAGTCATTTTCAGTCTAGTTATTGGTTTATGGCATTCACCAAAAAATAAATTGTATCACCAGTGGTTATCTTATTGTAAACAAACTCATAACAACACATCACTCTGCAAACCGAGTGGATGACCATCTAAAGCAAAAGGACCTCGGTTTGCCGTTTATGATGATGCAAAAGAAACTACAACAAGATTACCATATTGTACAATTGCTTGGAGTTTAAGTTTTCGTGGCTGGTCTCACAAGTCCCAATCCTGAACCACTACCCAAATGCTTGAAGTCTGTTGCCACAAGGTGATCATCGTGGCCAGCAAACCCTGTTCCACCTTTTTCCAAGTTCACCAAATTGCGCTCTTTACAACCCTTACCGCAAGCCAGACAAACCTTATCAACAGCCATAAATTTGTCAGCGCACTTCTTGCAGAAGACATGACCACAAGAACTTAATGCCACCAGTGAGAGTGTATTGGTGAGAGTAACCTTGCAGCTAGGACAAATGAAGGTCTTATCAAGAGAACTGGATGATTTCTTTTCACTGGTGTCTTCTGTGAAGTAGACTGGGAACAGGCTCTTCAGCTTGAGCTTTTCCATGCCTTCTGGGCAGACAGTGCTTGTGGAAGGGGCATCCACTTTAACCGGAGCGACTGGCGTGGCTGAGGGCAGCCAAAATGCTTTCATTGTCCGGAGAGCTTCCTCTTCATATGAAGTGACCTTCACACTGTTTGCCCCATGGAAACCGTTCTTGTCTTGGCTGTGGTTTCTATCGCTGTACTGTGGAACTGCACCATGATTTTGCTGATCAAATGCATCAAGCTCTCTGGCCTTCTGTGACATCAATTTCTCTGCTTCCTCCTCCTTTTCCTGTTTCTTCTGCAATTCATGGGAAGCTAGCTTCCTTGCAGATAACAGAAAAACACACTTCTCATTACAAAATTGGTACAGTGAAGAATAAAAGATGATAACACACTACATCAAAACATGTAAAAATAACACAGGAAACTGTCTTTCCTTCAGGTAAAAAGGCTGAGCTAGCATGGGCTCTCTTATCTTTAATTAAAGCTCCAATCTGCCTACTTTCAGTCCACAACAATAAAAAGAAAGGGGAACGAATTGCACTAAAAGCCAGTTCCAATTGAGGTCTAAAATAAAATTGTCACATGACCATTTTTCCATCTAAATCTTTCCCATAAAGTACAACGACCAATATCTTCACATCTTAAATTGTTAACTAATAATCAGGAAAGAAGGAGCAAAGTATTATACATGCACATAAGTGAACTTCTAAAGTAGATTATGGCAGTCCAGACTACAATTTTATGGAGACCTCTGCCAAAAAATCCAGTAGTAAATAGCTTAGCTTTGAAGACCACTTGTGATGATGAAAATATAATCACCATGAAAATTGTTGAACTTGGCTGGTGGCCTAAGATGACAGATTTTTCTGTTAAAATGACCAGCCTTCTTTCACCATGAATTCCAACCACTCAATTGCCTACGATCCTAATTTCCCAATTCTAAGAAATTGTGCCATAATCAGATCAATTAGAAGACCATATCCATGCTTACAACATATAAAGCAATATGGTCATAAATCTACAACAGCACACATTCAGAAGAGACAAATGAAAAAAGGAGGGGAAAAACTTAAATCATGAGTTCCCTTCTCATCATTATGCAGTTCAACGAAAACATTCACCACACACCATTTAAGTTCAAACATAACCAAACAGTTACTAACCAAATAAATCAGAGAACTGAAAAACTTCTATTCATTACAAAAACATTCTATTCACTTATCATTATATTCATTACAAAAATTCAAAGAGCCTGCACGTATCAACACACAAAAGCACGTCCTGCCACAACAAACCTCCATCTCACATTTTAACCTTCCAGACAAAATTAAACAATGATCTCTCACTTCTCATTTCAATTTCAGTTCCCAACTTCACACTAAACTCAAAATTCTTCTTAATTGAGCTCAAATTTCACTACAAATCGCCATCAAAACAAAACCTCACAAAGATAAGCATTTAACATTGCCAAAACCAAACTCCATCATCTATACAAAACAAAACCCAGAATTCAAAAAACAAGTTCCGCTATTACCAACATGAAAATCAAAACAAAAAACAAAAAAATCATAAAACAAAACCAAATCACAAACGAAAAAGCAAATGAATTCGTAAAAAAATAAAAGGAACCCAAGTAGCTATTACCTTTGAATGTCTTTCTTTTGGGCTAAGAGGCATTCTAAGATGCACTCTTTACAAAAGACATGACCTTTTTGACAAGACATTGGATCTATAAATGGTTTCAAGCAGAGACAGCAAGCATCAAATGGCTTGATCGAATCCTTTCCAAGCCTCTCCTTTTGTGTCCCATACCCTAACTTTCTCTTCTCATCGTACGTGAAGAAAGCTAAATCGTTGTTGTTTTTTGAGTGTCTTTGCGGCATTCTTTACAGAAACCCTAATAATATTTTGAATTTGAGAGAAGCAAAGCTAGGAATTGTGATAATTTGGGGATTTTTTTTCCTTGTGGGGGGGGGGGGGGGGGGGGGTGTTCTAATGCTGACTTGACGCTGGAGTGCGAGGCGACATGTCGTCTATAACATGAACTATAAAATGGTAGGAGTTGCTTTCAGTCCCTCAAGTATGAATATTTAGTCAGTTAACTCTTCTACTTATTGGTATTGCTGAAACTAAACCCTTTTCATTCGAATTTTTTTTTAATGGACGAATTTCTAATAATTAAGAGTTTTTTTTAACATAACTTATGAAAAATAGATTATGATAAATAACTTATAATAAAAATAAGTTAAGTTAGAAATATATTTAATGGTTTATGACTCAAATCAAACTTTGAAATCCATAAATTAAAAATTAAATTGAATTACATTAATGATTTTATAGTTTGAAAATGATAATATTTTATATCCTAATTTGTTTTAAATATTATTTGAATTAATATTCTTTACAAATGTTAACTTTCATGGAAGAATAATGTCTAAATCATTATAAATTCATCATTATAATGTACAATAACTTTTTTAAACTTTTTGAAAGCCCAATACGTCTCTAATGTCGACCCTTTGAAAACAATTTAATACATGCATATATACATATCCATACATACATTCGCAAATACATTAATGACAATTAAACTATAATAACCATAACACTTAAATTAAATCCTGAAGAAACAATTGCAACCATAACACCTAAATTAATCATGAAGCATTGAAGTCTAGCGTGTGATTTCAATATTTGTGAAACTTTATAACAATAATAAACCTAAGATAACTTTAAATGTAATTAAATTTATAAAACACAAGCTCAAAGCATTAGCTAAGAGCCCGTTTGTTATTGCGATAATGGTTGTTTTTTAAAATAATATTTTTAAAAAAATACACTGAAATAATTTTTTTATTTTTTAAAATTTATTTTTAATATCAGTATATCAAAATAATAAAAAAAAAATCGTTAAATTTTTTCAAAATTATTTTTGATAGTGTAACATTTTTTTTAGATATATTTATTTTAATAAGAAGTTTTAATTTTCTTAGAATTGTGGTAGTGGTTGTTTTTAAAGTAATTATTTTTTTGAAAATGCATTGAAATATTTTTTTAATTTATTTTTAATATCAACACATCAAAATAATAAAAAAAAACCCAAAATTTAAAGAAAAAAATAAAATAATCTTTAAATTTTTTCAAAATTATTTTTGACAAAGTAACATATTTTTTGAGATATATTTTTTTACTAAGAAGTTCTAATTTTTTTTAGAATTTGTTTGCGTTTATTAGTTCTTTGGTTTTGTTTCATTAAATTGTTTTTTTTTTTTAACAACTCTTAAATGGAGCATTATTAGTATTCAGGGGCAGAACTAAGATTTAAAGATAAAGAAAGCAAAGAATAAGTTACTAAGAAATATAAGCGACAAATATCTATAAAAAACAGTAGTTGAATATGTAAATTTATCTAAACACTAATAGACCAAAATTTTAAATTTAAATGATGAATTGAAGCTGAAGCAAGCATTATATCCAATTAAACATACAATGAGATTTTTCAAAGGTCTATTTTTAATAATTAGATGGAATGAAGAGCTGTGGGCACTCCTAGAAAACTAATTATTTTCTTTTATTTCTTTTGCTTTTTTTAAAAAAAAAATATAATTAAAAGGAATTGAGAATCATGCAAGGAAGTTTTTTTTTTAGTTCTTTTTCAAATTATTCTTCAACTTGGTGTTTCCTTTTAGAGGCAAAGTAACTAACCCACTGACACTTTCGAGAATCTTAAAAGTTTAAGGTATAACTCATTTAATTCTTTATTTTATTTTAACCATTTAAATTCTAATTAAAATGGGATTTTTTAAAAAATAAAACAAAATGTGCTTGGACACCAATAGGAAAAAATATATACATTTTATTCACTCAATAATTTGATGTTGACTTCTAATTATTTTTTTAATTTATATCACATTACCATGTAATTGAAAACTATGTTATTATCAAAGGAAAATAAAATTTAATGTTAACCTAAGATGTGTTTATAAGTAGTTCAAAATATTTTCCAAGGATGATCTAACTTGCATCAAAGGATTCTTAATTTGTAGGGGTGAGATGTGATTTAGTTGATTGTTATATAGAACAAACTTCACAAATCACCTTAAGCTTCACAATATATATATATATATATATATATATATATATATATATATATCCCATGCACTCACCAAGAATAATGAAATTCAAGGTTTAATGATGAATTTTGCCACCCTTCAAATTTGAAAAGATTTATGGCGTCAATCATTCAATTCTTCTACTAATTTGTTGCTAACCTTATTGATTTTAAAATTTAAGGCATTATTTATTTAATCTTTATTTTATTATTTTCATCATTTAATTTTTATTTTAAAGGGATTTTCAGGACTATTTCAGTCAAGTAACCCTAAAATAGTTTATATCTTATCTATATTTTAAGGTTTTTAAAATTTAAAAAGGACTGAATAGTTACACATTCACATTCAAGTAATTGACATGTGATCATAGGAAGAGATAACATTTGAGTTAGTAGTTTTCTCTAATGTTAATATAAATGATATGCAATCTTTATAAAATTAATTTAAAGCCATAGAATATCCCATTGAAAGTTTATTTAATAAAATACCCAATTAATCTTTGTAAAATTAATTCATTTGGTTTGCTTGTAAAAGGATATTCTTGTTTATTTCTTCAAGTTAGCATATCCAAATATATTTAAAAGAAAATCTTATTACCTAAAAATACATTTTAAAGGAAAAGTATATATCACTTAGAAAAATTAATGATTTGGTTCTTCAAAATAATGAATAGTTGAACCCTTAAGACAATAATCTCTTTTTTTTTTTTAATGATGACAAATCATTAATCTTTTTAAACATAAAAAATACATATTTGATCATGACCCCCTCTATCTTTATAGAGTGGAATACAGATGCATGAAGCATAAAGCTCCCCCAATTAAAATACAGGTTATTTGGCCATCAAAAACGTGTTTTTAAAGGTCTTCTTTTTATTTGCCAAGAAAAAAAAAGTCATTTTTTTTGTTGTCAATCTTTTTTATACAATAGGTCTATTTTTTATTTTCGTTCCACTCACCACCTCAATTTTTCTTTTTTAAAAAGAAGATATTGTTGCTTGATATAAAATAAACCTCAAGCATCTAGTTGGTATAATATTAAATGAAATATATTTTTTTGAAATAAAAAATATATTCTAATTAAAATATATTTTGAAAAGGACAAGTCAAGAAAATATCGAATTGATTAGAACTAAATAGAATTGATTTGGATTGACCAATCACCAATTCTCATAGTTGCACATTCAAGTGATTGACATGTCATCCTAGAAAGAGATAACATTTGAGTTACTAATTTTCTCTGATGTTAATATAAATGATATGCAATCTTTATAATATTAATTTAAAGCCATTTACACTCAAATTAATCTCGAAGCATTATTGTTGAAAAGTGTGATTTTAATGGTTGTGCAATTTTAAAACATAATAATAAAAATTGGGATCACTTGCATGTAATTAAACCTATAAAACACAAATTCAAGGTGATTAATTGATTAATTTACCCTTCGATCAACATTCTGCTTGAGATGATTTTGGTGATGTGGTTTGCTGCTTCCC
Source organism: Populus x sibirica (assembly GCA_019202695.1). NCBI lineage: Eukaryota > Viridiplantae > Streptophyta > Magnoliopsida > Malpighiales > Salicaceae > Populus > Populus x sibirica. Next base: position 713,787 of record JAGMVL010001940.1, on the reverse strand, counting down.
ACATTATTTATCCAGCGTTCAATTCGAATGAAAAACCTCAAGATTTTGTTTTCATAAATTCATCAATTAATATGAATGAATAGACTTTTAAGGAATGATTTAATCTATTTATTCAACTGAACATTTTTTAGAATTTGTTTGAGTTTATTGCTAATTTGGCTTTGTTTCATTGAGTTGATTTTTCCACCAACAACTACCATTATTAATATTCAAGGGCAAAACTAAGATTTAAAGCTAAAGAAAACGAAGAACAAACTACTATAAAATTTCAAGGAATATTTTGATGATTGGAGTTGTGGGTCAATGATGATGATGGAGTTGGAACTAACATTATATTTAAATTTTTTAATGATTGGAGTTGTGGGTCAATGCAAATTTAAAATTTTAAGTTTATATTCCAATACATTTAGTGTACCTATAAATATAATGTTTAAACCAAATAATTTTTTTAATTAGAATAATAGACTTTAAATATAAAGCATGAAAGTCATATATCGAGTTAATTTGAAGCAAAATTCTCAATTTCTTTTAAAGAAAGCAAATAATAAAAAAAAGGGAGAAAATATCTCTAATTCTTTATGAGTAACTATCATTCCACATTTGATCTAAAAAATCTCAAGGTCTTCTTGAACTTGGTGTTTATTTTGGAGGCAATATATGGGATATAACAAACAAACTCACTAAAGCGTTCAAGAATGGTTTTTTTTTTTTACTTTTTTTTTTTTATACCACCTTCAAGAATCTTAAGATTTAAGGTATTAACAATTTAATTCAAATTTAATGATTTAAGGCATCAATCATTTAATTCTTCTACTAATTTTTGCTCACCTTAAAAATATTTAAAGATTTGAGGCATTATTTATTTAATCTTTATTTTATTATTTTGATTATTTAGTTTCTAATTTAAGGGGTTTTCATAATTATTTTAAGAGTATTTTTTATGCTTGGAGTTATAGAAAACAAAACAAATAAAAATGAATTTTATTTTTTTGAATAATTTGATGGAAGTTCTTTTGATGTTTCAAAACAATTAAATTTATATCTTATTACAATCAAAATGAAAGAAAAAAGAAAAAGGACTTATGAAATCTTGATTTGAAAACCCAAATTAACCTTAAATTTATATCTTATTACTTTCTTTTTTATTTTTATACTACCTTCAAGAATCTTAAGATTTAAGGTATTAACCATTTAATTCTTTATTTTGATGATTTTAATTCAAATTAAACGGGGATTCTATATATTTTTCCAAAAAAAAATCGTTAGAGAAAATGTATATAACCGATAAGCGGATCACTCATCTAAACAAAGACAAGCAAAACAAAGATCGAGAACACCGCTTTCAATAAAGCTGCAAGGAAGGAAGCATGAAGAATTGAGATGCGCAATTAGCAAAGAAGTAAAAAAAAACCATACATCTCAAGGAAAATGCAACATCCAACTCATAACCCTTGTAGTTGGGCTATATTTTAAGTATCCAAGTTCACCTTTCTATTCCTTTGTCTGCTCAGCTAGAAAAGATCTTCATCTTTCAAGCTAGTGATCAGTCTTCAATGGCACCTCAACATACTTGAAAAATATAGCCCAAACTACAGACTAGTTTCAAACATGTGGCTTGGTTGAAGAATGAAGGCCCTGACCCGGCCAATTAAATATACAACCCATTAACCATCTAGGTGGTAGCCCAGTGGTAAGAGCTTGGGACTAAGGGGTTTGCTCCCTCTTAGGTCTCGTGTTCGAACCCCGTGGTTGCTCATATGATGGCCACTGGAGGCTTACATGGTCGTTAACTTCAGGGACCCGTGGGATTAGTCGAGGTGTGCGCAAGCCGGCCCTTGACACCCACGATAATCTAAAAAAAAAAATATACAACCCATTTGTTACACTCTCTATAGCTAACAGTAGCAGCAGTGTTCAAGTTCCACAATTAGTTTCCATAACTCCGTCGCAAACTCGCATGGGAAATCTAAGAAAACATTTTGGTTCAAAGATAAACGGTGGAGTTGCAGAAACTAAAAGCTAAACGAAGATCCTGCTACTGCATTTTTTACAAAGAACAAATTTCAAACAGATTCTGATTACATGGAAATCAAGTCAACCAAGACCAACTATATGAAACCAAAGAGGGTTATGAGCTGGACAATCATATAAAAAATAGCTCATTCAATGCAATTGATGATAAGCTCCAAGCAAACAGAAAAGCTTAAACATATACCTTTTCCCTTAAGAACATGGAAGTTTTCTATTGAATCATAACTAAAATATTCCCTTAAGAACTATGGTTATGGCCCCCATAAAAAAAAAAAAGGAAGGAAGAAAGAAAGAAAAGGTAATTAGGTGAGTGAAAATGTCATAACCTAATGATTGCAAGAATATTGAAGCTAACAACAGCCTACAACACTGAAAGTATAAGAGTTAAGAAAATGCTATCTTTTTGTACTTAGAAAGGACTTAGATTTCTATTTGGGATGGAAGGGCACACAAGTAAAATATAAGCATCAACTAACTACTTCAAACATTATGAAATAATTCATACTGAAGTTAGCATTTCAAACTAATTTTGTCAGTTTCAACATTGAAAAGATTTGATGGAACAAGAGAGCATACCTTGGTCATTAGCATCAACTAGCTTCTTTATAGGTATAAGTTTTGCCACCCATATTCAGAGCCTACAACAACATTTGCACTTTGTGTAATAACACAATCCACCTATATGTCTCCAATGCCTTGGTTAAATTAGAATCTTTACAGAAACTTTATCAGCAGTATTAGCGTGATTAGGTGAAGATACTACGATGAGATAAATTCCAAGATGAAAGCAAAATGTAGGGAATAATACACCAAGAAGCAATTACCTTCTGCCCATGAACCTTTTCCAAGGTTCTGGATTTTGTCTCCTTGCCAAAGACCTATCAATATACCTGTAGACGAAAGGTGAATAAGTTTTGAACTACCAACTGACACTATGGATGAAGACCAAGAGATTCTTATAGGAAAGGTTTCCTCTTACACACCAATGAAGAACTTACAGATTGTTGGAGTGGAAAGGTTCATCATGAAATCTACATATTCATGACTCAGACCGTTGGATTTCTACAAGTATAACTACAAATTCCGTGGGATGACATCCATAACCCCTTATATACAATAAAAACTTTACTTATGTTAGGCAGCAAGATGACATGGCAATATGACATTTGCGCTTCTAATTGAAACAAAAGCATCGCAACAAAGAAAACCTATCAATTGCTATTTCATCAACCACTTTCATCACAGATGACATCCACAGCCAAAAGAGATGCCACCGTCAACAGGGGAAACCACGGTTTCATTTATATCATTTTACCTATTTTTCAATGCAAGAATGGAACCAATCATTTCATTTTACTGATGACAGGCTAAGCAGACATCAGAGCATGTCAGAAATTTTATATCAACAAAGAAGAAACTGACACTCAGATAGCGAGTCCTAAACTAAAAGATGTAGCCAAGAGCCTCAAAGCTGGATAGTATTCGACCTCAAAATGATCTTAGTATCAAGCAGAAACTAGCATCCTTGCACAAACAAGATTAGTGAAAAGATAATGATTTAACTTACAGAAAGTTCATCATCCTCATCTGTGTCAACAATGAAAATGCTGACATCCCCCAGCACTGTGTAAACTTGGCAAGAAAAATATAAGAAAAGTAATTCAAGTATAATTCACTAAAAGGGAAAAAAATCCTGAGTCATTATCCAAAAAAATTAGAAACTGCTGTTACATAACAATAAAAGACATCACAATTCTATGCTATTACAGAAAGTAGAAGAACAAGGAAGAGTCCATGCCAACACTGCAACTTAACTTTTTGGGATCTACTTTTCTCCTTAAAGTAATACAACCGTACAAGGGAAGGTTTCTGATACAACTGAAACGCTCTCTGAATAGTGATAAAAGACTTTTTTTTGGCATGTAACATCATCAATTTGGCATTTTAATTAGTTCTGCTTTTCTTGGTGAAACTTTTGAACTGTCTATTAGCACCTTTAACCAAGAGACCGGAAAAATTATGGCGAAGCTGACTCATCCGTGATATACTTTATGGTTGAATACTATAAGAAATATGATATACCCAACAAGCAACCTAGAAGTGGATTGTTGAAGAATTAACATATACTGATCAATGAGTCATAATTTGCAAGAGCAACCGTTGCCTATACGGCTATACTATCCTGAAGAACTGCCTCTTTATATTATCATAGTTACACAATTTGCTTTAAAGCAGGCACGACTAGACTAAAATTTATGAACTGGATAGCAAAAAGCTGTGTTTTCCACGTAGCAAACTAAGAGTAGATACTATAAGATGAGCAAATCCAGTGAACATCTATGCCGCACCACCATTTTAAGTGTATAGTGAACATCTATTATTCATTACACCAAAAATCACCTCAAATAAATGTGAAACAAACCATGAAAATGATAAGGAAGAAAGAAAACATGTTTCATTGAGTTTCATTTTTTTTAAGATCATTTTCTATTGAAAAATACATAAAGCAAGTATTCATTTTCAACTTAAAATAAATCAAATTAGGAAAGGTTAATTTTTTTAGCATTTTAATTTCCAACTCCCAATTGACATAATTAGCAAGCAAACAATTTTGTTGATACCAAATAGGTAACAAAATCTGGCAGTAGAAGGCTCAAACATACGATACTTAGAGAATTCATTTGTTATGGACAGAGGTTAACAACACAAACATAAACAGAAATTCAAATTTTAGAAAAAAACAACTACTTTTTTGAAAGAAAATGAGAAACCAATTAAAAAAATTTAAACCCCATTAAATAGAAAGTGAAATTAAAATCTAACCAATTAAAGGGTTTCTTGTTCTTATAATCCTAATTCTTTAAAAGTAAGAATTAAATGAAAGAATATAAGCACCTTGAAATCTAAAAGATCCAAAAAACACCACCTTTGAAAATTCTCCACTCCCTTTATAAATTCAAGAAATCAAACAGGAAATGAGACAAAGTTTACATGCAAATCACTATAATATGATCAAAACAAATCATAAAATCACAAGATATTAAGGACACTCTTCCTTTGAGAACAAACTGTATAGTTACAGCGAGAGAGGGAGAGATGGGTACTTACAGAGAATTTGAGTGTCCTGAACACTCTCCCTTTGAGCGAATTTGAAATTCGTTATGATCACATGAAAAATCAAACTTCGTACAGAGAATTTGAATGGCTAAAACAAAATTGTTGTTTCTTGAGAGAGAGAGAGAGGAAAAGATAGTTTTTCTTTTGAATGAAAAAATATTGAGATTTTGAGAAAGAGAGAGAGGCTGGATTTATTTAGTGGAAGAGAAATTCAGAGAATTCAAAAAATATTCGACCGTTGCATGAACTGAACGAACGACACTGCATTTAGTCTAGGTTTTCTAAATGACGACGTCTTATGGGGATTTAAACCGTATTTAGTTTATGAAACTAATTAAACACTTTTATTTAAAGCCAATTATAGATAAAATTGATTTGGTTTTGTTAAAGTTGGGTGAGAGCTTCTCTCATCCCATCACACACTAAATATTTTTTTATTTTTTATTTTTTATTTTTATTCATATCTATATTTAGAGATTGTATTTCCTGGTTTTATTTAAATATTTTATTTTATAATATTACAATTCATGGATGAAGATTTATTATTTTTATGCTTTAGTGTTTTATGTTGGGATTTTGTGCATCATAATAATTCTATCTCTTTAAAAAATTATTTAGTTTGGGTATTAGTGAGCATTTAGAGGATGAAAAAAGTTATTTGTTTGACCCATTTGAATGGATTGAATAAAAAAAACATGTGATTTTATAGATGTATTTTAAATAACAAATACATGTATATGTTAAACTTACGCATTTCAACCTAAGTTGATTTAATAGCATTTTAAATTTTAAATTTTTTTAAAATATAATTGGATGATAAAAACAAATATTGTCCGAAAACTTAAAATTGACTTGTCAACCTTTCAAACTTTGAAAGATTTAAAGCATGAATCATTTAATTCTTCAACTAATTTGTTGATCACCTTAAAAATATTTAAAGATTTGAGTCATTATTTATTTATTTATTTGGTTTTTAATTTAAGGGCATTTCATAATTATTTTAAGATTATATTTTATGCTTGGAGTTATAGAAAACAAAACAAATAATGATAAATTTTATTTTAAGAGTATTTATTTAATTTTTTCAAAGCACGGCTTGTAACTAATTAACTAAAAAAACTAAAGGGTTTGACTAAATCATAATAGCTACATCCATAAAATACTATTAATTGGAATAATATTTGGTGTAATTGTTTTAGTTTTTTTTAATTTTACAATTTAATAATTATTTTTTTTTTAATTTTATTCTTTAATATTAGATTGTTGTGAAAATTACGTTTTGTATTTTTTTTTTGTTATTGATTAGAATATTCTCATACCGGCGGCAGCCACCACAAATTTCAACAATGTCCCATTAGTGCTCTATACCGCCGTCACAACCGGGGAGGCTAACTTAAAATACACACAAACTACGGAAAGAAAGAAATAATTTTACTACAAGCAATTGATGATGGACCACATCTAAAAAAAAAAAAAAAGATCATTCAATGCAATTGATAATAAGCTCCATGCAAACAGAAAAGCTTAATCATATGCTTAAATTGGGAAGAAAAATGAAATGAGTACATAACAGGCTGCAACTTTATGATATTTCACACACAACATTCACAAAATCCCTGTGAGGGACAACATTTCATTGACTTGTATTGATTGATTGTAATCCTACTAAAGTAGAAAAGCTTGTATTCTAATCCTGCTCAGTCCTATTGAACACCAACGTTATTGGGCTCCTACTCTTCATTACGTTATCTAAATAGCATTTGTGGAAAGACTAACACCCCAAATCCTATCGAAAGCTAAAATCACACAGAGGAAACGAAAAACAAGCCAGTCCTATCCTTGGTGAAGATGAATTCTGATCTTATTCTAGAAAATTGGATGTGCTACCTAAAAACTTGGCCAAGTTTTCTACTGAGACACAAACTAAAATTTTCCCTTGAGAACTATGGTTAGGGCCCTATAAAGAAAGAAAGAAAGAAAGAAAATGTATAAGAGCAAACGGCTGCCTACAACACTGAATGTATAAGAGCTCAGAAAATGCTATCTTTTTGTACTTTCCAGATCACCAAAGAAGAAAGGGCCTAAATTTCTTTTTGGGATGGAAGGGCACAACTAAAATACAAGCATCAACTAACTACTTCAAACATTGTGAAATAATTCTTACTGAAGTTAGCATTTCAATATAATTTTGTCAGTTTCAACATTGAAAAGATTTGATGGAACAAGAGAGCATACCTTGGTCATTAGCATCAACTAGCTTCTTTATAGGTATAAGTTTTGCCACCCATATTCAGAGCCTACAACAACATTTGAACTTTGTGTAATAACATAATCCACCTACCTATGTGTCTCCAATGCCTTGGTCAAATTAGAATCTTTACAGAAACTTCATCAACAGTATTAGCGTGATCAGGTGAAGATACTAAAATAAGATAAATTCCATGATGGAAACAAAATGCATGGAATAAAACACCAAGAAACAGTTACCTTCTGCCCATAAACCTTTTCCAAGGTTCTGGATTTTGTCTCCTTGCCAAAGACCTATCAATATACATGTAGACAAAAGGTAAATAAGTTTTGAACCACTAACTGACACTATGAATGAAGACCAAGAGATTCTTATGGGAAAAGTTTTCTCTTACACACCCATGAAGAACTGTATTGTTGGAGTGGAAAGGTTCATCATGAAATCTACATATACATGAATCAGACTGTTGAATTTCTACAAGTATAACTACAAATTCCATGAGATAGAGCAACCTTAATAAGCTAATCTTAAATACAGTTGAGTTCAATAAAAACAAAATGTAATATAATGGTCCAAGGTTCCATGTCAGCTAAAAAAAACTTCTAGAAAGACTACTGAGAAAGCAATAGAGCATTGACTACGGTTGCAAAACAAGGTACTTCTAAATTCCTATCGAAGAACAACAAATTCTCCAATGATATAAAACCACCACCGCTGGAACAACAAAATCAAAGTATCATAAGCATAAAAAGACAATGATGGTGGGAAATGATGAGAGAAACATCATGGAATTCACGAAGGAACCAATGGTCAACCTAAAATGTGTTGATGGATCCTTTCCTTGCCAACCAATGGGTCCTTCCACCGCTAAGATAACCACACGCTTCTTCTCTCGTGAAAGGCGGAATCCCATAAGGCCTTCAAAGCTTCCTAGAGTTTTGGTGCAGATCGTATAATAATGCAAGCAGGGAGCCTTCATGTTTCAAAAACTAACGACCTAATTACATGCAATATGTAGATGGAAAAGTTAAGGACTCGTACGAACCACAAATCCAGGAAACAAGCAAATGTATATTTTAAATAGGTTGAGCTGATTCTATTTCGACAACACCTAAACGGTCCATGGAATCTTCAGAAGAAGGGGTACTAGGTGCACAGGAACTGGATGCATCATTAGGAATATGTAGACAGCTCTGCAGCCTCTGCAAGCATTACTCTTGCTAGCATCTAAGAGAAAACAAGTCACTAAATTAAAAGAAAAGCCAAAGAGTAGTTTGAAAATGGAGATCAATAGCTTTGATAGTTCTCATTTGGCATTACTGGTGCAATATGTTTTAATAATGTTAATATGCTTCAGTAACAAGCATATACGAATTTCTCTTCTTACTACGTCAAATCATCTTCTTACCCAAATCTCACTAGAGATTTGGCCTCGAGAAACTTCCACTAGTAGCATTAGTTACTAAATATCAAGAATGTGATATTACAAATTTCCAACAATCCCTAAATCAATTGCTTGTTGCAAGAAGGAAAAAACATATGTAACCCCTTATATACAATAAAAACTTTACTTATATTGGGCAGCAAGATGACATGGCAATATGGCATTTGCGCTTCTAATTGAAACAAAAGCATGGCAACAAAGGAAACCTATCAGTTGCTATTTCATTAACCACTTACATCACAGATGACATCCATAGCCAAAAAAGATGCCACCTGTCAACAGTGGGAAACCAAGGTTTCATTTATATCATTTTAATTATTTTTCAAGTGCAAGAATGGAACCAATCATTTCATTTTACTGATTTGCCAAAAAAAATATTACTACTGGTAGGTAATGGTAGGCTGTGATTGATGACAGGCTAAGCAGACATCACGAGCATGTCGGAAATTTTATGTCAACAAAGAAGAAACTGACACTCGATAGCGTGTCTTAAACTAAAAGATGTAGCCAAGAGCCTCACAAGTTGGATAGTATTCAACCTCAAGATGATCTCAAGATCAAGCAGAAACTAGCATCCTTGCACAAACAAGTATAGAAAAAAGATAATGATTTAACTTACAAGAAGTTCATCATACTCATCTTTGCCAACAATGAAAATGCTGACGTCCCCAAGCACCGTGTAAACTTGGCGAGAAAAATATAACAAAAGTAATTCAAGTATAATTCACTAAAATGAATTATCAAAAAAATTAGAAACTGCTGTTATACAACTATAAAAGACATTACAATTCTACCCTATTACAGAAAGTAGAAGAGGGGAATAGTCCATTCCAACACTGCAACTTAACTTTTTAGGATCTACTTTTCTCCCCGAAGTAATACAACCATACAAGGGAAGGTTTCGATACAATGGAAACGTTGTCCGAATAGTGATGAAAGACTTTTGTTTGGCAACTAACATCATTAATTTAGCATTTTAATTAGTTCTGCTTTCCTTGGTGAAACTTTTGAACTGCCTATTAGCACCTTAACCAAAAGAGTGGAAACAATATGGCGAAGCGGACTCATCCGTGATATACTTTATGGATTGAATACTATAAGAAATATGATATACCCAACAAGCAACCTTGAAGTGGATTGTTAAAGAATTAACATATACTGATCAATGAGTCATAATTTGCAAGAGCAATCGTTGCCTATATTATCAGAGTTACACAATTTGCTTTAAAGTAGACACGACTAGACTAAAATTTATGAATTGAATAGCAAAAAACTGTGTTTCCCACATAGCAAACTCTGAGCAAATCCAGGATTCATAATTTGCAAAAACAAAAGTTTCATATATACATATATGCCGCACCACCATTTTAAGTGTACAATGAACATCTGTTATTCATTACACCAAAAACCACCTCAAATAAATGGGAAACAAACCATGAAAATGATAAGGAAGAAAGAAAACATGTTTCATTGAGTTCCATTTTTTAACTTAAAATGATAAGGAAGAAAGAAAACATGTTTCATTGAGTTCCATTTTTTAAGATCATTTTCTATTGAAAGATACGCAATGCAAGTACTCATTTTCAACTTAAAATAAATCAAATTAGGAAAGGTTAATTTTTTTAGCATTTCAATTTCCAACTTCCAATTGACATAATAAGCAAGCAAACAATTTTGTTGATACCAAATAGGTAACAAAATCTGGCAGCAGAAAGCTCAAACATACGATACTTCGAGAATTCATTTGCTATGGACAGAGGTTAACAACACAAACATAAACGTAAATTCAAATTATAGAAAAAAACAACTATTTTTTGCAAGATAATGAGAAACCAATTTAAAAAATTTATTTCCGTATAAAAATGATTTATTACTTTATTTTGATACCCATAATCTTATGGATCCGTTGTGATTAGTAAATATGTCGTTTGACACCCAAATTAACTTGGGTTATAAAGTGAAAATATATTTTAAAAAAATGTTATGTAAATATATTAACAAAAAAATTTATGTAAATCTTTTCTTGTATAAGATTGTATTTAAATCCGTTGTTCTTTAACACATCTTTAATTTCCTAATAGGCATTTAGATCATCTCTTTCTTAATAGAATTTGATTATATTTGAATTCAATTCATTGACTTCAGGTTTCCAACCTAAAAGCTAAACGAAGATCCTGCTACTTCATTTTGTAAATTTTTTACAAAGAATAAATTTCAAACAGATTGAATACATGAAAATCAAGTCAACCAAGACTAACTATTTAAAACCAAAGAGGGTTATGAGCTAGACATTCATATAAAAAAAGATAGCTCATTCAATGCAATTGATAATAAGCTCCATGCAAACAGAAAAGCTTAAACATATACCCCAATATAATAATGGAACAAAATCGTATGCTTAAATTGGGAAGAAAAATGAAATGAGTATATAACAGGCTGCAACTTTATGATACTTCACACACAACATTCACAAAATCCCATGTTAAGGTTTCTTAACAAGTGAAGAAGAAGTGAGGTTAAGAACAGAGGATTTGATAGAGAGAATTCAAAGGAGAAAAGATGAGACTGAATTGACTGTATTCTATATTTTTCGTATTCAACTGCTACCCTTGATCATGGTTTTATAGTAACTGAAGATAACGACTAACTGACTACTCTAACTAACTATAACAACTTGTAACAATATGCTAACTAACTATAGCTAACAACTAACAGAATTAACCACCTCCTTGTTGTGTGTTGCAGACGATACCAATCCTGCACCACCTTTAGCTTCTTCTTTCCATATACTGCACCCATTCCTAGTGACTAGGTACGTAACAAGATTCCCTCCATGAAAAGATTCTTGTCCCAAGAATCTATAGCCAAACAATTCACGTATCAACACCGAATCTGAAATTGTAACCTGCAGCTCTCCGTCAACTCCTCCCACGTAGCATCTTTAGGGAACGAATTCGACCACTGAACTAAGCCTGCAACCACTTCTTTCTAAAGCCAAGGTTCGTAACAATCCTCAAGAATCAAGGCAATGGAAGTCGTCATTAGCTCTACTTTTAGGCTCATGAGTCAGTGTCCTCTCTAAGGTGCTCTTTATCATGATTATGTACAAGATGCCATTCAGTTTTGGCGTTTAGGCAGAGGGAACGAACAGCTGCTCTTTTCAAGGAGGACTATGATCTATCCTACACATCAAGATGCCTCTAAATATACCTTGCAGAGCTAGGTGTTGAGCTTCCTCTTTTAGAGTCCCTCTTTTAGAGCCTCTACCAAGATCATAAGCATGCTGGAGAAACTCCCAGGGATAGTAATCTCTCCCATGATAATAGCGGCATTTGTAAAATGAACTTGAAACTCTAACTCTAATTCTTTCCTTCTTCAAATCTTTATAATGCCTTTCTTCATACCTGTAAAACTCGGACTCCCTTATGTTCCTTTCTTGTGATCTAAGAGACATCACTAACCCTCTAAGGCTTGTTGAGAAAGAAACTGTGATATTGGATTCTTGATAAAAAAAAATGAAATTGAGTGGTTGTTGTAAATTACAGCCTCTTTACTATTCTGTTCTTTCCCATCAGAAATTTTGCTAGCTCTTTCAACTTCTTGGCTTTCTGAGTATGTTCTTAGCAGGGCCATTAAAACCTCCAATTTTGATCTGATTTGATCAAGCTTTTTGTTTTGTTCCTGCCATTGTCTCTTGTATTCAGCCTCTAAACTTTTGAATTTCTTGATTATTAATTTGACCTTCCTGTACATTCCTGGATCCTTGCAATACTCTTTCTTGATTGCTGTGAGTACCATTTTTTTTTTCCATTGTTGGAGTATTCAAGATTCCTCTAGAGTTGGCTCCAACTTCTCTTCCCGCCATCTGAGTAGCAAGAAATGATTGGAACTGATTTGATAATGTTTCAATCTGCAAACTGATTTGATCAGTTCTCTTGTTTTGCTCCACCCATTATTCTTGCCACTTGCTTTGTTGATCAGCCATTGATTCATGAAATTCCTGGTGAAGGCTTTGCATTCTTTCATCCAACCTCTTGCAACGTTCTTCAATATTTTTCAATTTGTGATTTTCCACCATCTTGATTGGATCTTAGAGCTCTGATACCAATTGTTAAGGTTTCTTAACAAGTGAAGAAGAAGTGAGGTTAAGAACAGAGGATTTGATAGAGAGAATTCGAAGGAGAAGAGATGAGACTGAATTGACTGTATTTTATATTTTTCGTATTCAACTGATATCCTTGATCATGGTTTTATAGTAACTGAAGATAATGACTAACTGACTACTCTAACTAACTATAACAGCTGTAACAATATGCTAACTAACTATGGCTAACAACTAACAGAATTAACCACCCTCTTGTTGCGTGTTGCGTACGTTACCAATCCCGCACCACCTTTAGCTTCTTCTTTCCATATACTGCACCCATTCCTAGTGACTAGGTACGTAACATCCCAATGAGGGACAACATTTCATTGACTTGTATTGATTGATTGTAATCCTACTAAAGTAGAAAAGCTTGTATTCTAATCCTGCTCAGTCCTGTTGAAAACCAACGCTCTTGGGCTCCTACTCTTCATTACATTCTCTAAATAGCATGTGTGGAAAGACTAACACCCCAAATCCTATCGAAAGCTAAAATCATACAGAGGAAGCAAAAAACAAGCTGGTCCTATCCTTGGTGAAGATGAATTCTGATCCTATTCTAGAAAATTGGATGTGCTACCTAAAAACATGGCCAAGTTTTCTATTGAGACACAAACTAAAATTTTCCCTTAAGAACTATGGTTATGGCCCCATAAAAAAAGAAAGAAAGAAAGAAAATGCAATAACCTTATGATTGCAAGAATATTTAAGCTAACAAAGACCTTTACAACACTTGAATGTATAAGAGCTCGAAAATGCTATCTTTTTGTACTTTCCAGATCACCAAAGAAGAAAGGGCCTAAATTTCTATTTGGGATGGAAGGGCACAACTAAAATACAAGCATCAACTAACTACTTCAAACATTGTGAAATAATTCTTACTGAAGTTGATAGTATTCAACCTCAAGATGATCTCGATCAAGCGTAAAACTAGCATCCTTGCACAAACAAGTATAGAAAAAAGATAATGATTTAACTTACAAGAAGTTCATCATACTCATCTTTGCCAACAATAAAAATGCCGACATCCCCAAGCACCATGTAAACTTGGCAAGAAAAATATAACAAAAGTAATTCAAGTATAGTTCACTAAAAGGGAAAAAGTCCCGAGTCAAGTTATCGAAAAAATTAGAAACTGCTGGTATACAACTATAAAAGACATTACAATTCTATACTATTACAGAAAGTAGAAGAACAAGGAATAGTCCATGCCATCACTGCAACTTAACATTTTGGGATCCACTTTTCTCCCTGAAGTAATACAACTATACAAGGGAAGGTTTCGATACAACTGAAACATTATCTAAATAGTGATAAAAGGCTTTTGTTTGGCATGTAACATCATCAATTTGGCATTTTAATTAGTTCCGCTTTCCTTGGTGAAACTTTTGAACCGTCTCGTTAGCACCTTAACCAAGAGACAGAAAAACATGTGGCGAAGCCGACTCATCTGTGATATATTTTATGTATTGAATACTATAAGAAATATGATATACCCAACAAGCAACCTAGAAGTGGATTATTGAAGAATTAACATATACTGATCAATGAGTCATAATTTGCAAGAGCGACCGTTGCCTATACTATCCTGCAGAATTGCCCCTTCATATTATCAGAGTTACACAATTTGCTAAAATTTATGAACTGAATAGCAAAAAAATGTGTTTCCCACAAAGCAAACTGAGAGTAGATGCTACAAGATGAGCAAATATAGGATTCATAATTTGCAAAAACAAAAGTTTCATATATACATATATACCGCACCACCATTTTAAGTGTACAGTGAATATCTATTATTCATTACACGAAAAACCACCTCAAATAAATGTGAAACAAACCATGATAATGATAAGGAAGAAAGAAAACATGTTTCGTTGAGTTTCATTTTTTAAGATCATTTTCTATTGAAAGATACGCAATGCAAGTACTCATTTTCAACTTAAAATAAATCAAATTGGGAAAGGTTAATTTTTTTAGCATTTCAATTTCCAATTCCCAATTGACATAATTAGCAAGCAAACAATTTTGTTGATACCAAATAAATAACAAAATCAGGCAAAGAGAAAGATCAAACATATGATACTTGGAGAATTCATTTGCTATGGACAGAGGTTAACAACACAAACATAAACAGAAATTCAAATTATAGAAAAAAAACAACTATTTTTTTGCAAGATAATGAGAAACCTATTTAAAAAATTTAAACCCCATTAAATAGAAAGTGAAATTAAAATCTAATCAATTAAAGGGTTTCTTGTTCTTATAATCCTAATTCTTTTAAAGTAAGAATTAATTGAAAGAATATAAGCACCTTGAAATCTAAAAGATCCAAAAAAACATCAACTTTGAAAATTCTCCACTCCCTTAATAAATTCAAGAAATCAAACAGGGAAATGAGACAAAGTTTACATGCAAATCACTAAAATATGATCGAAACAAATCATAAAATCACAAGATGTTAAAGACACCTTTGAGAACAAATTGTATAATTATAGCGAGAGAGGGAGAGATGGGTACTTACAAAGAATTTGAGTGTCATGAACACTTCCCTTTGAGCCAATTTGAAATTCGCTATGATCACATGAAAAATCAAACTTCATACAGAGAATTTGAAGGGCTAAAACAAAATTGTTGTTTCTTGAGAGAGAGAGAGAGAGAGAGAGAGAGAGAGAGAGAGAGAGTTTTTCTTTTGAAGAAATTGAAAAATGTTGAGATTTAGAGGGAGAGAGAAAGAGAGAGAGAGAGAGAGAGAGACTGGATTTATATAGTGGAAGAGAAATTCAGAGAATTCAAAAAATATTCGACCGTTGCTTGAACTGAACGAACGAACGACACTTCATTTGGTCGAGGTTTTCTAAACGACGACGTGTTATTGGGATTTAAACCGAATTTAGTTTAGGAAACTGATTAAACACTTTTATTTAAAGCCAATTAAAGTTGGGTGAGAGCTTCTCTCATCTCATCACATACTCAATATTTTTATTATTTTTGTTCATATTCATATTTAGGGATTGTATTTCCTGGTTTTATTTTAAAATTTTATTTTATAATATTATGATTCATGGATTAAGAATTATTATTTTATGCTTTAGTTTTTTATGTTGCAATTTTGTGCATGATAATAATTCTATTTTTTAAAAAAATTATTTAGATTGGGTACTAGTGAGCAATAAGAGGATGAAAAAAGTTATTTATTATTTTAAAATTTAATTTTTTAAAAAAACATAATTGGATCGGTAAAATTAAACACTATATATAAGTTAAATACAAAACTTAATTTTATCTATTATAAATAGATTGTAACTTTCCAATATTTGGTGACAAGAGTAAATATCAATTGAATGCTTATTATTTTTTGGAGTGAAATCATCTACAACCAAAAGTGATTTCTTCACATTTTAATCAAAAACATTATTTACAATATTATCCTAACCATTAAATAGCCTATTTTTCTGAATTTATTTTTTATTTTTTCTATGTATATTATAACATTATTGGAGATTTGAGAGAGAGAAAAAAAAAGAAAAAAAATGCAATTATGAAAAAAAATCACCTTTTTTATAATTATTTACTATCAAAGGGCTCTTAATTAGTAATAAACTTACAATGTGTTGGTAAAAAGAATGAGATCTCAAGATCCAGTCTCATCTTGTAAAATATTTAATAAAATTGGACATACTAATCCAAAAATTTAAAAAAATAAAGAGAAAAATTGAGACCCATTTTAAAGACTATAAGGGTAACATTGAGAGAATTTAAACTATGGGGACAATAGTGAAACATTGATAAATCTATAAGGTCAAAAATATATATTTACCCAAATCTAATCAAGAAGCATCCAAAGGGTATACTGTGGATCAAAACCTCTTTACTTCTTCCAAACCAAAGTACGGCCACCTCTCCACTTGTCATCGTAACAGTTCTCTTGTCCTTCACATCCAAACTCAAAGAACCTTCCTTTCCTCTTTCTTCTCTCCATCTCCAAAAACAGCCGAAGTACCAATCTTTCTAACACAGTTTGCTTCTTCTCCCAAATATTTCCTTCTCAAACTCCACAAAAACAGAAACCCAGAAGCTAGAGCACTTGTTTATTCGCTTTTGTGTCTTGTTTTTCCTGTTTTGCAGCAGCTATGGCATCTTCACCATCACCTAAGAAAAACCCACCAACAGAATCAGCCGTGGTGGTTCAAGTCGAACCCCCTTCCCCACGTTTACATGTCACCACTCCAACAACTGGTGCTCAAAGAAGAATAGGAATTGCTGTTGATCTCAGTGATGAAAGTGCTTTTGCTGTCAAATGGGCTGTTCAAAACTACTTACGTGCTGGTGATGCAGTGATCTTAGTCCATGTTAGCCCCACAAATGTTCTTTATGGTGCTGATTGGGGTTCGTTGCCAATTAAAGAGAATTACAATCTAAATGATCAAAATGAAGAGAATCAGCAAAAGATTGAAGAGGATTTTAATCTGTTTACAAGCACCAAAGCTAATGATATAGCACAGCCTCTTGTTGATGCAAACATACCCTTTAAAATTCATATTGTGAAGGATCATGATATGAAAGAAAGGCTTTGTTTGGAGGTTGAGAGGTTGGGGTTCAGTGCTGTGGTAATGGGGAGTAGAGGGTTTGGTGCTTCAAGGAAGAGTAGTAAAGGGAGGTTAGGGAGTGTTAGTGATTATTGTGTTCATCATTGCGTTTGCCCTGTTATTGTTGTAAGGTTTCCTGATGAGAAAGATGGTGGCTCTGGTGAGGAGTCAGAGAGGGACGGTGGGGCGACGTTGTGTACGGTGATGGAGGAGGAGCAGGAAGAGCACGACATGGATGGTAAACAATCAGGTTTGAGTTTGTTTGTTGTTTTGTTATGCTTAATTGGCTTATGATTCTCTTGGATTGATTAATGTCATTAAGGCTAATGGTCTTTTCATTAGGTGCGATCATTGGTTAGTTCTTGTGTTTTAAGCTGAATGGTGCTTTGAGTTGGTAATTACATGGTTTATCAATGTGATCAGCTTTATGATTGTTAGCAGAAGAAATATATCTTGAGTTTATGCCATTAGTTTCTTCAGTTTAGTTTCTTTCCGTTTAGGTTTAGATCATTGTATGTGATTATTCAGTCAAAGCTTGTTTCCATTTTAGCTCCATATTGTCATCTTTATGATTGTAAAGGCAATCTCATGCAAGATTGATAGTGCAGATGACTATGAGAGTGCATTGAATAGTGAAATTTCCTTTAAATGTGGCCACTGAATAACTATTAGGCCAGAGCTTTTTTTCCTCTTAATGGTAATGATTTTGATTTGGGTGTTTAGGACCACGCTAAGGATGATTTCTGATCAGTGATAAATGATATTGGTGTGAAAGACTTTTTTGTTGTTACTACTAGTCTTTTTGGGGTCTTTCTTGGATATTAATACTTTTCCTTTGTGTCAACCCATACCTTATTACCATTCCAGAACAGCTTGATTCAGCAACATCGATGGTGATGATTTATATACAGGATAGTGCACTAAAAGAAAATACATGCAACATGTTTTTAGAGAATTTTTTATATTTAACAATGAACTTGAGAGATTTCTTTTCAAATGACAAGCAAGAATCAACTTGATGAACGTTATGCTTCTGCATTTATTGTTTCAACAGATGATTAAGGAATAATATCAAACTATGACCTGTTTAGTTACTCTTTCATAGAATTTTGATGTTTGCTTACACCATCACACTACTTGCACCATGTACAATGGTCTACTTGTCAATGCTGTGAACTTCTGTTTCTGCCAATTTGGCTGTTTTATTTTGATGAGAAC
Organism: Populus x sibirica; assembly: GCA_019202695.1. Taxonomy (NCBI): domain Eukaryota; kingdom Viridiplantae; phylum Streptophyta; class Magnoliopsida; order Malpighiales; family Salicaceae; genus Populus; species Populus x sibirica. Next base: position 694,999 of record JAGMVL010001940.1, on the reverse strand, counting down.
TAAGAAAGAAGAAGACAACCTTAGATTCTGTGTCTTTTTTAATTTAGTGCGTTTCGAATAAATCCAACTGCTTCTGCATCTTTGTCGTTTCCATTGAGGTAAGGTTCAGCATGTTTTATTTTTCACGCAACTCAGTAGGAGCCTATTTGTTATTTTAATGAGTGGTGTTTTGTTAAAGGCATATTTCATATGTTCCCTTTTCTTTTGCTCTGCCTCTTTCATTGCCGGAGTGTTATCCTAATTTCAAACGCCTTTTCCCTTGTGCTATTCCAGGCCTTCAGTCTATTCACCAAATAAATTCATAAAGTGTCAACTTAGGGAACATTCCATGTTTCAAGTCTTAGTTGCTTAGTTCAATGATGCAACTTTAAGGTTCTTGTTCAAATACCATCAAACTTTTTGACCTTTAAATTTACTTCATAAACTTCTTGGAATTCAACGTCACCAGTCTGCCTTTTAGTTTTAATCAACTTGCATTTTCTCTTGTACAGTGATAAATACTGCTAGTGTTTGAGAACTGTTGTATATGTGATTTTTTTTTTTCAATTTGCAACACTAACAAACTCCAATTACATTCTCAAAATGAAAACTTTGTACTTGTGGCACATATCCCTATCGATGCATTCAATTTTTGGGTTGATCGATGGCTGTTAGCTAGAAGAATATTGGTCTTTGAGCTTATATCTTGTCATATTAGCTTGTGTCAATAATAATCACTTGGGTGACCTAAGAAACTTGACTGAGCATTGGATGAAAAATGAAAAACATTTGCTAATTCCATGGATTAAGATGTTCTGTCTTCCATTTTTAACGTAGATGGAAAATTTAGTAGCATTCAAGGCTTGATATAGTGCTTCTCATTGAAATTGATTTATGGTTGTGATACACATGACAGGTGTAAATCTTTCATGTTTAGCTTAGGAGGGATGCTTGGGGGTGGGAGGGTTCAGGTTGTTTATGCAACTCGGTGGTTTTCTATTAAGTGATGGTGAAGCATTGATGGTAATTTCAAATCTGAGTTACAATGTAGCTAAAGCCAACAAGTACCTTTGGCATACCAGGACTTCAATGTGCATATTCTATAGGTGTTGTTGATTTCAGCTTGTACTGGAAGGATCTAATCCTATTACCATCACCAATAGCAGTTTTCTTTTCTAAGTGAGGACACTATCGGGAATGGTCAATGTAGTTAGCATGCCTAGGAAAAAGTTGCCATCTAAGAGAGTTTGCTCATCTAATATTTCCTTTAATGGGTGTGTTTATCATATATTAAGTTTAAAAGAGAGATTTGTGTTTGTTTCAGAGCATTTATTATTCTCTAGACCGCATAGAGAGTTCGTCTATGTGGAATAATTGTCATTTAATATATAATTCTGCCTTAACCTAATATTGTTGTGTGCTAGAATTATCAAAACATGTGTTTATAGTCATCTTTATGATTGTTGGTTTCTTCTTCTCTTTTTTGTCCCCCTTAGTTTCTTTAGCTTGTTTCTTTTTACCACCATCTCTAACGGACCACATAAATGAATAGCGAACAAGAGAGACAAATGATTGCAGAGGAAGAATAGTTTTGGTGGCCCAAGGAGACTGCTGGTAAATATCGAGAGAGATTCTATGGGCTTATTTGGTTGGGAACTACTTTTCCTTGTAGTGTAATGTTAGAAAATAATATAAATCGTATCTCGGGACCTCACCTAATAGCTTAAGATTTTGGGTTAATATGTTTCTTAACAATTAACTGGTGGTGGTGATATTATCACCCAGCCTGTTACTTCCTGCTGGGTTTAAATACATACGAGCTTATTCACAAACATCAAAGTGGCTGTCAGCAAAATGTAGCGTCCAAACTCATTTAAACTCCTGAAAAACCAGTAAATCAAGTTGTTCTAAGTTGGCATTTCATGCTAACATTAGATTCATTTCTCGTGTGGTTGTATAGTGTTCCATCATGATATATGCATCTGCTTCAATGACTATTCTTCTCAATGTCTTAACTACAACATCCTTTCTCAAGTTCTTTATGTGCTACCGCTACCAGACTACCAGCTATGCTGGGAAGTACTTCAAAGTTCCATGATTTTATTGATTCCCTTGTTGGGGTGTATTGGGTTAGCTCATTATCATGAGACCAACAGGAGGATTCTAATACCGCTGCATGAATCAATTATGGAAACCATCTTGGAGGTTAAAATTGCAATTCCATGAGTGTAATAGAATCAAAGTTCCAAATACTTCTTTCTTTCTCTATTCAAGACTACATACCCTCATATCTAATGGACAAAAATATAAGAACATGATGTATTTATAAGAAAGTTGATTTCAATATTCCTTCTCTTGCGTTAAGGCTAAATTCTAACAACCTTTTCTGTGTCTTGCAGACATGGCGGCAGCTTCTTGAAAGGATAGATGAGATGTTCCATGTGTCCTGTTGGTTGCATGATCATGTCTTTGAAAAATGCTTGGTAGTACTGTTCTCTGTCAGCTTAATACTCTACCTTTTGAAATGTGCAGTTTACTTAAATGTGTAGTTTGGATGATGGATCGGTGATGATGAACTGTTCCTTTGGAGGTCTTAGTGTAAATAGGTTGCGCTTTTTTGATGGACTGGTGAAATATCTGCTAAGAACCTCATCTACTTGTATGCATATTTGGTTTTCTTTATTTCCAATATGTTTTAGTATATGTGAACTGATTGGGAAATGAACAGCTTTTAGAGCTTGAACAGGCAGGTAATTAATGACCTGCTAAATAAAACAAGAATAAAATATAATATAGTTAAGTTAGTCATGGTTTTGAATATAGAATGAAGTCAGTAAGGGTTGGTATAATTCTGAAGGAGAAATTACAAGTCGGTGGGATGTTACGAAACAGAAGCTGAAAGAGATATCTTCCTAGCTATAGTCGTGAGTTACACGAGGATCCTTTTCTTTCTCTCAGGAGACTTATCAATGGTTTTTGGGGTGATATAAAGAAAATAACAAGCCTTTATCTGTTCATATCTGATTGTTTAAATCGCACCTTGGTAGAAATACGAGGATAATGACAAATACAAGCGCGAGAACCAAGTTATGGATCCTATAAAGTTCTCTGGAAATGAGAATTGTTGTGAAGATGGTCTGGAGGAAGATGACCAGCATGTATATCTACTATTATGAGTGATGATGAACGAAGACGTACTGGCATTTTCCATGCATATATTAAGAGTGACAATCGATCTTGAAATCTGGTGATTGATGGAGGAATTACCAATGAATGTGGTTCTTAAGTTGTTAGAGAAATGTTGGATTTGAAAGTTGAAAAACATCCAATTCCAATTCCTTTTCGAGTAGCATGTATTAATTAAGACAATTGTAACTTCAAAATTTAATTTACATATGAAAGAAAGATCCATATTATACTTTCTATTCAAAATAATGATCAAATAATGATTATCTTAAATTTTACTAAGATGACATTAAAAACATACTAATATGAGTTTTAAAATTTAGAAATTTAAACTATTATATTTTAGCTCCAGAAAAAAAAACTCTGTACGACAATAAAAAAACCTTATTAAAATAAAAATAAACTTTTAACTTTGTCAATCATTTAATAAATTTTTTGTTCAAAAATCTCCTATTAGAATGAAATATCATCAAATTAAGAAATAGATCTCGGGTTTTGCCTACCTTGAAATAAGTCTTTATGCAAGTCCTTCTCTTTACAATCACTCTTTGCATCACCCATTAGATGAGTTAGATCCATTATGGTTTGCTCCATACGATTAAACCTCTGTTTCCAACGATCTAGTTTTTGCTCATGAGCCTGCACAATACCCCAAAGGGCCTCCACTCCTACATCGTGAAGTGGGTTGCTACTGTCTCCGTCCATCAAAGAGGCTTACCTACTCTGATATCAACTAACATGACTTATAACATGGATAAAAATTAGGGTTTTCAAGTCTTAAGGTTTCATACCTAACTATTGAGAAATTTAGAGAAAATTATCCAATGTTTTATAAAATCTCAATAATAATCTTCATATTAAAATAAACTTGACATCCTATTTGTATTAGTTTTAAAATCTTTTATAAGAAATGATTCTTAATTAAAAATAAAATCCTTTATAGAAAATAATTTCTATTTAAAATTTACTTAACTAGTAGAATTTATCTAGCATTAGTATTCCTAGATGGTAAAATACTAACTAAATTAAAAATCCTAATCTACATAAAAAGAAATTCAAATACAATAAGGTAAATAAAGACAATCTTGCATAGTAGCTTCCAAGTTTTATTTGGAGACCTTCTTGATCTCTGATAATTATAAATTTTTTAAACCAATATGAAATTGGGCCTTCAAAATGTTATGTTAACATTTCAGCTCGATTTAACGGTCGAATTAGAAGTTATACTTGATTTATCAAGCTATATCTTGAATTTTTCTTAAACTCTTCAAAATCTAAAAATCTTAACTATCAATAAAATAGAATATAAAAGAAATTCTCCAATATCATACTCTATTTTAGTTATGATTGAAATGTTTCTAAAATGAAATATTTTATTTCATGTAATAAAATATTTGATGATGCTTCACAATTTGAAATTTCTTTAGAAAAATTGTTAAATTACACGGTTTGACTTCTTCTATTGTGTTCGAAAGGATGTGAAATTTGTTAACTATTTCTTAAAAACATTATGAAAATTGTTTGGATATTTTTCATCAACAAATTACTCATATGGTTGATCTCATATAGTTTGGGTGATTCGCTTATAATTACTTTGTCGATCGTTCAATTAGTAAAGTCCTTTTCAAAATTGTTCATGGTTATTCTCCATTTCCACCTGATATCTGCACCTTTGCATTTGCTGAGTCTTTTGCCCAGCACATCCATGGTTTATGTGCTGTGATTAGGTGGAAGATAGCATTAAGTATTGAAAATTATAAACTTTCTTTTGATACGCATTGTAGAAATAAGTAATTCAATGTGAGTAAGTTTGTCATGCTTCATCTTCGTCCTGAGAGATTTCCCAAAAACTCTTACCAAAAACTTGGGCTGTTGATCCCTTTTCTATTTTATGTAAACTTGGATATAATGCTTATTTCCTTGATTTGCCTAATGATATGAATATTACTCCCACTTTTAATGTGGAGGATTTATCACCTTACCAAGGCCCTTCTAAGCCTTTTACTTTACCTTCTAGGGTTGCTGCAGATTGTCATATGCCTAAAGCGTGGACCATGTAGCCAAACTTGATCATAAAATAAGGATAACTTGATTGAAAGGAAAATAAAAATTTAGTTTTCAAAACGAATAACTTCAAAGGATATAATCAATAAAATAACAATGTCAATCAGTGTTTATTTTTTAAACTCATGACCCTAACAAGTGACTAAACCGGAAGCACCGCATCTGTAAAGCCACTATTTTAAAACTCGGCTCAATCCAATAGGTTGACCTGTGACCTGAATGACCTAGGGATTAGATTGGGCCGAGTTTCAAAAGAAATTAGGGGAGAATTGATCCAGTGTAAAATGGTAAAAAAAACTAAATTGACCCATGTCCTGGTTAACCTGAGGCAAATCCACTAAAAAATCGTTGATTATTTTTCTTAATTTTATTTTTTATTTTCAAAATGATATCATTTTTACTATTTATAAAATAAAAATATTTGGTTGACTTGGATTAACTCGGATCAACTCACTCAACCTGTGACTTAGTACTTGTCCTAGACTGACTCTCAGATCGTGCTTAAAAACAATGGGAAAAACTAAAGAGACCAAATCTTAATAAATCAAATGTTAAATGATGAAGTAAAAAAAAATATAAGGATAAAAATAGCAATTAAAAGAATAAGAACCTTATTTGAAAAAAAAAAAACGAGAGGACAACCTAAGATTTTTAATTGAAGTGGAAAGTTGAAAAAAAAGATCAAATTAACAAATGAATCCAAAATAAAAATCAAGAGAATGAAGACTAAATTAAAAAAATAATATATAAAGATTATGGATCTAAGAAAGAAATTGATATTTTTTTTTTTGATAAAAGGGCTAATAATCAAAATTAGAAATCAAAACATTGAGGGTTAAACACCGAAATATCTTCAAATTTTAAATTAAAGGGCAAAATTGAAAAGGAAAATCAAATTCACAAAGTAATCCAAAACAAAAATAAAAATCAAGAGAATAAAGATCAAACATGAAAAAATTAAAAACAAGATTATGGATCCAAGGATGAAATTAAAAAAAATTAAAATTTGATAAAAGAACTAAGAATCAAAATTAGAAGTAAAAACATTGAGGGCTAAACCTAAAATATTATAAAAACAAAGGACAAATTTGATATAAAAATCAAATGATAAAATTAAAAAACAAAGAAATAAAATTTGACATAATAAAAATAATGAGGACTAAATATAATAAAATTAACAAATAACACACATTTCTTATTTTTTGCAAGGGCAACAAATTTTCCAAGGTTGAAGAGAGAGAAAAGAGAGGGAAAAGAAAAAATATCGTCGGAGCTCTACCATGCAAGAGGTGGCTACATGCGCCTCACCATTGTGAAGGGGATGAAAAGACACATCAAATGCCGTCTCAGAATGTTGTATTTAACCGTCAAGAGGTGCCGCACACGCCACCCAAAGGGCACGGGTGCCTCTCACACGCCAACAACTTTTTTCTCTTTTTTTTTTCAATTTAATTTATGCAAATACTTAAGTGTCTTTAATCCCACACAATATTAACAAAAAGACCAAAACCCCCCTCAATCTTAGCTATCTAAAAAAGTACTATAGTAATTACATTGTGACAAGAAAGAGAAAAAACTGAATATACTCCTGCTCTAACAGTTAAGGAAATTCAACATTTGAGTGTATTTTAGATATTAAAACGTGCAAATAAAAGGTTAAAAGACTTTTTTATTCCTATTTAATCTTGTAATAGCAAATATATTTTGTGAAAAATACCATATTATATCTTTGAAAGCATGCTACAAGGCTTAAATTATTATGGACAAATGATAATTTCAATGTGAGGATTATAATTTCAATGTGGAAATCCTCATTGAAACATGAGTGCCTGTATAGTAAAAGACTGATTTGTTTTAGCTTTTTAGCTTTTGTTTTAACATAGGATTTAATTTTATCATTCTAGTTTTCATTTCTATTAGGACTTATTTTACAAGATGCCTGTAAATAAGGACATGAGCTAACATTCAGTTTTTTTTTAATTTTAATATTATGAAGTGTTAATTATGGATCTGGATGAATAATGTAGATTCAAATTTGGAGTGAAGGTGAAATATGTTTTTTCATGGTATTTTCTTTATTTTAACGCAACAAAGACTTTTTAATTATAAAATAAAAAATAATTATAAATCTGTAAATAATAAGATAATTTTTGCCAATTTTTTTAGACTCGTCAGATACAAAATATAAACTATATATTACATGTGCATCAAAATTTAAAATGCAAATTGTAATTTTTTCCTTATTGCAAATAAAGACTTGAGTTTTCTTGTCTCTATAAGATGGAGTGTATCTCTTTCATTGGTGATTTGGATTTCAATTTCAATTTTATTTATCTTATTTGGTAATTTTTGCTCTATTTGTTTTACGCAAGACTTTGTTGGGTATTCTTAACAAAAAAAAAAAAAACTAATTATTTCATTAAACAGTGGAATCAAATTATAATTAACTCATTGAAAATTGAGGGGTCATAATCATTGCTTAATATGGGATTGATTGCTGTATGATTAACGGTGAAGTGGCAGCCAAATGCTGCCTTCATCCTCGACCACAGCTGGTCTGCTATTTTTCTCTTCATTCAAACTTAACAAATGCTCAATTCCCTTTCCTAGTCATGATTCTCATGGCAATCCAGTGCAGAAAACATGTACAGATTGGCAAGCTGGTGTTTGAAGGAAAGCCATACAATTAGGGCTAACGTTTTTTGGTATTTAGAATGTGTTTCGTGAGTCCGATCATCCTCATCTGTCAAAAGAGGTGAGCTCGCCGACAGTCAAATATGGCGTTCTCTCCATATCTTAACCATTTCAGTGGTAATCATCAAACTCTTCTTTCAAGCTTTTTAAAGGGATTTTGGACATCGCAGTCACAAAACACACCTTATATATATATGCTATATAACTAAAATCCTGCAAGACTTGCACAACTTAACAATATTATTTTTTTTTATCAAGCAAAAACAAACTATACTTTCCCCTCTCAAAGTTGACTCTAGAGATTATTTTGCATGGAGACTTTTGTTTTTGTTTTTTTTTTTTTTGCTTTAAATTCTAACGGTAACTCGATGAGAGCATTTTGTTTTACCAATTTTTATACATATAGTTTAGTAAATTGATCATCCTAACTCGAAGTAATGAATTAAATGATGTATTCATGAGAAATTTATTTATCGTAGTCTTTTCTTGAATTTCATTCTGAAATGATAATATAAAAAACAACTTCATTATCAAGTATTTAAGTTAGGCATACAAAACAAAATTGTCAGTGACAAGTGATTAGATCAAAGTTGTAATTCAATTAAAAATAAAAAGGAAGTTATGTATTGTTTAGTATTATAATGCAAAGTTTTTTTTTAAAATATTATTCACTTTAAAATGATAATATAAAAAACAAGTTCATTCATTATATAAATAGAATATTGAATAAAATATCAAGTATTCAAGTTAGGCATTGAAAACAAAATTGTCAATGAATTGACAAAGTAGATAGATCAAATTTGAGTACTAATTGTAATTCAATTAAAAATGAAAAGGAAGTTATGTGTTGTTTGGTATTGTGGTGCAGTATAATTTTTAAAAGTATTTTTCACTTAAAAATACATCATAATAATTTTTTTAAATTATTTTTTACACCAACACATCAAAATCATAAAAAACATTAACCAAGACAACTGTATTTTTTTTAAAAATCAATTATTGTCAAACGGTGCCCAATGGGGAAATTTATTTATCTGTAGTCTTTTTTTGAATTTCATTCCAAAATATTAATATAAAAAACAAGTTCATCATCGAGTATTTAAGTTAGGCATACAGAACAAAATTGTCAATGAAAGGTGGTTAGATCAAATTTGAATATAGTAATAATTGTAATTCAATTAAAAATAAGAAGGAAGTTACGTATTGTTTGGTATTGTGGTATAAAGTGTTTTTTTAAAGTATTTTTTACTTGAAAATATATTAAAATAATTTTTTTGACATCAACACATTAAAATCATAAAAAACACTAAAAAAACATCAATTTAATTATACCTAGTAAATCATCCTAATTCAAAGTGATGAATTAAATTCATCAGAAATTTATTTATCATAGTCTTTTCTTGAATTTCATTCTGAAATGATAATAAAAAAACAAGTTCATTCACCATATGAATAAAATATCAAGTATTTAAGTTAGTCATACAAAACAAAATTGTCAATGACAAGTAGATAGATCAAGTTTGATAGGTTCTAATTGTAATTCAATTAAAAATAAAAAGGAAGTTACGTTTTGTTTGGTATATATTGTGGTGAAGTGTAACTTTCAAAAGTATTTTTTACTTGAAAATACATTAAAATAATTTTTTTAAAAAATTATTTTTTATACCACCACATGAAAATCATAAAAAAACACTAACTAAGACAAATGTATTTTTAAAAAATCAATTATTGTCAAACGGTGCCCAATGGGGTGGCATTAATTTGCACTCCCAAACGGTGTCCAATGGGGGTGGCATGGCATGATTCAGATTTTTATACATTGAAGCTCAACGCAATGCTTTCAAGAAGATAAAGAAAACGTTACTGTCAAACTTGCTAGAAACTGAGCTCATTTCATTTTCCAGCAAGTCATTTCACAAGGGACTTATTGTCACTGTTTCAATGTAGATAACCTACTTGGGACCTCAAAAATTGACCAGTGAGAGAAAGATGCCAAACATTACTCATTCATTCTTGGATTTCTTCCTTCACCTAATCAATTGAGCCCTCCCAATTTCATCAGCCTCCTAGTTCTAAAGGCATTATGAAGCACCGAATTCTTGAAACTCATCCAGTAAAAGGAGTGACCCTTGATGGATCGAGACGTCGAGTGGAATAAGCTGGCATCACTTTGCTGGTGTGACGAAGGGGAAGTAGGGCAATGCAAGAGAGCATCACATGGTCAATTCTTATGTGATAATATTCCAGAGAATAACGATCGAGCAAGAAGTGGCTATCATTTGAAGTTACAAAGGCCACGAACACTGTGAAGAATAAATGAATAATTCAGTTTCTGGCAGCTTTCCATAGCTATCACAAACAGAATCAAAACGTCAACAGAGGTGAAAGGTGACATAAATATCTCTGATATTCTCGGTGGTGGATGATTATTTTCTGAGCTATAAAATATTTCTTGTTAATGATTTGCCTTCATCCCATCCAAGAGCGTAGCATGATGATAAAGGGTTTGAGATCTGCACAACAGGTCTCGAGTTCCAGTCAGGACGTACATTTCTTGTAAGAGCATGGGATAGTCGGGGTTTTACTCGCTCATCTGGACTCACAAAATACGCTTTTCAGGAGGTGGAGGTTTCTCGAATTAAAAAAAATAAAATTTACCTTTATCGTTAGAGAGTAAGTTATATATAGTTAAGAGATTTTTAAAAATATTCTTATTATCATTTGACCACGGTTGTGTATCATGGTAGTGATCAAATAAAGGGGAAAAAAATTTATATATTAGAGTTTCATTTAAATATTCAGATTTTTTAATATATATGATGTTAAAATTTTGATGATAATTAATAATTTTATTTATATTATAGAATATATCACGACAATAAATATCATTAAATTAAATTACCTAATAGTAATGGATTTCTTTTTCAGATTTTCTCCCTAAATATATAGCAATCAACTCTCCTTTAACAAAGCAATCAACTGTCCACTCTCGTGATTCCATCATCATGTTCTTAAACAAACTGAAATTGCTTTAAAAAAGGCTTCACGAGGAAAATTATCCATGATCAAACATGGCTTATGGTACGCACGTTCAGCTGTCGGAAAATTAATTAACTATTATAATTGTAATCACATAATAACATTTTTTAATGTCCTCCAATAATCTAGTTGCAATCTGCTTACATAAACCTCCTAAATCTTTATTTTATGTGGTCGGACGTTGTGCATTAATTTATATTAATTTTTTATATATAATTTTTCTATGATATCCTCGAATTAATTTTCTCTATTAAAATCAAATTATTTTTTTACCAGGTTTAGATGTCCATCTAAATTAGTAATCATAGATTCAAAATATTCTTTTTTCTTGAAAATCTCAAATTAAATTGAAGTAAAAGATAAAAATATCAAAAACTAAGCCAAATCTCAATAGATCACAAAGAGATAGAAAGATTGATATTAAGCTCAAGAGAGATCACAATCTGAAGATATTTTGTGTCTATTTTAGATTGCAGTTTAAATAGAGGTAAAAATAATTTTTTTATGTTTTTATATTATTTTGATTGATAATATCAAAAATAAATTTTTTAATATATATATATATATTATTTTAATATATTTATAAACAAAAAAACATTTAAAAAACATCCATTATCATAATCCTAAACACTCCGTCCTCACCGTCTTGCAGCCGCAGATTATTCAATTGTGTTTGGGAAACCATGTTCTCTTCTGTTGGCAGGAATGAATTTTTTATTAATTTAAATCCTAGTACCAAGCATGTGGCCCAGGTGAGGCACTAGTCTCACCTGAAACCATTCAATTTTTTATTACCACATAAAAGAATTGAAAGGAAGGCAATGAAACAAAGAACAGCAGCTGGGACTTCAGCAACAAAACTTGTGGTTCTTGCAAAAGAAACAATGAAGGCATACCACCATCAACCCCAGAGTCAATGGATTTTGTCATGATCTGCTACGTTTATATTCGTTGGTCAAAGAATCAAAACCATTTCCTCTAAGTAAATGAGAGAGATGATGGTATCCACATTCCTTCTAGAGTAGGGTCCCACATTCAGTTGGGGACGAAATCTGCACCACAGAAGAAGTTTTTGGCATGGACCATTCAAACACCTGGTGATTCCATCATGTCATATTGAAAATCTAGGACAATTTCTTGAAGAAAAACTGAACCAAAACTTGTAGAATAGTGCAGCTAGAATTTTACAATAGAATTTGTATTTCAGTTTGGAGAAAGATATATGCATTGCTGCAGGAAATTGCAGGAACTTATGATTAGTGCAAACAATAGTCTTAGTGAAAGGTTAAATATCAGAGAGTAAATAAAGATCATTCTAAGATTCAAGTTATAACAACTTCGCTATTACAGAAAAATTACCTGGCTATTACAATCCAGTGAAAATCATCATTCAGCAAATCCAGGTTCTTGATTTGCTGAGCTTGTTGTGACATGGGAAATTTTAGCTATCCTTAAGCTCAAGGTACCCATAAAAGTTGATTCACTTGACTTCAACACATTCAGGTTATCTTGCAACAAGAAGCAGCCTAGCTACCCTACATGATCCTGATTCAGAAGAGAGAGTTCTATCTTTACAATCTTTTTCGCTTCAAGATTTATAAGGGCTTGGATGAAAGATTTTGATTATCAAAATTAACATCAAACACAGATGACTCGTAGCCTAAACCCGATGAGAATTAGTAGGCTAAGGCACAGTTCCACGCCTGTGTTTCGAAGAAAATGCTCTTCTTGATTTTGATATCCCTCCATCACTGTCACAAAATCTGCTTGAACATTCTTCACTATCATTAGAAGGGCTTGAAACAGGCGGAGGCGGCGTAGAAGACCATGGAACTACTTGATTTTCTTCATCATCTTCACCCCCATGATCATTACCACCATCACCATTTTCTTCATCTTCATCTTCATCTTCATCACCATCTTCTTCTCTATCAAGATCATCATCATCATCATCATCATCATCATCATTGTCGCCTTCTTCGTCATCTTCTCTTCCTCTTTCTTCTCTACAAACCGAGTTGTTTACGCAGTTGTTGCAGACAGAAAGGGTAGGGCCTAACTTGTGTCCGGTTCCCGTCCAGGGCGTGAGAGATTGACAAACATGACAAAGAAGTGATCTTGAATGTTTGGCAACAAGAAAATTTGCACTATGAACATTAGCATCACAGTCCCAACATAGGTTGGCTTGATCTGATTCACAGTACACTTTTGCTAAAGAATCACATAGCTCACACCTTTTCATTTCTTTCCTCTCTATTTGGAGACGGACTAAATTAACCTGCAAATTTCTATGTGCATGTCCTGCTTTTATCTGTGTCTTTGTTTGGGCCTAAAAAAAACAAAACACATGGTTCAGGACAACTTGCAACTGTTCATATTTAAGACCTGCTTAGCTTTTTTTTTTTTAATTCTTAAAATGAAAAAAAAGGGGAATTTTCTTTTGAAATTGAAAAATTGCACCGACTCCCTATTTCTTGTTGCTTAACTTCAGAAATTATTGTTTTTAGATAGATTTGATGTTATTATGCTGACTTTAATAAATCTGATTAACTATAATCTCGTGTCAACTTTTATCTTATAATAATTTAAGATTTTAATGCATTAAGAATGAAAAATAGGTCACATGATCTTAGATCAAAACATTATAGTAAAAAATCATAAATTTAAGATATCAATGAGCATGTTCTTGCATAGGAGGAATTACGAAGGAAGAAGTTTCACTTTTGAATTTCATCTCTGGATATTCAAATCTAATAAAATCAAATAACACTTATAAGGAAAAGGATAATGATAAGAATTCGATCGAAAGAGTTCAATGCAATATTAAGAATTTATTCAAAGTCAATATAAACTATAATGAAATTGTTTCAATAATGCCAACTTGCTGTAAAAAACCAATCCTCAGCCAACGGATTGTTCAAATTGGCGTGCTATAGAAAGTAAAAGCTTGTACAAGCCATCGTGAGGCAAAATTGTGAATAACGAGGATGATTGTGGATAGGGAGAGAAAGGGGTCTTGCTTTGTGTTCTATTGGGTGGGGATTAGGTTAACTATTGGACAAGTCAGTGCCCACCAAATCAAAACGCTAACGCGGGGGTTGAAGCGAGGCACTTGAGGTCAAGCACTGAACCTAACCCCCTGGTCCCTGCTTTTCTTGCATTTAATTTCTTGCTCTTGTGCATGCATCAAGTTACAAGGCTATATATGTTGTAAGACAAATGCTTTCAAATCTGCTTCTGTACCGATAAGAAACGCGATCGATGTTGATAGTGTTGTCGTCTCATGTCCAGATCATCCTCTTTCAGGTCTACAGTTTTTGAAATAGAAGTCCAATTCGAGCCAAGACTCAATCAGCATCTCCAAAGATAAGTCAATCTATCTCCAAAGATAAGTCAATCTATCTCCAATAATAATATCTTATATAAAATAACCAGTATTTATTTAAGAGCATATCTAGGTCCTTTCATATGTTATGAACTCATTACAACAAAATTGGAAAACGTTAATGGAATGTTCTGTCAAGTATTGTTTTGTCAATAATTTATATAGCTAATGAATTTACCGACAAAAATATATTGTTGGGAAAATTTTCTTCAGCAATTCTATTGCTAAATAATGATGTATCAATTTTTTGATGAAATTTTCGATAATATTTATTGATTTTTTTATTTTATTTTTAATACTCCATCAGAAATTTCATCGAAAATTACCAAGAAAATATATTTCGTTGTTATGTTCGATGTCAGAAATTTCCGATATAAATTTTTTGTTGGTAATTTTCATCAAAAAGTAATGATGAAATATTTTTCATCTGCATTTACATTATTGTTTACCAATTTTTATGTTTATATACCATGGTATTTCCAATCCTCACTTTTAATGATGTAGCTCCAATTAATTAATTCTTCTTCGTTAATATATAATTTAGTGATGGTCTCACTATTATCCTACAAATCCCAACGTTGGAGCTTTAACCTTTCAATATAACTTTAGAATATTTTAACACACATTAGATACATGAAAGATTTGATAGATTCAATTCGTTAGATATTTAAACGTTGGAATGCCATATGTGATATGCTTGCCAGTACTCCTTGGAATAACAGATCTGTAAATTCCTCTGAATGAAAAACTACATATCAAGTACTTGGATTAATGGATTTTGAGGTTGATCCGGATCGCAGATGGCACGATAGAACAAATAACATTGGATGCCATTCAAACATGTGACAAAGATCTGATGATCTAGACTGTCAAATCATGTAGAAATTGCATGCGATGCTGCTGTGCCAGTGCATATATGGAAGCAAGCTGGGGGTTTTATTTTTTCTGTAGCCAGGAAAGTGATGTATTGGCATCAAAACAATGTCATTATGAAATTGCATGGCGTGGCTCATCTTACTTCAATGGCTATTTATAGGGTACTTGTTGCTTTATAGGATTTTAATTAGGGCATCTAATAAAAA
Source organism: Populus x sibirica (assembly GCA_019202695.1). Classification (NCBI taxonomy): domain Eukaryota; kingdom Viridiplantae; phylum Streptophyta; class Magnoliopsida; order Malpighiales; family Salicaceae; genus Populus; species Populus x sibirica. The sequence goes on along the minus strand of JAGMVL010001940.1, from coordinate 679,570 downwards.
TCTGAATTGATTTGAATTAACTCATCTAACCTATAACATGAGCTTTAAGCCAAGTCCACTTTCAAATCAAGTTTTATTCCAATGATTATGACCTGACTAAGGATAATTCTAATTTTAGAAAAAAAAAGCTCGTAGATTGAATGTTACAATGGATATCCGTCTTCTTGTACAAACATAACAATCAGGTCTTCTCCTCAATTGTGAAGGTGTTAAAAATGTTGTACAAACAAAATAGCCAAACCCCTTTTGCAACAGGGACAATACTGTTGAAAAAACTCCGATGTAATCTCACCATCGAATAGTTCAGGTAACAAAGGATGAACATTTTGTGAATGTTTCGTGTCTTCTGTCAAGAAAATATGTATATGATATGATTATTCGCGTTGAATTTTTGAGAGGAAAGAAAACTGAAAGAAAACACGCAAAGGCCTGTATAATTAAGCTATGATAATTGTTACTCACCAACCTCCATACATTCACTGATGGCTTCAATTGCTTTTGTTATAAATCACAAACAGTGAGCGACAGGTAATTAAGTATGTGATATATTTTCTAGGTAGGAGTACTAGCTACATATCACTGGGGGTTAATTAGCATAAACAACTACCAAAACATGTCTGCAAAATAATAATCATGCACACCAAGAATTGTTGTACGAGGCACATGTCTCTTGTCTTCTTAACCACAAAAATCCTAAATTCTAGAACAACTTCTTGATGACAAAATGACCTCTCTAGCTAGAAGCAGTTGGATTCATAAATGTGCATGTTAAAGAGGCATCCTTTTTAGTGATCTCTAGGTGGAAAGCATACAGCATTTCCAACCAGGGAATATGCTTCCATTTCTTTCCACACAGAAGGTTCACTAGCAAGGTCTCTTGGGCCATCCATGTATTCCTGTTCCTCATCTTTTCCCTTTCTCTAAAGATTAGTGTCCATTATGATCATCACAACTCAGGCACAAATGCAACTTGGAGATGCATTTTGAAGCTGCACTTTAACCTAACTCAGACCTCAAATGGATCCATAGATCCTGTTTGTTTTTGCGTTTTAAAAGCGTTTTTAAAAAAAAATAATTTTTTTTTATTTTTTTCTTTACTTCAAATTAATATCTTTTTAATGTTTTTAGATCATTTTGATACGTTAATATAAAAAATAATTTAAAAAAAATATTATTTTAATATATTTTTAAATAAAAACTATTTTAAAAAACAACCACAATCACACTTTTAAACACACTCATAAGCTGAGCTGATAAAAAAGTTCCTGTGAGCTGATAAAAATAGAAGAAGCTATCCCATTATTACTTCCCTGCAGTCGTAAGCCGATCTAGAAGAGACTTTGTCCCCTCTAGGCCATCTATCATCTGGACTTGTAAAAGGATCTCCATAATCTAGTCAGATTCCTTTCTCTGGCCATAGTTCGAGTTTCTTTCTCTTGCTGCCTTAGATTTGTATTTTATATTCTAAGAATTGAATAAACTTTTCGATTATTTACGTAGTTAATATTGTGGAATACTGGCTTAGCTTGCAGTTCCATAGGCTTATAATAAGAATAAAAAATTTAATCTTCCATAAAGCAGCCCTCAAACTACTACCGGAGACTTTATATCCGCAACAACTCCTCCTGTTTTTTATTCATAGTTTTAGGCCGTACTGATATTTTATTTTATTTTCTACCGTATATTGTTTGTTGATCTTGTTCATCTTAATTTATTCCCTTTTAATAAAGGATTGATAATTAACCTTAATTGCCAGAAGTCCCTTTCACAATGGGAATCTCCGTCCCCGTGTTTTCCGCTAACACCGCTGACGGGGGCTCTCTCTTTTCTTGTGTTCTTGTCCATCTTCATTTATTCCTTTTAACAAAGGATTGATGATTATTTCTGATTGGATGGAGAAAAATTAACTTTAATTGATGCTTTTGAATATTATATAATTAAAATTATTTTATATAACTCGATTTTGACTCCCCTTTTAATTATATAATAGTTATTTGACTTGTTCTTGCTGCCGGTCAGATAATTTTTATGGCAAATAAAATAAATACATAAGCTTTTCAAATATGTTTTTTTAAAATCTAATTATAAATAAATAAAAACCCATGCATGGATTTAATTAAATATATCGAGAAGTATTAACGCATTTATATAATTTATCTCGTTGCAGGTTGACTAATTTTTTCTTTAACACAAAAGAATTAATGTGTAAATATTATTAATGTATTTTTTAATATTGAGTAAAAAATATAACCGTAAATAAAAAAATTGATGCTTACATATAATAAATTATAGTAAATATCATATGCGTTAATAAAAATATGTAAGATTTCAAGCTAATTTTTAACGTAGTAGAAGAATAGAATAATTTTTCAATTACTACAGTGAAATATCATTTTCTTAGTTTTTGTATAATAATTTTTCAAAAACAAAAGTCTAAAGAAAAAATAAAATAAAAATTATAAAAAAATAAAGATAAGAACCAAAAGAATTGTATCAATATGCCAAATGTGAGTGATCAATATTAAAATTGTAAAAAATAAAAAATAATATTTTTTCTTGAAAAATATTGTAAAGAAAAAAAAGGAAAAACTAAAAACAATACAAAAAAGTGAAGATAAGAAAAAAAATGATGATAAATAGACCAAGTGGAAAATAATAAAAATTCTAGAAAAAAATATAAGAAAAACTTGTTTTCTAAATTAAAAAAAAAATCCAAAAATTTTACAATTTTGTCACTACTATAATACCGTTACAGTAAAAAAATTAATTTTTTTTACAATTATGTGTCATTTCTATAGAAAAATATCATTTCCTGTTAGTATATGTATAATTTTAAAAAGTTTCATAAAAACAAAAATTTCTAAATATATTTACTAATTTTAGCTATTCATTACAGGTTTCAATGCAGTTTTTGATGAATTTTTAAAAATAAAATAAAAGCCGAAAAAAACCAAAGAAAAAAATATAAAAAAAATATAGTGAGCATAGTGATAATTGAGGAAGGGCTGAGGGATTAATTAACATAATCGTTTCTAATCCCTTCCCCTACCCTAACAACTAAGGGATAAGGTAAAAAAATAAATAAAAGAAAAAAAAAGTTGAAGATGGGATCTGAGTTGTGAGAGAATAATGGGGAGTATAAATAGATGTATGATACACACAAGCAAAGCATGGAAGAGATGTATGATACACACAAGCAAAGCATCAAAGCAAGCGCTTGCCCCTCCTCTATTTCTTCTTTTCCCAACCGATCCGCCAACACCAAAGACTCCACTGACCGGTCACGCTCTCCTCTCCTTCTAGCTGACCGAACCTCCTGTCTTCCTCCATTTTTCAAAAAGCAAAACTTGGCTCCCTTACTAAGATAGCAGCCGTTGCGGAGGAGAGATCGAAGAAGATTTAGAAACAAGTGAAACTGAGACTCCAAGCACGTCGATCTCCCCCCACAATGGATCCACATGGCAACATTTCCCAATTTGTCACCGCTGCCAGTCACTATTCCAACAGCTTCCAATAAACCTCAAATGCATTTTATTGATTATTTAAAACAATTTTAGCATTTTATTGATTTTTATTAAAATTGTGATGAAATGTTTCAATTTGAACCATTTTTAACATGTTATTGATTGTTGTGAGATATTTAAAGTGTTGGGTTCACACACTAATATGAAAATGTCTAAGGGTACAATACAATGTCTTTAAAGAATTTATTTTTTAAGGTGGAATAAAGTTGAAATTAATACCTCATGATGAGATTGATTGGAAGGATCGGGTTACAATAGATTTATATGAGGCATAATGGTTTGGTCTTGGTGTGAAATTTGATGAAGATGTGTTTTTAAATTTTTATGTTGCATGAATATTATTTTTACTATATGGTGATGTTTTTGTTTGTTATATATATTGATGTTTGTATTTAGGGTGTTATGATAATGTTTTTGACTCGATGTGTTATATGTTATATTGATTGTTTAATATGCAATTTTGTTCTTCACTAATCATCAACCTATGATAGATGTACAATCATTGAGTCATGCCATGAGTAGGATTAGTAAATAATACAATTTTTTAATAAGTTACATTATAGTATTTAAAATATTGTCTATATTATTTTCCTCACAATTTGATCGCATATTAATAATTTTATTGTTCATTGATCATCTACCTATAACAATCATCGAGCATTGTCATTGTGTAAGATTAGTAAATAATAAAGTTCATTTAATATGTTAGTTATATTATTTTGTTTAAGATATTTTTAAAATTTTGTTTTTCCTTGCAATTTTGTCATATATTAATTAATTATATTGTTCATCGATCCTCTTTACTATAGATGTACCATCACCAGGCAGTGTCATAGGTGCGTTTACAAACTAATAAAAACACACATTATTAGGTTAAAATGTTTATGAATAGAGCCTAATTCATACAATCCTAAAGAGTAACAATGCTCCATATCGGCAAGCCAATGAGTACAGCTATTCTACTCACACAGTATGTTATGAACTTGCACTCTTCAAGGTCGTCGAAGATGCAAGCAAAACCTCCAGGAAGATACCATTACACGTTTTGAAATTTTGGAAAGGAAAGAGATGAAACGTGAAAGATAATTAAGATGGCGTGCAAGCTAATATATATGTTTTCATACACCAACTAATTTTGTTAGAAATCACAACTGATAAGGAGTGATTCCTAGCTAAAGGGTAAGGAATTCTATCACCCAAGAAAAGGACATGAAGAACATTATTCACGTATAGAGATCATGGGTGATCATATAATATTTCTAGGCACGACTACTAAATATCATCAGGGATTATAAACAACAATTAACAATATATTCCTATAATTATCACATCTAAGATTAGTGTAAGAGGTGTTTTGTAATTTTATGAGATTTATTTTATTTTAAAATTATTTTTTATATTTTTGAATTATTTTAATGTGTTGAAATAAAAAATAATTTAAAAAATTATTATCTTAATATATTTTAAAATAAAAATTACTTAAAAAACGTATGTATTTTGCATAGAAATAAGTTGAGATGGGGATATAAGAAACCCACCCCATTATCTCTTTGGACTTGTAAGCTGGCCTAAGAAAGTTTGTCCCAAAAAGCCCATAAATTCTCTGGACTTGCAATTTGGTCTTAAAAATGGCTTCACAGTCTAGCCAGATTCCTTTCTCTGGCCCTTTCTTCTTTTACCTTTGATTTTGTTACCTTCTTAGAAATGAGCTCTTGGCATAAGATTCATTTTAAGAATTGAAGCAAACTGTTGTGTTACAGACTCAAAAAGGAAGGTTGATATATTGCAATCAATGAGATTCATATTAAAGTTTTAATGTGTTCTATGTAATGAAAATGGAAGAGAAGAATAAAATGGCTGCAATATTGCAACAAATTAGATCGATGGAGTGCTACAATATCTTTAGAAAGAAAGAAAGAAAGAAGAAGAAGAAGAAGAAGAAGAATGATAAAAAAAAGGGCCTACATCTCACTAATAATAGCCTCTACGAGCCATTCTGTTGAATTCATCATCAACCCAGGACTCAGCCTGAACATAAGTGTACAAAATTCCATCTCATTCAAAGCACCATCTCCATCCAAATCACCTTCTCTTACCATACACTTTACTTCATCATCACTCATATCCTGCAATCCAAGCAATGCTGAATTCCTCTTCAAACTCTCGAATGTGATCAAACCCTTGTCTTCATCAACCAACAACTGAAACCCATTGGACAACTCCTTCATAAACCCTTCAGCGCCTAACTTCTCCACCATGGCGGGAAAGAAATCCTCGAACACAATCCCATTTCGCGACGCCATTCGAGACCAATCACGTAGCGTAAACTAGCACTCAGCTAGTTATTTGTGTATGGATTGAATGCAAGGTGGAACTGAGAAATTGTGAAGGTTGTGACGATGGAAATGTGACTCGATAAGGGTCCATATTTATAGTTTGTAAAGAGAATACCGAGGCTTAGGAGGAAAGGAAAAGAAGCATTCGAGGAAAGATCATCGGATAGGTGTCAATGACACCGAGAGTACAGATAATAGAGGTTGGTTGTTAAGGAAGGTTGTTCTGGCCGGCTTTTTGCTGCGTATGATCCGTGACCATTTCTTCCTCGAAGTTGCATGGGAAGGTACCAACTTTAATTTTTGGTAAGGGGGCTAGCATTTTCCTTGCCAAAAAGGTGAGCTTTGTTTTGGACGGCATCATTTACAAAAAAAACGCCACGCAATTAATGTACACATATCTAAAAAAAATTATGAAGAATAAAATACTCCATCTATAAAGCAGTGGTTTTGACCCACCGGCAAATTAAACCTTAAAGAATACGAGGACATGGCCACACAACGAAGGTCGTCGGCAAGAATGTGTTCCCTTGTAGGGCTAGAGCCTGAAGCCAATTTTTAGCAATCTAGCTATAATCCCGTAACCTTCTAGTCTATGACTCTAAGCCAATATATTAATTCGAGGGTCCACATGATATTTTACGTTTTGAACTGGGGTCTGGCTGGTGGTGCGCGACTATGTATCCATGTTGTTGTCTTTTGGAATCATGGTTCGAGATAATTTCCCCTCCTTTCCTTTCCTAGGCTGTTTTTGAAGAATCAAAAGTGATTCATGAAATCTTCATATAAAAAAAAATCAATTTAAGTTAAATTTTAAATTATTAGATGAAGTTTGAAAATATAATTTATGTTATTTTTAATAAATAATGAGTTAAATAACAAATGATAATATATGAATAATTTATTTGTTAAGTAAAAGATTAATATGTGGAATAATTGACAGTTACTATTACTTGTATCACATAGTTTTTTTAAGACAATTAATCTTTTTTTTTTTTTATTTCTCTACCCCACTTAAATTTTGTTTGGAAGTGAAATGAATTCTATTTTTATATGCTTTTTTAAATTATGTTTGCCTTGAAAAAATTAAATTGATATTTTTTTAATATATTTTTTATAATTTTAATGTGTTAATATTAAAAATAAAAAATAAATTTTAAAAAATAATTTTAATATATTTTTAAATAATTTTTTTTAAAATAACTATCTCAACCACAACATCAAATCCACAGCTAATGTAATCATGTACCTGACTTGGAGGACTCGGCAACCAATAATAAATGATTTTTTTCTCGGATGGTGATCATTAGACTTCAAATTTTGTAAAATTAGCACCATTGTTTAATCAATACCAAAATAGTTTCGAATTAAAGTTAGCTATAAACAACAGAGAAGGGACGTAAGACATAATAATTAATAAATTTGTTTTTACGGAATCTAAATAAAAAATTGATCATATATGTATTAGAAAAAAAAAATTGCTCTCAACTTTCTTAATCATCATAAATAATGCAGTGATACTATTCCTCATAAGCAGGAGAAAAAAATTAAGAAGAATTTAAATTTTGGTTCGTTACAATAGGACAAAAACATTAACACAGAAAGTAACGTCTCTTCCAGCCTTTACTCTGTTCTATTTGGAAGGCTTCCTTGCTGTGGATTTTTGGCCAATATTGCTCTCTTCAAAACTTGAATTCCCTCTCAAACCTCTCATCTTCTGTCAACACCATGGGGAAATGATCAATGGATAGTACATAATAATCTATCAATGTAGACATATGGTTGTGATTGGTAAGCTTCAAATATTTAGGCCTGACCATATAAAGGTGATTTGTAAACCCTAGATTTATCTGTCTATAAATTCCAAAAGAGGAAAGGGATGATGACCAAGAGAACCTGACATGCAGTGGACTTCGTAGATTTTTTGGCTGCTTATGGAAGGAAATGCCAATTAACAAGAGCAATGCCATTAAAGGGCGTTCTTTCTCAGAAGTTGGGTTTTGGAGCTCTACATATCTTGAAGCTGCTCATCCAGCAGGGAATTGCCAGAAAGGGTGTGAGCATGACAACAATTCCAAAATGCCCGTTGCTTCGATGAAAATGGGTGTAGTATCTCCTTTATGGTTGGTGCATTGCCATGTACTTCTTAAGAATCCGAGACTAGGAGGAGGCTGTTTGTGAATAAATAAAAAACATTTTAAAAATTAATTATTATTATATATACTTGGGGGTGAAAAACAAATATCTAGACAAATAGTCTAGCAACCCTGCAGTGGGGGAAAGAAACCAATAAAAATTTAGTAATAATGTGAGGTACTGTATTTTTATAAAAATAAAATATTATTCTAGTATTTATATAATAAACTTTGAAAAGGATTAAGAATCAACTAAAAAATATATATAAATAGAGGTCTTTGATTAGTAGAGAAAACACATTTGAAAAAAACAGGTCCGGATTTTAACGGGCCAATCGTTTTTTTGTTCATCTCAATCTTTTACCTCACCTAAACTGGACTAGCCACCGGGTTAATCTGGTTCCAAATCGACTTTTCGAGCCGGTTTGGATTTAATATCTATGATTTTGAGCGTAGTAAACAAGATAAAGGGTTATTATTTTTTGAAATTATATGTGGTTTACAATTGACTTGAAAGTTAAATTGTATTGATAATTATGATAATAACTAAAAAAAAGTATCAACACTAATTTCATCCTTTATCTCTTAAATTTAATTATTCCTACTTTATCTTTCTTTTTAAATCTGTAATCTATAGTAATATACATGTAGAATCAGTAATATTATATTTCTTGATATTTATATTTTCCAAAAAAATAAATACTAAAGCTATACTAGTATTTATAAATTTATTTGAAATACCTCTCATACAGAAATATATTAATCTTCCAATCATTTGATTACCTCAATTAACATATTGAAATAAAAAGAAATAATTTAAAAGTAAGATTCTATATAGTTTTTATCTCATCTACGTGTGTATCTATAATTTAATCCCAAAACGTAACATGGCCATATTTTTTCACTTATTTAGCCGGATGCATAGTGCATATCCCAAAGGGAATCCAAAATCCAAAATTTGCATTATTCCTCGCCATTCAAATGCATTGGGCCACATCAAAAAAATTATCAGTATCAGATTTAAGCCTGATGTGGATAAGGGTCCATCTCAGGCCTGAAAATGGTGGTTGGGCTGGTGGCAGCATCCCTGATGATGCTGTGTGAAACAAATATAAATATAAATATAAATATTGAATTTAGATGAACAGTTGAGAGGAGGACCCTTACACCATGGACAAGCTCTTCAAGTCCATCCTGAGGTTTTTGTTTGGAATGGTAGTCGTTTGTTTTATTGGCAGAAAAGACAATTCAATGCGATTCAACCTATTTAAATTGTTTTTTATTTAAAAAAATATTAAATTAATATTGTCTAACGTGTAGTTTTAACGTACTAATATTAAAAATAATTTTTTAAAATATTAATTTTATAAACTGTTTTTGTCAAAGCCTTGTGCCGGTGAAAGAAAAATGTTCCCATTTTCTTTGCTGTGTAACTGACGTGGCTACAGATTCTGAGTTATTGACCATGAAGAACCTATCCCATAAAGAATAATATTCATAGAACATTTTGTAATTATGCAAACATGTCCATAACCAGACTAGAAGTTTAACCACCTTCTTATCTTGTTCTTGCTCTTGAACCTTCATGGAATTACATTTTGACTGGTATACAAATAAAATTGCCTTCCCTAGACGGCACGTACCTGCCTAGGTAGGCCAAACCGGCGACTTTTGTGCCTATAATCTCCTTCCAGGAAAAGGGAAGCACCTGTGATGACAATTGTTGAAAAACCCAACCTTTCAGGTTTTCCTTTTGATTGAGATGCGTGATAAGATAACAATCTCCATAAGAGGACATAAACTTGACAATAGAAGCGATATTTGTTTGTCAATGACATGCATATATCGATTGGTCCATCACTCAAAATCTAGTAAGCCTTTCATTGTAACGAAGCACAAGCAATTAGTTAAAAGAATATCCAACTGCTGGACTTGGAAGCAGCAAATTCATGGTAGCCCTTCTACTCCTACTGTGTTTTTTTTGTTTGCAACTTGGTGCTGCCACAGATACAATTACTTCATCTCAGTATGTCAAAGATCCTGATGCTATAGTCTCTGCGGGAAATAAGTTCAAACTGGGATTTTTCAGCCCTGTTAGTTCCACTAATCGCTATGTAGGAATATGGTTCAGTAGTGTTACGCCTATAACACCAGTCTGGGTAGCTAACAGAAACAAGCCACTCAACGATTCTTCTGGGGTGATGACAATATCTGGGGATGGAAATCTTGTGGTTTTGAATGGTCAGAAAGAAACTCTTTGGTCATCAAGTGTCTCAAAGGGAGTCGGTAATTCAAGTGCACAGCTTATGGATGATGGAAACCTTGTCCTGAGAGAAATCGGAAGTGGGAACAGCTTATGGGAGAGTTTTCAGGAACCTTCTGATACATTGATAACGAACATGAGAGTTACTGCTAACGTAAGAACAGGCGAGAAGACATTGCTATCCTCATGGAGAAGCCCTTCAGATCCATCCATTGGGACCTTCACTGTTGGAATTAATCCAGTAAGGATACCTCATTGTTTCATTTGGAATCATAGTCATCCAATCTATCGGTCTGGTCCATGGAATGGTCAGGTATTTATTGCTAATCCAGTAATGAATTTAGTTAATATCAATGGATTTGATATTGTACAAGATGGAAACGGGACGTATACCCTAATCTCAAATTCTGCCAACGAATCATATATCGGAAGATATGTTTTGAGTTATGATGGAAGTTATAGTGAACTATATTGGGATTATGGGAAGGAGGAATGGGTTAATGCGGGGCGAGTTCCAAACGATGAGTGCGATGTCTACGGTAAGTGTGGGTCATTTGGAATCTGTAATGTAAAGAATTCACCAATTTGCAGTTGTATGAAAGGGTTTGAACCAAAAGATGCAGATGAATGGAATAGTAGAAACTGGACTAGTGGTTGTGTTAGGAGGAGACCTATGCAGTGCGAAAGAATACAATATGGTGGTGAAGCGGGCAAAGAAGATGGGTTCTTGAGGCTGCGGACAGTGAAAGTGCCAGACTTTGCTGAATCGTCCTTTGCAGTTTCGGAACAAACATGTAGAGACAATTGCATGAATAATTGTTCCTGTATAGCTTATGCATATTATACTGGTATACGCTGTATGTTGTGGTGGGAAAACTTAACTGATATAAGGAAATTTCCTAGTAGAGGGGCAGATCTTTACGTTCGCCTAGCTTATTCAGAACTTGGTAATCGTTTCGTTTTTTTTTTTGTCTAGTTTTCTTTTGTATTCATAGAAACATGTAGAGACAACTGCTTCAAATTTTCTCCTGTTCAAATATTCATAGAAATTACTGTTGTACTTTCGTATTCATGTAGATAGTAGAAGAAATTTGATCCTTTCCCCTGGTTTGTTTTTGTCAAATCTAAAAATACAAACCTCTGTTTTCTGCAGATAATAGAACTACAAGTATGAAGGTAATTATCGGTTTAACAGTGGTTGTGGGAGCTATTATCAGCGCAATCTGTGTGTTCTGTATGTGGAGGCGAATTGCTGATTATAGAGGTAAATATGCATTTTAGTGCTCGCCATTGCTGGACTTGAAAACCATCCTCTCTTTTCATTGAAAAGAAAAAAATGCAATGTTCAACTGATGCCTACTTCCTGGATGTAACTCAGAAAGGAAGAAGAGAAGCATGAAGATCTTACTAGACGAAAGCATGATGCAAGACGACTTGAACCAAGCTAAACTACCACTTTTAAGTTTACCAAAGCTTGTAGCTGCAACAAACAACTTTGACATTGCCAATAAGCTTGGGCAGGGTGGTTTTGGTCCAGTGTACAAGGTAATAATGCTTGTGAGATAGTGGAGTTTTTATTGTTAATTGAATTGAATTGAATTGCCAGAAATAAGATGAATGGAACTTTGCAGGGAAGATTGCCAGATGGACAGGAAATAGCTGTGAAGAGACTGTCAAGAGCATCTGGGCAAGGACTAGAAGAATTTATGAATGAGGTTGTGGTGATTTCTAAACTGCAACATAGGAATCTTGTGAGACTCCTTGGTTGCTGTGTTGAAGGAGAAGAGAAGATGTTAGTCTATGAGTACATGCCAAACAAAAGCTTAGATGCATTTCTTTTTGGTCAGAGCTAATTACCCCAACTTACATAACCATTAGAAGCAGATTACAATTTCTTTTACGAGTCAACTATTGAAGCTCTCACACTTCTTTTTTGGCTGCAATTTGTCTAGATCCTCTCAGGAAACAACTTCTAGATTGGAATAAACGTTTTGACATTGTTGACGGAATCTGTCGAGGTCTGCTCTACCTTCACAGGGATTCCAGACTAAAAATTATTCATCGAGATCTGAAGGCAAGTAACATCCTGCTGGACGAAAATTTGAATCCGAAAATTTCAGACTTTGGTATGGCCAGGATATTTGGTGGCAATGAAGATCAAGCAAACACTATAAGGGTTGTCGGGACATAGTAAGTCCTGTTTCTTTCTTAAATCCCTCTCTTATTATCTATCACTATTTCATTTATCTCTTTTTTCGTATGCAGTGGCTATATGTCCCCTGAATATGCAATACAGGGCCGATTTTCAGAGAAATCAGATGTTTTTAGTTTTGGAGTTTTGTTGTTGGAGATTGCAAGTGGGAGGAAAAATACCAGTTTCTATGACTGTGAACAAGTTTCGAGCCTGATAGGATTTGTATTTCCTCCAACTCTTTGCTTTGTAATACAAAATCTCGAATTTTTGCTGTGGATTTATAATTAGATATTCTTATGTACGTTGATATTTTCACTTCTGCAGGCATGGAAATCATGGAATGAGGGCAACATTGGAGCTATAGTAGATCCTGTAATTTCAAACCCTTCTTTTGAGGTTGAAGTTTTTCGGTGCATAAATATTGGTCTGTTATGCGTTCAGGAGCTTGCAAGAGATAGACCAACTATATCTACAGTAATTTCAATGCTAAACAGCGAAATTGTGGATCTTCCTGCTCCCAAACAATCAGCATTCGCTGAAAGGTTCAGTTATTTAGACAAAGAATCCTCCGAACAGAACAAACAGAGATATTCTATTAACAATGTCTCGATCACAGCACTTGAAGCTCGATAAATAGAACTTGTGACATTGCTATCTTTCTGTCTAGGTCTGCAATTGGTTGTAAGAAATTATGGGAAGTTTGTAAGAAGTGAATGCATCAGCATTCTACAGATTTCTCAAGGTCTTTGTGCCAAATGAAGACACTAGTGTCAATAACCCAAACTTCTTGCTTAGAGTCCGATTTTTAGAGAGTAATTATACTTTTGTAGTGTAATTTAAGCTGGGAAATACTCATTCTCTGTATTGATTATTGCTTGACTTGGGAGATAAATGATTAAATGGGGTCTTTCACAGAAAACTCCTTGTTACATTTTTTGATAGTCTTACAGAAATGCATTTTATCCATTTCAAGGGTGAAGTAACTATCACTGATATTCCCTCGTGAAAAAAGGAGAATAGGAGGCGACCATCACCATTGATGTCGATTGCATGCATAAATGCATATATTGAATGCTCCATGTTCATAATCTGAAGGCTAGTAACATCCTCCTGCATCAAGAACTGTATCCAAGATTTTCAAATTTTGGAACGACGAGGATATATTTGTTGGGAATTAAGATCAAGCTAACACTAGTAGGATTGTTGGAACATAGTAAATACTTTCTCTTTTTTCAATTCTAACCCTCCTAATATATCACTACTTCAGAAATTTGTTTCTTTCCCGTGCAGTGGCTTTATGTCCCCTGAATATGCCATGAAAGGTCGATTTTCAGAGAAATCCGATTTCTTCAGCTTTGGAGTTTTGTTGTTGGAGATTACAAGTGGGAGAAAAAAAAATCAGTTTCTATGGCAATGAACAAGCTTTGAGTCTCTTAAGAATTCTATGTCCATCCAACTCTTTGCTAAAGTTCTGCGAAGTTCCATCTCTTTTTATTGACTAAAAATTATCCAATATCCACAAGTGTTTTCACTTTTCAGGCATGGAAATTGTGGAACGAAGGCAATATTTGCTATAAGACCTTACCGAGCCTGCCCTGGTTAGTCAACTCACTAACTTGCTGACTCGGGGTTAATCCATACATCTGGCACCCTAGGTTTTGTAAAGCCACCACTTAATTAATTGGTGGAAGACAAAAATTAGTGGAGTAGTTGGCATAATTGGTGCCATGATTTATGGCATAATTTGTGGCATAATTGGTGCCATGATTTATGGCATAATTTGTGGCATAATTGGTGCCATGATTTATGGCCTTTGTCCCCTCACTCTTGGCTATAAATAGGCAATGCCTTGAAGCTTATTTGACACACCAAGTTAGAGAAGAAGAAGAGGAGAGTGAAGAGAGAGTAATCCCACAAAGTTGTGAGGTATTTGTGAGAGAGTAAGTGAGGTGTTTTCTCCTAGTAATAGAGAGATTCTTAGTTGTTCTCCTATTACTTGAGAGAGGTTGTAATTCCCACATTACTTAGTAAAATCCTTCTATACTTGCCCGTGGACGTAGCCTAATTGGGTGAACCACGTAAATTCTTGTGTGTCTCATTTCTCATTTTATCCTATCCCTTGTCTTTTATCTTGTCGGGTTTGCATGCCGTATCCTAACAAAGGGGTATCGAGCCTTCTTGGTTGGTGTTGTTAATACACAAAAGTCATTCGTGTATACGGTTACTATTCACGTCTATGGCACTATTCACATATACGACACTATTCATTCATACGATATCATTTTACATACGATACTGTTGGTGTCTATAGAAAATCAGCACGGTGAATAAATACAAAGCTAGGAAGTTCTGTCTAAGGAGATTGGGTTTTAAGCGGGACCGTTTGTGACCCCTCCAATCTTTCCCGGGAACTTACTTAGTGAAGTATTATTTACACGATACTAGTTCTATATACGTTACGGATCGGTGAAACGGTGATAGCCGAATAGATCACGGTGAATAAAATGGCAAAGAAGTACGAGATTGAGAGGTTCAAGGGGAGCAATTTTTCATTGTGGAAAATGAGAATCAAGGCAATCTTAAGGAAAGAAATTGCTTGGCAAAGAATTGGGGATCGACCCGCAGAGATCACCGATAATGCAAAATGGAATGAGATGGATGGCAATGCTATTGCTAACATACATTTAGCATTAGCCGATGAAGTATTATCAAGTGTGGCGGAGAAGAAAACAACTAAGGAGATATGGGAGACTCTAACAAAGCTATATGAGTCCAAGTCTTTGCACAATAAGATTTTCTTAAAGCGGAGACTTTATACCCTTCGAATGGCGTAAACCACAACGGTGATCGACCACATCAACACAATAAGAACTCTATTTTCACAACTCACTACGTTGGGTCAACAAATAGAGGAAAGTGAACGTGCGAGCTTCTACTTCAAAGTCTTCCGGATTCGTATGATCGGCTCATTATCAACTTAACCAATAATATCCTCACGAGACTATTTAGTCTTTGATGATGTTGCAGCCGCCATCTTGGAAGAAGAAAATAGGCGCAAAAATAAAGGAGACAGAAATAGTTCAAACCAAGCGAGAGGCATTATTGGTGTCAAGAGGGAGATCAACGGAGCGTGGCTCCGAGTGGGAGTCAAAGGCAAGGGAGGTCCAAATCAAGAAGTAAGAAGACCGTGAAATGCTATAACTGTGGCGTAAAAGGGCACTTCAAAAAGGATTGTTGGTTTAAAAAGGGTATAGAGAATACTTGCGAGTCATCAAAACCTCAAGGATGTGTTGCAAGCACCTCGAAGATGGAGAGGTTTTATATAGTGAAGCAACGACAATCTCTACGAGATAGAGAAGAGCTCACTGAGGTCCGGCTAATGGATTCAGGAGCAACATGGCATATGACTCCTAATCGAGATTGGTTCCAAACATATGAACCCATCTCTCGGAGGCAAAGTGTTTATGGGTGATAATCATGTTGTAGAGATTGCTGGCATTGGCACCATCAAATTGAAGATGTATGATGGCTTGATTCGCACTATTTCGGAGTGCGACATGTGAAAGACTTGAAGAAGAATCTTTTGTCCGTAGGACAATTTGATAGTCTTGGTCAGTAAGATCCGAACGGACAATGGAATCATGAAAATTGTCAAAGGAGCGCTGGTGGTTTTAAAGGCAAGAAAGACAGGTTGCAAACATGTTTGTATTAATGGGAGAAACACATCATGAGGCGAAGCATCTATCGCATCGGCCCGTCCCGCAGAAGAGAAGACGATGATGTGGCATCAAAAACTAGGCCACATGTCGAGAAAGGTTTGAAAGTTCTCTCCGATCGAAGTTACTCCCGGGCTTACAAATGTTACTTTACCCTTTTGTGAGCACCGTGTTACAAGTAAACAACCACGGGTTAAAGTTTGGCACATCAACAACTAAGAGCAAATGCATCTTAGACCCGATTCACTCGATGTTTGGCAAGCACCGGTTGTATCCTTGGGAGGAGCAAGATACTTTGTATCATTTATAGATGACTTCTCGAGGAGATGTTGGGTGTATCCAATTAGAAGGAAGGCGGATGTGTTCGCAGCCTTTAAAATTTTCAAAGCGCGGGTGGAACTTGAATCCGAAAAGAAGATCAAGTGTTTGAGGACCGACAATGGAGGAGAATATACCGGTGATGAATTTGATAACTTCGTCAACATGAAGGTATCAAAAGGCGGTTCACAACGGCATACACTCCACAACAAAATGGAGTGGCGGAGCGGATGAACAGAACTCTATTAGATAGAACAAGAGCAATGTTGAAGGCCGCAGGTCTAGAAAAGTCATTACGGGCGTAGCGGTCAATACCGCTTGTTATGTGATAAATCGATCTCCGTCAACCGCAATTGAGTCGAAGACACCAATGGAGATGTGGACTTGGAAAACCAGCGGATTATTCTCGATTGCATATATTTGGAAGTCCTGTGTACGTGATGTACAATACACAAGAAGTTAGCAAGCTGGATTCAAAATCCGTAAAATGTGTATTCTTGGGATATGCCTGATGGAGTGAAGGGGTATCGCTTGTGGGATCCCACTCGCCCACAAAGTAGTCATCACAGAGATGTCATATTTGCGAGAAGGTAAAATGCAAATGGAAGAACATAATAGCATTCTAAAGGAGACTACAAGACGGTCGTATTGAAAATACTCGAATCATACTTCTTCCGAAGCCGCACCAGAGCATGAAGAGCAAGAACAAATAGAGTCCGAAACTCTTGAAGTTCGGCGGTCGACTCGTGAAAAAGACCACCGGCTTGGCACTCGAATATAGTACGAGAGCAATATTGCATATTGTCTTCTAACGAGGATGGAGAGCCATCAACTTTCCATGAGGCTATCAAAAGCACAAATGTATCTATGTGGATGACAAAGAATGCAAGAGGAGATTGAAGCTCGCACAAGAATAACACTTGGGATCTTGTTCCGCTACCACAAGGAAGAAAGGCCATTGGGAACAAATGGGTTTACAAGATAAAACGTGATGGCAATGATCAAGTGGAGCGGTATCGTGCAAGATTGGTGGTGAAAGGATATGCTCGAAAAGAAGGAATAGACTTCAATGAGATATTTTCTCCGGTGGTACGACTTACTACAATCGAGTAGTCTTGGCAATGTGTGCTATATTTGATCTTCACCTAGAGCGGTTAGATGTGAAAACCGCATTTCTTCATGGAGAACTTGAAGAAGAAATTTATATGCTCCAACCAGAGGGTTTTGTTGAAACAGTGCAAGGAGAACTTGGTTTGCGGGTTGAACAAATCTCTATACGGTCTCAAACAGCGCCGAGGTGTTGGTACAAGAGATTTGATTCCTTCATAATAAGCCTTGGGTACAACAGACTCGGTTCGAGACCATTGTACGTATTACAAGAGGTTTGAAGAAGATGATGTTTTCATCATTCTCGTTGTTGTACGTGGATGACATGTTGGTGATAGGCCCCAACAAAGATCGAGTCCAAGAATTGAAGGCACAGTTGGCTAGGGAGTTTGATATGAAGGACTTGGGACCCGCAAACAAGATTCTAGGGATGCAAATTCACCGAGACGTAAGTAAGAGGAAGATTTGGCTCTCTCGAAAAAAATTATTTGAAGAAGATCTTGCGTCGCTTCAATATGCAAGATTGTAAGCCAATTTCCACCCCACTTCCTATTAACTTCAAATTATCCTCAAGTATGTCTCCTAGCAATGAAGCGAGAGAGGATGGAGATGTCTCGAGTACCGTATGCATCGGCGGTGGGAAGTTTAATGTTTGCCATGATATGTACAAGACCGAGACATTGCACAAGCAAAGTGGGAGCAGCTAGTCGATACATGGCAAATCCTGGTAGAGAGCATTGGAATACTATTAAGAGGATCTTGAGATATATCAAGGGTACCTCGGATGCCGCATTATGTTATGGAGGGTCGAATTTACTTGTCGGAGGTTATGTTGATTCGGATTTTGCTTGGCGACCTTGAGAAAAGAAAATCCACTACGTGCTATGTGTTCATAATTGCGGGAGGAGCCGTGAGCTGGGTCTCTAAACTTCAGACATGTTGTAGCTTTATCCACAACATGAAGCCGAGTACATGGCGCCTACACAAGCTTGTAAAGAAGCAATATGGATGAAGAAACTTATGGAGGAGCTCGGACACAAACAAGAGAAGATTCCTTTGTATTGTGATAGTCGAGTGCCTTGCATATTGCAAGGAATCCAACTGTTTCATTCAAGAACAAAACACATAGATGTTCGGTATCACTTTGTTCGTGAAGTGGTGGAAGATGGAAGTGTGGACTTTCAAAAGATTCACACAAAGGAAAACCCAAAGCAGATGCTTTGACCAAACCAGTCAACACCGATAAGTATATATGGTGCGAGATCCTCTTATGGCCTAGCGAAACGTAAGCAGGCATGAAGATGGCAAGTATAGAAAGGATAGAAGAATCACAAATGATCAAGTGTGAAGACTTGATTAAATCATCAAAGTCTTCAAGTGGGAGAATGTAAAGCCACCACTTAATTAATTGGTGGAAGACAAAAATTAGTGGAGTAGTTGGCATAATTGGTGCCATGATTTATGGCATAATTTGTGGCATAATTGGTGCCATGATTTATGGCATAATTTGTGGCATAATTGGTGCCATGATTTATGGCCTTTGTCCCCTCACTCTTGGCTATAAATAGGCAATGCCTTGAAGCTTATTTGACACACCAAGTTAGAGAAGAAGAAGAGGAGAG
Source organism: Populus x sibirica (assembly GCA_019202695.1). Lineage (NCBI taxonomy): Eukaryota > Viridiplantae > Streptophyta > Magnoliopsida > Malpighiales > Salicaceae > Populus > Populus x sibirica. The sequence goes on along the minus strand of JAGMVL010001940.1, from coordinate 660,358 downwards.
TGAAGAGAGAGTAATCCCACAAAGTTGTGAGGTATTTGTGAGAGAGTAAGTGAGGTGTTTTCTCCTAGTAATAGAGAGATTCTTAGTTGTTCTCCTATTACTTGAGAGAGGTTGTAATTCCCACATTACTTAGTAAAATCCTTCTATACTTGCCCGTGGACGTAGCCTAATTGGGTGAACCACGTAAATTCTTGTGTGTCTCATTTCTCATTTTATCCTATCCCTTGTCTTTTATCTTGTCGGGTTTGCATGCCAGTATCCTAACAGGTTTGAGCATAGTTATCAGACCCGATCCGGGGTTGACCCGGTTAAGGAACCGGGTCCCGGGTTACACAGTTGACCCAAGTCAACCTGAATCAATCCGGAAAAATTAAAAAAGATTGAAGTTTTAATATTTTATATGACAAAATTAAAACAATTCATGTGAATATAGACTATATATGTTATAAATAATGAAGTTTGAAAGATTATTTCAAAAGATTTTTTATTGCATGTCAAAAAGATACTATGTTAGTATGTTATTCTTTTAAGTTGAAGTATTTAAACCAAAAAGATTTTTTACCCCACATTGAAAAAACATTACTTTTTTCTTTTGAACATAAAGTATATATAGTAAAGGGTTTCAAATTCCAAATTGAAAAAATAAAATATCATTCTAGTATGTATATAGTGAACTTTGAAAATGGTTAATAATCAACTAAAAATTATAAAAAAGAGGGGTCTTTGGTTAGGAGAAAAAGCACATTTGAAAAAAAAACAGGTCTCAAACGGGTTTTGCCGGATCACGGGTCAACCGGGTTTTTGCTTATCCTGGTCTTTTGCCTTACCCAGACTAGTCCAGCCATCGAGTTAACCGGGTCCCAGGTCGACCCTCCAGACCGGTCCGAGTTTAATAACTATGGTTTTGAGCATAGTGAACAAGATTAGGGTAACAAAGTCACGGTTAAATTTGTAGGCCGATGCTTGGAAAATATGGGCATAATACGTACTTGTTAAAGAATATGGTCATCACTCACTTGATTTTTATTTTTGTTTTGGATTCTTTTGTGTATTTATGGACTTAGGAATTGTCACGACCCAAATCTCGAATCCATAACCAGCACATAGGTAAGGTTCTCCTCCACGGTTCCATATCTATGCGAACCCAAACTTACATACAAACTTATCCTTTAAATAACTAAATCAGAGTTCAACGCAACAGTAACAACAAAACTAACTTCATAATATAATTTGATTGTTTTAATACAAGATTTAATACAATTTCATAGTTGGGGAGCACTAACTAAACATAAAGAAAAAAAATACTAATTTCAACAAAAGAGTAGGTTCTGAAGGTCCAACAAAAGTGACCCGCTAACATGCTATAAGCCTGAAAAGATAAATAATGAGATGGTGAGTTCAACAACTCACTGAATAGATAACGTTCAATACACACACACACACACACACACACGAGGTATACAACAATGATGAATATATATACAATTATGGCTCTAGGTTCTTATAGGAAGGTTTTTCAAATAAGCCATAACAACAATATCATAAGGTAAAGCTTGTCAGAAAATCAAAATACAATGAGCATGAGGCTTCGTACTGTGAGATGATCAGTCCTCACAGGTTGGTGACTCCCCCGACCAACTAGGTTCAGATACGATGTGCACAAAGACTAACACTACCCTGTTAGCATGTGTATTCTGACTAGCATACCATAGGTTCATAATTATAATCATAATCATAATCAAACAAACATATTCATATCTTAAGGCTTAACTCATGACATCAATCAAATGAGGAGCTATCAATTCAGAAGTCAATTTAAAATATATATTAGTTCATATCAAAAATTCATATTCAACAATTGATCATACTTTATCATAGCAAGGATAATAATCAACTCAAATATATATAATATTTCTCATGCATATGAAAAATTATCTACTCACCGGACTCGAAAGCAAACAGAACTCAAAAGCAGATATCAAAGGAAATCCTACTGATGTCCCGTTGGTAGAATATCAGGATTATTTGAATACAAATGAGGCATATTCAAGAACGAATCAAAAGAACATACAACCTATTTAATATACTTAACTAAGAGTTTATTTCATAACCCTATATGTTTTTCAACTAATTAGTTATTTTTCCCAAAAACCCAAAAACTAAACGGTTTTCCCGAAATTTAATCCAAAATAAAACAACTAATAAGACTTGATAATAATTCACTAAATAAACCTCAATTATTCATCAAAATAATCTGAAAAAAGCTAATATTACAGCTAGGGACCAATCTAGAATTTATCATATTTTTAAGGGTCAAATTGAAACTTTGTCAAATTGGAGGACCAAACTAAAAATATCAAAAATTCATGACTATAGTGAAATTATGTCCATAATTCATCCTCAGTTCTGTCCAGAATCTCTAATTATGCTCCAGGAACCATTCTGGAATTTTCCCAAATTTTTAGGGTCAAATTGTATTTTTTATCAAATGGAAGGACCAAATTGAAAGTGTTAAAAATTCATAACTATACTGGAATTCTGCTCATAATTCATCTTTTACTCTGTCCAGAATCTTGGATGATGCTCCAGGAACCATTCTGTAATTTATTCAATGTTTCGGGACTAAACTGAATTTTCATCATCTTCAACCTCGAACCCATAATTTTCACAGATTACCTACTGTTATATCAAGATTCCTAACTCAAATTCACAATTTAAACAAAATCATAACCCAAAATCATCATTTTTATCTAAAATCTTCCAAAATCAACTACGTAACTCATTACCCCTAATAATCAACCCGTAACATTCAAATCAATTCATCAATAAACCTAAAATACAATCTTCAAAACCCTAACATTCAACGAAACATAAATTTAAAGCTCAAAGAACACACATTTAATTTTCACAAATTGAGGGACCAAACTGAATTTTCATCATCTTCAACCCCAAACTCAGAATTTCTATAGATTATCTACTGTTATATCAAGATTTCTAACTCAAACTCACCATTTAAACAAAATCATAACCCAAAATCATCATCTTTACCTAAAATCTTTCAAAATCAACTAATTAACTCATTATCCATAATAATCAGCCCATAACATTCAAATCAATTCATCAATAAACCCAAAACACAATCTTCAAAACCCTAACATTCAACAAAACAGAAATTTAAAGCTCAAAGAACACACATTTAATTTTCACAAATTGAGGGACAAAACAGAATTTTCATCATCTTCAACCTCAAACCCAGAATTTCCATAAATTGCCAACTGTTATATCAAGATTTCTAACTCAAATTCACCATTTAAACAAAATCATAATCCAAAATCATCATTTTTACCTAAAATCTTCCAAAATCAACTAATTAACTCATTACCCGTAACAATTAACCCATAACATACAAATCAATTCATCAATAAACCCAAAACACAATCTTCAAAACCCTAATATTCAACAAAACAACAATTTCAAGCTCAAAGAACACACATTTATACATTTAAAAACCTAAATCTTACCTTTAAACTTATTTTCTCCAACTCCCTTCTATTTTCCTTTATCTTTCCCTCTTTTCTCTTCTTCTTTTTATTTCTCCCTTTTCTCCTGTCGTCCTTCACACTATAATTTCATATCCCTCTTTCTTTTTTCTATTTATACTTATTATGTTTATTCAATTATCACAATACCTCTTATTAATTTATACCCACTTTTAAGCCTTCAAGCCTTCAAGGGCTTTATTACCTTTTCCTACTCATTTATTTCGAAACATCACAGGAATTCTCAATTTGTTCCTTCATTTGAATAATTGATGTTATTATAGGTTTTTGCCCTTTATGTTTTGGTTTAATTTTTATTCTTGGCACCTTTATCAAATGTTAATTTGTTTTTGATTTCATCATTGGATTTATAATCTTGGTTTTTTTTAATTTCATCACCCGGGTTTGTTGGTATTTTTTTTACTTCTTTTTGTTCATTGATATTTTTCCCTGATTTTATCTTTAATCATTGGGATTCCTGGAGATTAACGATCGATATCTTTTTCCGTTTTCTTTCAAAGATGTGGAGCTATTTTTTTTTTAAATACACTTGCAGTTCTTTATCATTGATTTTTTATGCTTCAAAAAAATCATGTTGCCTGCAGTGAAGCACAAACAAGTTATCTAGTATATAGTAAATTCAACCGGAGGTTAACATAAAACAAGGCCTAAATCATGAATCACGAGATTTACCCATATTAATCTAATTTTTTTAAAGGTCAAAACAATATAGTTTTTTTAAAAAAAAATTAATAAAAATATGGTGAGTTTTAACCAGGTTAATTGGTTCATGGGTTCTTGTAAGTTTTTCACCCGAACATACCAAATTAACTCCTCTTATATTTTGAGAAATCTATCTAAGCCAAGTTTTAGTTCAACCACATCCCAAAAATGATTGAGTTTTAAATTGACTCATCAAAATAAGTTTAATAATAATAATTTTTTAGCTTTGGGAAAACAAGTGAGTGTCATATTGTAGTAACTTTTGATATTACGGTTTAAAAATGTAGGATTAGAAAAAATAATAAATTATAGTTTTTTCATATATATTTATGATTTTAATGTAGAGTTTTTTAAACAATTTTGAAAACTTTATGTTGACTTATGTTGGCCATCGTTGACTGTCACTGTCACATACTCTTTGCGCGTGAATGTCATCAAATTGGAACGCTTTTGATTTTCATATTCATATTATATACTGGTTTTGGCTTACAATTCAACGATTCAGCCAATGGCGAGGCCTCCCTCTATAATAAAATTTATCAATATATGTTGACAATTATAGTTTCTAGAGGTAATATATCAAAATGATTTTGTTAAAATACTATAAAGTAAATTTATAAAGGGTATTTTAGCAATTATCCTAAGATACACTAATCAAATACCAGTAATTGAATAATAACTACAAACTTAAAGTAATACAATTCTAGATAATCAATACATTTCACTTTAATTTATTTTCTGTTTTTTTCACAACATTTTTATGCTAATAATTAATATAAGTTTGATTCTCCATACACATATATGAAATTGTTATTCTAAATTGTAATATAATTGAAAATTTAACCGTAATTTCTTTAGGTTGAAATGGAAACAAGCCTTACAGATAGTGACCCATTAGGACTTGTTTCTGTCAAAGCCTTGTGCCGGTGAAAGAAAAATGTTTCCATTTTCTTTGCTGTGTGACAGACATGGCTACAGATGCTGAGTTATTGACCCTGAAGAATCTATCCCATAAAGAATAATATTCATAAAACACTTTTGTAATTATGCAAACATGTCCATAACCAGACAAGAAGTTTAACCATCTTCTTATCTTGTTCTTGCTCTTGAACCTTCATGGAATTACATTTTGACTGGTACGTACACAAATAAAATTGCCATCCCTGCGGACGGCACGTACCTGCCTAGGTAGGCCAAAGTACCGGCGACTTTTGTGTCTATAATCTCCTTCCAGGAAAGGGGAAGCACCTGTCACAATTGTTGAAAAAACCCAACCTTTCAGGTTTACCTTCTGTTTGAGTTGCGTAATAAAATAACACTCGCCATAAGAGGACAGAAACTTGACAATAGAAGCGATATTTGTTTGTCAATGACATGCATATATCGACTGGTCCATCACTCAAAATCTAGTAAGCCTTTCATTGTAACGAAGCACAAGCAATTAGTTAAAAGAATATCCAACTGCTGGACTTGGCAGCAGCAAATTCATGGTGGCCCTTCTACTCCTACTGTTTATCTTAAAAAAATAGTGATTCAAAATGTGCACTGTGCATCGTTGCTTTACAAAATCAAGGACGAATTCGATTATACATACGGTTGGTAGGCGACGAGAAAATTGTAAATGGTCAAGCAATTTAAGATGGTTTGAAATTGGAAAAGAGTCCTGTTCTAGCCAATAAGAGGCTGATGGCTTCATTTCTTTCCTTTCCGTGAATCATCAAGTGATTAGAACCCTCCCACTCCACAACAATCGTTCATCTCTCGACTAATTGATCATTGTTATAACTTAGCACGCGTTTTCACACATCACCTTTAGATTAAATGAAAAAAAATAATCAAATTAAATTAAAAAAATAACAAAAAAAATTAAAAAAAATAAAGATTAAAATTGATATAAAAATGAAAAACATATATTTTGATTTAAGGGTGAAATTGCAAAAAAAAATAACTTTAACAGAAGGATAAATTTTTTTTAAAAAATAAGGATCAAATTAATAAAAATAATATACTATAAATTTGATTTAAAAAATAAAATAAAAATTGAAATACCAACCGCCGTTGAAATACCAACCGCCAAGCTAATATTTTTTAGGGAAAAAAAAGAAAAAAAAAAGCCTCATGGATGACCAATCAGCCGATCACCACTGATACTCTCTGCCACCAAAGATAAGGAAGGACACAACAACGCTTCTAATGACGTGTAAAGAAAGATTTTGGCTGCTAAGAGACACCGCGGGGTTAGAATGGATGGCCAGGATGTTGCTTCAAAATACGAATAAACACGGATAGCTGGATTTCATCAACGCATTGGCCATTGACACGTGTCATTAGGATTTAAAAAAATAATAGTGGATTGATTCGGATCAAGACCACAATATTATGTTTGATATTCAAGCAACTTCAACGAGATTTAGTCCCATTTAAATTAGGTTCGTTCAAAACTTGAGTTTGGATTTCTTTTTTATTTAAATTAGTTCATAAAACTTTTTCTTCGTTTCAATCTTACCCTTGTAATTATCTATCTTTATTCAATAAAACCCCTAAATTAGGCTCCATGAGGATCAACACATGTCTTATAATCCTATTTGCGTAAGAAAGAAGAAGATTTTGGTTACAATTGTTGAATAGTTTAAGCTGCGAAAGATGACTTCTCTGTATTGTTTATAGGTTGACCAACTTGATAAAGATGACCTTTCTTAGAAAGCTCCTTTTCACTTGACGTTGCATGACTCCCAACCAGAGTTGATATTATTGACTGATTGGAATCGTTTTGTTCCCACGTAAGAAAAGTGATAGGACAGGACAATGACGTGCATACATTGAATGGTCAATAATTCATAAACTAACAAGGCTTTCCATTCCCACCAAGATCAAGCATTAATTTAGCCAATTTGTTTTGGTTTTTTTTAATAACTTTTGTGCTACCAAAGTTACAATTATGGATCTTGGCAGCTGCACATCCATAATAGCTCTTCATCTAATACTATATTGTTTTTGTTTGGAATTTGGAGCTTCCATAGATACCATTTCATCGTCTCAGTTCATCAGAGATCCTGAAACTATAGTGTCTGCTGGGAAAAAGTTTGAACTGGGATTTTTCAGCCCTGTTAATTCCACAAATCGTTATGTAGCTATATGGTACAGTAATATTTCTATTACAACTCCAATCTGGGTAGCTAACAGAAACAAGCCACTCAACGATTCTTCTGGGGTGATGACAATATCTGGGGATGGAAATCTTGTGGTTTTGAATGGTCAGAAAGAAACTCTTTGGTCATCAAATGTCTCCACTGGAATGAATGATTCAAGAGCGCAGCTTATGGATGATGGAAACCTTGTCTTGGGAGAGAGTGAAAATGGGAACAGCTTATGGCAGAGTTTCCAGGAACCATCAGATACTTACATTCCAAAGATGAGACTTGCTGCTAATCCCAGAACAGGTAAGAAGACGCCACTGACATCATGGAAAAGCCCTTCAGATCCGTCTATCGGAAGCTTCTCTTTGGGTATTGATCCCTCGAGCATTCCTGAAGTGGTTCTTTGGAATGATAGTCGTCCAATCTGGCGTACTGGTCCCTGGAATGGTCAGCTTTTTATTGGAGTCCCAGAAATGAATTCTGTTTATCTTGATGGATTTAATCTTGCGGTTGATGGAAATGGAGGTTTTACTCTAAGTGTAGGTTTTGCTGATGAGTCTGACATCACCAATTTTGTTTTGAGTTCTGAAGGAAAATTTGGACAAGTATTTTGGGATGATATGAATGAGGGATCATGGAGATATGAATGGGAAAGTGTTCAAGATGAGTGTGATGTTTATGGCAAGTGTGGGTCATTTGCAAGCTGTGATGCGAAGAACTCACCAATTTGCAGTTGCTTGAAAGGTTTTGAACCAAAAAATGCCGATGAATGGAATAGCAGAAACTGGACTAATGGTTGTGTTCGAAGGAAAGCGATGCGGTGTGAAAGAATACAACATGGTGGTGAACTGGGAAAAGAAGATGGATTTTCGAAGCTGGAGAGAGTGAAAGTGCCAGACTTTGCTGAGTGGTCATCTTCGACTACTGAAAAAAAATGCAGAGATGACTGCTGGAATAATTGTTCTTGTATAGCTTATGCCTATTATACTGGTATATATTGTATGTTATGGAAGGGAAACTTAACTGATATAAAGAAGTTTTCTAGTGGAGGGGCAGATCTTTACATTCGCCTTGCTTATACAGAACTTGGTAAGCGTTTCATTTTCTATCTAATTCTCGTTTACAATGTTGCGTTCAAACCATTTCCTGTTACAGAAAATTACTGATAAACTAACTTCGCTATTCAAATGGAAAGGTGAAAAACTTGATCTTTTTCCCTAGTTTTGCTTTTGCCAAATTTAAAGATACCACAATTTGTTTTCTGCAGATAATAAAAAGATAAACCTGAAAGTAATTATCAGTTTAACAGTGGTCGTGGGAGCCATTGCCATTGCGATCTGCGTGTTTTATTCCTGGAGGTGGATAGGTAAATTGCATGTTAGTATTAGCTTGCTGGAATTTCATAAACATTCTCAAGTTTCATTCAAAAGTAAAATGAAATGTACAAGTGATGCTTACTTGTGGATTTAACCAGAAAGGAAGAGGACAAGCAAGAAGGTATTATTACCAAAAAGGAAGGATCCAATATTATCGGACGAAAACGTGATCCAAGACAACTTGAACCATGTTAAACTTCAAGAACTACCTCTGTTCAGTTTTCAAATGCTGATAGCTGCAACAGACAACTTTAATACAGCCAATAAGCTTGGGCAGGGTGGATTTGGTCCAGTGTACAAGGTAATGCTTGTGTTGTGGAGGAGTTTTTATGGTTCATTGAACTGAACAGCTAGTTATTGGATTGATTGAACTTGCAGGGAAAATTCCCAGATGGGCAGGAGATAGCTCTGAAAAGACTGTCAAGAGCATCTGGACAAGGGCAAGAAGAATTTATGACTGAGGTTGTGGTGATTTCAAAACTGCAACATATGAATCTCGTGAGACTTCTTGGATGCTGCGTTGAAGGAGAAGAGAAGATGTTGGTTTATGAGTACATGCCAAATAGGAGCTTGGATGCTTTTCTTTTGGTTAGAGCTTTTGCCTTGTCTCTTAAGTAAATACATTACAGTTTACCAGATTCCCAACCAGATATGCGGTTTAACATATTAGAAGCAGATTAACATCTTTCATGGAGTCTTTTGTTTAGCCTCACGAATTTTATTTTGCGCTGCTATTTGTCTAGATCCTTCAAGAAAACATCTTCTAGATTGGAAAAAACGTTTCAACATTGTCGAAGGAATCTGTCGAGGTCTGCTTTACCTTCACAGGGATTCTAGGCTGCGGATTATTCATCGAGATCTGAAGGCAAGTAACATCCTACTAGACCAAGAACTGAATCCAAAAATCTCAGATTTCGGAATGGCTAGGATATTTGGTCGCAACGAAGACCAAGCTGACACTGGAAGGGTTGTTGGAACATTGTAAGCACTGTTCCGTTAGCGATTCTTATCCTGTTATCTTTCCTCTCTTTTTTTTTGAAATCTATTTTTTTGGTGATGCAGCGGCTATATGTCCCCTGAATATGCCATGGAAGGTCGATTTTCAGAGAAATCCGATGTCTTTAGCTTTGGAGTTTTGTTATTAGAGATTATAAGTGGAAGGAAAAATACCAGTTTCTATGGAAACGAGGAGGCTTTGAGCCTGCTAGGATATGTATGTCCATCCAACTCCTTGTTTTAATGATACAAAATTATTAAAACTGCATTAACTTCAGCATATTTTTTTGACTTCTCAGGCCTGGAAATTGTGGAACGAGGGCAACATTGCAGCTCTGGTAGATCCTGGAATTTCATATCCTTCTTTCAGCGAGGAAATTTTTCGTTGCGTACACGTTGGTTTGCTATGTGTTCAGGAATTTGCAAAAGACAGGCCAGCTATATTCACTGTCATTTCCATGCTAAATAGTGAAATTGTGGATCTTCCCACTCCCAAGCAACCTGCATTTTCAGAAAGGCGGAGTGAGCTAGACACAGCGTCCCTTCAGCACGACCAGAGGCCAGAATCCATCAACAATGTCACGGTTACACTTCTTTCAGGCCGATAGACAAAATTCATGACATGATTGTTTTTCTGCTGGGCTTGCAGCTGGTCGGCCATTTGTAAAACTTTCAACGCTGAATTTTTGAGGCATGTCAAAGTAATGGCAAGATTTTGATAATATATATTTTAATTCCATTTTTTTGCAATAAATTTTCAATTTATTTCATTTTATCAATGCATCACTCTCATTCTCCATCTTGCTCTCACACCAGAATTTAACCATAGGATGGTTTGGCATGGTCTAAATTAACCCTAATGTGAACTTGCCTTGGCATACGTGTTAGTCAATTATGTAGACTCTGATTATGACATTGAGTTGGGTGATTTACAATCAGAGTACACATAAATTGACTAACACCTATGTATTTGCCAAGTAAAGTCAGACGGCAGGAAGCGACAACTGGGCTACAATGGCATGCATATATTGAATAGTCAATAATTCATGATATAATAAAGCTTTTATTCCAATCAAGAACAAGCACTTAGCCAAATATTCTTTCTATAATTTTTGTGCTACTAAATATACAACTATGGATCATGGCAGATTCACATCCACAATAGCTTTTCTCCTAATACTATATTGTTTTTGTTGGGAATTTGGAGCTTCCGTAGATACCATTACATCATCTCAGTATATCAAAGATCCTGAAGATATAGTCTCTGCTGGGAACAAGTTCAAACTGGGATTTTTCAGCCCTGTTAATTCCACAAATCGTTATGTAGCGATATGGTACAGTAATATTTCTATTACAACTCCAGTTTGGGTGGCTAACAGAAATAAGCCACTCAACGATTCTTCTGGGATTATGACAATATCTGAAGATGGAAATCTTGTTGTTTTGAATGGTCAGAAAGATATTCTTTGGTCATCAAATGTCTCGACTGGAATGAATGATTCAAGAGCGCAGCTTATGGATGATGGAAACCTTGTCTTGGGAGGGAGTGAAAATGGGAACAGCTTATGGCAGAGTTTCCAGGAACCTTCAGATACTTACATGCCAAAGATGAGACTTACTGCTAATTCCAGAACAGGTAAAAAGACGCTACTAAAATCATGGACAAGCGTTTCGGATCCATCCATCGGAAGCATCTCTGGTGGTATTGATCCTTCAAGAATTCCTCAGTTTTACATTTGGAATGGTAGTCGTCCAATCTGGCGGACAGGTCCCTGGAATGGTCAGGTTTTTATTGGAATTCCTGAAATGGTATCTGTTTATCTTGATGGATTTAATATTGCAGATGAAGGAAATGGTACTTATACTCTAAGTGTTGGTTTCGCTAACGAGTCTTTAATCAGCAATTATATCCTGAGTTCTGAAGGTAAATTCGGAAAAGTACTTTGGGATGATACGGAGGGGTCATGGAGATATGAGTGGAAATTTCCTAAAGATGAGTGTGATGTTTATGGAAAGTGCGGGTCATTTGGAAGCTGTAACCCAAAGGATTCACCAATTTGCAGTTGTTTAAAAGGTTTTGAACCAAAAAATGCAGGCGAATGGAATAATGGAAATTGGACTAATGGTTGTGTTAGGAGGAGGGAATTGCAATGTGAAAGAACACAAAATGGTGGTCAAGTGGGCAAAGAAGACGGGTTTTTGAAACTGGAAAGGATGAAAGTGCCAGACTTTTCTGAGTGGTTATCTTCGACATCCGAACACACCTGTAAAAACGAGTGCTTGAATATTAATTGCTCTTGCATAGCTTATTCATATTATCCAGGTTTTGGATGTATGTTATGGAGGGGAAACTTAACAGATTTAAAGAAGTTTCCCATAAAAGCGGCAGATCTTTACATTCGCCTAGCTGATTCAGAACTTGGTAATTTTTTTCATTCTCTATCCAATATTCACCTCCTTTTTAGCAGTATTCGTAGCTGTTGGTAATAAACTAGCTTGTTTTTGGCAAATTCTAAACATACCAGTATTTGTTTTCTGTAGATAATAAAAAGATAAACCTGAAAGTAATTATCAGTTTAACAGTGATCGTGGGAGCCATTGCCATTGCGATCTGTGTGTTTTATTCCTGGAGGCGGATAGGTAAATTGCATGTTGGTATTAGCTTTCTGGAATTTCTTGAACATTCTCAAGTTTCATTCAAAAGTAAAATGAAATGTACAAGTGATGCTTACTTATGAATTTAACTAGACAGGAAGAGGAAAAGCAAGAAGGTATTCTTATCAAAAAGGAAAGTAGGATATCCAATATTATCAGATGAAAACATGATCCAAGATAACTTGAACCATGTTAAACTTCAAGAACTACCTCTGTTCAGTTTACAAATGCTGATAGCTGCAACAGACAACTTTAATACAGCCAATAAGCTCGGGCAGGGTGGATTTGGTCCAGTATACAAGGTAAAATTGATTTTGATCCAATGAAGTTTTTATGGTTAATACTGAATTGAACATCTAATTATACAACGGGTAGAAATTTTGCAGGGAAATTTGTCAGATGGACAGGAAATAGCTGTGAAAAGACTCTCAAGATCATCTGGACAAGGATTCGACGAATTTATGAATGAGGTTGTGGTGATTTCTAAACTGCAACACAGAAATCTTGTAAGAATTCTTGGTTGTTGTGTTGAAGGAGAGGAAAAGATGTTGCTCTATGAATACATGCCAAATAAAAGCTTGGATGCATTTCTTTTTGGTTAGACAATTTTCATATCTCCAAAGTGATTACTATCGTTTATCTAGTCATTTATTTACCCTCACACATTTCTTTTGCGCTGCAATTTGTCTAGATTCTCTTAGAAAGCAACTTCTAGATTGGAAAAATCGTTTCAAAATCGTGGAAGGAATCTGTCGAGGTCTGCTTTACCTTCACAGGGATTCTAGGCTACGGATTATTCATCGAGATCTGAAGGCAAGTAACATCCTACTGGACCAAGAACTGAATCCAAAAATCTCAGATTTCGGATTGGCTAGGATATTTGGTAACCACGAAGACCAAGCTAACACTAGAAGGGTTGTTGGAACATAGTAAGCACTGTTCCATTATCAATTCCTGTCCTGTTATCTATCACTTCTTTTTTCTTTCTGAAATCTATTTTTTGGTGATGCAGCGGCTATATGTCCCCTGAATATGCCATGGAAGGTCGATTTTCAGAGAAATCCGATGTCTTTAGCTTTGGAGTTTTGTTGTTAGAGATTATAAGTGGAAGAAAAATACCAGTTTCTATGGAAACGAGGAAGATTTGAGCCTGCTAGGATATGTATGTCCATCCAACTCGTTGTTCAATGATACAAAATTATTAAAACTGCATTAACTTCAGCATATTTTTTGACTTCTCAGGCCTGGAAATTGTGGAACGAGGGCAACATTGCAGCTCTGGTAGATCCTGGAATTTCATATCCTTCTTTCCATGAGGAGATTTTTCGTTGCGTACACGTTGGTTTGCTATGTGTTCAGGAATTTGCAAAAGACAGGCCAGCTATATTCACTGTCATTTCCATGCTAAATAGTGAAATTGCGGATCTTCCCACTCCCAAGCAACCTGCATTTTCAGAAAGGCGGAGTGAGCTAGACACAGCGTCCCTTCAGCACGACCAGAGGCCAGAATCCATCAACAACGTCACGGTTACACTTCTTTCCGGCCGCTAGACAAAATTCATGACATGATAGTTTTTCTGCTGGGCTTGCAGCTGGTCGGCCATTTGTAAAAGTTTGAACGCTGAGTTTTTTAGGCATATCAAAGTAATGGAAATACTTGCTAGAAGAATAGAATGTATCCTATGCAGACTAGTTATAGGCTGGATCAACATAAAAATAATCAAATCACAGCACTTCCAATTCTTGGTGACCTGATGGGTGTGTAACTCATGCTGTAATTAGTCTTGAGTGCAAGAATATGGTAGCCAGATTTCCTTTTATTTTGTGACAGTATGATGATGGGCAATACTTAATCGATAATTGCTAAGCTTCTTCTTTTTTCCCTTTTTTGCAAGAACATTACTGATTCCAATGTGCCATTTGCATTGCATCAACTGGTTTCTGATAATTAGTTTAGGGATCTTCTTTGCCTTGTGTTTATTGAACAGCAAAGGCACTGTTCTTTGTGGATGGAGAGGGTGCTTCTTCCGTTAACTAAAGAGGGAGATTGAATGGATTAAATTGGGAGGAAAATTAGACTCGCAAAAGCTGATCATATCTCACCAAAAATAAAGTAAAAATAAAATAAAAATAAAAACGGAGGAAAGTCTTAATTCAAATAATTAAAACAAAAATATTTTTTTCCTGCAATCTTTCTAATCATTTAAAAATCATCCCTAATAAGATTTTTAAAATATTAAAGATGTTTTTAGTATAAAAAAAGATATTTTTAATATCTTTAAATTCTTAGTATCTCAATAAGGTTGTCTTAATTTGCTCAATATATTTTTTTTTTATTACAGCAATTTTTTTTAAATTTTATTTTGGTTTCAAATGATGAAAACTTTATATGGTTCTTGTGCTCTACTAATCAATACTTACAACATAGAAAAAAATAGTTACAAAAAGAGAGGAAAATCACATTTATATCCATCAAAATTTACAAACATATCTATCTCCTCCTCAATAATTTATTTTTTGAACTCTCTCATTCATCTTTCTCTCTTCTTTTAAGTAGAGCACTATGCATCTATCATTTGATCTTTTGAAATGAGCTGGTGTCAAATTCTAGTTCTGCAACCATTATTATTAGTATTATTATTTTATTAACGTGGATGTCCGGACCAACTTGCGCGTTTCTCGACTAATCCCACGGGTCCTGAAGTTAACGACCATATAAGTCTCTAGTGGCTATCATATGAGCAACCACAGGCTCAAATCTGAGATCACAGAGGGAGCAAACCCCTTTTAAAATGTTTTTAGACTGAGTTTAAAATTACATTTTAAACAGCGTTTCATAAAAAAAATTAATTTTTTTATTTTTATATCGTTTTAATATGTTGATATTAAAAATATTTTTTAAAAATTAAAAAGTATATTATTTTATTATATTTCTAAAAAAAATATTTTAAAAAATAACTATTATTATATTTTTTTAATATATTTTAAAAAAGAATGTAGAATAATAAATTTGGGCTTAAAAGTACTAGACCTATAATTGTTAAAGTTAGTTTTGATGGGCTAGTCTATAACGCAGGTCAGGCCTATCTTGATGTTGGTCAGGTAAGGAAAGTCCAACGTCACTTATCAGCAATGCATGCTTAGTTTTGCAATTGTAGTAGCAGTGTTCATCACAATACCAATAACGAAAAAAACAAGAAGTTTAAGGCTCTTGGCCTCAACAGATAGCTATTGACTTGGTCATTAAGAATGGTATTTGTCAAAATATTATTACTAAAAAACGATAATTCAACTTTGAAATTAAATGATTAGTGCCATCATGGTGTACCCAGGAACTTTTATAATGCAAGAAAACATCACATCAGAGAGTTATACAGATCTATTCTTCACATAGTTTGACTATGATTATATCAGTATAAAAAACAAGAAACGTTTGAATACGGTTTGAATACTATGTGTTTGATATTATAGTGTAAAATGATTTTTAAAAATATTTTTTAATTACAAATATATTAATTTTTTTGAATTTTTTTATATCTGCATATCAAAATTATTTAAAATCATATACAAAAATATTAATTTAATACTTTTTGAAATAAAAAACAATTAAAAAAATTACAAACATGCATAGTAAAATCCTCATGAAGTAGTTGGATGACTTGTCAGGATGTCCACACGTTAGTGACATAACGGGACACTGATGTTCTGTGCTTTGGTCACAATTCTTGAATAATTTAAGCTGAAAACAAGACTTTTCTGGTTTTCTTTTTGCCCGAATTGCGTGATAATTTGTACCTCCCATGAAAATTTCAGACACCACTGTTTGAAATTAGAGTATACAGATTTGTCATTGCTGACTTCAGGATGGATATTTTTTAACGCTCCATTTGGTTTTTTTTAAGGTCAAAATGGCTTTGATAGAAACGAGAAGTTCTGGAAAAAAAAAAACTTAGCTAAGTCCGCAAGTAAAGTAAAAGGAATGGAAGCTATTGATGTCAACGGCATGCATACTTTGAATTGTCAATGACTCGAGCTAATAGAACTGTTCATTCTTATCAAGCACAGGCAACAATTACCAAATATTCATCTATGGAAATTGGCAGCTGCAACTTCATGGCAGCTCTTCGTCTCTTACTATGTTGTTTCTGTTGGCAACTTGGTGCTGCCGTAGATACCATAACATCATCTCAATACATCAAAGATCCTGAAGCTGTAGTTTCTGCTGGAAATAAGTTCAAACTGGGATTTTTTAGCCCTGGTAATTCAACAAACCGGTATGTAGGAATATGGTACAATAATATTTCTGTTACAACTCCAGTCTGGATAGCTAACAGAAACAAGCCACTCAATGATTCTTCTGGGATTATGACAATATCTGAAGATGGAAATCTTATAGTTTTGGACGGTCGGAAAGAGATTCTTTGGTCGTCAAATGTTTCAAATGGGGTCAGTAACTCAAGTGCACAGCTTACGGATGATGGAAACGTAATCCTGCGAGGGGGGCGAAATTGGAAACAGCTTATGGCAGAGTTTCCAGGAACCATCTGATACTTTCATGCTGAAGATGAGACTTACTGCTAATAGAAGAACGGGTAAGAAGACGCAAATAACATCATGGAAAAGCCCTTCTGATCCATCTGTTGGAAGCTTTTCTTCTGGTATTGAACCCTCAAGCATTCCTGAGGTTTTCGTTTGGAATGATAGCCGTCCATTCTGGCGGAGTGGTCCATGGAATGGTCAAGCCTTTATAGGAATTCCAGAAATGAATTCAGTTTATCTTAATGGGTATAATCTTGTACAAGATGGAGATGGAACTTTTTCACTAAGCGTTGGGCTGGCCAATGAATCTTATATCACCAATTTTGCTTTGAGTTATGAAGGAAGATTTGGAGAAATGTATTGGGATTCTGCCAATGAGAGGTGGGAACATAAGAAGCAATATCCAGGAGATGATTGTGATATTTATGGAAAATGTGGGCCTTTTGGATTCTGTAATACACAGAATTCACCAATTTGCAGGTGCTTGAAAGGGTTTGAACCAAAAAATTCTGATGAGTGGAATAGAAGAAATTGGACAAATGGTTGTGTCAGGAGGAGGGAATTGAAATGCGAAAGAACACAAAGTGATGGTCAAGTGCCCAAAGAAGATGAGTTTTTGAAACTGGATAAGGTGAAAGTGCCAGACTTTTCTGAGTGGTCATCTT
Organism: Populus x sibirica; assembly: GCA_019202695.1. Taxonomy (NCBI): domain Eukaryota; kingdom Viridiplantae; phylum Streptophyta; class Magnoliopsida; order Malpighiales; family Salicaceae; genus Populus; species Populus x sibirica. The sequence continues at coordinate 642,728 of JAGMVL010001940.1, read as the reverse complement.
CAGCATCCGAACAAAATTGTAAGGATGAGTGCTTGAATAATTGCTCATGTATAGCTTACTCATATCATACTGGTATTGGTTGTATGCTATGGAGGGGAAAGTTAACTGATATAAGGAAGTTTTCCAGTGGAGGGGCTAATCTTTATGTCCGCCTTGCAGATTTGGAATTCGGTAATTGCTCATTTTCTGTCTAATTCTTGTACAATGTTCTGCTACAAATTATGTACTGTTACTGCTTATTAAGGCTGAAGAGTTTTGATCCTCTCTTTAGTTTGAAAAGGCAAATTAAACATGCCAGATTTTATATGCAGGAAAAAACAGAGATATGAAAGCAGTTATCAGTATAACTGTGGTTACAGGAGCAATTATTATTGCAGTTGGTGCTTTTTTTTGGTGGAGGAGGATGGCTAAATATAGAGGTTAGATGAAAGATACTATTAGCTTGTTGGACTTCTCAACATGTTCACTTTTCATTGAAAACAACATTTCAGTTTACGACGTTACTGACTTCTTGACTCTAATTCAGAAAGGAAGAGGGAAAGCGAGCGAAAATTATCATCGAGAAGGAAGAAAGGATATCCAATATTCTTTAATGGAAACTTGATCCAAGAGAGCATGAAACAAGTTAAATTTCAAGAACTACCACTATTCAAATTACAAATGCTGATAGCTGCAACAGACTACTTTGATGCTGCCAACAAGCTTGGGGAGGGTGGTTTTGGGCCAGTGTACAGGGTAATCCTTGTGCTATAGTGGTGTGTTTATGTCAGTTAAATTGAATATATTGTTACAAAATTGATGTGACTTGACAGGGAAATCTGCCAGATGGGCAAGAAATAGCGGTGAAAAGACTGTCAAGAGCATCTGGGCAAGGGCAAGAAGAATTTATGAACGAGGTTGTGGTGATTTCTGAACTCCAACACAGGAATCTTGTGAGACTTCTTGGTTGCTGTGTTGAAGGAGATGAAAAGATGCTGGTCTATGAATACATGCCAAATAAAAGCTTGGATGCATCTCTCTTTGGTTAGAGCTATAAAACTCTCAGTGAAGTCACTTTGTTATTTCAAAGAAGCATTACTATCTCTTAAAGTCATTTTTGCCTACCCTTACTTCCTCTGTGTTTTTTTGGCTCCTACCATATAGATCCAGTTAGAAAAGAAGTTCTAGGCTGGAAAAAACGCTTCAACATTGTCGATGGAATTTGTCGAGGTCTCCTTTACCTTCACAGGGATTCCAGACTAAGAATTATTCATAGAGATCTGAAGCCAAGTAACATCTTGTTGGACCAAGAACTAAATCCAAAAATTTCAGACTTTGGGATGGCTAGGATATTTGGAGGCAATGAAGATCATGTTAAAACGAGAAGGGTTGTAGGAACCTAGTAAGTTGTAATTTCACTTTTTATCCTACTCTAATCCTATTTCATCATCACTGTTTGAAATCGAAAATCTGTATCATGCTCCTGCAGTGGCTATATGTCCCCTGAATACGCAATGCATGGGAGATTTTCAGAGAAATCAGATGTTTTCAGCTTTGGAGTCTTGCTGTTAGAGATTGTGAGTGGAAGAAGAAGTACTAAAATTGATGGCAATGAACAGGGTTTGAACCTTTTGGAATTTGTATGTCCATCCATGGATCTCCTTTTCTTTTCATTCCTGACGAGTTTAAAATTGCAAATCTCTTACTTAAATTAGTATATTTCAGGCATGGAAACTGTGGAATGAAGGGAACGCTCCAGCTCTAGTCGATCCTGCATTAACATTAGATCAATATTCCAAGGTGGAAATTTTTAGATGCATACATGTAGGTTTGCTGTGTGTTCAGGAATTCGCAAAAGATAGGCCAGCTATCTCCACCATCATTTCAATGCTAAATAGTGAAATCGTGGATCTTCCTCTTCCTAACAACCCAGCATACACAGAAAGGCTTATTGGTTTACATAAAGAGATGAGGAGAGACTCCATAAACTTTGTTTCAACTACCCTTTTCACTGGCCGATAACTATTTCTTGAACATTTATTTTTCAGTTAGGTGTGTAGTGTAAGAGAATCAAGACAATCACCCAAAATCAAAGTTCTTTATTTTGTATACGGTGTCAGTAGTTGAATTCTTTAGGCCTATGAAAGTTTTTGTATACTGATTGAGAGGAGTTCAGGACGTAAGGTTGCTAGTGACTCCAGAAACTGGACAGTTTTCTGTCTACCTCAAGTACATGACAAGATTTAGGAATTTCTTTTCTCATTGTAAATCATAATGCTTGAAATATTAGTTTATTCATACCCTCCTGATGTAATTTCATTTTTTCAGCATGAGAATGTGAACATCCGGCAACCCGAATGAGCAAAATCCAGGTAATTTGGTAAGCTTTCTAATAACAGTCATCCACACGTTAAGGACAGCAGCCATGCTGCTGTCATCACACAACAGGATTTTAGGAATAACAACGCTTATCTTTGTCAACAAAAAAAGAAGTTACAGCCATGCAATCTGCAACGGTAATGTCCTGTAACCAAGATGGAAGCTCAGCAGATGCAGATAAAAGTTATGGGGATTGGCAACTGCAGAATTGTAGCAGCCCTAATTCTCATTCCGTCCTGCTTTTGTTCAGGTTATGATGCTACAACAGATACAATAACATCATCTCAACCCATCAAAGATCCTGAAACTGTCCCCGCAGGCAATATCTTCGAAATGGGATTTTTCAGCCCTGTTAATTTGACAAATCGCTATGTTGGAATATGGTACAAGAATGTTTCTTCAACGAAACCAGAATGGGTTCCCAACAGAAACAACCCAATCGCTGATTCTGCAGGTGCGGTGACGATTGTAGACACAATTTTGAGCACCTGAAATTAAACAAGCACACGTGTACAAATATATGATTTTATTAAATATATGAATGGGTACAATCTCTATGTAATATATTCTTTCAAAAGAATATGAAAATCCTCTGATTCTTCCCTTGGATTTGATGTATGGTGACTTGATTTATTTGAGTAATCAAGCCGAGATTTGTGCTTTGCAAGAACACGAATTTGGGCGTGTATTGCTAAGCGAGATGTTGTGATTTGATGCTTTGAAGAGTACCTTGATTTGTCTTCAAAGTGTTGTTGAAGAACTCTTATGGGGCGTTTTGGCTTGATCCAACGAGCTTCGTTCTTGTTAAACTTCAAGCGTAGATGAAGGAGGCTTGAGAACTCTTTGAGAGAGAGCTTCCTTGCTTGAAGAGAGAGAGAGTCTTGAAGAAAATTTGTATCCCCGGAATCCAATCCCCTACCTTTAGGTTGAGGCCCTCTATTTATAGAGATCCGTAGGGGCTCTCGGGTCCTTTTCCAATGCCACGTGGCATAATTTTATTGGTTGGTCTTTATTGACGGAATCTTGCCTTTATGACAAGATATCTTGAATATCTCATCTCAAGTGTCAACTTTTCATTGGCCAAGAAATATTTGAAGGCTCATTTGTTTTTTCCATGTCATTTATTTCAATTTTATTTTATTCTTTATTTTAAAGAATAAAATAACACATGGTGAAATTTGATTGGTGGAAAATTTGTGTTTCTACAGATGCCCCCTCGGGACAAGTTCACTTACTTTTGGAACAAGTGGGCATGTCTCGAAAAATATGGCTGTGAGAGTTTTATATTTCCGACTAAAATTTGATTCGATCATATTAGATTTTCACAACAAACAGATAAATATTATTGTGAAAATAAAATATAATAATCAAAAATTGAAAATTTATGGATCAATCTATTGAGATTTATCAAATCAAATGATAGAATATTCAGGTCCAATTGCTCATTTGAAACTGCTGCATATGCAGGACCAAGCAAAATTTATCTTTATACCCGGATAGCAACCAACACTTTGACCGGGTTGCATGAATTTTCTTTTCACTGAAAATGGTCACTGTAACATCTTGTTTTAAAGATCTCGTTATTCTGAATCCAATAACGCAATCTGTTTGTGATTCCGAGTAGCGGTCAACAAGTTATGAATTATGAAAGTTGCAACTCCCTTTTCTCACTGCTTTGGGAACCGTGCTCTCCATCCTTAATTAATTTCAACCTTTTCCTGGAAGAATGTCCAGAGAGCAAAATAACTTTTCATGTAAATTGCTTTGTTTAATTGACTTTTTTTTTTTTGAATGAATTGTCCAACGTGAATGAATTATTAAGAAAGAGACCAACACAATTTCCTGTACTGGAAGCCGACTTTGCTATCACAGAATAAGAAAAGACTTTGTTTTAGATTAGGAAAGAGTCACTGAGGCGGCTATAAAAGAACATTACATTGCTCTTTTCCTGTTACCCACCACGCAGCACTTCATGTTGCTCTTTTATTAACCGCATAGCATCCACTTGGTAACCAAACGTCTCGCTTCAAAATCAATATCCAACTTGATGCTTTGTGAAGATTGTCAAGTGTCTGTCAGTATCTACGGGCAGAATTGGTGATATCATTAAACCAAGTGTGGTACTGCTCAAGTTTGGATTTAATTAACGGTGCAGCCTCAACCTAGCAATACTTCTGTTTCTTCACTAACAGTGCAGCCTTCACACAGCAGTCCCGGTATGCACGTCCCCATTCCTCATCTTGTTTTATTACAACTGCACCTCTTTTTGTTTTGTGTGTATGCAGGATATAATTCTGGGTTGTATATAGATTAAAAAAAAAACCCTATAGAATTGGATGTATTCGTCTGTTGTAGACAGATTCCACATGATTTATATGCAGAACCTCATCAAATATTGAAGTTTGGATGCGATACAGATTCCACTTAATCATTCTTCTTACTGTTGTCAGCATTGCAAAACTTTTAACTTGGATGTCCATTGTGCTTACAAACCAATCGGAGCAGAATTTCAACTTTGTTGTTTCAGCCTGTGAACTGGTTTCATTCACGTAGTTTCTCAAGCTTTATGTGTGAATTTACATGATCTTCGAACCAGTGGTCCAGAATTGCAAATTCCTTGCTCATCAGGCATATTCCTCGTTGAAGTTGTTGCAAGGGATTCAACATCCTTGTCGCCAGTGTTTCCTAATCACTGTTGCCATAAATTATGATATATTCTCGGCCCTGAATTGATAGCTCATGTGGTGTTCTCTCAGCTCTGGTTTATTTCTGCAAACATTGCTAGTTCAAGGCGAGTTCTCCCATTGCTCTAGAATTCATCAGACATGAGCTCGAAAGCAATTCTACCATCTCAGCCTTATAAATAAAAGAGCTTCCGCAAGTTTTTTTTTTTTTTTTTGCATCAGAAATCAACGTTGTTTGCGCGTCTAGTCTTATAAATTCTTCCTGCAGCTTTTCAATGTTGAAGAAAAGCATATTGTTGACATGTGCGTGTTAACCAAAAGCAGCCTTTTATGCTTCTGCAACTACATGATCGATGGCGCGAACTTGTTATTGAAATAGACTTGGCTAAGCCTGATTGAGTTATTGGTGAGCCCACCTGTTTCCATTAATTAACATCTATTCTTATTGCAGGGCCGCAGGTTTCTTTGGGTGATTTGAATTCTCTTGCCATAATACTTCACGAGCCTTGGTGCTTGCCGAGTTGTTTCTTAAGGGTCACGGTTGCTGTTTTTTTTTTTACCACGTCATCAATTTTAGCAAGTCATAAATTTCTTAACATTGGAGCATTACTTTTCTTTGGCTCTTCGTCAAGGTAAGTTCTTATTCTCTCCCTCTTTTTTCAAATATGCATCTAATTCATGCATTTTTATATGTCTTCCTTTTCTCTTTAGATGGTGCTTTTCAGAATTCTTCTTCTTCCACTAAAAGATTTTTAGTAATTGATGAGAAGTATCGTCGGACAAGCCTTCGCGCGTATATGAACTGCTATTGGTCCATTTGCTAAGAAGCGGTCTTCCGAAAGCATTAAGCATTTGACTTCCTGGTCATTGGAGACTTCTTATGAACTTTATGGTCATGGTGGTTTGCCTCAATCGGTTTTACAACTTCAATCCTCCTTTCCACATTCAACAACTTTTCTAGCCGATCTGCCGTCATTAGACTATCATAAACGTGATGGAAATGCTACTTGCAAGGATTATTTTCCAATCTCCGATGCACTTGAATATACTCCCAAGTATTGGGAATGGACAGAAGATGTTTTGAAATATTACGAGCCAATCCTCGAGAGGGCACATATTCGAGACACTATTTTTGCATCCCTTTTTACATATGACTGCGAGATGAATGTTATCCTTTCTTTTTATAACCATTGGAATCCTGCTACCAACACGCTATCTACCCCGAATGGCGAGGAATCCATATCTCTTTGGGAGCTAAAATCATGCAACTGGCCTTCCTATTTTTGGCACTTTTTATGATGAAGTCATCCCTTCGCCGATGAACTTAATGAAGCTGACAAGAAATGACATTCTTTTCTTCCAAAGAGCTGCAAGTACCTATTCATCGCTTTTCATAAAGAATGTCGAACCATTGATGGTGACCATGTAATGACCCTTCAAGATTGGGTAGATTTCCGGTTTCGAGATGACTTGAGATACAAGGTGCCTTTTTTCTCGTGGGCAAGTCTAGCGGATCCAATAAGACTAACTATCCTTCGGCTCAATTGATAAGTCTCGTGTTCGCTCCAAAGAAATTCATTCATCCTTTTAAGGAGCTTAATGTCCCTTCTCATATTCGGATGAAGTTTATTTAGCGGCTTTTCTTTCATGTTGGCTATGCAAATTTGTATTTCCTAGCAAGGATGTTGGTTTCATTCGTCCTAGTACTTTCAAAGTAGCATCCTTGATGGCAGCTGGAAGGCAATTCTCTTTTGCGATACCAGTTCTAGCAAGTATCTTCAAAGGTCTAAAGGAAGTCCAATCTGCATTAAGTGTGACCGCACGAGACATCCCTTTTCCTATTTATTTTCTCAGCAGTTGGCTTGCAGAAAAAATTTGGCACCCATCAAACAACAATTAGCCCTACCAAGTTAGTTGGGATGACGAAATATGCCGGCGTGGGGTTGGCAAAACATTTCAATGAATCTCAAGCTCATGCTCTTTTCATAGATCCCAAGAGAGTCATATTTCCTGCATTACTTCCTCTGGCTAAAGTTGGGGTCTTATATGATGATGGCAACTTGTCAATCCTCGAGAGTGACTACTTTATGTGTATTCGATCCGGCTATTTGACTCTTCGTTATGATGATACTTTTATTATTGAATCTTACTGTCCTGATAGATTTAGTAGACAATTTGGGTTTTGCCAACATATTCCCCGTGACTTTGGAGGGAGAACTGGAGTTCCAACCTTGGAGGATGTATTTCAACTTTAGCATAGTTTTACAAAACTCAAAACTCATTCCCAGTGCAAGCTTCCGTTGCCCCCAAATGATAAACTTCCTTTGGTAACTGAACGTTACATGGATTGGTGGACTCCGAGGTGGTCCAAAGTTTGTTCTCCAGAGATGAAGATCATTCTTAAAAGTCCTGCTAATGTTGCCATAGTATCACGAAGGACAAAAGAAAAGAAGAATGACCCTCTCTTAACCAAAAAGAAACGATCTTCTCCTACCTATAAAAGAGACAAACGGGTAGTTGATGTTGATTTAGGCAAGAAAGATGGTACTCAAACATCTGCCCCCATAAATAGGACACCACTTGTGATTCCTAGTGTAAAGAGAGTGAGTATTTCAAAAGATCATCTTAATAAGAAATCCTCTAACTCCTCAGGGGCAAAGGAAAGGAGTGCACAATCCTTTTCTCCACAATTGGTAAATAAATACTCGTCTTTTTTTTTATGTGCCTTATTAATTCCCTTTTTTTTTATTGAGATGCTCATAAGGATATGCATGTAGCAGGAGGAGGAAGATAATATTGAAGCAATCTTAAATGTTGAGGATGGTGAGCATGAAAACAGTGATCATCATTGGAAACGTTTAAAACGTACCAAAAAAGTGTTCAATCCTTGCAGCTCGGGTTTTCTCCATGGATTCCCTAGTGCATCAATCATGCCAGACAATATTGATGAACCGGTTTGACACTTTCCCTTTTTTTTTCTTTTTTTTTTCATATATTAACCCCTTTTTTTTTTCTCGCTTGGTCAACAAGACTTGGGGAATGATTTTGATATGTATATTGGGCCGTAAATGAGTGTTGCTTCGTTACTAGCCCTAACCCTTTCAATATTTTAGCCGCTGCTGGGATTGGAAACTCTCAACCTTCATTCAGGTTTACCACATGAGCGACCTAATCCACCTCAACCGATCTTTAATATAGCGACCAACTTGCATAATCTTGGACCTACTACTGCCTTTGAGCCTTCAGGAGTCACTAGGTATTGTGCTGATGACATAATAGGAGAGATAAGATCTGAATTTGCTATCAAGTGTTGGGAGAGCATCAGAAATAAGATTGCTCGTACACCGATTCATTATATTCCTAACCTGGCTAGTGAAGTTGAGAAGATCCTCCTCTCCATTGAAGATATAAAGGTTGATTGCTCTTCTATCAGAAGAATGGTGACCGAGGTGATTGAGGATGCTAAAAAGTTTATTCACTTAGAGTCTTCATTATCTCCTATGCTGACATCAGAGCAACGAGCCTTAGATGTTGAAAAGCTTGAAGTGCAACTTAAAAATTCAGAAGCTTTTGAAGAGGAGGCATCTACATCCATTTCTATTACTCATGCTGAGATAACAAAAATAACAGGACAATTGATGGAGTTGCAGAGCAAGAAGACTGAGTTAGAGTCATCTCTCAAGGCGTGTGATGAAAAGCTTTCGAGAGAAAAATCATCACCTCCGGCATTCGAGCGAGAGATTACCACACTATCCTCTTCCCCGTGATAAGTGAAACCGACGCAGTCATTCTTCAAAAATTAAAAGGATTGTTGGAGACCAAACAAAAGGAGATGGAAGGACATAACTGGAAACCGTAGTATGATAATGGTTTATTCCCGCTTTGGAAATTTTTTGTTTTGGTAACATCGGCTTATGACTTTCTGTTGAGGCTACATACTTTATGTAATAGAATTCTTCTTTCTATTAATAAAGTCTATATTTTGCCTTCTCTTGTGTCTTGTTACCTAGATTTCCATGTTACGATTGTGTTTTGAGATTTATTTGTCCCTCTTCTCTACGTGAACAATCATATTGGTTCAAACAACTTTAAAGGATGGTGTGACCGCACTTAGAATAATTTCTAAGTTGCCTACGTACCTTTATGGATAAAGGATCAAGTCACAATGTAGTTCAAAAGATTTATTTTTTTTGCATGACTGTACTTGGAATGAATTCCAAGTTGCCTACGTACCTTTGTGGATAAAAGGATCAAGTCATAACGTAGTTCACATTTTTTTGTCTTTTTTTTTATGCCTTTCACAGTTTTAGCTCGTGCGGGCCGGGAGCTACATCGATTTCAAGCATAGTATCTTTTCAAGAATTTGCCATTGATAGGCCCAATCCTCAATCCATTCTCATCAACAATCTTGTAAGCTCCATTGGTGTAGACTTCTTGAACCACATAAGGGCCATCCCATTTGGAGAGGAACTTGCTTGCCCATGCGTTTTGACATGATTATCGGGCGTCGTCTTTGCCAAGACAAGATCCCTTTCTTGAAAGGAGTGTGGTCGCACCTTCTTGTTGAAAGCTCTACAAAGTCGTGCTTGATAACATTCTAGTCGTTGTTGTGCCTCAAGACGTTTTTCATCTAAAGCTTCAAGCTCTTCAAGGCGTAGGCGAACATTGTCTTCATTGGAAAGTCCTTCTTGGATCGCAATTCTTAAAGATGGAATTTGACATTCTAGTGGAAGAACGACTTCAACCCCATATACCAAGGAGTATGGAGTAGCTTGAGTTGGTGTTCGAATGTAGTACGATAAGCCCATAACGCCTCCCCAATTCTCTCATGCCAGTCCTTCTTCGAGCGATTCACCACCTTCTTGAGAATGTTGCATAAAGTCTTGTTAAATGCTTCCGCCAAACCATTAGCCGGAGCATTGTACATAGAAGAGTTATGTTGTTTGAAACTGAACCGTGCACACAACTTGTTCATGGTCTGTATTGTAGAATTCCTTTCCATTATCGGTTATGATGTATCTTGGTACCCCATAACGGTAAATGATGTTTGTTCGGATGAAGCTTACAACCTTGTCTCTTTCTTGACCTCTCTTAATCTTGCAGCTTACGCCCACTTGGAGAAGTAATCATGCAGCCAATATGTAAAGATGCCCCCGGAGCTTTTCGGCAATGGTCCTACCACATCAAGTCCCCAAGCATCAAAGGGCCAAAAGGCAACTCGGGTGTAAAGGCTCGGGTGGTGGTGGATCAAATTAGCATGCAATTGACAACTTTGACATTTTCTAGCATAGTCTATGCAATCCTTCACCATTGTTGGCCAGTAATATCCCATTCTTTTGATCCGGAAGTGAAGTTTAGGGCCTGATTGGTGTGCTCCACAAATCCCTGAGTGAGTTTCTTTTAGTGCTTTTGTTGCTTCTTCTTCTCCGAGACAGCGCAAAAAGATTCCGTCAAAAGAGCGTCGATAAAGAGTGCCTTGGAAGTATATGAAGCGAGAAGCTCTTCGCCTCACCTTTGTCTTATGGCGTAAGTCTTTAGGTAGTTTTCCATGTCTCAAATAATCGATAAGCGGGCGACGCCGCCTTCTCTTTCAATCTCGTAGACGTAAACTACGCCCACTTGTTCTTTCACTTCTATGTCATGGCTTAGTGGTGGAACGACCCATCTTTGACATACAGGGACTTTTATCTCCTCACTACATGATGCTAGTGTTGACGCCAGATTTGCCAAGGCATCGGCTTGCTTATTCTCTTTTCGTGGTACATGTTCTAAAGTGACACAATCAAGTGATGTTATCGGTTTAAGTGCATACTTGTGATATGGGATGAATTCCGCTTCCCGACTTCATATAGTGAGAGGAGTTGTCCCGATGACTAATTGAGAATCACCAAAAACTTTAAGGCGAGACATTTTTATATTCACCGCCATTTCCAACCCAAGAATCAAAGCTTGATATTCACCATGTTATTAGAACAACATTTGGTAAGTGAAAAGGAGAAAGGCAAGACCTCCCCTTCGGTGTAATGAATATAACCCCAAAGACCGGCTCCATCTTGTCGTCTTTGCGCCATCAAAGAACATTTTCCATGGTTCCGACGGTTCAATAAACAACATCCTCATCGGGTAGGTCTTCGAGAACTTCCATTCATCGGGAATGGGATGATCAGCCAGAAAATCAGCTAGTGCTTGCCCCTTGATAGCTTTTTGTGAGACGTAGACAATTTCAAATTCTTGAAGCAATAAAGCCCATTTTGCCAATCTTCCTGATAATACTGGTCTTGAGATGATGTACTTGAGGGGGTCAGCTCGGGAGATTAATCTTACTGAATGTGCTTGGAGGTAATGCCTTAACTTCTTTATTGCAAACATCAATGCTAGACATGTCTTCTCTATTGGGGAATAATTCGGTTCAACCCTCATTTAATGTCCTACTAAGGTAGTAGAGAGCACTTTCCTTGCCTTCATCATTTTGTTGTGCCAACAACACTCCTAAGGAACGTATTTGAGCCGCAATATAGAGGATAAGTGGACGTCCCCGTATTCGGTGCTCGAAGGACGGGTGGGTTCAACAAGTATTCTTTTATCTTGTTGAAGGCATTAGTACAAGCTTTATCCCAATAGAATGATGTATCCTTCTTCATTAAGTGGGTGAATGGTTGACATCGGCCCGCTAAGTTAGAAATAAATCTCCGTATATAGGCCAACTTTCCTTGGAGACTCTTCAACTCATGGATGTTTCTTGGCTCCGGCATTTTTAGAATGGCCTCGATCTTAGACTGATCAATCTCAATCCTCGATGTCGAACTATAAACCCTAGGAATTTGCCTGAGGACACACCAAATGCACATTTCAATGGGTTCATTTTTAGTTGGAATCGACGTAACCGTTCAAACACCAAACGAAGATCCTGCAAATGATTTTCCTTTTCTTTTGATTTCACCACGAGGTCATCAACATAGCATTCAACATGTTGGTGAAGCATATCGTCAAAAATCTTACGCATCGCCCTTTGATAAGTGGCACTCGCATTCTTTAAGCCAAAAGGCATGACTTTATAACAATATATCCCTTTTGGAGTTCGGAAAGCCGTCTTCTCCTCATCTGCGGGTGCCATTCGAATTTGATTATAGCCAGATGAACCATCCATGAAGGTTAATCTCCCATGACCCGTGGTAGCATCTACCATGATCTCAGTAATTGGAAGTGGAAAGTCATCTTTGGGACAAGCATTGTTAAGGTCTCGAAAATCCACACAAACACGCATTTGGCCATTCTTCTTTTTACTTGGCACAATATTTGAAATCCACGTAGGATACTTGACCTCACGAATGAAACCTCGCTTGGATAAGTTTATTGACTTCACCTCAATCTGTGATATGAGTTCGGGACGAAAGCGACGCCGGAGTTTGTTTTACGGTCTAGCCCCATGTTTCACTTTGCTAGTTGGTGGACAGCAACCTTTGGGTCTAAACCTGGCATTTCATCATAGGACCAAGCAAAGATATCTCGATATTCCATCAGAAGTTCCATGTAATTCACTTCCTCTCCAGATGATAAGTTTGCATTGATGAAGGTTGGTCGTGGGTTTTCAACAGTTCCTAAGTTAACCTCTTTAAGTTCATCCATTGTAGGCTTATTTTCTGATTCAAGGGAAGATGGAGCTTCCTCAACATCTTCTTCGACGACAAACTTATCATTATCATCTTCTTCAATAGTGATGTGATTTGAAGTGAGACATATTATTTCATCTTCTTCTTCTTCATTAGAGGGGTTTGTTATCACTATTGTGCGTGTTTTTCCTTTCAATGTCTCTTCAAGACTCACCACCCATTCACATTGTCTCTTCATGCGTGAAGGTATTTTGCTACGAAGAACCTTTGAATCACCCATCAAACTTGTTTCTTTTGACATGGATTGTCCAAGTCTTGCAAAGACGGGTGTGCGTTTTAGCACCCTTCCATTATTTTGGGTTCCAATCCTAGTAAAAACAGGAGCACGACTTGTAGTTCCACCAAGACGATCCCAGACTGAAGCTCTAAGAGGTGTCGGCTGACTTTGTTGCTTGTCCTTCACTTCTTCCGCACTTATGTACCATGAGGCTTCTTTATTAATATGAAAATACAGTGGTGTGGAAGACTCATATCCAAGACCAACCCTCAAAGTTTTGCCAGAAGTTTTCTTCTCTCTCCATGTCTTTCTAGTCCTTGCAGAAACTTGTTTATCTTCAAGTTGAGTCGTATCACCATCCTTTGATATCTCGTTGATGTCTTCACGACTATAGCCAGCCCTGGCTAAAAGCTTGTAAGCGTTGGGATCAAAGCCATTTGACCGTTTATCAGGGAGTCCTTTAAGATTTATCACCACCGACTCAGTTTGATGAACAAACCCTTTTAGTAAAGGTTTTGAAACCTTGTTTAAGGCGAGATTAGTAGTTGGCAAGGTCAAGTTTTCAAGCTCTTTATTGATCTTTTCTTCATCCTTTACAAAAAAAGACTAACCCTCTTTTCTTGATGATACTAGAATATATCGGAGTGCCGCGGCTTTACGTGGTGGTTTATTGCCAACAAAGTTTTCTACCACCTTTTCTTTTCCTTTATTCTTTGTTGGTCGAGACACCCCTTCATTTGCGGATGACTTATGCCCTTTTGAGCTTTTAGAGTCAATTATTCCCTCTCCTAAGTGGTCGGGTGGTGATCGTAGTTCTTCCATCATATTTAACTTGAAATAGAATTTTGCGTCTGCAAAGTGAGCTTCAGCTATGGTGAAGGGATCGGTGTCTGCCATTATCTTTCTTACTTGTCCATCCCGGCAATACTTAAAACATTGGTGGAGTGTTGAGGAGATGATACCATTTTCATGTATCCATGGTCGCCCAAGCAACATATTGTAGGTAGTTTTGGCATCTATGACATGGAAAAGTGCATTAGATTCCATATCTTCCATGTGCATCGCAAGTCTTATCTTTCCTATAGCATTTTGCCCTCCTTGATTAAAACCTTGAATCATCAGATGACTTGGGAAGAGTTCATCCATAGGAATCCCTAGCTCTCTCATGGTTTTAAGAGGTAGTATATTGACCGCCGAGCCATCATCCACCAAGATGCGATTCACTATCTTTTCATCAATATATCCTTTAATGAAAAGAGGTCGGTTATGGAGTTTTGATCCAAGCAACAAGTCTTCATCGTTGAAGGATATCTCTCATTGTGCATACACCGTGAGATAAGTTTGAAGAGTCATCATGACTTTTCTTCATGACATAATCAATAGGAGTTTTCTCTTCATCAACTCGATAGCAAGCAACGGTACATTTTCAATTCTTTTCATTTCTGTTGGCATGTACTCATTCAGTGTAGCAGGCTTTCTTATACTTTGAGCTGAAAAATCCTCCTTTCTAACTGGTATGGATTTTTGTTGAGTTTTTCGGCGTATCGGCTCACAAATTAGCTTCCTCACCATTGAGATCCTCATTCTTGTTGGCTTTGTCATTTGCATGTGCTTCCTCCTTCCTCTTCTACGTGTGACAAAAGTCCATCCTTTATCATCATAATTTTCAGACCATTCAGGCTTCAAGTCGTCAACTTGAGGTGTGAGGGTTATACATGGAGTTTGACTAGAGGATGCAGTGAAGCTCAGCGGGAAAATGGCATCAAGTCTTATAGGTTCACGGAGCCGAAACTTATTGTAGAGAGTGATTGACATGGTCCTAAATTGACCGTGGTTGTGATATTAGAGGCTGCTATTTCATCATCAAAAACGATATCTCCATTCTCGTGTAGCCTCATGATCTTGTCTTTCAACACAAAACATTTCTCTACGGGATGACTGATTAAGCGATGATATTTGCAATAATTCGGATTATCTACTTGGTTTGCTTCTTCGGGGCGTTTCACCTCCGGCAACTCAATGATATTTGCCTCAAGCGAGATCATCCAAAGATCCTAGATATGTCCGAGTCGTGGGAATGGATACACTTTTTCTTGTCGCTCTTTCAATGATGGTTTCTTTCTTTCACCCTTTTGAAAAGTAGTCGGCGCTGCATGATCATTCCTCTTAACTCCGGTTGGTACCCTTACAAGATCGAGTTAACTACTAAAGATTGCTTTCCCTCGACCTTCGAGTGCTCTTTCCGAATCTACGACCTTCGGGCTTATTTCTTTTAGGCTCTTGCATAGGTAACAATGAACTTTCAGCCGCCGCAATGCTAAGTTCCATATCATGTGCACGAGTAGCCAATTCTTTGAAAGACTTTGGTTTGATGCCTTGTAGGATATATCGTAGTCCCCAATGCATCCCTTGAATACACATGTCTAGCGCGAAGTTTCGGTGAGTCGATCTCTACGGTTGAGGCTAAGGTTTCTCCACCGATGAATGTAGTCGATGACAGGCTCTTCCTTCCACCGACGTGCATTAGTGAGTTCAATCATGCTAACCACACGACGAGTCTTGTAAAAGCGGTTAAGAAACTCACGCTCCAACTGCTCCCAAGTATCAATCGAGCAAGATTCCAAGTCAGTGTACCAGTCAAAGGCATTACCTTTCAAGGAACGAACAAACTGTTTTACCATGAGATCACCATTAGTCCCGGCATTGTTGCAAGTCTCCACAAAGTGAGCTATATGTTGTCGAGGATTTCCCTTGCCATCGAACCGTTGAAACTTTGGTGGTTGGTAACTTAGAGGCATCTTTAACAGGTCAATTCTTTGGGTGTACGGCTTCGCATACGAATATGAGGGTTGAATTGAGCTTTCCACCTGGTCTATGATGGCTTCCTTGATGAGTTCTTTCGGTTGATTTGTGGTGAAGATGCCATCGTAATACCACGTATATTCTTCACGGCTCCGATTGCGAGACTCCTCAATGACATCTAGTTGATTTACTTGAAAAGCCTTGGTAGTCGAGGTTTGGCCTCCTTCGTTCAAGCTCTCAAGTTTGTTCATCAACTTTGCTATCTCGTGGTCTTTTGCCTTGAGTGAAGTCGAAAGCCCCTCGACGAGTTTTGTCAAGTTAGCCACTTGATCTTCTAAAGATGTTGTCTCGGTCATCATCACTGACATGGTGCTAGAACCCGAAGCCTTACTTGGTGATTGACACGGAGAAGTTTCCATAGGTGAATTGTCAAAGTCGCCTTGAGTGCTTGAAGACAATTTCGCGCGCCTCACTTGACTTTTGTAGTGGAGTTGCTTGTGGCTTCATCTTTGAGGCGACATCTTGTGCCCCTCTTGCATTCGAAGTTGATGTTAACTTGAGAATCGGCCTAGTTTGTGCATACAACTCGACGATGGATTTTGTTTTCAATGGCGGGGTTGAAGAATCTTCAATAGTATGTTGGGGACTTGAATCAATGGCCTTGTTGCTCTTCGAGCGACAATGGTGATCATGTTCCTCGTAGTTGCCATTGAGAGTTTTGTTGAAAATTCTTTCTTGAAGGGAAGAGATGAAAGGTAGAGATTCCCCAGTGGAGTCGCCAGAAATTTGTAGACACAATTTTGAGCACCTGAAATTAAACAAGCACACGTGTACAAATATATGATTTTATTAAATATATGAATGGGTACAATCTCTATGTAATATATTCTTTCAAAAGAATATGAAAATCCTCTCGATTCTTCCCTTGGATTTGATGTATGGTGACTTGATTTATTTGAGTAATCAAGCGAGATTTGTGCTTTGCAAGAACATGAATTTGGGCGTGTATTGCTAAGCGAGATGTTGTGATTTGATGCTTTGAAGAGTACCTTGATTTGTCTTCAAAGTGTTGTTGAAGAACTCTTATGGGGGCGTTTTGGCTTGATCCAACGAGCTTCGTTCTTGTTAAACTTCAAGCGTAGATGAAGGAGGCTTGAGAACTCTTTGAGAGAGAGTTTCCTTGCTTGAAGAGAGAGAGAGAATCTTGAAGAAAATTTGTATCCCCTGGAATCTAATCCCCTACCTTTAGGTTGAGGCCCTCTATTTATAGAGATCTGTAGGGGCTCTCAGGTCCTTTTCCAATGCCACGTGGCATAATTTTATTGGTTGGTCTTTATTGATGGAATCTTGCCTTTATGACAAGATATCTTGAATATCTCATCTCAAGTGTTAACTTTTCATTGGCCAAGAAATATTTGAAGGCTCATTTGTTTTTTCCATGTCATTTATTTCAATTTTATTTTATTCTTTATTTTAAAGAATAAAATAACACATGGTGAAATTTGATTGGTGGAAAATTTGTGTTTCTACAACGATATCTAAAGATGGAAATCTTGTAGTTTTGAATGGTCATAAAGAGATTCTTTGCTCATAAAATGTTTCAAATAGAGTTAGAAACTCCATTGCACGGGTTTTAGATGATGGGAATCTAGTCTTGCAAGGCAGCTCCAAGGGGATCATTTTATGGCGAAGTTTCCCTGATGATGAAACAGAAAGGTCTTTCGACTTGTCAAGTGCTGCTCCACCCTTGTGTGGTAGAAATGGCTTATTTCCTAGAAAATTAATTGCCTAACCCTATCAACTGGATGTCTACGGTCAATAAAGGATTCCAGGAAAATTCCAATTAGACCATATAAAAATTAAAGAGTAGGTTAAAAATCCACGGTTAAGTTCTACAAACAACAATTTTTTTTTTATACAAAAGATCCAGGGTCCGAAGAGATCTTATAATAGACAAACTAGATTTTCGAGATTTATATTTTTTAGTTTTCAGTTTTGTATTGTGCGCACGCGCACAAACATAATTTTTTTTTTTTAATTTAGCCAAGTTTTAGCTTTTATATAAAATCTTGATTATAACAAACAAAAAAAAACATCAATAATTTAGAAAGAACAACTTAAATTAAAAAAAAAATTAAATGTAAAGAAAATGTTTACACCATATGAAATTATTTGGTATTGTTATTAAATTTAATTTAATAAGTTAATTTTGCAAATTTTTATCTGACTATTTATCTAGCATGAATTTAAAATTAAACTATATAAGAATTGTTTTGATATGACCTAGTTGATTTGAAGGGTCTAAAAATAACTTAGATAACCTTTAAAAAGCGTGGTTTGACTGAACAAAAAAAATTCAAGATAACTATTTTTTTAATACTGAAATGGCTATAGATTGGATTGACCAGGGCTTCAAAGTTTAACATGTCAAATCCTCAATCGTGTCAATGAAATTAAGAACTTTTTTTTAATTATGTTTTACTTAATTATGATAACAAAAATAGAGTTTTGTAAAGTCGAGCACAAATCAAATATCAAGATGTTTATTTGAGATTATAATAGCCTCATAAAAAATAAATCAAAACAATTTAGGAAAATAAATTCTAAATCAAGCAAGTGTTAAAAGAATTAAATTAAGAAAGGAAATGAAAGAAGAAGAAGAAGACGGAAACGCAAAAAAGAAGGAACAATCACCTCTTTTTTCTCATTTTTTCAATTACATCCTTATATCTTTTTTATTTTTTGATTTGATACTATCTTGGCCTAATTTCATGTGAAGAAGTTTTCAATTGAATTAGAAAGATAAAATTTAAAGTGGGAGAGCCAATATGTAAAATATGGAGAAAATTTGTCACGACCCGAATCCCAGATCCATGACCGGCACATAGGCAAGGTTCCCCTCCAAGGTTCCATACCTATGCGAACCTAAACTTACATACAAACTTATCTATTAAATAACTCAATCAGAGTTCAACGCAGCACTAATAACAAAACTAACTTTATAATATAATTGAATTGTCTTAATACAAGAGTTTATATAAGTTCAGAGTTTTGGAGCACTAACTAGACATAAAAGAAAGGTACAAAGTACAACCAAAAAGCGGTTCGAAGGTCCAACAAAATGACCTGCTATCAAGCTATAAGCCCGAAAAGGATAAATAATGAGATGGTGAGTTCAACAACTCGGTGAGTAGATAACGTTCAATATACACACACGAGGTAATACAGCAATGAGAAATATATATACAAGTATGGCTCTAGGTTCTTATATGAAGGTTTCTCAAATAGGCCATAACAAGAAGATCATATGGTAAAACTCGTTAGAAAATCAAAATGCAATGAGCATGAGGCTCCGTACTGTGGGATGATCAGTCCACACAGGATGGTGACGATGTGCACAAAGACTAACACTACCCTGTTAGCATGGGTATTCTGACTGGCATAGCATAGGTTCATAATTATAATCAAACAGACATATTCATATCTCAAGGCTCAACTCATGACATCAATCAAATGAGGAGCTATCAATTCAGAATTCAATTCAAAGTATATATTGGTTCATATCAAGAATTCAGATTCAATAATTGATCATGCTTTATCAAAACAAGGATAATAATCAACATATATATTATCAAGAAGCATGATTCAATTCATATTAACAAATCAAATATTTATACTATTTCTCATGCATATGAAAAATTATCCACTCACCCGACTCGAAAGCAACAAAACTCAAAGCCGATATCGAAGGAAATCCTACGACATCCCGCTAGGTAGAATATCGGGATTATCTCGAATACAAAGGAGGCATATTCAAGAACGACTCGAAAGAATATATAACCTATTTAATACACTTATCTAAGGGTATATTCCATAACCCTATATGTTTTTAGACTAAACTAGTTATTTTCCCAAAAACCCAAAAATCTAACGGTTTTCCCTAAATCTAATCCATAATAAAACAACTAATAAAATTGGCAATAATTCACTAAATAACCCTTAATTATTCATCAACTAATCTAAAAAAGCTAATATTACAGCTAGGGACTAATCTGGGATTTATCATATTTTTAGGGCCAAATTGTAATTTTTGTCTAATTGGAGGACCAAACTGAAATTTATCATAAATCCATGAATATACTGAAATTCTGACCATAATTAGTCCTCATTTCTGTCCAGATCATCTCATTATACTCCAAGGACCATTCTGGAATTTTACCAAATTTTTAGGGTCAAATTGTAATTTTTGTCAAATTGGAGGACCAAATTGAAAGTGTTAAATTCTCTTATCTATACAATAATTCTGTCCATAATTCATATGTTATTCTGTCAGATTCTCGGAATAGGACCCAGGGACCAATCTGTAATTTTCCAAAGTTTGGGGACTAAACTGTAATTTTCCAAAATTGAGGGACCAAACCGAAATTTTGTCATCTTCAACCTCCAACCCAGAATTTTTAACAGAAACCTACTGTTCTCCCCAAATTCCTAACACAATTTCACCATTCAAACAAAATCATAACTCAAAATCATCATCTTTCAATTCAATCTCTCAAAATCATCCAAATAATCAAATACCCACAACAATTAACCCATAACATTCAACTTAATTCATCAATTAACCCAAAACACAAATTTTCAAAACCCTAACATTCATCAAAACTGAAATTAAAGCTAAGAAAAACATATTATACACATTAAAGCATAATCTTACCCCTTTTTACTTATTTCCTCCAACTCCTTTTCTTTTTCCCTTATTTTCCCCTCTTTTCTCTTCTTCTTCTTTCTCACTTCACTCCTGCGGTTCTCTCTCAAAATTTTACAGGTCTCTTCTTTTGTTTTTTTTTTTCCTTCCTTTTTATATATATCATCTCTTTATACAATTACTACAATACCCCTCATTTAATTATACCCACTCTTTAAGCCACGAAGGGCTTTGTTGTATTTTCCTAACTCTTTTAATTCAAAACATTACAAAATTCATGGCATTTTAGAGTATTAAGGTAATTTAATCAGCTCCCACTTAAATATTACATGCACAGTCAACATACACCAAGAATATAGCTTACTTAAATATTACATGCACATCAACATAGACGAAGAATATAGCTTACTTTAAAATAAGAATGCAAGGAAAAGGTCAATCATGTTGAGGTTGGAGCGGGGGATCGACTAGAGCTAAAAGGAAATGGTCGTTCTAGATATAACCCTGTTTATGTCATATAACAGTATGACATAAACATTCTCATCAACAAGTTATGGCACTTGGAAATTAACAGAAAACATTTAAGTTTTCCGACTTTTAATTGTCAAACATGGTTTCTCTTTGAAAAACAATCTCTTGACTGGAATTAAGAAAAAGGACAGGAAGAGAAATATTCTTGTTCATATCCTTTCTCTGAAAAGTCATTTAGCCATTTATTAGTCTTCCATTCTCATCAACAAGTTATGGCACTTGGAAACTGCAAAGTTGCAGTACCTCTTCTTCTGTTTCTATCATGTTCCAGTTCATTTTATGGTGATGCAGGAGATACCATTACTCCTTCTCAACCCATCAAAGATCCAGAAGCTATAGTCTCTGCCGGCAATAAGTTCGAACTGGGATTTTTCAGCCCAGTTAATTCAACATATCGATATGTCGGAATATGGTACAGTAATATATCAGCAGAAACTCAAGTACTATGGGTAGCTAACAGAAACAAGCCAATCAACGATTCTTCTGGGATGATGACAATATCTGAAGATGGAAATCTTGTGGTTTTGAATGGTCAGGGAGAGGTTCTGTGGTCATCAAATGTTTCAATTGGGTTCAATCAATCAACTGCACAGCTTACTCATGATGGAAACCTTGTCATGAAAGCTGGACCGAATGGAAACCTTGTATGGCAAAGTTTCCAGCAGCCTACGGATACTTACTTACCAAAGATGAGACTTAGTGCTAACGCAAGAACAGGGAACAAGACACTGCTAATGTCATGGAGAAGCTCATCTGATCCTTCAGTTGGAAACTTCTCTGCTGGTGTCAATCCATTAGGAATTCCTGAGCTCTTCATCTGGTACAATGGTCATCCATTTTGGCGTAGTGGTCCATGGGTTGGCCAGAACTTTATTGGAATACCAGGAATGTCTATTTCTGTTTATCTAAGTGGATTTACTCTACAAGATGAAGGAGATGGCACTTTCACTATGAGTTTAATTGTAGACCCAGCATCCCGATTCACGTATGTTTTGACTTCTCATGGAAAATTTAAAGAACAATACTGGGATTATGGGAAGCAAGGTTGGGAGTATACCTGGGAAGCTCCATCAACTGAGTGTGATATTTATGGCAAGTGCGGGTCATTTGGAAGCTGCGATGCACAGAATTCACCTATCTGCACATGTTTAAAAGGGTTTGTTGCAAAAAATCAAGATGAATGGAACAAAGGAATTTGGACTAGCGGTTGTGTTACGATGACATCGTTGCAGTGTGATAGAATACAGAATGGTAGTGAAGTGGGAAAAGAAGATGGGTTTATGAAGCTAGAGATGATGAAGGTGCCAACCTTTGCCGAGTACTGGCCATATGCGTCCTCGTCCGAACAAGAATGCAAAGATGAGTGCTTGAGGAATTGTTCCTGTGTTGCTTGTTCATATTATATTGGTTTTGGTTGTATGGCATGGACAGGAAACTTGATTGATATACAAAAGTTCTCTGAAGGAGGAACGGATCTCAACATTCGCCTGGCGTATACAGAACTTGGTAATTGTTATAATATTTTCTAATTTTCATTCACTATTGTTTCGTTTTTCAGGTGTGCATAACTAGTGTACATACAAAAAGTTCTGTATCTGTATGAGGAAACATTGATTAGTTTTTTCATATTTCCATTACATTTTTGCAAAATAACCATCAGTACAATTTTTTAGTTGCAGATAACAAGAGAAACATGAAAGTAATCATCAGTATGTCAGTGATTGTAGGAGCCATTGCCACCTTCATCTGTGTGTTTTTTTATTGGAAGTGGATGGCTACACATAGAGGTAATATGCGACGTCTTATTAGCTTACTGGACTTCTAAACTTTACAATTTTTACAATTCACAAATAATAACGATACTTCCACTTTAATTCAGAAAGGAAGTTGACAAGTGAGGAGACCTTATCGTTCAAAACGAGAGAAGCACAAGAAACAGTTTTTGATGGAAACTCGCCCGAAAACGTCAAGGAAGTTAAACTTGAACCACTCTTCAAATTAAAAATTCTTGAAACTGCTACAAACAACTTTGACATATCCAAGAAGCTTGGGCAGGGCGGTTTTGGTGCAGTATACAGGGTAATTCTTCTGCAACTAAAGGTGCTTTATAGTTATTTAGAGAAAATAGATATTTATTGGTTTGATGTGACATTGTAGGGAAAATTGCCAGATGGGCTGGAAATAGCTGTGAAAAGACTTTCTAAAACATCTGGTCAAGGGCTCGAAGAGTTTATGAATGAAGTCGCGGTGATTTCTAAACTCCAACATAGGAATCTTGTGAGACTTCTTGGTTGCTGTGTTGAAGGAGAAGAGATGATGTTGGTTTATGAGTACATGCCGAATAAAAGCTTGGATGCATTTCTCTTTGGTTAGAGCTGCTGCCCTCTTTTCTTTAGCTACTACTTTTCTTGACTCATTTTGATTTGCCCTTGTTTTCTCATCATTTTTTCTGGATACAATATGCTTAGATTCACTCAGGAAAGGACAGCTAGATTGGGAAAGACGCTTCGACATTATTAACGGGATTTGTCGAGGTCTTCTTTACCTTCACAGAGATTCTAGACTAAGAATTATTCATAGAGATCTGAAGCCAAGTAACATCTTATTGGACCATGAGCTGAATCCCAAAATTTCAGACTTTGGAATGGCCAGGATTTTTTGTGGCAATGAAGATCAAGTGAATACTACCAGGGTCGTTGGAACCTAGTAATTATTTTTTTTTTCTTTTGTTTTGTTTTCATTTTCACTCCTATTACCGTTATGCTATTTTGAGCTCAGAAATCTGTGATCCTCATGCAGTGGCTATATGTCCCCTGAATATTTAATGAAAGGAAGATTTTCAGAGAAATCAGATGTTTTTAGCTTTGGAGTGTTGTTGCTGGAGATCGTAAGCGGAAGAAAGAACTCTAGTTTTTATGACAATGAGCATTCTTTGAGTCTTATAGGATTTGTATGTCTGTCCGCCTCCCTGCCTGAGATATATCTGCAAAGCTCCTTTCAATTTCTGACACTATTAAACTTGCAAACTCTTACTTGGATGGATTTTTATATTTTCAGGCTTGGAAACTGTGGAATGAAGGTGACATTACAGCTCTGGTCGTTCCTGCAATATCAGATCCATGTTTTCAGGTGGAGATATTCCGATGCATACATATTGGTCTGTTGTGTGTGCAAGAATTGGCGAAAGACAGACCGGCCGTGTCTACCATCACTTCCATGCTAAATAGTGAAATTGTGGATCTTCCTACTCCAAAGAAACCAGCATTTGTTGAAAGGCAGAGTTCCTTGGATACAGAGTCCATTACACAGAACCAAAAGATAAATTCCATTAACAATGTGACGATTTCTGATGTTTACGGCCGATAGAGTTCAGAACATGTTTACTTTTCTATTAGATATTAATATAGTTTATCATTGTAAAATTTTATAGAACATTACATTGCTGGGTATGACTTAATAATAAGATTGGTATCTTGAAGAAAATATCTACTACTCAGAGCAAAACTCAGAATGGCTGTCCTCTCCATCTTAATGCTGTTTCTTCAAAAAAATGTTCGAAACGATGGCTTCTGTACCTCCTTTAAGAAATGATGTGTTTTCATTTAGCAAAAAAAAAATCCTAAATCAAGCTTAGCTTAAAGCAGTAATGTCATCTTGGAGCTAGGCAGCACCTTGGTCTAGCGAAATCAATCTAAGACAAGATTGGCTTGCAAATATTATTTATGCTTGTAGAGGAAAATGGCGTTGATGACACAAATGGTGCTGAAATTAAGAGAGGGCTAGTAGTAGCAAAATATTTTATTCCTCTGAGAGGTTATACAATGAGGCAAGTAGATTCAATGTTATTAATATAGGAGAAACATCATAGTCTCTTGCCAAATAATATGTTGCCAAAGTTGATATGGTCTCGAGGAGACAAGATGGAACGAATAAGCCAAATAATATCATCGACAAATATTTATCTATGTGATTGAGGCGCAATACGAGCATAAGCACTCCAAAGACCAATGCAAGCTAAGTGAACCTCATAAAAATAAGAAGGAAGATTTGTAAAAGTATGATGATGAACGTTTGACTTTTGTGGTTTGAAAGACATCATTATTGTTGAAAGTTGTCGAGGATTGGCAATGACATAATTTATTTCATATCCAATGTTATAAATTGCTTTTTTCTATTGTGTATTGTGATGTAGTTTATATAAATGGTTTTAATTTTATCCTTGAAAACCTTAGCAATGTGATGAAATAACTTGTATACGTTGTTGTTTAGTAAAGATAATGTGGCTTACATTATTATACATGTGTTTGGAAGGGAAATCCCAACCCGAAACTACTAAAATATTGGAAAAACATTTCCTTACTATAATTGGTTTAGAACATGAGATCCAAGGAGATATGTTGGAGACTAGATAAGTTGTTGGATGGACTATCCTGATATGTATAATCCTTATCTTTTGCGTAAGTTTTATTTATATACTTTTATTGCTTTATTGTATTGTTTTGGATTTTTTTTATTTATAAAATATAAGTTTGTTAGAAATTAGGGTTTATATGAAGTTAATAATATGTGCAAGGTTTAATTTGTATGAATTAATTTATGTATGGGTAGTCGGGTACCAATATGAATTGAAGTAAAGTAGAGATGAAATGATATGTCATTTTATTTAATTGATATCCTTTGACGTATTTTGGGTAATTTTAATAATAGAAAGAAAATAGAAAAATACGGAAGCATTGTGCAAGAAAATTATTATTGTATGCTGGAAAATCTGTGTGGAGGTTGGAGATAATAAAAATTACAATTTAATCTTTAATTCTAGAACATCACAATTTCACATCTAGATTCTGGAATATTTTCAATTCAATCCCCGGTCATGAATAACAATTTTTAAGATAGTTTTTAATAAATAACTAAGATTTATTGATGGTTTATTAATTATCAATTAGTTAATTTTATGGTTTTTCTTTTGAATTGAAAATTAATTCTACTTTGTGTTAAATTATGTTTAAGTGCTTTGAAAGCTCCATTTATGATTGATGGATGTTGATATTTATCTAGTTTCTTATTGTTGTCATATATTCTGAGTAAATAATATCGAATATGCCTATGGAAATAATACTATTATATGTACAATCACGAAAATGAATGATATTATATTTGAATGAAATGTGATAGTTATTTACTTTTTATTATTATTTTGTGATTTTTTCATTATTAATCTGATATAGATTGTTGAGTTATAAAAATCAGAATACCTACGCTAATAGAACAATGTTAAATTATGTCCACATAGTTAAATATAATACTCTAACTAATTAGGGGTGATGCTAGCATGTGTGATAAGCCATCATACATATCTATTATAATGTTATACCTAGCAGGAGTTCTTTTGCTTGGGCGTATAACGCAAACACATTTTCTTTTCCCAACTATTTTTATATTTGATTTTCTAACTTGTAGTGCTCTAAAAGAGTAACATAATTTAAACTATGTTTATATATGTTATTGGTATGCTTAGTTATGATCTTGTCATAAATCAATTTTTTACCCCTCGTTTTTGTATATATTACAAAAAAAAAACAAACACAAAAAATATGTTTTTCAATAAATTTAGTCATTTTTTTATTTTTATTTAATTTTTGTGTGTTAAAAAACCATGAAAATCATAAGAAAAACACAAAAACACAAAAATAAAAAAATATTGTTGGGGATGAAATTGGATAAATAATCGAGAATCACATATAAAAATTAAGTTTGAGAATTTCTTGGGCTATAATCAGGGATTTAATTGAAGATGAAATTCAAAAAATAACTTAATTTGATTTAATTTGGATAAGATTGAAAGAAATTGAAAGTGCAATGATGAATTTAAAATAAATAGCCCAGTTAAGAATAAATTGAGGGCTTAATTGAAGAAGAAAATCAAAATTAGAAGTTAACTTAGTTAAAATTGCATAATTTTAAGAATGAATGATGAATTTGCAATAAGAAATTAAAATTTAGAGGTCCAAATTGATTTGATTAGGGGCACAATTGAAAAGAAAAAGGGATTTTTTCTGAAATTACTGGAATTTAAAAAAATAAAGACTAAATTAAAAAGAGGCTAAATTGAAAAAGATCAATTTAAGGATTAATTTGAAGAAATCCAAGATTTAAAGCCCTTATCGAACAAAGTTCATGAAATTTAAAAGTCAATAACTATAATGAGAAAATATTCGAAAGACCGGTTGACTATTCATATAACTTTATTTTAATACTTTTTGTTTCCAAATTAGTTCAATCCATCCCAATTTAGTCCAATAATTTTATCAAATTAATTCGATTTAATCTCTAATTAATTCATGAGGCAACCTCCCCCTTCCTCTTCAAGACTTCAACCACCTTCCCCTCATAAACCCTCGTCCTCCTCCCCTCACAAATCAACCACAACAGCAGCCTGTGTTGCTTCATATAGGTCCTTTTCCATACAACCTCTAATAGGCCCAAGAAAAACTCACCAAAGTCAACCCATTCCAGCCTTCATCTTCTTCTCCGAACCAAACCCACAGCCATAAATCACCATCTCCACAACAATAACAACAAAACTAATTTCATAATATAATTTAATTGTCTTAATAAAAGAGTTAATACAATTTCATAGTTATAGAGCACTAACTAGACATAAAAGGAAAGTACTAATTACAATCAAAAGAGCAGGTTCTGGAGGTCCAATGAAAGTGACCTGCTAACAAGCTATAAGCCTGAAAAGGATAAAGAATGAGAGGGCGAGTTCAACAACTCGGTAAGTAGATAACATTCAATATACATACACGAGGTAATACAACAATGAGGAATATATATATATATATATATATATATATATATATATATATATATATATATAATTATGGCTCTAGGTTCTTATAGGAAGTTTCTCAAAGAGGCCATAACAAGAATATCACAAGATAAAGCTCGTCAAAAAATCAAAATGCAATGAGCACGAGGTTTCATACTGTGAGATGGTCAGTCCATACAGGTTGGTGACTCCCTCAACCAACTAGGATTCAGATACAATGTGCACTAAAACTAACTCCATCCTGTTAGCATGAGTATTCTGACTGGCATAACATAGGTTCATAATCATAATCAAATAGATATATTCATATCTCAAGGCTTAACTCATGACATCAATCAAATGAGGAGCTATCAATTCATGAAAATAATTTATGAAAACAAATTATAAATCAAGCAATTGTTAAAAGAATGAAATTAAGAAAGGAAATGAAAGAAAAAGAAGAAGAAGAGGGAAATGCAAAAAAAAAAAAAGAAACAATCACCTTTTTTCTTATTTTTTCAATTTCATCCCTATATCTTTTTTCTTTTTTGATTTTATTTTATTTTAGCCTAATTTAATGTGAAGAAGTTTTCAATTGAATTATAAAAATAAAATTTAAAATGAAAGGGCCAAAATGTAAAATATAGAGAAAATTTATGGCATTTTACATGCAAAGTCAACAAAGACCAAGAATATAGCTTACTTAAAGGAAAAGGTCAATGCATGTTTAGGTAAGAGTGGGGGGCGGACCGTGAAATTCTACTTTAGGGGGGTAGGGGGCGCCGGGACGGGGTTGCAGATGTATTGATACGGGTAAAAACCAAATCAAGTTTTATTTTAATAAGTTCAATAATTATATCAAAATAAAATTCTTATTTTTTTATATGTAGCATATTCTAATATATACTAAAAGTTATATATATATATAAGAAAAATACGAAAATCATCATCCATTTTAGCCTTATTTTCACTAATTTTATTACAGAGAAAACTTATTCTGTTGTTATCATAAATACAAAAAGAATTAAGACTATCAATTAAATAATAGACTTTTGATATTCTAGAAGTTGTCGTTTCTTGCACAAGTCAAAAAGAATAGTCGTGTTTGAAGGAGTGACTACAATAAATGCATTGTTGTCCAAGAAATTGACATCTGATTTTTTTAAAGAAAATCTAGAGTTCTTTGTTAGAGCAGCTCTACTTTTCAAACTTAATTCAAGAATAGTAAACCTAAAAAATATCATCACGGTTAGTTAAAAAATAAATATGTAGATAAGTCAATTTGCTTATTTAAAAAATTAAACCTAAAATATCATAGAAAATGCCTAATATAGACAGTGAATTGTATGGATTCAACAAGCTCTTGGCCATCAATGCACAAACCCTTTTTTTATACTGATGAAAACATTAAAATTCTTGACTGAGGAAAACTGGATATGCCTTTTTAATAAAAATAATAAGCTCTTGGTTGAAATATGTTAAAAGGATAGAAAAAGAACAACTGTTACTTTCTTGACCAGTAAGTACAGCATACATAAAATATAGTTTGATTCACATCAAGAACATGTAGATAAAAGTAATGGGGATTGGCAACTGCAGAATTGTAGCAGCCCTAATTCTCATTCCGTCCTGCTTACGTTCAGGTTATGATGCTGCAATAGATACGATAACATCATCCCAACCCATCAAAGATCCTGAAACTGTCTCCGCAGGCAATATCTTTGAAATGGGAATTTTCAGCCCTGTTAATTTGACAAATCGCTATGTTGGAATATGGTACAATAATGTTTCTGCAACGAAACCAGAATGGGTTCCCAACAGAAACAACCCAATCGCTGATTCTTCAGGTGCGGTGACGATATCTGAAGATGGAAATCTTGTAGTTTTGAATGGTCATAAAGAGATTCTTTGCTCATAAAATGTTTCAAATAGAGTCAGGAACTCCATTGCACAGGTTTTTGTAGGGAATTCCGGCTCCCCCATGCGCGGACCGGTGGTGTACTGATAGTTGCTCAACGGAGGGTAAAGCACACCTGAGACAATATTTTACGTGGTTCGGCAAAACCGCCTACATCCACGGGAGAGAGTCCATTTTATTAGAGATTAGAGAAAGGATACAAAACAACTACATGGAGGAGGAGGATCACTTCACTCAAACTCTACTCCCAGCTCTCATTGCTGCACTTGCAGCTGCTGCAATGGCAGCAAGGCTGCTGCCATTGCAGCCCTTCACTTTCTCTCTACACTCTTCACATTCTCACCCCTCTCTTACACATTTTGCTCTCACTCCCGGTGCCCTTTTATAGGCAACAATGGTGCTGCTCCACTTGTTCTTTTGTCAACAAAGGTGGCTGCCAACTCCAGCTCTTCTTCAACAAAGGTGGCTGCCAACTCCTCCTCTTCTTCAACAATGGTGGCTGCCAATAGTCAATGGTTGGTGCTGTCCATTTGCTGCACATGCAATGGCAACAACCCAACAATCACCCCCTTTGCCATTCATGTGGGGCAACTATCCTCTTGCTTCTTCAGCACAGGCTTGCATCTTGCAGCTCTTCCAAGCTTACCATTCTGAGAGCATATGTGGTCGAGTTTACAGGTACTCGCCAAACCTTTCAATCACCAGAGTCACCAAAGCACACCTTTTCTCACACAAAAGGATCACTACAACCAGATGGTCTCCCACATCACATCTGAAGAGTGTTAACGCTTGTCTCTGGGAAAAAACATTCCCCTTCGAGCGTATCAACCATGCTCGGTTCGGAATGATTCATCAAGCCTTACACCAAGGCTTACAACACCCCCTCAAACGGAAATTTCTTTTTCCAAGTGCGACGGTCATTATCCGAGTATCTCAATATGATCACGAGCTCACCACTCTTCCAAGACTCTACTCATCCAGGAGTTGCGCCTGCCCTCTGTTCCACCCTAGGAACCACGCCTTACTTCTCCGTGAGTCTCTCGCTCTTAGTCTCAAGAGTCCAGGTAGCTCTCCACCTTCACCTATGGGGGCAGCCCATTAAAGGTTGATCCATATATGTCTTGATACTGAGTATTACAATGCCTTCACCGAGCTCACCACCTTGACAAGAGTCAACTTGTTCGGGAACTGCGCATGCCCTCTGCTCCTTCATAGCAGCCGCGTCTTAATGCTCCACAAGTCACACACTTATTGTCCAAGGCAAATGTCTTCTAGCTCATTGATCTTTAGCATGGGGGCAATATCCATGAAAGTCAATCCTGCATTTGTCTCCATACTCATCATAGCCACTTCATTGGCTATACACTGTCCACTCATATCTAGCCATCACATTGGCTCACGGGGCATTCCGAATTAGGGCTCATATCATGGCCCTCACACCTTCTTCTAAGGTGTCTTCACCCGTTGTCATGGGGCGTTCGATCCGGGGCTCCTATCACGGCCCACACACCTTCTCTCTAAGGTGTCTTCACCTTTCATAGGTGGCCGCATCCTCATTCAGCTGAGATGCTTCAAAGTGGCTCCAAAATTCTCTACCACCATGTGCACTATGGGAGAGATTACTGCCACTAACTACATAGAAAGAGAAAGTTGCGGTATACTCCTCGCAATCCTCCACCTCGATTTCTATGTTTGGAGCTTCTACGCCTTTACGCTGACAGCTCCACCTACACCAACTCTCTTTGGTGTCTTCGCCTTTCATCATAGGCGGTCGCCTTGTATCACGAGGCATTTGCACCTCCTCAATTAGGTGCCTTTGCAACAGCTCTCTTTCCATCCTTGCATGCATTGGAAAGGTCTTCGCATGTTGTCTTCATCAAGAGCATAAGAGACTTCTTGTTGTACAAACTTTAACGGTCTACTCGCTCCGAGCTTCATCTGGGAACACTTCTTCTCCTTGCACCTGTTGTCTCATTACAGTACCTCGTTGGATCTTATGGGTACTCATGCACAATCTCCGTGTGCCCTCGTGCAATTTCTGTTCTCCGGAATTTCTCCCTATTCCTTGCTTATGTTTGACAAGGCTCATCCTGTCACAACACTGTCCAAGTCAAAATAGGGTGCCAATCTTTATCCCCTTGCTGTATTTCCTTTCCATTATCGGGGTCTTCATTAATTCTCCCATCAAGAAATCACAGTCCACCGAATCTAACTTCTTTGGAGAAATCACCACTTCATCGGATCCTTGATCATACGGAACCCAACTTGTTCCCTTGTGTCGTCGTCTTGCTAGTCTTCAACCGTTTCATTACAAACTGCTATATATACGAAAATAGTACCGTATGGATAATCCTTCCACTAAGCAAGTTCCCGGGAAAGATTGGAGGGGTCACACTGGTCCCGCTTAAAACCCAATCTCCTAGACAGAACTTCTCGGCCATATCTATCCATCGTCTTGTCTTTCCGCATATACAACCATTTGCTAGCTTTGTCCCTAGGCTTTCCTTTACAAGTGATCTGGAATATCTTGGTTTAATACATCAGTTCTCAACATCTGGCGAGACTACCGGTGCTTAGATTCGTCAAGATTGGTCTTGGTCAATTTCCACTCTTCACCTCAAATTATCCACATGATCGGGTGTCCGAGTGTCCCAATTTTGCCTTCCTTCAAGGCAACTGAAAAACTTCCCCACTTAGCAGTTCAACACATGTAATTGGGTAAACATATGAGTCTTCTTCTTCTTCATCTCTATCGACCACCATGATGACCTTCAGATGCCTCCTGATCGGGCAATCTCTTTTGTTAATTCACCACCGCCATTTTTGGTCTCCAATCTCAATGATCGGACCGTACCATTGCATCCGGAACGATCAAATTAGCTGGAAACAAGTCTGAAATCGTCCACATCGCACTTCAGACGGCTAAGATTTGATCAAAACAATTCTGGCCTGATCAACGGCTCAGATTCAATCTCAGATCCGGTTGCACGTAGGATCAGCTACACTTAATCCTGTCCCTCGGCTCGCGGCTCGGCTCGGCTCCAATTCGGCTCGGCTCGCGGCTGATGATGTGGCAGGTGGGTCCCACTATGCTGACATGTCTGCTGACTGGTCAATGATGTGGCTGCGACATGACATGCCTACTCTGTGCATGATGATGTCACCATTACATCAGGCTGATGTCATCATGGGCCATGCTACTATCCATGATGATGTCACAATTACATCATCCTAATGTCATCCCTGACATGTCTACTATTCATGTTGACATCACTTTTGCGTCATGTCATTTTATCTGGGTCAGTCACATGGGTCGGGTCAACTGGTATTCGGGTCGGGTCAACTCATCCGGGTGAAGAAGACGTGTGGGGCGCGTCTGCTCGCGTGGGCAGACGCCTTGCCGGAGAGTGAGGGAGAGTGCGGCCATGTCCGACGTCCGATTTTGACGCCGTTTTCACCAGTGGCTTCGTCTCGGCCTCCTCTACACAGTGGTATGGTCAAAACATAATTTTGACAACTTTCATTTTTGAGCAAAAAATCAAACACCACTTAAACCATCAGCTCTGATACCAATTGTAGGGAATTCCGGCTCCCCCATGCGCGGACCGGTGGTGTACTGATAGTTGCTCAACGGAGGGTAAAGCACACTGAGACAATATTTTACGTGGTTCGGCAAAACCGCCTACATCCACGGGAGAGAGTCCATTTTATTAGAGATTAGAGAAAGGATACAAAACAACTACATGGAGGAGGAGGATCACTTCACTCAAACTCTACTCCCAGCTCTCTCATTGCCGCACTTGCAGCTGCTGCCATTGCGACCCTTCACTTTCTCTCTACACTCTTCACATTCTCACCCCTCTCTTACACATTTTGCTCTCACTCCCGGTGCCCTTTTATAGGCAACAATGGTGTTGCTCCACTTGTTCTTTTGTCAACAAAGGTGGCTGCCAACTCCAGCTCTTCTTCAACAAAGGTGGCTGCCAACTCCTCCTCTTCTTCAACAATGGTGGCTGCCAATAGTCAATGGTTGGTGCTGTCCATTTGCTGCACATGCAATGGCAACAACCCAACAGTTTTAGATGATGGGAATCTAGTCTTGCAAGGCAGTTCCAAGGGAATCATTGTATGGCGAAGTTTCCCTGATGATGATGAAACAGCAAGGTCTTTTGACTTGTCAAGTGCTGTTCCACACTTGTGTGGTAGAAACAGCTTATTTCCTAGAAAATTCATTGCCTAACTCTTTATCAACTGGATGGTCTACGGTCAATAAAGTTGACCACCACCTATATAAAGGATTCCAGGAAAATTCCAATTAGACCATGTAAAAATTAAAGAGTAGGTTAAAAATCCACAGTTAAGTTCTACAAACAACAATTTTTTTTTATATACAAGAGATCCAGGGTCCGAAGATATCTTATAATAGACAAAATAGATTTTTAAGAGTTATATTTTTTAGTTTTCAGTTTTGTATAGAGATTTCCTTTCCTTCTTTCCTTCTTCTCTTTGTATATGTACGCAAACATAATTTATTTTTATTTTTAGTTAGCCAAGTCTTTTGGCATTATATAGCTTTTATATAAAATCTTATTATAATAATAAAAAAAAACATTGATAGTTTAGAAATGGCAGCTTAAATTTTAAAAAATTGAATGTAAATAAAATGCTTACAACATTTGAAATTATTTGACATTGTTATTAAATCTGATATAATGGGTTAATTTTGAAATCTTTTATATATCTAACTATTTATTTAGCTTGAATTTAAAATTAAATTATATGAAAGTTGTTTTGACATGACCCAGACAATTTGAAGAGTCTAAAGACAACTTGGATGATTGTTAAAAAACGTAGTTTGACTGAACAAAAAAATTCAAGATAATTTTTTTTTTAATACTGAGACAACTACATATTGAATTGACTAAGGCTTCAAGACTTAACATGTCAAATTCGTAATTGAGTCGATGAACTCCACTGAGATTAAGAACTCTGACTCGGACTTCAAGGCTTAACATACCAAATGTCAAGATGTTTATTTGAAACTATAATAACTTCATAAAAAAATGAACTGAAACAATTTTTTATGCAAATTCTAAATCACCAAGTGTTAAAAGAATGAAATTAAGAAAGGAAATGAAAGAAAAAGAAGAAGAAGAGGGGAATGCAAAAAAATAAAAAGGAATGATCACCTCTTTTTTTTATTTTTTTCAATTTCATTCCTATATCTTTTTTTTTTATTTGATACTATCTTGGCCTAATTTCATGTGAAGAAGTTTTCAATTGAATTAAAAAGATGAAATTTAAAGTGGGAGGGCTAAAATGTAAAATATGGAGAAAATTCATGGCATTAATTTTAGAGTAGTAAGGTAATTTAATCAGCACCCATTTAAATATTACATGCGAAGTCAACAGGGACCAAGAATATAGCTTCCTTCAAAATAAGAATGTTAAGAGCCTCATAAATAAGAATGGTAACACCTAAAACCAAAAGGTCAATCATCATGTTGAGGCAGACAAGATATACTGACATCCGACTTTTAATATTTCAAAAGTTGTCATTTCTTGCACAACTCAAAAAGAAAAAAAGTAAGGGTGATTAAAGCTGCTACTTTGAAAGAATGCAATAAGGGTGATTAAAGTTGCTACTTTTTCAAGAAATTAACATCTGATTTTTTTTAAAAATCTAAAGTTCTTCGTGTTGTCGTATTTCTACTTTTAAAATTTAATTGAAGAAAAGTAAACCTAAAAAAATATCATCTTTGTTAGTTAAAAAATAAATATGGTAGATAAGTCAATCTGCTTATTTCAAGAATTAAACCTAAAATATCATAGAAAATGCCTCATGTAAACAGTGAATTGTATGGATTCAACATGTTTAATTGCAAAAGACCGCAGGTGTATGTATTGTGATAGTATCCTATAAAAATAAAAATGCTATCGATCTCACAAGCCAGTGGACCAGGTTCATCATGATGAAATATCACTATTTTAGCACAAGAGGGTCAAAATCTCAAAGTAAAACATAACCCTGCTATTGTAATATAACAGTTTATAGATGGAAATTTACAGAAAACATAAGAATTTCTGACTTATAATTGCTGAACTTAGTTTCTATTTGAAAAATAACTTCATGATTGGAATTAAAAGGACAGGAAGAGAAATATTCTTCTTCGTGGCATTCGTCAATAAGCCATTTGTTAGTCTTCCATTCTCATCAATAACAAGTATGGGACTTGGCAACTGTGAACTTGCAGTGGCTCTTCTTCTGTTTCTCTCATGTTATTGTTCATTTTATGGTGATGCAGGAGATACCATAACTACTTCTCAACCCATCAAAGATCCAGAAGCTATAGAGTCTGCCGGAAAAAGGTTCCAACTGGGATTTTTCAACCCAGTTAATTCAACATATCGATATGTCGGAATATGGTATAGTATATCAGCAGCAACTCCAGTACTATGGGTGGCCAACAGAAACAAGCCAATCAACGATTCTTCAGGGATGATGACAATATCTGAAGATGGAAATCTTGTGGTTTTGAATGGTAAGGGAGAGGTTCTGTGGTCATCAAAAGTTTCAAATGGGTCCAATCAGTCAACTGCACAGCTTACTGATGATGGAAGCCTTGTCTTGAAAGCTGGACCGAATGGAAACCTTGTATGGCAAAGTTTCCAGCAGCCTACGGATACTTACTTACCAAAGATGAGAGTTAGTGCTAACGCAAGAACAGGGAACAAGACACTGCTAATGTCATGGAGAATCTCATCTGATCCTTCTGCTGGAAACTTCTCTGCTGGTCTCAATCCATTAGGAATTCCTGAGTTCTTCATCTGGAACAATGGTCATCCATTTTGGCGTAGTGGTCCATGGGGTGGTAAGAATTTTATCGGAATACCAGGAATGTATACTTCTGTGTATTTAGATGGATTGAGTATACAAACTGAAGGAGATGGCATTTTCACTCTTAGTTCAATTCGAGACCCAGTTACCCGTTTAACGTATGTTTTAACTTCTCATGGAAAATTTATAGAACAATACTGGGATTATGAGAAGCAAGGTTGGGAGTATGATTGGGAAGTTCCATCAACTGAGTGTGATATTTATGGCAAGTGCGGGCCATTTGGAAGCTGCGATGCACAGAATTCACCTATCTGCACATGTTTAAAAGGGTTTGTTCCAAAAAATCAAGATGAATGGAACAAAGGAATTTGGACTAGCGGTTGTGTTAGGATGACATCGTTGCAGTGTGATAGAATACAGAATGGTAGTGAAGTGGGAAAAGAAGATGGGTTTATCAAGCTAGAGATGATGAAGGTGCCAACCTTTGCCGAGTACTGGTCATATCCGTCCTCCGAACAAGAATGCAAAGATGAGTGCTTGAAGAATTGTTCCTGTGTCGCTTATTCATATTATATTGGTTTTGGCTGTATGGCATGGACAGGAAACTTGATTGATATACAAAAGTTCTCTGAAGGAGGGACAGGTCTCAACATTCGCCTGGCGTATACAGAACTTGGTAATTGTTATAATATTTTCTAATTTTCATTCACTATTGTTTCGTTTTTCAGGTGTGCATAACTAGTGTAGATACATGAGGTGTTGTATCATTATGAGAAAATATTGATAATTTGTTTTTTATATTTCCATTGCATTTTTGCCAAATAACCCTCTGTACAATTTTTTAGATGCAGGTAACAAGAGAAACATGAAAGTTATCATCAGTATGTCAGTGATTGTAGGAGCCATAGCCATCTTCATCTGTGTGTTTTTTTCTTGGAAGTGGATGGCTACACATAGAGGTAATATGCTACGTCTTATTAGCTTACTGGACTTCTAAACTTTACAATTTTTACTAGTAAAGAAAACCACAATTCACAAATAATAACGATACTTCCACTTGAATTCAGAAAGGAATTTGATAAATGAGGAGACCTTATCGTCAG
This sequence comes from Populus x sibirica, assembly GCA_019202695.1. Classification (NCBI taxonomy): domain Eukaryota; kingdom Viridiplantae; phylum Streptophyta; class Magnoliopsida; order Malpighiales; family Salicaceae; genus Populus; species Populus x sibirica. The sequence continues at coordinate 605,088 of JAGMVL010001940.1, read as the reverse complement.
AAGCTCAAGAAACAGTTTTTGATGGAAACTTGCCCGAAAACGTCAGGGAAGTTAAACTTGAACCATTCTTCAAATTACAAATTCTTGAAACTGCTACAAACAACTTTGACATATCAAAAAAGCTTGGGCAGGGCGGCTTTGGTGCAGTATACAGGGTAATTCTTCTGGAACTAAAGGTGCGTTATAGTTATTTAGAGAAAATGGGTATTTATTGGTTTGATGTGACATTGTAGGGAAAATTGCCAGATGGGCTGGAAATAGCTGTGAAAAGACTCTCTAGAACATCTGGTCAAGGGCGCGAAGAGTTTATGAATGAAGTTGCGGTGATTTCTAAACTCCAACATAGGAATCTTGTGAGACTTCTTGGTTGCTGTGTTGAAGGAGAAGAGATGATGTTGGTTTATGAGTACATGCCGAATAAAAGCTTGGATGCATTTCTCTTTGGTTAGAGCTGCTGCCCTCTTTTCTTTAGCTACTATTCTTGACTCATTTTCATTTGCCCTTGTTTTCTCATGATTGTTTCTGGATACAATATGCTTAGATTCACTCAGGAAAGGACAACTAGATTGGGAAAGACGCTTCGACATTATTAACGGGATTTGTCGAGGTCTTCTTTACCTTCACAGAGATTCTAGACTAAGAATTATTCATAGAGATCTGAAGCCAAGTAACATCTTATTGGACCATGAGCTGAAGCCCAAAATTTCAGACTTTGGAATGGCCAGGATTTTTTGTGGCAATGAAGATCAAGTGAATACTACCAGGGTCGTTGGAACCTAGTAAGTTTTTTTGTTTTTTTTTTCATTTTCACTCCTATTACCGTGTTGCTATTTTGAGCTCAGAAATCTGTGATCCTCATGCAGTGGCTATATGTCCCCTGAATATTTAATGAAAGGAAGATTTTCAGAGAAATCAGATGTATTTAGCTTTGGAGTGTTGTTGCTGGAGATCGTAAGCGGAAGAAAGAACTCTAGTTTTTATGACAATGAGCATTCTTTGAGTCTTATAGGATTTGTATGTCTGTCCGCCTCCCTGCCTGAGATATATCTGCAAAGCTCCTTTCAATTTCTGATACTATTAAACTTGCAACTCTTACTTGGATGGATTTTTATATTTTCAGGCTTCGAAACTGTGGAATGAAGGTGACATTACAGCTCTGGTCGATCCTGCAATATCAGATCCATGTTTTCAGGTGGAGATATTCCGATGCATACATATTGGTCTGTTGTGTGTGCAAGAATTGGCGAAAGACAGACCGGCCGTGTCTACCATTACTTCCATGCTAAATAGTGAAATTGTGGATCTTCCTCCTCCAAAGAAACCAGCATTTTTTGAAAGGCAGAGTTCCTTGGATACAGAGTCCATTACACAGAACCAGAAGATAAATTCCATTAACAATGTGACGATTTCTGATCTTAACGGCCGATAGAGTTCAGAACAAGTTTACTTTTCCATTACATTGCTGGGTATGACTTAATAAGATATTGAGGCTTACAATATTACGTGTTTGAAAGGAATTTTAATATTAGAATGAAAATAAAAAAATAATTTTGTCTTTAAGCTTTTACTTTGTACGATTTAATTCTTTTGATTCATATTAGAATCCAATTGTGTATTTTTCAGCGGAAAAAAATTGAATTGAAAAATAATATTGGCTGGCAGGTTTTTATAGCCCAAGGAGATAAAGTTTGGAGTTGGCACCATCCACTTGCATGGATAAAAAATTTTGTTCTTGCGGGGGACAAAATATAGATTCCTTCGTCCCCCCAATTCCAATCAAGCACATGTAAAAAAAACAGGAATAATAGATTCTAAATATTTAAGTAAAAAAAAAAGAATAATAGATTCTAAATATTTAAGAATAATAGATATTAAACTTCATTTATTATCGAATTATGTTAAAAAAAGAATAAACTTCAAATATTTAAGTAAAATCTTAATTACATAATAAATAATTTTTATTTTATAGGCTAATGTCTTTAAGTATTTATAATAGATTCTAAATATATTTATAATGAATTCTTAATATAATAGATTCTAAGTATTTATACATGATCCAAAAACCATAACGAAGATCATGTGCTAGATCAAGCATTTCAATTCTTGCACGGAACATTGATTGGCCGGCGGCTAAGTGATCGTGAAAGCTGCCAGAGGAGTGTGGGAATGGCACCAACCTGTGCTAAGCATTGAAGGTGATCTGGGATGCTTTCATTTGGACCACAAGTATTAAGGGATACATCAGCAGCAATACCTTCTTTGAATGTCTTGTAATGGAATTATATCAAGTGGAGAGCATAGAGAGCCATTCATTAGCATGCCAGACAGAGAAATTGCCTGCCACTCACTGTCTACACCTAAAAACATGTTCTTTAATGGAACTGTCATTGCTTGGACTCTCGCGTTTGTTTTCACTCTCAGTGCAGCTAGCCGGCAATGAATTACACAAAAAGCAATCAGATTCATAACGAATATATTGAAAGAGAATCCACTAATAGTAAATGGTCTGGGAATAAGAACAAATGTAATGTTATAGAGCTTATTGACTTTTGTATGCATTGTGTAGAGAAAATTATTATTGCATGCTGGAAAATCTCTGTGGAGGTTGAAGATGACAAAAATTACAATTTAGTTTTTAATTCTATAAAATCACATTCTTACACCTGGATTTTGGAATGTTTTCAGTTCAATCCCTGATCATGAATAACAATTTTTAAGATAGGTTTTAATAAATAATTGAGATTTAGTGATGGTTTATTATCGGGACTTATTTCTACTTATTGTTAAATTATGTTCAGGTGCTTCGAAAGCTCTATATATTGCTGTTATATGATTGGGGGGTATTGATATTTATTTTAGTTTCTTATTGTTGTCACATATTATGAGTAAATAATATCGAATATGCCTACAGAAATAATACTAATATATGTATAATCATGAAAATAAATAATATTATATTTGAAAGAAATCAAATTAGAAGTTAAATTGGTTAAAATTGCATAATTTTGGAATGAATGATGAATTTGTAACTAGTTAAAAATTAGAGGTTCATATTGATTCAATTAGGGATATAATTGAAAAGAAAAAAGGAATGCTTTTGAAATTACAGGAATTTGAAAAAAACAAAGACTAAATTAAAAAAAAAAAAAAGCTAAATTGGAAAAGATCAATTTAAGGATTAATTTGAATAAATCAAAGATTTAAAGCCCTCATTGAACGAAGTTCATGAAATTTAAAAGTCAATAACTGTAATGAAAAGGAGAAAATATTCGAGAGACCGGTTGACTATTCACATAACTTCGTTTCAGTACCTTTTGTTTCCAATTAGTTCAATCCAGCCCAATTTAGTCCTATAATTTTATCAAATTAATTCGATTTAGTCTCTAATTAATTCATGAGGCAACCTTCCCCATCCTCTTCAACCTTCCCCTGATAAACCCTCATCCTCCTCCCCTCGCAAATCAACCACCACAGCAGCCTGCGTCTCTTCACACAGGTCCTTTTCCACACAACTTGTAATAGGCCCAAGAAAAACCCACCAAAGTCAGCCCATTCCAGCCTTCATCTTCTTCTCCGAGCCAAACCCACGGCCATAAATCACCATCTTCAATCCCCTTACCATACCAGCCACCATCTCTGACAGTCACCGTCGATCGACCACCATTCTCTAATGGCTTCCTACTTGCCCAATCTCCACCTCTTCATGGTGTTTTTCTCACCACAGACTCGGCCACAATAATAGCAAAGTCTGGAGTCCACTCTCCGTCACCACCAACGACAACAGCCTCTCTGCCCCACCAGTAGCAACGACAAGCCCTACACCAGCAGCAAACGGCAGCAACTCCTCCACGGCCAGATATTCACGGCGACCATCACATCACCCTCTCAGTTTCGCCCATAACGCCAGCGAGGAGGAGACACCCAAGAGAAATTGGAAGAATGTGGGCTACAAACTGATTTCGTTTCTTTAAGTTTTTGCAGGTATATTTAAAAGGGAGTGTGGGTACACACACACACACACACAAAAACAATTTCAGGAAGCTTAATTGACTTGCGCGTGAATGCACGCGTAACACGTGTTTCAATCATATTTTACTTTTGGTGTTTTGTACTCGAAAAGTCAATCTTAAACTCTCGAATTATTATATCTCAGTTAATTTTATGAGTGAAAAAATTAATAATAATATAAATTTTTAGTTATTTTAAATAAATTTAAACTCATTATTGAAAAGTAAATTCAAAACCTAATAAGTTAATTTATCTCTTAACATTAAAGTTCATTCTTGTTATTTCTATATTTAACTTTATGTATATCAGTATTGACATACTTTTTGATATTTCATATGAATCTTTATTTTTATAAATAAAAATCTCATAAAAAATAATAGTAAATGAAAAAGAGCCCCAAATAAAAATAAATAACATAAAAGATTGTTTTTTTTAGTATTATTTGTTATGTTATATTTTGAGCATTAGTTATAATAATTTAGAAAATTATAATGAAAATAAATGGGCCAAAACCTAATTTTATTTTTACATGTCCTTTTTAGAAATGACTTAGATGACAAAGTTTCTTTTAGATTGATATAAAAATCTTGCAAAACAAATGTCAATTTTCTTTTTTATGAATAATCAAAATGACATGTTTTCTTTTTAAAAAGCAGTTTCATTATATGTATTGGGATCGACTAGGTTTCAAAGGCAGAACTTCATTCAAAGAAGGAACTGAACTCTAACTTTCTATTATACCCGGACCCAGGAACCAATGTCAAGATTCAATTTTTTTTAATCAAATTGATGAATTTCATATTTTTAGGGATCCAAGTCAAGTTTTTTTCTCAAATAATGAGAAAAAAATTGAAAATGAACTAAACAAAATTAGAATAATTAAGAGCAATAAAAAAGATAATTTTAGGAGAACAAATAGTAAATGTAATATTTTTGTAAGAAAAGATGCATTAAGAATGACGTCGTTCTTCCCTTAAGCATAACTAATCCCTTATTTGAATCTTTGGAATAAATGTTAATTTTTAGAATTCTTAATTCTTTCTAATTACTAAATGGTGATTTCTAATTTTTCCTCTATATGTACCTTCCCATTTCAATTTAGGATGAATTATTCATATTATAACTTGACTTGTTATTGTATGTTTACTTTTATTTATTTATTGAGTGGTAGAAAACTCAATAATTTTATCAATTCAATTTTTTTAGATAGATTTGTATGCTAGGGTTTGTTTGGGATTCAAGGAAAATTGAATTTTGTTGTTATTTGATGAAATTAAGTTTGATTTTTTTAACTTATGTATTTATAATTGACAAAATTATGATTATTTTATATTTTATAAATTTTTATTGTGAAGTTGGAAATTTTGGAAAAATTGATTTTTTATGGGATTAATAAAATCAATATTATTCTATATAGGTTTCATAATCAATGAATGATCATTCTTGGAATTATCGAGATTCATCCAAAGGGTTGTACATATAAGATTATCTTCAAGGGGTTGAGGGTTTTATTAATTTCATACTTTTTAAACTGAAAAATATTAGTGCAAGTAAAATTAGATGTCCATGTGTGAAATGTAAGAATAATAAGTTTCATTATAAAGATGTTGGAATGATCCATCTACTTTAAAAAAAAATATAAAAAAGGTCTCAATAATTATGCACGAATTGACAATGCAGCCAAAATCTTATCAGAAAAGGGAAAATGAGGGGGTGGCAAGGAAAACAAGGGAAAAACCTAGCACAATTAAATAAATATCAAACAATTAATATTTTTTTAAAAATTATAATCTTAAATTTCCAAATGTCATGCATGTTTAACAATTTTTTTCGTAGTTTGCTTGATTTGTTGTATGATGGACATAAATATGCAAAAATCCTAGCCAACACTAATAACGTTGAGGTATGAAAGAAGTATAAACCAAGTCACATCATTGAGGATAACAGGTGAAGTTTCAAGACCTTTTGGCATCAAAAGAATTTAAAAGGCGATTGTGATTTGAGTTGCAGAACTGAAACAAAGAAAAATATAGTTTGGCGAGCAAGCACACCGGTGGATTGCTCTGATTTTTCAACCATGCAAATCATTTGGTAAAATTTTTAAATTATTTTTTCTTCAATTTTTAATTGACTTCTTATTTGTTAGTCTTTTCACTACTTATTTTTCTTTTATAGGAACAACGTCTTGGGTGAAGAAGTTTGTATATAAAATAACTGAGGTGTTCATTATGATTTTTTTTAATTCTTTTAATTATAATTGAATTGTTTTTGTAAGAAACATATAACGCTATGATGTTTGAAAAACATGAAGAAAATATTTTCACCCATCCTCCTTACGATCATCAGTTATGTTGGAGGTTAGAACAATTGACTAACATGATAGGAATCAAGTTTATATTGTTTCAACTCTAGACACACAACAATTCTAAGCCAGTTGACACTAGAATTTGAAGCGAGGGTCCTTAGAACAGGATGAAGAGCTAGTGGCCAAATTAGAATAAAAAATGAAAGGCATATTAGAAGAAGAAAATAAGCAGAATTCAGAGAAAATGATGAATTTATGGCTTTATATAATTTTGCTCCTCCTTGAGGTCCTTTCGGCTGAGGATTCCCCTCTCCACCTTTACTATTATTTGTGTAATGATGTATTTATTGTTGTAAAATTATTTTTAATAAATATTGAATTTAATAAAATTGATAGTGTTGATTTTATTATGATTTTTGTTTTTTTTTAAATTAACAATTACATAACTGAAAAAAATACTAAACTTTCAATGAAATCACCAATAATTATTTTTTATCCATCGATAATTTTATTGGAAATATAGACCCTATTTTCTCATAAAGTTATAAAAAGGTTTAGAAGTTTTAGACTTATAGAATTAGGAATGAACATTCTATCACGCGCTCAAATTGGATTGGTGACGATTTTCTTTCACTGTTAGTTTTTTCTTCTGGGGACAATTTGTGTAGATCAATTATGGTTAAACAATTATTGGAAAAGGCGCTTCTAAATTGTCCAAATAATTTGTCGAGGTCCTGTTTACCTTCATAGAGATTCTAGACCAAGAATTAATTATTCATAGGGATCTGAAGCCTACAAGGATCCATCTTGTTGGATGACGTCCAGATGAATCTAAAAATTTCAGACGTAGGAAAGGCCAAAATTATGCCTAGCCTTTCTACTATAAATTTGTTTGAGAAATAACAATAATATATATATATATATATATATATATATATATATATATATATATATATATATATCACTTATGCAAGCACTGCAAAAGTGGATATTGTGTTGAAGATATCGTACAGAAATATGGATGCTAGCTCGTCCTGATACTTCCAATGAAATATCATAGTTTAACATTAGAATAATGTCAAAATCTTAGTAAAACAGATCCGTGGTCTAGCAGTAAAATGATTTGGGTAAACATCTCTTCAAGGATCGACTTTCACAGTAAACATAAAACTTCTGACCAACGTATACCTTTTTTCTTTAAAATATAAGCTGTTGGTTGAAAGGAAGTAAAACGACGGAAAGTGAAAGAATTAATTAACATTATTCTTGTTCATGGCATCCTTCTCTTGAACATTCAGTAATCCATAACGTGAGTCTTTCATTTTCATCAATGATAAGTAACTAGAATTAAATGAGGTAGATGCACAAATAAAGATATCAAACACAATTAAAGATAGGATTTTGCTGAAAAACATTACCACAAAATTGATGAATACAAACATAAACATTGATGGAATGTTTTTGTCGGTAAATTACAGTAAATTTTAGCAACGAAAATATTCACTTAATATATAACGAGAGAATTAAAATGAAAAAAAAAATAAAAAAACTAAAAAGTACGATGACGTGTTATTTATACCAATAGAATTATATATAAAAACATCTGACTGTTGTAAGTGCTCACATTTACTTTCTTACCTCTCTCGCTAAAAGAGAATATCAAAAAATTATCTTAATCTAAAAGTTTATGTCACGTTTACATTTTCACCTCTTAATAAAAAAAATATTAAAGAACTTTATCAACCTAAAAATTTAAGTTATTAGATGAGCTTTTAAAAATAGTCTTATATTACTCTCTAATACATATCCTCAAGTTAAAACCATTTGAGTTTGAAAAGTACAAGGAATAACATAACCTTGTGCTTAACTTTTATTAATTAAAATAAAAATTCTGATACTATATCAAAGAATCATCTTAACTCAAATTTTTAAGTTATTAGGTGAAATTTTAATAATAATTTTATATTATTCCCTAAAAATTTCTTTATAAATGAAAACATTCAAATTTTCTATTAAGGAAAACTGGATATGCTTTTTTAATAAAAGTAATAAGCTCTTGATTGAAATATATTAAGAGGATAGAAAAAGAACAACTGTTACTTTCTTGATCAGTAAGTACAGCATACATAAAATATAGTTTGATTCACATCAAGAACATGTTGATAAAAGTTATGGGGATTGGCAACTGCAGAATTGTAGCAGCCCTCATTCTCATTCCGTCCTGTTTACGTTCAGGTTATGATGCGGCAATAGATACAATAACATCATCTCAACCCATCAAAGATCCTGAAACTGTCTCCGCAGGCAATATTGAATATCCATTGCACAGGTTTCAGATGATGGGAATTAATCCAGTCATGCAAGGCAGCTCCAAGGGAATCATTTTATGGCGAAGCTTCGCAGATGATGAAACAGCAAGGTCTTTTTGACTTGTCAGGTGCTGTTCCACACTTGTATGGTAGAAATAGCTTATTTCCCAGAAAACTCATCGCCCAACTTTGTCAACTGGATGGTCTACGGTCAATAAAGTTGACTACCACCTATATAAAGGATTCCAGGAAAATTCCAATGAGACCATGTAAAAATTAAAGACTAGGTTAAACATCCACAGTTAAGGTTTGCAAACACACACACACACACACACACACACACACATATATATATATAGGCTTGGATCTATATAGATACGAAAGGTATGTTTCAATGAATAAACTGGATTTTTAAGTCATATTTTCTAGTTTTGGTATAGAGCTTTCATTTAATTTTTTTACTTCTCTTTGTATATGTACACGAATATAACTTTACTTACTTTTCCTAGTTAGCCAAGATTTTTTTTCTTTTTTGACTTGATATATACTATTTCGGCTTAATTTCATGTGAAGAAGTTTTCAATTAAATTAAAAGGATAAACTTAAAAGTGGGAGGGCGCCCAAAATGTAAAATATAGAGAGAATTCATGGCATTTCAGAGTAATAAGGTAATTTGACCAGCACCCCCTTAAATATTACATGCACTGTCAACATATATAGACCAATAATGTGGCTTACTTTAAGATAAGAACGTTAAGAGCTTCTAGATAACACCTAAGAGGAAAAGGTCGATCATGTTGAAGGAGTAGCGAGGGGCGGTCGACCATGGAATTCTGGTTCAGGTGGCCAAGATGCATTGCTACAGGTAAAAATCAAATCAAGTTTTATTTTAATAAGTTCAGTAATTATATCGAAATGATTTTTGTTTTTTTCTTAAAAAAAAACTCTAAACCAAGCCATCATCTCTTATTTTTATCGAGTTAGCTCATTTATAATTATATATGTTATGAAGTTTATAGCAATCTTCTTTTTTTTATATGGATAAGCAAAAATATCACTATCTATTTTAGCTTTATTTTCACCAATTTTATTTTTTAAAAACTCATTTTATAAATTTTTTTTTAAGATAAATCAAATTAATCTATCAATTAAATAAATTTGTTTTGATATTTCAGAAGTTGTCATTTCTTGCACAGCTCTAAAAAATCGTCATGTTTAGTGTTTGCTATGACAAATGGATTTTTGTCCAAGAAATTGACATTTGATTTATTTATTTTTTAAAAAAAAATCTAGAGTTCTTTGTTAAAACATAATTCATGAAGAGTAAATCTAAAAAGTATCATCACAGAAAACTTAATTCAACGTTCTTAGAAAAACAATCTGTTGTTTGGAATTAAGAAAAAGGACAGGAAGAGAAATATTATCGTTCATGACATGCTTTCTCTGAACAGTCATTTAGCCATTTATTAGTCTTCCATTCTCACCAGCAGGTTATGGCACTTGGAAACTGCGAAGTCGCAGTAGCTCTTCTTCTGTTTCTATCATGTTCCTCTTCAGTTTATGGTGATGCAGGAGATACCATAACTACTTCTCAACCCATCACGGATCCAGAAGCTATAGTCTCTGCCGGCAATCAGTTCAAACTGGGGTTTTTCAGCCCAGTTAATTCAACCTATCGATATGTCGGAATATGGTATAGTAATATATCAGTAGCAACTCCAGTACTATGGGTGGCCAACGGAAACAACCCAATCAACGATTCTTCTGGGATGATGACAATATCTGAAGATGGAAATCTCGTGGTTTTGAATGGTCAGGGAGAGGTTCGGTGGTCATCAAATGTTTCAATTGGGTTCAATCAGTCAACTGCACAGCTTACTGATGATGGAAACCTTGTCTTGAAAACTGGACAGAATGGAAACCTTGTATGGCAAAGTTTCCAGCAGCCTACGGATACTTACTTCTCAAAGATGAGATTTATTGCTAACGCTAGAACAGGGAACAAGACACTGCTAACGTCATGGAGAAGCTCATCTGATCCTTCAGTTGGAAACTTCTCTGCTGGTGTCAATCCATTAGGAATTCCTGAGTTCTTCATCTGGTACAATGGTCTTCCATTTTGGCGCAGTGGTCCATGGGGTGGCCAGAACTTTATTGGAATACCAGAAATGTCTACTTCTGTGTATCTAAGGGGATTTACTCTACAAGATGAAGGAGATGGCACTTTCATTCTGAGTTTAGTTCAAGACCCAGCTTACCGATTAACGTATGTTTTGACTTCTCGAGGAAAACTTACAGAACAATACTGGGATTATGGGAAGCAAGGTTGGGAGTATACCTGGGAAGCTCCATCAACTGAGTGTATATTCATGGCAAGTGCGGGCCATTCGGAAGCTGCGATGCGCAGAATTCACCTATCTGCACATGTTTAAAAGGGTTTGTTCCAAAAAATCAAGATGAATGGAAGAAAGGAATTTGGACTAGCGGATGTGTTAGGATGACATCGTTGCAGTGTGATAGAATACAGAATGGTAGTGAAGTGGGAAAAGAAGATGGGTTTATGAAGCTAGAGATGATGAAGGTGCCAACCTTTGCCGAGTACTGGTCAAATCCGTCCTCCGAACAAGAATGCAAAGATGAGTGCTTGAGGAATTGTTCCTGTGTCGCTTATTCATATTATAATGGTTTTGGGTGTATGGCATGGACAGGAAACATGATTGATGTACAAAAGTTCTCTGAAGGAGGGACAGATCTCAATATTCGCCTGGCGTATACAGAACTTGGTAATTATTCTAATTTTATCCAATTTTCTTTCACTAATTTTTCGTTTGTCAGGTGTGCATAACAAGTGTAGATACATGGAGATCTGTATCAGTATGAGCAAATATTGATAAATTTTTTTTTTTCATATTTCCATTGCATTTTTGCCAAATAATCAGCAGTAAAAATTTTTTGTTGCAGGTAACAAGAGAAACATGAAAGTAATCATCAGTATGTCAGTGATTGTAGGAGCCATAGCCATCTTCATCTGTGTGTTTTTTTCTTGGAAGTGGATGGCTAAACATAGAGGTATTTTGCTACGTTTTATTAGCGTACTGGACTTGTAAACTTTACAATTTTTACGAGTAAGGAAAAACACAATTAACAAATAATAACGATACTTCCACTTGAATTCAGAAAGGAAGTTGATAAGTGAGGAGACCTTATCGTTCAAAACGAGAGAAGCACAAGAAACAGTACTTTTTGATGGAAACTTGCCCGAAAACGTCAAGGAAGTTAAACTTGAACCGCTCTTCAAATTAAAAATTCTTGAAACTGCTACAAACAACTTTGACATATCCAAGAAGCTTGGGCAGGGCGGCTTTGGTGCAGTATACAGGGTAAGTCTTCTGGAACTAAAGTTTCTTTACTTTTATTTAGAGCAAATAGGTATTTATCCGTTTGATATGACATTGTAGGGAAAATTGCCAAATGGGCAGGAAATAGCTGTGAAAAGACTCTCTAGAACATCTGGTCAAGGGCTCGAAGAGTTTATGAATGAAGTTGTGGTGATTTCAAAACTCCAACACAGGAATCTTGTGAGACTTCTTGGTTGCTGTGTTGAAGGAGAAGAGATGATGTTGGTTTATGAGTACCTGCCGAATAAAAGCTTGGATGCATTTCTCTTTGGTTTGAGCTACTGCCCTCTTTTGTTTACCTACTACTTTTCTTGACTCATTTTCATTTGCCCTTTTTTTCTCATGATTTTTTCTGGATACAATATGCTTAGATTCACTCAGGAAAGGACAACTAGGTTGGGAAAGACACTTCGACATTATTAACGGCATTTGTCGAGGTCTTCTTTACCTTCACAGAGATTCTAGACTAAGAATTATTCATAGAGATCTGAAGCCAAGTAACATCTTATTGGACCATGAGATTCTAGACAACTAGGCTTGGAAACTGTGGAATGAAGGTGACATTACAGCTCTGGTCGATCCTGCAATATCAGATCCATGTTTTCAGGTGGAGATATTCCGATGCATACATATTGGTCTGTTGTGTGTGCAAGAATTGGCGAAAGACAGACCGGCCGTGTCTACCATCACTTCCATGCTAAATAGTGAAATTGTGGATCTTCCTCCTCCAAAGAAACCAGCATTTGTTGAAAGGCAGAGTTCCTTGGATACAGAGTCCATTACACAGAACCAAGAGATAAATTCCATTAACAATGTGACGATTTCTGATCTTAACGGCCGATAGAGTTCAGAACAAGTTGACTTTTCTATTAGTTATTAATATAGTTTTATCAATGTAAAATTTTATAGAACATTACATTGCTGTGTATGACTTAATAAGATTGGCATCTTGAAGAAAATATCTACTACTCAGAGCAAAACTCAGAATGGCCGTCCTCTCCATCTTCATGCTGTTTCTTCAAAAAAATGTTCGAAATGATGGCTTCTGTACCTCCTCCTTTAAGAAATGATGTGTTTTTATTTAGCCAAAAAAAAAAAAAACTCCTATATCAAGCTTCCTTCAAAACAGTAATGTCAAAAGACAATATAATCATCTTGGAGCTAGGCGGCGCCTTGGTCTGGCGACATCCAGAATAATTTGGGTAAGTTTTCTTTAAGGATGAAAACACAAAGATTTCTGACTTTGAAATATTAAACAGTTTTTTTTAAAACAATTTATGAGCTCTTGGGTTTTTTTAAAAAAATAATATAAGTCAGTTTATCGACAATATAAACAGTTGATATGTTATTTTCATGATAGTTATATAATTATTAAATTTCAAAATATATCAAATAAAGTTTTCTTTACGTCTTAGATTTGTAATCTTAAAGTTTGAAAAACCTTATTTGATTTAATTATTGATAGCGGTAGCTATAGAATATTATAAGTAAACTTGTTTCTAGAAATTTAAATTTACTATAGGTTAAATGAGGATAACCCAATGTTATAAAGTGTATTGTATATATAAATAGTTTTAATTTTATTCTTGAAAAGCTCAGCAACATGATATAGATGCTAGAACTAAAATATATACGTTCAATAAAGATAGTGTGGCGTACATTATTATGTGATTGAAAGGAAAACCCCAGTCCAAAACTACTAAGATAGAGGAAAAATGTAATAGTCCCACCTTTTCGTTTCTATCAACACTAAAAGATCCAATATATACTCTTAATTTGAGAGTAAATTCTGTAGAAACTACTAAAATATATATGGTATTTATATGAAAGTTTATTGATATTTTCACCAAAATTTCAGTAAAGTTTCCTTTATATTTAAAACGTCTCAAGTTCTCGACTACTTTTAATTTATCCATTCATATCATCATAACAAGGTCTTACAGTATTGGACTTTATTTACATCATCAGTACTCAACTCCTCATGGAATCCATATATATACACAAGATCAATATAAATATAGCTAACATATCATATTATAAAGTCTAAAAGAAAAAGGGATACTAACATTAATAAAAGAATTTAAAACATAATATAAATATTCTTAAAAATTTCAAAAGGGTTAATTACAGGGTAACTAAGAAGTTCTGATTCATGTATTATATCAGATTTTACATAATTAACATACTACATGCTGAGTTAAGAGTTTTATATACATCAAAGTTTACACAAAAACATATTACATAATTTAGCTAATACTATTATGCTTGAGCTAAATTTTTACATAAGCTTAGCAAGGCAGAGTCCTAAAAACTAATGAGCTTATTGGGTATTAGATGGACCTGTTACAACAACAACTTAATAAGCATGCAATTATATTGATAGTAGAAACAAAAATGATCATATAATGAATATGAATAAAACATAGGTTTTATATTAGTTTCCTAGGAATTCTAATAATCAACTTATAATTTTTTTTACAATCATTTAAAACTCAATTAGACATCATTTACATATTATTAATTGAATACTCTTATTTTCTTGCATGAACCTAGTAACTTTGTCTAATTGGTTTTATTAAATCTTCAACTTTGCATAGTCCAATTTGGACATTTCAGGCAATTATACTTATCAATTTTCTCATGTCATCCAAACACGAATACCTTTTACGAATCGAGCCTTATCGATCGTTCCCAGACGTCCCAACGTGGACGTCATTAGCCGAAGCTAATCTTGTAATTCATTTCCCGGCAATCCTATCACAGATGTCATTAGCCGAAGCTAATCTTGTTAATACACCAGACTTTTTTTACATTAAACATAACTTAATTGTAATTGCATTCATCGGGAAGACTTTAAATTGCATAAGTGTAAATGAGAGGTAAAACCACGTACCTGCTCCACTTGTCTTGTGACCTCCTCCAACAGAAGATCCAATCATGGTCGCTCCCCTTGAATCACAAAGAAGTATTTGATCATGTTTCCTTCAAGCCAAATGTTTTAGTAAATCCATATTCATTCATTATACATATGGTACTTTCCATGCATTTTCATTTCCTCATCATAACATACATATACATATCAAGTATATATTTTCAAGGTTGTTATATCAACGTGCAAATATCCATACGACTAAGTTTTGTTTTTGCATCAATGTAAATTGGTGTCTTATGACTAATAACCAGAGTCTCTTAACTTTAAATAAAACGAAATTTATGCCAATAGAAAGGTAACACATTTATCCACAATATCATGAAGGGTCATGCATTATACTTTGTCAATATCAAATCCCAAACCGAATAAAAAGCTAGAAAGCAAATATGTCCAGTAGGTTCTAGCCTAACCTCCTCTCAGTATTTTGCTTATATATGGAGTTCTATAACTTCAAATAAAGCAAAATTTATTCCAATTGAAAGGTAACATATTTATCTATGACCACATGAAGGAACATGTATCATGCTCTATCAATATCAAATCCCAAACCGAACAAGAAGTTAGATAGAAAATCTGTCCAGTAGGTTCCATCCTAACCTCCTCTCAGTATTTTGCATATATATGGAGTTTTGTAACTCCAATTGAGGCTAGACCAATGCCAAATGTTAGCTAACTCATTTATTTACAACTTTCATCTGAAAAGTTATAACAATTTCAATCTTCTTCTTTGTCTAGCATTAGCATAATTTTTATACTTGCATATTTGTAATGGAAGTAACATACCAACATGTTTAAGTTTCTATTTCAGCCCTTGATTTAGCATTAGCATAACTGTGTAAAGTCATAATTAACAAGGATTAGCATCCAATTTCTATTCTCTTTCCTTTTCCTTTCATGGTCGACCTTAAAGAGGTTTGTTCCCCTAATTTCTATCACTTTCTTTTGTCATAGAAGCTGAAAATGTTTAACTTCTCATCCCAACCTTTTAAATTTCATCATTTGGTCTTTCAAAATCATGAAGTTCTAGGAACCCTAAATTATTTGTTTTGGGGTTTTCTCTCTTTGGATTCAAAACGAATCAAATTGACAATAGAATAACAAAGGTTTATCCTTACCATATGATTTTATCTAAAGATGGAGGGTGTTTTCTTGATGGTTTTCTTCTTCTCCTTTTTTGTTTTTTGTTTTTAATGTATTTATACTCCTTTATAAATACCCTAAGTCTTGTTTGGCAATTGTCCAAATTTGTTGCTAATATTACTTTTCTCCTTTTTGAGTGCTTTAGTTCTTCATTTCACAATTTAATTAACATCTCTCCCTCATCCTTTTCTTCACACATTTTAGTCCTTAAACATTTGTTAGTTTTCATACTCATATTTTTGCAAAATATTTGACTTCATAATTTATTTTCTTATTTTGAATTCACCCTATAAGTATTGAAACATTTTTATTTTCTAATAAATTTCAACTTAGGGTTTACAAAAAACATATCCTTACTATAATTGGTTTAGAACATGAGATCCAAGGAGATACGTTGGAGACTAAATAAGTTGTTAGATAGATATATCCTCATGATAGATGATTAGCATCATATAGACTTAGAGTCTAAAGCTAACCTTTCAAATCTCATAAATGAGTTTTAAGAAAAGTAAAATATCTACTTTTGTTTTTTATTTTGTGATTTTTGGATTATTAATCTAATATAGATTGTTGAGTTATAAAAGTTAGAATACCTATGCTAATAGGATAATGTTAATCTATACTACATACATAGTTGAATACAATACCCTAGCTAATTTGGGGTGATATTAACCCATGTCATACATATCTATTATAATATTATACCTAATAGGGGTTCTTTTGCTTGCGCGTGTAGCGCAAACACATTTCCTCTCCCTTCTATTTTTATATTTGATTTTCTTACTTGTAGCACTCTAAAAGAGTAGCATATTTAAACTATGTTTATATATGTTATTGGTATGCTTAGTATACCCTTATCATGTATGGATGTTGTCATAACCTAATTTTTTGCCCCTCATTTTTTTATATATTAAAAAAACAAACACAAATTTTTTTTTGCAATAAATTTAGTTATTTCGTTATTTTTATTTAATTTGTGTGTGTTAAAAAACCATGAAAATCATTAAAAAAAAACACAAAATATACAAAAATCTAATTTTGGATGAAATTGGACAAATAATTAATGAGAATCACAGGTAAAAATTAAGTTTGAAAATTTCTTGGGTTATAATCAGAGTTTCAATTGAAGATGAAATTGAGAAAAAAAAACTTATTTTATGAATCAATGATGAATTTGCAACAAGAAGTTAAAATTTGAAGGTCCAAATTGATTCAATTAGGGATATAATTGAGAACAAAAAGGAATTCTTTTGAAATTACAGGAATTAAAAAAAACAAAGACTAAAATAAAAAGAAGAAGCTAAATTGAAAAAGATCAATTTAAGGATTAATTTGAAGAAATCAAAGATTTAAAGCCCTCATTGAACGAAGTTCATGAAATTTAAAAGTCAATAACTGTAATGAAAAGGAGAAAATATTTGAGAGACCGGTTGACTATTCACATAACTTCGTTTCAGTACTTTTTGTTTCCAATTAGTTCAATCCAGCCCAATTTAGTCCTATAATTTTATCAAATTAATTCGATTTAGTCTCTAATTAATTCATGAGGCAACCTTCCCCTTCCTCTTCAACCACCTTCCCCTCATAAACCCTCATCCTCCTCCCCTCACAAAATCAACCACCACAGCAGCCTGCGTCTCTTCACACAGTCCTTTTCCACACAACCTGTAATAGGCCCAAGAAAAACCCACCAAAGTCAACCCATTCCTGCCTTCATCTTCTTCTCCGACCCAAACCCACGGCCATAAATCACCATCTTCAATCCCCTTACCATACCAGCCACCATCTCTGACAGTCACCGTCGATCGACCACCATTCTCTACTGGCTTCCTACTTGCCCAATCTCCACCTCTTCATGGTGTTTCTCTCACCACAGACTCGGCCGCAATAATAGCAAAGTCTGGAGTCCACTCTCCGTCACCACCAACGACAACAACCTCTCTGCCCCACCAGTAGCAACGACGAGCCCTACATCAGCAGCAAACGGCAGCAACTCCTCCACGGCCAGATATTCACGGCGACCATCACATCACCCTCTCAGTTTCGCCCATAACGCCAGCGAGGAGGAGACACCCAAGAGAAATTGGAAGAATGTGGGCTCCAAACTGATTTGGTGTCTTTAAGTTTTTGCAGGTATATTTAAAAGGGAGTGTGGGTACACACACACAAACAATTTCAGGAAGCTTAATTGACTAGCGCGTAAATGAACGCCTAACACGTGGTCCAATCATATTTTACTAGCAACTGTGGGTGTTTTGTACTCGAAAAGTCAATGTTAAACCCTCGAATTATGATTCTTGTTATTTCTGTATTTAACTTTGTGCATATCAGTATTGTAAATGATATTTGGTATGGCTCTTTTTTTTTTAATAAAAATCTCATAAAAAAATAATTGTAAATGAGAAAAGGCCCCAAATAAAAATAAATAACACAAAATTTTGTTTTTTTAGTATAATTTGTTATTTAATATTTTGAGTATAATTATAATAATTTGGACTCGATTAATGTGATCCTATCAAAATCTATTAAGCTAATATACTAATCACTAAATTTATCTTTAAAAAATTAAAAAATAAATAAATGGGCAACACCTAATCTTATTTTTACCATCCTTATGGGATTTATGTCATTTTTAAAATGACTTAGATAATAAGTTTCATTTTAGAGACTAATATCAAAATCTCGCAAAAGAAAATTCTTTTTTAAGAGGATAAATGATATTTTTTTTATAAATAACCAAAATGACAAGTTTTCTTTTAAAATGAATCGATGTCAAGCTTTAATTTTTTATGAATAATCAAATCGATAAGTCTCGTATTTTTAGGGATCAAAGTCAAGTTTTTTTAATCGAATAATAAGAAAAAAAATAAAAAATAAACTAAAAAAATTAGGATAATTAAGGGCAATAAAAAAGATAATTTTAAGACAACAAATAGTAAAGGTAATCTTTTTGTGAGAAATGATGCACTAAAGGTGACATTGTTCTTCTCTTAGGCATAACTAATCTCTTATTTGAATATTTGAAACCAATACTAATTTTTAGGATTCTTAATTCTTTTTAATTATTAGATGATGACTCCTAATTTTTCTCGATATGTATCTTCTCATTTCAATTTAGAGGGGGTGGGGGGTGGCTGACATCCACTAAGATGTGACAAACCTAATGAATTATTCATATTATAACTTGACATGTTATTATATGTTTACTTTTATTTATTTATTAAGTTGTGAAAAACTCATAATTTTATCGATTCGATTTTTTTAGATAGATTTGTATGCTAGGGTTTGTTTGAGATTCAAGAGAAATTGAATTTTTTTGTCATTTAATGAAGCTAAGTTTGATTTTTTTTAAAACATAGGTATGTTAAAACTGAAGAAATTATGATTATTTTATATTTTATTTTTATTGTGAAGTTGGAAATTTTAAGGGAATTGAAAATTTTTGGAATTGATAAAATTAATATTATTCTATATATGTTTCATAATCATGGGATAATTGTTCTTGGAATTATCGAGATTCATCCAAAGAGTTATAGAGGTAAGATTATCTTGAAGGGGCTGAGGGTTTTATTAATTTCATACTTTCTAAATCGAAGAATATTAGTGCATGTGAAATTAGATGTCTATGTGTGAAGTGTAAGAATAAAAAGTTTCACTATGAAGATTTTAGGATGATGCATCTACTTAAAAAAAATATTTGTTAAGGAATACTTATATTGGTATTCAAATGAAAAACCCTATGTTTCTCATAAAACCATGTTAGAAAAGATGGTTATTTCAACTTCTAGTTTTAACTACATGTATGAGTTTATAGATGATAATAATAATTCTTATAGGAGTATAGTGGTAAATGCAATGTGAATGAATCATACTTATTCAAGTGAAAGTTCACGTAACATCCATTTAGATGAAGAATCAAATGTAGATGCAATTAGGTTTCTTGAATTTTTAAAATATTCTGATGAACCATGTTAGAAAAGATGATTGGCTCAACCTCTAGTTCTAGCAATGTATATGAGTTTATAGATGATAATAGTAATCCTTATAAGAGTATGATGATGAATGCATGATGAAGGTTTATGAATGAATCATGGTTATTCATGTAAAGGTTTATGTAATATCTCTTTAGATGAAGAATCAAATGTAAATGCAGCTAAGTTTCTTGAACTTTTAATATATTCTAATGAACCATTATAGGATGGGTGCATAACTCACAATAAATTGTTAGTCATTGCACCAGTATTTACCTTCATGTCATATTATAAGTTTAGTATGATAGCATTATTAAATGAGCTAAAAGCTTGTTACCTGAAGAAAATATAGACTGAAAGAGAACTTCTATGATGTAAAATCCATGATGAAACTTCTTAGTATATGATACTGAAAAACTGATATGTAACCAAACTTTTGCACGTTTTACTATAGTGAATATACAAGTTTTATCAAGTGTAAAACATGTCAGCACGCTTGGTATAAACCCAATGATGATAGAGGAAGGACATTTGTCACATACAAAAAATTATATCTTAGAAAAGGGTGATAAATTACATTATATGTTGTGGTAGGTTGAAAATATATGGGTTAAATTCATATAATTAGAGGGAAATTTGGGGTCTAAATCATGAAATTTAAATATGCACAATGACATATGAGTTTATTATATTGAAATTGAGAATTAACTTGTGTTATATTTTAGAGGTGCCAATAAAAAATTTAAAGAGAGCTATTGCTACTACTAGTTTAACCAATGGTAGTGTTAGGGATGTCAGTGATCATGTTGTTAATTTCGGTGTTGATCATGAAGAGATAGTTAATACACACGATAAAGATTAAGGCTCGTCCATTTTAGGTAGCAGATGTGGGATCCCTTTTTCAAGTGATTCATATTTTGGTAAAATATTGTAGAATAGAAGACCAACCATTTAATGTAAGTTATACTATTCAAGTTATTTATTTTGATTAGATTATTATAAGATTTATATTAAATGAAAATAACTGACCTTGTGTGAATTTGTTTTGCAAGTTTACAAATATTAAAGTTGGGCATTTTATTTTGAGGAACCATTGTTTCAGTGGATTCAACTTTAAGATCATCTTCAATGGATGACTATGGTAGATGCTTGGTAGGACTATTTAAGGTAAAAATCATTTTCAAATTTAATTTTTACCAAGTCAATTGATTGAAATAAGAGGTAAAATCGCAAGAAAACTAAAGTTTTTGGATCAATTAAAGGTTAAATTGAAAAAAAATCACAACCAAGGACCATTTTGAAAAAGACACAAAACTTTGAGGACTTAATTTATTGAAATCAGGGGTGAAATTGAAGAAAATTAAAAGTTTAATGGTCAATTAAGGGTCAAATTGATAAATCCAAAATCTTGGACCAAAATGAAAAAGTCTTTGAAATTCGGGGTTGGAATTGAAGATTAACAAGGGCAAAATTGAAAGTTTAAAGTCAATCAAGGGGTGTCATTGAGAGAAATCAGAAATTGAAGGACTAAAATGAACTTTGCCAAAATGACGCCTGTCGCGGGTGCGCGACGTCGCGACAATCGTCCACCCTCAAATGTGTAATGGGGGGATATATATATCTGGTAAATATAGGGAGACAAGGAATTCTTTGTCTCTTAGCAGTAAAAAAATGGAATGGGAGTCGCCACCTAGTATTTTGGTCACTAGGAACCCTAACTGGTCTCAGAGATCGGGCACGGGGACTGGTTGTGTAAAGGGAAGGTATTAGCACCCCAAATACGCCCTACCTAAGGTAAGCTGCATTGTTTATTTGTCTGATAAAATTCAAGGTCTCGTTGTGTTTTCTAGTTGTTGGCCCTCTATGGTTCAAGAAAAGTCCTCCTCAATAAGGAGGTCCTTATCTTATCGGGTAAAACCTAACCGTTCTAACGTCTATGTATGTTGGTCCGTCTATGGTTCAAGAAAAGTCCTCCTCAATAAGGAGGTCCTTATCTTATCGGGTAAAACCTAACCGTTCTAATATCTATGTAAAAAACTATATTTTAATATCGGAAGACGTTTTATGTATAAATTCGTAATCCCAAATACTAAAAGAAGACAAAAAGATTTTTTTAGAATTTTTGAAATATTGGCCTAGTTCTCATGGCTTGAATAAACTGGTTATTAAAGCCAAAATGCATGCTAATACATATATCGTTTTGAAATTTCTTTTTGTTGTGTGAAAATATGATGTTATAATATTTATATATATATATATTGGAGAGACTAGGCCGTATGCATGAAAACAAAACATTTTTTGAAAACTTGACAAAAACCGGGTATTTTAATACCAGACTCGTATCTTTACAGTATAAAAATACAAACCGACATTGATCAAAATACATTAATAAAATTACAGAAAATCATATATTTTTTTGAAATAATTTTTGGAGTTTTTGTGTTAACGGGCCAGACCCGACCCGAAAGGAGACTGGGCCGAAATCGGCCCAAAATAAAACGGGCCTACTTTCCACAAGGCTGGACTGAGTCCAGCCCGAAACAACAGTAACCGGGGTTACTATACATGCGTACAGTAACCGGGGTTACTGTACATGCATAGTGTATAATAACAAATGAATTATAATTATTTCCGCATAGTAACCGCATAGTAACCAGTGAATTAGGTGGTTACTGTGCTCCACACAGTAACCACCTAATTATATTTCATTTCTTGCAAAACGTGAATTGCTCACGTTCTGCATGCAAATGAAAACGAACAAAAAATGGACAGAGGAGAGAAAGGATTACCTGACGGTGGCGTTGATGGTGACAGTGTTGTGGCAGCAATGGTGCTGTTTCAAATGGTGGAGAGAAAGAGAGCTGAGAGAGAGGTTACTGTTCTTCTCTTCCCCTCTGTTCTGCGTTGCTTCTTCTCTTTGTTTCTTTTGTTCCCTCTGTCAACAATGTTCTTCCCTCTCTGCAGCGGCTTCGTGGAGGTGCTGGCGGTGGCGGCCTGGGGAGGCCGATTCCCGGAGAAGGAAAAGTCTATGATGATGCTGGTCCCCTCGGCTGGTTCCTGGTTCGGTGGTGGCTCAACTACTCTGTTGGTGTTGTTCTTTAATCTCCTCCCTCTTCTCCCCCTCTGCTTCTCCTTTTTTTTCTCCTCTCTCCTCTCTCCCCGTTTCTTTCCCTCTTGTTTTTTCTCTGTTTTTTTCGTTTCTTCCCCTCTCTTCGTCCGTTTTTTCCTTGTTCCGTCTCTTCCCCTCCTTTCTCCTCTCCTTTTCCTATCTCGTTTCCTCTCTTCCTCTGTTTTTTCCCGTTTTTTCCTCCTCCTGGTTCAACGTTCTTGGGTTCTATTTATAGAGCCAAGGGCGTGGCTTTTTACTACTCTCATGGGGAGCAGCCGGCTGGTCGGCCATTGGGCGCGACTCCTAAGGTTCGCCCCCGGTTTTACGCGGGTGCGCGGCGGGTGGTCGGCCAGTGTGTTCAGTCAGTGGGCTCCAGGCGAGAGAGGGCCCGACGAAATTCAAACAAAAGCCCCTTTTTCCTTCTTCCCCGCTGCATGTTCGGGGCAAGAAGAAAGAGGAACAGTATTTCGGTCTCCGCCCCCCATAGTTGGCCGCGTGTTTCACTTCAGTCCTTGGTCTCTGATTTATGCAATTTGACCCTCAATTGATCAATAAACTTCCAATTTCTTCAATTAGGCCCCTGAATCAATTAATTGCAGCCCCTCCATTTACGCGCCTCTTCCAATTTGGTCCCTGATTTCGAATTTTCTCAATTAAGTCCCTAATTGGCCCTTAAACTTCAATATTTCTGCAATTAAGCCCCTGATTTGACCTAATAAATTCCTAAAAAATATATTTTGGCCCCAGAACTTAAATTTCTTCTAATTAAAGCCCAAATTGACTTAAAAAATCAATTTTTCTTTGAATCAAATTCCCTATAAATTCATTTAAAAATCCAATTAAGTCCATAAACATCCAAATTTGGGCTTTTCTCCTCAAATTTCAAATTTTCCTTCTTAACAGGGCTCTCCTCCTTCAAGAATATACTGTCAAAAATCCAATCTTTGTATGTTTAACCTCATTGACCAATTTTCCGACCATTTTCTGAGCGCTTCTGCCTCCTGTTATTTTTCTAACCTCCTTTGGCTATATATATATATATATATTTTTTTATATATATATATTGTGGGGACCCAAAAATGGGTTACAACAAGATGCCCCCTCTTTATAATGCTTACGGAGCAGGGGTTTTGCGCAGTAAGTTTTATAAAGATAAACCCCAAAACGGAACTCCCGAAACCGATCTGGTTGAAGCTTGATTGATCTGAAACTTGTCTTTTACAGCAATCTCAACTTGGAATCCCATCTGGCGATTCCTTTTATTCAACATGTAATACGAGGTCCCATCTCGCGACCTCCGAATAGCGAAACACGAGATCCCTTCGCGATCTCTTTTAATCAACTTGGAATCCCATCTGGCAATTCCTTTTATAACCAACATGAAAAAACGAGGTCCCATCTCGCGACCTCCAAACAATGGACACGAGATCCCTTCGGCGATCTCCTTTAACTTGGAATCCCATCTGGCGATTCCTTTTATTAACCAACATGAAAAAACGAGGTCCCATCTGGCGACCTCCAAATAGCGAAACACGAGATCCCTTCTGGCGATCTCCTTCAACTTGGAATCCCATCTGGCGATTCCTTTTATTCAAACGAAATATGAGGTCCCATCTGGCGACCTCCAAATAGCAAAACACGAGATCCCTTCGCGATCTCCTTTAATCAACTTGGAATCCCATCTGGCGATTCCTTTTTTTTTTAACCAACATGAAAAAAAACGAGGTCCCATCCGGCGACCTCCAAACAGCAAAACACGAGATCCCTTCTGATGATCTCCTTTAATCAACTTGGAATCTCATCTGGCGATTCCTTTTATTCAAACAAAATATGAGGTCCCATTTGGCGACCTTCAAATAGTGAAATACGAGATCCCTTCTGGCGATCTCCTTCAACTCGGAATCCCATCTGGCGATTCCTTTTATTCAAACGAAATATGAGGTCCCATCTGGCGACCTCCAAATAGCAAAACACGAGATCCCTTCTGGCGATCTCCTTCAATCTTGGAATCCCATCTGGCGATTCTTTTTATTCAA
The DNA here is from genome assembly GCA_019202695.1 of Populus x sibirica. Taxonomy (NCBI): domain Eukaryota; kingdom Viridiplantae; phylum Streptophyta; class Magnoliopsida; order Malpighiales; family Salicaceae; genus Populus; species Populus x sibirica. The sequence continues at coordinate 579,880 of JAGMVL010001940.1, read as the reverse complement.
ACGAAATATGAGGTCCCATCTGGCGACCTCCAAATAGCGAAATACGAGATCCCTTCTAGCGATCTCCTTTAATTAACTTGGAATCCCATCTGGCGATTCCTTTTATCAAACATGAAATATGAGGTCCCATCTGGCAACCTCCAAATAGCGAAATACGAGATCCCTTCTGGCGATCTCCATCAACTTGGAATCCCATCTAGCGATTCCTTTTATTCAAAGCATGAAATATGAGGTCCCATCGCGACCTCCAAAGAGCGAAATACGAGATCCCTTCTGGCGATCTCCATCAACTTGGAATCCCATCTGGCAATTCCTTTTATTCAAAGCTGAAATACGAGGTCCCTTCTGGCGACCTCCTTAGACCAATTATCGAAATATGAGATCCCTTCTGGCGATCTCAAACAACTTGGAATCCCATCTGGCGATTCCTTATTACTAAAGCTGATATCGATGTCGTTCTTCCTGATGGCAGGGTTCAAAACTTTTCATTTTCTCTCTTTTTCTTGTTCTTCTCGTTGTTCCAGAATCCACTATGGTTCAAAACCGTGATCCTTTGCTATCATCCACTATGATTCTTTCTTCGTCTCCAATCTTGTTGGAATGCATTAAGAACTCCTCCTGTAATGATCCAAAAAACATATATGCAATGATTTATGATTAGATGCCATGCATGCATTCGTACCGGTTTTGAAACATAGGCCCCATCCTCTTCTTCTAGTTCATGAGTCTCCCTCTTAACATGAGCTTGCTTTTGAAGTCGTATGCTGGATTCATCTCTCGTGTTGCCTCCTACCATATTCTTGGAGAAAAAAAAATCTCTGACTTTCTTCAAGTAGTCCTTTCCCAAAATGTATGACTTGTCATTGCCTCTTTGTCATGCTTTTGTCAAATGCTTTAGCTTGGTTTTCAAATCTATAGGCTTCCGTACATTTTAAACACGTAAAAATTTTCATGAAAACATCTCTTATTGCCCCCAGTGTAGGGGTGTGATTCTAGTCTAGGCTTTTGTATAGAGAAGAAATTCGTTCAGCCGATGCTAAACTTTTTAGGTGTGATAACAACAAGACATGCACTGTTGGGATTAATGCAAAAATGATAGTTGTGAGATCAATGCAAAAGAGAAAGAAGTCAATGGCCAAACTTTGCTTTATTGATTTAGGAGTCTACATCAAGCATAATATCTTTTTACGAGTCGGAATTCACAGTCGAGCTAGGTCTTCTCCATCCATTCTAGCCAACTTCAGCGCTCCTCCTGAGAATGCCTTCTTTACTACGTAAGGACCCTCGTAATTTGGTGCCCATTTGCTTTGATCGTCTCCGGGCAACGACAATATTTTCTTCAATACTAGATCCCCTTCTTGAAACAACCGAGGTCTAACCTTCTTATCATATGCCTTGGCCATTCGTTTTAGTAAAGTTGGTGATGACATATTGCGGCCATCCTCTTTTCACCGATCGGGTTCGGTTGCTTGTGCCTCACTTTGGCCCACTCGGCCTCTTCTAATCCGGAGTCCATCAACACTCTTAACGACGGGATTTCTACTTCCAAAGGCATCACCGCTTCCATACCGTACACCGAGAATATGGGGTAGTCCTCGCCGAGGTCCTCGACAGTAGTGCGGTATGCATGAAGAGCGAATGACAACATCTCATACCAATCTCTATATGTGACTACCATTTTCTGAATAATCTTCTAGATGTTCTTGTTGGCGGCTTCTACTGCACCATTCATCTTTGGTCGGTATGGTGAGGAATTTGAATGCTTGATTTTCCATTTAGTACACAATTCCGCTATCATTTTGCCATTGAAATTCTATGCATTATCTGTCACTATCTTTTCCGGAGGACCATATCGGCAAATCAAGTCTCTTTCTATAAACTTCTTCACTACGTTCTGTGTTACGTGGGCATATGAATTAGCTTCTACCCATTTTGTGAAGTAGTCAATAGCTACGAGGATGAATCTATGACCATTGCTAGCTTTTGGGTTAACGGGTTCGATCACGTCGATTCCCCACATTGCAAACGGCCAAGGAGATATCGATTAAATAGCGGAGGGCGGCGGCATATTGACCTTGTCACCGTAAACTTGACATTTATGACATTTCCCGACATAGTCGATACGGTCTTTCTCTAGTGTCATCCAAAAGTAACCAGCCCTTTGGATTTTCCTCGCTATCATATGCCCGCTAGCATGGGTTGAGCAAATCCCCTCATGGACCTCCCGTAATGCCTTTCTAGCATCTCGCCTCATTCAAACACCTTAGCGGGGTTCCATCAAATGATCTTTTGTACAAAACCTCTCCATCTAAATAGAAGTCTATAGCCAACCTTCTCAAGGTTTTCTTATCCGTTTTGGAAGCTCCCATCGGATATTCATGATTTTGCACAAGGTTCTTGATATCATAATACCAAGGTTGTCCGTCTATCTCTCCTTCAACTAAGCAACAGTGAGTCGGGTCATTTCTAATGTCAATGTGTACCGGTTGTACCTTGCACTTGAGATCAATGGTAGTCATAGCAGCTAGCGTGGCCAAAGCATCCGCAAAATGGTTCCCCTCCCTTCCCAGATGGGTGAATTTAATTTCTTCAAATTCCTTTGCTAGCGTGGATAGGTATTCCTGGTACGGCCTCAACTTTTCCTCCTTGGTCTGCCATTCCCCTTTAACCTGACAGATAATCAACATTGAATCTCCATATACATCTAACTTCTTTATCTTCAACTCTAATGCCGCTTCCAAACCGAGGATACAAGCTTCATACTCAGCTGTATTGTTGGTGCACTCGAAATGTAGTTTAACCGAAACTGGATAATGTTTCTTATAAGGAGAGATTAATACTACACCAGCCCCGTTACCATATACATTCACTACACCGTCAAAAAACATCGTCCACCAATCTGTCTTCTCTTCTTCTTTCTCTATTGACAATATATCTTCATCAGGGTAGTCAAAATCCAAAGGTTCGTAATCTTCAATAGCATTATCGGCCAGATGGTCCGCGATTGCACTTTCTTTTACGGCTTTCCTTGTCATATACACTGTCATATTCTGCTAATAAAACTTGACACCTTGCAATTCGACTTGAGAGAAAGGGCTTGTTACAAATATACCTCAGAGGATCCACTTTTGAAATCAACCAAGTGGTATAGTATAACATATAATGTCGCAACCTCTTTGCCGCCCACACCAACACACAACAAAGCCTTTCTATCTCCGTGTATCTAGACTCACATTCGGTGAACTTTTTACTTAAGTAATAAATAACTCTTTCCTTCCTTCCGGTTTTATCATGTTTGTCCCAATACACATCCCATGGCCGCTTCGATTCTTGTGAGATATAATACTAGAGGTTTTCCTGATACCGGAGGAACCAGTAAAGGTGGATTTTGTAAATAATGCTTGATTTTATTGAATGCCTCCTCACACTCCTCATTCCAGGTTCCGGGATTCTTTTTTCCTTAGTAGTCGGAATATAGGTTCACACGTCGTTGTTAGCTGAGCTATAAACCGAGCAATGTAGTTTAACCTTCCCAATAATCCTCTTACTTCTTTCTCCGTTTTAGGGGATGACATAGCTTGGATGGCCCTTATTTTATCCGGATCCACCTCTATACCTCTATTACTTACCACAAATCCTAACAGCTTACCCGATTTAACTCCGAATGAACATTTTGCAGGATTGAGCCTTAATTCATACTTCCTCAACCTCTCAAACAACTTCCTCAAAACTTCAACATGATCCTCTCCCCTTTTAGACTTGGCAATCATGTCATCTACATACACCTCAATTTCCTTGTGCATCATGTCGTGGAACAAAGTCACCATTGCTCTTTGATAGGTTGCTCCCGCATTCTTCAATCCAAATGGCATGACCTTGTAGCGAACGTCCCCAAGGTGTGACAAAAGTTGTTTTCGCCTTATCCTCCGGAGCCATTTTTATCTGGTTGTATCCGAAAAACCATCCATAAAGGATATGTGGAACTCCGGGCAGCGTTGTCCACTAAAACATCTATGTGTGGTAGCGAAAAATCATCCTTGGGACTAGCTTTATTCAAATTCCAAAAATCCACGCACACTCTAATCTTCCCCTCTTTCTTAGGCACAACAACAATGTTAGATACCCATTGTGGATACCTAACTACTTCTAGAAATCCAGCATCCCATTGCTTCTCGAGTTCTGTCTTGACCTTCATCCGGACATCCGGGTGGGCTCTCCTCGGCTTCTTGACCGGGCGGCTTACAACCTTCTTCCAACGGTATCTTGTGTACTACAATATTTGTATCCAAACCAGGCATATCTTCATAGGACCAAGCAAAGACATCTGAATATTCTTGTAATAGGGTGATCATTTTTATCCTTTGTTCAGAAGTAATTAGGGTACCTATTTTCAACTCCTTCTTGAACTGATCACTGCCTACATTGATGGTTTCGAGTTCCTCGGCGATAGGCTTCCAAGTCTGTTCCTGTTGTTCTACTAGCTTGGTGAATTCACTGATATTTCTTTCATCCCACTCTTCTTCTTCCATAGCTATCACATGCTCGCTCAAGTTTGGCCATTTATTCTTGATGCTAAATGTATGTGATGTTGTGAGATATTCGCTTTCAGGATTCCTGAAAGCGGGAAGTGTTTGGTGTAAATGCATAAAAAAAGAAGGCAATTTGTGAAAAGTGCATGATCTCACAATTTATTTAAAGAAAAGGTGGGCTCCATGACAAACATAAAATCCAGCTGACATCATGAGCCTTGATTGTCAACTAGAGGAAATAAAAGCAAACATAAGCAATGACAAAAGCATGTTAAGACAATCAAAGTTGGTTTACATTTTGAAAACCACTAGAGCTTCTTGGGTCACCCAGTTCTGAAACTTCTCGTCCGGAGCCAACTTGCACACAAAGGTCTTGGCAGAGACTTCTTCTATGGTGTAGACCGTCGGTTGTGGGAGTGCTTCATCTCCCTTTCTTGCTACTGTCTTCATGTCATCTTCTTCCACCTTGTTTTCTCCCAAGGTATTTATGCCCATGTTTGACAGTTCTTGACCAAGGCTTTCAGCTCCTTTATCATGTTGCATTATGTACGTGGCTTTTGGGAATGACACGCTAAGAGGAGGGATTTCTAGCTTTTCTTCCTCAGGCTTTTTTCCTTTAATTCTAGCCATCTTTCTTGCCCTTCTCCGACCAGCAGCCCATCGATAATCCTCTTTGCTAGGTCGATACCCTAACTTAAATCTTTGAGCAGCACTTTTCATCCTTGCCGGATTAACCCCTTCTGGTATCCCGATAATAAGGTTATACTGAAATGGGATCCCGTGGTCCAAGAAGCATAGACTTGCCATCCTTGCTGCTTTTTCATTAATATTGGCTAATACATCTCTTGAAAAGAGGGTACAAAAATAATAAAAAGAAAAATACATCAATCTTCCTCTTTATCCATATACTATGCAATTCGGTCTTTGACTACTTGGAAGCTTCCTTGCATCATATCTAGAGCGAGTCTCCCTCGATAGTTGTGACAATTCGAAATTCTGCCCATATTCCACAGTAGAAAATTTGGTAATGATGGCCATCTTATCGTTTCAAAAGACCTGAAAACCAAATGCTTTATGGTTTAGTTTGTTTTATGCAAAATGTATTTTATGGAGCATACACCCTATAGCCGGTTCTAAATCTTTTATGCTTGACGAGGGTAGGTTGGCTATTCGGTCTCTAAAAAGGGTCTCTTGTTGTCCCAGTGATTGCCCTCGTGGAGGCAATATAGGGGCTTGTAGGCAATGAGATGGCACATGTACCAACTATTGCCGTCCTAAGCACTCAGCGAAGAGTTGGGGTTTACACAAACTTAAACCTTGACTAACAGTCGTAAGGTAAGCTGCTAGTCCCCCACTTAACTTAAAGTTTGTGCTCTCAAAAAACAAAGCATGTGATGCATGTGACAGTTCTATAAGATGTATGAGACAGTTCTATACAAATGCATGAACAATATGTAAAAATATTTAAAGCATATAGGCAAATAATAAAAGGAAAGGCATATTAACAATAAACACACGAAAACAAAAACAAATCAGACAAAAAAAACAAAGCTTAGTCCACAAGGTCCCCAGTGGAGTCGCCATTCTGTCGCGGGTGCGCGACGTCGCGGCGATCGTCCACCCTCAAATGTGTAATGGGGGGATATATATATCCGGTAAATATAGGGAGACAAGGAATTCGTTGTCTCTTAGCGGTAAAAAAATGGAATGGGAGTCGCCACCTAGTATTTTGGTCACTAGGAACCCTAACCGGTCTCGAGAGATCGGGCACGGGGACCGGTTGCGTAAAGGGAAGGTATTAGCACCCCAAATACGCCCTACCTAAGGTAAGCTGCATTGTTTATTTGTCGATAAAATTCAAGGTCTCGTTGTGTTTTCTAGTTGTTGGCCCTCTATGGTTCAAGAAAAGTCCTCCTCAATAAGGAGGTCCTTATCTTATCGGGTAAAACCTAACCGTTCTAACGTCTATGTATGTTGGTCCGTCTATGGTTCAAGAAAAGTCCTCCTCAATAAGGAGGTCCTTATCTTATCGGGTAAAACCTAACCGTTCTAACGTCTATGTATGTTGGTCCGTCTATGGTTCAAGAAAAGTCCTCCTCAATAAGGAGGTCCTTATCTTATCGGGTAAAATCTAACCGTTCTAATGTCTATGTATGTTGGTCCGTCTATGGTTCAAGAAAAGTCCTCCTCAATAAGGAGGTCCTTATCTTATCGGGTAAAACCTAACCGTTCTAATATCTATGTAAAAAACCATATTTTAATATCAGGAAGACGTTTTATGTATAAATTCGTAATCCCAAATACTAAAAGAAGACAAAAAGATTTTTTTAGAATTTTTGAAATATTGGCCTAGTTCTCATGGCTTGAATAAACTGGTTATTAAAGCTAAAATGCATGCTAATACATATATCGTTTTGAAATTTCTTTTTGTTGTGTGAAAATATGATGTTATAATATTTATATATATATATATATTGGAGAGACTAGGCCGTATGCATGAAAACAAAACATTTTTTGAAAACTTGACAAAAACCGGGTATTTTAATACCGGACTCGTATCTTTACAGTATAAAAATACAAACCGACATTGATCAAAATACATTAATAAAATTACAGAAAATCATATATTTTTTTGAAATAATTTTTGGAGTTTTTGTTCGAACGGGCCAGACCCGACCCGAAAGGAGACTGGGCCGAAATCGGCCCAAAATAAAACGGGCCTACTTTCCACAGTAACCGGGTTACTGTACATGCATAGTGTATAATAACAAATGAATTATAATTATTTCCGCATAGTAACCGCATAGTAACCAGTGAATTAGGTGGTTACTGTGCTCCACACAGTAACCACCTAATTATATTTCATTTGCTGCAGAACGTGAATTGCTCACGTTCTGCATGCAAATGAAAACGAACAAAAAATGGACAGAGGAGAGAAAGGATTACCTGACGGTGGCGTTGATGGTGACAGTGTTGTGGCAACAAATGGTGCTTTGTTTCAAATGGTGGAGAGAAAGAGAGCCGAGAGAGAGGTTACTTGTTCTTCTCTTCCCCTCCGTTTCGCGTTGCTTCTTCTCTTTGTTTCTTTTGTTCCCTCTGTCAACAATGTTCTTCCCTCTCTGCAGCGGCTTCGTGGAGTTGCTGGCGGTGGCGGCCTGGGGAGCTGATTCTGGAGAAGGAAAAGTCTATGATGATGCTGGTCCCCTCGGCTGGTTCCTGGTTCGGTGGTGGCTCAACTACTCTGTTGGTGTTGTTCTTCAATCTCCTCCCTCTTCTCCCCCTCTGCTTCTCCTTTTTTTTCTCCTCTCTCCTCTCTGCCCGTTTCTTTCCCTCTGTTTTTTCTCTGTTTTTTTCGTTTCTTCCCCTCTCTTCTGTCCGTTTTTTTCCTTGTTCCGTCTCTTCCCCTCCTTTCTCCTCTCCTTTTCCTATCTCGTTTCCTCTCTTCCTCTGTTTTTTCCCGTTTTTTCCTCCTCCCCGGTTCGGCGTTCTTGGGTTCTATTTATAAAGCCAAGGGCGTGGCTTTTTACCGCTCTCATGGGGAGCGGCCATTGGCGTCGGCCATTGGGCGCGACGCCAAGGTTCGCCCCCGGTTTTCCGGCAAGTGCGCGGCGGGTGGTCGGCCAGTGTGTTCAGTCAGTGGGCTCCAGGCGAGAGAGGGCCCGGCGAAATTCAAACAAAAGCCCCTTTTTCCTTCTTCCCCGCTGCATGTTCGGGGCAAGAAGAAAGAGGAACAGTATTTCGGTCTCCGCCCCCCATAGTTGGCCGCGTGTTTCACTTCAGGTCCTTGGTCTCCCGATTTATGCAATTTGACCCTCAATTGATCAATAAACTTCCAATTTCTTCAATTAGGCCCCTGAATCAATTAATTGCAGCCCCTCCATTTACGCGCCTCTTCCAATTTGGTCCCTGATTTTGAATTTTCTCAATTAAGTCCCTAATTGGCTCTTAAACTTCAATATTTCTGCAATTAAGCCCCTGATTTGACCTAATAAATTCCTAAAAAATATATTTTGGCCCCCGAACTTAAATTTCTTCTAATTAAAGCCCAAATTGACTTAAAAAATCAATTTTTCTTTGAATCAAATTCCCTATAAATTCATTTAAAAATCCAATTAAGTCCATAAACATCCAAATTTGGGCTTTTCTCCTCAAATTTCAAATTTTCCTTCTTAACGGGGCTCTCCTCCTTCAAGAATATACTTGTCAAAAATCCAATCTTTGTATGTTTAACCTCATTGACCAATTTTCCGACCATTTTCTCGAGCGCTTCGCCTCCCGTTATTTTTCTAACCTCCTTTGGCTATATATATATATATATATATATATATATATATATATATATATATTATGGGGACCCAAAAATGGGTTACAACAACACCGTTTTGGGGTTGACTGTTCAGGGGCTGAGTGACAAAACTTATACGAAAACAATCACCTAACATTTGACTACTCCCTAGTGTGATCCATTCTGGTCAATTGACGCCACAGTGGTTGTGGCACCGTCCCAAAGTGGTCAACCCGACCAACCCTTTTTCCCGCAACAAATCGACAGTCCATGATAACTACTTTGAGTCAATAGTTGGGATCCTTCCTAGTCGAATCAAGGGCCAAGATTTGACATTAGTAAAGACGAAACATCCATCTTTCATTTCCTATAAATAGGGGTGGATTTCATGGCCCGGGAAAGGAGAAAATCGGTTCCAAAGTTGACAAAAAAAATCAGCTTTCCCCCTATTTTTGCTGCTAGTATGATCTTCTCTCTTTGCCTTCTCTCTCCATCAACCACCAACACTCTCGTTACCGGCTTTTCCACCACCATCTCCACCAAAAACAAATGGATGGCCACCTCTCATCAAGAATAGCCACCACAAACAAATGGTTGGTCACCTCTCGTCAGGAGTAACCACCACAAGTTTCACTCTCTCCTCTATAAATCTTCCTCCCACAGCTGACGTCGACCACCACTCCTTCCACCAACACCTCTTGAGCCATCGATCAGACCTCCTCATCACGACCACGACCCTCACGCGAGGCTCCACCAACACCTCCTCGAGCCATCGGTCGGACCTCCTCATCACGACCACGACCCTCACGCGAGGCAACCTTTTCCTCTCTTCTTTTTCTTCTTCTTCATGCCCACTACATGTAGAATTCATTTCTGCATGCAGCAGCTAATTAATTAACGTGGTCACTAGGCTGGGCCAACTACCACGTGGCCTATGGATTGGACTCGTGTCAGCCTAGCTTAGACAGCTATGCCGGGTCTTGCCCAGCCTAAAAAAAAAGAGGGTCAGGTATGTTGGGCTGCCAGTTGGTCCAACCAGACTCGGCTAGGCCGGGCTAAGCCCATATATTTAATAATAATATAATATAATAATATATTATTATATATTATATATAAAAAATAAATTTCAAAGTAATTTCAAAATTTTTTTTTGTTAATTTCTTGCATGTTTTTTCAATAATTTTGCATAATATCAGACTATATTTACACTGTAAGATATATATCCGACATTAAAATACTTGATTGGTAATTTATTTATTGATGAAATGGTTGATTCAAGCTGGTCAATGCATTTTTTTTTTGGCACCATTATTCTGCTAGCATTACAAGCATGTAGACTTTTTCTTTGGTGGATCATGCTACTAGGGTTGTATGTAGACTTTTCTTTACTATTTTTTACTGTATTCAAGCATCAATGGTTCGAGCTAAAAAACTGTGGATCTTATGCTGTGGTTTATATGTCCCCTGAATTTGTAAGGGAAGCGCTATTTTCAAAGAAGTCAAAGGTTTTTAGCTTTTGATGCAGGGAAAAAAAGTCAAAAGATTGCTACGCTGAATTCTGAAAACAAGCCAAATTTTTTTACTGCAAAGTATAGAAAATAATTTTAAAAAAAACGACTTCCATGAGACAATAAGGGTTCAAAGTAGAAAATGATTGCATATTACGCACAAAAATAAGCTTGAGCTATTGTAAATCAAAGAAACAATGGCCACACTATTAGGCTTCGTTGAGAATTCAAAACCATCAATTAATATTAATTTCCTCAATATATATAACTTAAACAAGCACTAAACCTTTATTTAAAAGGAAAAAATCAACAAGAGAAGAATAAACAATTGACATTGTATCACATAGATCTAGATCTTGATTCAAGATTTACACACACACACACACAACAAAAAAATGAATAAGGAAAAAAAGTCCAAGTTGTTGTCAACGACAGGCATTGATGATGGCCAGGCGAACGCTTTTTTTTTTTTTTTAATTTTATGTTTTTTCTAGTGGGGGCTAATCTCCATGTTATTTTTCAAATACATACAGGAGATGTCGTGGCATTACATGATCGCTCAATCAGAGAAAAAAAGCGAAACTTTTACGATACATAAAGATAGTAACGTAACGAAGCAGAAGATGGCTTAGAAAATAGCAGGTAAATAGGCTACTGCCCTGGCCTATGGAAGCTGGCCCGAAACAATCACGAAAGTTCTGAAAAGAATCCCTCTTTGAGCTATGTCTCTTGAGGATCAGTCGCCTGATTAGTGGTTAATAAATGCCGTGTACTTGCATCCTAATCACCTTGATATGTCTTTAGACCGCTCAGGCTCTTCAGACTTCTATGGTATAAATAGCCTCTTTCTTAGAAACTTACCTGCCTTTATCAGTTCATGGTTTAGAGTATAAATTTAATCAGCACCCACATGAATATTGCAGGCAAAGTCAAAATAGATCACGTACAAAAAAGCTACTTTAAAATTAGAATGTCAAGAGCTTCTTGATAGCGCCTAACATGGCAAGTGTATGTATTGTGATTATGTCCTATAAAAATAAAAATGCTATCGATCTCACAAGCTAGCTAGTTAATGAGGTTCATCCTGATGAAATATCACTATTTTAGCACACGAGGGTCAAATTCTCAGAGTAAAACATAACCCTGCTTATGCTACAGATGGAAATTTACAGAAAACATAAAAATTCTGACTTTTAATTGCTAAACTTCGTTTCTATTTGAAAAACAATCTCATGATTGGAATTAAGTAAAAGGACAGGAAGAGAAATATTCCTGTTCATGACATCTTTTTTCACAAACACTTGGCCATTTGTTAGTCTTCCATTCTCATCAATAACAAGTATGGGACGTGGCAACTGCGAAGTTGCAGTATCTCTTCTTCTGTTTCTATCATGTTCCTGTTCATTTATGGTGATGCAGGAGATACCATTACTCCTTCTCAACCCATCAAAGATCCAGAAGCTATAGTCTCTGCCGGCAATAAGTTCGAACTGGGATTTTTCAGCCCAGTTAATTCAACATATCGATATGTCGGAATATGGTATAGTAATATATCAGTAGCAACTCCAGTACTATGGGTGGCCAACAGAAACAACCCAATCAACGATTCTTCTGGGATCATGACAATATCTGAAGATGGAAATCTTGTGGTTTCGAATGGTCAGGGAGAGGTTCTGTGGTCATCAAATGTTTCAAATGGGTTCAATCAATCAACTGCACAGCTTACTGATGATGGAAACCTTATCTTGAAAGCTGGACCGAGTGGAAACCTTATATGGAAAAGTTTCCTGCATCCTACGGATACTTGCTCATCAAAGATGAGACTTAGTGCTAACGCAAGAACAGGGAACAAGACACTGCTAACGTCCTGGAGAAGCTCATCTGATCCTTCTGTTGGAAACTTCTCTGCTGGTATCAATCCATTAGGAATTCCTGAGTTCTTCATCTGGTACAATGGTCATCCATTTTGGCGTAGTGGTCCATGGGGTGGCCAGAACTTTATTGGAATACCAGGAATGTCTACTTCTGTCTATCTATTTGGATTTACTCTACAAAATGAAGGAGATGGCACTTTCACTCTGAGTTCAATTCAAGACCCAGCTTACCGTTTAACATATGTTTTGACTTCTCATGGAAGACTTACAGAACAATACTGGGATTATGGGAAGGGAGGTTGGGAGTATAACTGGGAAGCTCCATCAACTGAGTGTGATATTTATGGCTAGTGCGGGCAATTTGGAAGCTGCGATGCACATAATTCACCTATCTGCACATGTTTTTTTTTTGATAATCATCGAGAGAATCTGCACATGTTTAAAAGGGTTTGTTGCAAAAAATCAAGATGAATGGAACAAAGGAATCTGGACTAGCGGTTGTGTTAGGATGACATCGTTGCAGTGTGATAGAATACACAATGGTAGTGAAGTGGGAAAAGAAGATGGGTTTAAGAAGCTGGAGATGATGAAGGTGCCAACCTCTGCCGATTACTGGCCATATCCGTCCTCCGAACAAGAATGCAAAGATGAGTGCTTGAAGAATTGTTCCTGTGTCGCTTATTCATATTATAACGGTTTTGGCTGTATGGCATGGACAGGGACAGATCTCAACATTCGCCTGGCGTATACAGAACTTGGTAATTGTTATAATATTTTCTCATTTTCGTTCACTAGTGTTTCGTTTTTCAGGTGTGCATACAAAAAGTTCTGTTATCTGTATGAGGAAACATTGATAAGTTTTCTCATATTTCCATTACATTTTTGCAAAATAACCATCAGTACACTTTTTTGGTTGCAGATAACAAGAGAAACATGAAAGTAATCATCAGCTTATCAGTGATTGTAGGAGCCATAGCCTTCTTCATCTTTGTGTTTATTTCTTGGAAATGGATGGCTACACATAGAGGTATTATGCTACGTCTTATTAGCTTACTGGACTTCTAAACTTTACAATTTTTACAAGTAAAGAAAAACACAATTCACAAATAATAACGATACTTCCACTTGAATTCAGAAAGGAAGTTGATAAGTGAGGAGACCTTGTCGTTCAAAACGAGAGAAGCACAAGAAACAGTTTTTGATGGAAACTCGCCCGAAAACGTCAAGGAAGTTAAACTTGAACCGCTCTTCAAATTACAAATTCTTGAAACTGCTACAGACAACTTTGACATATCCAAGAAGCTTGGGCAGGGCGGCTTTGGTGCAGTATACAGGGTAATTCTTCTGGAACTAAAGGTGCTTTATAATTATTTCGAGCAAATAGGTATTTATTGGTTTGATGTGACATTGTAGGGAAAATTGCCAGATGGACAGGAAATAGCTGTGAAAAGACTCTCTAGAACATCTGGTCAAGGGCTTGAAGAGCTCATGAATGAAGTTGTGGTGATTTCAAAACTCCAACACAGGAATCTTGTGAGACTTCTTGGTTGCTGTGTTGAAGGAGAAGAGATGATGTTGGTTTATGAGTACATGCCGAATAAAAGCTTGGATGCATTTCTCTTTGGTTAGAGCTGCTGCCCTCTTTTGTTTAGCTACTATTTTTCTTGACTCATTTTCATTTGCCCTTGTTTTCTCATGATTTTTTCTGGATACAATATGCTTAGATTCACTCAGGAAAGGACAACTAGATTGGGAAAGACGCTTCGACATTATTAACGGGATTTGTCGAGGTCTTCTTTACCTTCACAGAGATTCCAGACTAAGAATTATTCATAGAGATCTGAAGCCAAGTAACATCTTATTGGACCATGAGCTGAATCCCAAAATTTCAGACTTTGGAATGGCCAGGATTTTTTGTGGCAATGAAGATCAAGTGAATACAACCAGGGTCGTTGGAACCTAGTAAGTATTTTTTTTTTTTTTTCATTTTCACTCCTATTACCGTTTTGCTATTTTGAGCTCAGAAACCTGTGATCCTCATGCAGTGGCTATATGTCCCCTGAATATTTAATGAAAGGAAGATTTTCAGAGAAATCAGATGTATTTAGCTTTGGAGTGTTGTTGCTGGAGATTGTAAGCGGAAGAAGGAACTCTAGTTTTTATGACAATGAGCATTCTCTGAGTCTTATAGGATATGTATGTGCGTCCGCCTCCCTGCCTGAGATATATTTGCTGCAAATCTCCTTTCAATTTCTGATACTATTAAACTTGCAAACTCTTACTTGTATGATTGTATCAACATTTTGCAGGCCTTTAAATTGTGGAAGGAACGTGACATTACAGCTTTAGTCGATCCTGCAATATCAGATCCATGTTTTCTGGTGGAGATATTCCGATGCATACATATTGGTCTGTTGTGTGTGCAAGAATTGGCGAAAGACAGACCGGCCGTGTCTACCATCACTTCCATGCTAAATAGTGAAATTGTGGATCTTCCTCCTCCAAAGAAACCAGCTTTTGTGGAAAGGCAGAGTTCCTTGGATACGGAGTCCATTACACAGAACCGAAAGATAAATTCCATTAACAATGTGACGATTTCTGATCTTAACGGCCGATAGAGTTCAGAACAAGTTTCCTTTTCTATTAGATATTAATATAGTTTATCATTGTAGAACATTACATTGCTGGGTATGACTTTTCTATTAGATGTCAGTTCTACGGTCCTTATATTCTACATGCATATTGAAGAAAATATCAGAGGAAAACTCAGAATGGCCGAAATGTTCGAAATGATGGCTTCTGCACCTCCTTTAAGAAATGATGTGTTTTCATTTAGCAAGGAAAAAAAAAACCCTAAATCAAGCAGTAATGTCTAAAGACAATGTAATCATCTTGGAGCTAGGCGGCACCTTGGTCTAGCGAAATCAAGAATAATTTGGGTAAGTTTTCTTCAAGGATGAAAACACAACGATTTCTGACTTAGAAATATGGAACAGTTTTTTTTAAAACAATTTACGAGCTCTTGATTAAAAATAATAATAATAATAAAAGTCAGTTTATCACAATATAAACAGTTGATATGTTATCATAATAGTTATATAATTATTGAATTTCAAAATATATCAAATAAAATTTTCTTTACACCTTAGATTTGTAATCTTAAAGTTTGAGAAACCTTATTTAATTTAATTATTGATAGCGGTAGTTAATAAAATATTAGAAGTAAATTTATTTCTGAAAATTTAAATTTACCATTAGAACCATATCTTGAATCACATAAAATTAGGTTAATTAAGACAACAGATTAAATGAGGATAATCCAATGTAATTATATAAAGTTTACTATTGTGTATTGTGATGTAGATGCTAGACTATTATGTGATTGAAAGGAAAACCCCAACCTAAAACTATTAAAATAGACTATAATTGGTTTAGAATATGAAATCCAAGGAGATATGTTAGAAACTAGATAAGTTGTTGGATGGATATATCCTATGATAGATGATTAGCATTATATAAATTTAAAGTCTAGCGCTAACCTTTCAAATCTCATAAAAGAGTTTTAGAAAAGAAAAAATATCCACTTTTATTTATTATTTTATGATTTTGTAATTATTAATTTGATATAAATTGTTGAGTTATAAAAGTCAGAATACTTACTTTAATAAAACAATGTTAGTTTATATGTACATAGTTAAATATAATATTTATTATAATTCGAGGTGATAATAGCATGTGTGATAGACCATCATATATATTTATTATAATGTTATATCTAGCAGAGGTTCTTTTGTTTGGACGTGTAGTGTAAATAAATTTTCTTTTCTCTTTTATTTTTATATTTGATTTTCTGACTTGTAGCACACTAATAAAGTAACATAATTTAAACTATGTTTATATATGTTATTGGTATGCTTAGTTATACCTTTATCATGTATGAACCTTGTTATAACATAATTTTTTACCCTTTATTTTTGTATATATTACAAAAACAAACATAAAAAATATGTTTTTTTCAGTAAATTTAATCATCTCGTTATTTTTATTTAAATTTTATGTATTAAAAAACCATGAAAATAATTACAAAAACAAAAAAAATACAAAAATAAAAAAAAAATAGTTGAGGATGAAATTGGACACATAATCAAGAATCAAAAGCAAAAATTGAGTTTGAGAATTTCTTAGGCGGTTTCAATTGAAGATGAAATTGAAAAAATAACTTAATTTGATTTAATTTGGATAAGATCGAAAGAAATTGAAAGTGAAATGATGAGTTTAAAATAAATAGTGAAGTTAGGAATTAAGAGCTTAATTGAAGAAGAAAATCAAAATTAAAAGTTAAAATGGTTAAAATTGTATAATTTTAGAAACTAATGATGAATTTGCAACAAGAAGTTAAAATCTGGAGGTCCAAATTGATTTAATTGGGGACACAATTAAAAAGAAAAATGTAATTATTTTGAAATTACAGGAATTTGAAAAAAACAAAGACTAATTTGAAAAAGATCAATTTAAGGATTAATTTGAAAAAATCAAAGATTTAAAGCCCTCATTGAACAAAGTTCATGAAATTTAAAAGTCAATAACTGAAATGAAAAAGAGAAATTATTCGAGAGACCGGTTGCACTTCGTTTCAGTACTTTTTGTTTACAATTAGTTCAATCCAGCCCAATTTAGTTCAATAATTTTATCAAATTAATTCGATTTAGTCTCTAATTAATTCATGAGGCAACCTTCCCCCTCCTCTTTAACAACCTTCCCCTCATAAACCCTCATCCTCCTCCCCTCACAAAATCAACCACCACAGCAGCCTGCGTCTCTTCACACAGGTCCTTTTCCACACAACCTGTAATAGGCCCAAGAAACTTCATCTTCTTCTCCGAACCAAACCCACGGCCATAAATCACCATCTTCAATCCCTTTACCATACCAGCCACCATCTCTGACAGTCACCGTCGATCGACCACCATTCTCTACTGGCTTCCTACTTGCCCAATCTCCACTCTTCATGGTGTTTCTCTCACCACAGACTCGGCCACAATAATAGCAAAGTCTGGAGTCCACTCTCGGTCACCACCAACGACAACCACCTCTCTGCCCCACCATAGCAATGACGAACCCTACACCAGCAGCAAACGGCAGCAACTCCTCCACGGCCAGATATTCACGGCAACCATCACATCACCCTCTCAGTTTCGCCCATAACGCCAGCCAGGAGGAGACACCCAAGAGAAATTGGAAGAATGTGGGCTACGAACTGATTTCGTGTATTTTATGTTTTTGCAGGTATATTTAAAAGGGAGTGTGGGTACACACACACAAACAATTTCAGGAAGCTTAATGGACTAGCGCGTGAATGCACGCGTAACACGTGTTCCAATCATATTTTACTAGCAACTTTTGGTGTTTTGTACTCGAAAAGTCAATCTTAAACCCTCGAATTATGATTCTTGTTATTTCTGTATTTAACTTTGTGTATATCAGCACTGGCACACTTCATTGATGTTTTGTTTGGATTTTTTTTTAATAAAAATCTCATAAAAAAATAATTGTAAATAAGAAAAAGCTCCATATAAAAAACAATAACACAAAATATTATTTTTTAATATTATTTGTTATTTAATATTTTGAGCATTAGTTATAATAATTTGGACTCGGTTAATGTAATCCCATCAAAATCTATTGAGATAGGATAATAATCACCCGGTCTATCTTAAGAAAATTACAATTGAAATAAATGGGCCAAAACCCAATCTTATATTTACCATCCTTACAGATTCTATGTCCCTTTTAAAAATGACTTAGATGACAAGTTTTTTTGAGACTGATATCAAAATCTTACCAAAAAAAAAAAAAAAAATTTTTTTTTTTAGAGGATAAATGATATTTTTTTTTTATAAATAACCAAAATCACAAGTTTTCTTTTAAAATGAATCGATGTCAAATCGATGTCAAGGTTTTTTTTTTATGAATAATCAAATCAACGAGTCTTGTATTTTTAAAGATTGAAGTTAAGATTTTTTATATGATAATGAGATAAAAATAAAAAAATAAACAAAAAAAAATTAAGATAATTAAGGTCAATAAAAAAGATAATTTTAGGAGATCAACAAATAGTAAATGTAATCTTTTTGTAAGAAATGATGCACTAAGGTTGACATCGTTTTTCTTTTAGGTATAATTAATCCCTTACTTGAATCTTTAAAACTAATGCTAATTTTAAGGATTTTTAATTCTTTCTAATTACAAGATGGTGACGCCTAATTTTTGTTGATATATACCATCCCATGGCATTAGAGCTTGACCTGTTATTATATGTTTACTTTTATTTATTTATTAAGTTGTGAAAAACTCATAATTTTATTGATTCAATCTTTTTTTGATAGATTTGTATGCTAGGGTTTGGTTGAGATTCAAGAGAAATTGAATTTTGTTGTTATTTGATGAAATTAAGTTTTTTTTTTTTTAACTTAGGTATGTTAGAGTTGAAGAAATTATGATTATTTTATATTTTATCAATTTTTATTGTGAAGTTAGAAATTTTGGAAAAATTAAAATTTTTTGAAATTGATAAAATCAATATTATTTTATGTAGGTTTAATAATCATTGGATGATTATTCTTTGAATTATCGAGATTCATTCAAGAGGTTGTACAGGTAGGACTATCATTAAGGGGATGAGGGATTTTATTAATTTTATATTTTTTAAACTGAAGAATATTAGTGCAGGTGAAATTAGATGTTCATGTGTGAAGTGTAAGAATAAAAAGTTTTATTATAAAGATGTTGGGATGATGCATCTACTTCAAAAAATAATTGTTGAGGAATATTTATATTAATATGCACTTAGAAAACCCTATGTTTCTCACAAAACCATGTTAGAAAATAAGGGTGGTTCAAATTCTAGTTCTAACTACATATACGAGTTTGTGGATGATAATAGTAATTTTTATAGTAGTATGATAATTGATGCAATGTGAATGAATCATACTTATTTAGGTGAAGGTTCATGTAATATTCAGGTTTCTTGAATTTTTTAAAAATTCTGATGAATCATGTTAGAAAGGATGATTGACTCAACTTCTAGTTTTAACAACATATATGGATTTGCGAATAATAATAGTAATTTTTATAGGGGTATGATGATGGACACAATATGAATGAATCATGTTTATTCATGTGAAATTTTATGTAATATCCTTTTAGATAAAGAATCAAATGTAGATAAGTTAGGTTTTTTGATCTTTTGAAAGATTATAATTAACCATTATGGGATGGGTACGCAACTCACAACAAATTGTTAGCCATTACATCAGTCTTTACCTTCAAGTCATATTATAAGTTGAGTATAATAATATTATTAAATGAGTTAAAAACATGTTACTTAAAGATAATATAATTTGAAAAAGAACTTCTATGATGTAAATCTATGATAAAATTTTTTGGTATAGGATATTATAAAATTAATATATATCCAATTTTTTGCACGTTTTACTATAATGAATATGCAAGTTTTATCAAATTTTTTAAAAATAGTTGAGGTGTTTGTTGTGATTTTTTTAATTATAATTAAATTTTTTTTATAAGAAACATATAATGTTGTAATGTTTGAAAAACATGAATAAAATGCTTTCACA
Source organism: Populus x sibirica (assembly GCA_019202695.1). Lineage (NCBI taxonomy): Eukaryota > Viridiplantae > Streptophyta > Magnoliopsida > Malpighiales > Salicaceae > Populus > Populus x sibirica. The sequence goes on along the minus strand of JAGMVL010001940.1, from coordinate 560,047 downwards.
CTCATTCTCCTTACGATTTGAAGCGAGGGTCCTAGAACTGGTCGAGGAGCAGATGACCAAATTAGAATAAGAAATGAAAGGCATATTGGAAGAAGAAAATTGGTAGAATTAGGAGAAAATGATGGAATTTATGACTTTACATAAACCTGCTCCTTCTTCTAGTCCTTTTGGCTTACGATTTCTCTTTCCATTTTCATCATCATTTGCGTAATAATGTATTTATTATTATAAAATTATTTTTAATAAGTATTGAATTTAATAAAATTGCTAGTGTTTGATTTTATTATGATTTTTATTGTTTTTTTAAATATCAATTACATAAATAAAAAGAATACTAAACTTTCGATGGAATCACCAATAATTTTTTTTTGTTTATCAATGATTCTGTTGGAAATATAGAAAAATATTTCATTGGCAATTTAGTTACCGATGAAATGGCTAATTGAAGCTGGTCAATGCATTTATTTTTTGGCATATTCTGGTAGCACTACAAATTAACAACAAAAATGCTGACAAATAATAAATCCTTGATAAAAAATATTTTGATGATGAGTTTCTGTCGGGAAATCTGTTGGCAATGTAAACGGCAAATGTAATACTGTTTACTCGTCAAAGGAATATACCGTAAGTGTTTTCTAATTATCTGTGGCGTGTGCTGGTCACGCGCTAAAATTCGGTTGGTGACAATTTTCTTTCACCGTTAAACAATTAGATTGGAAAAGGCGCTTCTAAATTGTCCAAATAATTTGTCGAGGTCCTGTTTACCTTCATAGACTCGTAGAGATTCTAGACTAAGAATCATTCAAAGGGATCTGAAGCCTGCAAGTAACATCTTGTCGGATGACCAGATGAATCCAAAAATTTCAGACATCGGAATGGCCAAGATCTTTGGTGGCAGAGAAGATCAAGTGAATGCTACTAGGGTTGCAAGTAGACTTTTCTTTCCTATTTTTTACTGTATTCAAGCACCAATGGTTCGAGCTAAAAAACTGTGGATCTTATGCTGCGGTTTATATCTCCCCTGAATTTTTAAGGGAAGCGCTATTTTCAAAGAAGTCAAAGGTTTTTAGCTTTTGACGCAGGAAAAAATGTCAAAAGTTGCTCTACAATGATTGGCTGAAGTCTGAAGTCCTCATTATCAATGTGATGATACAGCAACGTCTTTAGACCGGTCAGGCTCTTCAGACTTCTTAGAAACTTACCTGCCTTTATCAGTTGATGGTTTAGAGTATAAATTTAAGCATCGCCCACATGAATATTGCAGGCAAATTCAAAATAGTACGAATAAAGCTACTTTAAAATAAGAATGTCAAGAGCTTCTTGATAGCGCCTTACATGAACATGTCAATCATGGTGAGGCAAGTGTATGTTTTGTGATAATATCCTACAAAAATAAAAATTCTATCGATCTCACAAGCTAGTTGATGAGGGTCATCCTGATGAAATATCACTATTTTAGCACAAGAGGGTCAAAATCTCAGAGTAAAACATAACCCTGCTTATGTAATATAACAGCTTGGTTAAACATTCTTTATAGATGGAAATAAGTCAGAAAACATAAGAATTTCTGACTTATAATTGCTAAACTTAGTTTATATTTGAAAAAATAACTTCATGATTGGAATTAAAAGGACAGGAAGAGAAATATTCTTCTTCGTGGCATTCTTTCTCTGAACAGTCAATAAGCCATTTGTAAATCTTCCATTCTCATCAATAACAAGTATGGGACTTGGCAACTGCGAAGTTGCAGTGGCTCTTTTTCTGTTTCTATCATGTTCCTCTTCAGTTTATGGTGATGCAGGAGATACCATAACTACTTCTCAACCCATCAAAGATCCGGAAGCTACAGTCTCTGCCGGCAATAAGTTCAAACTGGGATTTTTCAGCCCAGTTAATTCAACATATCGATATGTCGGAATATGGTATAGTAACATATCAGCAGAAACTCAAGTAATATGGGTGGCCAACAGAAACAACCCAATCAACGATTCTTCTGGGATGATGACAATATCTGAAGATGGAAATCTTGTGGTTTTGAATGGTCAGGGAGAGGTTCTGTGGTCATCAAATGTTTCAATTGGGTTCAATCAGTCAACTGCACAGCTTACTGATGATGGAAACCTTGTCTTGAAAGCTGGACCGAATGGAAACCTTGTATGGCAAAGTTTCCAGCAGCCTATGGATACTTACATACCAAAGATGAGACTTAGTTCTAACGCAAGAACTGGGAAAAAGACACTGCTAATCTCATGGAGAAGCTCATCTGATCCTTCAGTTGGAAATTTCTCTGCTGGTCTCAATCCATTAGGAATTCCTGAGTTCTTCATCTGGTACAATGGTCATCCATTTTGGCGTAGTGGTCCATGGGGTGGTCAGAATTTTATTGGAATACCAGGAATGTATACTTCTGTGTATTTAGAAGGATTTAGTGTACAAGAAGAAGCAGATGACACTTTCACTCTTAGTTTAATTCAAGACCCAGTTATCCGTGCAACGTATGTTTTGACTTCTCATGGAAAATTTATAGAACAATACTGGGATTCTGAGAAGGGAGTTTGGGAGTATACCTGGGAAGCTCCATCCACTGAGTGTGATATTTATGGCAAGTGCGGGCCATTTGGAAGCTGCGATGCACAGAATTCACCTATATGCACATGTTTAGAAGGGTTTGTTGCAAAAAATAAAGATGAATGGAACAAAGGAATTTGGACTAGCGGATGTGTTAGGATGACATCGTTGCAGTGTGATGGAATACACAATGGTAGTGAAGTGGGAAAAGAAGATGGGTTTATGAAGCTAGAGATGATGAAGGTGCCAACCTTTGCCGAGTACCGGCCATATCTGTCCTCCGAACAAGAATGCAAAGATGAGTGCTTGAAGAATTGTTCCTGTGTCGCTTGTTCATATTATAATGGTTTAGGCTGCATGGCATGGACAGGAAACTTGATTGATATACAAAAGTTCTCTGAAGGAGGGACAGATCTCAACATTCGCCTGGCGTATACAGAACTTGGTAATTGTTATAATATTTTCTAATTTTCATTCACTATTGTTTCGTTTTTCAGGTATGCATAACTAGTGTACATACAAGTTCTGTATCTGTATGAGCAAACACTGACAAGTTTTTTCATATTTCCATTACATTTTTGCAAAATAACCATCAGTACAATTTTTTAGTTGCAGATAACAAGCGAAACATGAAAGTAATCATCAGTATGTCAGTGATTGTAGGAGCCATTGCCATCTTCATCTGTGTGTTTTTTTCTTGGAAATGGATGGCTACACATAGAGGTAATATGCTACGTCTTATTAGCTTACTGGACTTCTAAACTTTACAATTTTTACAAGTAAAGAAAAACACAATTCACAAATAATAACGATACTTCCACTTGAATTCAGAAAGGAAGTTGACAAGTGAGGAGACCTTATCGTTCAAAACGAGAGAAGCACAAGAAACAGTTTGTGATGGAAACTGGCCCGAAAACGTCAGGGAAGTTAAACTGGAACCACTCTTCAAATTACAAATTCTTGAAACCGCTACAAACAACTTTGACATATCCAAGAAGCTTGGGCAGGGCGGCTTTGGTGCAGTATACATAGCTCAGAAAGCTGTTATGCTTATGCAGTGGCTATATGTCCCCTGAATATTTAATGGAAGGAAGATTTTCAGAGAAATCAGATGTGTTTAGCTTTGGAGTGTTGTTGCTGGAGATCGTGAGCGGAAGAAAGAACGCTCATTTTTATAGCGATGAGCATGCTTTGAGTCTTATAGGATTTGTATGTCTGTCCGGCACACTGCCTGAGATATATTTGGAAAGCTCCTTTCAATTTCTGATACTATTAAACTTGCAAACTCTTACTTGTATGATTGTATCAACGTTTTCAGGCTTGGAAACTGTGGAATGAAGGTGACATTGCAGCTTTGGTCGATCCTGCAATATCAGATCCATGTTTTCAGGTGGAAATATTCCGATGCATACATATTGGTCTGTTGTGTGTGCAGGAATTGGCAAAAGATAGACCGGCCGTGTCAACTATCATTTCCATGCTAAATAGTGAAATTGTGGATCTTCCTACTCCAAAGAAACCAGCATTTGTTGAAAGGCAGACTTCCTTGGGTACAGAGGCCATTACTCAGAGCCAAAAGATAAATTCCATAAACAATGTGACAATTTCTGATCTTAAAGGCCGATAGAGTTCAGAACATGTTTACTTTTCTGTTTGATCATTGTTAAATGTTACATAACATTACATTGCTTGGTGTGACTTAATCAGACTGCTATCAGGCTGCAGTTTTGTGGTATTTTTATTCTACTGTCCTCTTCACATGTTTTTAATTTTTTTAATTGCTTTTACTTTCAAAGCAATCTAATATTTTATCCTAATATGTTGAAGGGCTTCTTTCACATCTACCTTAAAAGGTTTTAAGGGTGTCATCCAGTTTTAGAGTGCTAGGAGTAGAAATATTGAAGTCTCTAGGGACTCTAATTTAGCTCAAGTAATTAAAGTTCAAACATATCTTGGCTACCTCCCTTTATGTACGTTTCTTACATCCGTGAAGGATGATATTGGAATCATTAATTAAAATTTAAGTGAGAGTAGAAAAGATCAATGTTGCATTGATAACAGAATTCCTAAAAAATCTTTAGGGTTTTAAGTATTCTAGTTCTTTCTTTTATTTTCCTTTTGGGGGATGATCTAAGATTGCTAATGATAAATTTTTAGCAAAATAAGAAGTGGTTTCATTGATAAAAAAAAGAAAGAAAAGGTAGTATTTTGGTTATGCACTTTACGGAGAGGAAAGCTCCCAATGGCCGTTTCATGCATCCTAATGCTGCCATTGACATAATTACATCATCTCTCCACATCAAATATCCTGAAACTATATTGTCTCGACAAGCAATATTTTTAAACTGGGATTTTTCAGCCCCGTTAATTCCTCAAAACGCTGTGTTGGAATATGGTACAGCAATGTTTCTGCAAAAAATCACGGGCTAAATAGTATATAAATAATTAGATCCTATGATTGTTTAGGATTTTATGCCTATAAATAGGCTTATAATTAAAACGTAAAAGAAGTATGTAAAAAAGCTTACAAAGTGTATCTTTGAGAAAACACTTCACTCAAAACATCTTGCCTCTCAAATTTTTCTTGTTCTTTATTTTTGCTTTTTAAGATTATCTCCTACCACACCTAAAGTTTCTTCCAATAAGTGGTATCAAAGCTATTGTTTGCCATGGTCCATATAAACTTCCCACTTCAATGTCCTCATTTGACAAATTATGAAATTTGGTGTATTCATGTGAAAGTAGGAGGCCGTGCAAAAGGCGCAGATAAAGGATCAGAAAGCACTCACAATCATTCACCAATATCTAGATGATGTCACTTTTGAGATAACACTACAACATTATCCAGTGTTACCGACGGACTCATTCCGTCGGTGACAGTAATGAAATCCGTCGGTGAAAATCATACCGACGGACTCGCCGACGGAACATGTCCGTCGGTAAAACAGTCGTCGGTAAATCCCATTTCCGTCGCTAATTCTGTCGCAAATAAAAAAAATCACCCACCGATGGAAACGCCGACGGTTTACAGACGGATACGCGCGCGCCCAAAAAAAAGTTTCCCGCGGGAACATTACCGACGGAATAAATCCGTCGGTAATTTCAAGGGTAATTACCGACGGCATTACCGACGGAAAATCCATCGGTAATTATGGCATGGCTGGTAATTTTTGTGCAACTCTCTGTGTAATACCGACGGATATTATCCGTCGGTAATGCCGTCGGAATTTAATCACCGATGGATTTAATCCGTCGGTAGGTATTTAAAATATATATAAAAAATAATTTATTAATTGTAAAAAACCTTAATAAACAAATAGAAATGCATTAAACATTAATAATGTAAAAGTAATGTTAAATAATATTCATTACAAATTTAATGTGTTTAAAAAGCAAAATTAAACTAGAATAGCGGCGGAGGCTGGAGGAGGAGGCGGAGGAGGAGGAGGAGGTTTGGTTGTTCCGGGACCATACGGCCAAAAAGAAGCTGCACAAGTATCGTCACCCATCTTTGATCTCATCTCCATGACTATTTGACGGAGCTCATCATAATTCGTCGAGAGTTGTTGATATTGTTGTTTCAACGCAATGAACTCCTCGGGCCTGGGTGTTCGATGCGATGGAGAGCTTCCAACGGTTGAGACACTACGAGTCGAACGCAAGTTGTCGGCCGTAGTGTTGGAGAGCCCGTAGACCCTATTTTTATCGGGTCCACCGGACGATCCCGCCTCCATCCACAAATGCGGATCGAAATCTGGATGGGTCGACGGATTGTCCCCATATCTCTCCCTCAACCGGCTATTATAGGTCTCTCGAAAATTCCATCGGTAAAAAAATCATCAAATGCAATTCAAGATGCAATTCAAGAAAATAATAACTTACAAAATAAAATGAATGAACGAACATACCACGAAGTGCTGAGCACGGTTGTCCACGAACTGTTGCACCCCCTTTTGGCGGTCTTGACTCCGCACATGCGTCTCTAGAAACAGCTCCATTGGACTCGGTTCACGTCCAAGAGACGCGGCACTGTAAGGAAAAAATAGGTTGAAAGTTAAATATATTATAAGGAACGACAAATTAATTAACGATATATTTCATTAAAATTAATCTTACCATCCGCTTTGCATGTGCGGCGAATGGGATGGATCCGCCGGTGTGCGTGGTCATCGAACCATAAATTTGCCGGTTCCGGTTGTCGATGCTAGGCTTGTGAGCGCCGTGAGAACCGCTCGAGGTCACGTGCTCAATATATGCCGTCCATATTTCCCCCGAGATGAATGGCGGTTTGAATTCCCGCCAAACCGCCACCTCATTCCATCCTTCAAGACCGTTATCCATCGCATGTCTTTTTGATTTTTTTGGGTGTCATACCAAAAATCACGCAACCTACTTCCATAGTAACAAATTAGAATTTAAAACATAAACTTATAAAACAAAAATAAATATTATTTTCGATGTTACCTAGTTGCCGCGTGATTCTCCCATACCCTCCTCACAACATTGTTGTCCGCCCTATCCCACTCAAATTTGTTACGTGTATATAAATAATTCACATAAAATAAAAATAGTACAAGATATAAAATTATAAAAATCATTTATTAAAAATTAACACCGACTGAAATCGCTTAAACCATGCATCGATATTAGGTTTCCACTCGGGATGTTTGGAAACCTGGCTCCATTGAAACAATGGAATCTCCATCGACGATTTAAACGCCAATGTTATAGTCCTTGCGGCCTCAATGTTTGTGAACCTGAAATTAAATAAAAGTAGTAATTAATATTAATTAGTTGTTCATAAATTATGTTATAAGTATATATAAAAAAACTAAAACCTAAACAAACTTACATTGAGAGGTCATCCTTCCATTGTGCACAGTACTTGCGGGTGAATTGACCCCGTGTGAAGGCACACCGCTGTATTTGTGAAACCGCTAGAAGAGGCGACATCACAAGTTGGCGTAGATTCCTCACCGTGATCAGCACCTAAGGATACGTCCTCCTCGTTTGCTAGAAGAACTAGCTGCAACCGTCTTGACGACGTCTTTGTAGATTTCATTCTACGCATCTACACAAATGTATACGAATAATTACATAATTAACTTCGATTATTTAAAAAAAAATTCGATGGAGTCTCCCCTGTACTAGGTGGTCCCAAGTTGTTGACAAAATCATATTACACTTCCAATTTTATTTCACATCCCGATCCAATCATCCTGGATCTCAACCCAACTCATCGTCATCAACACAACATTTTATTCAATAACATCATATAGAATTACAACTATGAACATTCATTGTTAAATTGGTACTTAGAGTTACAAACATTAGATTTAAGTCATACATTCAAATTTACGGATTAATATTACATTTTTAACATAAATTCAACAATAACAATTATAGCAATACAAACAATAATATCCTAAATTAAGATAAACTAATTAAATGCAATTCTATATATATAAATTAACATTTTTAAAATAAATCAACAATAACAATTATATTTATAAATTAACATTTTTAACATAAATTCAATAATAACAATTATAGCAATACAAACAATAATATCCTAAATTAAGATAAACTAATTAAATGCAATTCTATATATATAAATTAACATTTTTAAAATAAATCAACAATAACAATTATATTTATAAATTAACATTTTTAACATAAATTCAACAATAACAATTATAGCAATACAAACAATAATATCCTAAATTAAGATAAACTAATTAAATGCAATTCTATATATATATAAATTAACATTTTTAAAATAAATCAACAATAACAATTATATTTATAAATTAACATGTTTAACATAAATTCAACAATAACAATTATAGCAATACAAACAATAATATCAAAACTAAAAAACTAAAATTAATAAATAAAATTAAAAAACTAAAAAACACTACACTACACACAACATAAACACAAAACAAACAATACACAAAACTAAAAAACATTATATCAATTCAAAATAAATTTGGGAATAAAAAATGCTTACCTTAATAATGTGTTGAATTTAAGATTTTATCTACAAACAATATACAAAACAAAGAACACCAAAAAAAATCATAATTAAAATAAAAAAAATACAAAGATAAAGAAAAAAAATACATACCTTTTAAAACTACCACCAAAACAAAAAAATCCTTCTAAAAGCTAAATATAAATGAGAGAAGAAGAGCAAGGGAGAAGAGAAAGGGAGAAGAGGAGAAGAGGAGAAGAGAAAGGGAGAAGAGGAGAAGAGGAGAAGAGAAAGGGAGAAGAGGAGAAGAGGAGAAAATGAACAAAGTGGGGGGATGGGCGGCATATAAAGCAATATTTCCGACGGAAATTAATTCTTTGTCGGTGCAATTAATTTCCGTCGATAATTCCGTCGGAAATTAATTGAAATTCGCACCAAAAAGTTTGGAAATCCCGCCAAACTTTTCGATCCGTCGGAATTCCGTCGATAATGGTGCAGACGGACACGTGTCAGACATGCATGATCCGTCGGTAATGCCGTCGGTATGGGACGTCAGAAATTCCATCTGTACTGGTGCAGACGGACACATGTCAGACATGCGTGATCCGTCGGTAATGCGTCGGTATTGGATGTCGCACGTCAAAATCCGCGCGGCGTCGGTGCGATTTTTTTTATTATTATTGTTGGTTTTGCTTGGTTCTTTGGAGTCGCCACCTAGTATTATGGTCACTAGGAACCTATGGTCTGCGAGAGTCGAGTAAGGGGGTTGGTTGTGCAAGGGGAAGACGCATCACCCCCGGTGCACCCTACCTAAGGTAAGCCGCATTGTTGTTTGATTATTTTTTCTAGGTCGAGGTTCTATTCGTTGGTCTTTTCTAAAGTTCAAGGCGAGATCTCCCTTCATGAGGGAATCTCTACCTTATTGGGTTAAATCCTAACCATTCTAAAGTCCGAATTTTAAAATTGCTTTTATTTACACCTTGTATCTTTAATACCCGAGAGTGTACTTTATCGTGTAATTTTACACCCCACAAATATTAAAGTCTACATCTGGATCCTAGAAAAAAAAGTTGAAATAAAAGTTTTTGACATTTTGGCCAAACCCTAACAGATGATCATAAACTAGTTATGATATCCATTTTTTTTGGATTTTTAAAACATGAGAAAGATGCAAATTTTTTTTATATTTTTTTTTTGAAAACAAACATGCTTGGAAAATTATTTAGGACCGGCCGTATGCAATAAAATATTTTTTGAATTTTTTTTTTTTTTTTTTTTTTTGAAATATTTCGGAGAAAACCGGGTTTTTTAATCACGGACTTGTATCTTACAATGTAAGTATACAACCCAATATCAAGCTAACTTGGTAGAAAAATATTTAAGAAAATCACAAATTTTTGAAATGATTTTTTAAAATTTAGATTTTTTTTTAATTTTTGAAATTTTTTTTGGAAAAAAAAAGGATATAATACACTTGCATGAACAGTAGAGCGTGAATTATAATTCACGTCCACTGTTCACTCGGTGAACAGAGACGTGAATTATAACGAGACGGCGAAGAAGAAGCGGAAGGGGAGGAGAGAATTACACGCGTGGAGGAGTTGGCGGCTCGGGCGGCGGAGCGCGGTGCAACCGGAGGTGGTGAGGCCGGGGCGTGCACCGGTCACGGCCGGAAGAAGAAGGAAACGAGTCTGCGGAGGAGAAGGAAAGCTCACGGTGGAGCTGTTGGTGTGGGCGAGGAGAGAAGCTGCTACCCCGGCTGCCTTTGGGAAGGAAGAGAGCTTACGGGAAAGGTGGTGGATGCTAGCTCTGCGCCGCGCCGCCTTGGAGTCACGGTGGCGGAGGAGAAGATTTTTACGGAGGAGAGAGGAGAGAGAAGCGGTGCAACCGTCACGTGAGATGGTTTTATGGCTACTTGGAGGTGGGGATGATGGTGAGAAGCCGGGTGATGAAGGTGGTGGTGGTGAAGGCCACGGTGGAGAGAGAAAGCGAGAAAAAGGATTGTTTGCGGGGAAAAATGAATACGAAGGCTGGTTTTCGGCCAACTTTGAGCTCGCTTTGTTTCGTCCTCGAGCATGAAATTGGATCCTATTTATAGGGCTGGAAAGAGGGTAATCTTGTCTTCAACGGGAAAAAAGTCTCGGCCCTTGATTCGACTCGAGGAATCCACGTCGTTGGTTCAAAGTGTGCACCTCGAGCGCCAAATTTGGCAATCCAAGGCTGCAGACTGAACGAGGTGGCCACTTTGGGCCAATAAACGGAGCCATTGCAAAGTTTTTCGACCCGACCGGACCATTCTCGAGGATAAAGGGGTTTTAGGTGGACATTTTGGTGCACGCGTTGTCGGATTTGGAGGCCAAACGAGGTAGAAAATGCGCTGGAAAGCCGCTTTACTCGGGCGGCTTTGTGGGGAAGAAGATGAACGATGACCGGGCGACGCGTCGCACAGTCCCCGCCTTTTTTTTTTTTTTTTTTTTTTTTTTTTTTTGGCGCATGAAACGGCGTCGTTTTTCCCAAAACGCGCCGTTTCATTTAAATGAAAAGCGGCGCCAAAGTGCCATATTTCACATCAATCCTTCCTCTTTGCGCGCGTTTTGCATTTTGGTCCTTGGTCTCGGATTGCTTCAATTAAGTCCCTAATTGGCCCCAAAACTTCAATTTGCTTGCAATTTGACCCCGATTTCAATCAATTAACTTGGTAAAAATTAAATTTGGTCTCTTAAAATTCCAATCTTCTCAATTAAGCCAAAATTAGGCTCCCAAACTTAATTTTTCACCAATTAAGCCCCAAACAAAATTAATTTTGACCCATTTAAAGTATAATTAAGTCCTTGCACTTAATTAAATCCTTCATTTGGACCTAAATTAATTTTTAAACATAATTAAAATTTAATTTGGCCCATGATTAAATCAAATTGGCCTATTAAAAATTTAATTATGTTATTGGACTTAATTTTTATGCAAATTCGTCCAATAATCATTTAATTTGACCTTAAATTTGCATTTTTTTCGATTTTGGGTACAAAGGGGCGCCGAAAGGCCTTGAATTTCTTCCGAAAATTGCATATTGATTTCTGCCTATTTTGCCTATTTTTCTTGATCAACTTTCTCCACGTTGCCAGCCTTTATTTTATTTTTTTTTATTTTTATTTTGAAAGAAAAAAAAAGAATTTTGGGGAATCACCCAAAATTGGGTGATGACAGTTGCCCCCCTCTTTACAATGCTTATGGTAGAAAGTGTCGTAAGAGACTTTAGATAATAAGCGTTGTAAAGAAGAAAAAAAGGATGAGATATGGTTGACTCATCTTGTTGAGGAATGATGAATCCTCTTGAAGGTTAGAGAGCGCACTCGAAAGGAGGTACGGTTAGAAAAAACACACTACCTAAAAGGTTAGGACTCGAAGGAGCTCTTAAAAAGAGGCGGGGTTGGACAACGCACTACCTAAGATGGTTGATGGCTCTAAGACGCACTCAAAGGGAGATAGGGTTATATGACACACTACCTAAGGTGGTTGATGGCTCGAAGGCACATTAAAAAGGAGGTATGGTTGGAAAACACACTACCTAAGATGGTTGTTGGCTCTAAGGCGCACTAAAAAGGAGGTATGGTTGGAAAACACACTACCTAAGGTGATTGATGGCTCTAAGGCGCACTAAAAAGGAGGTAGGGTTGGAAAACATACTACCTAAGGTGTGAGGGCTCGAAGGCCCACTCAAAAGGAGGCAAGATTGGAAAACGCACTACCTAAGATGGTCGATGGCCCTAAGGCGCACTAAAAAGGAGGTATGGTTGGAAAACACACTACCTAAGATGGTTGTTGGCTCTAAGGCACACTAACAAGGAAGAAGATAGGGCTAGAAAGCATATTATCGAATGATGGGGGCTTAATGCCCGCTCAAAAAGGAGGTGATGGTAAGACACGGATATGTCGAGGACGCATCGTGATCAATATGCATGTATACTTACCTAAGAAATATAGGTCCCCTCTTCTTCATGGTGCCTTTCTTTTCTCAAGAGTTGGAGTGTCGACGATAAGCTTTGATGTCTCTTTTCGCTCTTGCTTACTCGAGTCACATCTTGTGATCTTGACCCTTGGGCGGGATATGACATCAACATACATCTTATCCCTCAAACCCTTATCCGAAGAGATTTCCAACTTAACCCAACATTTCCTATTTTCTTAGAAGGAGAATCAAGGAGCCAACCCTATGTGTTTTGGTGAATTGCTTCTCCAGCTTGATCATGCCCCCAAGTATTCAAATCAGGTTTGAGGATGAGGCTAGGTGAAGGAAGGTTTGGTAATTTACAAGGAGTTGTTTTCATGCGAATTTTTGGAATTTCAAAGCTATTCCAGACACAGAAATCATTTTGACATCGATTCAAAGCAGACTCATTCTGAAGAAATTCAAGTGATTCCTATGGAGAGTTTTTCAGATATGATGAAAAATTTTGTTTTAAATTTGGTGAAAATGTGAAGAACATGAAGTGACATCGGGTTGGTCACAAAAGGTTGAAATTTCAATTTAAGGGTTATTGAGAACCGTCTTTCAAGGCATTCATTTTATTTGCATGAATAATGATTTGGCTTGCATGAGAAAGCATTGCCTACCGATCCATATTGCTCGCCTTTGATCAGAAAGGGCTTGATTAGGCACGTAATGTAGGCTTGGGCTCTTGGCTATGAAGAAAAGGATATTCGTAGGCTCAAAAGGTGTTTAAGGGACTTTAAGACTAAGGATCACTAGTGCTTATATCCCAAACTCTTTTGTTCATAGATTTCGGACCTTGGGATTGATTTGTAAAATGGTCCACGGTGCCCCCCGGTATTGGGCTTGGGCTCTTTCTCTTTTTCATTTGATTTTGGGCATCATTGCATTAGTTTTTTTTTTTTTTGCTCATAATTTTTGGATCCTTTGGATTTTTCTTCATGCCCCCACTTTGTATGGGCACCTTCGATGATTGAGAATTTTCTCTTATGCCCCCCAAGTATTGTTTGGGCACTTTCATCGTTGAAGACTTTTTATGCCCTCCAGGGTTGTTTGGACATTTTTAGTCATTAAGGATTTTTTGCACTTGCCCCCTAGTGTGGGGTGTGATCCTAGTCAAGGTTATTTCCAAAAAACACTACCAGGCTCAAAGGGGACTGCAAAGGATATATTTCAGCCTTGTAAAGGATTATCAAAGATGGCCTTTCTTCATCTCAAATGCATGCATTTAGGATCGGTAAGCCTTGCTTTCATGCGAGTAAGCAGAGTGATTTCTCATTATTCATGCAACCAAAACTCAGCTTTAGAGTCACTTCATGGTGTTTGTTTTTTTCTTTCAGGTTTTTTGTGAGTGTTAGGATATCACTTGAATTCTCGAACTTGTTTGTTAGAACAAACATCAATTTGACTCTAGTTTCGTACTAACACTTTGAATTCCCAAAAATCTTTATTGAAACATGAGATCGTGCATAAATTTTTAGGGGGGACACACTAAAGAAATCTTGGCCAAACTTCAATTTTATTGATTGATATAGGTAAGTACATCAGGCATAGTACTTCTTTACAACATCTGAGTTTACAGGCCTTGGTAGATCCCTTCCATCCATATTAGTCGAATTAAAGCCCCTCCAGAAAAAGGCCTTTTTCACCACATATGGCCCTTCGTAGTTTGGTGCCCACTTACTTTGATCTTCTCCTGACGCTAGTGAGATCTTCCTTAACACCAAATCTCCTTCCTCGAACACCCTTGGTTTGACCTTCTTGTTGTAAGCTTTGGCTATCCTGCTTTGGTATAACTGGTGATGGCAAATAGCTGCTAGTCTTCTCTCATCGATCAAGTTTAGCTGCTCAAATCTTGACCTTGCCCATTCTGATTCGTCCAGTCCTGCATCCTTCAGGATCCGCAGAGATGGGATTTCTATTTCCAAGGGCACAACTGCCTCCATCCCATATACTAAAGAGTATGGGGTGGCATTTGTCGAAGTTCTAACAGTTGTACGGTACGCATGAAGTGCATATGGGAGCATCTCATGCCAATCTTTGTAGGTGATCACCATTTTCTGGATAATCTTCTTGAGATTCTTGTTAGCTGCTTCAACTGCCCCGTTCATCTTTGGTCTATAAGGGGAAGAGTTGAGGTGCTTAATCTTCCATTTGGTGCACAATTCGTCAATCAACTTCCCATTAAAGTTCTGGGCATTGTCGGTTATCAATCTTGCCGGCAGACCATAACGACAGACCAAATCCTTTTCGATAAATCTCTTGACTACTTTCTGTGTTACATGGGCATAAGAGCTGGCTTCTACCCATTTGGTGAAGTAGTCGATGGCCACCAAAATGAATCTATGCCCATTGCTCGCTTTGGGGTTGATTGGCCCTATAACATCCAAACCCCACATATCAAAAGGCCAAGGCGAAATCATATTGAACAGAGGTGCCGGAGGCGCATTTATCTTGTTGCCGTATATTTGACACTTATGGCATTTTCTCACATAGTCTACACAATCTCTCTCCATGGTCAACCAGAAGTATCCAGCCCTTTGAATTTGTTTCGCCATTGTATGCCCATTAGCATGTGTAGCACGAGATCCCCTCATGGACTTCTTTTAATGCTTGTTCAATCTCATTTTCATTCAAACATCGAGCAGAGTCCCATCAAATGACCTTTTATATAAGATTTCCCCATCCAAGTAAAAACCCATAGTCATTCTTCTCAAAGTCTTTTCATCTGTTTTGGAAATCCCTTCAGGATATTCTCGATGCTGGAGAAACTCTTTGATATCATTGTACCATGGTTTTCCATCTGGAGATTCTTCAATGAAGTAACAATGGGCTTGAAAGCTTCTGGCCTCGATATTTATTGGTTGTATCCTGCTTTTAGCGTCAACTTGTGTCATCGAAGCTAAGGTTGCTAAGGCATCAGCAAACTGATTCTTATCTCTGCTTACATGGGTGAATTTGATTTCTTCAAATTCATCGGCTAACTTCAAGAGATAACTTTGATACAACTTCAACTTCTCATCCTTGGTTTGCCACTCACCTTTGACCTGCGGATGATTAGTAAGGAATCCCCAAAGACCTCGAGCTTATTGGCTTTAAGTTCTAGAGCGACCTCGAGGCCAATGATGCAGGCTTCGTACTCGGCAGTGTTATTGGTACATTCAAACAATAACCTTGCTGAAACGGGATACTGCTTATTTTCCGGGGAAATCACCACAGCTCCGGCTCCATTCCCCGATACATTTACTGCCCCATCAAAGTAGAGGGTCCACTGATCACTTTCCCCACTTTCACTCTCTACTACTATCACATCTTCATCCGGGAGGTCAAAGTTTAGCGGCTCGTAGTTCTCCATGGCATGATCTCGCAAGATGATCGGCAATTATGCTTCCTTTTACAGCTTTTCTTGTCATAAAGACAATGTCATATTCCGCCAACAACACTTGCCACCTTGCTATTCTACTTGACAGGTAAGGCTTTTCACAAATATACTTGAGCGGGTCTAACTTTGAAATCAACCAGGTTGTGTAGTATAGCATATCTTGCCGGAGTCTTTTGCACTCCAAACCAAGGCACAACATAACCTCTCAATTGTTGTATATCTCGACTCACAGTCATTGAATTTTTTACTCAAGTAGTAGATAGCTTGCTCTTTCCTTCCGACTCATCATGTTGTCCCAACACGCGGCCCATAGCATGTTTACATTCTTGTCAAGTACGGGATCAAAGGCCTCCCGGTGTTGGCGGTACTAGTAATGGTGGGTTTTGCAAGTACCTCTTTATTTTATCGAAGGCTTCTTGACAATCGTCATCCCATACTCCAGGATTTTTCTTTACGAGCAAACGAAAGATTGGTTCACAAGTCACCGTCAACTGGGATATAAATCGAGCTATGTAATTCGGCCCGAGAAAACTTCGTACTTCCTTTTCGTTCTAGGAGCAGGCATCTCTTGGATAGCTTTAGCTTTATCGGGATCAACTTCTATTCCTCGACCACTCACAATGAAGCCCAATAATTTTCTCGTCTTCACCCCGAATGAGCATTTTGCGGGTTCAACTTTAGTTGGAATTTTCGAAGCCTTTCAAATAGTCTTCTTAACACTTGCACATGATCTTCCTCTTTCTTTGATTTTGCAAGTATGTCATCCACATAAACTTCCACTTCTTGGTGCATCAAATCGTGGAATAGGGTAACCATTGCTCTTTGATATGTGGCTCCAGCATTCTTCAATCCGAATGGCATTACTTTATAGCAAAACGTTCCCCATGGTGTGACAAAAGTGGTCTTCTCTTTATCTTCTTCACCATTCTAATTTGATTATAACCGAGAGAATCCATCCATAAAAGAATATGTAGCATTTCTTGCGGCATTATCAACGAGAATGTCTATATGGGGCAAAGGAAAATCATCTTTTGGGCTCGCCTTGTTCAAGTCTCTATAGTCCACACACACCCGAATCTTCCCATCCTTTTCGGGACTACGACCACATTAGCTACCCATTGTGGATATTGGACTACATCTAGAAACCCTGCATCCCACTGTTTTTGTATCTCGGACTTTACCTTGAGTAACATGTCCGGCGCATTCGATCTGGTTTTCTCGCTTAATTGGCTTGCTCCCTTCAATTAAGGGAATCTTGTGTACAACTATGTCGGTATCTAGACCGGGCATGTCGGCGTAAGTCCAGGCAAAAACATCTACATACTCGTGTAATAGAGAGACTAGTCTATTTCTTTCTTCAATTGTGACAAGAGTGCCAATCTTTAATTCCTTACTATCTTGTTCATCTCCGACATTAATGACTTCTAGTTTCTCACCGGCGGGTTCCCAGGCTTTTTCTGAATTTTCTACCAGCTTAGTAAACTCTTTTAAATCTTCCTCTTTCCATTCTTCATCATCCATTGCAATCATATTATCAAAGTTTGGCCAATTATTCTTAGTGCAATGATTTTGTGGATTGATGGAACTTTCGAATTCCCGAAAGTGTAAGGCGTGCTCGTGTAAGAGTGATTCGTGAAAAGATAGAAAAAATGCAAGCACGCGATTGGACACAAGAAAATGCATGATCTCATTAAAACAAAAGTGCTTGGTTAACATAGAAAATTCTTGCGGTATCATGAGCTAAAAATACCGACAAGATCAAGACAAGTCAAAACAAGGCAAACAAGTCCGAGCATTATCAAACAAGAACAATTACTTTTTAAACACAATAGGAGCAGGCTCCATCTTCCAGCTTTTGGTACACCTCCCCTTCACCAATCTTCGCACGAAAAATCTAGCGGGAGGTTCATCAATGGTGTGAATGGAGAGCCGTGGCAAAACCTCATCCTTTATCTCCGGATCCGCTTCCTCTATTCGTTTTTCTTCTTGGCTCTCCAAGGTATTGATGTGAAGATCCACTATGCCGCATCTAATCACTTCGGCCCTTGGGAAAGACACTCGGAGTGGTGGGATGACAAATTCTTCTTCTTCTGGCTCTCTTCCTTCAATTCTCGCCGTTCTTGCTTCTCTTTTAACCTGAGTGACCCGCTTGTAATCGTCTTTCTTGGGCTTATATCCAAGCCCAAATCTTTGATTTGCATAGTTTGGCTTGATCGAGCTAGGCATTCTAGTCTTAGGATTACATTGAAAAGGAACCCCGTTCTTTAAAAAGCATTTGGCAACCATCTTTGCCGTTTCTGGATTTGAGGCTTTCTCATCATTGTTCCTTCAGAACCCATTCTCGCATTCACAATTTCAAAAGCATGAATATTCCCATCTTTACAATCTTCTCGCTTCAATAAAAGGTATGGCCACATTTCTTATCATGGAAACTGTCTCTTCGGCTTTGACGGTCTATAAGCATTCCGTTCATGATATACTTCAAGCATTGGTGCAATGAAGAAGCCACGCTCCAAATGCATGAATCCATGGCCTTCCTAATAATATACTTGTAAGATGGATGAATGTCCATTACTTGTAATGTTATCAAGAATATCTCGTGGTCCCACATATAGCTCTACTTCTAGGGTCCCAATGATCGGCCTTGGCGAACCATCATATGCTCTCGCCATCAAGGTGCTAGGCTTCATGTGTGACTCATCGACGGCATTTCTTTCAACATATGCATTGGTAGCACGTTCAATGCGAGAACCATTATCAACGAGCACCTTTCCGATCGAATATCCTTGCAATGCACCGTAATGTATAACGGCTTGTTGTGCCCAGTACCATCGGACTCAATTCATCTTCATGAAGTATATATAATTTGAGGCCTGGATTCTTCCCACTAAATGTTCCATGGTTTCTTGATTGATGTCTTGAGGAACATATGCTTCATTCAAGTACTTTTTGTAAAGCCTTTCTATGTGGCTCGGAGCTTAGAATCGAGAGAAATAACGATATTCGTCGGTGTTTTCTTGAGTTGTTCAACAACACTATATTCACCGTGTTTCATCGCCTTTAGGAATTCGTTGGTTTCCTCTTCCGTGACAGGTTTGTTTATTTCTTCGCTTACGTCGGCCCCTTCTTTTCCTTTAGCTTTTCTTTGTTTTTCCAACTCTTCCGGGGTGAAACATCTCGCCACTACGGTCAAACCCCCAATTTCTCGCTTGAAAGATAGGCGGTTGTGGAGTGCTTTTGAAAGAGTACCCATAGTCGTGAGGTAAAGCACTATAGTTTCCTTTATGTTCCACTACTTGGTTTGGACAAGACCAATCTGGGTGGCTTTCCGGTAGTGAATTGCACTCGACACACCTCTTTCTTTGGTGCCTCCATCATGAACACCTCTTCATTCGTTGCTTTCTCAATTCGCAAAGATCCCTCGACTCATCATTTGCATCACTTTTTTATGAAAGCCCCCACAATGGCTGATCACGTGGCCTTTTTCATTATGAAGTTCACAACATTTCTCGCTACCCTCTTCATACCTTGCATCTACCATCATTTGGTAAATCCTATCCATTGACACCTTTAAGATTTTTGTGTGTCCCTCTTCTAACATGTTTACAGACCCACTACCCGAAGCATGATTGGGTAGAGGGTTTGCATTGACATTAGGGGCATCTTCAAATGCTATCCATCCCGCTTTGATCGATTGCGAAGTTTTCTCCTAAAGGCATTGCAAGTATGGATGTCGTGTCCAGCTATACCGGCATGGTATTCACAAGTGAGATCCGGCTTATACCACTGGGGTAAGGTGGTTGGAGGGGTACCAAAGGCACAGGGACTACTTGCCCAATACTTAGCAGCCTTTTGGTACATCTCATTTAGGGGTAACGGTAATGGAGGCAGTTGTTCTGAGGTTCTTCGGTAGTTTCTTTTGGGGAAACTTTCAGCTTGGTTTTTTACTTGGTGGCTTTGGGGTTCAAGTTTTCTGGCTGGACTTGGAAAGTTGAAGTTGGTGTTGGCAACTTGGGGTGAAGAGGATTGAGGGCTATATGTTTGGAAAGGCCCTTTCTTGCTTCTGTAACTACTTTCGACATGGTCGATCTCTCTCTTCTTCGCTCCGAAACCTTTTTTCTCCACAAAGAGTAGATTCTTCCACTCTTTACTCCTTGTTCTATTCGTTCAGCCACGGCCACGTAATCCGTGAATTGTTGGGCCGAACTACCCATCACGTGTTCATAGTATGGCGCTTTTAGTGTGTTAGCAAACAGAGCAACCATTTCCTTTTCCAAGAGAGGGGGGTGGACTTGTGCCTGCCAAATCTCTCCATCTTTGAGCATACTCTCTTATGCTTTCTTTATCTCCTTTCTCCAAGTTAGACAACCGGTTCTGTCAGGAGCAATATCCATGTTGTATTTATATTGCTTGATGAAAGCATCCACGAGGTCCTTCCATGTATGGATCCCGGTATTATCTAACCTCATATACCAACTCAATGCCGCTCCACTCAAGCTTGTCTTGGAAGAAATGCATTAGTAGTTTTTCATCGTGCACTACTTCTGCCATTTTGTTGCAATAAGATTTGAGATGGGTAACAGGGCATTGAGTGCCGGTGTATTTGATAAATTCCGGAACTCGAAATTTCTTTGGTACCACCACATTAGGGACTAAACACATTTCTACAAGCTCGCACAGGTCATATAAGTCTATTCCCTCAATGGCCCTAATCCCGGCCTCTAGTCTTGCCATCTTGTCTTGATCAACATCCTCGAGAGGGCTTAGTTTTGTGGGACTCATTAACGAATGCATCCACGACAATTGGTACTTGGTGTTGGTACGGGTGGTACGGGTGTTGGCGACTGCATGAAAACTGGATTGTGTTGGGGCTCCTGTGCATGTTCTCCCATCATCTCTTCAGGTTGGTTTGTTGGGAGAGGAGCGGGCCTAGCTGAAGGACCTTCACCCGAGGTATTCCTTAGTACTTGCTCGAGTAAGCCGGGTGAGGCGAGCCACACTGTCCTTTAAAGAGTCCAACTCTTCTTGGAAATGAGCCTCACGGTAAGCACGTGCTTCATCTTCCATGTTCCTTGCTCGAAGTCGGGTGTGGTAAGTTCTTTGGGGACCTATATTTTGACTCTGGCGTATGCATGTGTGTTATAATGAATGAATGTATAAACATGAATGCAAATGCATGCGTATGGATTTAAAGAGCTAATCCATGACTTCCTTTGCCAAATACGGGTAACATCCGAAATCCGATACTCACAAAGAGGTTTTACCCAATTCCATTGATTGATTAAATTTCGTACACATTATGAAAGTTCCCAAAAGTAGACATAGTACAAAGTGGTTCATACAAAGTGTCTTCATTCAAATGATATCCCTCTATTGGCCACAATCCTGATGAAAGAGGAAACTTCATTCAAATATTCCTCGTATTTATGGCGGTTGTTGGCAATCCTGGTAGCCTTTGCTCGTAGTTCATTTGCCTTTCTAGCCACCATGTCAATTAACCTGTCGGTTTGTTCAATCTTGTAATGGAACACGGTGTTATCTTGAAGTAATGTTCCATTGCTGGCGGCTAATGTTTCATTGTTTGTCTCCAAAATTCGAACCATCTTTTCCAACTGTTGAATTTGATTTCTGGCCCTTTGCAATTCTTCCTTCTCTATATCAAGCTCGGCTACCTTAGTGTTTAGTTGTGCATCAAAATTGTTGATATAGTCTTGCCATTCTTCAAACTGTTCTTGCATTTCATTTGCTTCTTCCTCTCGGGACCCAAGCTCGGCTTTCATTGCGCACATCCGATTTCTCATACCATTTATCTTGTCCAGGTATCCCTTCATCTCCGACTCGGCTACCCTTCTTGCCGCTCTCTCATCTTCACTTGCAACGATATCGAGCCCTTAACCTTTTTTCTTCTTCGAGGGCGAGATCGGCTAATTTGTTCTTCTCCTTTTCACCTCCCATTTTGATTTATACTTGGTCCCTTTCTTTCTTTAAGGAAGCTATTGTTTCTTTGTGCGTTTTTTTACTTTCGAGGCCTTTTTTAGACTTGTCAATTCTTGCTCCACTATTACATGCTTTTTTACCAACTCTTCATTCTTGGCCTTCCCTTCATTCATTCTTGATTTGCTTCATCTTGGTTCTTCTTTAACTTATCAATCTGCTCATCTCTTTCCTTCAAATTCCCCGATCAAGAGAGGCCTTCATCTCTTCTTCTTTCAAAAGTTGGTCTTCTAAGAATCTTTGATGATTTTTACTATTACCGAGCTCAATCCTCAACTTATCCAACTCTTCTCGAAGACCCTCCTCATTGTTGGCCCTTTTTCTTTTCAGCTCCAACGTCACAGACGACTTGTCTTGGGCTTTTCTTTGCTCTTTTGCCTCTTGAAGTATCTTAGATGAACTGCCACCTCTCCATATCGAATATGCGGGGCTAACGGAGAACCTTTTTTGATGCTCCTCCTTAAAGACCAAAACAGTCAGCTTTCCAGTCATTTCTGATGGTGTCTAACATATCCAAAGAGCTAGCTTCTTTAAACAGACCAGTATATTCGGCTACCGCCCAAGTTCTTGGTACGTGTTGTACACCTCCAAACTGTCTAGCTACTAATGAGGGTGAGTAGCTAATATATCCAGTTAAGCCAATCAAAGGGACCCATGCCTTGTCGCCACAACTCATGAGGTAAGATGAACCACTTACCCAAGGAGCTTTCCATCTCGAAATTAGTTTGGGGAAGTTCTTGGTATTTTTCTACCCATGCCTTTTCACCCAAATCATTCCATTCTTCAGCTAGCACCAACTCAAGAGGCCTCATGTTAAACCACCGTAAATTATTGAAGACTTCTTTTGATGCTTCCAAATGGCTTACTATCCACATGAATAAGAGAGGGATACAAGCATCGCATTGCCCCTTTCCCATGTAATCTGCAATGGTTCAAAGATAGGAAAGTTTCGCTAAGATAGCTGAAGTAGGGTTATTCTTTACCTCTTCAAATTCAAGGAAGGCGTTAACGGCTTCAATGCTAATAATTCCAGCGGCTTCTGAAGGAAATAGAACCAACCCAAAGATGGCAAAAGCAATTATCTGATATCTTTCTTCACCCAACTTCCCTTCTTCCTTATCTGTCTTCATTTTATTCTCGATCATCTTCCACTTGAACCCTCCATTGGATATCCTGTACCGGTCAACTGGATCCAAATGTAGAAGTTTGGCAACTGCTGTAACGGTATTCTCAATTCTTTGTCTGAAGTATACTTTGTAGGGATCATTAGGAAAACTTAAAATCTGAGCATACTCCTCAAGAGTAGGAGTCATATCAATATCCCCAAAGGTGAAACATCTGTAGTTTGGATCCCAGAAATGTATCAAGGCTTTGACCGCTGAAATCTGAATAGGCATTTTTATTAGATGAGCAATTCTTCCATACTTCTTCTCAAACAAGTTCTCATCAATATATCCCAGAAGAGGAGCTAACTTCTTTATGGTGTCTATGGAATAATGCACTTTGGTTATGTGTGGTAATTCCTCAACCTTGGCTCTTGGGCAATCCCCTTCAACTACTTGTATCATCTCAGATCTTTCCCCATATTCCGAAAAGGTAAGGGAAGTCATGGTCTTAGCTCAAAAAATCCCGTAAAGTTTAGAAAAAAAAATCTAGGTTATTATATGAGGGATATGTTTTCTAGCCGGGTCTCAAAAAGGTCTATGAACCGCGCCAGTGACCACCTCATGTGAAGGCGATATAGGGGTTTACAAGGGAAGGTTCGGGCACTATGTGTCCGCTATCACCAAGTAAACACTCAGCTCATAGTTGGATGTTTCACGAATCTGAACCCCGACTGAAAGTCATGGGGCAGACCGCTACTCCCCTCCTATCCTAGAATTTGGTTTTCTTGCAAAAATTAAAAATGCATGAACACATTATTCTTGATGTATTTATGTATGAGCAAGAAATAAAAGTGCTTTGAAACAAGAAATTTAGACAGGCCAAAACATATAATCAACAATCAAACAAACAAAGCTTAGTCCGACCAAACAAGGCTTCCCCGAAGGAGTCGCCATTCAGTCGCACGTCAAAATCCGCGCGGCGTCGGTCGGTGATTTTTTTTATTATTATTGTTGGTTTTGCTTGGTTCTTTGGAGTCGCCACCTAGTATTATGGTCACTAGGAACCTATGGTCTGCGAGAGTCCGAGTAAGGGACTGGTTGTGCAAGGGAAGACGCATCACCCCCAATGCACCCTACCTAAGGTAAGCTGCATTGTTGTTTGATTATTTTTTCTAGGTCGAGGTTCTATTCGTTGGTCTTTTCTAAAGTTCAAGGCAGATCTCCCTTCATGAGGGAATCTCTACCTTATTGGGTTAAATCCTAACCATTCTAAAGTCTCGAATTTTAAAATTGCTTTTATTTACACCTTGTATCTTTAATACCCGAGAGTGTACTTTATCGTGTAATTTTACACCCCACAAATATTAAAGTCTACATCTGGATCCTAGAAAAAAAAGTTGAAATAAAAGTTTTTGACATTTTGGCCAAACCCTAACAGATGATCATAAACTAGTTATGATATCCATTTTTTTTGGATTTTTAAAACATGAGAAAGATGCAAATTTTTTTTATATTTTTTTTTTGAAAACAAACATGCTTGGAAAATTATTTAGGACCCGGCCGTATGCAATAAAATATTTTTTGAATTTTTTTTTTTTTTTTTTTTTTGAAATATTTCGGAGAAAACCGGGTTTTTTAATACCGGACTTGTATCTTACAATGTAAGTATACAACCCAATATCAAGCTAACTTGGTAGAAAAATATTTAAGAAAATCACAAATTTTTGAAATGATTTTTTAAAATTTAGATTTTTTTTAATTTTTGAAATTTTTTTTGGAAAAAAAAAGGATATAATACACTGCATGAACAGTAGACGTGAATTATAATTCACGTCCACTGTTCACTCAGTGAACAGAGACGTGAATTATAACAGAGACGGCGAAGAAGAAGCGGAAGGGGAGGAGAGAATTACCTGGCGTGGAGGAGTTGGCGGCCTGGCTGGCGGAGCGCGGTGCAACCGGAGGTGGTGAGGCCGGCGGCGTGCACCGGTCACGGGCTGGAAGAAGAAGGAAACGAGTCCTGCAGAGGAGAAGGAAAGCTCACGGCTGGAGCTGTTGGTGTGGCCGAGGAGAGAACTGCTACCCCGGCCGCCTTTGGGAAGGAAGAGAGCTTACGGGAAAGGTGGTGGATGCTAGCTCTGCCGCGCCGCCGCTGGAGTCACGGTGGCGAGAGGAGAAGATTTTTACGGAGGAGAGAGGGAGAGAAGCGGTGCAACTGCTCACGTGAGATGGTTTTATGGCTACTGGAGGTGGGGATGATGGTGAGAAGCCAGGTGATGAAGGTGGTGGTGGCTGAAGGCCACGGTGGAGAGAGAAAGCGAGAAAAGGGATTGTTTGCGGGAAAAATGAATACGAAGGCTGGTTTTCGGCCAACTTTGAGCTCGCTTTTTTTCGTCCTCCGAGCATGAAATTGGATCCTATTTATAGGGGCTGGAAAGAGGGTAATCTTGTCTTCAACGGAAAAAAGTCTCGGCCCTTGATTCGACTCGAGGAATCCACGTCGTTGGTTCAAAGTGTGCACCTCGAACGCCAAATTTGGCAATCCAAGGCTCACGGATCGAACGAGGTGGCCACTTTGGGCCAATAAACGGAGCCATTGCAAAGTTTTTCGACCCGGCCAGGACCATTCTCGAGGATAAAGGGGTTTTAGGTGGACATTTTGGTGCACGCGTTGTCGGATTTGGAGGCCAAACGAGGTAGAAAATGCGCTCGGAAAGGCGCTACTCGGGCGGCTTTGTGGGGAAGAAGATGAACAGTGACCGGGCGACGCGTCGCCGGTCCCGCCCCTTTTTTTTTTTTTTTTTTTTTTTGGCGCATGAAACGGCGTCGTTTTTCCCAAACGCGCCGTTTCATTTAAATGAAAACGGCGCCAAAGTGCCATATTTCACATCAATCCTTCCTCTTGCGCGGTTTTGCATTTTGGTCCTTGGTCTCGGATTGCTTCAATTAAGTCCCTAATTGGCCCCAAAACTTCAATTTGCTTGCAATTTGACCCCCGATTTCAATCAATTAACTTGGTAAAAATTAAATTTGGTCTCTTAAAATTCCAATCTTCTCAATTAAGCCAAAATTAGGCTCCCAAACTTAATTTTTCACCAATTAAGCCCCAAACAAAATTAATTTTGACCCATTTAAAGTATAATTAAGTCCTTGCACTTAATTAAATCCTTCATTTGGACCTAAATTAATTTTTAAACATAATTAAAATTTAATTTGGCCCATGATTAAATCAAATTGGCCTATTAAAAATTTAATTATGTTATTGGACTTAATTTTTATGCAAATTCGTCCAATAATCATTTAATTTGACCTTAAATTTGCATTTTTTTCGATTTTGGGTACAAAGGGGCGCCGAAAGGCCTTGAATTTCTTCCGAAAATTGCATATTGATTTCGCCTATTTTGCCTATTTTTCTTGATCAACTTTCTCCACGTTGCCGACCTTTATTTTATTTTTTTTTATTTTTATTTTGAAAGAAAAAAAAGAATTTTGGGGAATCACCCAAAATTGGGTGATGACATTGGACGTCGGAATTTCCGTCGGTAATCGTGAGACGGACACGTGTCAGACATGCGTGCGACAACCCGTCGGTGATTCCGTCGATATTGGACGTCGGAAATGCCGTCGGAAGTCCGTCGATGAATGTGGCAAAATCCCGTAATTTTTTTTGCAACTCTCTGTGAAATACCGACGGTTTATATTCCGTCGGTGAAAAGGTAAATTTTTCTTATTTTTTTAATGTAACCCTCTCAAAAAATCTTGAATTGCAATCTTACAACACACACAACACAATAACAAAGGCTGACTCTTAAAGAAGAATAAATATTTCATGTTTCAAATTATTACATTATAAAAATAAGGTTTTATAACATGTTTAGTTAGTCGGAATTTTCATCTTCGTCCTCTATTGAATTGTTATCATCGCTTCATCGCACTCTTCAATTTCGTTATCATCTTCTTCAACAACATTCTTTTTTCCACTAGTAGAGCTCAGAACAACATTCAACTCCTCTGCGTCAACATCAACAAGACTATCGTTGAAAACACGAAAATTCGAATTTTCTTCTAAGTCAATCGACGAGCAACTCGGTATGGTTCAACCAACTCACTAGCTTGAAAGACTTCATCTATCACACCTGTTGTCTTCGTTCTCATCCCGAACAACCTCGACACGACCCTTGGGTTTTGTTTTTAAAACGGATAACCAATCAACTCTTGATCGGTCCTTTTTAAAGGAAGGGGTGTATGTGTAATAAACTTGTTGGCATTGCTTTGCGAAAACAAAGACGTCGTTTACGTTGCGGTGTCTAGCTTTTGAATTGATTTCAATGAGACCATAGTGAGGATCTACTCTGATTCCTCTGTCAGTTGTGTCATACCAATAGCATTTGAATAAAAACACTCTATTTTGCTCGCTATGATATTGCAATTCGATGACCTCTTCCAATCTACCGTAGTAGTCAACTTCAAACTCACTAGAAGTCGATCCCTTAATACAAACACCGTTGTTGTATGTCTTTCTTTCATGCCCGTATTCTTCAAGTATGAAAGACATATCCATTGACAAAATATCCATTATAGCACTTGACTTTTCTTTCGGGGCCCAGACATAGTAAAGACAGTGAAATAGCACACTACCTCCCATTTGATAAACCTAGCTTGTAAATTAAATACAACAATAATCAATAAACGGATATTATGTAACATTGACTACAATTAATTACATTGCAAGAGATAATGAGTTTGTGATAGGACTTACATGTGTTCTAAACCATGTGGCAAATTGTTCATCTTGTAATTGAAAGATCCGGGATTCGGTCAATTTGTGAGTTATTGGACATGATAAGTATCGTCGATGTTGCTCGCAAGGTTGTTCCAAAGTATATGAGTGTATGGTATCACAAAACATAAATAGTACACTCTTGACAAAGTTTAAGTCGAACATCTACTTACTTAATAAAAGGTCTAAGCTCATCACAGGTTAAATAGGACATAATTGTGTGCTTGTCCGAACTTTATTTCGACAAATATCTTCCCCTCACGGCATTTTTAGGTGTGGGTCGTTCGTGATTGGAGAATATTGACAAGTTCCCACTTGAATGCACTTCACCACCATCATCATGTCGTGGAACATGGTTTATCCTCGTTCTCAAATGAGGTTCGAAATAGTATGAGATAAATGTTGAGATCTCCTCAACAATATACGCCTCACATATTGACGCCTCAACATGCGCCTTGTTCTTAACCTTTTTTTTTAAGATTGAACAAGTACACTGCATATATATATATATATATATATTAATAAAAAATTATCAATTAAAAACATTAAAATAAAAATAAAAACATTTAATTATAAATGTCATAGCAAGCGTAATATCTAACCTCTCGAATGGATACATCCATCCGTACTTGGACCGGTCCTCCAACTTTTACCTCAAACGGTAAATGTACGGGTAGATGTTCCATTGAGTCAAAAAATGATGGAGGGAATATCATCTCAAGTTTGCATATTGTCTCGACGATATTCTTTTCAAGCCTTTCAATGTGATCAACATTCAACTTGTCTTGGAGCATATGTCTCGAAGAAATGACTAATCTCCGTTAATGCATCCCATATCCCCTTTGGCAACAAATCACGAAAAGCTAATGGGATGAGTGTTTGCATAAACACATGGCGCTCATGACTCTTCATTCCATATAATCTGCATTCCTCCGTATTAACCAGCCTTGATATGTTCGAGGCATGTCCATCGGGAAACGCGGACTCTTAAGCCATTTGTAGACTAGTAGTTGTGCATTTTTCTCTAGCACGAAGCTTGCTCTTGGTTTTGCGACCCGTGACCCATCACAAACCAACTCCATATTTTTACGGTTCTGAGAACAACGCTACATCCAATCTAGCCTTGATGTTGTCCTTTGTCTTCCCCTTCACATCCATGACGGTGTTGAAAATGTTCTTAAACACGTTCTTTTCAATGTGCATGACGTCAAGGTTATGGCGAAGAAGATTGGTCTTCCAATAAGGAAGCTCCCAAAATATACTTCGCTTCACCCAATTATGGGTCAAACCAAAACCAGGAAACTTCGCTTACGATTGGAGACCAAACACAATTTCACCGTACTCGACACAACATCAAACAATTCTTCACCGGAAAGACGCGGGGTGCAACATCATTTTCTAACTCGCCAACAAAGAAATCCTTTCCGTTCTTTCTATACCTGTGGTTATGTGGCAAGAAACGACGGTGACGGTCAAAAAAAGAAGCTTTACCCCGGTTTGTTAGCGTGAATGCCTTGTTGTTCTCCATACAATATGGACATGCTAGCTTTCCATGCGTGCTCCAACCGAAACCATTCCATAAGCTGGGAAATCATTGATAGTCCACATCAAAGCCGCTCTCATAACAAAATTTTGTTTCCTCGAGATGTCATAAGTCAAAGCTCTAGAGGACCACAACTGCGTCAACTCATCAATCAACGGACGAAGACAAACATCTATATTCCGCCCGACTGCTTCGGACTGGTATGACCATAGATAAAAACATGAACTCCGGCCTCATACACATCCCCGGTGGCAAGTTATAAACCGTCGGTATGACCGGCCAACAAGAATAAGGAGCAAAAAATGACCCGAAGGGGTTGAATCCGTCTGTACACAACCCAAGACGCACGTTCCTTGATTCAGTGAAAAGGGAGGATGCATACTTGTTAAAGTGTTTCCGGGCTTCACCGTTAGAAGGATGAACCATCACTCCATCAACCGCATGGTGTGATTGGTGCCATGTCATGTGCTCGGCGGTCCTTGGTGACATGAATAACCTCTACATCTAGGTGTGATTGGGAAGTATCTAAGTTTTTTATATGCCACGAGAGTTTTCCCTCTACCGCTGGGTTTGTAACGGGAATGCCCGCATGTCATGCACTCGGTCATCTCAACATTTTCAAGGTAGTATAACATGCGAGAAGTTAGGGCATATATCAATTTTACGGTATCCTAAACCGAGGGGTTTCATCATGAACTTGGCAAGATAGAAGTTCTCTTTCACTGTTCCGTTCCCTTCGGGTAAAATGCTTCTCGCCCATTCAATAATCTTGTCATAACCGGCCTCACTCAACCCGTGATCCGACTTGATGGTGAACACCGTGCTACGGCGATAATTTCTCGTGGTTCGTGCGGCCATCCCATAATGGTTCGTCGAATCTCTCAACGGATCAAAAAACCTTGCTGCATCTCGCATTAGGTTCTTCTTCTATGATTGGACATTCCCCGACATTACCTTCACTCATTCTCATTGCATCCATAACCATATTCCCGTAAGGATTCTTGTTCTCATTTCCAACTTCATGCATGTTGCTAGCACTAGAAGTTGACCCAACCACTGTTTTTCCATGCTCTCATCGGAACAAATAGTTCTCCGTGAGCATACCAACACGGTAATCTTCCATGAACCCTTTGGTTAGAAGATGCATCGTTACAACATCTTGATGCGTAAACTTTAAATTTTTACACTTCTCGCATGGACACCTAATACCACCATCGGTAAAATTCCTCGGAATAGATGTTGCGAAATTAATAAAACCCCGGACACCGTTACAATAATCCATCCTCCGCAATCCTTGGGGTGAGTCCCGATACATCCATGAACGATCATCCATGACTTCTATTGAACCTCTATAAAACATAACAAAAATATTGGTTTTCCCCGACATTATCCAACAAACTAAAACAACACTTATGTTAAATATTCATTATCAATTATCAACTATCAACGTTCATACATACAAATTTATACATATATAAATTTACGAAATCACAACTTCGAAATATAATTGATAACAATTAAACAAGACACTTAAACAAGCTATTAATTATTTATTTCATCACAACGACACATTTAATTCGGTGTAATTCAAACAAAATTTCAACAATTTACAAACAAATATAATTTGACAAAATCTAAAACAAACTATAACAACTACAAAATTATACATTCATACTACAAGTTTCTTTGACAAATAACAATTAAACAAGTACAAACGTTAACAAAATACATATACTAAAACAATAAAATTCACAATTAAATATTAAAACTAAAAAGGATAGATTTACTTACAAAAAAATGATAAAATCTACAAGAAACGGATATTGTGACCACGTACAAGATATAAGAAACTTGAGTGCTCGTGTTGAGAATAGTGGAGAGTTTGGGATGGGTGTTTGGTGCAGGTTTGGGAGGGGAGCCGCAGTTTGGGAGGGGAGAGGTGGGATAGGAAAGAAGAAGAAGAAGAAACAGAGGAAGAGAGTGTCGGTAGATGGGTGCATATAATGGTTTTTTTCGACGGATTCATTCCGTTGGTGATTCCATCGGTGATGTCGTCGGTGATAGCACCACGTCACTGTACGGCTATCTCAGTTTGAATCCCTCGGTAATTTTTGTCGGTAAAATCACCTGACGTCACCACGCCGTTGCATATTTCCAGACGAACTGTATACCCCGTCGGCGAAACCGTCGGTATATACCGACGGAATATTTCTATCGGTATATACCGACGGAATTACCGACAGAATAAATCCATCGGTATATACCGACAGATTTGGAGACGGAATTATTTCCGTCGGTATAAATTACTGACGGAAATATTCCATCGGTAATTCCGTTGCTTTTCTCCGGTTTTCTGGTAGTGTAATGGCTAATATAACTACTACCAAGTAAGCATGAGAAGTCTTGTAATAATCAAACCAAGGAGCTGACAATGTCAGATAGGTATGCCTACAAAAGTTACGAGGTGACTTTAAAAAGCTACATATGTTTGAATGAGAGAGTATTTCAGATTACTTTACCAGAGTTTTGACCATATAAAATCAAATAAAGAGATATGGGGAGAAGATGAAGCAAACATGTGTGGTAGAAAAGATTTTATGCTCGTTGTAAAAAAAATTGCATTATATGGTGGTCGTGATAGAGGAGTCACATAATATGGATTTTATTACAATTCAAGGACTCATGAGAAAACTACAAGCTCATGAAGAAAGTGTAAGCCCCGGTTGAAATTAGACAGAAAAGTAATCTAATTGTTTACATAATAGATTAGACAGAAGTACCAAATAAGCATTAGAACGAACCAAGTACAAATAAATAAATAAATAAATAAATTTGAAAAATAAAAAAATACAGAAATGTGAATAAAATATTATTGGAAGTGAATTACCAGAAAATAAAATTATCAATATGTAACTAAATGAAATTAGAATTCACTTGGGTAAAAATTTTATATAGACAAATGCTGGGATCCAGGAATTTTATCCCGAGAACATGAAATTTACTATTTGGGATATAGAAAGAATTTGGTAAAAGTTAGTGTGTGTGTCTATATATATATGTGTGTGTGTGCGCGCGCGCGCGCGTGCTTAGGCAAGAAGGAAAAAAAAGAGAGGGGAAACTACCATTTACATGTGAGAGAGATAGAGTTGTAAAGGAAACATAAAATCTTGAGAGAAGATCTTAAGGGAACATTAACCAAGTTTAGTGAGCATTAATTGGAAGGAAGAAAAATCAAGTGAATGGGAGTAGAAAAAAGGAGAGGAAGTTCGGCCAAGATTAAAGAAGAGGAGGAGTTGGAAGCTTGATTTGGGAAGTGTTTAGAGTTTAATTACTTGCTTGGTAAAGCATTCTAAAGACTCTTGATCTGATTTTAATCTCTTAAAATCCTTAATTGATTTAAAATCCTTAATTGATTGAATTTTTTAAATTGGAAAGTTAGGGTTCTTGAATAAATTTGGAAAAAATAAAAATTTATTGTAATTTGTCATGAGAAATAATGTGAAAATTAGAGTAAAGTGATTAAATTATTGTAATTGAAGTAAAAATTTTGATAATTAAATAAAGCTAGAAGTCGGCCAATAATGGGAGATTTTAGGGGATTTAATTGTGAATAAATGTTGTTAAGTGATAAATTCATAAGCATGAAGTTGCATTAGAATTAGGTTATTGAAGAAATGATTAATTAGAGAATAAAATAAAATAAAATAAAATTCTTCCCTCCATCTATTAAATAGTTTCGGCTTAGAGGAGAAAACTTAAGGGAGTCCTTCAATCTTGTTTTATGTTACCATGTTAAAGCTTTATACTCCATCATGTGAATTGATGAATAATATAGTAAGTAGAACTATTTTTGAATATCTCTTTACAACATCTTAAATTTCATGGAGCACTTGTGTTGATTTTTGAGATTGTGTGAAATATTACTACCATGAAAATCAAAGAAGGGATTGATGTCTTGATGAGGAACATAATTGAATTGTTGGTTCCTATTAAATTTTGTGTGTAATGGAGTCATAAGACATTAAAAATTATTGAGAGATGTTAAATTGGTGGCTAAAATCCATGAATTCAATGGGACTGTTACAAAAGGTGAGATTAATTAGACAGTAATGGCGTTCAAGGTTTAGACAGTAACGGTTCAAGACTTAGACAGTAACAATTCAAATTTCGGTAGACTTTCATATGAATACCATATATATACAAAAGAAACATATAAAAGGGGTCTAGAAGGAAATATACGCTGAAATTCCGTTGACGTAAAAATTGAGTCATACAGACACATGCATATTGATATACTAACTCTAAAAATATACTTGATATATGTATTATGTTATGATGAGAAAATGCACATGCATAAAAAGTATCATATGTGTAATGAATGAATATGGATTGTCTATAACATTTGGCTTGAAGGAATCAAGACTAAAGACTTCTTTATGATTCAAGAGGAATGACCAGGATTGGATCTTCTGTTGGAGGAGGTCATGAGACAGGCGGAGCAAGTGCGTGGCTTTCCCTACCCTTCACACTTATGCAATTTAAAGTCTTCTTGATTAATGCAATTACAATAATGTTATGTTCAATGTAAATAAAGTCTAGCATATTTACAAGATTAACTTCGGTTAATGGCATCCGTGATAGGATTGTCGAGAAATAAATTATAAGATTATTTTCGGCTAATGATGTCCGTGTTGGGACGCTTGGGAACAATTGATAAGTCTTGAGTTGTAAAGGGTATCCGTGTTTGAATGACCTGGAAAAATTGATAAGTATAATTGCCTAAAAATATCCAGGTTGGACTATGCAAAGTCACCCGGTTCATACAAGAAAATAAAAGTATTCAAATTAAAAATATGCAAATGAGATCTAATTAGGTTTTAATTGATTTACAAGCAAATTATAAGTTGATTGTAATTCCTATGTGATCAATAGAAATTTTATACTTCAATTGTATACATTACATGATCATTTATATTTCTTTTGTCAACATAATGGTATGTTTATTAAGTTGTTTGTGTAACAAGTCCATCTAATATCAAGGGAGCTTATTAGTTTTTAGGACTCTTCTTTGTTAAACTTATGTAAATATTTAACTTAAGCATAATAGTATTAGCGAGATTATGCAGTATGCTTTTTGTATAAACCTTAATGTATATAAAAATCTTAGCTCAAAGATGTAGTATGTTAGTTATGTAAACTCTAATATAATGCATGAATCAGAACTCCTTAGTTATCTTGTAACTAATCATTTTAAATTTTTAAAGAATACTTATGTTATGTTTTAAATTATCTCATTATATGTTAGTATCCCTTTTTCTTTTAGACTTTAAATATGATATGTGGGCTATGTTTATATTAAACTTGTTCATAGGATATATATAAATTATGTGGATTGTATGAGGTGTTGAATATTGATGATGGAAATAAAGTCCGGAATTATGGGACCTTGTTATAATGGATTGAATGGGTAAATTGGTAGTAATCGATAACTTGGGATGCCCTATATACAAAGAAAACTCTACCAAAATTTCGGTAGAATTCTTTACAAAAAAAAAAATTACCCTCAAATTAAGGGTATATGTTGGGATCTTTTAGCGTTGATAAAATCAAATAGTTGGATTGTTAGAGAAAGAGTCAATGGTATTTAAAAAGACTAAGGAGCACAAATATTTTTTCCAAAACACTATACAAAAGAGAAGTAAGATGGTTCTGGATATACCCAAGAAGGTAGAGGATGTGGACAAGGCAGAGGAAGAGGAAGAAGAGGCAAATTTTAAAAAGGAGGCCGAAACAGCCTCAACAAGTCAACTGGTTGACTATATAAAGCAAACGAGTGATGGTGAGAAGTATGACTTTCTACCAGTTCTTGATGAAAAGAAGGAGAGATATAGAGATCATCAAGAACTTGTTACACCTCCACAATCACCAATGAACTCAACTTCACCTTTATCTTCTTCTTCTAGTGGAAGTTCTAGTAATGGTAGCCTTCTTAGTCCACCAAGAAAGATGATGAGCCTTAATGACTTATATAATGTAACTAATCCTATTGATGATGATGTAACACAATATTGTATAGTTGCCCAACATAAATGGAACATCTATCAAATGGATGTCAAATAAGCTTTTCTAAATGGTTTTTTTAAGAGGAAGTCTACATTGAGCAACCTATAGGTTATTAAGTGAAGGGACATGAAGACAAAGTTTTAAAGTTAAACAAAGCCTTGTATGGATTGAAACAAGCCCCAAGGCTTGGTATAGTCGTATTAATGGTTATTTCTTAAATAATGGGTTCGTATAATTGTGTTATGACATACTATTTAGGGATTGAGATCAAACAAGGAGAAGATGGAATTTTTATGAAGCAAGAGAAGTTTACAAAAGAGATTCTCAAGAATTTCAAAATGAAGGATTGTGTAAAAGTGAATACTCCAATTGAGTGTGGAGAGAAAATGTCAAAGAATGATGAAGTAGAGAAGATAAATTCTACAATATTCAAAAGCCTAATTAGGAGTTTGAGATACTTCATATACACCTATCTAGATAGTCTTTTTGGAGTAAGACTTGTAAGGGTTTATGAAGACACTAATTACGACACATTTCAAAGCTTTAAAGCGAATTCTTTGGTATATCAAAGGTACTGATGACTTTGACTTGTTCTATGGATACTCTAATAGTTTTGAACTTATAGGTTAGATAGTGATTGAACTGGAGATATGGATGATAGAAAGAGTACTATAGATTTTGTTTTCTACATGGGAGAAACAACATTAACATGGAGTTCAAAGAAGAAACCTATAGTTATATTATCGACTTGTAAAGTTGAATATATTGCTACTAAAACATGTGTTTGTTATTCCATATGGCTAAGCTAATTATTGAAGGAGTTGTGAATGCCACAAGAGAAATATATAGAAATTTATATGGAAAACTTATCAGTCATTGTCTTCGCAAAGAATCTAGTGTTTCATGACAAAAGTAATCACATTGACACAAGATTTCATTACTTACAAGATTGCATTACAAATAAGAAAGTTGAAGTCAAGTATGTAAAGACCCAAGATCGAGTCGCAGAATTTTCACAAAGCCACTCAAACATAATTTTTTTGC
This sequence comes from Populus x sibirica, assembly GCA_019202695.1. Classification (NCBI taxonomy): domain Eukaryota; kingdom Viridiplantae; phylum Streptophyta; class Magnoliopsida; order Malpighiales; family Salicaceae; genus Populus; species Populus x sibirica. The sequence continues at coordinate 523,602 of JAGMVL010001940.1, read as the reverse complement.
CAAGATACGAGATATGCTAGGAGTTATAAAGAAATCAAATTTAAGAGGGGATGTTGAAAATAAACTAGATTTTAATTTTTTTAGAACAACAGAGTAATTGGTCTACAAGTTGAGTCGATCGATCAGTTGGATTAAATGCATCAATCAACCAGTTCAGTTGGCGAAATGCTTTTCCTTATTAGTTTAGGTTTTCTTTTTTTTGTTTTATTTCTTGATTGTTTAGGATTTATATCTATAAATAGGCTTGTAATTAGAATGTGAGAAAAGTATATAGAAAAGCTTATAAAATGTATCTTTGAGAAAATACTTAATGCAAAAACTCCTTTCTCTCAAATTTTTCTTGTTCGTTAGTTTTGCCTTTTAATATTATCTTCTACAACGCCAAAAGTTTCTTCCAGCAGAAACTAATGATGGAACATTAATTATATAAATTATTGTAGACCTTAAAACTGGGAGAACATGGAATTTTTTTTTTTTTTTTACTCATTTTGATACCTGTGGATGCCATAAGCTATTGAACAAGACATCTAGTTTTCAAATCTAACTTCTATACTTTCGAATTCTCCAATCTATCTAGCTTTGAAGGGAAGTCAAGACAAGTAAGAAAATAATTATTCTATTTTCATTTTGTTTCTATATTTATTTTTCTAAAGTTTTAGCTTTTAGGAAAATCACATGTATTTTACAATAATCAACTAGATTTACTAGCAACAAAAATGTAACTATGTTCTAAATTCTATAAAGTTTAAATTCTAATTTCCTAGTGTTGTTATCCATTTTTGAGTTCCTACACAAAAAAAATGAGAAAATACAAAAACAAATATAAAAAAATATTCGAAAGAAATTCAAAAAATAATAGGAGTGAGAAAAGGATGTTGGAACACCCATAAAATGGCTAGAAATTGGTTGATGAGGTTCAAAAATATAAAAATTGAAATTTGATAGCATATTTTTAACTGGTGAGAGCCTTGTTGATAAGGAAAATTCAATTTGAGGAAGAAAAGTTCGAAATCAGATGTTTATGGACTCAATTAAACATTATCTAAGGTTTAATTGAATTTATGGAGGGTTTAATTGCAAGAAAAATTGATTTTAAAGTCAATTTAGGCTTTTATTAGAAGAAATTAAAGTTCTGGAGTCCAATTATAATTTTGAAGAGTTGATTTGATCAAATTAGGGGCTTAATTGTATAATTATTGAAGTTTAATGGTCAATTAGGGACTTGATTGAAACAATCCGAAACCAAGGACAAAACCGGAAAAGGTTCTACAATTAAGGGATCCAATTGTAATTTATCTGGGGGCTTGATTATAAATTTGCAAAAAAATCCAAGGATCAAATCAGAAATATGCATTTTGAATTAGAAAACGGCGTCGTTTCCTTGACAACTGTTTATCACCTTCTTCATCCGCGACGGTTTCTGCAGTAAAGGCAATGCAGGCGTTAGCAGTGGAGCCGCTTCAATCAGGGACAGTGGCGGAGCCACAGTGGGTCAAAAGGGGGCAATTGCCCCCTTAATTTTTTTTTTTAAATATTAATAGATTAGTGGGTTTGAATTATTGCTATAGCCTACAGGTAAGGAAAGTAGTTATTAACAATAATGATTGCTACAGCTAACTGGTAAGGAAAGTTTATATATATATATATATACACAGCTCTTCAATTTTTCCCCTTTTCCCTTTTGTTTCTTTATCTTCCCCAGTAGGGGTTTTTTTCCAGCAGCCGTTCCTGCCTTTCCTAGTCTTCTATATGCAAATTTCTCATCAATTAAGTTTTTTTTGTCTTTTGCTTTATACTTTAGAGAAATTTTCTTCATCTTTTCTATTTATTTTATTATTTAATTTTAGTTTTATTCTTTTATAATTAGTTATTAAAAATATTAGGGTTTATGATAATTTATGGGTTTTGTTATGAATATGTTCAAAATAAATGTTTAAATCTGCTAATTTAATCAATTAAGTGTTTCTTTTCTTATTATAAAGAAATAAATTAATATTCATGTAAAACCACTATTCTTGACATCTCTTGCATTGATAGAGTAGTTTATTGAAATTTAATATTTTCACATGATTTATTTGTAAGTAAAATATCAAGTAGAAAGCATGTTTTTCAAGCATTGTTTCTCTTACACATACACTAGGCATTGTTCCTTAATTAAATGTCTAGAAATGATTAAGTATAATTTAATCAACATACTTATTATATGCATATAGATATGAATTAAAATAGGTTTTGATTTTGATGAATTGACGTGTATTTTGCTATTAATTTCATATGGAAGATTTAGAATTTTTGTGTAACTCAATTGACTTTTGTTTAATAGTGAATTATTGTGTAGTTGTGTTAATTATTATTGATCTACGTGGTGATGATGAGTTCTCTGGTATTGAAGGTATTGCTAGTCTTGCAGAGAAAATGGTAAAAACAAAGAAGAATTTGATATTTCCATTAGTATATATGCTTATCAAATTGTCATTACTTCTACCAGTTGCAACAACTACAGTGGAGAGAGTTTTTTCTGCTATGCATATTGTCAAGAGTAGATTGCGAAACAGGATGGGAGATAAGTGGATGAATGATAGTTTGGTTGTATACATTGAGAAATATATCTTCAATAAGATTGATAATGAAGCTATTATGAAGCGGTTTCAAAATATGAAAACTCGAAGAAAACAATTATAATGTAAGTTTTTTCATTTTAAAAGTATTTTTATATTAATTTTACTTGATATGAATTAATATATATGTTTTGAATTGATATGAATTAATATATATGTTTTGAATTGATTTCTAATACATGTCTATATAATATAGTATTTATTAATAATTTGCCTCCTCATTTAAAAAACTCTGGCTCCGCCACTGATCAGGGAGCACGTATCGCGGCTAACATCCCTCGCCACCGTGATGCACGCCGGCCGTTACCAAGAAACGCCTGCGTCCTCTGGCTATAAAAGCCAGAGGAGGAACCGAACCAAAAAAACGAAAAAAAACAGGGGAGAGGAGGGGGAAGCACAAGGAGAAAAACGAGATAGAGAGGGAGAGAAAGAGAGCAGGGAGAATAAAAAAGAAACAGAGGGAGACATGAAGGAGAACTGGGCAGCATAGGGAGACGGTAATAGAGGAACAGACGAGCAGCAGCAAGAAAAACCCAACAGCAACCAGCCTCCGTCGTTGCTGTCCCTTGACATTCGGAACCAGAGGCAAGGGAATAAAACCAAAGAAACAGAAGCAAAGGAAGAAACCCAGAGAGAAAGTCCAGAATAATAAAAAGAATGAAAGACCAGTGTTGTCATCATCTTCAATTTTTCTATAAACCAGGTGCGTTCGTCTTCATAATCTCTTAAATCTACAAATGAGCATATACACTGTGCGAAGGTAATTTAATTATTTTCACACTGTTCATCCACGCGTGAAACAAATTCACGCATGCATGGTCTCTCAGCCAAGCCAGTGACTCGGTTAGGCCTGTTGGGTCTAACCTGAAAAAAATTTCAAAAAATTATTTAAAAGAAATTGTGATTTTTCCACTAATATTAATGTATTGTTTATATTTTTATACTGTAAAGATACAAATCCAGTATTAAAGTGCCTAGTTTTCGTCAAAACATTGAAAAAAATATTTTTGTTTTCATGCATATGACTAAGTATCTCAAAGAAAAAATATCATATTTTCATACAACAAAAATTTTAAAAAATAGGTATTAGCATGTATTTTGGCGTTAATAACCAGTTTATTAAAGCCACAAGAACTAGGCCAATATTTCAAAAATTTCAAAAAAAATATTTTGTTTTCTTTTAATATCTGGGGTTACGACCTTATATGTAAGATATATTTCGGATATTAAATTTTTTAGTTGACGTTAAAACAGTTAGGTTTTACTCGATAAAATAAAGATTTTCTTATTAATTTTTTTTAAAAATCATAGATGGATCAAAAACTAATCCATATATTTTAGTTTTTGCTAATAAAATAGACAATATAATATTTCATTAATAATTTATTAATCGATGAAATGGGTGACAAAACTAGTCGGTACATTTTAGTTTTTTGATGCCAATGTTTTGTTTGCATTTTTTCCGGCATTACAAATTAAAAACAGAATGCCCACGAATAGTAAATCCCTGATAAAACGTTTCTTGATGATGTGTTTACGTCGGGAAATCATTGGGCGATGTAAATGGCTGACGAAATGGTGTTTACTTACCGACTAAATATTCTATTGGCGTTTTCTAATTTTCTGTTGGTACGTGCCGGTCACATGCTCAAATTCAGGCGGTGACAATTTCCATTCACTTTTCATTTTTTTCTGGGAACAATTTATGTAGATCAATTAAGTTTAAAACAATTTGATTGGAAAAGGCGCTTCTACAGAGTCCAAATAATTTGTCGGGGTCCCCTTTACCTTCATAGAGATTCTGGACGAAGGATTATTCAAGGAGATCTGAAGCCATGTAACATCTTGTTGCATGGCTAGATGAATCCAAAAATTTCAGACATGGGACGGCCAAGATCTCTGGTGGCAGAGAAGATCAAGAGAATGCTATTAAGTAGACATTTCTTTCCTATTTTTTACTGCATTGAGGTATTAATGGTTTGAGCTAAGAAACAATTGTTCTTATGCAGTGGTTTATATGTCCCCTGAGGGAAAGGCTGTTTTCAAAAAGTCAAAGGTTTTTAGATTTCGATGAAGGAAAAAAAGTCAAAAGATTGCAACAATAACTGGCTGAAGTCTGAAGGACCACAAAAGGTCGAACAAAAAGAATTCAACTATATATCCATATATGCTTGGCACCTAAAATATTCTATTATTGTACAGCAACGACGTCTGAAGGGCCACATAAGGTCGAACAAAAAGAATTCAATGTGATGATACAGCAAATTCTTTAGATATTGCAGGCAAATCCAAAATAGACCAAGTACGGATAACACTACTTTCAAATAGACCAATGTCAAGAGCTTCTTGATAGCACCTACCAGGAACATGTCAATCATGGTGAGGTAAGTGTATGTATTGTGATAATATCCTATAAAAATAAAAATGCTATCGATCTCACAAGCCAGTGGACCAGGTTCATCCTGATGAAATATCTTTATAGATGGATATTTACAGAAAACATTAGAATTTCTGACTTATAATTTGCTAAACTTAGTTTCTATTTGAAAAATAACTTCATGATTGGAATTAAAAGGACAGGAAGAGAAATATTCTTCTTCGTGGAATGCTTTCTCTGAACAGTCAATAAGCCATTTGTAAATCTTCCATTCTCATCAATAACAAGTATGGGACTTGGCAACTGCGAAGTTGCAGTAACTCTTCTTCTGTTTCTATCATGTTCCTGTTCAGTTTATGGTGATGCAGGAGATACCATAACTACTTCTCAACCCGTCAAAGATCCAGAAGCTATAGAGTCTGCCGGAAAAAAGTTCCAACTGGGATTTTTCAGCCCAGTTAATTCAACATATCGATATGTCGGAATATGGTATAGTAATATATCAGTAGCAACTCCAGTACTATGGGTGGCCAACAGAAACAACCCAATCAACGATTCTTCTGGGATGATGACAAAATCTGAAGATGGAAATCTTGTGGTTTTGAATGGTCAGGGAGAGGTTCTGTGGTCATCAAATGTTTCAATTGGGTTCAACCAGTCAACTGCACAGCTTACTGATGATGGAAACCTTGTCTTGAAAGCTGGACCGAATGGAAACCTTGTATGGCAAAGTTTCCAGCAGCCTACGGATACGTACTTATCAAAGATAAGACTTAGTGCTAACGCAAGAACAGGGAACAAGACACTGCTAATGTCATGGAGAAGCTCATCTGATCCTTCTGTTGGAAACTTCTCTGCTGGTGTCAATCCATTAGGAATTCCTGAATTCTTCATCTGGTACAATGGTCATCCATTTTGGCGTAGCGGTCCATGGGGTGGTACGAAGTTTATCAGAATACCAGGAATGTATTCTTCTCCGTTTTCAGATGTATTTGATCTAAAAAAGGCAGAAGATGGCACTTTCACTCTTAGTTCAAATGAAGACCCAGCTTCTCGATTAACATATGTTTTGACTTCTGATGGAAAACTTACAGAATACTGGGATTATGGGAAGCAAGGTTGGACGTATGGCTGGGAAGCTCCATCAACTGAGTGTGATATTTATGGCAAGTGCGGGCCATTTGGAAGCTGCGATGAACAGAATTCACCTATCTGCAGATGCTTAAAAGGGTTTGTTCCAAAAAATCAAGATGAATGGAAGAAAGGAATTTGGACTAGCGGTTGTGTTAGGATGACATCGTTGCAGTGTGATAGAATAAAGAATGGTAGTGAAGTGGGTAAAGAAGATGGATTTATGAAGCTAGAGATGATGAAGGTGCCAACCTTTGCCGAGAAGTGGTCATATCCGTCCTCCGAACAACAATGCAAAGATGAGTGCTTGAGGAATTGTTCCTGTGTCGCTTATTCATATTATAATGGCCTTGGCTGCATGGCATGGACAGGAAACTTGATTGATATACAAAAGTTCTCTGAAGGAGAGACAGATCTCAACATTCGCCTGGCGTATACAGAACTTGGTAATTGTTATAACATTTTCTAATTTTCATTCACTAGTGTTTCGTTTATTCAGGTGTGCATAACTAGTGTCCGTACAAGAAGTTATGTATCTGTATGAGCAAACATTGATAAGTTTTTTCATATTTCCATTACATTTTTGCAAAATAACCATCAGTACAATTTTTTAGTTGCAGATAACAAGAGAAACATGAAAGTAATCATCAGTATGTCAGTGATTGTAGGAGCCATTGCCATCTTCATCTGCGTGTTTTTTTCTTGGAAATGGATGGCTACACATAGAGGTAATATGCTACGTCTTATTAGCTTACTGGACTTCTAAACTTTACAATTTTTACAAGTAAAGAAAAACACAATTCACAAATAATAACGATACTTCCACTTGAATTCAGAAAGGAAGTTGAAAAGTGAGGAGACCTTATCGTTCAAAACGAGAGAAGCACAAGAAACAGTTTTTGATGGAAACTTGCCCGAAAACGTCAGGTAAGTTAAACTGGAACCACACTTCAAATTAGAAATTCTTGAAACTGCTACAAATAACTTTGACATATCGAAGAAGCTTGGGCAGGGCGGCTTTGGTGCAGTATACAGGGTAATTCTTCTGGCACTAAAGGTTCTTTATAGTTATTTAGAGCAAAAAGGTATTTATTTGTTTGATGTGACATTGTAGGGAAAATTACCAGATGGGCAGGAAATAGCTGTCAAAAGACTTTCTAAAACATCTGGTCAAGGGGTCGAAGAGTTTATGAATGAAGTTGCGGTGATTTCTAAACTCCAACATAGGAATCTTGTGAGACTTCTTGGTTGCTGTGTTGGAGGAGAAGAGATGATGTTGGTTTATGAGTACATGCCGAATAAAAGCTTGGATGCCTTTCTCTTTGGTTAGGGCTACAGCTCTTTTTTGTTTAGCTACTACTTTTCTTGACTCATTTTCAATTTCACAGATCATTAGTTTCAAGCAGGAGAAGCAGATTGCTACTTTTCTTGACTCATTTTCTTTTGACGTTGTTTTCTCATGATTTTTTCTGGATACAATGTGTTTAGATTCACTCAGGAAAGGACAGCTAGATTGGGAAAGACGCTTCAACATTATAAACCCCAATTGAAAATTAGACAGAAAAGCAATCTAAGTGCTTATAGAATAGATTAAACAAAAGTACCAAATAAGCATTAGAACGAACCAAGTACAAATAAATAAATATATTTGAAAAATAAAAAAAATACAGAAATGTGAATAAAATATTATTGGAAGTGAATTACCAGGAAATAAAATTATCAATATGTAATTAAATAAAATTCAAATTCACCCGGGTAAAACTTTTATATAGACAAATGTCGGGATCCAGGAATTTTATCCTAGGAACATGAAATTTACTATTTGGAAAATAGAGAGAATTTGGTAAAAGTTAGTGTGTGTGTGCGCGCGCGCGCGCGTGCTTGGGCAAGAAGAAAAAAAGAGAGAGGGGAAACTATTATTTACATGGGAGAGAGATAGAATTGTAAAGGAAACATAAAATCATGAGAGAAGATCTTGAGGGAACATTAACCAAGCTTGCTGCATTAATTGGAAGGAAGAAAAATCAAGTGAAGGTGAGTAGAAAAGAAGAGAGAAAGTTCGGCCAAGATTAAAGAAGAGGAGGAGTTGGGAGCTTGATTTGGGAAGTGTTTAGAGTTTAATTACTTGCTTGGTAAAGCATTTTAAAGACTCTTGATTTGATTTTAATGGCTTAAAATCCTTAATTGATTGAATTTTTTAAATTGAAAAGTTAGGGTTCTTGAATAAATTTGGGGGAAATAAAAATTTATTGTAATTTGTCATGAGGAATAATGTCAAAATTAGAGTAAAGTGATTAAATTATTGTAATTGAAGTAAAAAAATTTATAATTAAATAGAGCTAGAGGTCGGCCAATGATGAGAGATTTTAAGGGATTTAATTGTGAATAAATGTTGTTAAGTGACAAATTCATAAGCATGAAGTTGCATTAGAATTGGGTTATTGAAGAAATGATTAATTAGAGAATGAAAGAAAATAAAATAAAATTCTTACCTCCATCTATTAAATAGTTTCGACCTAGAGGAGAAAACTTAAAGGAGTCTTTCAATCTTGTTTTATGCTACCATGTTAATGTTGTATACTCCATGATATGAATTGATGAATAATATAGTAAGTAGAACTATTTTTTCATATCTCTTTACAACTTCTTAAATTTCATGGAACACTTGTGTTGATTCTTGAGATTGTGTGAAATATTATTACCATGAAAATTAAAGAAGGGATTGATGTCGTGATGAGGAATATAATTGAATTGGTGGTTCCTATTAAATTTTGTATGTAATGGAGTCATAAGACATTAAAAATTCTTGAGAGATGTTAAATTGGTGGCTAAAGTCTTGAATTCAATGGGATTGTTACAAAAGGTGAGATTAATTAGACAAGAATATCAAGGTTTAAACAAGAACGGTTCAAGACTTAGACAATAACAGTTAGACAGTAACGGTTCAAGGTTTAAACAGTAACGGTTCAAGACTTAGACAGTAACAATTCAAATTTTGGTAAACTTTCATATGAATACCATATATATACAAAAGAAACATATAAAAGGGGTCTAAAAGGAAATACACGCTGAAATACCGTTGATGTAAAAACTAAGTCGTGCGGACACTTGCATATTGATATACTAACTCTGAAAATATACTTGATATGTGTATGTATGTTATGATGAGGAAATGGACATTCATAAAAAGTATCATATGTGTAATGAATGAATATGGATTGTCTATAATATTTGGCTTGAAGGAATCATGACCAAAGACTTCTTTGTGATTTAGAAGGAGCGATCAAGATTGAATCTTCTGTTGGAGGAGGACACAAGACAGGCGGAGCAGGTGCATGTCTTTTCCTACCCTTTACACTTATGCAATTTAAAGTCTTCCTGATGAAGGCAATTACAATAATGTTATGTTCAATGTAAATAAAGTCTAGCATATTTACAAGATTAGCTTCGGCTAATGGCATCCGTCATAGGATTCCCGTGAAATATTATAAGATTAGCTTCTACTAATGATGTCTGTGTTGGGATGCTTGGAAATAATCAATAAGGCTTGATTTGTAAAGGGTATCCATATTTGAATGACCTGAGGAAATTGATAAGTATAATTGCCTAAAAATATTCAGGTTGGACTATGCAAAGTCATCCGGTTCATACAAGAAAATAAGAGTATTCAAATTAAGGATATGCAAATGAGGTATAATTAGGTTCTAATTGATTTACAAGTAAATTATAAGTTGATTGTTAGAATTCCTATATGATCGATAAAAAATTTATAGTTCAATTATATACATTACATGATCATTTATATTTCTTTTATCAACATAATGGTATGTTTATTAAGTTGTTTGTATAACATATCCATCTAATATCCAGGTAGCTCATTAGGTTTTAGGACTCTGCTTTGTTAAACTTATGTACATATTTAACTGAAGCATAATAGTATTAGCAAGATTGTGTAGTATGCTTTTTGTGTAAACCTTGATGTATATAAAAATCTTAGCTCAGCATGTAGTACGTTAGTTATGTAAACTCTTACATAATGCATGAATTAAAAATACTTAGTTATCTTGTAACTAATCCTTTTGAAATTTTAAGAATACTTATGTTATGTTTTAAATGCTCTCATTATATGTTAGTATCCCCTTTTCTTTTAGACATTAAATCTGATATATGGGCTATGTTTATATTGAACTTGTTCGTAGGATATATATAAATTGTGTGGCTTGTATGAGGTGTTGAATATTGATGATGGAAATAAGGTCTGAAATTATGGGACCTTGTTATAATGGATTGAATGGGTAAATTGGTAGTAATCGATAACTTGTGATGCCCTTTATACAAAGGAAACTCTATCAAAATTTCGGTAGAATTCTTAACTAAAAACAATTACCCTAAAATTAAAGGTATATGTTGGGATCTTTTAGCGTTGATAAAATTGAATAGTTGGGATTGTTACAAAAAGAGTCAATGATATTTAAGAAGACTAAGGAGCGCAAGCATTTTTTTCAAAACACTATTCAAAAGAGAAGTAAGATAGTTCTGGATATACCCAAGAAGGTAGAGAATGTGGACAAGATAAAGGAATAAAAGGAAGAGGTAGATTTGAAAAAGGAGGCTGAGACAGCCTCAACAAGTCAATCAATTAACCGTATGAAGCAAACCGGTGATGGTAAGAAGTATGACTTTCTACCGGTTTTTGATGAAAAGGAGGAGAGAGATAAAGATCATCAATAACTTGTTACACTTCCACAATCACCAATGAACTCAACTTCACCTTTATCTTCTTCTTTTAATGAAAGTTATAGTAATGGCAGCCCTCCTAGTCCACCAAGAAAGACGATGAGCCTTGATGACTTATATGAGGTAACTAATCCTATTGATGATGATGTAACATATATTGTATAGTTGCCCAACATAGATTGAACATCTATCAAATGGATGTCAAATAAGCTTTTCTAAATGATTTTTTTGAAGAGGAGGTCTACATTGAGCAACCTATAGGTTATTAAGTGAAGGGACATGAAAACAAGGTTTTAAAGTTAAACAAAGCCTTATATGGATTGAAGCAAGCCCCAAGGCTTGGTATAGTCGTATTGATGGTTATTTCTTAAATAATGGGTTCGTAAAATGCTTCCATGAATTTGCTATCTATATAAAAATAAAAGAGAGTAATGATACTCTTATTATATGCTTGTATATGGATGACTTGATCTTTACATGAAATAATCCAAAGATATTTAAAGACTTCAAGTAAGCAATGATTAAGAAGTTTGAGATGATGGATAAATTGTCTTATGACATACTACTTAGAGATTGAGATCAAACAATGAGAAGATGAAATCTTTATGAACCAAGTGAAGTTTACAAAAGAGATTCTCAAGAATTTCAAAATGAAGGATTGTGCAAAAATAAATACTCTAGTTGAGTGTGGAGAGAAGATGTCAAAGAATGATAAAGTAGAGAAGATAAATTCTACAATATTCAAAAGCCTAATTAGGAATTTCATATACTTAATATGCACCCGTCTAGATATTCTCTTTGGAGTAAAGCTTGTAAGTAGGTTTATGAAGACACTAATTACAACACATTTCAAAGCTTTGAAGCGAATTCTTTGGTATATCAAAGGTACTGATGATTTTGGCTTGTTTTATGAATACTCTAATAGCTTTGAACTTATAGGTTATAGTGATAGTGATTGGGCTGGAGATATGGATGATAGAAAGGGTACTATAGGTTTTGTTTTCTACATGGGAGAAACAACATTCATATGGAGTTCAAAGAAGAAACCTATAGTTATATTATCAACTTGTGAAGATAAATATATTGCTACTACAACATATGTTTGTCATTTCATATGGCTAAGATAATTATTGAAGGAGTTGTGAATGCCACAAGAGAAGCATATAGAAATTTATATGGACAACTTATCAGTCATTGTTTTCATAAAGAATCTAGTGTTTCATAACAGAAGTAATCACATTGACACAGGATTTCATTACTTACGAGATTGCATTACAAATAAGAAAGTTGAAGTTAAGTATGTAAAGACTCAAGATCGAGTTGCAAAATTTTCACAAAGGCATTCAAACATAATGTTTTTGCCAAGATAAGAGATATGCTTGGAGTTATAAAAAAATCAAGTTTAAGGGGGAGATGTTGAAAATAAACTAGATTTTAATTTTTTTAGAAAAACAGAGTAACTAGTCTACTAGTTGAGTCGGTCGATCAGTTGGATTAAATGCATCAATCGACCGATTAAGTTGGCAAAATGGTTTTCCTTATCAGTTTAGGTTTTCTTTTTTTAGTTTAATTCCTTAATTATTTAGGACTTTATACCTATAAATAGGCTTGTAATTCGAACATGAGAGAAATATATAGAAAAGCTTATAAAATGTATAGTTGAGAAAACACTTAATGCAAAAACATCCTTTCTCTTAAAGTTTTCTTGTTCTTTAGTTTTACTTTTAAAGATTATCTTCTACCACACCTAGAGTTGGGGAACATTAATTGTATAAATTATTCTAGACCCTATTTTTTAGCTCAATGCATGTTGATTTTGATACTAAAGAAGTAAAATTGATGAGAATTCATCGTTTTATGGCATATAAGATCAAATCACTACTCTATTTAAAGAATTAAAATTGGGAGAACATGGAATTTTTTATTATTATTATTAATTTTGGTACCTATTGATGCCATGAGTTACTGAACAAAACATCTAGTTTTCAAATCTAACTACCCTATTTTTGAATTCTCCAATCTATCTAGCTTTGAAGGGAAGTCAAAACAAATAAAAAAAATAATTTTTATGTGGTTTTAACTTAGTGAAATCACATGTGTTTTACAATAATCAACTAGATTTACTAGCAACAAAAATGTAACTATGTTCTAGTAAATTCTATCAAGTTTAAACTTTAATTTCTTAGGAGTAGAAGGATCAACACTATTTAGCATTGACATATCAAAAATTTTGGAATAAGGAGAAAATGATGAAATACATGGCTTTACATTATCCTTATCCTGCTCATCCCTCTTTTCCTTTTGGCTAAGGATTTCCCTCTGTCAAGCTCCAGCTCTAGCTCCGTCTTTATATGTGTAGTGACATATTTATTATTGTAAAATTATTTTTAATAAAAATAAAAATTAATAAGATTTTGATGTTCAATAAAATTAATAGTGTTTTGGTTTTATTGTGATTTTTATTGTTTTTCAAATTAACAACTAAACATCTAAAAAAAATGCTAAACTTGTGAAGGAATCGTGGAAGGGTTTTTTTGTCTATTGGTGATTCCATCAGGAATACAGACGATGTTTTCTTAAAAAGTTACAAAATGGTTTAGAAGTTTTAGAGTTTTCTAAAGGAATTAGTGACGAACATTGTGTTGCCGATTCCTACACTTATTCTATCAGTAATATTTAGTTTTTGCCGATGGAACAGACAATATAATATTTCATCAGTAATTTATTTACTGATGAAATGGGTGACAAAACTAGTCGGTACATTTTAGTTTTTTGATGCCAATGTTTTGTTTGCATTTTTTCCGGCATTACAAATTAAAAACAGAATGCCCACGAATAGTAAATCCCTGATAAAACGTTTCTTGATGATGTGTTTACGTCGGGAAATCATTGGGCGATGTAAATGGCTGACGAAATGGTGTTTACTTACCGACTAAATATTCTATTGGCGTTTTCTAATTTTCTGTTGGTACGTGCCGGTCACATGCTCAAATTCAGGCGGTGACAATTTCCATTCACTTTTCATTTTTTTCTGGGAACAATTTATGTAGATCAATTAAGTTTAAAACAATTTGATTGGAAAAGGCGCTTCTACAGAGTCCAAATAATTTGTCGGGGTCCCCTTTACCTTCATAGAGATTCTGGACGAAGGATTATTCAAGGAGATCTGAAGCCATGTAACATCTTGTTGCATGGCTAGATGAATCCAAAAATTTCAGACATGGGACGGCCAAGATCTCTGGTGGCAGAGAAGATCAAGAGAATGCTATTAAGTAGACATTTCTTTCCTATTTTTTACTGCATTGAGGTATTAATGGTTTGAGCTAAGAAACAATTGTTCTTATGCAGTGGTTTATATGTCCCCTGAGGGAAAGGCTGTTTTCAAAAAGTCAAAGGTTTTTAGATTTCGATGAAGGAAAAAAAGTCAAAAGATTGCAACAATAACTGGCTGAAGTCTGAAGGACCACAAAAGGTCGAACAATAAGAATTCAACTATCCATATATGCTTGGCACCTAAAATATTCTATTATTGTACAGCAACGACGTCTGAAGGGCCACATAAGGTCGAACAAAAAGAATTCACCTAAACTCGGTAAGTGTTATAATATTTTCTAATTTTCATTCACTAGTGTTTCGTTTTTCAGGTGTGCATAACTAGTGTAGATACATGAAGTGTTGTATCATTATGAGAAAATATTGATAAGTTTTTGTTGTGTGGTCCCGCACCATGTGATGGTGGGACCACCACATTAATTGTTAAGAGACATGCTTGTCTCTTGGAATTTAAATTAATGTGGGTCGGCTCTTGTAGATGCGAGAGAGAAACGAGAAGAGAGGAGAAGAAAACCGAGAAAAAGAAAGAAGAAGAGGCGACAGAGCGGCTCGTGTTCTTTCTTCGATTTCCGTTCATTCACCGTTGGATCGGGTCGAGATTTTGACAGCGGCGTCTAGACACGTTCCTCTTCATTCGGACGTGTGGAAGCCGGCCGTTTGGACGGATAACGGGGCTGTCGGTGTTGTGAGCTTTTCTCTAACATTACTCTCTTTAATCTTGTTATAATCCGAGAATAAGTTGTTCTTGATGATATATATGTTGTAGCCCTTAGTTGAATCTCGAGGAAGAACAATTGTGAACCCATTATTTGTGATAGTGGAAGTTTTTAGGTGGACTCCGGTCCCGTGGTTTTCCCGCATCGGGTTTTCCACGTAAAAATCTTGGTGTTGATTTGTGTGATTGTTGCATTATATTTGTTCATTGTTTGAATCTGTTTTTACCACAAAGAAGGAAAAAGGATTGGGACTTGTGAATTGTGAATTGTATTCCGCTGAATTGATCCGGTTAGTTGTCCCTAGTTTTCCCAACAAAGTGGTATCAGAGCATTTGGTTGTGTAGATTGAATTCTTGTGTAGTTAAAATGGAAAAGGAAGAATCGGGCATGATAAAGCTCACTTCCTCAAATTATTTTCTTTGGAAAACAATGATGGAGGATCACTTATATTGCAATGATTTGGCTTTGCCGATTGAATGTAAAGGAATAAAGCCCGATGATATGGATGATGCAAAATGGAATGGACTTAATAGAAAGGCTACCGCTAATGTTAGAAAATGGGTATCTTCTAAGTCCATTAATCATATTTCTCAAGAACATGATCGCTATACGGTGTGGAAGATGTTGGAAGAAACATTTGCCAAGGAGAGTGCACAAAACAAGGTTTTTGTAATTAGAGACCTTGTGAATTTGAAGTATAGAGATGGTGAAGATGCTTCGGTGCATATAAATGTATTCCAAGGGTTCTTGAATCAGATTGTCATTGATGAACCTTGAGTTAGCCGATGAAATGCAAGCATTAATCCTATTGAGTTCATTGCTTAGGATAGTTGGGAGACTTTGGTAGTGTCACTTAGCAATTCTACTCCGAATGGAATGCTCACTTTGAAAACGGTGAAGGATTGTATCCTCAATGAAGAGAAGAGGAGGAAAGGGACAAGCACTTCCGAGTCTCATGCACTTGTTACGAGAAAGTCGAGGGAGAAGTCAAAGCGAGTTCTCTCACGGCAAGCAAGATGGAGAATCCAGGCAATAGAAAAGGCAAATGGAAGCCAAGAGGAAGATCTCGGTCAAGGAAGGGTTTTAAATGTTATTATTGTGACAAGCCTGGGCATATGCAAAAGGATTGCGAGAAAGTATAAAAGAGATAAAAAGGGTAGAGATGAAGACAAGAATGAAGAGAATGGTACAAATGCAGGTTGTATCGATGGTGATGTTGCCATTGTGTGTGATGATGGCTCGTGTTAATCTTGCATGTCAAGATACCACCCGGTTGCGATTCAAGACTTCTTACCATGTTACACCCCGACATGATTTTTACACATCCTACACCGCTGGTGACTTTGGTCAAGTTAGGATGGGAAATCAAGGGATGGCTAGTGTTGTGGGCATTGGAGACATTTGGTTGGAAACCAATACTGGGTGCAAGTTGCTACTCAAAGATGTTAGGCATGTGCCCGATATGCGCCTACATTTGATCTCTACTTGGTACTCTTGATGAAGAAGGCTATCACGAGTTACTTTGGAGATGGTAAATGGAAGCTCTCCGAGAAATTCCCTAATTGTTGCTAAAGGGAAGAAGATGGGTCTTTACATGTCACAAGCCAAGGTGATCAAAGGGGAGGTGAATGCAATTGAAGATTGCTCTCTTGATCTATGGCATAAGCGGCTTGGACATTTGAGTGAGAAAGGCCTTGGCATCCTTGCCAAGAAGAACTACCTTCCTTTAAAAGGTATGAACTTGAACACATGTACTCATTGTTTAGTTGGTAAACAACATAGAGTTGCATTTCAAAGATCACCTTCACATAGAAGGTCACATGTTCTTGATTTAGTTCATACTGATGTTTGCTCTATGATTGATAAGTCTCTTGGAGGTGCATTGTACTTTGTTAGTTTTATTGATGATCACTCCAGGAAGATTTGGGCCACTTGTTTGAAATCCAAAGATCGGGTGCTTGATGTCTTTAAGGATTTCCATGCCATAGTTGAAAGAGAAACTGGTAGAAAGCTGAAATGTGTTCGAGCGGACAATGGTGGTGAATACGGGGGTCCTTTTGAGAAGTACTGGGGAACATGGTATCAAGTTGGAGAAGACCATTCCCAAGACTCCACGACGGAATGGAGTGGTCGAGAGAATGAACGAGAACCATTGTTGAAAGAATTAGATGTATGCTCTCTCATGCAAAGTTTGCCTAAGTCCTTTTGGGGTGAGGCAATGAAGACTGCGCTTGCCATGATCAACCTTTCTCCATCGGTTCCTCTTGAGTTTGATGTTCCGAGATAGAGTTTGGAAAGGAAAGGATGTTTCCTATGCACACTTGAGAGTGTTTGGATGCGAGCATTTGTACATGTTCCAAGGGATGAAAGGTCCAAGCTTGACGGCAAGACAAAGCGGTGTATTTTCTTGGGATACGAAGATGATGAGTTTGGCTATAGGTTGTGGGATCCAAAGGAGAAGAAAATTGTGAGAAGCGAGAGATGTTATCTTCTTTGAAGATCAAACTATTGAAGACTTTGAGCTGAAGGAGAAAAACGAGAGTCTACTACTTTTATTCCATCTAATTCAAATCCAAGACCTACTCCACAGTTACCTTTGATGCCCGCTAATCATGGGGGAGACTTGCAAAATGATGATAATGGTGGTTTTCTTGATGAGCCATTAGTTGGTGATCATGAATCAACTAATGATGATATTGATGTTATTCCCGAACGGGTTATGCGGGGAAGCTCCGGATGAGCCACAATTGAGGAGGTCAACCGGACCTCGCCAACCTTCCACCAAATATTCTCCTCATGAGTATGTGCTAGTTACGATGGGGGAGAGCCGAGAATGCTTTGATGAAGCCATATCACATGAGAAGAAAAGTGAGTGGTTGCAAGCAATGCAAGAAGAGATGAAATCCTTGCATGAAAACCATACCTTTGAGTTAGTGAAGCTTCCTAAAGGTAAGAGAGCACTCAAGAACAAATGGGTGTTCGAGGTTGAAAATTGATGAACATTGCTCACAACCAAGGTACAAGGCAAGATTGGTTGTGAAAGGTTTCGGTCAGAAGAAGGGTATTGATTTTGAAGAAATCTTTTCACCAGTGGTCAAGATGTCTTCAATCCGAGTTGTGCTTGGCTTAGGCTGCTAGTTTGAATCTTGAAGTTGAGCAACTTGATGTGAAAAGCGCCTTTCTCCATGGTGATTTAGATGAAGAAATCTACATGGAGCAACTTTGAAGGGTTTGAAGCAAAAGGCAAAGAGCGAGTTAGTTTGCAAGTTGAAAAAGAGCCTATATGGGTTAAAGCAAGCTCCAAGACAATGGTACAAGAAGTTTGATTCTTTCATGGTGGATCATGGTTATGACAGGACCACTTCTGATCATTGTGTATTTATGAAAAGGTTTCCCGGATGGAAACTTTATTATTCTCTTGTTGTATGTGGATGATATGTTGATTGTTGGCCATGATGCTAAGAAGATTCGGATGTTGAAGGAAGAGTTAAGCAAGTCTTTTGCAATGAAAGACTTAGGACCGGCAAAAACAGATTCTTGGCATGAAGATCACACGTGACGGGAAGAAGGAGAAACTTTGGCTATCTCGGGAGAGATATGTCCAAAAGGTACTTGAGAGATTCAACATGAGCAACTCCAACCGGGTTTGTTCTCCACTTGCAAGCCACTTTAAACCGAGTTCTAAACAATGTCCTTCAAGTGATGAAGAAAGAGATGAGATGAAAAATGTTCCTTATGCATCCGCGGTTGGTAGCTTGATGTATGCCATGGTTTGCACAAGGCCGGATATAGCTCATGCGGTTGGTGTGGTTAGTCGGTTCCTCTTCAATCCCGGTAAAGAACACTGGTCGAGTGAAATGGATACTCGGGTATCTCAAAGGTACTTCTAGTTTCAACTTATGTTTTGGTAATGATAAACTTGTGTTGGATGGATACACGAGATGCAAATATGGCTGGTGATATTGATTCTAGAAAGTCCACATCGGGATACTTGATGAAGTTTGCGGGGAGCGAGTCTCATGGCAATCAAGGTTGCAAAAATGTGTTGCATTATCCACCACGGAGGTTGAATATATTGCTCTTCTTGAAGGGGGCAAAGAGTTGTTATGGATGAAGAAGTTCTTACATGAACTTGGCCTAGTTCAAGAGAACTTTGTGTTGCACTTTGTGATAGTCAAGGTGCAATCCATCTCGCAAAAGCATCCTACTTTTCACTCTCGGTCAAAGCACATTGAGGTTAGATATCAATGGATTCGAGATGCTATGGAGATGAAGTCATTTGTTGTTGAGAAGATCCATACCGATAACAACGTGTCAGACATGATGACCAAACCTCTACCGAGAGAGAAGTTTGAGTTTTGCGAAGGGAGGCGGGCTTGTCGAGCCTCCTAAATTGAAGCTTACATGTTGATCGCCGGTATGGCGGAATTCCTCACATGGTGCGTGAGGGGGAGATTTGTTGTGTGGTCCCGCACCATGTGATGGTGGGACCACCACATTAATTGTCAAGAGACATGCTGTCTCTTGGAATTTAAATTAATGTGGGTCGGCTACTGTAGATGCAAAGAGAGAGAAAGAGAAGAGAGGAGAAGAAAACCGAGAGAAAGAAAGAAGAAGAGGCAGCAGAGCAGCCTGTGTTCTTTCTTCGATTTCCAGTTCATTCACCGTTGGATCGGGCTGAGATTTTGACAGCAGCTTCTAGACACGTTTCTCTTCATTCTGGACGGTTGGATCGAAGATTGGTCGTGTAGAAGCTGGCCGTTTGGACAGATAACGGGGCTGTCAGTGTTGTGAGCTTTTCTCTAACATTACTCTCTTTAATCTTGTTATAATCCGAGAATAAGTTGTTCTTGATGATATATATGTTGTAGCCCTTAGTTGAATCTGAGGAAGAACAATTGTGAACCCATTATTTGTGATAGTGGAAGTTTTTAGGTGGACTCCGGTCCCGTGGTTTTCCCGCATCGGGTTTTCCACGTAAAAATCTTGGTGTTGATTTGTGTGATTGTTGCATTATATTTGTTCATTGTTTGAATCTGTTTTTACTGCACAAAGAAGGAAAAAGGATTGGGACTTGTGAATTGTGAATTGTATTCCGCTGAATTGATCCGGTTAGTTGTCCCTAGTTTTCCCAACAGTTTTTTGATATTTCCATTACATTTTTGCCAAATAACCATCAGTACAATTTTTTAGTTGCAGATAACAAGAGAAACATGAAAGTAATCATCAGTATGTCAGTGATTGTAGGAGTCATAGCTATCTGCATCTGTGTGTTTTTTTATTGGAAGTGGATGGCTACACATAGAGGTAATATTCTACGTCTTATTAGCTTACTGGACTTCTAAACTTTGCAATTTTTATCAGTAAAGAAAAACACAATTCTCAAATAATAACGATCCTTCCACTTCAATTCAGAAAGGAATTTGATAAGTGAGGAGACCTTATCGTCAGAAGCTCAAGAAACAGTTTTTGATGGAAACTTGCCCGAAAACGTCAGGGAAGTTAAAATTGAACCATTCTTCAAATTAAAAGTTCTTGAAACTGCTACAAACAACTTTGACATATCAAAAAAGCTAGGGCAGGGCGGCTTTGGTGGAGTATACAGGGTAACTCTTCTCAACTAAAGGTTCTTTATAGTTATTTCGGGCAAATAGGTATTTATCGGTTTGATGTGACATTGTAGGGAAAATTGCCAGATGGGCTGGAAATAGCTATGAAAAGACTCTCTAGAACATCTGGTCAAGTGCGCGAAGAGTTTATGAATGAAGTCGCGGTGATTTCTAAACTCCAACATAGGAATCTTGTGAGACTTCTTGGTTTCTGTGTTGAAGGAGAAGAGATGATGTTGGTTTATGAGTACATGCCGAATAAAAGCTTGGATGCATTTCTCTTTGGTTAGAGCTACTGCCCTCTTTTGTTTACCTACTACTTTTCTTGACTCATTTTCATTGTAGAACATTACATTGCTGGGTATGACTTTTCTATTAGATGTCAGTTCTACGGTCCTTATATTCTACATGCATATTAAATTGTGGAAGGAACGTGACATTACAGCTTTCGTCGATCCTGCAATATCAGATCCATGTTAATGGAATTTATTTTTTGGTTCAAATTAGAATCCAATTGTGTATTTTTCAGGGCTGGTTTTTATAGCCCAAGGAGCTAAAATTTTGTTCCTGCGGGGGACAAAATATAGATTCCTTCGTCCCCCCAATTCCAATCAAGCACATGTAAAAAAAACAAGAATAATGGAATTATATCAAGTGGAAAGCATAGAGATCCATTCATTAGAATGCCAGACAGAGAAATTGCCTGCCACTCACTGTCTACACCTAAGAAATGTTCTTTAATGGAACTGTCATTGCTTGGACTCTCGCGTTTGTTTTCACTCTCAGTGCAGCTAGCTGCCAATGAATTGCACAAAAAGCAATCAGATTCATAGCGAATTTATTGAAAGAGAATCACAAGTGTAATGTTTTAGAGCTTATTGACTTTTGTATGCATTGTGCGGAGAAAATTATTATTGCATGCTGGAAAATCTGTGTGGAGGTTGAAGATCACAAAAATTACAATTTAGTTCTTAATTCTATAAAATCACATTCTTACACCTGGATTTTGGAACGTTTTCAGTTCAATCCCTGATCATGAATAACAATTTTTAAGATAGGCTTTAATAAATAAATATTGAGATTTAGTGATCAAGTGGTTTTCCTTTCAAATCAGAAATTATTTCTACTTATTGTTAAATTATGTTAAGGTGCTTCGAAAGGTCTATATACTGCTCTTATATGATTGGTGGGTATTGATATTTATCTTAGTTTTTTATTGTTGTCATATATTATAAGTAAATAATATTGAATATGCCTACAGAAATAATACTAATATATGTATAATCATGAAAAAAAATAATATTATATTTAAAAGAAATGTGATTAGCTGATTATCTACTTTTCTTTGTTATTTTGTGATTTTATTATTATTAATTTAATATAAATTGTTGAGTTATAAAAGTTAAAATATCTTTGTTAATAAAACAATGTTAGTCTATGTGTACATAGTTGAATATAATACCCTAATTTTGGGTGGTACTAGCCTGTGCAATGGGCCATCATACATATCTATTATAATGCTATACCTTATAGGGTTTGTTTGCTTAGGCGTGTACCGCAAACAAATTTTCTTCTCCTTATCATTTTTTATATCTGATTTTATGACTTGTAGTAGTCTAAAAAAGTAACATGACTTAAACTATATTTATATATGTTATTGATATGCTTAGTTTTATCCTTATGATGTATGGACATAGTAATAACCCAATTTGTTACCTCTTATTTTTGTATTTATTACAAAAAATATATTTTTGAACTTTAGTCATTTCGTTATTTTTATTTAATTTTTGTGTTAAAAAACTGTGAAAATAATAAGAAAAACACAAAAATGCAATATATATATATATATGAGGATAAAATTGAACAAATAATTGAGAATCACAGACAAAAATTGAGTTTAAAAATTTCTTGGGCTATAATCGAGGTTTTAATTGAAGATGAAATTGAAAAAATAACTTAATTTGATTTAATTTGAATAATAATAAAAGAAATTAAAAGTGCAATGATGAGTTTAAAATATATAGCCAAGTTAAGAATCAATTGAGGGCTTAATTAAAAAAGAAAATCAAAATTAAAAGTTAAATTGGTTAAAATTGTATAATTTTAAGAATGAATGATGAATTTGTAACTGGTTAAAATTTGAAGGTCTAAATTGATTCAATTAGGGATATAATTGAAAAGAAAAAATAAATTCTTTTGAAATTACAGGAATTTGAAAAAAACAAATACTAAATTAAAAAAAAAAAAACCTAAATTGGAAAAGATCAATTTAAAGATTAATTTGAAGAAATCAAAGATTTAAAGCCCTCATTGAACGAAGTTCATGAAATTTAAAAGTCAATAACTGTAATGAAAAGGAGAAAATATTCTAGAGACCGGTTGACTATTCACATAAGTTCGTTTCAGTACTTTTTGTTTCCAATTAGTTCAATCCAGCCCAATTTAGTCCTATAATTTTATCAAATTAATTCGATTTAGTCTCTAATTAATTCATGAGGCAACCTCCCCCCTCCTCTTCAACCACCTTCCCCTCATAAACCCTCATCCTCCTCCCCTCCCAAAATCAACCACCACAGCAGCCTGCGTCTCTTCACACAGGTCCTTTTCCACACAACCTGTAATAGGCCCAAGAAAAACCCACCAAAGTCAACCCATTCCAGCCTTCATCTTCTTCTCCGACCCAAACCCACGGCCATAAATCACCATCTTCAATCCCCTTACCATACCAGCCACCATCTCTGACAGTCACCGTCGATCGACCACCATTCTCTACTGGCTTCCTACTTGCCCAATCTCCACCTCTTCATGGTGTTTCTCTCACCACAGACTCGGCCGCAATAATAGCAAAGTCTGGAGTCCACTCTCCGTCACCACCAACAACAACAACCTCTCTGCCCCACCAGTAGCAACGACGAGCCGTACACCAGCAGCAAACGGCAGCAACTCCTCCACGGCCAGATATTCACGGCGACCATCACATCACCCTCTCAGTTTCGCCCATAACGCCAGCCAGGAGGAGACACCCAAGAGAAATTGGAAGAATGTGAGCTGCAAACTGATTTGGTGTCTTTAAGTTTTTGCAGGTATATTTAAAAGGGAGTGTGGATACACACACACAAACAAATACAGGAAGCTTAATTGACTAGCGCGTGAATGCACGCGTATCACGTGGTCCAGTCATATTTCACTAACAACTTATGGTGTTTTATACTAGAAAAGTCAATCTTAAACCCTCGAATTATGATTCTGGTGATTTCTGTATTTAACTTTGTGTATAATCAGTATTGACACACTTCATTGATATTTTGTATAGTTTTTTTTTAAAAAATAAAAATCTCATAAAAAAATAATAGTAAATGAGAAAAAGCTCCAAATAAAAATAAATAATAAAAAATATTGTTTGTTTTTGTATTATTTGTTATTTAATATTTTAAACATTAGTTATAATAATTTTCACTCCTCAATGTAATCCCATCAAAATCTACCGAGCGAGTGTAACAGTGACCTCATCTATCTAACTTGTTCGGAAATGTAATAATAATTATTTTTTAAAATGTTTTTTTATTTTAAAATACATCAAAATAATATTTTTTTAAAATTATTTTTGAGATCAGCGTATCAAAACATAAAAAAAATTATTTTTTAACAGATTATTTTTTAATTTCTGAAAACATGGATTGACCTCTAAAAATTTTATAATGATAATAAATGGCCAAAACCCAGTCTTATTTTTACTATTCTTGTGGATTCCATACATTGCAAGTCTCCTTTCATATTGATATCAAACTCTTGTAAAAAAACCATTTTTTTTTTTAAACAAATGTCAATTTGTTAGACTTTTTACAACTTAATTTTTTTTTAGAAACAATATATTGGTGCGAGCCTATTTACGAGGAAACTTATATGGATAGGAAAAAATGAGTAAAGAAGTTTGTATATAAAATAGCTGAGGTGAGGTGTTTGTTGTGATTTTTAAATTTTTTTTAAATATAATTAATTTATTTTTGTAAGAAACATATAAAGCTATAATGTTTAAAAAACATAAAAAAAAAAAAAACACTTTCATCCATCATCTTTAAGATCTTCAGTTATGGTTGGAGGCTGAAACAATTAATTACCTGATAGAAATTGGGTTTATATTGTTTTAACTCAGGCACACAACAGTTCCAAGCCAGTCGATGCTAGAATTTGAAGCGAGGGTCTAGAATAGGTCTAGGAGCAAGTGGCCAAATTAGAATAAGATATGAAAGGCATATTAGAAGAAGAAAATAGGAAGAATTGGGAGAAAATGGTAGAATTTATGGCTTTACATTATCATGCTCCTTTTTCTGGTCTTCTTGGCCCAAGATTCTTCACTTCACCTCCACCATCATTTGTGTAACAATATATTTATTGCTGTAAACTTATTTTTTATGAATATTAAATTTAATAAAATGGATAGTGCTTGATTTTATTATGATTTTTTTTATTTTTTTAAATTAACAATTACATAACTAAAAAAAAATACTAAACTTTCTATGGAATCACCAAATTTTTTTTATCATTCGGTGATTTTGTTAGAAATATAGATATTTTTTTCTCAAAAGTTATAAAATGGTATAGAAGTTTTAGACTTTTCTGATAGAATTAGAAATGAACATTCTATCACCAATTCGGTCGCTTATTCTGTAAGCAATATTTAGTTTTTGCTGGTGAATTAATATGTGATATAATATTTCATGTGGGCGACGAAATGGCTAATTGATAAAAAATATTTATCAATTGAATGCACTCGTAGAGATTCCAGACTAAGAATCATTCATAGGGATCTGAAGCCTGCAAGTAACATCTTGTTGGATGACAGAGAAGATCGATCAAGTGAATGCTACTAGGGTTGCAAGTAGACTTTTCTTTCTTATTTTTTACTATATTCAAGCATCAATATGGTTTGAGCTAAAAAACTGTGGATCTTATGCTGTGGTTTATATCTCCCCTGAATTTGCAAGGGAAGTCAAAGGTTTTTAGCTTTTGATGCAGGAAAAAAAGTCGAAAGATTGCTCTACAATGACTGGCTGCAGTCTGAAGGGCCACATGAGGTCTAATAAAAATAATTCAACTATGCCATATATCAGTTGATGGTTTAGAGTATAAATTTAATCATCGCCCACATAAATATTGCAGGCAAATTCAAAATAGACCAAGTACGAATAAAGCTACTTTAAAATAAGAATGTCAAGAGCTTCTTGATAGCGCCTAACAGGAACATGTCAATCATGGTGAGGCAAGTGTATGATTTGTGATAATATCCTATAAAAATAAAAATTCTATCGATCTCACAAGCTAGTTGATGAGGTTCATCCTGATGAAACATCACTATTTTAGCACAAGAGGATCAAAATCTCAGAGTAAAACATAACCCTGCTTATGTAATACAGCAGTTTGGTTAAACATTCTTTATAGATGGATATTTACAGAAAACATTAGAATTTCTGACTTCTAATTGCTAAACTTAGTTTGTATTTGAAAAATAACCTCATGATTGGAATTCAAAGGACAGGAAAAGAAATATTCTTCTTCATGGCATTCTTTCTCTGAACAGTTAATAAGCCATTTGTAAATCTTCCATTGTCATCAATAACAAGTATGGGACTTGGCATCTGCGAAGTTGCAGTATCTCTTCTTCTGTTTCTATCATGTTCCTGTTCAGTTTATGGTGCGGCAGGAGATAACCTAACTACTTCTCAACCCATCAAAGATCCAGAAGCTATAGTCTCTGCCGGCAATAAGTTCAAACTGGGATTTTTCAGCCCAGTTAATTCAACATATCGATATGTCGGAATATGGTATAGTAATATATCAGTAGCAACTCCAGTACTATGGGTGGCCAACAGAAACAACCCAATCAACGATTCTTCTGGGATGATGACAATTTCTGAAGATGGAAATCTTGTGGTTTTGAATGGTCAGGGAGAGGTTCTGTGGTCATCAAATGTTACAAATGGTTTCAATCAGTCAACTGCACAGCTTACTGATGATGGAAACCTTGTCTTGAAAGCTGGACCGAATGGAAATCTTGTATGGCAAAGTTTCCAGCAGCCTACGGATACTTACTTATCAAAGATGAGATTTAGTGCTAACGCAAGAACTGGGAATAAGACACTGCTAACATCCTGGAGAAGCTCATCTGATCCTTCTGTTGGAAACTTCTCAGCTGGTATCAATCCATTAGGAATTCCTGAGTTCTTCATGTGGTACAATGGTCATCCATTTTGGCGTAGTGGTCCATGGGATGGTCAAAATTTTATTGGAATACCAGGAATGTATACTTCTGTGTATCTAAGGGGATTTAGTCTACAAGATGAAGGAGATGGCACTTTCACTCTGAGTTTAATTCAAGACCCAGCTTACCGTTTAGCACATGTTTTGACTTCTAATGGAAAATTTACAGAACAATACTGGGATTATGGGAAGCAAGGTTGGGAGTATAACTTGGAAGTTCCGTCAACTGAGTGTGATATTTATGGCAAGTGCGGGCCATTTGGAAGCTGCGATGCACAGAATTCACCTATCTGCAGATGTTTAAAAGGGTTTGTTCCAAAACATCAAGATGAATGGAAGAAAGGAATTTGGACTAGCGGTTGTGTTAGGATGACATCGTTGCAGTGTGATAGAATACAGAATGTTAGTGAAGTGGGAAAACAAGATGGGTTTATGAAGCTGGAGATGATGAAGGTGCCAACCTTTGCCGAGTACTGGCCAGATGCGTCCTCGTCCGAACAAGAATGCAAAGATGAGTGCTTGAGGAATTGTTCCTGTGTCGCTTGTTCATATTATAATGGTTTTGGCTGTATGGCATGGACAGGAAACTTGATTGATATACAAAAGTTCTCTGAAGGAGGAACAGATCTCAACATTCGCCTGGCGTATACAGAACATGGTAATTATTATAATATTTTCAGATTTTCATTCACTATTGTTTCGTTTATCAGGTGTGCATAACCCTGTTTATGTAATATAACAGTGTGGTAAAACATTCTTTATGTATGGAAATTAACAGAAAACATTTAAGTTTCTGAGTTTTAATTGTCAAACATGGTTTCTCTTTGAAAAACCATCTCTTGATTGGAATTAAGAAAAAGGACAGGAAGAGAAATATTTTTGTCATGGCATCCTTTCTCTGAACAGTCTTTTAGCCATTTATTAGTCTTCCATTCTCATCAATAACAAGTATGGGACTTGGCAACTGCGAACTTGCAGTGGCTCTTCTTCTGTTTCTATCATGTTCTTGTTCATTTTATGGTGATGCAGGAGATACCATAACTACTTCTCAACCCATCAAAGATCCAGAAGCTATAGAGTCTGCCGGAAAAATGTTTCAACTGGGATTTTTCAGCCCAGTTAATTCAACATATCGATATGTCGGAATATGGTATAGTAATATATCAGCAGAAACTCAAGTACTATGGGTGGCCAACAGAAACAACCCAATCAACGATTCTTCTGGGATGATGACAATATCTGAAGATGGAAATCTTGTGGTTTTGAATGGTCAGGGAGAGGTTCTGTGGTCATCAAATGTTTCAATTGGGTTCAATCAGTCAACTGCACAGCTTACTGATGATGGAAACCTTGTCTTGAAAGCTGGACCGAATGGAAACCTTGTATGGCAAAGTTTCCAGCAGCCTACGGATACTTACTTATCAAAGATGAGACTTAGTTCTAACGCAAGAACTGGGAACAAGACACTGCTAATGTCATGGAGAAGCTTATCTGATCCTTCTGTTGGAAACTTCTCTGCTGGTGTCAATCCATTAGGAATTCCTGAGTTCTTCATCTGGTACAATGGTCATCCGTTTTGGCGTAGTGTTCCATGGGGTGGCCAGAACTTTATTGGAAAACCAGGAATGTCTACTTCTGTGTATCTAAGTGGATTTACTATACAAGATGAAGGAGATGGCACTTTCACTCTGAGCTCAATTCGAGACCCAGCTTTCCGATTAACGTATGTTTTGACTTCTCATGGAAAACTTACAGAACAATACTGGGATTATGGGAAGGGAGGTTGGAAGTATGACTGGGAAGCTCCATCCACTCAGTGTGATATTTATGGCAAGTGCGGGCCATTTGGAAGCTGCGATGCACAGAATTCACCAATCTGCAGATGTTTAAAAGGGTTT
This sequence comes from Populus x sibirica, assembly GCA_019202695.1. Taxonomy (NCBI): domain Eukaryota; kingdom Viridiplantae; phylum Streptophyta; class Magnoliopsida; order Malpighiales; family Salicaceae; genus Populus; species Populus x sibirica. The sequence goes on along the minus strand of JAGMVL010001940.1, from coordinate 494,925 downwards.
GTTGCAAAAAATCAAGATGAATGGAACAAAGGAATGTGGACTAGCGGTTGTGTTAGAATGACATCGTTGCAGTGTGATAGAATACAGAATGGTAGTGAAGTGGGAAAGGAAGATGGGTTTATGAAGCTAGAGATGATGAAGGTGCCAACCTTTGCCGAGTACCGGCCGTATCCGTCCTCCGAACAAGAATGCAAAGATGATTGCTTGAAGAATTGTTCCTGTGTCGCTTGTTCATATTATAATGGTTTTGGCTGTATGGCATGGACAGGAAACTTGATTGATATACAAAAGTTCTCTGAAGGAGGAACAGATCTCAACATTCGCCTGGGGTATACAGAACATGGTAATTATTCTAATTTTTTCTAATTTTCATTCACTATTGTTTCGTTTTTCAGGTATGCATAACTAGTGTACATACAAGTTCTGTATCTGTATGAGCAAACATTGATAAGTTCTTTCATATTTCCATTACATTTTTGCAAAATAACCATCAGCACAATTTTTTAGTTGCAGATAACAAGAGAAACATGAAAGTAATCATCAGTATGTCAGTGATTGTAGGAGCCATTGCCATCTTCATCTGTGTGTTTTTTTCTTGGAAGTGGATGGCTACACATAGAGGTAATATGCTACGTCTTATTAGCTTACTGGACTTCTAAACTTTACAATTTTTACAAGTAAAGAAAAACACAATTCACAAATAATAACGATACTTCCACTTGAATTCAGAAAGGAAGTTGACAAGTGAGGAGACCTTATCGTTCAAAACGAGAGAAGCACAAGAAACAGTTTTTGATGGAAACATGCCCGAAAACCTCAGGGAAGTTAAACTGGAACCGCTCTTCAAATTACAAATTCTTGAAACTGCTACAAACAACTTTGACATATCCAAGAAGCTTGGGCAGGGCGGCTTTGGTGCAGTATACAGGGTAATTCTTCTGGAACTAAAGGTTCTTTATAGTTATTTAGAGAAAAAAGGTATTTATTGGTTTGATATGACATTGTAGGGAAAATTACCAGATGGGCAGGAAATAGCTGTCAAAAGACTTTCTAAAACATCTGGTCAAGGGCTCGAAGAGTTTATGAATGAAGTTGCGGTGATTTCTAAACTCCAACACAGGAATCTTGTGAGACTTCTTGGTTGCTGTGTTGAAGGAGAAGAGATGATGTTGGTTTATGAGTACATGCCGAATAAAAGCTTGGATGCATTTCTTTTTGGTTAGGGCTACAGCTCTTTTTTGTTTAGCTACTACTTTTCTTGACTCATTTTCAATTTCACAGATCATTAGTTTCAAGCAGGGGAAGCAGATTGCTACTTTTCTTGACTCATTTTCTTTTGACCTTGTTTTCTCATGATTTTTTCGGGATACAATTTGTTTAGATTCACTCAGGAAAGGACAACTAGATTGGAAAAGACGCTTCAACATTATTAATGGAATTTGTCGAGGTCTTCTTTACCTTCACAGAGATTCTAGACTAAGAATTATTCATAGAGATCTGAAGCCAAGTAACATCTTATTGGACCTCGAGCTGAATCCAAAAATTTCAGACTTTGGAATAGCCAGGATTTCTGGCGGCAATGAAGTGAATACTACCAGGGTTGTTGGAACCTTGTAAGTAGTGTTTTTTTTTTCCATTTTCAATCCTATTAATGTTTCTCTAGTTATAGCTTAGAAAGCTGTTATGATTATGCAGTGGCTATATGTCCCCTGAATATTTAATGGAAGGAAGATTTTCAGAGAAATCAGATGTGTTTAGCTTTGGAGTGTTGTTGTTGGAGATCGTGAGCGGAAGAAGGAACGCTCATTTTTATAGCAATGAGCATGCTTTGAGTCTTATAGGATTTGTATGTCTGTCCGCCACACTGCCTGAGATATATTTGGAAAGCTCCTTTCAATTTCTGATACTATTAAACTGGCAAACTCTTACTGGTATGATTGCATCAACATTTTCAGGCTTGGAAACTGTGGAATGAAGGTGACATTGCAGCTTTGGTCGATCCTGCAATATCAGATCCATGTTTTCAGGTGGAGATATTCCGATGCATACATATTGGTCTGTTGTGTGTGCAGGAATTGTCAAAAGATAGACCGGCCGTGTCAACTATCATTTCCATGCTAAATAGTGAAATTGTGGATCTTCCTACTCCAAAGAAACCAGCATTTGTTGAAAGGCAGACTTCCTTGGGTACAGAGGCCATTACTCAGAGCCAAAAGACAAATTCCATTAACAATGTGACAATTTCTGATCTTAAAGGCCGATAGAGTTCAGAACATGTTTACGTTTTCTGTTTGATCATTGTTAAATGTTATGTAACATTACATTGCTTGGTATGACTTAATCAGACTGCTATCAGGCTGTCAGTTTTGTGGTATTTTTATTCTACTGTCCTCTTTACATGTTTTTAATTTTTTTATTGCTTTTACTTTCAAAGCAATCTAATATTTTATCCTAGTCTATGATAAATGTTGGAATAACAGAATTCCTAAAAAAACTTTAGGTTTTTAAGTATTCTAGTTCTTTCTTTTATTTTCCTTTTGGTGGATGATCTAAGATTGCTAATGATAAAATTTTAGCAAAATAAGAAGTGGTTTCATTGATAAAAGAAAGAAAAGGTAGTATTTTGGTTATGCACTTTACGGAGAGGAAAGCTCCCAATGGCCGTTTCATGCATCCTAATGCTGCCATTGACATAATTACATCATCTCTACACATCAAATATCCTGAAACTATATTGTCTCGACAAGCAATACTTTTAAACTGGGATTTTTCAGCCCCGTTAATTCCTCAAAACGCTGTGTTGGAATATGGTACAGCAATGTTTCTGCAACAAAACCACGGGCTAAATAGTATATAAATAATTAGAGTCTGAAATTAATGTTGAGATAAAAGGAAAAGATAGTTAGAAAAGTCAAATTTCCGAAATAGGAGCAAAGAAAGGCGGTTAAAGTAGGTCTTCAGAATGGATTTTAACCTCGTAAACAACCTCGGACGCCTTTGGTCTAGCACAGTATGTGCCTCTACATAAGCTTTGTGATTTGAGGTAATCGGGTACCTGAATCAAAATCTGTGGCCCTCTAAAGGACCAGTGCGCGTTTGCCATTTCAAGCCATCTTTTGGGCTTTTGTCTGTCAATTTTATCCATAAACTCAACAACTAGACATCTCGTATTAGTTACTTGCAAAGAACTCGTCCTTGTATCAATATCATGATACACTGACTTATTAGTCGGGTATTATTGGTTGAATTAAATAAATTGAATGATCAGTTGAGTCGGCAAAATACTTTTCCTTATCAATTTAGGTTTTCTTTTAGTTAGTTAAATTCTTTATTTTTCTTATAAATAGGCTTATAATCAAAACATGAGAGAAATATGTAGAAAAGTTTACAGAGTGTATCTTTGAGAAAACACTATACGCAAAAAATCTTCCCTCCCAAATTTTTCTTGTTCTTTATTTTTTCTTTTTAAAATTATCTCCTACCACACCTAAAGTTTCTTCCAACAAGTGGTATCAAAGTTTTTTTTTTTTTTATTGTTTGACATGGCTAATATAAACTTCCCACTTCAATGTACTCATTTGACAAATTATGAAATTTGGTGTATTCATATGAAAGCGGGAGGCCATACAAAAGGCGCAGAGAAAGGATCAGAAAACACTCACAATCATCCATCAATGTCTAGATGATGTCACTTTTGAGATAGCGGCTAATGCAACCACTACCAAGTAAGCATGAGAAGTTTTGCAATAATCAAACTAAGGAGCTGACAATGTCAGAAAGGTACGCCTATAAAAGTTACAAGGTGACTTTGAAAAGTTACGAGATGATTTTGAAAAGCTACATATGCTTGAATGAGAGAGTATTTCAGATTACTTTACTAGAGTTTTGACCATATACAATCAAATAAAGAGATATGGGGAAAAGGTGAAGCAAACATGTGTGGTAAAAAAGATTCTATGCTCGCTACAAAAAAAGTTCCATTATATGGTGGTCGTGATAGAGGAGCCATATAATATGGATTTTATTACAATTCAAGGACTCATGAGAAAACTACAAGTTCATGAAGAAAGTGTGAACCCCGGTTGAAAATTAGGCAGAAAAGCAATCTAAGTACTTATAGAATATATTAAACAGAAGTACCAAATAAGCATTAGAACGAACCAAGTGCAAAATAAATAAATAAATATATTTGAAAAATAAAAAAAATATAGAAATGTTAATAAAATATTATTGAAAGTGAATTACCAGGAAATAAAATTATCAATATGTAACTAAATAAAATTCAAATTCACCCGGGTAAAACTTTTATATAGACAAATGTCGGGATCCAAGAATTTTATCATAGGAACATGAAATTTACTATTTGGGAAATAAAGAGAATTTGGTAAAAGTTAGTGTGTGTGCACGCGCGCGTGCGTGCTCAGGCAAGAAGAAAAAAGAGAGAGGGGAAACTACTATTTACATGTGAGAGAGATAGAATTGTAAAGGAAACATAAAATCTTAAGAGAAGATCTTGAGGGAACATTAACCAAGCTTAGTGAGCATTAATTGAAAGGAAGAAAAATCAAGTGAAGGTGAGTAGAAAAGAAGAGAGAAAGTTCGGCCAAGATTAAAGAAGATGAGGAGTTGGAAGCTTGATTTAGGAAGTGTTTAATTACTTGCTTGGTAAAGCATTTTAAAGACTTTTGATCTGATTTTAATGGTTTAAAATCCTTAATTGATTGAATTTTTAAATTGAAAAGTTAGGGTTCTTGAATAAATTTTGGGGAAATAAAAATTTATTGTAATTTGTCATGAGGAATAATGTGAAAATTAGAGTAAAGTGATTAAATTATTGTAATTGAAGTAAATTTTTTGATAATTAAATAGAGCTAAAGGCTAGCCAATGATGAGAGATTTTAGGGGATTTAATTGTGAATAAATGTTGTTAAGTGATAAATTCATAAGCATGAAGTTGCATTAGAATTGGGTTATTGAAGAAATGATTAATTAGAGAATGAAAGAAAAGAAAAGAAAATTCTTCCCTCCATCTATTAAATAGTTTTGGCCTAGAGGAGAAAACTTAAAGGAGTCTTTCAATCTTGTTTTATGCTACCATGTTAATGCTGTATACTCTATGATATGAATTGATGAATAATGTAGTAAGTAGAACTATTTTTTAATATCTCTTTACAACTTCTTAAATTTCATGGAACACTTGTGTTGATTCTTGAGATTGTGTGAAATATTTTACCATGAAAATCGAAGAAGAGATTGATGTCTTGATGAGGAATACAATTGAATTGTTGGTTCCTATTAAATTTTGTATGTAATGGAGTCATAAGACGTTAAAAATTCTTGAGAGATCTTAAATTGGTGGCAAAAATTTTGAATTCAATGGGATTGTTACAAAAGATGAGATTAATTAGACAGTAACGGTTCAAGACTTAGACAATAACAATTCAAGGTTTGGACAGATAACGGTTGAAGACTTAGACAATAACAATTCAAATGTCGGTAGACTTTCATATGAATACAATATATATATATATATATATATATATATATATATATATATAAAAGAAACATATAAAAGGGGTCTAAAAGGAAATAGACGCTGAAATACCGTTGATGTAAAAACTGAGTCGTGCGGACAATTGCACGTTGATATAATATACTTGATATGTGTATGTATGTTATGATGAGGAAATGGACATGCATAAAAAGTATCATATGTGTAATGAATGAATATGGATTGTCTATAATATTTGGCTTGAAGGAATCATGACCAAAGACTTCTTTGTGATTCAAGAGGAGCGATCAAGATTGGATCTTTTGTTAGAGGAGGAAACGAGACAGGCGGAGCAGGTGCATGGCTTTCCTTACCCTTTACACTTATGCAATTTAAAGTCTTCCTGATGAATGCAATTACAATAATGTTATGTTCAATGTAAATAAAGTCTAGTATATTTATAAGATTAGCTTCAGCTAATGGCATCCATGATAGGATTGTCAAGAAATAAATTATAAGATTAACTTCAGCTAATGGCATCTGTGATAGGATTGCCGTGAAATAAATTATAAGATTAGCTTCGACTAATGATGTTCGTGTTGGGATGCTTGGAAACGATCGATAAGGCTCGATTTGTAATGGGTATCCGTGTTTGAATGACCTGGGGAAATTGATAATTATAATTGCCTAAAAATATCTAGGTTGGACTATGCAAAGTCATCCGGTTCATACAAGAAAATAAAAGTATTCAAATTAAGGATATGAAAATGAGGTCTAATTGGGTTTTAATTGATTTACAAGCAAATTATAAGTTGATTGTTAGAATTCCTATATGATCGATAAAAAATTTATACTTCAATTGTATACATTACATGATCATTTATATTTCTTTTGTCAACATAATGGTATGTTTATTAAGTTGTTTTTGTAACATTTTCATCTAATATCCAGGGAGCTCATTAGGTTTTAGGACTTTACTTTGTTAAACTTATGTAAATATTTAACTGAAGCATAATAGTATTAGCGAGATTGTGCAGTATGTTTTTTGTGTAAACCTTGATGTATATGAAAATCTTAGCTTAGCATGTAGTATGTTAGTTATATAAACTTTCATATAATGCATGAATTAGAACTCTTTAGTTATCTTGTAACTAATCCTTTTGAAATTTTAAGAATACTTATGTTTTAAATTCTCTCATTATATGTTAGTATCCCCTTTTCTTTTAGACTTTAAATATGATATGTGGGCTATGTTTATATTGAACTTGTTCGTAGGATATATATAAATTGTGTGGATTGTATGAGGTGTTTAATATTGATGATGAAAATAAAGTTTGAAATTATGGGACCTTGTTATGATGGATTGAATGTGTAAATTGGTAATAATCGATAACTTGGGATGCCCTATATACAAAGGAAACTCTACTGAAATTTCAGTAGAATTCTTTACAAAAAAAAAATTTACCCTCAAATTAAAGGTATATGTTGGGATCTTTTAGCATTGATAAAATCAAATAGTTGGGACTGTTATAGAAAGAGTCAATGGTATTTAAGAAGACTAAGAAGCACAAACATTTTTTTCGAAACACTATTCAAAAGAGAAGTAAGATGGTTCTGGATATACCCAAGAAGGTAGAAGATGTGGATAAGACAAAGGAAGAAGAGGAAGAGGCAAATTTGAAAAAGGAGGCTGAGACAGCCTCAACAAGTCAACCAATTGACCGTATGAAGCAAACCGATGATGGTGAGAAGTATGACTTTCTACCAGTTTTTGATGAAAAGGAGGAGAGATATAAAGATCATCAAGAACTTGTTACACTTCCACAATCACCAATGAACTCAAATTCACATTTATCTTCTTTTTCTAATGAAAGTTCTAGTAGTGGCAGCCCTCCTAGTCCACCAAGAAAGATGATGAGCCTTGATGACTTATATGAGATAACTAATCCTATTGATGATGATGTAATACTATATTGTATAGCTGCCCAACATAGATTGAACATCTATCAAATGGATGTCAAATAAGATTTTTTAAATGGTTTTTTTGAAGAGGAGGTCTACATTGAGCAACCTATAGGTTATTAAGTGAAGAGACATGAAAACAAGGTTTTAAAGTTAAACAAAGCCTTGTATGGATTGAAGCAAGCCCCAAGGCTTGGTATAGTCGTATTAATGGTTATTTCTTAAATAATGGGATTGTAAAATGCTTCCATGAATTTGCTATCTATATAAAAATAAAAAAGAGTGGTGATACTCTTATTATATGCTTGTATATGGATGACTTGATCTTTACATGAAATAATCCAAAGATATTTAAAGACTTCAAGCAAACAATGATTAAGAAGTTTGAGATGATGGATAAATTGTCTTATGACATACTACTTAGGGATTGGGATCAAACAAAGAGAAGATTGAATCTTTATGAACCAAGAGAAGTTTACAAAGGAGATTCTCAAGAATTTCAAAATGAAGGATTTTGCAAAAGTGAATACTCCAATTGAGTGTGGAGAGAAGATGTCAAAGAATGATGAAGTAGAGAAGATAAATTCTACAATATTCAAAAGCCTAATTAGGAATTTGAGATACTTAATATGCACCCGTCCAGATATTCTCTTTGGAGTAAGGCTTGTAAGCACGTTTATGAAGACACTAATTACGACACATTTCAAAGCTTTGAAGCGAATTATTTGGTATATCAAAGGTACTGATGATTTTGGCTTGTTTTATGGATACTCTAATAGCTTTGAGCTTATAGGTTATAGTGATAGTTATTGGGCTGGAGATATGGATGATAGAAAAAGTACTATAGGTTTTGTTTTCTACATAGGAGAAACAACATTCACATGGAGTTCAAAGAAGAAACCTATAGTTATATTATCAACTTGTGAAGATGAATATATTGTTACTACAACATGTATTTGTCATTTCATATGGCTAATATAATTATTGAAGGAGTTGTGAATGCCACAAGAGAAACATATAGAAATTTATATGGACAACTTATCGGTCATTATCTTCATAAAGAATCTAATGTTTCATAACAAAGTAATCACATTGGCACATGATTTCATTACTTACGAAATTACATTACAAATAAGAAAGTTGAAGTCAAGTATGTAAAGACGGAAGATCGAGTCGCAGAATTTTCACAAAGTCACTCAAACATAATGTTTTTGCCAAGGTAAAAGAAATGCTTGGAGTTATAAAAAAATCAAGTTTAGGGGTTGTTGTTGAAAGTAAACTAGCTCCAGCTCCATCTCTATATGTGCAGCGATGTATTTATTGTTGTAAAATTATTTTTAATAAATATTGAAATTAATAAGATTTTGATGATTAATAAAATTAATTGGGTTTTGGTTTTATCGTGATTTTTATTGTTTTTTAAATTAACAACTAAATATCTAAAAAAAATGCTAAACTTGTGAAGGAATCGTCGAAGGGTTTTTTTTGTCTATTGGTGATTTCATCAGGAATACAGACGATGTTTTCTCAAAAAGTTACAAAAATGGTTTAGAAGTTTTAGAGTTTTCTAAAGGAATTAGTGACGAACATTCTGTTGCCGATTCCTACACTTATTCCATCAGTAATATTTAGTTTTTGCCGATGGAACAGACAATATAATATTTCATCAGTAATTTATTTACTGATGAAATGGCTGACAAAAACTAGTCGGTACATTTTAGTTTTTTGATGCCAATGTTTTGTTTGCATTTTTTCCGGCATTACAAATTAAAAACAGAATGCCCACGAATAGTAAATCCCTGATAAAACATTTCTTGATGATGTGTTTACGTCGGGAAATCATTCTGCGATGTAAATGGCTGACGAAATGGTGTTTACTTACCGACTAAATATTCTATTGGCGTTTTCTATTTTTCTGTTGGTATGTGCCGGTCACATGCTCAAATTCAGGTGGTGACAATTTCCATTCACTTTTCATTTTTTTCTGGGAACAATTTATGTAGATCAATTAAGTCTAACAAATTTGATTGGAAAAGGCGCTTCCACATGGTCCAAATAAGTTGTCGGGGTCCTCTTTACCTTCGTAGAGATTCTAGACGAAGGATTATTCAAGGAGATCTGAAGCCATGTAACATCTTGTTGCATGGCTAGATGAATCCAAAAATTTCAGACATCAGATGGCCAAGATCTCTGGTGGCAGAGAAGATCAAGAGAATGCCATGAAGTAGACATTTCTTTCCTATTTTCTACTGTATTGAGTTATCAATGGTTTGAGCTAAGAATTAAACAATTGTTCTTATGCAGTGGTTTATATGTCCCCTGAGGGAAGGGCTGTTTTCGAAAAAGTCAAAGGTTTTTAGATTTCGATGAAGGAAAAAAAGTCAAAAGATTGCAACAATAACTGGCTGAAGTCTGAAGGGCCGCAAAAGGTCGAACAAAAAGAATTCAACTATATATCCATATATGCTTGGCACCTAAAATATTCTATTATTGGACAGCAACGACGTCTGAAGGGCCACATAAGGTCGAACAAAAAGAATTCACCTAAACTTCGGTTGTAAACATGTCCTCATTATCAATGTGATGATACAGCAACGTCGTTAGATATTGCAGGCACATTAATATTGCAGGCAAATCCAAAATAGACCACGTACGGATAACGCTACTTTCAAATAGACCAATGTCAAGAGCTTCTTGATAGCACCTACCAGGAACATGTCAATCATGGTGAGGTAAGTGTATGTATTGTGATAATATCCTATAAAAATAAAAATGCTATCGATCTCACAAGCCAGTGGACCAGGTTCATCCTGATGAAATATCTTTATAGATGGATATTTACAGAAAACATAAGAATTTCTGACTTATAATTGCTAAACTTAGTTTCTATTTGAAAAATAACTTCATGATTGGAATTAAAAGGACAGGAAGAGAAATATTCTTCTTCGTGGCATGCTTTCTCTGAACAGTCAATAAGCCATTTGTAAATCTTCCATTCTCATCAATAACAAGTATGGGACTTGGCAACTGCGAAGTTGCAGTAGCTCTTCTTCTGTTTCTATCATGTTCCTCTTCAGTTTATGGTGATGCAGGAGATACCATAACTACTTCTCAACCCATCAAAGATCCAGAAGCAATAGAGTCTGCCGGAAAAAAGTTCCAACTGGGATTTTTCAGCCCAGTTAATTCAACATATCGATATGTCGGAATATGGTATAGTAATATATCAGCAGCAACTCCAGTATTATGGGTGGCCAACAGAAACAACCCAATCAACGATTCTTCTGGGATGATGACAAAATCTGAAGATGGAAATCTTGTGGTTTTGAATGGTCAGGGAGAGGTTCTGTGGTCATCAAATGTTTCAATTGGGTTCAATCAGTCAACTGCACAGCTTACTGATGATGGAAACCTTGTCTTGAAAGCTGGACCGAATGGAAACCTTGTATGGCAAAGTTTCCAGCAGCCTACGGATACTTACTTATCAAAGATGAGACTTAGTGCTAACGCAAGAACAGGGAACAAGACACTGCTAATGTCATGGAGAAGCTCATCTGATCCTTCTGTTGGAAACTTCTCTGCTGGTGTCAATCCATTAGGAATTCCTGAGTTCTTCATCTGGTACAATGGTCATCCATTTTGGCGTAGTGGTCCATGGGGTGGTAAGAATTTTATCGGAATACCAGGAATGTATACTTCTGTGTATTTAGATGGATTTAGTCTACAAAATGAAGGAGATGGCACTTTCACTCTGAGTTCAATTCGAGACCCAGCTTTCCGTTTAACGTATGTTTTAACTTCTCATGGAAAATTTATAGAACAATACTGGGATTATGGGAAGCAAGGTTGGGAGTATGACTGGGAAGTTCCATCCACTGAGTGTGATATTTATGGCAAGTGCGGGCCATTTGGAAGCTGCGATGCACAGAATTCACCTATCTGCACATGTTTAAAAGGGTTTGTTGGAAAAAATCAAGATGAATGGAACAAAGGAATTTGGACTAGCGGTTGTGTTAGGATGACATCGTTGCAGTGTGATAGAATACAGAATGGTAGTGAAGTGGGAAAAGAAGATGGGTTTATAAAGCTAGAGATGATGAAGGTGCCAACCTTTGCCGATTACTGGCCGTATCCGTCCTCCGAACAAGAATGCAAAGATGAGTGCTTGAAGAATTGTTCCTGTGTCGCTTATTCATATTATAATGGCTTTGGTTGTATGGCATGGACAGGAAACTTGATTGATATACAAAAGTTCTCTGAAGGAGGAACAGCTCTCAACATTCGCCTGGCGTATACAGAACTTGGTAATTGTTATAATATTTTCTAATTTTCATTGACTAGTGTCCGTACAAAAAGTTCTGTATCTGTATGAGGAAACGTTGATAAGTTTTTTCATATTTCCATTACATTTTTGCCAAATAACCACCAGTACAATTTTTTAGTTGCAGATAACAAGAGAAACATGAAAGTAATCATCAGTATGTCAGTTATTGTAGGAGCCATTGCCACCTTCATCTGTGTGTTTTTTTCTTGGAAGTGGATGGCTACACATAGAGGTAATATGCTACGTCTTATTAGCTTACTGAACTTCTAAACTTTACAATTTTTATAAGTAAAGAAAAACACAATTCACAAATAATAACGATACTTCCACCTGAATTCAGAAAGGAAGTTGATAAGTGAGGAGACCTTATCGTTCAAAACGAGAGAAGCACAAGAAACAGTTTTTGATGGAAACACGCCCGAAAACGTCAAGGAAGTTAAACTTGAACCACTCTTCAAATTAAAAATTCTTGAAACTGCTACAAACAACTTTGACATATCCAAGAAGCTTGGGCAGGGCGGCTTTGGTGCAGTATACAGGGTAATTCTTCTGCAACTAAAGGTGCGTTATAGTTATTTAGAGAAAATAGGTATTTATTGGTTTGATGTGACATTGTAGGGAAAATTGCCAGATGGGCTGGAAATAGCTGTCAAAAGACTATCTAGAACATCTGGTCAAGGGCGCGAAGAGTTTATGAATGAAGTTGCGGTGATTTCTAAACTCCAACATAGGAATCTTGTGAGACTTCTTGGTTGCTGTGTTGAAGGAGAAGAGATGATGTTGGTTTATGAGTACATGCCGAATAAAAGCTTGGATGCATTTCTCTTTGGTTAGAGCTGCTGCCCTCTATTATTTAGCTACTACTTTTCTTGACCCATTTTCATTTGCCCTTGTTTTCTCATCATTTTTTCTGGATACAATATCCTTAGATTCACTCAGGAAAGGACAACTAGATTGGGAAAGACGCTTCGACATTATTAACGGGATTTGTCGAGGTCTTCTTTACCTTCACAGAGATTCTAGACTAAGAATTATTCATAGAGATCTGAAGCCAAGTAACATCTTATTGGACCGTGAGCTGAATCCCAAAATTTCGGACTTTGGAATGGCCAGGATTTTTTGTGGCAATGAAGATCAAGTGAATACTACCAGGGTCGTTGGAACCTAGTAAGTAAATACATATATATTTATTTTTTTTCATTTTCACTCCTATTACCGTTTTGCTATTTTGAGCTCAGAAATCTGTGATCCTCATGCAGTGGTTATATGTCCCCTGAATATTTAATGAAAGGAAGATTTTCAGAGAAATCAGATGTATTTAGCTTTGGAGTGTTGTTGCTGGAGATCGTAAGCGGAAGAAAGAACTCTAGTTTTTATGACAATGAGCATTCTTTGAGTCTTATAGGATTTGTATGTCTGTCCGCCTCCCTGCCTGAGATATATCTGCAAAGCTCCTTTCAATTTCTGATACTATTAAACTTGCAAACTCTTACTTGGATGGATTTTTATATTTTCAGGCTTGGAAACTGTGGAATGAAGGTGACATTACAGCTCTGGTCGATCCTGCAATATCAGATCCATGTTTTCAGGTGGAGATATTCCGATGCATACATATTGGTCTGTTGTGTGTGCAAGAATTGGCGAAAGACAGACCGGCCGTGTCTACCATCACTTCCATGCTAAATAGTGAAATTGTGGATCTTCCTACTCCAAAGAAACCAGCATTTGTTGAAAGGCAGAGTTCCTTGGATACAGAGTCCATTACACAGAACCAAAAGATAAATTCCATTAACAATGTGACGATTTCTGATGTTTACGGCCGATAGAGTTCAGAACATGTTTACTTTTCTATTAGATATTAATATAGTTTACCATTGTAGAACATTACATTGCTGGGTATGACTTTTCTATTAGATGTCAGTTCTACGTTCCTTATATTTTACAAAACAAAAAAAAAACACAATAAATATGTTTTTTCAGTAAATTTAGTCATTTTGTTACTTTTATTTTATTTTTCAGTAAGTTAAATTCTAAAATTATATAATTTTGAGAATCAATAATAAATTTGCAACAAGAAGTTAAAATTTGAAGGTGCAAATTGATTCAATTAGGAACACAATTAAAAACAAAATGTGATTCTTTTGAAATTACATGAATTTAATAAAAACAAAGATTAAATAAAAAAAAAACTAAATTGAAAAAGATCAATTTAAAGATTAATTTGAAGAAATCAAAGATTTAAAGCCCTCATTGAACGAAGTTCATGAAATTTAAAAGTCAATAACTGTAATTAAAAGGAGAAAATATTCTAGAGACCGGTTGACTATTCATATAACTTCGTTTCAGTACTTTTTGTTTCCAATTTAGAGACCAGGTTAGAGGTTGTTGTCGTTGGTGGTGACCGAGAGTGGACTCCAGACTTTGCTATTATTGTGGCCGAGTCTGTGGTGAGAGAAACACCATGAAGAGGTGGAGATTGGGCAAGTAGGAAGCCAGTAGAGAATGGTGGTCGTTCGACTGTGACTGTCAGAGATGGTGGCTGGTATGGTAAGGAGGTTGAAGATGGTGATTTATGGCAGTGGGTTTGGTTCGGAGATCCACCAGTAGCAACGACGAGCCCTACACCAGCAGCAAACGGCAGCAACTCCTCCACGGCCAGAAATTCACGGCGACCATCAAATCATCTCTCAGTTTCGCCCATAACGCCAGCGAGGAGGAGACACCGAAGAGAAATTTGAAGAATGTGGGCTGCAAACTGATTTGGTGTCTTTAAGTTTTTGTAGGTATATTTAAAAGGGAGTGTGGGTACACACACACAAACAATTTCAGGAAGCTTAATTGACACGCGCTACACGTGGTCCAATCATATTTTACTTGCAACTTTTGGTGTTTTATACTCGAAAAGTCAATCTAAAACCATCAAATTATTATTCATGTTATTTTTTTATTTAACATGGATGTCCGGATCAGTTTGTATGTATCTCGACTAATCCCACGAGCCATAAAGTTAATAACTATGTAAACCTCTAGTGGTCCTAAACGGACTTGAACTCATGACTACTAGGGAGCAAATCCAAGACCTGACTAGTTGAGCTATCTCAGGATTGATTCTTATTATTTCTGTATTTAACTTTGTGTATGTTGACACACTTTATTGATATTTCATATGAGTCTTTATTTTTATAAATAAAACTCTCATAAAAAAAATAATAGTAAATAAGAAAGATCACCTGCTGGGATCTCTCTGCTATGATCCTTCTCATTTATTCACTTCATGATCTCCGCAATATTTGTAATTCATTACGTTCCGTTATCTCTGCAGACAAATCATATATATATAACTATCAATGTTGCATCTCCTGTAATGCCTATTTAAAGGTAATAACAATACATAAAAATACAAGTTAGCTTTTCTACAATTTGAGGTAATCGGGTACCTGAATCAAAATTTATGGCCCTCTAAGGACCAGTGCGCGTTTGCCATTTCAAGCCATCTTTTGGGCTTTTGTCTGTCAATTTTATCCATAAACTCATGAACTAAACATCTCATATTAGTTACTTGCAAAAAAACTCATCCTTGAATCAATATCATGACACAATGACTTATTAGTTGGGTAGTACATGTGGATATCTAAAACATTAGAAGTCTTTTTAGGTTCTCATACTGTCTTAATAGTAATCTTCTTGATAACTGTACAAGGATCATACTTTTTCATATGTATCTTGCTATAAGTGTTAATTAAAAACTGCTCATTGGGGAGAAACTCTTGAAAATAAACTAAATTTTGGTTTTTTTTTTTAAACAAAGGAACCGGTTTACCGGTTGAGTACCAATCAACCGGTTGGATTAAATGAATTGGTCAATTGATTCATAAACAGTTGACCGGTTGAGTTAGCAAAATACTTTTCCTTATCAGTTAGGTTTTATTTTTGTTAATTTAATTTCTTGATTGTTTAGAATTTTATGCCTATAAATAGGCTTGTAATTAAAACATGATAGAAGTATGTAGAAGAGCTTACAAAGTGTATCTTTGAGAAAACACTTAATTCAAAAACATCCTTTCTCTCAAACTTTTCTTGTTCTTTATTTTTGCTTTTTAAGATTATCTTCTACCGCACCTAGAGTTTCTTCCAACACGTGATATTAGAACTTGTTTTTTATTGTTTGACATGGCTAATAAAAACTTCTCACTTCAATGTCTTCATTTGCAAAGGAAAATCATGAAATTTGGTGTATTCGTGTGAAAGCTTGGTTCTCAAGATATGTGAGAAACGATTTAAAAAGGTTTTGAGGAGCCTTTAGAAGGAGCAACGATAACTTCATCTCAAAGGGAGGTCGTGCAAAAGGCATGAATAAAGGATAAAAAACAATCACAATCATCCAACAATATTTAGATGATGCCACTTTTGAGATAGTGGCTAATGCAACCACTGCCAAGTAAGCATGAGAAGTTTTACAATAATCAAACCAAGGAGCTGATAATTTCATAAAGGTATGCCTATAAAAGTTACGAGGTGACTTTGAAAAGCTACATATGCTTGAATCAGAGAGTATTTCAAATTACTTTGCTAGAGTATTGGTCATATACAATCAAATAAAGAGATATATGGAGAAGATGGAGGAAAAATGTGTGGTAGAAAAGATTTTATGCTCGCTACAAAAAAAATTACATTATGCAGTGGTCGTGATAAAGGAGTCACATAATATGGATTTTATTACAATTTAAGGACTCATAAGAAAACTACAAGCTCATGAAGAAAGAGTCAATCATATTCAAGTAGACTTAAGAGCACAAGTATTTTTTTTTCCAAAACACTATTCAAAAGAGAAGTAAGATGGTTCTGGATATATCCAAGAAGGTAGAGGGTGTGGACAAGGCAGAGGAAGAAGAGGAAGAGGTAGATTTGAAAAAAGAAGTCGAGGCAACCTCAATAAGTTAATCGGTTGATCGTATGAAGCAAACCGATGATGGTGAGAAGTATGACTTTCTACCAATTATTGATGAAGAAAAGGAGAGATATGAAGATCATCAAGAACTTGTTACACCTCCACAATCACCAATAAACTCAACTTCACCTTTATCTTTTTCTTCTAGGAAAAGTTCTAGTAATGACAGCCCACCTAGTCCACCAAGAAAGATGATGAGCCTTGATGACTTATATGAGGTAACTAATCCTATTGATGATGATGTAACACTATATTGTCATCTTGCTACATGTGATCCTATAATGTTTGAAGAAGTAATAAAGGATGAAAAATTGAGAATTGCTATGGATGAGGAGATTCTATCAATTGAGAAAAATGACATGGAAATTGGTTTCTAGACCAAAAGAAAAGAAGCTAATAGGTGTCAAGTGGATCTACAATGAAAAAAAGAATGCCAAAGTAGAAGTGAAGAGGTAAAAGGAAAGGTTAGTAGCAAAAGGCTATAGTAAAAAACATGAGATTGACTTTGATGAAATGTTTGCTCCAGTTGCTAGATTGGAGATCATTCAATTAATAATTTCCAGATCTGCCCAATATAGATGAAAAATCTATCAAATGGATGTCAAATCAGATTTTCTAAAAGGTTTTAAAGTTAAACAAAGCCTTGTATGGATTGAAGCAAGCCTCAAGGCTTGGTATAGTCGTATTGATAGTTATTTCTTAAATAATAGGTTTGTAAAATGCCTCCATGAATATGCTATCTATGTAAAAATAAAAGAGAGTGGTGATACTCTTATTGTATGCTTGTATGTGGATGACTTGATCTTTACAGGAAATAATCCAAAGATGTTTAAAGACTTTAAGTAAGCAATGATTAAGGAATTTGAGATGATGGATATTGGTCTTATGACATACTACTTAGGGATTGAGATCAAGCAAGGAGAATATGAAATCTTTGTGAACCAAGAGAAGTTTACAAAAGAGATTCTCAAGAATTTCAAAATGAAGGATTGTGCAAAAGTGAATACTCCAATTGAGTGTGGAGAGAAGATGTCAAAGAATGATGAAGTAGAGAAGATAAACTCTATAATATTCGAAAGCATAATTAGGAGTTTGATATACTTGATATGCACCCATCTAGATATTCTCTTTGGAGTGAGGCATGTAAGCAAGTTTATGGAGACACCAATTATAACACATTTCAAAGCTTTGAAGTGAATTCTTTAGTATATCAAAGGTATTGTTGATTTTGGCTTGCTCTATGGATATTCTAATAGCTTTGAACTTATAGGTAATAATGATAGTGATTGTTATAGGTTATAATAATAGTGATTGGGTTGGAGATATGAATGATAGAAAAGGCACTATAGGTTTTTTTTTTTACATGGGAGAAACAACATTCACATGGAGTTTAAAGAAGAAACCTATAATTATATTATCAACTTGTGAAGCTGAATATATTGCTACTACAACATATGTTTATCATTCCATATGGCTAAGATAATTATTGAAGGAGTTGTGAATGTCATAAGAGAAGCCTATAGAAATTTATATGGACAACTTATCAGTCATTGTCTTAGCAAAGAATTCAGTGTTTCATGACAGAAGTAATCACATTGACACAAGATTTCATTACTTACGAGATTGCATTACAAATAAAAAATTTGGAGTCAAGTATATAAAAATCCAAGATCGAGTCGCAGAATTTTCAGAAAGCCACTCAAACATGATGTTTTTTCTAAGATGAGAGATATGCTGAGAGTTATAAAGAAATCAAGTTTAAGGGGAAATGTTGAAAGTAAACTAGATTTTAATTTTTTTAGAAAAACATTGTAACTGGTCTACCGGTTGAGTCGGTCAACCAGTTGGATTAAAAGAATCAATCGACCGATTAAGTTGGCAAAATGCTTTTCCTTATCAGTTTAGGTTTTCTTTTTGTTAGTGTAATTTCTTGATTGTCTAGTACTATATACCTATAAATAGGTTTGTAATTGGAACCTAAGAGAAGTATGTAGAAAAGCTTATAAGATGTATAGTTGAGAAAACACTTAATGCAAAAACAACCTTTCTCTCAATTTTTTTTTGTTCTTTAGTTTTGCTTTTAAAGATTATCTTCTACCACACCTAGAGTTTCTTCCAACATAAACTAATGGTGGAACATTAATTGTATAAATTAATCTAGACCCCATTTTTTAGCTCAATGCATGTTGATTTTGATATTAAAAAAAAGTAAAATCGATGAGAATTCATCGTTTTATGGCATATACGATCAAATCACTTCTCTACTTTAAAGAATTTGAAATGGGAGACCATGGAAGTTTTTAAATTTTTTTATTTACTAATTTTGGTAACTGTGGATGCCATGAGGTATTAAACAAAACATCTAGTTTTCAAATCTAACTACCCTACTTTTGAAGTCTCCAATCTATCTAGCTTTGAAGGAAAGTCAAGACAAGTAAGAAAATAATTATTCTGTTTTTATTTTGTTTCTATATTTATTTTTCTGTGGTTTTAGCTTAGTGAAATCACTTGTATTTTACAATAATCAACTAGATTTACTAGCAACAAAAATGCAACTATGTTTTAAATTCTATCAAGTTTAAATTCTAATTTCTTAGGAGTAGGAAGATCGACACTATTTAGCATTGACATAACATAAATTTTGGAATTGAAAGAAAATGATGGAATACATGGCTTTACATTATCTTGTTCGTCCTTCCAGTCCCTTTGGCTAAGGATTTGCCTATGTGCACCTCCATTTCCACCTCCATATGTGTAGCAATGTAATTATTGTTGTAAAATTATTTTTTAATAAATATTGAAATTAATAAGATTTTGATGTTCAATAAAATTAATAGTGTTTTGGTTTTATTGTGATTTTTGTTGTTTTTTAAATAAAAACTAAATAACTAAAACAAATGCTAAACATGTGAAGGAATCATCGAAGGGTTTTTGTATCCATAGGCGATATTTCCTTGGAAAGTTACAAAATGGTTTAGAAGTTTTAGACTTTTCTATAGAAATTAGCAACAAACATTCTGTTGCCAATTCTTTCACTTATTCTATTAGCAATATTTAGTTTTTGTCGATGGAATAGGCAATATAATATTTCATCTGTAATTTATTTACCGATAAAATGGCTGACGAAAACTGGTAGGTACATTTTAGTTTTTTGATGCCTATATTCCGTTGGCATTTTTTCCGGCATTACAAATTAACAACAGAAATGCCCATGGATAGTCTGATAAAACGTTTCTTGATGATGTGTTTACGCCGGGAAATCATTCGGCGATGTAAATGGTTGATGAAATGATGTTTCCTCACCGATTGAATATTCTATCGGCGTTTTCTAACTCTCTGTTGCCTGTTGGTGTATGCCGGTCACATGCTCAAATTCAGGTGGTGACAATTTCCGTTCAGTTTTCATTTTTTCTGGGAACAATTTATGTAGATCAATTAAGTTTAAAACAATTTGATTGGAAAAGGCGCTTCTACACAGTCCAAATAATCTGTCGGGGTCCTCTTTACCTTCGTAGAGATTCTAGACGAAGGATTATTCATGGAGATCTGAAGCCATGTAATGTAACATCTTGTTGCATGACTAGATGAATCCAAAAATTTCAGACATCAGATGGCCAGGATCTCTGGTGGCAGAGAAGATCAAGAGAATGCTATGAAGTAGACATTTCTTTCCTGTTTTCTACTGTATTGATGTATCAATGGTTTGAGCTAAGAATTAAACAATTGTTCTTATGCTGTGGTTTATATGTCCCCTGAATATTTAAGGGAAGCGCTGTGTTCAAAGAAGTCAAAGGTTTTTAGCTTTTGATGTAGGAAAAAAAGTCAAAAGATTGCTACAATAACTGGCTGAAGTCTGTAGGGCCACATAACGTCGAATAAAAAGAATTCAAAAGATTGTCGTATATGAGATCAACTTCCTAATTTATAAATACCAAGAAAATTATATTTTTAACATAAAATGAAGTTTTTTAAAAAAAATTTGAATTTCATTAGAATATGTTAATCAATAATTATTTGAGATTAATTTTTTATTTATCCATAATTTATTTGACACATATTAATATTTCATATTAAAGAATTTATATAAAAAATTAAGTTTTAATAAATATTTTTTAAAAAAAATAAGTGGACTCTACTTTTAATTTAATCTCAAATATTTTCATTAATCATATTCTTTAAATAAATTTTCAATAATATTATCTACATATAAAAATGTAGAAGAATATATATATATATATATATATATATATATATATATATAAAAGAAGAAAAATTACGGTAGATTTCCCATTCATTTGTGCAACTTAGGCATGTTTTCTTTTGGGTTTTTATGCGTTGGACGTGAGGGCCCATTTATAAAAAAAAAAATAAGATAAAATTACGACTCTTCTACTAAAAAATTGACAGTTTACAAAGCGGTCAAGCAACTTGGTGCTTTTTTTTTTAATTTCTTTTTTAAAAAAAACTATATTAATTTATAAGTTTTGTTTTATTTTATCGTTTAATATTTTATTAATTTTATATTTATTATCATAATTTATTCTGATGTATTTTTTATAAATTTATCATAATTTTAAAGAAACATTTTATTATTTAGTTGATTTTCTATTTTTATAAATGTTTATTTTTATTATTATGTTATTAAATAAAAAATATTTTAAAAAATAAAATTTTAAACCCAAAACAATCTATAATTCGAATTACAGATTTTACGGTTAATCCTCAAAACCCCGTGTTGTCTTATCAATGTGATGATAAAACAACGTCTTTAGACCGGTCAGGCTCTTCAGACTTCTTCGGTATAAATAGCCTCTTTCTTAGAAACATAAATATTGCAGGCAAATTCAAAAGAGACCAAGTACGAATAAAGCTACTTTCAAATAAGAATGTCAAGAGCTTCTTGATAGTGCCTACCAGGAACATGTCAATCATGGTGAGGCAAGTGTATGTATTGTGATAATATCCTATAAAAATAAAAATGCTATCGATCTCACAAGCTAGTCGACCAGGTCCATCCTGATGAAATATCAACTATTTTAGCACTTCTTTATAGATGGAAATTTACAGATAACATAAAAATTTATGACTTCTGATTGCTTAACTTAGTTTCTATTTGAAAAATAACCTCATGACTGGGAACAAAAAGAACATGAAGAGAGATATTCTTCTTCATGGAATTCTTTCTCTGAACAGTCAATAAGCCATTTGTTAGTCTTCCATTCTCATCAATAACTAGTATGGAACTTGGCAACTGCGAAGTTGCAGTAGCTCTTCTTCTGTTTCTATCGTGTTCCTCTTCAGTTTATGGTGACGCAGGAGATACCATTACTCCTTCTCAACCCATCAAAGATCCAGAAGCTATAGTCTCTGCCGGCAAAAAGTTCGAACTGGGATTTTTCAGCCCAGTTAATTCAACATATCGATATGTTGGACTATGGTATAGTAATATATCAGCGGAAACTCAAGTACTATGGGTGGCCAACAGAAACAACCCAATCAACGATTCTTCTGGGATGATGACAATATCTGAAGATGGAAATCTTGTGGTTTTGAATGGTCAGGGAGAGGTTCTGTGGTCATCAAATGTTTCAAATGGGTTCTATCAGTCAACTGCACAGCTTACTGATGATGGAAACCTTGTCTTGAAAGCTGGACCGAATGGAAACCTTGTATGGCAAAGTTTCCAGCAGCCTACGGAGACTTACATACCAAAGATGAGACTTAGTTCTAACGCAAGAACTGGGAAAAAGACACTACTAATGTCATGGAGAAGCTCATCTGATCCTTCAGTTGGAAATTTCTCTGCTGGTCTCAATCCATTAGGAATTCCTGAGTTCTTCATCTGGTACAATGGTCATCCATTTTGGCGTAGTGGTCCATGGGGTGGTCAGAATTTTATTGGAATACCAGGAATGTATACTTCTGTGTATTTAGAAGGATTTAGTGTACAAGAAGAAGCAGATGGCACTTTCACTCTTAGTTTAATTCGAGACCCAGTTTTCCGTGCAACGTATGTTTTGACTTCTCATGGAAAATTTATAGAACAATACTGGGATTATGGGAAGCAAGGTTGGGAGTATACCTGGGAAGCTCCATCAACTGAGTGTGATATTTATGGCAAGTGCGGGACATTTGGAAGCTGCGGTGCACAGAATTCACCAATCTGCACATGTTTAAAAGGGTTTGTTGCAAAAAATAAAGATGAATGGAACAAAGGAATTTGGACTAGCGGATGTGTTAGGATGACATCGTTGCAGTGTGATGGAATACAAAATGGTAGTGAAGTGGGAAAAGAAGATGGGTTTATGAAGCTAGAGATGATGAAGGTGCCAACCTTTGCCGAGTACTGGTCAAATCCGTCCTCCGAACAAGAATGCAAAGATGAGTGCTTGAGGAATTGTTCTTGTGTCGCTTATTCATATTATAATGGTTTTGGCTGTATGGCATGGACAGGAAACTTGATTGATATACAAAAGTTCTCTGAAGGAGGGACAGATCTCAACATTCGCCTGGCGTATACAGAACTTGGTAATAATAATAATATTTTCTGATTTCCTTTCACTAGTGTTTCGTTTATAAGATGTGCATAACTAGTGTAGATACATCGAGTTTTGTATCAGGAAGAGAAAATATCGATAAGTTTTTTCATATTTCCATTACACTTTTCTTAAATAACCATCAGTACAATTTTTTAGTTGCAGATAACATGAGAAACAGGGAAATAATCATCAGTCTGTCAGTGATTGCAGGAGCCATAGCTATCTGCATCTGTTTGTTTTTTTCTTGGAAGTGGATGGCTACACATAGAGGTAATATGCTACGTCTTATTAGCTTACTGGACTTCTAAACTTTACAAGTAAAGAAAAAAACAATTCTCAAATAATAACGATACTTCCACTTAAATTCAGAAAGGAATTTGATATGTGAGGAGACCTTATCGTCAGAAGCTCAAGAAACAATTTTTGATGGAAACTTGCCCGAAAACATCATGGAAGTTAAACTTGAACCAGTCTTCAAATTACAAATTCTTGAAACTGCTACAAACAACTTTGACATATCCATGAAGCTTGGGCAGGGCGGCTTTGGTGCAGTATACAGGGTAACTCTTCTCAACTAAAGGTTCTTTACAGCTATTTAAAGCAAATAGGTATTTATCAGTTTGATATGACATTGTAGGGAAAATTGCCAGATGGACAGGAAATAGCTGTCAAAAGACTCTCTAGAACATCTGGTCAAGGGATTGAAGAGCTCATGAATGAAGTTGTGGTGATTTCAAAACTCCAACACAGGAATCTTGTGAGACTTCTTGGTTGCTGTGTTGAAGGAGAAGAGATGATGTTGGTTTATGAGTACATGCCGAATAAAAGCTTGGATGCATTTCTCTTTGGTTAGGGCTACAGCTCTTTTTTGTTTAGCTACTACTTTTCTTGACTCGTTTTCAATTTCATAGATCATAAGTTTCAAGCAGGAGAAGCAGATTGCTACTTTTCTTGACTCATTTTCATTTGCCCATGTTTTCTCATGATTGTTCCTGGATACAATCTGTTTAGATTCACTCAGGAAAGGACAACTAGATTGGAAAAGACGCTTCCACATTATTAATGGAATTTGTCGAGGTCTTCTTTACCTTCACAGAGATTCTAGACTAAGAATTATTCATAGAGATCTCAAGCCAAGTAACATCTTATTGGACGACAAGCTGAATCCAAAAATTTCAGACTTTGGAATAGCCAGGATTTCTGGCGGTAATGAAGTCAATACTACCAGGGTTGTTGGAACATTGTAAGTAGTTTTTTTTTTTTCTATTTTCACTCGTATTACTGTTTCTCTAATTTGAGCTCAGAAAGCTGTTATGCTTATGCAGTGGCTTTATGTCCCCTGAATATTTAATGGAAGGAAGATTTTCAGAGAAATCAGATGTGTTCAGCTTTGGAGTGGTGTTGCTGGAGATCGTGAGCGGAAGAAGGAACGCTCATTTTTATAGCAATGAGAATGCTTTGAGTCTTATAGGATTTGTATGTCTGTCCGCCACACTGCCTGAGATATATTTGGAAAGCACATTTCAATTTATGATACTATTAAACTTGCAAACTCTTACTTGTATGATTGTATCAACATTTGCAGGCTTGGAAACTGTGGAATGAAGGTGACATTGCAGCTTTGGTCGATCCTGCAATATCAGATCCATGTTTTCAGGTGGAGATATTCCGATGCATACATATTGGTCTGTTGTGTGTGCAAGAATTGGCAAAAGATAGACCGGCCGTGTCAACTATCATTTCCATGCTAAATAGTGAAATTGTGGATCTTCCTACTCCAAAGAAACCAGCATTTGTTGAAAGGCAGAGTTCCTTGGATACAGAGTCCATTACTCAGAGCCATAAGATAAATTCCATTAACAATGTGACGATTTCTGATCTTAAAGGCCGATAGAGTTCAGAACATGTTTACTTTTCTGTTTGATCATTGTGAAATGTCATATAACATTACATTGGTTGGAATGACATGATAATATTGGCATCAGAAAGTTAGTTTTGTGGTATTTGTATTCTACTTCCATATTGAAGAAAATAAGAAAACTCGGAATTTTGACAAAATGCTCGTAATGACGGCTTCTGTACCTCCTTTACGAAAAGATGTGTTTTCGTTTAGAGAATCTCGGTCTGATTTACCTGCAAAAACAAAACATTGTAGCTTTGTCCACATGTTAGGCAGAATACGTTGCCACCGCCTCCACAGTTTGTGAGGCTATTTGGTTGAAGAACTTGCTGGCAGCAATGGGTCATTCACAGCAGAAGACGATTACTATATTGGTGGATAACGAGGCAGCAATCAAACTAGCCAAGAATCCAATACAACATGGGAGAAGCAAACACATCGATATCAAGTTTCATTTTATTCGTGAACATGTAAAATAAAAGACAGTTGAACAAAAGTATTGTCAGCGGCAGATATTTTCACCAAGCCAGAGTCTTTTGGAAGCTTTGTTAAGATAAGGGAAATTATTGGAACAAGGGAACTCCAGCTTGAAGGGGAGTGCAATTGGTTTCTACTATGTCTATATCTAAATTAGATTAGTTTCCAATTAGCTTTATCAGGATTGTTTAGATTAGTACGATTGTTCTTATCATTGGCTTGTAATCTCCATGTATTAGGGTCATGAGAGCAGGATTCAGATTAACAATAATTTTGAAACTGCAAGTTTCTTCGTCAAAGCTGGATTTGGCAGCTTGCTTACGAAACAGTTCATAACTATTAAAGATTATGGTCTTATATCATAATGTATAATAAAAACAATTCAACTATGACTTATATGCTATTATTGCACTGAAAATTTGTTTAAAAACCAGTCCTCATTATCATTGTGATGATACAGCAAGGTCTTCTGACCTGCCTTTTTCAGACTTCTTTGGTGTAAATAGCACTCCATGGTTTTAGGGTATAAATTTAATCATCACCCACGTAAATATTGCAGGCAATGTCAAAATAGACCAAGTAAAACAATAATTTTAAGAGCTTCTAGGCAACACCTAACAGGAGCAGGTCAATCATCTGAGGCAGGTGAATGTCTTGTGAAAAATATCATAGAAAAATAAAAATGCTATCTCCCAAGCTCGTTGATCAGGTTCATCCTGAATAAATTTCACTATTTTAACATATAAAAATAAAAATGCTATCTCCCAAGCTAGTTGATCAGGTCATCCAGAATAAATTTCACTATTTTAACATAAGAAGGTCAAAATCTTAGAGTAAAACGTAACCCTGCTTATGTAATATAACAGTGTGGTTAAACATTCTTTATCCATAGAAATGAACAGAAAACATAAAAAAGTGCCTGCTTTTAATTGCTAAACATAGTTTATCTTTGAAAAACAATATTTTGATTGCAACTAAGTAAAAGGACTGGAAGAGAAATATTCTTGTTCATGGCATCCTTTTTCTAAATTATCAGTTAGCCATTTGTTAGTCATCCATTCTCATCAATAACAAGTTATGGGACTTGGCAAATGCGAAGTTGCAGTAGCTCTTCTTCTGTTTCTATCGTATTCCTGTTCAGTTTATGGTTATGCAGTAGATGCCATCACTCCTTCTCAACCCGTCAAAGATCCAGAAACTATAGTCTCTGCCGGAAATAAGTTCGAGCTTGGATTTTTCAGCCCAGTTAATTCAACAAATCGATATGTCGGAATATGGTACAGTAATATATCAGTAGCAACTTAAGTACTATAGGTAGCCAACAGAAACAAGCCAGTCAATGATTTTGTCATGACTCGATTCCTGGATTCAGGGGCGGGGCTCCTGCATGGAAATTGTTTTCCAGCCCCTCCTTTAACAATATTTATATTTTTAGCTTAAATAATAAAACAACTGAAATTTTAGCCCCTCTTAATTTTATTTTCTGGTTCCCACCCTGCCTGCTGGATTCATTACTCGCACATAGACAAGGTCCTCCATCCAGGTTCTTTATCCTATGCGAACCTAAACTTTCATACAAACTTTTTCCTATATAACTCAACTGGAGGTCTAAGTAGCATTTGCTATCATAATTAATTTCATAATGTATTTTCTATAATAATTAATTTCATAATATATATTAACATCTTAATACAATCCTTAAAACAGATTCAGTAAATGTGGAGCACTGACTAGACATTACATAATAGCGTTAATTACAATCAAAAGAGCTGGTTCTAGAAGTCCAATAAAAATGACCTGATAAAACAAAGTTATGCGCCTGAAAATAACAAATAATGAGAGAGTGAGTTCAACAACACAATGAGTAAATAACATTCAATATACACCTACGAGGTAATACAACAATAAGAAATATATACAAGTTTGGCTTATGCTTTTACAAGTGAGTTTAACAAGTAGGTCATAACAAAAAAAATATCATGAGGTAATGCTCGTCAGAAAATCAATATGTAGTGAACATGACCCTCCAGAGTATGGGAAGATCAGTCACCACATGTTGGTGACTTCCCCCGACCAACTATGGTTCAAAACTACGATGTGCATAAAAACTAACACTACCCTATTAGCATGAGAATTCTAACTAGCATACTATAGGGTCATAATCCAATAAAACAGAATCATTTCTTAAAGGCTCAACTCATATAATCAATCAAATGAGAAGTTTTCAATTCAAATGTGCATAATATCTCATATCAAGAAATTAGTTTCAATAAGTGATCATGCTTATTCATAAACAAGAGATAATAAGCAATATATATAACACCAAGAAGCATGATCAATTTCATACTAACAAATCAAATATCTATACTATTTCTCTTACATATGGAATATTATTAACTCACCTGACTCCAAAGTAGAAGAGACACAAAAGCAGATTTCGATGGAATTTTACTGATGCCTAGCAAGTGTAATGAAGTATCTGAATATAAAAAAAAAAACATACTAAAAATGACTCGAAACAGATAACATAAGAGATTACAATTCTAAGATTAGAGACCAAAATGTAATTATAAAAGTGAAACGGATCCACCTGGTCGATCAATTTGCTGCAAGGTATCTCTAGGGATCCAAGTTGAATTTGAATCGAGTCACCCCACCCAACAAACTAGAAACCGTTGAACCTCACCATTCATGGTAAAACAAAACTTGTTCATCCAGAATAACATCAATGTTATCCTTCTGTGATGATGACAATGTAAAAGGGGTAGAGGTTTTAATAGGATCATTGGGAGGGGGATTAGGTGACATCTTAAAGGGATCATTTGGAATAAGATATGGTTTCTGTTATGCAACTAGATCTTCAATGTTAAATGTAGAGCTAATACCAAACTCAAGTTGTAAATCAATAACATAAGCATTCGAACCAACCCGTTGTTGCACTTTGAATGGCCCCGCACTACGCACATGCAATTTTTGATTAGTTTCTGAAGGATACCATTCGGGTCTAATTTGTATCATAATATAGTCTTCAACATTAAATTCTTAGTGATCTCACCATGTAAATCTTGAACTCTACGAGCAAAAGACTCAGTTGACTCAGACACCTTAGCATGAGGAGATATGGGAAGAAAGTCTAAAGGCTTCTAAGGTCTATAACCATGTACAACTTCAAATGGACTCATGTCAATCGACATATTGATAGAGCTTTTATAAGCAAATTGGGTCGTATGAAGAACCAAATCATAATTACTATTATGATCACTCACTAGACATTTCAAAAGGTTGTCTAAACTCTTATTAACCACCTCAGTTTGGGAGTGGTAGACACTAGAAAACTTCAACTTTGTTCCCACCATATGTCAAAGGGTTTTCAAAAAATAATTCATAAATCTAACATCTATATCTGATACTATGGTTTAAGGAAGACCATACAACTTGACAATCTCGTCAAAATAGAGTTTCACAACTCTAGAAGCATAAGTGGTCTTAGTATAAGGGATAAAGTGGGTCATCTTAGAGAAGCGGTCGAAAACCACAAAAATAAAATTATGCTTCTTTGTAGTACGTGGAAGCCCAAGCATAAAATCTATATCTACATCTTGTCAAAAACAAGTAGGGAACAGGTAATGGGGTGTAAAGATCAATGTTCTGTTATCTATGATTAGCTAGTTGACATGTTTGAAATTAAACTACCAACTTAGCTACATCTCTCTTTAATCTAGACCAAAAGAACTAACATTCCACCTCTTCAATGGTTTTATTTCTATTAAAGTATCTTAATAAAACATTAAAAGAACTAATGTGTTTGTTGTGGTCCCTGTGGGCACTAATCATATGGTAATCGAATATATTATTTGTTTTTTATTTTAAATTGTGATGTCATTCATATTAAATAATAATAAAAAGTATATTGGCTCGCATACGCAGCGAGTCAATATCAATTTTTTAAAAAAATATAAAAAAATATTAAGAGTATGGAAAATATTTTAATAGCATTATTAAACTTAACCAAATGAGTTAATTTTTAAACCTCCACTCAACTCCTTGCCAAACCCAAGCGCCTTGGGTCTGACTGCCATACCAGACCCAAGATACTTAATTTGTGCAATTTTATAGATGATTTCTTCACTAAAATTAGAGATTAATAAAAAAAATTAAGTGAATTTTAGGGATGTGTGTTGTTAATGTCCCAAAATAGAAGAAAGAAATATAGAAAAAATAAAAATATATTTAATTAAAAAGACAAAGATGAAAATACAAAATATATAAATATGTTTTTTAGAAAAATTATAAGTGAATTCCTATATAAAAAAAAAAACGCATGGGTCTAACATGGTTACCAGGCCTAAGTGCTTGGGCATGCCAGACCTAGGCGCTTGGGTTTGGCATGTCTGTCAAACCCAAGTATCTAGCGTATGGCATGGCTCAAGTACTTTGGGTCTCGCAGTCATGCCAAACCCAAGCGCCTTGGGTCTGGTAGATATGTCAATCCGAAGCCATAAGGTAAAGCTCGTTAGAAAATCAAAATGCAATGAGTATGAGACTCCTACTATGGAATGATTAATCCACACAGGTTGGTGACTTCCCTGACCAACTAAGTTTCAGATACATTGTGCACAAAGACTAACATTACCCTATTAACATGGGTATTTTGACTGACATACCATAAGTTTATATCATAATAATCAAACAAACAAATTCATATCTCAAGACTTAACTCATGACATCAATCAAATGAGGAGCTATCAATTTAGAAGTCAATTCAAAAGTATATAATGGCTCATATCAAGAATTTAGATTCAACAATTGATCATACTTTATTGTAACATAATAATAATCAACATATATATCATTAAAAAGCATGATCCAATTCGTATTAACAATTCAAATATTTATACTATTTCTCATGCATATGGAAAAGTTTCTACTCGCCTTACTTAAAAGTGAACAGAACTCGAAAGCAGATACCGAAAAAAATCCTATTGATGTCTCGCAAGTAAAATATTAGGATTATCTTAATATAAAATGAGATATGCTA
Source organism: Populus x sibirica (assembly GCA_019202695.1). NCBI lineage: Eukaryota > Viridiplantae > Streptophyta > Magnoliopsida > Malpighiales > Salicaceae > Populus > Populus x sibirica. The sequence continues at coordinate 464,246 of JAGMVL010001940.1, read as the reverse complement.
AAAAAGCAACTCAAAAAGAAAGTACAGTCTATTTAATACACTTAACTAAGGGTCTAACTCTTAACCCTATATATTTATGAACCAAACTAGTCATTTTTTCCAAAAACTCACAAATTAAATGGTTTTCCCGAAATTTAATTCAAAAGAAAAGAAATCCTAAATCTTGATAATAATTCACCAGATAAACCTCAATTATTCATCAAAAAAATCTGAAAAACTAAAATTATAGCTAGGGACCAATCTGGAATTTATCAGATTTTTAGTAGTTAAAATGTAATTTTATCAAATTGGAGTACCAAAATGAAAATATTGCAAATTCATAACTATACTGAAATTTTGCCCAGAATTCATCCTCAATTCTGTCCAGAATCTTGAATTATGCTCCAGGGACCAATCTGTAATTTTTCCAAAGTTTGGGGACTAAACTGTAATTTTCACAAATTGAGGGACCAAACTGAAATTTCACTGTCTTCAACCTCAAACCCATATTTTTTCACAGATCACCTAATGATTTACTAAAATATCTAACTCAATTTCATCATTTAAATAAATTATAACTCAAAATCATCATCTTTACCCAAAATCTTTCAAAATCAACTAAATAAACCATTACCCATAACAATTAACTCATAATAACACAATTAACCCATAACTCAATATTCTAATCAATTCATCAATTAAACCCAAAACAAAATCTTCAAAACTCTAATCTTCAACAAAATCAAAAATCAAAGCTAAATAATACAATTATACACATCAAAACATAAAATTTACTTTTTAAACTTATTTTGTCTAACTCTCTTCTCCTTCCCTTATCTTTCTTTCTTTTTTCTTCTTCTTCTTTCTCCCTTTCTTCTCTCCTGTTGTTCTCTCTCTCTCAAACCAGATTTTCTTCTCTTTTTTTTTTTCAATTTATACTTATCAAGTGATCAACCTTTATTCAATTACCACAATACTCCTTATTTATTTATATTTTCTTCTAAGCCTCCAAGGGTATTGTTGTCTTTTTCTATTTATTTTTTCAAATCATCACAACTGCCCTTCCTATATGCTACCTGCATTACATGTGAATCAGATCACCTTCTTTAATCATTCATTTTTTTAACCTTACGTGATTTTGTTTGTTTTTTTTTTTTTTTGCTTGAATTTAATAGATCAACTCAGGCAAGAATCTCTATATTGGAAAAAACAATTCAACATCATTGAGGGAGTTTGTCAAGGTCTCCTTTATCTTCATAGGGATACAAGCAAGGGCGGAATGAAGGGGTGGCAAGCAGGGGCCCGAGCCCCTGCAAGATTTTTTTATTTATTTGGTAATTAAATGTGAGGAGCTGTAACATTTTTTAATGAGAGGGTCCTTCTTACAGGAAATATATTTGTTATCCTTTGCTTTAGTTTTGAATTCTTTTGACTTTGCCTTGATTTTATGGTACCAACATGCCTCCGTGGAAAGAAAAAAAATGTAAACGTATCAATGCGTTTTGCTATTTTTTCTCTCCCTACAGCATTAATATAAATGTCTTCAACGCAGCGGGTAGATACAAATTGCAAACAAAATTTTTCTGTGGAAAGATTGAAATAGGGTACTGATTAATTCATTTTTTATTAAACAAAATAAGATAAATTTAAATTTAAAATATATTTTTTATTTTGTTTTGAGATATTTATTAAGAATTTGATTATGGTTTTTTATAATTTTATTATTTTTGCTCTTTTTTTTTCAGATCTGCTAGTTCTAACAATTTTTTTTTTGAATTTTTTATAGTGATTTTTTTCTAATTAATTAAATATATTTTATTGGTTTGTTTTGATTATGCTTGGATTTTTTTTTTATGTTTTGTTTTTAGCATAGCCATCAAAATTATCAATTTTTTTTCATGATATATGTTTTGATTTTAGGTTGAACCATGAACAAAATAAGAAGAATTGATTTTTTTTTTAAAAAAAGGAAAAATATTTATCCACTAGTTGACAGGTTGATTCGGCTTATTTTGACTTTTCTTGTTTTAACAGCAACTACTGAACGAGCTTTCTCAGCGATGAAGATTGTTAAAACAATACTTCGCTTTAGCGAGGATGATTTTCTTTCAAGTTATTTGATTGTCTATATAGTAAAAGAAATTGCTAAAAGATTCACAATTGATATGATAATCAATTATTTCTATTCTATAAAAGAACGACAAGCACAATTAAAATAAATATGTAAGAATTATTCTTTATTATTTTTTACTTTATTTCAAAGTTTATCAAACATAAAATAATGCTTTGCTTTAGCTAATGTTTTTTTTATACTTTGTATGTTTATATTTGATAGGTATAAAGACTAACAACATTAAAGTGATGGATACATCATAAAAATAAAATTAACTTTATTGCTTTGACTCAATTTAGTATTGCTCCAAACCTTTTATCTTATACAAATGTCATTATATGTTTGTAATAAGTTATTTGAATAAAACTAAATCATGCTGGGTTTTTTTACAACTCATGTACGATAAATTAAAACAAATATTATATCTTGTTATATTATTTTTGGTCACCCCTAACAAATAATCCTAGCTCCGCCCCTGAATACAAGACTAAGAATTATTCATCGTGATCTGAAGGCAAGCAACATTTTGTTGGACCAAGAACTAAAGCCAAATATTTTCAGATTTTGGAATGGCTAGAATTTATTAGAGGCAATGAAGATCAAGGCCATGTTTGTTTCCGGAAAGTGGTTTCCCGGAAACCACTTTCCAAACTTTCCTGTGTTTGTTTGTCATTAGAAAAGTTGGTCAACGGAAAACACTTTCCAGTCAAAGGAAAATTTGGCTTGGTTTCCAGGAAAGTGTTTTCCTGAAAAATTTGGTAGGAAAACACTTTCCGGAAGTTGTAAAAAATTTAGAAATGTCATATTATTTGCTGATTATATCAAATTTGATCTTCAAACTTTTGATTGCTATATATATTTTGTTTTGAATATTTATTTTTCAATTTCATCTCTTAAAATTTAATTTTTATATTAACTTTGGTCCTCATTTTTATAATTGTTATACTTTTCTCTTATCATTTTCTTATTGAAATTTTTTATCTATCAAATTTGGTCATCATTCTTTTGATTGTTACTTATTTTATTTGAAATAATTTATGAAATGTTAATTATTATTATTTTAATTTCTTCATCTTTCATTTTTATTTTATTTTTTAGATTTGATTTCTATTATTTTGATTATTATTTATTTTATTTGAGTTAATTTATGAAATTATATATTTTTTCAATTTCATCCTCATTCAACTTTTTAATTTGAAAGATTTGTTCCTCATTATTTTAATAAACTTGAGAAAATAAAACATTAATAAGTTATTTTCTAGCTCATTTTCCATGATATAACCAAACACAAGAAAGTGTTTTCCAACTTATTTTCCATTACACTACCAAACATCAAAAAATAATTCACTTTCCTAGAATTCACTTTCCAAAAGAAAACTACTTTGCAGCAAACAAACAGGGCCAAGTCAGTACTAGAATGGTAGTTGGAACCCTGTAAGAACCCTTGTCTATTCAAACTCCAGCCTTTCACTGTATCCCATGCATTGAACTTACCTATTCAAACCTTGTAAGGTCAAAAATCTTTTTCATGTTTTAATGATGTTGTACTGTGGCTATATGGCTCCTCGTGAATATGCAATGGAGGGTAGATTTTCGGAGAAATCAGATGTCTTCAGCTTTGGGGTTTTAGAGATTGTAAGCGGGAGAAGAAATACTAGTTTCTATTGGAATGAGCAAGCCTTGAGTCTTTTAGGATTTGTATGTCCATACAACTCAATGCATCATAAGTCATATGTAAAAGCTTGAATTTTCGTGTCTGACAAATTTTAAAGTGCGACATGCTTATTTCTATTACTATTTCGCTTTGCAGGCATGGAAATTATGGAATGAAGGCAACATTTCAGCTCTAGTAGATCCAGTAATATCCGATACGCGTTCACAGGCGGAAATATATAGATGCATACATGTTGGCCTGTTGTGTGTTCAAGAGTTCCCAGAAGATAGACCAACAGCTTCTACTGTCATTTCAATGCTGAATAGTGAAATTTCTCATCTTCCAACTCCAATGCAGCCGCCATTTGCTGAAAGGAGACACCACTTGAATGAAGAGATATTACTTCATCAAAGTCATCAACAATATTCCATTAATAATGTGACAATCACAGGTGTTGATGGCAGATAATGCAAGTTCATATTGGAAAATTTTTAAGCTTCAGGGGCCGGAGTGAAACCTTGAGAAATCTGTGAGTGTTAAACTATAGTTCCACTGATTCTGATAGCTTGCACACTAGTTTTCTCTTTTCTACGAAATTTTCCACCTCTTTAGTTGTTTTGAAAGATTGATTGTTTTGAAATTAGTTGAGAATCATATAGTAAGGGTGTATTTGAAGTTTTGTGAATTCTAAAATATGAAACAGAGGTCGCCTCATTCATCTTAATTTTTGTAATTCTAGGATGTAAGCATAATATGATCTTATGAGAACGATTTTGTTTGAGCTTTTAACAGTAGTGATTAATTATGGAATTAATTTTTTATTGAAATTCATCCTCAATGATCAAATTAAAAGATTAAAAGAGAAAAAAATTAAAATATGCTTTACAAACGTTCATCTTATACTACTTTAAAAGTCATATTTTGAAAGATTATAAAATTGTTGAGATTGATCTTCAAAAATCTGAAGAGTACTTTGGAATTGGAAGAAACATGGCTTCCTCTTACGCTGAGAGGTCGACCCTATCATATGTTGAAAGGGGCTTATCCACCACAAGCATGGTGAAAAGGTTCGGCCCACCATATTATTGTTAGCAATTAGTTTGAGGTTTCAACAATTGTTTTTAAGAAGAAATAATTTCTTTTCTTTTTTTATTTCTTTTTAAGTTAGATTTCTTTTTTTCTTTTTTCTTTTTTCTTTTTTTGTTTAAGTTTAAGAGAGTGTTTGGGAGTGTGGTTGCGGTTGTTTTTTAAAGTGCTTTTTGTTTGGAAATATATTAAAATAATTTTTTTATTTTAAAAAAATTATTCTTGACATCAGCACACCAAAATTATCCGAAAACATCAAAAAATATTAATTTAAAGAAAAAAAATTAAAAAATTAAATTTTTTAAAACACAAAAAATAAAGTACTTTTTTATAGAATTTTAAGGTAGTCATTTGTATATATTGCAAAATACTTTTCAAAATATTTTTTGTTTGAAGATGTATTAAAATAATTTTTTTATATTTTTTATTTTTAACATCATCATATCAAAATTACTAAAAAATATTAAAAAAATATCAATTTAAATATTATTTTTTTAAGTGAAACACACTTTAAATAATTATCTAAATGCAAAAGTTACCCCATTTTCAAATTTCCAAACGTGCTTGTAAATCTATAAATGGATTTATCTTTTTTAATACTTATTTTATAAAATTTATCACCATCAAAATCTAGGGCTCTTAATTTTAGTGGGCTCCAAAAACTTCAATATATAGAAGATAAACCAACAGAGCTCCTACTGTAATTTCAATATTGAATAGTGAAATCCAAAGAAACTGCCATTTTCTGATAGGAAGGAAGTCCTGCTTCAATGCAATGTAGAGTTGCTTCACCTAAACACAGAAAGATTTCCATTGATAATGTGACAGCCACAGTTTCTCGTGTCTGGTAGCAGAAAATTAAATCCTGTCAACAAAAATAAAATAATAAAAGACGACAGGAATAAATATTTTAATTCAAATATTTATTATTGAATATTTTCTTAAGTAATATCTTGATATAAAAATTCTACTCAAACAGAAACAATACAAAAAAAAATTGGTAAGCATTAATAATAAAGAATTTTTCATTCATGTATGCAGACAAGGGGTGAGATGCATTCACCATCCCTTAAGCTTTATAAATTGATTTTATTTACTATTTTACTTTAATTTTGATCACATCGAGCCTTATACTTTATTTTGGATGGATCAGATCAATTTTGGAAAAATTAGACATCATAATATCTCAAAAATCATAAAATCATAGGCAATAATTCAGTAACGAACCATAAGCCTGTTAAAGATTAAAATATTTGAAATGAGGATAAAAAGCATTATTAGTGTATCGTATCAATTTAATCGACTATTAAATTTGTTAATAAAGACAAAAATAAGTCAATGTGACTTGTTTGTCTCTAGCAAAAGTTTCTCTGAACTTGGAACTTTCTTATAGTCTTTCCGATTTCTCAGAACGAGGAACTTTCTTCTAGTCTTTCTGAGTACTCGATTCCGATTTTTCCACCTTTTAGGTGTAATTTTTCCTTCAAGCTACATGTGTAGGATAGTCGTGATAGCAGAGCCATCCCTCACATGTATCACATTAGCAGCTACGTCCTGAGATTTTATCATTTTCCAAGCTCTAAACGTTTTTGGGTGTCTTAGTTTCCAAATTTCCTCCTGATTTGACTCGGAGATTTGACTCGGAGATTGTAGCTTGGGAATTGAGCACGAGGTGGGTTCCCATTATGAATAACGCCAAATTTATCTTCAAAAGTACAGGAAAAATAGTAGCTGTTAGTTGGGTTAGATGATGCCACTGCCTAATTCTGGACTTGAAGCAGTGGACATGGAGACCCTGGAAAATATGTGTGCCTTAAAACACCATCTTCGAGGAATATCTTGCCTTTTGGCTTCGGATTATGGATTAAGCATGCTTTTTAATCAGAAATATGTCTACTTTCAACTAAAGAAATCTTAGGTAATATTACGTAAATGGAAGCATTGAATTAGACAATCTCAATTGCCATTGCGTATTTGGTTGGAATGCACTGGTTTAGATGACATAAATGGGTCTTGTTTTCTATATTATCATTTAAGATTAAATGATATAATTAATTTTTTTCATCAACGTATTTATTTTGAATTGCTTGAAAAAATCTATATTCTTGAAAAATTGATTTGATGCATTAGATTTAAAATAATACTTATAAAATTATGTTTTGAATCGTTTTGATGTGCTGATTTTAAAAATAATTTTTAAAATAATAAAAAATATTATTTTAATGAATTTCAACATAAAATACACTTTAAAAACAACTACAACCATATTTTTAAATAAGTTATAACTGCGTTTTCTAAAAATAAAAAAATAATTTGAAAGAGCATCAAGAATGAAAAATTGTATAACTTATAACGATACTTCTTCACGTAACATTTGGAAAAGTTGTGGGTTTTAGCAGTAATCATGATTTTTGAATAGTTAAAAATCATATCCTTTGAAAATATCACATGGAATGGAATGTTGAATTGATGGTTCCAAAGTAGGTAGAAAAGTCGGCTCTTCTGTACGTGTCTGCGTTTTTCGCATTATAGTGCAAAAAGTTTTTTTTTATAAATAATTTTTATTTAAAAGTATATTAAATAATTATTTTTATTTTTTATTTTTAATATCATCATTTCAAAATTATAAAAAAACATATTAAAAATATTAATATAATATTAAAAAAATACAACTTAAAAATAACATGGTTTTTATCTGCCAAAACTTTTGGAGGATTTGGGATTTGGTGGCAATATTGTTAAAGGTATTAGTATCGGTTTTGGAGTGTAATAAATGTTGTTTTTAAAATTATTTTTTTTAAATATATTAAAATATTTTTTTATTTTTAAAATTTATTTTTAATATTAATATATTAAATTAATCAAAAAAATATTAAATAATTAATTAAAAATCTTCAAAAATATATTCAAACAGTAATAATAAACTAGGAAAAAGAAAAATTCGGAGTGACTCGGCAACCCAGTAAGATTCGGTCAAAAATTTAGTTGTAATATGTTGATTTTTGTGTTTTTTTTATTAAAATAATATCGTTTTGATTAAAAAAAATTTACATAAATAATTCGATAACTTAATCAAAACTCGAAACTCAAATCTTTAACTGAACTTACCACCCGATCAGATTTAAAAACTATAATCTCCTTTTTAAAAACACAATTCAACTGTAATACCGAACAGGTTATTAGCTCGACGACCACTATATTTTTTATGACGAAAATGGCGTCATCAACCACTAGTTTATCCTATTCTGAGAATATAATACAGCAGCGACTTGGAAGCTTCTGATGGTCAACATTTGTTTTCCTCTCTCCTACAACTTGGAGAACACAAGCTGCCCATATTTGATTGTCTTTCCCAAGATGTGTTTTTTTTTTCAATCCAATGTTGTCAGCCTACGAATTCAACTATGCCTTGTTGCATCCGCGACACGACTTGAAGAATGGATGCCTCCCCCAACTTTTTTTTTTTTATAGTAAAAAAAAATAAACATATGAATTCAAAAATTAAAATAATCATTTTCAATTTGATTCGATTTTTATTAAAAAAAATTAGCAAACCAAATTTTTTTTTAAAAAAAAACCAAAACCGGTTCAAACCGACCTATTTAGGTTCGGTTCGGTTTTTTAGGACAAAACCGGTTCAAACTGGTTTGACTCGATTTTTTTGATTTGTCTCGGTTTTCAAAATTTTAATTGGTTTAATCAGTTCTTTTTTCACGATTCGGTTTTTTTTATTATTATTTTGGTTTTTTCGATTTAATCAGTTTTTCAATTTTTTTACTTACCTCTAAAAAAAAAAATCAATTTTCTCAATCAATTTTCTCAATTGGATCCTCAATCAATTTTCTCAATTGGATCCAAAAGCATCCACGATTGAGTCGAATGTAGGTTTGTTATTGTTTTCCGTCCACTTAAATCGATATTCTATACAATGAAATGACATCGTGTAGGGGAATTCATAAAAAATTTCTTGAGAAAAATGGGGAAATTACACTGTACATTTTTTTAAAAAAAAAACACCAATCAACAATGTTATTAAATTTTATCTGACTCAAGAAATAAATCAGGTTATTTATCAACCCGATCTAGATTGAGTTTCAAAAATATCTAGTCAATTTGGTTTTGATTTTTAAAAATAAAATAAAATGATTATGATTTAATTTTTAAAAAAATATTAAAATAAAATTATTTTAAATTAACATCTATAAACGAACGAGATGAAGTTTAATAACATTTGCAAATAAGATCTCCCGTTTTTCGAACTTAAGCAATCTTGATTTATTTTTTTATTTTTTCTAAATCAAGAAAGTTAAGTATTTCGTGGAAACTTCATGATCATGATGAATATGGACCCACATATTCCTCATGTAGGTTCCCTTCCATGCATTCCATTCCAAACCTAGGGCCATTAATAGCGAAGAACTCCACAACTTTATTCTCTTAATACCCAAGATATTTAACTAATTAAAAAACACTCTTCAGCCGCCAAAGCTTGCTTCGTTCATAATGTCGCCGGTGACAAAAATATTTCACGTGTGGACTTGCTTAAGAAACCTGTTCTTTTTCTTTTTCATTTTTTTTCATCATCAACTTGACGGTACCATGAGCTTCACTTCTGAAGGATTAACCCAAGAAAGGAAGAAACCGTCCACTTTGAGGCTCTGGCATTGGCAGCAATGCCTTGCTGGTCAGAACACAAAATCATTGACGATATATTTTCCGATCTTTTAATTTTTGGCCATGAAAAATTGCTATTATATGTATTTTATAAGTAGGAAATTGCAAGGATCTTTAAAGTGGATGTTGAATTATTATTTATGGTAGGTATAGTTTGGTGCGAAGTTACATTCTATTTCTAATTAATTTAGCAAATGTGAACTTATATATATATATATATTATTCCGAATCATAATTAATTATCATCTACCACGTGTACGTAGTTAAAAAGAAATATTGTGTCCTTGCAAGGAGTCGTCATTCTCCACTAATGTCAATGGCATGTGGCATTGAACTTTCTTGACTATTATACCTCCTTTCTAGGTCAAAGATTGGAACAATCTCTGCTATGAAGGTACATTGTTTCTGTAGGGTCAAGGGTGTTCCACATGTCAAAGGTTTTTAAAGTCTAGCTTGTCAGCCTGGGTAGCTATTGCTATAGTCAGCTTCCACCAAAACCACTAGCTAGATGTTTTGCCTTCTGGGGATTCTCCTCCTGTGAATGTAAAAGCCCTTGACAAAAAATCTGTGTGTTTCTTCTTCTTCTTCTACGTTTCTAGTTCTTTATTTTCTCGAGGTCTTTGTAGTTCTCAAAGGTTGTAAGGAATGATCACCATGAGCAGGAGCCTTGTTATTGCTTTTTTCTTCTCCTTGTCCTATTCCTTGTTGTTTCTAGCTCCCTCTTGCCGTGCTGAGACTAATACGCTAACCAAAGGCCAATCGATTAAAGATGGTGAAACCTTGATATCTGTTGATGAAAACTTTGAGTTGGGATTCTTTAGCCCTGGAAATTCCACTTCAAGATATGTTGGTGTTAGGTATTCGAAGATACAGGACCAGGCTGTCATCTGGGTTGCTAATAGAGACAATCCAATATCTGGTACTGATGGAGTCTTGAGGATCGGTGAAGATGGGAATTTGTTGGTTGTAAATGGAAATGGAAGTTCAATTTGGTCAAGTAATGCTCCATTTGTGTCTAGTAACACAGCATTAATGCTTGACACTACAGGCAATCTTATTCTCTCAAGCAATGATAGTATTGGTGACACAGATAAGGCCTATTGGCAAAGCTTCAATAATCCTACCGATACATATCTGCCAGACATGAAAGTTCTTATAGGTTCTGCAGAGATTCATGCCTTCACTTCATGGAAATCTCCAAGCGATCCTTCACCAGGAAACTTCACCATGGGAGTTGATCCTCGCGGAGCACCACAAATAGTGGTTTGGGAGCAATCGAGAAGAAGGTGGAGAAGTGGGCATTGGAATGCGCAAATATTCTCAGGTGTGCCATCTATGGCGGCTTTAACCACTTACCGATATGGATTTAAGATCACTCGTGAAAACGATGGAAAGTTTTATCTTACATACAATCCATCAGATCCTTCTGAATTGATGAAGTTTCAAATAACTTGGAATGGGTTTGAAGAGCAGAATAGGTGGAATGAAAGTACGAAGGCGTGGCAAGTAATTCAATCACAGCCTTCTGAAGAGTGTGAGAAGTACAATCACTGTGGAAATTTTGGAGTCTGTACTCCATCGGGATCTCCCAACTGCAGATGTCTAGAAGGGTTTCAGCCAAGGCATCCAGATCAGTGGAGACTAGGAAATTTATCAGGAGGATGTGAGAGAAGGTCTCCTTTACAGTGCCAGAGGAACACTAGTAATGGTGGAGAAGATGGGTTCAAAGCAGTAAGGTGCACGAAGTTGCCTGATTTTGCAGATGTGGATCAATTGTCCTCGGATGATTGCAAAACAACGTGTCAAAATAACTGTTCGTGTACGGCGTATGCGCACGTCACTGGGATTGGATGCATGATATGGAATGGGGACTTGACTGATGTCCAGAATCATATGCAAAGTGGGAACACCCTGTACGTGCGTCTCGCGTATTCTGAATTAGGTAGAGTGAACTCTCTCATTCTTTTGTTTTCATTATTTCTGTAGTTTATAATCAGAATTCACAGAGAAGAAGATAGAATTATAGTTTCAATTATATTGTTATCATTCCAAATAAACAAGGCCTATTGACTGATCTATTAGCCCTTTCTGGGTTTATCAACACAATGGTGGGTGGCCCCAAGACAGCACTAAATTGCAACACATGATCCAAGTTTCTGTACTTCTTCTGATCATCATTCTGTCTAAAGAAAAACCCCACAACATGCAGGAACATGGTCATGAAAAGGTTAAGATGCAGAGTCATCCTTATAGTTATGCATATAGTAAAACTTGTTTGTCATCACAACGGATATAATAAATCAGATGAAGAAAAAGCATATGCAATCTTGAAAGATTTTATTTAAGTTACATGATATATTTATCTTCTGATTTGTTTCGTCAATATAGATCACAGCAGGATGTCTACGTATGTGATAGTACTGATAGTTTTGGCTGGACTGGCCTTCCTAGCCATCTGTATATGGCTACTGTGGATGCTCAAAAAGAAACTCAAAGGTAAGATTCTCAATTTCATGCTTATTTAAGATATCTTCGCATCTTGATCAAGATATGAGTTTCTTACTTCTGAATTTTACTCTTCAGTTTTGCCAACAGCTACCCCAGCTTCAATGTCGACAAATCATGAATTACAAGTTTATGATTTGAGCAGAAGTAAAGAGTATCCAACAGATCTTTCTGGACCTGGTGACCTTGTTATAGAAGGGAGCCAAGTAACTGGTCCAGATTTGCCGATGTTCAATTTCAACTGTGTTGCAGCTGCAACAAACAATTTTTCTGAAGAAAACAAGCTTGGGCAGGGGGGATTTGGCCCTGTTTACAAGGTGAATATTTTATGTTATACATGTATCAGAATACAAGAGAAGATGAATTCTAGTGCTAAAGCTTGCTATTCTTCGTATTGATTGCTAGGGCAAGCTTCCTGGAGGAGAGGAAATAGCAGTAAAGAGGCTTTCAAAAATCTCTGGCCAAGGCTTGCAGGAGTTCAAGAATGAAATTATTCTGATTGCCAAATTGCAGCATAGAAATCTTGTTCGATTATTGGGATGCAGCATTCAGGGTGATGAGAAGATGCTGATTTATGAATATATGCCAAATAAAAGCCTGGATTACTTCCTTTTTGGTGAGTTTTTCTTGACATTAAGTGCTTAAATGAAAAGGCTAGTTAAAGCACTGAATAATGATCTATACCAGGCTTGTTAATTGTTTCTGATTTCCTGTGATGACAATGGCAGACCCTGAGAAGCAAGGGCTATTAGAGTGGAATAAACGTTTTGAAATAATTGAAGGGATCGCCAGAGGCCTTCTTTATCTCCATAGAGATTCAAGACTACGAATCATTCACCGGGACCTGAAGGCTAGTAACATTTTGTTGGACGAGGGAATGAACCCAAAGATTTCAGACTTCGGCATGGCCAGAATATTTGGGGCTAACCAAAATGAAATAAACACAAACAGAGTTGTTGGCACATAGTAAGTTTTAAATCCATGAGATAACCTATATTCAACTCTAATCAGCAATATGATTTTCCTGACCGTTTCTTTTATCTTGCAGCGGTTACATGGCACCCGAATACGCCATGGAAGGCCTATTCTCAGTGAAGTCTGATGTTTATAGCTTTGGAGTATTACTCCTAGAGATTGTCAGTGGCCGAAGGAATACTAGCTTCCGTATGACAGATCACGTTATCCTTATTGCTTATGTAAGTACATTTACAATGCTGCCTATTTAAGCATACTACGTTTTTGACTGCTAATTCTCCCCTTATCTGATCCAATTTCTGATGGATTGCAGGCATGGGATCTTTGGAGTGAAGGTAAAGCAATGGAGATGGTTGATCCTTCCATCCGAGATTCATGTAACCAAAACGAAGTGTTGAGATGCATACAACTCGGCATGTTGTGTGTGCAAGATTCTGCACTTCATAGACCAAACATGGCATCAGTTGTACTCATGCTGGAGAGCAGCACAACAAGCATTCCATTGCCTAGGGAACCCACTTTTACTTCTGTCAGAGCCTCTATAGATACAGAAACTCTTATGGAAGCACAAGAAATCACTTCGTCGAATGACTTGACAGTTTCAATGGTAGCAGGCAGATGATTACAATGTTTCTCTTTCTGTTGTTTTTTATTGCTTACTTCACATGTCTATAAAGTTAGTTCAGCTGAAAAAGAGTCCATGTATAGGTCATTTATTAATCAACTTCGTACAAAAACAAAACTACTCTTTATTCTCTATAAATTGATACTAGGGTTTGTTTTAATCCAACTTTTTCTATGTTCCTAGGGAAAATTTTCAACCATAAGCAACGAGGTTGTGGATTGAGAGCAGGCTAATTACAGTCTTAAGCCAAGAGCACTTTCACAAGCAGAAACTGTCACCAAAAATACTGTGGCCAATCAATCATGTGTTCAAATCAGCCAGCAATCCTTACCACTTTTTAAATGTAAATTATTCATCACCTGTATATAAAACAAAGGATATTTTAAGCTGATAGATCTTCCTACGTAAGAATGTTTCATCATATGAAATTCTATATTTGTGGCCTAGAGAAAGTTGAAAATTCTCAGGTGTAAATCATAGACTGGAAACATTTATAAATATTTTATTCTACTAGATTGAATATTCATTGCAACTAGAAGTTCAAGAATTCATCTAAAAATCATTAATGCAAGTTGTTTCATTGGACAACAAGTCATTCATGTAAAGATCCCGATATAAAGTCACCAACACTAAAATCTAACTCAAAGCAAGAATTAAACGAAAACAGTAGATACAGCGAAAAATACTGATATTCACTAGCATGGTTTAGATTTTGTTTGATGAATGCAAAGTTTCAAAATCTTCTGATCGCTTATCTTGCTGTGTAGCATTGATCCCTCCTGCATTCTTTCTTCATGATGGCAGATAGCGAATCAAAGCTTGCAACAGAACAAACTGCTTCGAATTCGGACCCAACCCTGCTGGGTAGAGTTACTTTTGTGAAACTTTTACTTCCTGGATCATACCAAACAAAAACGTTGGAATCACTTGAAATCAAAACCTCTCCATCCTTAGAAACCATAATTGGCTGGAGAAAGGAATTTTGCAGATTCGAAGGAAGCGAGGTCTTCGCAATTACAATCTCTTTAGTCCAAGAATCCTTGACTCCATATTCTTTCATCACCCATATGTCAAGATTATACAAAGTCATACTGTCACATATAAAGAGACAATCTCTTAGTACTCCCAAGGTCATCTCTGTAGTATCCCTCCTGAAGCCATTCGGTGGCGAAATTGGCCTAATCTTTTTGCTGTCGATATCTAAAGCACATATCAAATCAGCATCTTCATAGTCATCAAGGTTGAGAATCCAATGAAGAGCTCCATTCAGAGAAACACCAAAGAATTTCTTATAATCTGGGAATGGAATCTCCCCAATACTTTTCCACTCATTGTCTCCAAATATGCAAATTTCACCTTCTGAACGCAGAATAGAAATAGGATAAGTAAGTTTCTTACGGGTTATTCTTAAAACCATGTAATGATTGCTTTTAGGACTAAACCCAAACCCAAGAACCGCATCCAATATCGTTTTCCCTCTCTGTTTTTCCTTCTTGCAGTTCGCAGGAGTCCTGACATGTTCACCCGTCACTGGATTGCAAAGGTAAAAAACTTTCTTCGAATTCTTATCAAACAAACAAAGCAAGCCGTTGCATGAGCCCACCAGTTCGACATGACAGGTGGGGAGATTGTTTTTGGTGTTTAACTTCATGACATTATTGCGAACTGAACCTGAATCGAGATCAACCACGTAAAAATCGTTCGGAGCAAGGGCTGCAGCTTTCCTGGAAACACATGACGGTGGCGAGCGAAGGACAAGCATGGATTGAGCTCTTTCACGTTGAACTTCAGAGAAGTACGAGTCCGAGAGTAAATTGCGCCAGGTCCTGCATACACACCTACATTGAATTTTGCTTTTCAAGGGGAGTTGCAAGAGAATGTCTGCGGTTATATCGTCCGGAAGCGCAGACATTGACCATTCTGCATCTTGAGCTTGGTTGCCACCATTCTTGGCTCTAGATCTTCTTCCTCTGTGGCTCTTCATGGTGATCCTAGCGTAAGAAAACTCTTTAACTTATAAATTTAAAGTTCACTGATTCTTAATAAGAATTATTTATATAGTAGCTAAATCAATCTAACTTAGGAAATCCAAATCCAACTCCAAATAAAATTTTAAAATTTAATTAAAAAAAGTAATCAGGAAATAACCAGGACAACTTCAGCAGGAGTTTTACTTTGCATTGGTGAAGGAATACGTTAATTCCGCAGGCCTATGGGACTTTCCTTTTTAAGTAAATTATAACCAAGTCCCTGTCGTTTTGATGATGTTGTAAGTTAGTCCCTTTTTTCTTCAAATTATATTTTAGTCCCTTCTCTAAAATCTACTATCAATTATTATTTAATTTCACAAACTGGCTTCCTCCTCCTTTCAAGGATATATATATAGCAAGTGAGATTTGAAATGTTAGAAATAAGCATTATCTTGCTTAAATTAAGCATAGAAGACGTTGCTTTTTATTATTATTTTAATCTTTCTAGTTACTTTTGGAATTTTTTTAATTAGATTTTAGAATTTTATTTAGTTTAAGATTGTTGATAGATCAAGCATCGACTCCCTGATTCTCTTCAAATCGGGCTTCAATAAGTACATATGAGCCGATGATGGAAGCTATAGTTTCCATGGAGGAAGAGGCAGTGAAGTAGAGCTTCCACTTCTAGAAGAACACCACATCTACCTAACAAATCTGACTGAAAACAACTGTTCAGCCTAAAGAGGTCTCTACCTTTTCCACAGATGTGATAACAATGTCAAAATTCGAGGAAGGATAATTTCGCCTGCATCGGAGAGCCAGATTTTCGACTTGTCTATGCTTCTCTACGTTAAGAGGTTTGTTAGCCTTGTGTTCTGATGGTGATGAATCCTACATTCCGACTTGACAAATTTTGTGAATACATAATATTGTACGCTTCTTCTTGGGATTAATTTTTGTTATGCATAGACAAAGATTGCTTTATGGTATAGACATTTGATGCCATGATCTGAATTTCAGATCTATGACCAGCAACGTCGGATCTATGACCGGTAACGTAAAAGTAATGTTATAAGAACACTTTACTAATATTAAGCCTTAAAATATACATATCATAAAATAAATTATATAAAAAATTCATAGCATTTTAATATCTTTTAAAATATTAGATTCTTCAAAACCAATAAATTCAAATAACACTTCAAAAATTATCATCATTAAATAAAGCAAAACAAATAGTTCATAATACTTATTACATTATTAAAATCCAAACTTAATTAAAACAATGTAATAATGGAACATCTAAGATATCAAATAAAAAACTAATAGAATAGCCTCGCGAAACAAGCAAGACATATAAACCAAAACTGAAAAAGCAAGAACACTCAACAAAGTAACAGAGACTACAAACCTGACAAAATATTTTTTTAAAAATAGAGGGGTGAATTCAACCAACTCAGTGAGAGAATAACATTTAACACACTTCTTAGATATTAATAGTTTGTAAGTTGATATATCTTGATATAAATATACATGCTAAGTATATTAATATAAAGTTGTGGAATACATGTCATATATCATATGACACCCGAAGGTGACCACTATGGGAGGATCAGTCGCCACAGACTGATGCCTCTCTCACCAGCTAGGTATACAAAATATTATGTACTTATACAATAACTAATCTTCATTAGCATGAAGTTACTAACAAGTATACCAATATCAAGATATAATAGATACTCGTATAATTATCAAAGCAATATATATAGTATCAAATATAATTTAGTTCAATATAATGCAAGTGGAAATTCTATAATAGATGAGAGCTCATAAAATAAAGCAACAAACATAAATGTTCAATAAATTAATTAGTTGTACTCGTCATATAATCAACATTTATATTTGTTTATATTACATGTGTATTAAAGATTATCTCATTCACCCAAAAACAAAAGCAAAAGACAAATAGATGCAGAATTAGAGACTACTGAAGATCATTACGAGAAATGTCAGCAGAACCTATAACGGATATGAAAAACACTTAAAGAATAACTCAAAGCAATAACATAAAAGATTAAAACATTAAGCTTAGAGATCAAAACATAAATATAAAGTTGAATTGATTAACCCGATCGATTCTGAACATAACTCAAACTGATCAAACCTAACAGACCCGATAAAACTCTATTGTTGGGTCAACCTATTGACCGAAATGACCAATTGGTCGACCACTAACACAAGACAACAAGTCAGTTGGTTTCGACCAACCGATGGACTAGCAATAACCAACCAACTAGTCGGCCGATTCAACCCAACTAGTTGACTAGGATTTCTAAAATCCCGATTTGCTAGTCTTCAAATCTGCAGATAAAAAAAAACATTTTTTTCTTCAAAAACCCATAATCTAGACAACATATCAAACCGATTTTAAGTAGGACTAACACCTTAAACATCAATTTAAATCCTTTAAATCATTCAATCATCATGGCTTAATAAAATCTTGACTCTTTCTTAATCCTTCCACAAATAATTTCCTAATAAAAAAATAACAAAAGAGGGAGATACTTATTTGTTTCTTAAAACTTTCTTGAACCAAACTTGGCACACGTGAGCGTGCGGTGTTGCGACGTTAGGATTAAGAAGTCGTCATGTAGTTGTTTGATTTGGAGTCACTAATAGACCCAGATGGACTGGTCTTATATGAAATTCCAAGGTAATAGGCTGATTGTAGATAGGGAATGTATTAGCACCCCTAACATACCTTACCTAAGGTAAACTGCATTGTGTGGTCTAGATGTTGTTTAAAAGTGTTGATAGGTTCCTAATCGGTAGTCTGTTTATAGCTTAGAACAAAGATTTACACTAATGAATAAATCTGACATTTTGAATTTATTATGGACTCGTTTATACAGGTAAATTCTTATAAGAAGAATCTATAAAGGTGCCTTGACAAGGTTCACATATCCTGGAAAAGTAAAGTGTTTTCCACAACTCGTATATTGTGATGAAAAATACTTCCAATTAAAATTGGTAAATATCTAAAATAATTTTGAGAATTTTCTAGTCAACTCCTGATACTTAAATATCAACCTACTAGTAGGTCCAATATTTATACTAGAATATTGACCATTACTTTTCAGGAATTAAAATGTTTAGGGTTATTAAAATATTGGTCAAACCCTTAAAGAATTTTATAAACTTACTATAAATTTAAAAACAAAAGGCAAAAAAAAAAAAACACAAAAAATTTCTAAAATAATGCTAAAAATATTTTATCTCTTTTGTATAAATAAAATGCAATTTTCTTTTTGTAAGCATTTTTTTCTATGCAACAAGGAAAAAAACATTTTTGATTTTATTTTATTATTTATTTATGTAAGGCCATGTTTGGCAAAACCATCTTTTATTTTCTTATAAAATTGCCAAAATAAACTTAAGGGTGTGTTTTCCAAACACTCTCTTAGAAAAAAAAATCCTTAACAAAAAGTTGTCCAAACAAATAAAACCTTAAGCACTTAACTCAAAACAAAACCAAACAGGTCGACCCAAAGAAGCTGATTCAACTATGAACCGAACCAAAAACCAAGGTTTGACCTAAAAACTAAACCATAACAAAGGTTTAAATTGAAAAAAAAAATCAAAGTTGAAAATTATCACAAAATATAACAATTTTCATAGAAAAACATATCAAGCACTCAAATTGTGAAGAACACAATGAACATTCATCAAGAACCCAACAAACACAAATCTCTATCTAGACAAGTTTTCATGCAATCAAGGGCAGCATTTTATTCGAATTCATGCAAGGATTTATAATTTAGCATTTGTTCACTTTGATTATCAAAGAATTAACATGATTTTTTCAAAATGGGTTTTGATTGAAATGAGTAATAACAAAACTAAAGTTTAAAACCAAAATCCTTGATATTTTGAGAGAAAGTTATGCTAGGGTGAAAAAAAAAGAGAAAAGAAAAATAAATTTCTTTGATAACCTTCTTTTTAAATACCTATGTTATTTGGGCTGGGTTTGGGCTTAATTTTAGGCTTAAATATGATGTGCAAAGAACATGAGTTTTATAGTTCATCCAATTTGAAATGACAAGGAATATCATTACAACCTATATGTTGCTCTGATAGAGTTGTGAGTCTGAGTCATATTCATGTTGTACTCAACTAGAAAGGACAACTTTTTCCTTTTCAAATTCAGTAGTTTTCATTTAAAGAACTAAAAGACTTCGTTTAAAGTTGTGTTTGAAATGACGTTTCATGAAGAAAATATTTTGTTTAAAATTAATATTTTTATGTTTTGAATTGTTTTGATATGCTGATTTGAAAAATAATTTTTAACAAATAAAAGAAAATATATTATTTTGATGTATTTTTGAACAAAAAATACTTTGAAAAATAACCGCTATCACATTTTTAAACACCTCTTAAAAATCTAGTTTTTTTTTTGTTCTTCAAATTTATACCAAGTTCAAAAACCTATTCAGAGGCTCAAATCTTCATTTTGCCTTGGATGTGTATGCATGAGAGGAATCCTAGAAATTTTCTTTCGTTATTGCAAGAAAGCTATGTCTTGAAACTTCCATCATATGGTCGTAAAGGCTACACAGATCCAAGTTGACCAAAAATCTTAACAATTTCCAAAGACTTTTTTGTCATCATAAACAAAGACTTTCCAAATGTGAAAGTATAAAGTTGCTATATTTTTCTAGACATTGGACTATGTACGAATATATCCCTTCGTGTATTTATAATATACTAATTATTTAACAAATTATTAGATATAAATATAAAATACTAAGGGGAGAGCTCGCCTTTCTGATTTCAAACATGGAATCTTAGATCTGTACATTGACAAATGAATAGTCCAAATGAAATGAACAAGAATTTAAGGCAGAAAATTCTATATGGTTGGTATTTGTTGAATTTTGATGGCAAACATGTCAAAAATAAGAAGAAAAAAAACATTTTGACTATTAGTTTGTAATTATGTATTATTATATTATTTCAAATATCAAAATCAATTATTAATTGTACTAAAATAGCATGAAAATGCTTATATTTTAGGTTAATTCAATGAGAATTAAGACATTGTCAACTAGTCATTGTCGAATATTAACCAAGTCTAATGTTCTTCATAAATGGATGGGAAGGTGAGATCAACTCAGTTTTGTTGACAAATGATGAGCAAAAATAATCAAATTCAATGCTATTATTAAAATATAAAAGAATTCATGTTGTTGGTAAGCATCTGAGAAAAAAAATCTCTAACACCACAAAGCTTTTGTATAACAAACGAATTGAAAAGTCTATTTGTATAAAAAAAGAATTCATATTTAACTTGTCATTCTCGTTCTCTTCCATGAAAGACGACCACTTTTTAGCCATGGGGTGGGTGATACCTTTCTTCCAGCCATTTTGAGAGGGCAGCACATGCTGCTTCTCAGCACTTGAGGGGATGCTTTATCACTATTAATTAATTTTTGGCTTCAATCATTTCTTGCTCAATTTAATAATGAACTCATGTGTTCATACATATTAATGTATGGATATTATTTAATGAGCAAATTAATAATTTGTTACATTAAAAAAAAATAATAGGAAGCTCGCTAATAAAAATTTTAGAGTTGAAATATTTTTAAATTAAATTAAATATTTAATTCACAAAATATCATATAAAAACAAAAGAATTATAAAATATATAAATTGAGTTATTTTAATCAGGTTTTAAAAATTCTGACCCGTTAACTAAAACATGTGATCTATTTACTACATTTTTTAATCTATTATTATTTTTAATATTCTTATTATTTGATTTTAACAGGTAAGATTTAGTTAGATAATATAAATATTATAGATTAACTATTTTTTTAAAACACTTCTGGTTGGTGGGGAAACAAGTTTGTAAATATAACCGTGAGTCCGTGACCGTTTCACAGTCACAAACCAAAGCCATTCTTGAATATTAATTATCTCATTCATATCTCATACTCTTTCCACCAACAATATTCTACAAAAAGCAAAAGTTGAAAGTTAGGTCACCTTCTCCCGATTATCCCCCTCACCAAACCCCTCAAGAATCCCAATCTGGCCCAGACATAGGATTTCCATTTTTATATATATTTCAAATAATGATATTATTGCAAGAATTAGCTTGATGATTAGGAAAATGAATAATTTCACTTATTAAATCCTTGAAGAAACCCGATTAGGACCAGATAAACTCAATCCAACTGTTTTATGCTTTGTTTTTCTTTTTATTTTATTTCGTGTAATGATATCATTGTGAGTGTTAGCTCAATAATTAAGAATACAAATTAATTCTTCAAACCATGAAATAGATTATAAGAAAATATTTTTTTAATAAATTTTTTGATTTCAATATGTATAATTTTGATTTTAAAAAAATAAAAGAGATGGATTTAATCTTAATATCTGATTGCATGAAACTCGTGAATCGAACTTGGATTTAATATTAACTACCTATTTAACTTGCGTTCCGTCATAGGTTGTAAACTTTTTTGTTTTTCAAATCAAACACCATGTATGTAGACTATTTTAATGTGTTTTTTTATATAAAAAAATTCAAAATATAAATTGAAAAGTCTATAAAACATCTAATTAAATAAATCAATAATCATAAATAAACATGGAAAAAAATTATTAAAAATAACCAAAAGAGAAATTGAAAAGATTGAGAGATGGATTTAGATTAAAATATTAAATTACACAGAATAAAAAACTTACTCGATTGTGTTTATTAAACTTGTTTATTTAAATCAATAAAAAATATAGAAATAGAAATAGAAACACAAATGAAATTGATTGGCGTCTAAACCCACACCCTAAAAAAATATTATGCAAGACCAAAAATATAAAAAATAATATTTTTATTTTAAAAAATAAAGATTATTTGTATATAAAAAAAATATAGATGTATTAGAATAATATTTTCAAAAATAAAACATAAAAAAAATCTATCCCAAAAAAGGTATGTAAAACTCATGACATAAATCATGAGACTGATATAAACTCATAGAAAAAAAAAGATAATCATAAAATCAATATTTTAAAAAGAAACTAATGCTGAATAATAAGATCGTAAAAGAAAATGAGAAAAAAAAAACATGTCGAACAACATTAACTTTTCAAACTCGTGACTCATGTCATTAAACTATAAGCACTACAAATGAAAAAAATACGAAGCCAAATCCCAAACAAATCAAATGTCGAAAGATAAAATCAGGAAAAAAATCAATAACTCAAAAAGATCTAAAAAAAACTTTAATTAAAAGAATGGAGGTGAAAATAAAATAAAAAAAATTAATTAGAGGGAAAACAAAAAAATTTAATTGGAGGGTTAAATTGAATTGAAAAATAGCTTTAACAAAAGGAAAAACAAATCAAAAGAATGAGGGTCAAATTAGAAAAAATAAAACAATATAAACTTTAATTGAAGAATGAAATTGAAAGCAAATAAAACATTAATAAAAGGGCCAAGGAAATAAATTAAAAATAAAAAGAATAAGTACCAAAATGAAAAAAAAACATATGGGAAATTTTAATTGAAGGACTTAATTGAAAACAAACAAAACTTTTATAAAAAAGAATAAGAACAAATAAGAAATAAAAAAAATAAGGATTGAAATTGAAAAAGCAAAAACAAAGAACTTTGATTGAAAGATGAAATTGAAAACCAATAAAATTTTAACAAAAGGGCTAAGGAAATAAATTAAAAATCAAAAGAATAAGGATTGAAATGAAAAAAAAAACATATGATAAATTATAATTAAATGATTAAATTGAAAACAAACAAAATTTTTATAAAAGTAATAAAAATAAAATAGAAATCAAAAGAATGAGGACATAAATTGAAAAAAAGAGAGGACAATCATGCTCTTTTTTGGCAGGAGAGAGAGAGAGAAAAAATATCACTAACGACAATTCGATTATTATATGCCGTCACACGCAACACAATAAGGAAAAGAACATGGTGGCGCTTTTAAAGATATGACGAAAGGTCATGTTTGAGCACCGAAAGGTGTCGCACGTGCCGCTCAAATGACGTGGACCCCACCCACTTGCCAGCAGATAATAAACACGTGCCAATAGCTTTATTGAATAATAATTAAAAGTAAACATGAAAATAATAAAATACCTCCCATGACCCTATTAATTACAAAAAAAAAAAAAATTGTGTGAAAGTACACGAGTACTATATAATACAAACCTTTTTTTTTTTTTTTTGTCTTTTCTATTGTCAATAATATATTTTAATTGTATAAGACTAGGGGAAAAACCAAAAACACTTTTGACGAACAACTTAATATTTTTTTGATCTTAGGAGAAAAAAATATACTTACTGTTTAAAAGCCTATGAAAAATAAAAAAACTCTTGGTCAACAATTTTAAATTTTGTTGATCTCGAGAGTAAAATTGTATTTTTACTATAAAAAATTAAAAAAAACTAACATACAACCCAATAATATTTTATTGACCAATGAGCCAATAAAAAAGACTAAAGCACCCCACCTTTATGACTTTTTTTTTCCACCCTAAATAAAAGGATAAAAAGATAATTTTATTATAGTAATTCACAATAAATTATATATAGTGTTACAATGAAACGTCCATGCCTTATATATTTTTTATAAATATTTTTACTTGATTATATTTTGAGAGAGTTTGAAAGTATGGTAATGATTACTTTTTAAAATATTTTTTACTTATAAATACATTAAAATAATATTTTTTATTTTTTAAATCAACATATTAAAGCAACCTAAAAAAAATATAAAAAATAAAGTCTTTATAAAACATATCTGTAACACAATTTCAAGGCAACTCTTTTGTCCATCTTACTGTAAAATAAAAATAAATAAAAAAATGCATTCAACTCTTGATATAACATTTTCAAAGAAGAAATAAAAAAGACCAAGACATTAAAAAAAGCAAAAGTGTAAACAATCAAGTACACATGCATACAAGTCCAAAACAGTCTGCTTTTTTCTCTTCCTATCAACCATTACCAAATGTCTTCAAGATAAAGAAACCAGAACAGCCCAAATCCAAATGTCTGTAAGAACACACAAGAGAGAGCAAACAACACCAAAGTGAAGCATGAAATCTATAACAACAAGACACCATTGTTCCATCACCGCTTTGTTGTTCTTCACAATCCTTTCTTTCTTCACCTCAAAATTTGCCTCATCTTTAGACACCTTAACAGCAACACAATCGCTTGTTAATGGCCAAACCCTCATCTCCACAAGCCAGGATTTTGAGCTTGGATTCTTCACTCCAGGCAATTCAAGAAACTGGTATGTGGGGATATGGTACAAGAACGTACCAAGAACTTATGTTTGGGTTGCTAACAGAGATAACCCCCTCACAAACTCCTCTGGGACCTTCAAAATCTTAAATCAAAGCATTGTTCTTTTTGATCGGGCAGAGAATCTCATATGGTCATCCAATCAAACTAATGCAAGAAACCCAGTTATGCAGTTGTTAGATTCAGGAAATCTAGTACTAAGAGATCAAGCAAGTGACAGTGGTCAGTTTTTATGGCAAAGCTTTGACTATCCAACTGATACTTTATTACCTGATATGAAGTTCGGTTGGGATCTAAACGCAGGTCTAGACAGGTTCTTGAGTTCCTGGAAAAGCAGTGATGATCCTGGTACAGGTGATTTTTCTTTCAAGCTAGAGTATCATGGATTCCCTGAAGCTTTTTTCTTGAAAGATCAAGAAAAAAGGTATAGAAGTGGACCATGGAATGGACAAAGATTTAGTGGTGTGCCAGAAATGGAGCCTGTTGATCACATGAGTTTCAATTTTATTACTAATCAAGATGAGGTATATTATTCCTTTCACATATCAAACAAGAGTTTATATTCAAGATTGAGTGTCACTTCATCTGGGCTTCTTCAAAGATTTGCCTGGGTTCCAGAGACACAACAATGGAGTAAGTTTTGGTACGCACCAAAAGATCAATGTGACGATTATAGAGAGTGTGGTCCATATGGTATATGTGACTCAAATGCTTCACCAGTTTGCAAGTGTATGAAGGGTTTTCAGCCCAAGAATATTCAAGCGTGGAATTTGAGAGATGGATCAAGTGGGTGTGTCAGGAGGACAGATTTGAATTGCTCGAAAGATAAATTTTTGCACATGAGGAACATGAAATTGCCAGAGAGCGAAACCACATATGTAGACAGGAATACGAGTCTCAAGGATTGTGAATTGATGTGTTCAAGGAATTGTTCTTGTACTGCTTATGCTAACTCAAATATCAGCAATGGAGGCTCTGGCTGTGTGTTTTGGACTGGTGAACTCATCGACATGAGACAATATCCAAGTGGAGGACAAGATCTCTATGTAAGATTGGCAGCTTCCGACATAGGTATGTTCATAACTCTCTCTTTAGTTTCTACTACTTCCTTTTGTTTTACTATTATTCTTCTTCTTAAAATCCTCTAATTTCTCATAAATTGTTGAGCTAGGATGTCAAATGTATATTATTTGACAAGGAATTGTTTCACATAATCAAGTTAAACCACATATGTGACATTAACATGAATTAGATTCATGGGATTTTTTTTAAAAATTTCCACTAGTTTAATAAACTAGGGAAAATATATGAATTTAGATTATCAAAGCTGGTGTACGAACGAAATGGTGTTAGGTCAGCAACATTAAATCTCTCATGTTAGGTAATAAATGGTGGGGATGCAAGGAAACTACCATTGCATTAGTGGGTCTATGAGTTTGGCACTTACCTTGTAATCCAAGACTGGTATTGTTGCCTGTTTTTGAAGACCAAAAAGGCCAAAGACATGTTGTTCAACTCCCAAGTGAACATTGACAAGAAAAAACCAAATTGTATTGTGCCAAGATTTGCATGGAACACATTTTTTTTGTTTTAATTGCAATTAATAATCACATTGACATGGGTATGAACGAGTCGTTTTTTTTTACTAGCCGTCCATTATTTGGTATTTTGGATCCTACCGTTAAGTGGGATCCACTTGTTTGAATAGGTCGATATCATTACTTGCCAGTTTTGATGGACCCTGGCAAAAGGAAAAAAAAAAACCCTTTAGAATCCTCGAAAAAGAATTAAGTATGTTTAATTTTTTATATTAATATATTTAAATTATAAAAATAATCAAAAATACCTAAGTTTTAGTCTATGGAAGCTGGCTTGACACTGTTGAAACCGAAACCAGAAAGTTTGCTAACAAGGTGTCTATAGTGGCTAGCCACCATCTGTTATTAGACCATGGTTAGGATATGGGTGTAGCTTAAATTGGACGACGATGGAGTTGGCTGTGATAGTGAAGTTTTTGTATAATTGTAATGGTGAGAATATATAGCTGTCCCTTTTATGAAAGCTTATGTAATAATAGTTGCTTAAATAAGTGTGTTATCCCCACCTAAAAAAGGCAAGTCTGTGATATGAAAACGAAATAATTTTTTAAAGCATATTTATAAGATGCAACCTACTCGTGAATTGATATGTTAAGTTTTGACTTAAAAACAAAAACAACAATATTTCAAATGATGTTATTTTAGTAAAAAAATTATGTTTTTCTACTAAGATAGCGTCTGGAGTGTGATAATAATTGTTTTTTAAAATGTTTTTTATTTGAAAGTATATTAAAATGATATTTTTTTATTTTTCAAAAATTATTTTTTATATTAATATACCAAAATGATTTATACATATTAAAAAAAATTAATTTTTTAAAAACACTGTTTCAACACTTAGCCAAACAAGATATCTCTTGCTCATTCAAACCTTGAGTTTGGAGTTTGGTACTATCGTGTTGATGTGACAAGCTGAGCTATTCTTAGGACATATGATGGTCAAGGGGGCCCCATTTGATCGGTTTAATAAATCCCAACGCTCAAAGCCCGGCATTATTGACTTGGGAGGTTCATACTGAGCCAGGCTTGATAGTCCTTTGTATTCCCTTGCTTTTCAAACTTGAGATTAATGTTAAATACTTTAGGTGGGAGTAATTATTGATTTCGACCCCACAAGTTGTTTTTCCTTTCCATAACGTCAGCCTTGTAACCTTTGTAGATGCTTAGAGCTGACAGCTACATATGAATTGTAGGGAAGAATATAATATCTCAGTTTAGGCAATTTGGGTTCCTGGATTTAGTTGAGTTAGGTTGATGTCCAGCCACATATCAGGCTTACCTGGCTAGTATAGTTTGGAAAATGTTGTTGTCCAAACGTATACTCTGTTCAATTGACTCATTTGCTAGGAAATTGCATGCTCATAGTCAAAACAGTGAATTGTATAGGATCTCAGAGTAACCCCATGTAAATTTGGCCCTTGCGTTGCTGTGTTGTGAGGAACTTCTTTGATATATGGCCTTAAATGACCTTAAAGTGAACTGTATATGGCTAGCAGAAATCACGGCTACAATGAAGCTTTTTCCCACTGTGGAAGAAAGCAACAGCAGAAAAGCAAGTAGGTGGGAGTCTTGTTTCCACTCTCTCATGCCCCAGAATTGTAAAAAATTACTACTTGTTAATCAGTGTTAGGTCAAGTGTTCACATTTCTAACATGGTCTTAACTACGTTGGCGAGAATTTGAGGGTGTAATGGATTAAGAGAATGTTAAAGTGAGTATCATACGCCTTAGAGGATCTTCAAGTCAAGGCCACGAGCACCCTTGACATTAAATTGTGGAACTTGTCTAGGTTAAAACATAAACTTGGACCTACTAATTTGTTGTTTTCAGGTGATGGAGGCAGTTCTGGCACTATCATTATTGGCATTGCTGTTGGCATTGGCATTTTGATATTAGCACTGAGTGGCTTTTCCATATGGAAGAGGAAGAGATTGCTGAGTGTATGTAATGGAAGTACACCACAGAAAGGTGACATGAAATTAATTTCAAGAATCAGTAAGGAAAAGCTTTGCATATCTACATAGCTGTAATAAATTTATCCCTCTTGCATTTGTCTTCCTATGTCCAAAACCAGGTCCTCAAGATAGAAGCCAAGATTTCTTGCTAAATGGGGTGGTTATAAGTAAGAGAGACTACACAGGTGAAAGAAGCACAGATGAATTAGAACTGCCACTGTTTGATTTTAGCACAATAGCAACTGCTACCAACAATTTCGCTGATGAAAATAAACTAGGAGAAGGTGGTTTTGGTCGTGTTCACAAGGTAAATTCTTCGTAATGATACCATAACGCAGAAAAAAGAAAGAAACAAATTTCAGTAGCTTTAATGCAGACCAATCATGTGATCCTGACAGAAAGTATGTGTGACAATGCCAGGGTAGGCTAGTAGAAGGCCAAGAAGTAGCGGTGAAGAGGCTATCGAAGAATTCTGTTCAGGGAACAGAAGAATTCAAGAATGAGGTAAGGTTAATTGCAAGGGTTCAACACAGAAATCTTGTTCGACTGCTTGGTTGCTGCGTTGAGAAGGATGAGAAGATACTTATTTATGAGTTCATGGAAAACAGAAGCCTCGATTTTGTTCTTTTCAGTTAGTCCCTTCTAGCCTTTGGTGTTTCTGTGCATCTCATAGATAGGATTTGAATTCAAGCAACTTAATTTGGTAAGCATATTGTTACAGACAAGGCAAAAAGCTCTTTACTCAACTGGCAAAGGCGCTACAACATAATTTGTGGGATTGCTAGAGGACTTTTGTACCTGCATCAAGATTCCAGATTTAGAATTATCCACAGGGATCTCAAAGCAAGCAACATTCTACTTGATCATGAATGGACTCCAAAAATATCAGACTTTGGCATGGCTAGAATATTTGGTGGAGATCAAATACAAGCAAACACCGTGAGAGTAGTGGGAACATAGTAAGTACCTAAAATACATTTCTTTCACTCATTTCAAGGCCGCAAACCTTGCTTTCCTCGTTTTAGCTGACTGCTGTATTGGTTAATGTAGTGGTTATATGTCTCCTGAATATGCAATGGATGGACTATTCTCAGCAAAATCTGACGTTTTCAGTTTCGGTGTTTTGGTTTTGGAGATAGTATGTGGGGAAAAGAACAGGGGGTTTTATCATTCATTCAGTGAACTTAACCTTCTTGGACATGTAAGTATCATAAGGCTGCAATTTATATGGTATTCAGTTTTCTTTGAAAATGAGAAATTATTTATCAACGAAAAATTGAACTGGCAACATTGCAGGTGTGGAGGCAGTGGAAAGATGGGAAGGGATTGGAAGTGTTAGATAAATCAGTTGGCAATTCATATAGCCCTTGTGAAGTCTTGAGATGCATACAAGTAGGCCTCTTATGTGTCCAAGAGAAAGCAGAAGATAGACCAACAATGTCTTCTGCAGTGTTAATGTTAAGCAGTGAAACCGCAACAATGCCCCAGCCTAGAACCCCTGGATATTGCCTTGGAAGGAGTCCTTTCGAAACCGATTCATCTTCAAGCAAACAAGATGAATCATTCTCTGTAAACCATGTTACAGTTACAGTGCTAGATGCTAGGTAAAAGAAATTGCAGACCTCTTCTAGCATATATGTATAATCATAGATTTTGGTATACCTCACTAGCTGTTGTGATTTACAGTTTTTGTGTATCAATGCATCTTCTTTTGATAACTAGTTTGGGATATCCATTTTTAATTTATAGTTCATACAAGCTATAAGCTACCTTTGAAAGATTGTTTTGTCACAAGTGTATATATAAATTGAAACACAGACATGAAGTTATGAAATGCTATAATTTTCCTGTCATGACATGTAAATCAATAATACAATATGCTTCATAAGTGCTGTGATTCACAGTTTTTTGATTATTAACCATAGGCCCAAGATGCTAAATTACATTAAAACACTCTCCAATTTAACACAAACTATCGAATAATAAAAAAGAATCAACAACTTATTACAAAATATTAGATTGGCTGAATGATCAAGAAAGAATCAAAAGCTCCTAATCTTGGCGGGACAAAAGAAGAAATTAAGGGCAACAATTATACCTTTTCATTTACATCAGTGGTGTTATCTTCAGTGCTTAATTTCTCAGCTTCTTCTTCAAAATTACATGGCTTTGCCCGTACTTCATCATTATCCGGCATACTTTCATCCCACCATTGATTTATCTCCTTCATGCAATCCTCTTCTTCAGCCACTGTTATTCACCATAAATCCCGAAACCCAACAGTTATAATCATCTTAAAGAACCACAAAATTATCTCTGTATATATCACATCAGAAAGGAAGGACTCAATGGGTGTTTTGGCGCCAATTTGATAACAGTAAGTAATTCAGTTAGGTTAGGTGGGCGTACGAGGGGGTTTGAGAATTAGTGGGCTTTCATGGTCTTACATGATATGCAACGGGAAAGTTAAGTGAAAAGTGATTCCTTCTCTTTTGTTAATGGGCTTTCTTAGGCACTTCGAAATTTCTCAAAAAACCAATATCACAAATAAAAGAAATATTATATGATTTTCAAGTTATAATTACAACTAAATATGTGACTCTTGACCGTCATAAGTTAGATTAAAAAAAATTAAAAAAAATAATATTCCATCAACACAATCACATTTAAAAAAAAAAAATACTGAATGAGAAAAACTAGCGTCGGAAGATGAAAAAACAAATAAGTAAAAAAAATGTTGTCAACTCATGCTAACCCATTACACTTGTGGTATTATTCATTTGACCAAAAAAAATAAATTTAAAAAAATCTTGAAATTTAATTTTTAACTAATCAAATGAAATTGAAAAAAATAATTAAAGTTACAAAAAAATAAAAATAAACAATTATAAACCAAAAAACAATAAATAACCCATTTAGATTTTGTTAATAGTTACAGTTATACTAGAGAGATAGATATAAGAATGAGAGAAAAAACACATACATGTTATCCATTAAAAATAATAAAAATATCTCTTCTCTTTAAAATTATATTTTTAATTATATTTTTTCTTCTCATATATATATATTTTTATTTTGTAAGTATGAGTGATAATAGCTTTATCGCTATAATTTTTTTTAAATAAGTTTTTTTTAATGATCAAATTTCTAAGAAGAAACCAAAAGAAATAAAGCTTATATTGCAAACTGGATTCAATAACATGCTATGGAAAAAGTGGGAATACTTTGATGTGTTATAATTTTTTGTTTGGGATCAAAATCATATCACGGGCCTAGAGTCCTTTATCACCCATGTAAGTAAAGCCTTTAAGCTAGCAGTCCAAGCTGCTGGGTTTGGTAAGAGTTTCTGTTCCCCCGTCTTTTTGACATTCTCTGTCATTTCAAGAATGTCTTGCCACAGGGTTGAAGCTAAACCTTCCATCAACAAGAAGCTGTTTCCAACTTGTGAGTATTTTCCTGTACTCTTGCCTGTATCTTTGCAAGATTCTATGTTGTTTGTTGCTGCCTTTTCAACTTCCTCTAGAAGTTCTGAACTTTCGTTTTATTTTTTCATTGCTAATGAACATGGTTCTTGGATGCTACAGATGTTCCTATTTTGCCATTATGATTTTTTTGACTTGATCATGCATGTAGTGGTGGTGAAGGAAAAATACCCTGAAAATGAATGAAGCCCAGAAAAGGTTCTTGCTGGTTTTGGCTTTTATTTTGATTGTTTCTAGCATTATTCTTCCTTTTGTCTTCCTCATTTGCATTTCTCTGTGTCTGTCCCTCATCATCATATATTAATTGCCATTTATCTTGGACTTTGTGATTCATATGATGCCTAGATACAACCTGCATCTCACTCTTGGGTCATGATCAGAATTAGAAGTTGATGAAACCAGACAAGACAAAAGAAAGTATATAGTAGTATTAGTAGTTAAACGTTCTCCTTGGTGTCTGAATATTCCATGATAAAATTGGTTCGAGATTCCCAATTGTCCAATAGTTTTGCTTCCTTCCTCATTCATGGGAAGGGGTTAGAGAACCCATAATTGTCGGTGTTGAGTTGAACTTTGTATTTAGTAATCAGGTTTTGAAAGTAGCCAAGTTTAGCAGTCCTCTTAAATAACATCTAGAGTTCATTATTCTGTCTTGAATGAAAATTGATTGAGGGGGCAAGTATTTTATTGAGTTATCCACTACACTTGGCTTGCACCGACGACCTAAGAAATACAAATGCAAATGATGAACTTTCAGTTGTTGCCACTAGGATCATCCATGGAGGTCTTTCATTTGCTATTCTTTTGCTTAGCTTTCACTACTTTTAACTTCAAGACCTCAACTGCCACTGACTTCTTAACTGTCAACCAGATTCTCAGAGACAATAGCAGTGAAGCTCTTGTTTCGACAAATGGCACATTTGCTTTTGGCTTCTTTAGTCCCTGGAATTCTACGAACCGTTATCTGGGAATATGGTTCAACAATGTTCCTGATCAAACAGTTGTTTGGGTGGCCAACAGGGACTCCCCTCTCACTGATTTATCTGGGGCAGTCACCATAGTAGCAAACGGAAGCATTGTCATTTCTCAGAACTCAATGAAGAACATTGTCTTGTCTTCCAATCCATCCACAACCTCAAACAATCCAATCTTACAGCTCCTGAGCACAGGAAATCTTGTTGTCAAAGATATTGGCAGTGATGATATTTCAAACAACTATATCTGGCAGAGCTTTGATTATCCATGTGATACTTTGATACCAGGCATGAAGCTAGGATGGGACCTAACAACTGGCCAGAATTGGTTCTTGACTTCGTGGAAAAGTCTTCAAGATCCATCTGCAGGACTTTATACCTATAAATTGGATATCAAGGGGCTTCCACAGGTACATCTTCGCAGAGGATCAGATATAGTATATCGAAGCGGGCCATGGGATGGTGTCATGTGGGATGGTCTCAGGTTGGGAGGGGGTCTTCAAATTAAAGGTTTCCAGATATTCAAGTCTATATTCATCTATAACTCAAATTACATATACTTTAGCTTTGACAACAGCGATAATAATATGATATCACGGTTCCTTGTTGACAGTTCTGGCGTGCTTAATTACTTCACATGGAACCAAAAATCCAATGAGTGGTTTCTAATGTTCTCTTTGCAGAAAGATCTTTGTGATGCATATTCAAGATGTGGTCCAAATGGTATTTGTAATGAAAACCAGGTGCCCATTTGCCATTGCCCAACTGGGTTTGTGCCAAAGGTGACAGAGGAATGGTATTCAATGGATTGGTCCAGCGGATGTGTGCCAAGAAAACCACTGAATTGTAGCACAAATGAGGGATTTATGAGGTTTCCAAACTTGAAGTTGCCAGATAATTCATATGCTATGCAGTCTATTACAACTAATCAGGAGAACTGTGCAGATGCTTGTCTGAGGAACTGCTCATGCGTTGCTTATGCCACAACTGAACTTATTGATTGCGTGATGTGGTTTGGGGACTTGTTGGATGTTAGTGAATTCAATGACGGAGGGGATGAACTGTATGTTCGGATGGCTGCTTCTGAAC
The DNA here is from genome assembly GCA_019202695.1 of Populus x sibirica. Lineage (NCBI taxonomy): Eukaryota > Viridiplantae > Streptophyta > Magnoliopsida > Malpighiales > Salicaceae > Populus > Populus x sibirica. Next base: position 430,231 of record JAGMVL010001940.1, on the reverse strand, counting down.
TTGGTATGTTCTTTGTTCTTAACACAAAGCAGACTTTGCATAAACTTTGTATTCACTCATGCAAGCTTTAGATACTAAAATCACAACGTAAGATACAACATTCTTTCTTTATGCATGCTTTGGTACTAAAATCACAATGTAAGATATAGCATTCTTTCTTTATGCATGCTTTGGTTACTTTTATTTCGTTTCCTTGCTGGTTCTAGTGGGTGTATGCTCCATAATTTAAAATGGGCAAAGAAAATTTATTAAAAGTTGTTTTTGGGTTCACATAGATCAACTTTGATGATATATTCCCTTTTCTTTTCTGAACACAGGCATTAAACTTACCATCCTGAAATTTTAGTATTTATAGGTCACTTTGCTCTGAGACAGTACAAATTAGTTGTAGTCGGTGTATTTTTAACGTGCCTTCCCAGTTTGGGAAGACAACCTCTCATGTGAACCATGATATGAAAGCTTTTGCTGGGCTCCACAAACTAGGTCCTCTTTGAATGCGAAAGAATGAGAACTACAGGTACACTAGATAGCTGGTCCTCTGTTTATAGGAACAAGACCTTAAACTAAGATTGTACAAGATAGTCTCTGCAATGACTAAGTGTTTTAGTCAGTTAGAAGCACAAATTTATTTCAAAAACAAATTGATGATTCTTATTTCTTACTTGTGGATGCATCTAGAAAGCAGTGCAATGGACAAAGTGACACTGATCATATTCTGGGCCTCAACAATTTTAGCGGTTCTTCTGTTGGTTTTAGTTGCCTTGTGCGTTTTATGGAAGAGGAAGTCTGGCAGAAAGATAGGTAAATATTCAACTACTTCTGTGTTAGATAAACATTTTTTTTTTTCTCATCTTAGTTGCATTTTTGTTATCAGATGAATGACTAGTTTAACAGAAACTAGACATAATAAGAAAATGATTTGTGATGATTAACTGGACTTTAATTGTGTTGCTTCGATGTTCCACCTGCCTTAGGTAATCTAGTTTTTTTTTTTTCTATCCATAATAGATGTTTGATTTGCACTGTTATGTGTGGAATAACTTTTATTTTTTTAACCGTACAAAGAAAAAGAAGTCATGGATAAATCAACCTTCTTAGAGATCATAGGAGATCAATTTGATTTTGAAGGTGAACTCCTATGATTGTTTAAAGTTCTGTAGTAGAATTTTGATGAAACTAGTTGTAAGCTCTCTCATAGCAAGAAAAGCTAACTTCTCCATCTTTTTCCAATAATCCCTTTGCTTGCTTCATGACAGGCCAATCTGTAGAAGAGGCACGCCATGATGATAAACCTGGCCTTGAAGACCTAGAGCTACCATTATTTGATCGGAGTACCATTGCAGCTGCGACAAATGACTTTGCATTTGCTAATAAGGTTGGAGAAGGTGGTTTCGGCCCTGTTTACAAGGTTATTTTCTGCACTACTTAACCCTGCTTTGGTATGATCAACACCGAGTGGAATGGATTCTTTTGGTGAGACTTGAACCAAAAAACCTGCTTGATCCCTGCTCGCCTCTTCTCCATTTGAGCTAAAACCTGATGGACCTCGATCATGTCAATTTAATCATAGTAAATGAATGCCTAATTGCGTATCCTAAACAATCTGCTGATAGCTAGCATTGTTTTTATTTTTTATTTATATATATAGGGCAAGCTCTCTACTGGTCAAGAAATAGCAGTAAAGGTACTCTCCAAAGATTCAGGACAAGGCCTTAAAGAATTCAAGAATGAAGTTATCTTGATTGCTAAGCTTCAGCACCGAAATCTTGTTAGGCTCTTGGGATGTTATATTCACGCAGAAGAACAGATGTTGGTCTACGAGTACATGTCCAAAAGAAGTTTGGACTTATATATTTTTGGCAAGTCTCTTCCATCATTTTTAATTATTTAACGTTGTCCCAAATCAGGCTTTTTAACTATATGCTTTACCAGCAGACTCACAGGAAGGTGCATCCCTTGAATGGCAGAAATGCTTCAACATAGTAGTAGGCATCGCTAGAGGACTTCTTTATCTTCACAGAGATTCAAGGTTGAGAATCATTCATAGGGATCTAAAAGCTAGCAACATTCTGTTAGACAGTGATTTGAATCCAAAAATATCAGATTTTGGCTTGGCAAGAATGTTTGGAGGTGATCAAACTGAAGCAAAAACGTGCCGGGTTATGGGAACTTAGTATGTCTCTCACTCTATGTATTTATGTATATCTATCTACCTGTACTTGGCACTTCGCTGTTAAAATATTTCTTTGTTGATTAAATGCAGTGGCTATATGTCCCCCGAGTATGCAATAGATGGACAATTTTCAGTCAAATCTGATGTCTTCAGCTTTGGTGTATTGCTCCTAGAAATAGTGAGTGGAAAGAGGAACAGAGAATTCTATCATCCTGATCATGACTTCAACCTTCTAGGACATGTGAGTATTTCCTTACGAAACCAATTGATGTGGCTTGCATATTTATGCGAGTGTTTGTATGTACACATGTTCCTTTGCATGCAAGTGTAAGTTAATTCTCAAAGGAACTTAAAAATTTGGTGTAGGCATGGATATTATGGAATGATGAACGGGCTATTGAGCTGCTAATGGATCCTTTTATGGAGAATCCGATTAACACATCTGAAGTATTGAAATGTATTCAAGTTGGCCTCTTGTGTGTGCAACAGTGCCCTGAAGATAGGCCAACAATGTCGTCTGTTGTTCTGATGTTGGATTGTGAGAATCCTTTGCTGCCTCAGCCTAGAAAACCTGGATATTATACAGATAGGTGTCTTCTATCGAATATGGAAAGCTATTTTTCTGGAAATGACTTGAGTATAACAACATTAATGGGTCGATAGAGAAGTCTTTCTTTCTCTGGATGTTGCCATTCTAAAGAATCTGTTGAGTCTGAGTGACTTTTTCTTTACACCTGAATCTGAAGATTCTGAACGTGAGAGTGTTCCCGGAGGGTAATAGAGTTACTGCAACAAGCCTCTATACCTGTTGAAGAGATGGCTCATCTCGACATCAAAGTTCAGGGCATCCCTGATGACTCGGAAGATTATAAATCCCATTTAGGCAATTTCCTTATCCAAATGTGTAATATTATATCATGTCTTCTATATATTTTGACATTAGTTCTTGATTTGTTGGATATATATTTAAACTGTGCTTCTTAGTTGATGTTATGAAGATTTTATCCCTTTGTTTTAACTGTATTCTTTCTTTTTTACCCTTCTCCAACTACATATTCTCTCTTGGATGGACAATTTATTTTGTATGTCAAATATTGCCTTTATGTGGTTTCCATTTTTATTTCTTCTGTTGCCTATGATGTCTTGGCACATCATCTAGATTTGTAAGAAAGCTGGAAAGATCCTGAATACTTGGTCCTATGCTTGTGCAATGAACTCTTTGATTTTCAAAGATCATTTTACCATCTTTAGGGTCTTTATAGGGGACTCTCTGCTTGCACAACAAAGGCAAGTTGTGATATAGAATAAGAAAGACACGTTTATTTGCCAGAAATGATGTCAAGAACACATCACTCCCGCATTATACACTTTGCTACTTGAAGAAAGGCCATTCGAAGTTCAACCTAAAAAAGACTAACAAAAAGAATAGGAAAGCGGTCTTGTTGCCAAAAGCAAGAATATTATCTCAATATTACATGAATCAATAGCCTGTAGAAAAATTAAGGTGTTAATGTCTTTCACAGATTTTCCTGAAACCCATGTTTCTATGCATGTAACTTTTCAGGTGCCTTCCTTGCAACAATGTTGAATAAATTAATTGGTCCTACTTGCTAACGCGTCAAGCTGATTGGACACTAACTAGACATCTGTCATGGAATGATGATGTCATGCTTACATCATCCTGTAGTTTGGGTCAGTTCATACGGACTGGGTCGGATTGATGGCTGGTTTCTGTTTCAATAGGTGAAGAAGATTTTGATCCAGCCAATTTACAGCCTCTCCAGTAACCATTTTTTTCTGTTGAACATGACTGCCACCAACCCACCGAAAGGTGGCGGTCTTCTTGTACTAGAATGGTGGTGGGACTTTGTCTCCACCATTCTCCCGTTAAAAGGTTATCTAGAAATTCAGGACAAGAAGGAATAGAAGAATTTAAAACTGAAGTCACAGTAATTGCAAAGCTTCACCACAGGAACTTGTGAAGCTTCTAGGCTGTTGCATTCAGGTTTGAGAACATATGTTAATTTATAGAGTTTTTTTAGTTAATAATATATTTTTTTTCATGATAGTTTTTATTTTTAAAAAATAAAATAAATATTTCTAATTTGATTATCTTGAATATAAAATATTAAAATAATTATTATAAATTGTGGTATTGATTTTGTATGAAAGGTAGTTATAGTTTTAAGGTATTTTTTTAGTGGAAAATAATGTTTTTATTTTCAACAAATAAACATGTTTTTGAGTTTTTGTTTTTAAAGTAAAACTCAAAATTACAAAAGATTTTTTTTTTAATCATTGAACACAATTATTGTGTCTTATGTAGAGTATATTTAAGAGAGTAATAGTGATTGTCTTTTAAAATATTTTTTATTTAAAAATATATCAAAATATTATTTTTTATTTTTTAAAAAATATTTTTGATATTAATATATTAAAATTATTTAAAAACATAATTTTTTTTATTTTAAATAAAAATAAATAAGTTTTACCACGCAATACCAAATAAGAGTGTAGTATAAAAAAGACAAGTCAAGTCATGGTATAGATCTTGAAGGTTGCGAAGAAAAACCCATGAAAAATATATTATTTTTTTATATTAAAAAAAACAATTAAAAAAAAACAATTACTAATATATCTACTATTATTCCAAACACCAAACACGTAACCCAAAAAAAATCTAAAAAATAACCACTTTTTTAACGTAACTTCTCTAATGGTCCCACACTTGTCTGAAGACCATCTCCTTTCCACAAAGCAACAATTCACTTGTCCAGAAGCCAAGGTCCAGTTTGCCCCATCATGGAAACTGGAAAACTGTTCCTGCTTTTTTCTCTTATAACGCTCCATTTCTCATCTTGTACATCCCAAGACTCCTTAAAGACGAACCAAACCATTAAAGAAGGTGACCTTCTTATCTCCGAAGGAGATATTTTCGCACTAGGATTTTTCAGTCCTGGCAGTTCAACCAATAGATATCTTGGAATTTGGTACCATAAAATACCAGAACAAACTGTGGTGTGGGTTGCAAACAGGAGCGATCCAATCATTGGTTCCTCTGGATTTCTCTTTATAAACCAATATGAAAACCTCGTTCTCTATGGTAACGATGACCAAAAGCTTCTAGTGTGGTCTGCCAATGTTTCAGTGGAGGAAAATGATACTTGTGAAGCTCAACTCTTGGATTCTGGGAATTTGATATTGGTCAGGAAAAGAAGCAGAAAGATTGTATGGCAAAGCTTCGATTATCCTACTAACATAGGGCTACCTGGAATGAAACTGGGGCTGGATCGAAAATTAGGAACTGATCGGTTCCTAACATCATGGAGATCAGCTGATGACCCTGGAATTGGAGACTTTTCAATTAGGATCAACCCAAATGGCTCACCACAACTCTTTCTCTATAATGGTACAAAGCCAATTACTAGAGCTCCCCCTTGGCCATGGAGAAGTCAGACGGGCATATTCAAAAGCGTTTTTGTAAATGATCCAGACGAAATATACTGTGAATCAACAGTTCTTGATGGTTATTATCCGGTAAGACTAATAGTAGATCATTCAGGACTTGTAAAGTTGTTAACATGGCGAGAAAGTGATGGTCAGTGGAAGGATTACTGGAAGTCCCCTCTGTTACAGTGCGACTATTATGGATACTGTGGTGCTTATAGTACGTGTGTACGTGTGAAATTGCCAATTATAATAAATTTGGATGTGCCTGTTTACCTGGGTTCGAGCCCAAGTACCCAATGGAATGGTCTGCGAGAGATGGGTCCGGTGGTTGTGTCAGGAAGCGGCTATAGACATCCTCGGTGTGCGATCATGGAGAAGGGTTTGTGAAGGTAGAAAAAGTAATTCTTCCAGACACTTCAGCTGCTGCTTGGGTGGACATGACCAAGAGTCGTGCAGACTGTGAACTGGAATGCAAGAGGAATTGTTCATGCTCTGCATACGCAGTCATTGTGATTCCCGGAAAAGGGGATGGTTGTTTGAAATGGTACAAGGAATTAGTAGACTTTAAATATGATGGGAGTGAAAGTCATGATCTGTATGTTCGTGTTGATGCATATGAATTAGGTAACCTTTTTCTTCTCCTTAACAATTTCATAGGATTGTGATTACAAATATTGATTTATAAGAGCTTTTCTATTCTTGTCACTGCTCTAGACTACTTAATAAGCTGTGTACTACATGAAAGAAACGATATTGATACTTATTAGGTGCCGAAGGGGCCAGCCTTTGCCATATGTCTTGCCATGTTTCCATAGGAGAAGGGAGTGGTTTTTCCTCTGGAGTTAATCGTTATTATTTTCATTCTCATGCAGCTGGTAATAAAAGGAAGCTAAATGGTTCTCGGGGAAAAAACGATGCTGGCCATTTTAGCACCATCAATTGCATTATTGTTGTTTCTCATTAGCCTATCTTCTTATTTGCGGCTCAAGAAGAGGGCAAAAAAAGGTAAGACAAGACTCTCTAATCTCTATTTGGATATGACTTCCCTAGTCATTGCATTTATTCTGCTCTGGTTACGAGGAGAAGTTCACCTTTTGATTCATGAATGGTAAAAAAACCAGGTACTGAGCTGCAGGTAAACAGAAATTCTACTGAATCGGAATATTTCAAGCTCAGCACCATAATGGCGGCCACAAACAATTTCTCTCCAGCTAACGAACTCGGGCAAGGTGGTTTTGGCTCGGTTTATAAGGTAGAGTTTCTCAATTAATTTTCTAGCTAAAAATTAAGTGGGTTCTCAATAATACAGATTTGTTTTTTCTGCAATTTGCTTAATTGTAGTTTAGATGCTTAATTACTTTAATATGCCAAGCATATAAACTCTGTAGAAAATTAGATGCTTAATATGTAAGATAACTTTAATAGAAAATTAGATACTTTAATAACTCTGTAGAAAAGTTTTTTCTATAATTATTGATTAAGTGTTGAAATAATTATCCAGCAATCTTTATGGTGTCAATAATAAAAAGTTTAGAGTTATTATATGGATAGAAGACACAGGACTTTTTATAACTTTTTTTTGGCTAGATTAAGGACCCTTTACTGATAATCTAATTTTTGCTCATCATGGATGTGCTTGATCCACTCCTAGAGATCAATGGGTTTTAAGTCTTAATTGTTATTTAATTTAAAATCTACATGACATATATAGATCATTTTAAGAATATTTTTCTATCATTCTTCCAAATAGCCCATATGACACCAATAAAAAAGTTACAGTATGTTTATAGAGTTCAAAATATATTATAAGTGAAAACATATACTTAAATCAAGAATACAATATATAAATCATATTGGTCGCATTTTATAATCAAATATTTCCTTTAATGTATTACAATATATTACATCTTTAAAATAAGCACTTAATGAACAAATACACCATATGAATGAACTTCCAAAAAGTCATGGGGATCCAACTTTATATATCGCAGTAGATATAGAAAAGAATATTTTATATGCACAAAACATCAATTAAATTTAATATCTAAGAATAATAAAAAGAAAAATCTAGACAATTAGCTAAAAGAAAATAAAGTCAAACACTTAAATCTCTTTTTCTTTTTTTTGTCTTACTCTTCTTATATATATTTAACAAGTTTTGTGCAATTATCAAAATCTCCCTCATTTACTTATACCTAATATCTACTCCTTCAAGGGTATTGTTGTCATTATTTATTAAAACCTTTCTTTTCTTTCAAAATATTAAACTAAAAAAGCTGAAGGGAAATGAAGAAGATATCCATTCAAGAAACTAGATATGCTTTGAAGTTGAAGTTGTGAGGACTTTTAGATTAATTTTAAAATCTGGATTTATTTTGGATTTGGAAAATTTCTTCTATGTTCCACCATTTTCTAGAAATTGGATTTTAGTTTCTAGACTTTGTAATGTTTGTTATGGATTTTTGTTTGATGAAAACATTTTAGTATTTTAAAAACTAAAGTTTTTCCTAGTGGTGGAACATTAATTAATGATTTATATAAAATTGATCTAAGACTTGAGCTTAACTATTTGTCAATGCAGGTTGATTCTAGTATTAAAAGGAGCAAAATGGATAATTCCTCTATGTTCTGGCATAGAAGATTAGGTCACATCTTTATTGAAAGAATTAAAAGATTTGTGAATGATGGAGTTTTAAACACTTGATTTTACTGAATTTGGTACTTGATTGCATAAAGAGAAAGCAAACTAATAAGACCATTAAAGGTGCCGCGAGAAGCTCGAAAAATTTTGAAATCATATGTACTAATATTTGTAGACCATTTAATACTCTATGCTTAAATGATCAAAGATATTTCACTTCATTCATTGATGACCATTCTAGATTTATGCATCTCTATCTTTTATTTGATAAAGCTGAAGCACTAGAAGCTTTTAAGACCTATAAGGTTGAGGTAGAGAAACAAAAAAAAAAAAAATACCATAAAGATTGTAATGTTAGATAGAAGTGGAGAATATTATGGTAGGTATATTTAAAGGGATAAATGTTAGGTTCATTTGCAAAGTGCCTTGAAGGAGAGGGCATTATTGCATAATATACAATGTTTGACACACCACAATAAGATAGTGTAGTTGAAAGAAGGAACCGCACACTTATAGAAATGGTAAGGAGCATGAATAATACTTTTAATCTACCATTATCTTTATAGAGTTAAGAATTAAATATTGTTGTGTATATTTTAAATATGGTTTCATCCTAAAGTTGTGTCTGAGACACCTTTTGAATTATGAAATAAATGGAAGCCCAATTTAAATCATACAAATGTATATGGTTATGTTGTTGAGGTAAGGATTGATAATCCTCAACTATAGAAATTAGACCCAAGAATAACTAGTGGATATTTCATTGGTTATATAGTGAACTCTAAAGGATATATGTTTTATTTTTCTTTTTATAATACATGAATAGTTAAGGCAGGAAATGCTAAATTTCTTATGGATCTGAATTTCATTAGGAGTGATTTTCCTAAAAGAATAGAATTTGAGGAAACATAATATTTAAATGAGTTGCATAAAGATAAAAGAAAATTGGTTATTGTTCAAAAAAATTATTTAAATAATTTTGAACAACAACCAATTCAAAAGCAACCAGTTCAAGAGTAACTAGTTCTTGATAAAGTAAACCCATATGATAAAATTTAATTAATAAGATCTTCAAGAACAAGGTGACCAACAATTTATAATGACTATATTGTATATTTACAAGAGTTTGACTTTGATGTTGGACATAAAGATGATCCAAACTCATTTTCATAAGCCATGAATAGAGAAAACTCTACTCTAATACCACATGTAGGATAACTTCAATATGTCATACATGTAAACGTAATAGAAAATTAATAGGATACATGTCTCCTATAATGATTCATTAAGTGTTGAAATAATTGTTCAAAAATTGTTGTGCTATTAAGAATAAAAAGTCTTCTAATATATGTGATTACTGTGTTGATGGAAAACACAAAACTTTTCATAACTATTTTTTTTTGGCTAGATTAAGAACCCTTTATATAGAACTTAATTTTTGCATCTCCATTTATCAAGGATGTGTTTGGCCGTCCAATGGACTTTAAACCTTAATTGTTACTGACATATGAGTCACCTTAAAGATATTGTTTTACCATATTCTTGTAACATGATTTTAGGGTCTGCTAGCTAATGGACTGGAGGTTGCAATAAAAAGGTTATCAAGAAGTTCAGGACAAGGAACAGAAGAATTTAAAAATGAAGTTATGGTAATTGCAAAGCTTCAACACAGGAATCTGGTGAAACTTCTAGGTTACTGCAATCGGGATGGAGAACAAATGTTAATCTACGAATACTTGCCAAACAAAAGCTTGGACTCGTTTCTTTTCCGTAAGTCTCATTATGTTTTTATTGCCCTGATGTACACTAGTTGTCAAATAATACCTGTCTGAAAAATAATTGTTTCAACAGATGAAAGCAGAAGATTGTTATTGGATTGGCGAAAACGCTTTGATATTATTGTTGGAATAGCTCGTGGGATATTATATCTTCACCAGGACTCCAGGCTGAGAATCATTCACAGGGATTTAAAATGCAGCAACATTCTATTGGATGCAGAGATGAACCCAAATATATCAGATTTCGGAATGGCAAAAATATTTGAAGGCAACCAAACTGAAGATAGGACAAGGAGAGTTGTAGGAACATAGTAAGTACCTTTGCCTAAAACAAAGACCGAGTGACAAAGTACTATCCTTGATTACCAGGAATACTAAAACTTCAGATTATTGTTTTTCTGATGCAGTGGCTATATGTCACCAGAATATGTTGTGTTTGGAAACTTTTCCGCAAAATCAGATGTTTTCAGTTTTGGGGTCATGTTGCTAGAGATTGTTAGTGGCAAGAAGAACAATAGATTTTATCAACAGAATCCTCCTTTGACCTTGATTGGATATGTGAGTTATAAGATAGCCTTTTGTGCTCTTGGCTGAGTATCAATGTCACAATTTTAGATGTTGTCTGCTCTCATTTCTTGTATGCTAATGATTTATATGAAGAACACAGGTGTGGGAATTATGGAGAGAAGGCAAAGCATTGGAGATAGTTGATCCATCACTGAAGGAGTTGTATCATCCGCGTGAAGCCTTGAAATGCATACAAATTGGTCTACTGTGCGTGCAAGAAGATGCCACGGACAGACCATCTATGTTGGCAGTTGTTTTTATGTTGAGTAACGAAACAGAGGGATTGTTTTTATGTTGAGTAACGAAACAGAGATTCCTTCTCCAAAACAACCTGCAATCCTCTTTAGAAAATCTGATAAATTTCCTGATATAGCATTAGACGTAGAAGATGGACAGTGTTCTGTAAATGAGGTGATAATTACTGAAATTGCTAGTGGCTGAAGTTGTACGATATGAATAATTGCTAATGTTCTCTTTATATTCTTGATCTTTTTAATTCGTTACAAGCATCACTAATTTTATTATAACAGTAATCTTTTCAGGAAGTTCATACATGCAAATGTTCTGTTCCAAATTTCAATGCAGGCTATGTTAAAGCTGCAGAGATTGAAACAATTAAATTTGCTGTTGAAGGATAGATGATTTTAACATAGAAGAGCTGTAGCAGAGAGCATATAATTTCATAAATAAGAATGCCTATTTAAAGGCTTACAACCAAACTGAAAAAGCTAAAAGTTCTCAACAACAATCAGATATTATTGGCACTACTTCTACTAACTGAAAACAGAACATAAAGGAGCAAAATCTGATACAAGACAATAATCAAAGACTAAGTCCAACTAAACTTGTTTCATACTTCAGAGGCAGATTCTCATGAATTCTAACAGGCTATAAACTATATAATACGTAATTGTCATAATGTGCTGAAATACAAAGCATACCAAGATACTGAAAAACAAAAGAAAGTAATGAAAGATTCGAGCTGTCTGAATTTGAAGAACAGTTTCAACCTCCCTAAATAGTCATGTTTTCGCTTTGCCTTTCCCTCTCCCCTAGGGACATGAGTTTTAGTTGGTTTTGGAACATCCTTATTTTACTGCTGAAGAAACCAAGTAACTTGATCGTTCTTGCTTGGAATTGCTAAGAAAGAAATTTTCTTTTCGGTGTGCATGAAAGTTCACTGAAAGATACTAGAATAGAATGTAAAGATTGAAACAGAAGTTTGAACTTTGAACTTTGGATCTTGGTGTTGTCAGCATGCAGGGCAACAGGTGGAATTGAGTCGGGTTGTTCCTTTCCTTGTCATCTTCTTCTTCCTCAAATATTGTATGAGGTTGTTTTGGAGAAGGAATAGCTCCTCCAGAACTACTCAACATGAGAACAATAGCTAACATGGAATGTCTTTTCATTGCGTCTTCTTGCATGCACAAAACCATATCTGGCAAACTACCCCATGGCCATGAAAACACCCAGAAGACCCAGAACACTAGTTGTGTAAATGATCAAGATGAGATATATAGGACATCTGTTGTCCCTCCTCCTGATGCACTGTCATACAAAGACAAAACATTAGAGATGAGTTGATTTGTCACTCAAGGAGTTGTATCATCCTCATGAAGCCTTGAAATGCATTCGAATTGGGTTGTTATGTGTTCAAGAGCATGCAATGGACAAGCCATCTGTTTTGTTGTAACTCATTTTTGAGTACCCGTACAAAAAATAAGAAAATACAAAAAAAGTCCAAAAAAATTTATTCCAAAGAAAACAAAAAAAATAATAGTAGTGAGAAAAGGATTTCAGAGCACTTGGAAAATGACCGGAAATTGATTGAGGAGGTTCAAAAATACAAATATTCAAATTTGACAGTATATTTTTTACTGATGAGAGCCCCGTTGACAAAGAAAATTCAATTTGAGAAAGAAAAGTCCAAAATCAAATGTTTATGGACTCAATTAAATTTTATTGAAGGTTTAATTGAATTTATAGAGGGTTTGTTTGCAATAAAACATGATTTTTAAGTCAATTTGGGTTTTAATTGGAAGAAATTAAAGTTTTGGGGTCAAGTTATAATATTTGAGGGTTGATTTGGTCAAATCAGGGGCTTAATTGCATAAATATTGAATTTGATGGCCAATTAGGGACTTGATTGAAGAAATCTGAAACCAAGGACCAAAATGGAAACAACGCGCAAATGGAAGGACTGATTTGAAAAATTAATGTTTTGGCGCCCTTTTCTTTTGAATGAAATGGCACGTTTTGGTCGAAACGACGTCGTTTCATGTACTGTTCATAAAAAAACAAAAAGAAGCCAAAATGGTGTTGTTTTGAACAAAGACCGTGGGTCTTCTTCTTCCCCTTGACACACAGAGGCAGGGGAAGAAGAAGTTTCTCTCCCCTGCAATGCCACTCTCACTCTCCCACTTGCAAGAAGACTGACATAACCCACGCCCCTCACCTGCAACCATTATGATAATTGGACAAGGGACTTATACCCTGCGAGCGGCTCTGGGGCGGCTGCATAGAGGCCGCCCTAGCCGCCCTACCCTATCCCATGACTGGACGGGACAGGGTAAGCCTTTCTCTTCTGCCTATAAATACTGAGAGGTAGAGAAGAAAACGGGGGAGAGATAGAGGGAAAGAAGAGAGAAAAATAATGAAAAACAGAGGGAACCGAAGGGCATTTTTCACGGTTGGGAAGAACAGGGAGGAAGAGGGGGGAAAGAAAGAAAGAAAAAGGAGGAGAACAAAGAGAGACAGAGGAGTGAAAAAACTAAAAAAAGAAAAAGAAAAGAACCATAAGGAAACATGGGAGAACAGAGGCGGGAAGAAGGAAAGGGGGGGAAGTTGACAGAAGTTTTGAGAGGGATACAGAATAGAGAAAAGGAAGCAGGCAGGTTAGAGAGACGATGAGGACGAACAAGATAGATTGAAAGAAGAACGAGAGAGAACAAGAGAGGAGTGAAGAAGAAAAACAGAGAGAAAGGGGGTTTGTTTTGAGGACGAGAGAACGCAGAAACAAAGAAAGAAAGAAAGGGAAGCGAAGACCAAACTGAGGAGGTGAAAAACAAAAGCTGAAGCAAGAGAGAAGAAGCAGCAAAAGTAAGAGTAACAGGAGAACAGAAACAGAAGAAACGCAGATAAACAAAAGAGAAAAGAGGAGGAACCGCTGTCTGGAACGACCGCCACCGCCACCAACAGCACCACCAGGAGGAGCCGCCCGGTCTGTTTTCCAACGCCCCTCTCTTCTTCCTTCTTCTTCTGCTCCCCATCTCCACTGTTCACTTTGTAGAACAATGGAGAGTGAATCAATTCACTTTCCACTGTTCACGTTGCATGTGAAAAGTGGATAATTGCTCCACTGTTCTCTTGGCCCAGCCCAAAATGACTGGGCCCGGTCCGGCCCAGTCCAAATTAAAAAAAAATTCATTTTGAAAATTTGTGATTTTTCCGTGTATTTATTTATTGAATTTTGCTTAATATTGGTTTTATTTTATACAGTAAAGATACAAATCCGGTATTAAAATACCCGGTTTTTGTTAAAATATTGCAAATGTTAAACAATTTTTTTTTGTTTTCATGCATACGACCAAGTCTAAAAAAAATTATATCATAATTTCATACGAAAAAAATTCAAAAAAATGTTTTAGTATGCATTTTGGTTTTTATAATCAGTTTATTAAAGCCGATGAGAATTAGGCTAACATTTTAAAAAAAAAACCCAAAAAATATTTTGTTTCATTTTAGTATTCGGGATGAATTTATACGTAAAATGTATTCTCGATATTAAAAAGGTAGTTCTTTTCTAGACATTAGATCGGTTAGGTTTTTACTCGATAATATAAGGACCTCCTTAACGAGGACGACTTTTCTTAAACTGTAGACGGACCAACAATTAGAAATACAATGAAACCTTAGCATGTATCAGACAATAAAACAATGTAGCTTACCTTAGATAGGGCGTATTTGAGGTGCTAATACATTTTCTTTACACAACCAATCCCCGTACCCGATTTCTGAGACCAGTTAGGGTTCCTAGTGATCAAAATACTAGATGGCGGCTCTTATTCCCGCTTTCCACTGATAAAAGACAATAATTCCTGTCTCTCCCTATATTTTCCAGATAGATACTTATGAGAGTGGACGATCGTCGTGACAATACACACGTGCGACATGTTTGATATAGGTTCTTTCGTATCTGCCTCAATTAATTAAGAAGACTTTAAAACTTAAGATTGGAGTTTTAAGTTAATTGTTTTGAACTCTAAATTTAATCCTAAATCTACTCACATAATTTTAAATTTGTATTACAGAATTACACGAGTATGAATATGATTAAATCCATTTCCGTATAGACAGTAGTTCAATTGAAGAAGTAACCAAAAAATTACAACAACTTGAGTGCAAAGTAAACTCAATAATTTAGGATAGAAAAAGAATACTTATATTTATAGAGTGATTCATACTTTGATTACATCTACAAATTAGAAATCTTGGATAATGGACATCTTTTTGGTATTTTTAGTTTATAGAATTAAAACTGCAAGCCTACTAATTACAGAGAAAATTGTAAGCCTACTTGATTATCGCCTATGAAATTATCACCTATAAGCTATTACCTACTGGCTTCAAGTTTGAAAGGTCTTGAGAACTTGATAAAATTGCAATGCAGTGATTTGAGTTTTTTGTTGAAATGTTGATGATGATCTTCCCTACAATCTTCCTTGTATAGTGACATCAATTGTCGATTATCTCCTACCTTTCAGGGTTCTCCACTAACTGTCTGTTAACTGTCGATAATCTTCCATCTTTTAGAGTTCTTTTCACGATCTCACATCTATAATACATGGCTTGTTATACTTACTTGTAAAGTTAATCCTATGTGCATATTCCATCTTTTATATGTGGCAAGTAACCCTTATCTTCTAAGTTTCTTTCAATTAATCCAATGATCAAATAGTTATCATATTCCTCTTTATCTATTTCCCATAAAAAATTATAGTATAACACCATCCATGTTGGTACTTGTTTACATGTTGAATCGTAGTGAAACAAATATTCCTTTTGAAAAACAACCTACATTCATTTTTAAGAAACCTTGTTTTGATTTTCACGTACTCTTGAATGTAAAAGAAGTAGATAAAATTATATTCATAATATTTGTCTTTGCTTAACTTCTTTGCATATCATGACTTCTGTGATCATGACATTGTAGAAACTAACATAAGCTCGCTCTAACATGTTTATAGTGGTAATTTTTTCATGAAAAAGAATGGCATGGCTATCTGCTTTTCTCTTTTTGAAAAATCAACGTTATCAACTAGTCTAGTGCACAGCTCATATCTAGTCCTACAAGTAACGTGTCTTAATATGTTTTTTTTTCTCTGAAATTGATAAATATACAAGCAAGAGAAAAACGAAAAAAAGAGAGAATTTGAAATTGAGAGAGAGAGACAAGTGTTTAAGGTAAGAGTTATGCTTTATATGTATAATTAGGTATATAGCTTTGATTTTGGTTTTGTTAAGGTTTAGGGTTTTGAAGTTTGTGTTTTAGTGTTAGATTGATGGATTAATTGAAGTGTTGTAGGTAAATTGTTATGGGTTTATTGAATTATTATGGTTTTTGAGGTTTTGGGTTAAAATTTGAGACACTTCGATAATTTTTAGATTTACCGACATAATTTTCTATAAGTATTTATACTTACAGTTCGTCGGTAAGTTTTCTTGCTGACATGATCATGGATAAAAATCATCTGTTGAAAAAACTCTCATTGATGATTTGTGGTATGTCGGTAATAATTTTACAAATGCATTTACTAATGTATAAAGCGTGCAAAAAAAAAAAAGTTTACCTGCTTCATTTCATCAGTACTTCCATCATTGAATATAACATATCATCGGTAGAAAAACCATATGTCATTCCATTGGTGATTTTTTTCAACTGTCAGTATATCATTAGTAAATTTGACATGTAACTGTCAAACAGACCATATGTTATTCCGTCGGTGAGTAAACAGTGGCAGTGACATTTGCAGTAATTTTTTTTTAACTTTCTGGAATATACTGATAAACTATGTCCATCAGTAACCCTGTCAGTAATAATTTCAAAATATATATATTTTAAAAAATCTATTAAAAAGAGATAGAAAATAATTTAAAAAATAAATTAATATAAAATTCAAATATTTATTACAAATTTAAACATTTATAAGTTCAAATACAATTAATCTAGAATAAAGGTGCTGGATGAGGAGGTCGGGGTGAGTCTTCGCTTGGACCGTGGGGCGAATAAGAGGGAGCACAAGTACCACCCATCTGTGATCTCATCTCCAATACCAATTGGTGAAGTTCGACCATCTCAACACTGAGGACCTGTTTGGGATTGTGGTAGCGGTGACGGTTCAAAGTGCTTTTAGCTTAACAATGCATCATGATGAAGTTTTTTTTTTTTTTTAAAATCATTTTTGAAATCAGCACATTAAATGATCTAAAAACATAAAAAAAAAAAACTCACTTTAAGCAAAAAAAAAAAAAATTCATTGTCATTTCCAAGTTGACCTTGGCTCAATTTTCTTCATTTCAAGTGTGAAAGAAAAACAAATAGTAATAATAAATAAAATCAAATAATAAATTAGATTTTCTATTTTTTTATTAATTAAGGGTATTATAGTAACAATAAATATATTAGTAATTACATAATAATTTAAACGATAAAAATAAAATAAAACTCTATAATAACTTACACTCTATCTGTCAGACAATTAAAACCCACACCAATAGAGAGAAGGATAGAAAGCTCAAGGAGGAGATTTGATTTATGGTGAAAATCTTTTTTTTTTTTTACCAATTTGAGGTATGTTTTTTCTATCCTTATATTTTAATTAATTTTTTAAAGCATTTTAGGGTTATTTAGAAAGGTTTAGGAATTAGGTATATTTGGTTTTTAATTACTTTTAAGGACAGGGTATAATACTAATGGTGTCATAGATTGATAGGAAGTCATTACAAGTGATTTTACATGTTTTTAGTAAATTAATTTGAAGTAATAGTGAAATTCAGAGATTTGAAAAAAAAATGATGAGTTGGTAATTTTAAACCGCCAGAATCTATTCTTCCAATGATTGTTATGGATGGAATTTAATACCTAGTTATAGTATGTTGTAAGTTCTTTAATTTGATAGGTCATTTGCTCTAATCAAAGTTGTGGATTAAAAATTATGCCAGTAGGATATAAGTCACTTGAATTTGTAATTTATAAGTTTATAAATACTCTTTAATTTTTTTTAATTAAAGAGTGCAATTCTCCATAAATATTTTATGACCCTAAAGTTTGTTGTTTCTATTTAATATGTTACTAGGAAATTTTAGTGTGCTTTTAATATTTTTTGAGTATTTTTAAATTTATGAAAAAAATATTTTTTATTAGTGAAATTTAGTAGTTAATAACTAAAATTTATTTTGAAGAGTGATGAATAACTTTTATAATTAAGTTTTAAACATTTTAATATACTACTATCAATTTCTTTTCATGTAGAATTTGAATAAGTGAAAAGTATTTCATAAAGAACTTGATTTGTATATGAATTAATTTATTTACTAAATAAATTATTTTAAAAAAATAGTTGCACTTAATAATTTTTGACACCTCCACTTTAATTAT
Organism: Populus x sibirica; assembly: GCA_019202695.1. Lineage (NCBI taxonomy): Eukaryota > Viridiplantae > Streptophyta > Magnoliopsida > Malpighiales > Salicaceae > Populus > Populus x sibirica. Next base: position 411,965 of record JAGMVL010001940.1, on the reverse strand, counting down.
GCTTATAATATTGTTTTAGTTGAAATAAAAATATTTATTATCCTTTTCTAATAGATTTTATAATGTTATTAAATTTGAACTATAATAGTCATATGTTTTACATAATTATTTTTGGTATTTAATTATTCAAAATAGATATTTTTAAAGTAAAATAGGGGGTTGTAATAACATGGCTCTAGTATTGGGTGATTTTTGGTATTTAATTATTAAAAATAGATATTTTATAAGTAAAATAGGGGGTTGTAATAACACAGTTCTAGTATTGGGTGATTTTTCATGGGAATTATAGGATCATTTAAACAAGTAATATATTTAATTTTTTTTATTAAACTAGGAATTAGAAACAAGCTCATGCATTGCATTGGATATCAATGAGCATATAATTTATAATGATTGTTATAGTTAGGTGGTTAGGAGTGCTTGGTTGTCTCTAAGACTAGTATTGGATTTGCGTATCACGCAAGTAATATTTCATCACTTTGGTTAGTTATTTTAAGTTAGAAAATATATACTTATGTACAAAATGAGTTTTTCAAATAATTATTGTTTTGTAAATTAGGTGGATCATGCATGTAAGTGATTTTGTAAATAATGTTAAGTGTTTTATAAAAATATGTTTATGATTGCAAAAGTTTTTTGAATATATTTTAAGCTATATGTATTTGTATTGCGATGTCGCGATCATACAAATTAATTACCCTAACTTAAACAAATAAGATAATATAGAGCAAACAAGGGGTCGATCCCACGAGAAAGATCTAGTTCGGGTCTTTATACTAAATGATTCAAAGTTGGGGGGTTGAGATTATCTAAGTTATGGTAGGGTAAACAAAATAAAGTAATCAAACTAAGTTAAATAAACTGAAACTTATTAAGAGAAAAACATTTCAAGTAAATGTCCACCGACAAAAATCAAAACTGATTATTGAAACGATTCATCAATTTATATTCTGAATATTTATCTTTTCTTTATATTAATCAGTTAACCGATCCGCAGTATAACTAACCTAACCATTAAACAACCATTGCATCGGCACTAGCAATTTAATTCAACGGCAACCTTAAGAACTAGATAGGTTGATAAATCTAAACAATATAACTGTCTGCAATCTATGTTCAATTTAATTGAATGTTTTTCCTAAAATTAATAGCTTAGATCTTTCATAATTATTAAATTTAGTCGCTTCACAAGTTAAATATTACAACTCTAATTTTAATAGAAAACTTAGCAATAGATTGGTTAGAATAATAACTTAAAGTCTGTTCTAATCAATCAAACTAAACAATCATAGAAAATAAGCATAGAAAAACAATCATACTCATTATATAAACTGAAAAGAAAAGATAAAATAGATCTCATAGTTTTTTGAAATCTGAAGGCTTCTGTATCCTTTTACCCAAGAAAAATAACTTAGTCTTGTATGACTATAAAAAAACTAAGAAAAGAAAGGATAAAAACATAATTTCGAGTGTAGGAAAAAAGATGAGACTTTCTTCTTCTTTTTTGGCCGCCTCCCTCTCTTCCTCTCTCTCTTTCTTTTTATATGATAGGAAACCATAATCCTCACATCCTACTAGTCCGTTTGCATCCTAAAAAAAATAAAAGTCATTTCGAAAGTAGATAATCTATATTTAAGTAATACAATAACTACTTTCTTATAAAGAAGAAAAAATAGTCTTGCATAAAATCTTTAAGCTTTGACTTTGGACTTCGTGAAGTTAATTTTTCTAAATAAAAACCTTTTTCATATGAAAAAATAATTGTCATGTCGGTTTGGATGTTTAAGACTTCTTTCTTCACAAAATATGTCTGTTAACAGAATTTATAGGTTGTCATAGAAATATCATATCTCTCATATGAGCTTCTTCTTCTTTTTTTTTCTGTTGAAATTTGGCAGGTTGATAGGTCTTTAAGTCAGAAATCCAACAAAACTGAGTTTGCATCAAATAGACTTCTCTAACTCAAGATATTCAAGTCGGAATGATATAAGGTCAACACTAGCACAATACGAGACTTGTTTTTGAATGTTGTGATTTCAATGCTCTTTTTTTTCTTACCATATATGTATAAAAAGATATGGATGTTACTTTCTAATTCCATAGGAATTGCTTCATTTCAACCAATACAATTCAAGTTCTGCGTAAAATATCAATCAAATGTCAAATATATCAATATTCGACAAAGGGCTGGAACATAGTCTAAATTTTATTATCAAATTACTCATTTTTTAATCTTACATCTAAAAGTACCTTCAATACATAAAACAAATAACAACAAGATATTTTATATATAAAACATGGGCAAAATATAAGATAAATTTAGGTAAAATTATCGAATAATATAATAGCATTAATTTATAAGTTTTGACATGTTTAATCTAATTAAGTAGATGAATTGTTATCAGTATGTGGCACTCACCTCTTATTTAATTTTGGAAGAGGCTTAGAATGTATTCTAGTTGTTTTGGAAGTTTATAGTTTATTTCTAGACTTTAATATTTAAATAATTAAATCAATTTATTATCCTTGATCATTACATTTGTTTTTATTTGACTTTAAAGTTAGATTTATATTAGATTTAATTAATTTATGATTCAATGTATTTTCTTTTAATTGAATATTATTTTAAATATAATTTTTATTTTTGTAGTTCAAATTTCTTTCATGCACATTAAATAATTTCATGAGTTTTGGTTCGAGGAGTGATATTAAGGCTCTTTATATTTATTATGGGAAAAAGTTCTAAATAACTAAATTTGGTAAAGACTAGAATTATTCGATCAAACCGTGTCAGTCAACATAAAACCAATTGGTTGCTTTTTTAGGTTTTAATATTTATTGCGTTTTCTTTTTTCTGATATTTTTTTAAAAAACTTAGTACCTTTAAATAAAATTGAAAAACTAGCACAGGCGAGTTTTTTTTTTTTTTTTTAAGAAATAGCATCACTGGAAAGGAAATACTGATGTTTTTGAAAAACCACTGGTACAACTTTATTTTAATGGGTTTACCTTTTAATTCAATTATTGGATTAGGTTAAAATTTTATGTTTTATTTATTATAAGGCTAAAATTTTGTATCAATTCAAATGTGGAAAGACTTTCAAATAAGTCTAAGAAATTATTGTTTGGAATTTGTAATATTTACTTAGTTGATTTTAAAAAAAAATCTACTTCGTTTTAAACTCTTTTATTATTTTTTTCCAGTTTTGTTTAGGATGTTTTTTCTAGTATAAATAAGATTTTTATACATCTTGTATTTCAAGAGATTACTTGAAAAGAAATATTAAATAATAAAATTATGAATTAAAATTTTATATACTACTGATGCAAATAAAAGTTATACGAGAAAGACAACAAACATAAGAATACAAAATAATGCTAAAACAAATCACATAGAAACCTAATTTATAATTTTATAACTGAATATTTTTTTTTTAAATAATCTATCACTTTAAAAGGTTTGCAATTCCTTCAATAAACCTAAAAACTTACCTAAATTAACAATAAAATCAGAAAATAAAGGAAAAGTAATAAAAATCATAAAAAAAACTAGGAAAAACATCTTAAATAAAGATGAAAAAATAAAAAAAAATTAATCTAAATAGAAAAAAAATTATAAATCAACTAGAAAATATAAAAAATCTTAAATAGTAATTTTTGGGCCCCTTTTGATGAACTCTGATGGGTTTGAACTTTTTACCTCAAAGAAAATAAAGCCTTTCAAATCTTTTTACCAAAGTTATAGCATGATCTAACCATAAAATTAAAAGTTATACTCATTAATATAAAATTGTACATTGAAAAAAAATATCCTCCTTCATTAGTCTTATTTGTTAGAAAAAACTCGTAAATAAGTTCAAATTGCTTTTATTTTAATTGTATACATGTCAAATTAAAACTATGAGCACCTTTGCCTTCTTCATTTTAAATGTATAACAATTTTAGACATCAATTTTAGTCTTTTCATCTTAAAATATATATATATATATAGACAACTTACTTTTTTGCTTTGATTTCTAGAATAATAAACTCAAGGTAATCTCTGATTTTTGGAATAACTTAAAACAAATACAAAATGCAAAGAAAAAAAAAATCAAAGTGCGAAGGGCCCACAAATAAATCAACAAAGATCCCCAAATATTTTTGGAATTTTCTGATATCGAAAAGGGGCTTGTTTGGCCAAATATCAAACTAAAATGAGCATACAAATTATGACCAAGGCATAAGGGTGTGTTTTGCCAAACACACCTTTAATAAACATAATTTTGGACGGCTGAGCCTAAAGCCCAGATCCGACCCACTCTCTTTTCTTTTTTTCATTTCTTTTTTTTGGGCTGGGTCTAGCCCAACCAACATGGGCTGGGCAGCAAGCAAGCGTGGCTTAACCCACGCGTGCATTGCATAGTATAAAGGTAATTAAGTTACATTGTCACTATTTTCTTGCAACAATTACACAAAAACAGAGAGAAGAAGAGGACTTTACCTGGTGAAGCCGAAGGCGAAGGTAGCAGTGTAGGCACCGACAGGAGAATGCTCTCCTTCTTCTCCTCTTTTCAGTCTCTCCTCCCTTTATTCTTGGTTTTTTTTTGGGTTCTCTCCTTTGTTTTCTTACTTCTGTTGTCTCCCCTGTTTTTCTCCTTTGTTCTTTTTCTCTGTTTTTTCTCCTTTGTTTTTTTTTTTTTTATGTTTTTTACTCTATATTGTCTTCCCCCTTTGTGCATACACTGAGATTTGTATTTATAGTGCCAGAGTCCCTTCGCGTGTGAGAAACAAAGTTTCAATTAAACTCATTCTCTTCTTTGAAGTTTGAATTTGATTAAGAATCAAATTTGGAAGCGGATAACTATCTTTATCTTGAAGACAAGGATTATCTTGAAGATAGGGATTATCTTGAAGATAAGGATAGAATGACAAAAGCACATTGTAGTCTCTAGTTTTCATGCAAGTTGACAAATCACACTTTTCATCAAAATAAATCTCTTATCTTTTAATGTCATGTTTTTAACTAACTAAATTAGCTTTTCAAAATTACAATTCAACCCCCAAACTTCAATTTCTTCCCATTAAAGTCCAAATTGAACTTTAAAACTAATTTTCATTGCAATTAAGCCCTCAATAAATACAATTAAACCTTGAAAATTTCCAATTGAGTTATTAACACATCTAATTTTGAATTTTTCTTCTCAAATCGAACTTCTGGCTTTCATGATTCAAAATTGAACTGTCAATTTTTTAACTTTGAATATTTTGATTCTCCCCCACTAGTCTATGGCAATTTTCTAGATATTTTTCATGTTCTTCCCACTGATGTATATTTGTTTTCCATTTTTTTAATTTTTTTTTGTATTTTGTATGTTTATGTAAGGTCCAAAAATAAATAACAACACATGCTATGCTCAAACACAATATATATGCAAAAAAAAAATAAAAAAATAGAGCGCAACAAAATACAATAAATTGAGAAAGCAAGAGATCCTTACAATATTTAAAAACCTCCTAAGATCATGCAACAAAAAGAGGAATCAACAACATAGAACAAGAAACACATAAAAAAAAGAAGAAGTTAGAAAGCCACATAGCTTAGATTTGTTAGACCAAACACATGGAAGATCAAATCTTTCCCTATTTTTTTGCATGACACCGACAACTCTAATTATTTCTCAAGAACCAAAATCAAGTTCTAAAAAACTCGAAAACAAAAACGATCCAAGTGAAAAAAAAAATAACAAAGAAAACTAAAATTATATATATATATATATATATATATATATATATATATATATATGATCACCTAGCCAAACTTATGATAATAATAATAGCATAAACAATGATTGCAAAGTAGCAATAATGTCATCAATGGTGTTCATATTGATAGGTTAGAAATTAAGTGCAATGTAGCAAAATTAAATTATTGATTTAGGTTATGTTGATCCTTTTAATTATAAGTTTATTATTATCACAAAGGTAGAATTGTTCAAGGATTATATAGATACAACATATATTAATAAAGAACTAAAGTTGATATCTAATATTGTTATGTACCTTAAGGGAAGAAAGGAAGGGAGTTTTAGAGCTTTTTTTTTTAGTTTAACGTGGGTGTCCGGGCCAGCTTGCCCACACCTCGACTAATCCCACGAGCCCTGAAGTTAACGACCATGTAAGCCTCCAGTGACCATCATATGAGCAATCACAGGGCTCGAACCTGAGACCATAGAGGGAGCAAACCTCTTGGTCCCAAGCTCTTACCACTAGGCCACCATCTGGATTGTTGGAGTTTTAGAGCTTTGATTGAGCATTCATGAGGTCAAAACAAGAACAATTTAAACTTGAAGACGAGTTATTTCCAACACGGGGAGACTGATGTAGGAGATTTTTATCCAACACATGACCTTAAAATAATGGACATAAATTTTGTTTCTAGAAGCCATGATCTCTGTATAGGGTTTGATTTATGAAGGCATCTAAGCTCGTTAAGGCCTCCAAGCTAGTACTAGAAATTACTATTTTGAAAATGTAATATTTTTCAAGTTGATTTAATTTTTTTTCTATTTACTTTAGAAATATTTTATTAATTTTTAAGTTTTGTTTACGGTGATTTATGAAAAGCTTTAATATTTAAATTTTTTTAGAAAAATATTGACTAATAAAAGTTTGAATTATAATTATTATGGTTGATGTCTTTTTCGACGCAATTATATCTTTCTTTGTGTTTATTGTTTTTTTTATGTTGTTTTTGTATGTGTTTGCAACCTACTACATATTTCTAAAACTAGAGGACGGTGTCGTTTCCAAAAAATCTGAATTGGTATTTTAACAAAAACAAGTCATTGCCTAGACTTTGAAGGTTGAAAAGAGTAACTCATTAAAGAGATGCCTAATTCCGTCACGCAACTTCTCTGGAGACTTGTCTGAAGGCCATATCCATTCTCCACAAAGCAAAATTTAACACTTTTCCAAAAGCCGAGATCCAGTTTACCCCATCATGGAAGCTGAAAAACTGTTCCTGCTTTTTTCTCTTTTAATGCTCCATTTCTCATCTTGTACATCCCTAGACTCCTTAAAGACGAACCAAACCATTAAAGAAGGTGACGTTCTTATCTCCGAAGGAAATAATTTTGCACTAGGATTTTTCAGTCCAGGTAGTTCTAGCAATAGATATCTTGGAATTTGGTACCATAAAGTACCAGAACAAACTGTGGTGTGGGTTGCAAACAGGAACGATCCAATCATTGGTTCCTCAGGATTTCTCTTTATAAACCAATATGGAAGCCTCGTTCTCTATGGTACCGATGACCAAAAGCATCCTGTGTGGTCTACAAATGTTTCAGTGGAAGAAAATGATACTTGTGAAGCTCAACTCTTGGATTCAGGAAATTTGATATTGGTCAGGAAAAGAAGCAGAAAAACAGTATGGCAAAGCTTCGATTATCCTACGAACATCCTGCTTCCTGGAATGAAACTGGGGCTGGATCGAAAATTAGGAATTGATCGGTTCCTAACATCATGGCGATCAGCCGAAGACCCTGGGTTCGGGGACTTTTCACTTAGGATCAACCCAAATGGCTCGCCACAATTCTTTTTATATAATGGTAAAAAGCCAATTAGTAGATCTCCCCCTTGGCCATGGAGAACTCAGTTGAGATTATACAAAAGCACTTTTTTAAATGATCCAGATGAAATATACTGGGCCTACACAGTTCCTGATGATTCTTATCTGCTAAGAATAATAGTGGATCATCCAGGACATGTAAAGGCTTTAACATGGCGAGAAAGTGATGGTCAGTGGAAGGATTACTGGAAGACCCCTCAGTTTCAGTGCCACTATTATAGACATTGTGGTGCTTTTAGTACGTGTGAACTTGCCAATCTAAATGAATTTGGATGTGCCTGTTTACCTGGGTTCGAGCCCAAGTACCCATTGGAATGGTCTACGAGAGATGGGTCCGGTGGTTGTGTCAGGAAGAAGCTACATAAGTCTTCGGTGTGCCAGAATGGAGAAGGGTTTGTGAAGGTGGAAAATATAATTCTTCCAGACACTTCAGCTGCAGCTTGGGTGGACATGAGCAAGAGTCGTGCAGACTGTGAACTGGAATGCAAGAGGAATTGTTCATGCTCTGCATACGCAATCATTGCAATTCCCGGAAAAAATTATGGTTGTTTGACATGGTACAAGGAATTAGTAGACATTAGATATGATAGGAGTGACAGACATGATCTGTATGTTCGTGTTGATGCATATGAATTAGGTACCCTTTTTCTGCTCAGTAACTACTTCATTACACCTATTGATTTATAAGAGCTTTCCTATGCTTGTCACTGCTCTTGACTGTAGTTAATAAGCTCTTCACTGCAGGAAAGAAACCATAGATATTGGTACGTTTTAGGTGCCAAAAGAGCTACCCTTTGCCATAAGTATTGTCATATTTCCATTGGAAAATGGGGTGGTTTTTCCTATAGAGTTAATCTTTATTCTTTTCACTCTCATGCAGCTGATACTACAAGGAAGTCAAATGATTCTCGTGAAAAAACGATCCTGGCCGTTTTAGCACCATCAATTGCATTATTGTGGTTTCTCATTAGCCTGTTTGTTTATTTGTGGCTCAAGAAGAGAGCAAAAAAAGGTACTGAACTGCAGGTAAACATCACTTCTACTGAATTAGAATATTTCAAGCTCAGCACCATAACGGCGGCCACTAACAATTTCTCTCCAGCTAACAAACTCGGGCAAGGTGGTTTTGGCTCTGTTTATAAGGTTGAGTTTCTTGCATTTAGATAAAAATTAAATGGCTTCTCAATACTACAGATTTGTTTTTCTCTAATTTCCATAATTGTAATTTAGAGGCTTAATCTTGTAACATGATTTTAGGGTCTGCTACCTAACGGAATGGAGGTAGCAATAAAAAGGTTATCTAGAAGTTCAGGACAAGGAACAGAAGAATTTAAAAATGAAGTTATGGTAATTGCAATGCTTCAACACAGGAATCTGGTGAAACTTCTAGGTTATTGCACTCAGGATGGAGAACAAATGTTAATCTATGAATACTTGCCAAACAAAAGCTTGGACTCGTTTCTTTTCCGTAAGTCTGTTTATGTTTTTATTGCCCTGATTTACACTAGTTGTCAAATTATACCTGTCTGAAAAATAATTGTTTCAACAGATGAAAGCAGAAGATTGTTATTGGATTGGCGAAAACGCTTTGATATTATTGTTGGAATAGCTCGTGGGATCTTATATCTTCACCAAGACTCCAGGTGGAGAATCATTCACAGGGATTTAAAATGTAGCAACATTCTACTGGATGCAGAGATGAACCCAAAAATATCAGATTTTGGAATGGCAAAAATATTTGAAGGCAACCGAACTGAAGATAGGACAAGGAGAGTTGTAGGAACATAGTAAGTACCTTTGCCTAAAACGAAGACCGAGTGACGAAGTACTATCATTGATTACCAGGAATACTAAAACTTCAGATTCTTGTTTTTCTGATGCAGTGGCTATATGTCACCAGAATATGTTGTGTTTGGAAACTTTTCCGCAAAATCAGATGTTTTCAGTTTTGGGGTCATGTTGCTAGAGATTGTTAGTGGCAAGAAGAACAATAGATTTTATCAACAGAATCCTCCTTTGACCTTGATTGGATATGTGAGTTATTAATTTTAGATGTTGTCTGCTCTTATTTCTTGTATGTTAATGATTTATATGAACAACACAGGTGTGGGAATTATGGAGAGAAGACAAAGCATTGGAGATAGTTGATCCATCACTGAAAGAGTTGTATCATCCGCGTGAAGCCTTGAAATGCTTACAAATTGGTCTACTGTGCGTGCAAGAAGATGCCACGGACAGACCATCTATGTTGGCAGTTGTTTTTATGTTGAATAGTGAAACAGAGATTCCTTCTCCAAAACAACCTGCATTCCTCTTTAGAAAATCTGACAATAATCCTGATATAGCATTAGACGTAGAAGATGGACAGTGTTCTCTAAATGAGGTGACAATTACTGAAATTGCCTGTCGCTGAAGCTGTACTGTCTGAATAATTGCTAATATGAAGTTCCATTAGATTTGAAATGAAAATACTTGTTGCTAAATTGGGGATTTGAGATTGAACACACACCACCATGCACACACCACCATTAAACAGTTTTACCGACGGATGCATTCTGTCGGTGTAAGACACACAATTCGTCGGTAACATTTTTATCGACGGCATCACCGACGGAATCTGTCTGTCGGAATATTGATCGTCGGTAATTCCCCTTTTCGTCGCTAATTCTATCGGAAAATAAAAAAAAAACCAAATGCCGACGGTCTTACAGACGGGGGAAGCGCGCCAAAAAAAAATTACTGCGAGAACTTTATCGATGGACTTAGTCCGTCTGTATTTCCAACGGTATATCATCGACAGACTGGCCGTCGGGGATTGTGGCATGGACAGTAAATATTTCAGAACTCTCTGTAAAATACCGACGGATATATTCGTCGGTAATATATATCAACGGTAAACACCGACGGAATATATCCGTTGGTGATTATAGCATGGGTGGTAATTTTTTTGCAACTCTCGGTAAAATACCGACGGCTTAGTTCCGTCTGTAAGGTTGTTGGTATTGATTTAAAATATTTTTAAAAAATATTTATTAATAGTAAAACAAACTAATTAACCAATAAAATTGTATTAAACACTAAAAATATAAAAATAATGTTAAATAATATTCATTACAAATTTAATGTGTTTCAAAAACAAAATTAAACTAGATTAACGGCGGAGCTGGAGGAGGAGGAGGAGGAGGCTGGTTGTTCCCGGAACCATACGACCAAAAAGGGGTTGCACATGTATCATCACCCATCCTTTGATCTAATGTCCATGACCATTTGACGAAACTGATCATAATCCGTCGAGAGTCGTTCATATTGTTGTTTCAAGGCCATGAACTCCTCAGATTGGGTGCTCGATACTGATGGAGAGCTCCCAACGGTTGAGACACTACCGGTCGCCCGCAAGTTTTCGAACGTAGTGTTGGAGAGCCCGTAGACCCGATTTTTATTGGGTCCACCAGACGATAGTACCTCCATCCACAAATTCGGATCGAAATCCGGATGGGTCGAAGGATTGTCCCCATATCTCTCCCTCAACCGGCTATTATAGGTCTCCTGAAAATTAAAAACAAAAATCATCATATTCAATTCAAGAAAATAATAACTTACGAAATAAAATGATTGAACGAACATACCACAAAGTGTTGAGCACGGTTGTCCATGAATTGTTGCACCCTCTTTTTGGCGGTCTTAACTCCGCACGTGCGTCTCTACAAACAGCTCCATTGGGCTTGGCTCATGTCCAAGAGACGTAGCCTATAAGGAAAAAAAAGTTGCAAGTTAAATATATTTATAAGCTACAACATATTAATTAACAATATATTTCATTTAAATTAATCTTACCATCCGCTTTGCATGTGCACAGGACGGAGCCGCTGGTGTGCGTAGTCACCGAACCATGAATTTGTCGGTTCCGGTTGTCAGCATCGGACTGTGAGCGTCGTGCGAACCGCTCGTAATATCACTTGCTCAATATATGCCGTCCATATATCCCCCGAGATGAATGGCGTTTTGAATTCCCGCCAAACCGCCACCTCATTCCATCCTTCAAGATCGTTATCTCTCGCATATCTTTTTGCTTTTTTTTTGTGTCATACCAAAAATCACGCAACCTACTTCCATAGTAACAAATTAGAATTTAGAACATAAAATTATAAGACAAAAATAAATATTATTTTCGATGTTACCTAGTTGCCGCGTGATTCTCCCATACCTTCCTCGCAACATTGTTGTCCGCGCTATCCCACTCAAATTTATGTTGTGTATATAAATAATTCATTTAAAATAAAAATAGTACAAGATATAAAATTATAAAAATAATTTATTAAAAATAAGCTGGAAATTAAAAGTTATCACCTACCTAAAATCGTCGAAACCATGCATCGATATTAGGTCTCCACTCAGGATGTCTGGAAACTTGACTCCATTGAAACAATGGAATCTCCATCGACGATTTAAACACCAATGTTATTGTCCGGCAAACTTCAATGTTTGTGAACCTGAAATTAAATAAAATTAATAAAATATTAATTAGTTGTTCATAAATTATGTTATAAGTATAAAAAAAACTAAAACCTAAACAAACTGACATTGAAAGGTCATCCTTCCATTGTGCCTGGTACTCGCGGGTGAATTGACCTCACTGTGAAGGCACACTGCCTCTGCATTGTGAAACCGCGCTAGAAGAGGCAAAGATCACAAGTTGGCGCAGTGCCTCTTCGTGATCGCACCTAACGATAAGTCATCCTCGCTGCTAGAAGAACTAGCTGCAACCCTATGCTGACGACGTCCTGTTGATTTTATTCTACGCATCTACATAAATTTATACGAATAATTACATAATTAAAACGTCCTGTTGATTTTATTCTACGCATCTACATAAATTTATACGAATAATTACATAATTAACTTTGATTATTTTTAAAAAAAATTGGCAACACCTCCCCTATACTAGAGACTACCCACAGTTTTCAAACCTGCAAATCTTTACAATAACCACAAACCAATTGACTCCATTGGAAAATCTTATATACAACCTAACATCTATTAAATTTAACATCTATATATTTTCAACTAACATCTATATTAATGCATAAATGACAATTAAAATTAATAGGAATAATAAAAAACATAACAATCAATAATAGAATAAAATTGAGATAAAACAATAAAATTTAATTCTTCATTTTCAATTACCATTTCCATGGAAAATTCAACAATAACAATTAAAAGAGACTAAATTTTCAAATAATTATTACAATACAAACAATAAAATAATTAAAATTTTATTCTACACATCTACACAAATTTATATGAGTAATTAAATTCAATTATTTTAAAAAAATTCACCAACACCTCCCCTATATTAGAGACTACCTACAATTTTCATACCTACAAATATTGATAATATCCACAAGCCAATTTTCATTCTACACATCTACGCAAATTTATACGAATAATTACACAAATATTACAAAATCAACTCTATACAACCTAACATCTATAGAAATTAAACATCTATATATTTTCAACTAACATCTATACAAATTCATAAATAACAATTAAAATTAATCAAAATAATAAAAAACATAACAAGCAATAATATAATAAAATTAAGATAAACTAATTAAATTTAATTCTATATTTCAATTAACAATTTAAAGGTAAATTCAACAATAACAATTCAAATTTAACAAAATTTTCAATTATTATGGCAATACAAAGAATAAAATAAATTGAACAAATAAAAAGAAAAAACTAAAGACTTTAGGAATGAAAAATGTTTACCTTAATAGTGTATTGATTTCAAGATTTTATCTATAAACAATACACAAAACAAAGAACACCACAAAAATAATCATAATTAAAATAAAAAAAAGTAAAAAAAATACAAAGATAAAGAAAGGAGAATCATACCTTTTAATATGTTGAAAACTTCAATCAAAACAATAAAAATACAATGAGAAACGCAAAGGATTTGCAGGAGGAGAAGAGAAGATGAATGAGGAGGATCAGAGAAAAAATGAACCATGGAGGGGGGGCTGGGTTTTATACTGCAATGTTACCGACAGAATTACCGATGGAACATGGAATAATATTTTCTTGGACGGTGGCATTAAATTCCGTCGGTATTTTTTGAACTTTGCACTAAAATTTTGAAAATCCCTCCAGATTTTTCGAAGTCCGTCGGCACATCCATCGGTAAATAGGTGTCAGAGCACGCGTGCATTGGATTTGCCACTTTTGTTGGTGATTCCGTTAGTAAATGTGCCGATCGACTTGGCAGTCTGACAGTCGCACGCATTGGAATTTGCACCATCTGTCAGTGATTTTGTTGGGAAACGCGTCAGTGATTGTGGCGTGGGCTGTAATTGTTTTGCAACTCTCGGCAGATTCTGTCGGTGTTTGTGTCAAGCTTTTACATGTTTTGTTTGTATTGCCTATCTATCCTCCTACACAAACGCTTAAATTGCAAACTTATAGCACGCACAACACAATAACAAGAGCAAACAATTCTAAAATAAATATTCCATGTTCCAAAATATCATCCATAATATTACATTATAAAAAAAAGGCTTTACACTTTTGTGTTCTAATCATATTTAGTTAGAATTTTCATCTTCGTCCTCAATTGAATTGTTATCAGCTTCATCGCACTCTTCAATGTGGTTATCATTTTCTTCATCAACATTCTCTAGTCCACTAGAGCTCAAAATAACATTCAACTCCTCTTCGTCAACATCAACAAGACAATCATCGAAAACATGAAAATTTGAATTTTTTTCTAAGTCAATCGAAGGAGCAACTCGGTATGGTTCAACCAACTCACTAGCTTGAAAGACTTCATCTATCACACTTGTGTCTTCATTCTCATCCTGAACAACCTCGACACGACCCCTGGGTTTGGTTTTTAAAACGATAACCAATCAACTCTTGATTGGTCCTTTCTAAAGAAAGAGGTGTATGTGTAATAAACTTGTTGGCATTGCTTTGCAAAAGCAAAGACATCATTTACGTTGCGGAGTCTAGCTTTTTAATTGATTTCAACGAGACCATAGTGAGGATCTACTCTGATTCCTCTGTCAGTTGTGTCATACCAATTGCATTTGAATAAAAACACTCTATTTTGCTCACTATGATATTGCAGTTCAATGACCTCTTCTAATCTACCATAGTAGTCAACTTCAAACTCACTAGAAGTCGATCCCTTAATACAAACACCGTTGTTGTATGTCTTTCTTCCATGCCCGTATTCTTCGGTATGAAAGACATATCCATTGACAAAATACCCGTTATAGCACTTGACTTTTCTTTCAGGGCCTAAGCTTAGTAAAGACAGTGAAATAGTAGCACTGCCTCGTATTTGATAAACCTTGTATATCAAATACAACAATAATCAATAAACGGATGTTCTGTAATATTGACGTATAATTACCTTGTAAGAGATAATGAGTTTGTGATAGGACTTACATGTGTTCTAAACCACGTGGAAAATTGTTCATCTTGTATGTGAAAGATTTGAGATTCGGTCAGCTGTAAGTTATCGTCGATGTTGCCTGTAAGGTTGTTCCAAATTATACGAGTTTATGATATCACAATACATAAATAGTACACTATTAACAAAGTTTAAGTGGTACATCTATTTACTTAATAAAAGGTCTTAGCTCATCACAGTTAAATAGGACATAATTGTGTGCTTGTCTGAACTCTATTTCAGACAAATATCTTCCCCTTACGGCATTTTTAGGTGTGGGTCGTCCAGGATTGGAGAATATTGACAAGTTCCCACTTGAAGGCACTTCACCACCATCATCATGTCGTGGAACACGGTTGATCCTCATTCTCAAATGAGGTTCGAAATAGTATGAGATAAATTTTGAGATCTCCTCAACAATATAGGCCTCACATATTGACGCCTGAACATGCACCTTGTTCTTAATCTTTTTTTAAGATTAAACAAGTACCTTCATAAATATAATTAAACAAAAAATATCAATTAAAAAAATAAAAAAAACATTTTATTATGAATTACATTGCAACTGTAATATCTAACCTCTCGAATGGATACATCCATCTACACTAGACCGGTCCTCTAACTTTTACCTCAAATGGTAAATGTACGGGTAGATGCTCCATTGCGTAAAAAAATGATGGAGGGAATATCATCTCAAGTTTGCATATTGTATCAACGATATTTGTTTTAAGCCTTTCAATGTGATCAACATTCAACTTGCTAGAGCATATATCTTTAAAGAAATGACTGATCTCCGTGAGTGCATCTCATATCCCCTTTGGCAACAAATCACGAAAAGCTAATGGGATGAGTGTTTGCATAAACACGTGGCAGTCATGACTCTTCATTCCATATAATCTGCATTCCTTCGTATTAACCAGCCTTGATATGTTTGAGGCATGTCCATCGGGAAAACGCAGACTCTTAAGCTATTTATAGACTAATAGTTGTGTGTTTTTCTCTAACACGAAGCTTGCTCTTGGTTTTGCGACCCATAACCCATCACAAACCAACTCCATATTTTTACGGTTACAGAACAACGCTAAATCCAATATAGCCTTGATGTTGTCCTTTGTCTTCCCCTTCACATCCATGACGGGGTTGAAAATGTTCTCAAACATGTTCTTTTCAATGTGTACGACGTCAAGGTTATGGCGAACAAGATTTGGTCTTCCAATAAGGAAGCTCCCAAAAGATACTTCGCTTTACCCAATTATGGGTCAAACCAAAACCAGGAAACTTCTACTTACCTGATTGGAGACCAAACACAATGTCATCGTACTCTGATACAACATCATGCAATTCTTCACCAGAAAGACGCAGGGGTGCAACATCCTTTTCAACTCTGCCAACAAAGAAATCCTTTTTTTTCTCTTTGTACTTGTGATTCGGTGGCAAGAAACCATTCCATAAGCTGGAATTCCTTGTTGTTTTCTATACAGTATGGACATGCTAGTTTTCCATGCATGCTTTAACCAGAAACCATTCCATAAGCTAGGAAATTATTGATAGTCCATATCAAAGCCGCTCTCATAACAAAATTCTATTTCCTCGAGATATCATAAGTCAAAGCTCCAGAGGACCATAACGGCGTCAACTCATCAATCAATGGTCGAAGACAAACATCTATATTTCGCCCCGAAATGCTCGGACCTGGTATGACCATAGATAAAAACATGAACTCCGGCCTCATACACATCCTCGGTGGCAAGTTATAAATGGTCAGTTTGACCGGCCAACAAGAATAAGGAGCAAAGAAATGACCCGAATGGGTTGAATCCGTCTGTACACAACCCAAGATGCACGTTCCTTAATTCAGCTGAAAAGTGAGGATGCACATTGTTAAAGTGTTTCCATGCTTCACCGCTAGAAGGATGAACCATCACTTCATCAACCGCATGATGTGATTGGTGTCATGTCATGTGCTCAGCAGTTCTTGGTAACATGAATAACCTCTACGGTCTAGGTGTGATTGAGAAGTATCTAAGTTTTTTATATGCCATGAGAGTCTTTCCCTTACCAGTTCTGGGTTTGTAACGGAAATGCCCACATGTCATGCACTCGGTCAGCTCAGCATTTTCAAGGTAGTATAACATGCGAAGTTAGGGCATATGTCAATTTTTTGGTATCCTAAACCGAGGGGTTTCATCATGGACTTTGCAGCATAGAAGTTCTCTTTCAACCTATCCCTTTCATGTAAAATGCTTCTCGTCCATTCGATAATTTTATCATAACCGGCCTCACTCAACTAGTGATGTGACTTGATGGTGAACACCTAGGCTACGACCGATAATTTACTGTGGTTCGTGCAGCCATCCCATAATGATTCGTCAGAATCTTTCAACAAATCAAAAAACCTTGTTGCATCTGCATTAGGTTCTTCTTCTATGATTGGACATTGACTGACATTACCTTCATTCATTCTCATTGCATCCATAACCATATTCCTGTAAGGATTACTGTTGTCAATTTACAACTTCATGCACGTTGCTAGAACTACAAGTTGACCCAACCACCCTTTCTACCATGCTCTCATTAGGAACAAATAGTTCTCCATGTGCATACCAACACAGGTAATCCTCCATGAACCCTTTGGTTAAAAGATGCATCGTTATAACATCTTGATGCAGAAACTTTTTATTTTTACACTTCCTGCATGGACACCTAATATCGCCATTAATAAAATTCCTTGGAATAGATGTTGCGAAATTAATAAAACCCTAAACCCCGTTACAATAATCCATCCTCCGTAATCCTTGGGGTGAGTCCCGATACATCCATGAACGATCATCTGTGACTTCTATTGAACCTCTATAAAATTATGACGACAACATGTATTAATTAACTATGTTACGTAAATAAATTTGCAAAAATATTGGTTTGCCCCGACATTATCCAACAAACTAAAAAAACACTTATGTTAAATATTCATTATCAATTATCAACGTCCATACAAATTTATACATATATAAATTTATGAAAATCACAACCCCGTAATAAAATTGATAAAAATTAAAACGGACCCGTTAAACAAGCTATTATTTATTTCATTACAACACATCTAATTTGGTGTAATTCAAACAAAGTTTCAACAATTTACAAACAAATACAATTTGACAAAATCTAAAACAAATTATAACAACTACAAAATTATACATTCATACTACAAGTTTCTTTGATAAATAACAATCAAACAAGTACATACGTTAACAAAATACATATACTAAAAAAAACAATAAAAAATAATAAAATTGACATTTAAATGTTAAAACTAAAAAGGATAAATTTACTTACAAAAAATGATAAAATCCACAATAAATTACTCGGAGAACGGATGTTGTGACCACGTACAAAAAAATAAGAAACCTGAGTGCTTGTGTTGAGAAGAGAGGGAGAGTTGGGATGGGTGGTTGGCTGCAGTTTGGGAGGAGAGAGTTGGGATGGGGAAGAAGAAGGAAAAATAGAGGAAGAGAGAGTCGGCAGAGTGGGTATTAGTGGCTTTTACCGATGGAATCACCGACGGACACGTCCCGTCAATAAGTCCGCCGGTGACTGTGCCACATCACTGTACGGAGATCTCGTTTGAATCCCTCGGTCATTTCATCGGTAAAATCGTCTGAAAAAAATCCACGTCATTACATCATTGCAACTTTTCAAAAATCTATATATTCTGTCTGCAATACGGTCGGTATATACCGACTGTATTGCCGACGGATTCTATGCCGTCGGTAATGGAAAAGGTCTGTCGGTATATACCGATAAAATTAGAGAAGGAATTATGTAATGGAAAAGGTCTGTCGGTATATACCGATAAAATTAGAGAAGGAATTATGTCCGTTTGTAAAAATTACCAACAAAAAAATTCATGTTTTTATGTCCATGATCTCATCAAATTTGATCGAGTAATTAGATATTACTTTCATTCAATGTCACTAGTCACTAGTTATCTCCCCACCCTACTCCATCTTTAATCAAAACCAATTCTTTAATCTTTAATTACTCCATCTAACCTTCATTCAATTTCATTAACTGTATTAAGGTCAAATTATCCTGACACCCTTGTTAATTTATTGATTAATTAATGACTAACAAGTTTCTTCTAGAAAATATCCATGAATAACTAGGTCCTTCTTATAAATGACAGCTTATTTTCTGTCCTGGTTAAAATTCAAAAGCCCTTACTTACAATATTCTTTTTAATTTAAGCAAGAATACCATGGCACTTCCATCGATTTTATAGATATATTTTGGAAAAAAATTACCATATTGGCAAAACAAAATGAAAATATAGGATATTCTAAAAGGTAGAGTCACTTCCAATGATGTAACAGATTTAAATTATTATTTTTTTTTTGCAAAGTCACGCTAATTTCGATGGGGCATCAAGATTTTTTTATATTCTAAATGAAAATATAAATAATTTTTATATATATTGAAAAGGTTTATTTGACTTTCTACTCACAATAAAAAATAATTTAATCATGGTCGAAAAGCTATTCAAGGTTTTCTTTCTTTCTTTTTAATTACTATGACCTACAAGGAAATGATAAATGGGCCTCAATATTAATAAAAAAATGTCTTATCAAGTTCCAGGTAGAATCTCTTCCTAAATTAAATTCTTATTACGTGTGGTGAATCATTGCAAATTAGAATAAAAACATATGAATCGTCAACCAGTAAATAAAAAATTAAAAAAAAAAAGATTTCTTGAAAGGTGGCGTCAATAACCACTCCCTTTAATACAATTTTTTTTCTTAGAAAACAATTGCTGCACAATTAACTAGGATTGGTGCAACTGTGTTGTGAGTGGCACGACTTCTCAGATTTATATTATTTTTTTAAATAAATTTATCGTTAATTTCTAAGAACTCTCCAATCTCTCATCCATAGCTCAAAAAACTTGTGATGAAAGAAATAATTGTGTTTGATCTGTTCCTTGAGAAGGACATCTCTTTGATAAACAAAAAAAGAAGAGAAAAAAGAGACCAGACGGAATATATACCTTCTTTATGTCACCGATCATTTGTTTGATTATTATGCAATCAACGAACTATATTATTATATGCAATATTTCTAGAAAACATCTTGTTTGAAGAGTTTCCCTTCTCTTTTTTCCTAAAAGAAATAAATCTTGCTGGGTTCTATCAACGCAGGCTTCAAAACTAATTTGGCCTGGCTCTGGATACTTTATATATACATTATCCGGAATCCTTGCCATTGTTGACTAATAAGTCATTTGTTGCTAGGTCTACCAGTCTCTCTCCCACAGCAGAGGCATGGAGAGAGCCCATTGGCTAATTGTTACATCAAGAAAACCAAAATTCAACGTTCTAGCTAAGAGTAAATTGATGCGTTGAGCAGATTGACAGCGACATTATTTCTTCACCATGCTATTTTTTTCTTAAATATTCTATTACGAGGAGTTGCTTGCGAGTGACTTTGAATCATCTAAATGCACTGTTCCCGTCCCTGACTTCCATTAACCACGGCGACTTTCTTGCTTCTCTTTCTGTTCTTATTTTATTTGCTTATTCATTTGTGCTGGTTGCTTTCTCTCCTTGCGACAAACGGAAACTTCCTCATGAGCTGCTATTTCATCACTATTAAAATTCCATCTCTCCAAACTCCCTCCTCCCCAGCTAACAGCCAGCACATGCTCTCTCGACATTTGTGTATTTAACAGTTAAATTGCTTGCAGCATTGAGGTGTTGAATGAATATCCAATGGAATGTATATGCAGACGGTTCCGATTCGTGCAATATGGGATCAAAGCTATATATATATATTGTCAAAGAACCATCTCAACTCAATAGCTTAAGCTGTTAGGTGAGGTCTAGGATATGATTTATATTATTCTCTAACACACTCCCTCAAGTGAAAGCTCTTTGGGCTTGAAACTTGCACAGGCCCACATTACCTTTGTGCTTAATTTTTATCAAATAAATGGGGATGGTGAGATTCGAACTCGAGATCACTTGGTCATCAAGGCTTTGATACCATGTCAAAGAACCAATTTCAACCTAATAGTTTAAGCTGTTAGGTGAGGTCTCAGGATATGATATATATATATATATATAAAATGGCTTGCCATCTGGCAAAGATTTGTTTGCAAGCAAGATTTTGGACATCTTTTTGGAGAACTTCTTTTGCGGATTTGCAGTCAACACGTAAGAGAAATTTTTGATTTAATAAATCACTTTGAAATTTTGTAATACAAAGAACAATTGAAAGGATTTCCTTTTTAATAGTAGAGTAATTTTTCTGGCAGTCATTCCAGTGGGCAGATGTGTACTGAATTATTTGTTCTTTGTTATCTTGTAACTGTTTAAGAATTCCACCATACCCTAGGTTAGAGGTGTCAGTCTCAACAATCTTAGGGGCTAAAGGGTTAGCTAAATGGAGGAGAGGAATAGTTTGGACCTGTTTCTTATATATATATAAAGAAATTTAAGACAGTGTTTTACAGAAAGAAAACTTCAATCGTATATATGTTCTGTTGTTCTATACATGTATATATAGCAGGAAATTATATGGCAAGGAAAGACAATCTTGCACATAATTTCTCCAAGAATCTCGCTAGGATTTCAGACTAATAATAACAGAGCATAAAATCATGTCTAATCTAGGTAACAAATAAATTACAAAAGAGAATGTTATAATACTTGGAATATCTCAGGATCTCTATATCAATAGTTGCAGCTGGAATATCTTCTTATATCTGTTGTATCTTCTGCAGTATCTTCAATACTCCCCCTCAAGCTGGATTGAGCGGATTGGTAGATCCAAGCTTGCTCAACAACTGGTGAAATTGAGTAGATGGCAACGCTTTTGTGAGCACATCAGCTAATTGATCATGAGAACGAACATATCTGGGGTTGAATAAGTTTGGCTTGAACTCGTTGACGAATGTAGTGACAATCAACTTCGATGTGCTTTGTACGTTCATGAAATACCGGATTGGACGCAATATGCATGGCAGCTTGATTGTCACAAAACAATGTCATAGGAGTAACCCCATGAAAACCAAAATCAGCAAGAAGTTGTTTAAGCCATATCAATTCACAGGCAGCAGAGACCATAGCACGATATTCTGCTTCAGCACTTGACCGAGCGACGACATATTATTTCTTACTTTTCCAGGACACCAAATTACCACCAACAAACATACAATAACCAGTGGTAGATCGACGATCAAGAGAGTTTCTTGCCTAGTCAGAATCAGCATATCCCATGATGTTGTTATGACCATTGCGAGTCATAACTATGCCACGACCAATGGTGCCTTTCAGATATCACAAGATACGTTTTACCATACCAAGATGTTGAACTGTTGGAGCATGCATATAACCACTGACAAGACTGACATCAAATGTAATATCCGGTCGAGTGATTGTTAAGTAAATGAGTTTTCCAACAATCTGCTGATAGTAAGTGCAAGAAACAAGAGATTCACTGGAAGAGTCCAATGTTAATTTGATGTCTAAAGGGTTGGCAACAGGCTTTGTGTGTAGCATATCAACATCCTACAATAAATCAATGATGTATTTACGCTGATTGAGAAAAAATCCTTTACGGGAGGCTGCCATTTCAATGCCTAAGAAATATTTCAATGAACCAAGATCTTTGATCGGAAATTGTTCTTTGGAGAGACTGTTTAAGCTAGGCTATGGAAGCATCATTACTCCTCGTTATAATAAGATCATCGACATATATCAGACAGGCCGGTGTATGATTAGAAACAATTTTAATGAACAAAGAGGATTCTGCAGAGCTTCTTGTAAAACGAGACTCTCAAGAGCAATGCTTAATTTTGTATGCCAAGCACGAGAGCTCGCTTCAAGCCATAAATAGATTTGTGAAGCTTACAAACCAACATAGAGTTTCCACTTGTGAGGATGTCCTGGAGGAAGTTTCATGAACACTTCCTCTTCAAGATCTCCATGTAAAAATGCATTGCTAACATCCATTTGGAAGAGAGGCCACCCCTGGTTGATAGCAACTGAAAGAAAAATTCTAACAGTGGTCATCTTGGCCACAGGAGCAAATGTCTCCTTGTAATCAACACCAAATTTTTGAGTAAAACCTTGTGCCACTAGACGAGCTTTGTGGCGATCAACTGTCCCATCTGATTTAAACTTTGTCTTGAATATCCAACGACATCCAACAACTTCCTTTCCAGCAGGTAATGAGACTATAGTCCATGTGTGATTTTTAGTAAGAGCCTTCAATTCGTCATGCATGGCCTGCTGCCATACGGCCGTGATTGAGCTTCTTTGAAGTTCTTCGGTTCATGAACATTGGATATAGAGGTAAGGAATGCACTATGTGTTGGAGACAGTCGATGATAAGACATAAATTTGGAAATAGGGTACCTCACGTTGTAGGTGACATAGTCTTGCATGCGTGATGGCGGTTGACGTGTTCGAATAGAAACTCTTCTAGTGACTGGCAGAGCATCAAGAGCACCAGGTAGTTCTGAGTTACTGATATGGTCAATTGTGGAATTGCTAGAATCAATGGCAGACTGGAGGTGAATCTGTTGGTCAATTTATGAGTGATGTGGCCGCAAAATATCATTGCTGGGATTAGATGCAGGATTAGTTGCAGCTGGAAGTTGATGCTGTCCCAGACCATCATTGCTGGGTATGAATCCAGTGGAAGACTGCGTGCGTTGGTCCGGATTGGGAAGAACACAATCAATACTAGGAACAATAGACGAAGTTGATTAGTGTTCTCAATACTAGGCAAAGGAAAAAAATCGGACAAAACTTCTCCCTGTTTTCCTGCAGTAAAATATGGTGTGCCTTCAATAAATCTAACATCTCTGGACACATACAATTTCTTCAACAACGGGTCATAACATTTGTATCCTTTTTGGGTTGTGGAGTAGCCCAAAAAAATACACTTGCTTGCTTTAGGATCTAATTTATCCCAGTGAGTAGCTGATAAATGCATGAAACAAGTGCAGCCAAACACCTTGATGTGTGATATATCCGGAACCTTATTCTGCAAAACTTCAAGAGGAGATTTAAATTCCAGCACTTGACTGGGTAAGCGATTGATAAGATAAACAGTAGTAAGGATTCCATATGACCAGAAGTGTTTTGGAACATTCATTTGAAGCATGATGGCACGAGTTTTTTCAAGCAGATCACGATTTTTGCGTTCAGATACCCCATTCTGTTGAGGTGTACCAACACAACTAGTTTGATGCACAATTCCGTTAGAATGTAAATATTTTGACATGTCTTTGGACATATACTCGGTGCCATTATCAGATCAAAGGATTTTAATATGAGCAGAATACTGATTAAGGATGAATGAATGAAAATCCTTAAAGCAATCAAATATGTTATGTTTAGTTTTCAGCATATACACCCAAGTGACTCTAGAGAAATCATCGATGAAAGAGACAAAATACTTAAAACCATCAATAGAAGCATAAAAGGGTCCCCATACATCTAAATGAATAAGTTCAAAAACATGAGTGGTTTTCGACTTCGAAAGGGAAAAAGGAAGTCGCGTAGATTTCGAAAAATGACAAATCTCACAATTGAGAGGTTCTTGTATTGGGACGGATTTTATTTTACTGAGAACAAACTCTGAAGGATGCGCTAGTCGACGATGCCATAAGAGGTGCTCATGTGAATGATTAATGGTTGCTTGAAAACTCCTGGGGACTGGAGATTTATGAGATATATAATAGAGACCATGTAGGAAAAATCCTTCACCAATCATCTTCTTGGTGACAAGATCCTGAAACATAACCTTGGATGAGGTAAAAATTACTTCACAGTTGAGAGTAGCTGTAATTTTACTAACAGAAAGCAATTGAAATGGGAAAGAAGGTAAGAAAAGGACATCTGATTCTATCTTATTAGACAGTAGGTTGATCTTACCTTTTCCCTTGACATAAGCATTTTTTCCGTTAGCAACAGACACAAAAGTGGGATGAACGAATGATTTAAAATCATGGATGCTGGTTAACTTATTGGACATATGATCAGTGGCACCAGAATCTATTATCCAAAGATCATGCAAATTTACAAGTTCTAACGCAGTCATGAAAGCAAGCAATTTACCTTGACTGTTTTTCGGGTCTGTCTCTGCTAAAAAATCAGCAAAGTGGCTAAGGAGTGCAGCTGATTGCTTCTGGTCCTGACTAGCTTGTTGATCAGGTGACTTGCCCTGGACTTGCTTGTCTTGCAAATAATTTGCAAAATCAGATATCAAGGTTCCCGGAGTAGCAGAAAAAACCTTAGTGGGGTTAGAATTATTGTGGGCAAGGTATGACCTAGAATTATTTATACGTCTTGGTTGCCTCCTGAAATCCTTTGTAAATTTAGGCTTGAGTTCGGGGTGTAGAAGCCAGCAACAATCCATATGATGACCAAGATTGTGACAGTATTGGCACTTGGAATCAGGTCGTTTCCCTTTGTAAGCTTTATTCTCAGATAGTGATCTGTACTGACCATGATCAGCATTTCTAGAACTCATGTCTTGCGGCAGCAACTTGGTTTGATAAGCACGAGTATCCGATACACCAGCTTCCCGAGTCATTACTTTTCTGCGTATTTCTTCACGTTGAATGGTGGCACACACTGATTTAAAAGTTGGCAGTTCTGGGTTCATTAGAATGTGGCTTCGCAGATCTTCAAAATCTGGACTGAGACTTGCCAATAGCTGAAAAATTTTGTCCTCCTCAGTCCTTCTTCGTAGTATGGTAGCATCTGTAGTGTGAGGTCTGTACATTTCCAATTCATTCCACAAGTTTTTAAAACTACCCAACAATTTAACAAAAGGTTTGTCTTCTTGATGAAGGCTGGCAACTTCACGATGGATCTGGAAAATCCTAGCAGAATTGTTTTGATTTCCATACATGTCACGAATAGCTTCCCATAGATCAGAAGATGATTCTGAGAAACTAAATATTTCAGCAAGGTTTCTTTCCATGGAGTTGAGAATCCATGACATAACCAGCTGGTCTTTGGACAACCATGCTTCATATTCCGGATCATTCACTTCAGGAGAAACAGTTGAACCATTGATAAAACTCAATTTAGATCTTCCACCAAGGGCAATGGTTACAGCCCTTGACCAAGGAAGGTAGTTGAACTCATTCAATAATACAGAGCTTAATTTGTGGGAGGTGTTTGTGTCGTCTGAGTAACTAACTGGTGTAGAGAATTTGGAGCCAACATCAATGGCTTCTTTCAAGTGGCCTTCCATGGCAGCACAACTGACTTTGCCTATGGTAAACAAAAAATTCAGAGAACCTGCTCTGATACCATAAAGAAATTTAAGACAGTGTTTTACAGAAAGAAAACTTCAATCGTATATATATTCTGTTGTTCTATACATGTATATATAGCAGGAAATTATGTGGCAAGGAAAGACAATCTTGCACATAATTTTTCCAAGAATCTTGCTAGGATTTCGGACTAATAATAACAGAGCATAAAATCATGTCTAATCTAGGTAACAAATAAATTACAAAAGAGAATGTTATAATACTGGAATATCTGCAGGATCTCTATATCAATAGTTGCAGCTGGAATATCTTCTTCAATATCTGTTGTATCTTCTGCAGTATCTTCAATAATATATATATATATATATATATATATATATATGATGGTCATATGCGCAAATTCCAATTGTGCAAATTACCATTCTCTAGGCACAATTTTCACGCTGAAGTAGTGTGGGATTAATTGGGATTGGACTGGAGGACCCAATACAAAATTTAGTGATTTAATTATTATTATTATTATTATTATTATTATACAATTCAATAAAACATTTAGGGTTTTTACAATAACAATTCATAATGAAAACCCTATTTTCATTGTATTTACACAAGTTGTTTTTTTTTTTAATTTTATTTTTTAGTATTAAACTTGTTTTTTATTGGGTTATCTTACTCTCATAACACGAATCGCGAGTTTGACGGATTAATCCATTTGACTCAGGTTTTTTTTCTTAATTCACTTTTTTTTGTCAATTTTATCATTTAATATTGGATTAATTGAGAATCAGATTTTATGATTTATTTCATTTACTTTCTATTGAGTTATTCTAACCCTATGACTCGAGAATAGTGCTTAACAGATTAACTTGAATTGACTCATGTTGTTTTTTTTGTGTTTTTTAATTGAATGTTTTTTCAATGTTATTATTCAATATTGGATCATAAATTTGACATTAACACTCGAGTTGATCCAAATTAATTCAATATATTGTTATCTTAATATTAAAAGAAAAGATTTCATTTTGAAATTTTTTCTAAGTTAATTTATATTTTTACAAGATATTCGAGTTATTTTTAAACCTATAAAATCATTCGAGTCACTCAAAATCAATCCTACATAATTTAATTTTTTTTTACTAGAAAAAAATTAAATGTTAATAATATTTAAATATTTTTTTTACTTTGAAGAAAAATTAAACTTTGCCCATAACAGAACACCTATGAATAATCTAGTGTTAACTAGTCTAGGTTGATTTAAACGTCTAATCTTGTAAGACCTCCGTAAAATCCCCATCAAACACATTGAAACCCGATTGGTGAGACTAGTGGTGCAAATATTGATCTGACTAGTAAAAAAATAAAAAAATCAAATCAAATTGATACCTCTGACTCTTAAAATTATCCGCTTGCTATTTAATAAATTATTTTATTTGTGTTTCATCATGTCTAGCAAAATATATTTTTATTTTAATACTAATGATTCAACGGGTTCATCAATGACTAACTAGTAGTCAAATAAGATAATATATAAGTTATCCATCTCCAAAACCACTCCTAATCCACCCCACATCACATCATTAAAACGACCTTCTATCTCCCTATCCAAAACCACCACCACTAGCCCTCCTGAAACGCACCTGAACTATTAGCTCTGGCCCCTTAACCACAACCGATATTAGCCACAACGGTCACCTGAACCCTTAATGCTACCACCGAACGCGCCATCACCAACAACCAATAACAATAAAAAAAGCCACCAAAACCCCCAAAATGCCATCCATAAAACCTCCCCATGAGAAGCCAAAATTTGGCCACACAACTTAGCAAACACCACCAGCAAAACCACTCATGCTCCAACCCAAATGTGAGTACCAAAAAACCCTAAAACACCACTCAAATCATGCCATCTCCATACCAGAAACTCCAGTCAACAATCCAAGAAACAACCCTTCTATAAACATCTATTAGCCGCCATTACTCAAGCTAATAATACCTGTGTGTCCAATAACCACCACTAGCACAACCGCGGTGAATAAAGAGAGAAAATAAGCAAACTAACACGAGGAAAAACATATATAAATATCTGTCATTGGTTAACGATGAATATAATGTTGGTGTAGTTTGTAAAAGAATAAAGAAAAGATATTTATCCCACATTGGAAAGAAACACTCCCTCCTAATGTTTCTAAGTGTGGGTTTCTATTGTGTAGTAAATTAAGCCATGGTGGACAAACTCTCCTATTTGGCTTCCTAATGTTATTATATGGATATTTATAATATCAAAAGATAGCATTTGGAACTTGGAACTTGGAACTTAATATGAACAATTATATTGTTTCATGAATAGTCATACTTGTTTGATGAACAATCATATTATTTCATCAACGATCATATTGTTTGATGAACAGACATATTATTTCATCAATAGACATATTGTTTGATGAATAGTCATACTGTTTCATCGTAATATTTCAAGTCTATAAAAGCATGTTACTATATAGAAAAGAAATAACAACAAAAGACATATTATTTTCTTGGTCTTATCTTCTCATTGTTTTAGAGGTTTAGAGGGCTTAGTTGTATCCTGGAGGTGTTGTTTCTATGCGGGACAAATAAACACCTTAAAGATAGTGTTTTCACGCCTCTAAGCTAACTCCACATTTGTTTCCATCCTAAATTTTCCTAATAATTTTAAGGTGTTTATTTTGATGGAGACAAATATGAATTCTAGCATCAAAGTTGCTAAGGATGTCAAAATTCAACTAGATCGGTTTGATGGTACAAATTACACAAGATGGATGGACAATATGATATTCTGGCTTACTTCATTAAAGATTTACTACATTCTTGATCCGAATCTATCTGCACTACTTGAACCACAAGAAAATGAATCTGCCACTATTAAGACTGCAAGAGTAAAACGTGAAGAAGATGAAGTGCTTTGTCGAGGGCATATACTGAATACTCTGACCAGTCGACTTTATGACATCTTCTCCAAATTAAAGTCGCCAAAAGAAATTTGGGCTGCCTTGGAGACACACTACAAGCAGGAAAAATCAGGTTCTGATCGTTTTCTTGCTTTAAAATTTTTTGAGTATGAGATTACTGACAATAAGTCAATCATGGATCAAGTCCATGAAATTCAATGCTGATATCAAAACTTAGTGATTTGGATATCAAAGTTCCTGATTCACTTCAAGTGGGGGCTGTTTTATCAAAACTTCCTCCATCCTGGAATGAATATAGAAAGAAGATGTTGCATTCTACATATAATTATACCTTTGAACAGTTTCAAACACACTTGCAAATTGAGGTTCAATCTCGTATGCGTGAATTGCAAGCAACAAATTCTAAAGTGAATTTGGTTACTAAAATTGGTTTGACAATGACTCAAAACAATCTAAAAGTGCAAAAGAAAAGAAACAAATTCAAGAAGAAACAAAATGCTAATAAGAAGCATAGAGTTTGTTTCCATTGTGGAAATAAAGGGCACTATATAAAAGAGTGCAGATTTAAGAATTTCAACAAGAAAGGTGGTTCTTTCAAAGTGAATATGGTTGAAAAAGACGAAGTCATAGAGTTAGTTGCCATGGTTTCAAACATTCAAATTGGAATGATTACCGAATTAAATATGGCAACTAATGTTGTAAAGACTTTAGATTGGTGGTTGGATTCTGGTGCAACAGTTCATGTTTGCAACAACAAAGCATGGTTCAAAACTTATGAAGGATTGAAAAAACCTGAAGAGGTCTTGATGGGCAACCATAATTCTGCCAAAGTTTTGGGAAAACAAACTATTGTGTTGTACTTTACTTCTGGACAAAAAATGTCTTTACTCAATGTGTTTCATGTTCCTGAAATTAGGAAAAACCTTGTATCTGTTAGTCTCTTGAGCAAGAAAGGGTTCAAGATTGTTTTGGAGTCTGATAAGGTTATTGTAACTAAGAGTGGGATGTTTGTAGGAAAAGGTTATTCCTGTGATGGCATGTTTAAGTTCAGTATTAATGAAATCAATGTTATTTTTGCTTATATGGTTGAATCTACTTCTCTTCTTTGGCATGCTAGATTAGGACATCTAAATTATAGATATTTGAAATATATGTGTAAGCATGGTTATATTTCATATCAACACAATAATAAAAACAAATGTGAAGTATGTATTCAAGCAAAGATGACAAAAAAGCCTTTTCCTAAAGTAGAAAGGAATTCTCAATTACTTGAGTTGGTCCATTCTGATATATGTGAAATAAATGGTATGTTAACAAGGGGTGGGAAAAGATATTTTATAACTTTCATTGATGATTATTCTCATTTTACCTATGTTATAAGATGTTTATCCCACATTGGAAAGAAACACTCCCTCCTAATATTTCTAAGTATGGGTTTCTATTGTGTAGTAAATTAAGCCATGGTGGACAAACTCTCCTATTTGGCTTCCTAATGTTATTATATGGATATTTATAATATCAAAAGATAGCATTTGGAACTTGAAACTTGGAACTTAATATGAACAATTATATTATTTCATGAATAGTCATACTGTTTGATGAACAATCATATTATTTCATCAACAGTCATATTGTTTGATGAACAGACATATTATTTCATCAATAGACATATTGTTTGATGAATAGTCATACTGTTTCATCGTAATGTTTCAAGTCTATAAAAGCATGTTACTATACAGAAAAGAAATAACAACAAAAAGACATATTCTTTTCTTGGTCTTATCTTCTCATTCTTTTAGAGGTTTAGGCCCCGTTTGTTTGCAGGAAAGTAGTTTCCTTTTGGAAAGTGAATTCCGGGGAAAGTGAATTCCGGGAAAGTGAATTCCGGGAAAGTATTTTCCGATATTTGGTAGTGTAATGGAAAAGAAGTTGGAAAACACTTTCCAGTGTTTGGTTATGTTATGGAAAATGAGCTGGAAAATAACTTATTAATATTTTATTTTTTCAAGTTTATTAAAATAATAAGGAACAAATCTTACAAATTAAAAAGTTGAATGAGAATGAAATTGAAAAAAAATATAATTTCATAAATTATCTCAAATAAAATAAATAATAATCAAAATAATAGAGATCAAATCTAAAAAATTAAAAAAAATAAAAGGTGAAGAAATTAAAATAATAATAATTAACATTTCATAAATTATTTCAAATAAAATAAGTAAAAATCAAAAGAATGAGGACCAAATTTGATAGATAAAAAATTTCAATAAAAAAATGATAAGGAAAAAGCAAATAGCAATTATAAAAATAAGGATCAAAATTAATATAAAAATTAAATTTTAAGAGATGAAATTGAAAAATAAATATTCAAAACAAATTATATATAGCAATCAAAAGTTTGAGGATCAAATTTGATATAATCAGCAAATAATGACATTTCTAAATTTTTCACAACTTCCGGAAAGTGTTTTCCGCCCAAATTTTTCAGAAAACACTTTCCCGAAAACCAAGCCAAATTTCCCTTTGACTGGAAAGTGTTTTCCGTTGACCAACTTTTCCAATGGCAAACAAACACAGGAAAGTTTGGAAAGTGGTTTCCCGGAAACCACTTTCCGGAAAACAAACACAGTTTGAAAAGTGTTTTCCGTTGACTGGAAAGTGTTTTCCGTTGACCGAAAAGTGTTTCCGTTGACCGGAAAGTGTTTTCCGTTGACCAACTTTTCTAATGGCAAACAAACACAGGAAAGTTTGGAAAGTGGTTTCCCGGAAAATGAATTCCGGGAAACAAACATGGCCTTAGAGAGCTTAGTTGTATCCTATAGGTGTTGTTTCTGTGTGGGACAAATAAGCACCTTAAAGATAGTGTTTTCACGCCTCTAAGCCAACTCCACATTTGTTTCCATCCTAAATTTTCCTAACAAATAATGGCCTTCATCAATAAGTAGACAAGATTAGTTTACCCACAAACGCATTAGTCCATTTTTTTCAGACATCGATGCATGCCACCTAGTCCACGTGCCACAAAACATGTTGATGCTTGGATACATGCAGCTTCACCTTTTTAGTTGATTTTTTAGCAGCTTGCAAAGTTTTTTTTTCCTCATGTTTTTGTTCATTTTTCACATATTTATTGTTGTTTTCTTAATTTATTATTTTTTTGAATTTGATGAATTTATTTTTTCTTTCTAGGATACATATTAAGGGGATGATCATTCGATTCATCCAGATATCGATCCAAATTTTTGGTTGGAGGCAAGATTGTCCGATGGGCCCGATAGAAATAGGGTATATGAATTCTCTAACACTACAACCGAAAACTTGCGAACGACTAGTAGTGCTTTGACCGTTAGATGCTCGCAATCAATTCCAAGCGTTCAAACTCTAAAGTTCGCGGTGATATTAGACCAACGGATACGGGATTGGTAAGTCCGCGCCGGATGCCACGTGCCACGTCACCGCATGCAGATCCCGGTTGAATTCCTCAGTCATTCCATCGATAAAATCATCTGAAAAAAATACACATTATCACACCGTTGCAACTTTTCAAAAATCTATATATTCCATCGGCAATACGATCGGTATATACCGACATAATATGTCCATCGATATATACCGACCGTATTGCCGACGGATTCTATGCCGTCAGTAATAATTACCGACGGAAAAGGTCTGTTGGTATATACCGATAAAATTAGAGATGAAATTAAGTCCGTCGGTAAAAATTACCGACAAAAAAATTCCATCGGTAATTCCGTTAGTTTTCGTCGATTTTCTGGTAGTAGCACGAACAATCCAATTCAATGAAAAGTTAAATAACAATGATTTCTGACGATGCATTGGAGATAGTTGATTCATCACTGGAGGAGTTATATTTTCCCCTAAAAGCCTTGAAATGCATACAAGTCGGTCTCTTGTTCTTATGTCTAGTAGTGAAACAACAATTCCTTCTCCTAAACAACCTGCATTCTTTTCGATGCAGGAGCTAGAACTGTACTAGAGTTCATATAATTAGTCCTTTTCTTTTAATATAATATTTATGATGGTAGTTTAGAGGGCTAAAGATTGGTTGTTTTCAAGGCTCATTTTCCATCCAAGTATCTTAATTAGTAGCAATTTCAATGATGGGAAAACGTTTGTGAATGCCTTTCCTCAAGACAGTCTGCAGATCAAGCTTTTCTTCACTCGATCTAACAGCATCATCATATGGAATGCTATATGAGTGGTGTTCGTCAGCTATTCTTTTATGGATAGTTACTCGATCTACATTATGTTATGATGCTTGCTTTGTCTTACCTTTTTCTCCCTTGTTCCTGAGCCACAAATATGCTAATGAGCAGCCATGTTGAACCCACAGTTGGAACAAGAATGGTCACAATTCCTTTTCATGAGAGCCATTTGATCTCCTCCATTCCTCCATTCTTTGAGGTACCGCTAATGATCAGCCACCCCAATTTCAGCTGCAGAAACCTCTTCAGCTACTGGGACTTCTATTTATAATGTTTTTCTGAGAGCTGGATAGCTTGGGTTAGAGAATGTTTTTGCCAGCCTTGTCCTTGGTCGAGCCTGCTACTCTTTCCCAACTTTGATCAAGGAGGAAAGGTAGTCAATAGAGGTTATTCTCGTTAGGAGGTCTGGCCTCAGAAAGAATGGCATAGAGGTGTTGAAACACCTGGAGAGGGTTCCGACCATCCCTTTAGATATCCTGATGATGTTTGATAAAAGCTACAATCACCACTTGACCTTTACTAGACAAATTAACCTTTAATATAAGAAACTATCTTATCTGACCTTATTATTTTAGTTCATCATTATTGTTCCTAACAATTGTTTGTCCTTGATAGACTTTCATGATATGCACACATTCTAAGAGGCGCTAAATGATTAAGAAAAGCCATGTAAGGGAGGTCATTGCTAAACACATGGCAAACAAGACTACCCTTCAAAGACTAATGGATGAGAAGGCTATTGTAGAGGCTAAACCGAGGGATCTCAAGATAGCCTATGCCATGTTAAAGAACGACATAAGAGGTCAAGTCCTTTAATTGGGCTCAACTGAAAAATAGCTTTGTTTGACTTATAATGAAATAGGTACCCTGAAGCCAAGGATAATTGAGATGAGGGCATCCTAAGATGCTTTGAGAGCTGAGCCCTTTGTTGTTAGGGAAGAATCCTAGAGCTCTTTGGGCATAGTTGGAGACTCTAAGAAACTCTTCTGAGAAATTCCAATAGATTTTAAAAGGATCTACAACACTAATTGAGATAGTTGGAGACAAGATATTTCTTGCCATATCCAACTTGTATTTCTTCAACTTGTCAAGAGGAATGCAAGTTTACAAAGGAAAAACGGTTGAAGACCATGATTGACCTACAAATAGGTTTTTTAAAAAAAACATTTTGAGGGCTATATCTCCTATTCGCAAATTTATTTTTTAGATCCTAATGGTCAGAGTTTAGAGGATGTTGAGAAGCATAAAGCATCCTAAAACCAGCTCGATCCAATAATGGAATACCGAGATATGATTATTGAGTTTCTGCCATAAAGGTCTTTTCTTTCTTTCTTCCTTCTAAACTCGCTCTTTCTCTCTCTTCTTCTCCTCTTTCATTTTGCCATAATGAGGATTTTTTGCATAATTTTGCTATTTATGTAGCAAACTTATCCATATTTACCAAAAAACCATTGTGTGAAGTTTGGGTACTTTTTGGTTTAACTAGATGCCTTTTTTTAATCCACTTTTAAAACACAATGATCCAATTCTATTTCATTTTATTTTTTAACTAATCCACTTAATCACTGGTTTAAATTATTAATATTTTTATTACTATCGTAAATTTTGATGGAGAATATATAATTTACCAGCATTTTTATTATATTTCCCACTATTCAATTAACCGTGGTAAAGTTTTCTACCGGAGGATTACAATGTCTTTCTTCAGGGCATCAAGCCATGCCAAATTCATTTTGATAAGGTTGACTTCTCAAATTAATTCTTCCATAGCAATCCAGCACTCACATTGAATTAACATGTACACTCACATTGAATTAGCATGTACTTGCTAACGTGTCAAGCTGATTGGACACTAACTAGACACATGTCGTGGAATGATGATGTCATGCTTACATCATCCTTTAGTTTGGGTCAGTCCATACGGATTGGGTCGTGGGACTTTGTCTCCACCATTCTCAGCCGTTAAAAGATTATCTAGAAATTCAGGACAAGGAACAGAAGAAATTAAATTTATAGAGTTCTAGGCTGTTGCATTCAGGTTGGAAAACATGTTTTAATTTATAGAGTTTTTTTAGTTAATAATATTTTTTTTCATGATAATTTTTAATTTTAAAAAATAAAATAAATATTTATAATTTGATTATCATGAATATAAAATATTAAAATAATTATTATAAATTATGGTATTGATTTTGTATGAAAAGTAGTTAGTTTTAAACTTTTAAGGTATTTTTTTAGTGGAAAAAATTGTTTCTATTTTCAACAAATAAACATGTTTTTCAATTTTTTTTGAAAAAAATAAAACTCAAAATTAAGAAAGAATGTTTTTTTATCACTAAACAATTTTATGTCGAGTACATGTAGATGATGTTTGAAAATGTGATAATAGTTGGTTTTTAAAATTTTTTTTATTTGAAAATATATCAAAATAATATATTTTTTATTTTTTATAAAATTATTTCTAACATTAGTACATCAAAATAATTTTAAAATATAACAAATTTATTTCTTTTAAAAAAATTAAATTTTGCTCAACCCTTTTTGGAACACAGTACTAAACATTGTTTAGAATACTAAATAGGGTCTAGTATAAAAAGGGCTAGACAAATCATGGTCTAGAGTTTGAAGCTTGCAAAGAAAAACCCATGAAAAAAAAACCTAGTGAAGCGAGGTGTATCCCAAAATAACTTCTTTTGTCAGACTTGTCTGCAAGCAACATTTCACTTGTCCAAAAGCCAAGGTCCAGTTTGCCTCATCATGTAACATGATTTTAGGGTCTGCTAGCTAATGGACTGGAGGTTGCAATAAAAAGGTTATCTAGAAGTTCAGGACAAGGAACAGAAGAATTTAAAAATGAAGTTATGGTAATTGCAATGCTTCAACACAGGAATCTGGTGAAACTTCTAGGTTATTGCACTCAGGATGGAGAACAAATGTTAATCTATGAATACTTGCCAAACAAAAGCTTGGACTCGTTTCTTTTCCGTAAGTCTCATTATGTTTTTATTGCCCTGATTTACACTAGTTGTCAAATTATACCTGTCTGAAAAATAATTGTTTCAACAGATGAAAGCAGAAGATTGTTATTGGATTGACGAAAACGCTTTGATATTATTGTTGGAATAGCTCGTGGGATCTTATATCTTCACCAAGACTCCAGGTTGAGAATCATTCACAGGGATTTAAAATGTAGCAACATTCTACTGGATGCAGAGATGAATCCAAAAATATTAGATTTTGGAATGGCAAAAATATTTGAAGGCAACCGATCTGAAGATAGGACAAGGAGAGTTGGAGGAACATAGTAAGTACCTTTGCCTAAAACAAAGATCGAGTGACAAAGTACTATCATTGATTACCAGGAATACTAAAACTTCAGAATCTTGTTTTTCTGATGCAGTGGCTACATGTCACCAGAATATGCTGTGTTTGGAAACTTTTCTGTAAAATCAGATGTTTTCAGTTTTGGGGTCATGTTGTTAGAGATTGTGAGTGGCAAGAAGAACAACAGATTTTATCAACAGAATCCTCCCTTGACCTTGATTGGATATGTGAGTTATAATAGAGCTTTTTGTGCTCTTGGCTGAATTTCAATGTTCACAATTTTAGATGTTGTCTGCTCTCATTTCTTGTATGTTAATGATTTATATGAACAACACAGGTGTGGGAATTGTGGAGAGAAGACAAAGCATTGGAGATAGTTGATCCATCACTGAAGGAGTTGTATCATCCGCGTGAAGCCTTGAAATGCTTACAAATCGGTCTGCTGTGCGTGCAAGAAGATGCCACGGACAGACCATCTTTGTTGGCAGTTGTTTTTATGTTGAGTAACGAAACAGATATTCCTTCTCCAAAACAACCTGCATTCCTCTTTAGAAAATCTGATAAATTTCCTGATATAGCATTAGACGTATAAGATGGACAGTGTTCTGTAAATGAGGTGACAATTTCTGAAATCGCTAGTCGCTGAAGCTGTGCTGTCTGAAAAATTGCTAATATGAAGTCCCATTAGATTTGTAATGAAAAATTACTTAATGATGGGAAAACGGTAGTGAATGCCTTTCCGCAAGACAGTCAGAACAAATATTTTAAAGCGGCTGAAAATAATGGGACATATATGTTTTGCATCACAACAGATCAAGCTCTTCATATCCAAAATTTGAGCATGTCGACCGGGCCATGGCCCAAGAAAGTGCAAAACTCTCTTTCCAGTTTTTTAAGCATTTTATATATAAAAACATTGAAAAATGCATTGAAAAAGACCAGTTATCCGATCCCACAATTTCAATGTCAATTTTCTCCATTTTACTCCGCAGCAGTAGATTAATAATAATTTTTTTAAAATATAAAAATAATATAAAGAGTTTAAAGAATAAATTAAATGTTTTGGGTTTATCAGCAATTCCAAACTCAATGCTATTAAGTCTGGCTTTACCTCTAGACTCAGCATTAAATCTAACAGCAAAAATTTTATTGAATCTTGCTAGTGGCAGGACACAACACTATTAGATCCGACTACTCAACAAAACCTAATAATATTTAGAAATACATCTCATATCATGGGAGCACAGAACAATTAATTGTCAAATTGATCGACTATCTTCCTTGTTTGCATGGCTTGTTGGACATCTCAAGGGACTAAAGCTAGCCTCTTCGCTGTAAACAATCTGCATGTGAAAGCATAGCTTCTTCAATAAGAATGAATTTTTTCAAACGCAATCCTGATGGAGAGGTTCTCCGTAAATGCCTTATGGTGTCCTCATATGGCAATAAGCATCTTATGGGTTCAGCACTGCATCTTGCACAGTTGATGGGTGATAGCTTTATGATGGATAAACTAAAAAAAAAAAAAACTAAGTTTGCTAGTTTTATCAGACCCAGATGTTACCCAAAAAAAGTCTCTCCCCCGAGTTTAAATAGCCTTCTGACCCAGCAAGATCAATCTATCCATGAGGCCACCAAAAAGCTAGACTTTGTAAAACTTTGCTCAATAAAGAGTAAAGTTACTAAGAGAACAGATGGTAATGTGGGTAATTCAAGCAGATGGGTTGTGACAAAATCATGGAACCTATGTCCAATGTTATTAGGTCTTGCTGGCAAAAAAACCCAATGCTACAAGGTCCAACTAGGCAGCCGAACCTAATATCCTTAGATCTGGCTGTTGGGTTCTCCTGCCTAGACCACACTCAACAACCACACTCAACACTATTGCATGATGTTAGGCAGCCACACCCAATATTGTTGGTTCTGGCTACGAGCCAAACCTAATAGCCCTGGTTCTGGCGGCCAAGTCAGACTCAACAACACTTTTTGACTAAACAACAGCAACAACAATGCCCCTTAGTACTACAGTATCGTTCACAGTGCAACCACTTTATATCTACAGTGTAGTCCATAGTGCAATGAATCTATGTCCACATTAAATGTTTAGTGTTTTTCCCACGTGTTTGAAAATATAGTGTAATATCATCATGTTCTAAAAATATATATATTATACAAGATACCAAGTCAGTTAAATGATTACGGTAAATACATCAACTCCTGATTTCCATTTAGAATTAAAAAAAACCTAAACCCCATGGAAAATAACTATAGATATTTCTTGAATTATTATGGATTATAGTAGTGAATTTACTATTTTTCCCTTCTCAACCGAAAAACTTTGCCTATCTCTTAAGGGTAATGCGGTCTTTTTCACATGCTCTATTGATTATTATAAAATTAATCATGGGCTTCTTGGTTTTTTCAATTTTTTATAGAGTATAATTACTAAAATGCGTTTAAAAGCAAAAAAAAAAAAAAAAAAAACTATGCTCCTCAGGTTTAAGGGAGTTTTTTATATTTTATATTTTATAGCACAATAAAATGATTATATTGCCCTTGAAATCAAAATTTTCTAACCTTTCCTCTAAGGGCTAATTCTTACTTTCCTTTTTTTTTTTTTTTTTTTATCATGTGGTCTTTAAAGCAATTTAGTCTTTTAATAAATATAAAGAAAACAAATGCAAAAGTGGTTGATGCATTAGTTGAACACGCTAATAAGTAAGCATTTCCGTCATGTTTAAGCGGTATGTGCAACAACATACAACTACCAAAAATGGCTTTCTTTGATTTTTTTTCAATTCATCATAGAGCGGTCTACCTCCCTAGACGGCGCGTGTAATGTAAGTTCATTAAGTTTGGCCTCGGTTGGCTTTTCTTCTTCTTCCTTTTCTTTTCTCCTTGATTCCGACACTAGCCTTCCAAAATTTCATTGTAGCCATTAAATTTGTTTTTCCTTTTTATTTGGTCCTTATTCTTTCAATTGTTTTTTTTTCATTTGATTATTTTGTAAAATTAAAATTTATTTTTAATTTTATTCTCCTTTAAATTTTATTAATCTATCAAATTTGATACTAATTCTTTTGACTACTATTTTTTTTTATTTGAGATCGTTTTTAAAATTTTTTTTTTTTTTATAATTTCATCCACCATTTTTTTATTGCTACTTTTTTTGCTTTGACAAATTTTTTTACGATGTTTTTTTTTATTTCATCCTTCAACATTGAATTGAGCTTCTTTATTGAGCCTAATCTAGGATTTAATAGGTTATAAATTTAGGAAATTAATATAGGTTTAGAAGATATGCTAATGATTTATATGAACAACACAGGTGTGGGAATTATGGAGAGAAGAAAAAGCATTGGAGATAGTTGATCCATCACTGACGGAGTTGTATGATCCCCGTGAAGCCTTGAAATGCATACAGATTGGTCTGCTGTGCGTGCAAGAAGATGCCACGGACAGACCATCTATGTTGGCAGTTGTTTTTATGTCGAGTAGTGAAACAGAGATTCGTTCTCCAAAACAACCTGCATTCCTCTTTAGAAAATCTGAAAATAATCCTGATAGAGCATTAGACGTAGAAGATGGACAGTGCTCTCTAAATGAGGTGACAATTACTGAAATTGCCTGTCGCTGAAGAAAGTAATGAATGATTAGAGCTGTCTGAATTTGAAGAACAGTTTCAACCTCCCTAAATATTCATGTTTTCGCTTTGCCTTCCCCCTCTCTCTTAGGGACATGAGTTTTAGTTGGTTTTGGAACATCCTTAATTTACCACTGAAGAAACCAAGTAACTTGATCGTTCTTGCTTGGAATTGCTAAGAAGAAAGAAATTTTCTTTTCGGTGTGCATGAAAGTTCACTGAAAGATACTAGAATAGAATGTGAAGATTGAAACAGAAGTGTCACGACCCGATCCCCGAATCCATGACCGGCACATAGACAAGGTTCCCTTCCAAGGTTCCATACTTATGCGAATATAAACTTACATACAAACTTATCCTAACTCAATCAGAGTTTAATGCAGCATTAATAACAAAACTAACTTTATAATATAATTCGATTGTTTTAATACAAGAGTTCATATAAATTCAGAGTTTTGGAGCACTAACTAGACATAAAGGGAAAATGTATAATTTACAACCAAAAAAGCAGGTTCTGAAGGTCCAACAAAAGTGACCTGCTATCAAGCTATAAGCCTGAAAAGAATAAATAATGAGATGGTGAGTTCAACAACTCAGTGAGTAGATAACGTTCAATATACACACACGAGGTAATATAACAATAAGAAATATATATACAATTATGGCTCTAGGTTCTTATGGAAATGTTTCTTAAATTGGCCATAACAAGAATATTAGAAGGTAAAGCTCGTCAGAAAATCAAAATGCAATGAGCATGAGGCTCCGTACTGTGGGATGATCAGTCCACACAGGTTGGTGACTCCCTCAACCAACTAGGGTTCAGATACGATGTGCACAAAGACTAACACTACCCTGTTAGGATGTGTATTCTGACTGGCATACCATAAGTTCATAATCATAATCAAACAGACATATTCATATCTCAAGGCTCAACTCATGACATCAATCAAATGAGGAGCTATCAATTCAGAATTCAATTCAAAATATATACTGGTTCATATCAAGAATTCAGATTCAACAAGTGATCATACTTTATCAAAACAAGGATAATAATCAACATATATATTATTAAGAAGCATGATCCAATTCATATTAACAAATCAAATATTTATAATATTTCTCATGCATATGGAAAATTATCCACTCACCTGACTCGAAAGCAACAAAACTCAAAGCTGATATCGAAGGAAATCCTATTGACGTCCCGCCGGTAGAATATTAGGATTATCTGAATACAAAGGAGGCATATTCAAGAATAACTCAAAAGAACATATAACCTATTTAATACACTTATCTAAGAGTGTATTCCATAACCCTATATGTTTTTAAACTAACTAGTCAATTTTTCCTAAAAACCCAACATTAACGGTTTTCCTGAAATCTAATCTATAATAAAACAAATAATAAAATTGGTAACAATTCACTAAATAACCCTCAATTATTCATCAAACCAAACTGAAAAAGCTAATATTACAGCTAGGGACTAATCTAGAATTTATCATATTTTTAAGGGTCAAATTGTAACTTTTGTCAAATTGAAGGACCAAACTAAAAATATCATAAATCCATTACTATACTGAAATTCTGACCATAATTAATCCTCATTTCTGTCTGGATCATCTCATTATACTCCAAGGACCATTCTGGAATTTTACCAAATTTTTAGGGTCAAATTGTAATTTTTGCCAAATTGGAGGACTAAATTGAAAGTGTTAAAATTTCATAACTATATAGTAATTCTGCCCATAATTCATATGTTATTCTGTTCAGAATCTCGGAATATGCTCCAGGGACCAATCTGCAAATTTTCCAAAGTTTGGGGACTAAACTGTAATTTTCCAAAATTGAGGGACCAAACCGAAATTTTGTCTTCTGAAAAACAACCTGCATTCCTCTTTAGAAAATCTGACAAATTTCCTGATATAGCCTTAGAAGTAGAAGATGGACAGTGTACTCTAATTTTATTATAACAGTAATCTTTTCAGGAAGTTCATACATGCAAATGTTCTCTTCCAAATTTCAATGCAGGCTATGTTAAAGCTGCAGAGATTGAAACAATTATACTTGCAGTTGAAGGATAGATGATTTTAACATAGAAGAGCTGTAGCAGAGAGCATATAATTTCATAAATTACAATATATTACATCCTTAAAATAAGCACTTAATGAGCAAATAAATCATATGAATGAACTTCCAATAAGTCATAGGGATCCAACTTTAAATATCCCAATAGATATAGAAAAGAATATTTCATGTGCACAAAACATCAATTAAATTTAATATCTAAGAATAATAAAAAGAAAAATGTCTAGACAAGCTAAAAGAAAACAAAGTCAAACACTTAAATCTCTTTTTTTTTGTCTTACTCTTCTTATATATATTTAACAAGTTTTGTGCAATTATCAAAATCTCCCTCATTTACTTATACCTAATATCTACTCCTTCAAGGGTATTGTTGTCATTATTTATTAAAACCTTTTTTTTCTTTCAAAATATTACACTAAAAAAGCTGAAGGGAAATGAAGAAGATATCCATTCATGAAACTGGATATGCTTTGAAGTTGAAGTTGTGAGGACTTTTAGATTAATTTTAAAATCTGAATTTATTTTGGATTTGGAAAATTTCTTCTATGTTCCACCATTTTCTAGAAATTGGATTTTAGTTTTTAGACTTTGTAATGTTTGTTATGGATTTTTGTTTGATGAAAACATTTTAGTATTTTAAAAACTAAAGTTTTTACTAGTGGTGGAACATTAATTAATGATTTATATAAAATTGATCTAGACTTGAGCTCAACTATTTGTCAATGTAGGTTGATTCTAGTATTAAAAGGAGTAAAATGGATAATTCCTCTATGTTTTGGCATAGACGATTGGGTGACATATTTATTGAAAGATTAGAGCTGTCTGAATTTGAAGAACAGTTTCAACCTCCTTAAATTGTCATGTTTTCGCTTTGCCTTCCCCTCTCTCTTAGGGACATGAGTTTTAGTTGGTTTTGGAACATCCTTAATTTACTACTGAAGAAACAAAGTAACTTGATCGTTCTTGCTTGGAATTGCTAAGAAGAAAGAAATTTTCTTTTCGGTGTGCATGAAAGTTCACTGAAAGATACTAGAATAGAATGTAAAGATTGAAACAGAAGTTTGAACTTTGAACTTTGGATCTTGGTGTTGTCATCATGCAGGGCAACAGGTGGAATTGAGTCGGGTTGTTCCTTGTCATCTTCTTCTTCGTCAAATATTGTATGAGGTTGTTTTGGAGAAGGAATAACTACTCAACATGAGAACAACAGCTAACATGGAATGTCTTTTCATTGCGTCTTCTTGCATGCACAAAACCGTATCTGGCAAACTGCCCCATGGCCATGAAAACACCCAGGAAGACCCAGAACACTAGTTGTGTAAATGATCAAGATGAGATATATAGGACATCTGTTGTCCCTCCTCCTGATGCACTGTCATACAAAGACAAAACATTAGAGATGAGTTGATTTGTCACTCAAGGAGTTGTATCATCCTCAAGAAGCCTTGAAATGCATTCGAATTGGGTTGTTATGTGTGCAAGAGCATGCAATGGACAAGCCATCAGTTTTGTTGTAACCCATTTTTGGATCCCCGCACAAAAAATAAGAAAATACAAAAAGAGTAAAAAAAATATATTCAGAAAAAACAAAAAAAATAATAATAGCAGTGAGAAAATGATTTCGAGCGCTTGGAAAATGGCCGGAAATTGGTTGAGGAGATTCAAAAATACAAATATTAAAATTTGACAAGATATTTTTTACCGATGAGAGCCCCGTTGACAAAGGAAATTTAATTTGAGGAAGAAAAGTCCAAAATCAAATGTTTATGGATTCAATTAAATTTTATTAAAGGTTTAATTGAGTTTATGGAGGGTTTGTTTGAGAAAACATGATTTTTAAGTCAATTTAGGTTTTAATTGGAAAAAAATAAAGTTTTGGGGTCAAGTTATAATCTTGGAGAGTTGATTTGGTCAAATCAGGAGCTTAATTGCATAAATATTGAAGTTTGATGGCTAATTAGGGACTTGATTGAAGAAATCTGAAACTAAGGATCAAAATGGAAAAAACATGCAAATTGAAGGACTAATTTGAAAAATTAACGTTTTGGCGCCCTTTTCTTTTAAATGAAACGACATATTTTGGTCAAAACGACATCGTTTCATGTATTATTCATAAAAAAATAAAAAAA
The DNA here is from genome assembly GCA_019202695.1 of Populus x sibirica. NCBI lineage: Eukaryota > Viridiplantae > Streptophyta > Magnoliopsida > Malpighiales > Salicaceae > Populus > Populus x sibirica. The sequence goes on along the minus strand of JAGMVL010001940.1, from coordinate 367,246 downwards.
AGAAGCCAAAACAGTGTTGTTTTGAACAACACAGTGGGTCTTCTTCTTCCCCTGGACACGAAGAGGCAAGGGAAGAAGTTTCTCTCCCATGCAATGCCACTCTCACTTTCCCACTTGCAAGAAGACTGACACAACCCACACCCCTCCCCTGCAACCATTATGAAGATTGGATAAGGGAGCCATGCCCTGCGAGCTGCTCTGGGGCGGCTGCATAGAGGCCGCCCCAGCCACCCTACCTTGTCCCCTGACTGGACGGGACAGGGTGAGCCTTTCTCCTCTGCCTATAAATACTGAGAGGCGGAGAAGAAAATAGGGGAGGGATAGACGGAAAGAAGAGAGAAAACGAATGAAAAACAAAGGGACATTTTGAGAAGAAAAACAGAGGGAACCAAAGGGCATTTTTCAAGGTAAGGAAGAACAGCGAGGAAGAGGGGGGGGAAAGAAAGAAAGAAAAAGGAGGAGAACGAACAGAGAGAGAGGAGTGAACGAACTAAAAAATGAAAAAGAAAAGAACCAAAAGGAAACAGGGGAGAATAGAGGCGGGAAGAAGGAAAGGGGGGAAGTTGACAGAAGTTTTGAGAGGGATACAAAATAGAGAAAAATAAACAGGGGGGTTCGAGAGAAGATGAGGATGAACAAGAGAGATTGAAAGAAGAATGAGAGAGAACGAGAGAGGAGTGAAGAAGAAAAACAGAGAGAAAAGGGGTTTGTTTTGAGTACGAGAGAACGTAGAAACAGAGAAAGAAAGAAAGGGAAGCGAAGACCTAACTGAGGAGGTGAAAAACAGAAGTTGAAGCAAGAGAGAAGAAGTAGCAGAAGCAAGAGCAACAGGAGAACAAAAACAGAAGAAACGCAGATAAACAAAAGAGAAAAGAGGAGGAACTACTATACGGAACAGCCGCCACCGCCACTAGCAGCATCGCTAGGAGGAGCCACCCGGTCTGTTTTCCCCTGCCCCTCTCTTCTTCCTTCTTCTTCTTCTGCTCCCCATCTCCACTTTTCTGCAAAGTGAACATTGGAGAGTGAATTTCACTCTCCACTGTTCACGTTGCATGTGAACAGTGGATAGTCGCTCCCACTGTTCCCTTGGCCGGACCAAGCCCAAAATGATCAGGCCAAGTCCGGCCCAATCCAAATTTTAAAAAAAATCATTTTGAAAATTTGTGATTTTTCCATGTATTTTTCTATTGAATTTTGCTTAATATTGGTTTGTTTTTTTATACTATAAAGATACAAATCTGGTATTAAAATATCCGGTTTTCTTTAAAATATTGCAAAAGTTAAACAAAAAAATATCTTGTTTTCATGCATACGGCCAAGTCTAAAAAATTATCATATTATAATTTCATATGACAAAAATTCAAAAAAATGTTTTAGAATGCATTTTGGTTTTAATAACCAGTTTATTAAAGCCGATTAGAACTAGGCCAATATTTCAAAAAAAAACCCAAAAAATATTTTGTTTCAATTTAGTATCTCGGGATGAATTTATATGTAAAATGTATTCCCAATATTAAAAAGGTAGTTCATTTCTAGACATTAGAATGATTAGGTTTTTACTCGATAAGATAAAGACCTCCTTAATGAGGAAGACTTTTCTCAAAACCGTAGACGGACCAACAATTAGAAATACAATGAAACCTTAGCATGTATCAGACAATAAAACAACGTAGCTTACCTTAGATAGAGTGTATTTGGGGTGCTAATACCTTCCCTTTAAGCAACCAGTCTCCGTACTCGATCTCTGAGACCAGTTAGGGTTCCTAGTGACCAAATTACTAGGTGGCGACTCTCATTCCTGCTTTCCATTAATAAAAGACAAGAATTTCTTGTGTCCCCCCATATTTGCCAAATAGATACGTATGAGAGTGAACGATCGCCATGACGTTGCACACGTGCGACATGTTTGATATAGATTCTTTTGTATCTGCCTCAATTAATTAAGAAGACTTTACAACTTAAGATTGGAGTTTTAAGTTAACTATTTTGAACTCTAAATTTAATCCTAGATCTACTCACATAATTTTAAATTTGTATTACAGAATTACACAAGTATGAATATGATTAAATCCATTTCCATATAGACAGTAGTTCAATTGAAGTAACCAAATAATTACAACAACTTGAATGTAAAGTAAACTCAATAATTTAGGATAGGAAAAGAATACTTACATTTATAGAGTGATTCATACTTTGATTACATCTACAAATTAGAACTCTTGGATAATGGACATCTTTTTGATATTTTTAGTTTATAGAATCAAAACTGCAAGCCTACTAATTACAAAGAAAATTGCAAGCCTACTTGATTATAGCCTATGGAATTATCACCTACAAGCTATTGCCTATTGGCTTCAAGTTTGAAAGGTCTTGAGAACTTGATAAAATTGCAATGCAGTGATTTGAGTTTTTTGTTGAAATGTTGATGATGATCTTCCCTACAATCTTCCTTATATAATGACATCAATTGTCGATTATCTCCTACCTTTCAAGGTTCTCCACTAACTGTCTGTTAACTGCCAATAATCTTCCATCTTTCAGAATTCTTTCCACAATCTCACATCTATAATACATGGCTTGTTATACTTACTTGTAGAGTTAATCCTGTGTGCATATTCTTTCTTTTATATGTGGCAGTAACCCTTATCTTCTAAGTTTCTTTCAATTAATCCAATGATCAAATAGTTATCATATTTCTCCTTATCTATTTCCCATAAAAAAATTATAGTATAACACCATCCATGTTGGTACTTGTTTACATGTTGAATCGTAGTGAAACAAATATTCCTTTTGAAAAACAACCTACATTCATTTTTAAGAAACCTTGTTGTGATTTTCACATACTCTTGAATGTAAAAGAAGTAGACAAAATTATATTCATAATATTTGTCTTTGCTTAACTTCTTTGCATATCATGACTTTTGTGATCATGACATGGTAGAAAATAACATAAGCTCGCTCTAAAATGTTTATAGTGGTAATTTTTGCATGAAAAAGAATGGCATGGCTATCTGTTTTTTCTCTTTTTAAAAAGTCAACGTCATCAACCAGTCTAGTGCACGGCTCATATCTAGTCCTACTAGTAACGTATCTTAATTTGTTTTTTTTTTCTTTCTAAAATTGATACATATAAAAGCAAGAGAAAAACAAAAAAAAAAGAATCTGAAATTGAGAGAGAGAGAGAACCAGAAGTGTGGAAGAAGAAGAAGAAGAAGAAGAAGAAGAAGAGAAAAGAGAAAAGAGAAAAGAGAAAAGAGGGAAATATAAAGAGATTTGGATAAATAAGTGTTTAAGGTAAGAGTTATGCTTTAATGTGTATAATTATGGTATATAGCTTTGATTTTGGTTTTGTTAAGGTTTAGGGTTTTGAAGTTTGTGTTTTAGTGTTAGATTGATGGATTAATTGAAGTGTTATAGGTAAATTGTTATGGGTTTATTGAATTATTATGGTTTTTGAGGTTTTGGGGTAAACTTTGAGACACTACAATAATTTTTAGATTTACCAACATAATTTTCTATAAGTATTTATACTCATAGTTCGTCGGTAAGCTTCCTTGCTAACATGATCATGGATAAAAATCATTTGTTGAAAAAACTCTCATTGATGATTTGTGGTCTGTCGGTAATAATTTTACAAATGCATTTCATCAGTACTTCCATCATTGAATATAACATATCATCGGCAGAAAAACCATATATCATTCCATTGGTGATTTTTTTTTCAACTGTCAGTATATCCATTAGTAAATTTGATATGTAACCGTCAAAACGGACCATATGTTATTTTGTCGGTGAGTAAACAAAGGGCGTGACATTTGCGTAATTTTTTTTTACTTTCCTGGAATATACTGATAAACTATGTCCATCGGTAACCCTGTCAATAATAATTTTTAAATATATATATTTTTTAAAATCTATTAAACAGAGATAAAAAATAATTAAAAAATTAAATTAATATAAAATTCAAATATTTATTACAAATTTAAACATTTATAAGTTCAAATACAATTAATCTAGAATAGAGCTACTGGAGGAGGAGGTTGGGCAAGTCTTCGTCTAGACCGTGGGGGCGAATAAGAGGGAGCAAAGAAGATTACCCATCTCGTGATCTCATCTCCAATACCAATTGGTGAAGTTCGACTATCTCAAAGACCGAGGAGCTATTTAAGATTGTGGTAACGGTGGCGGTTCAAAGTACTTTTCGCTTAGAAATGCATTAAAATAAAGTTTTTTTATTTTTAAAAATTATTTTTGATATCAGCATATCAAAACGATCTGAAAACATAAAAAAACTTTCATTTTAAGAAAAAAATTCAAAAGTTTTGGGAACGCACCCTGAGTTCATAATCAGCAGCAAGATGGGTCATCTAATCTTTAACTCGCTGGTCTAAAATTACCTTGAACTCTAGAGTTTGAGTGCTGGGAACCAATTGCAAGCATCTAATGGTTGAAACATTGTGGTCTATTTGCAAGAACTCGGTTGTAATGTTAGAGAGACCTTACACCCAATTTCTTTCGGGTCCACCAAATAATCATGCCTCCAACCACAAATCTAGATCGAGATCCGGATGGGTCAAGGGATTGTCACCATATCTCTCCTTTAACCTGGTGTTATATGTATCCTTAAAAAGAAAAGTCATCAAATTCAAAAAAATAATAAGTTAAGAAAAAAAATGGTTGAACATAATATATTACAAAGTGTTGAGCTCGGTTATCCACAAGTTATTGCACCCCTTTTTGGCGGTCATCAATCGCTCCATCAGGCTTGGATTGTGTCCAAGAACCATAGCCTCTAAGAGAAAATTGTTGTTAATTAAATATATTTATAAAAAACAACAAATAAAAAAATGGATGTAATTAAAAAATAATTTTACCATCCACTCCATATGCAAAAAAATGGAATGAAGCCACTAATGTGCGTGGTAATGAAACCGTGAACTTGCTAGTTATGGTTCTCTGCACTAGAGTGTGATCATCGCATGAAATGATTAGACATCACATGCTAAATATATTCCCGCTTGCATGGCTTCGAGATGTACGGAGGTCCGAAATCCTTCCAAACCACCACCAAAGACAAATATCTATACTCTAACTCGGACTATTAGGATTGTGTATGACTGTTGGTAAAAACATAAACTCCAACCTCATACACATGCCCGATGACAATTTGTAAACTATGAGTATCACCGGCCAACAAGAATAAAGAGGAACAAATGATCTGAATGGATTGAATCCGTTTATACATAACAAGATGCATGTTCCTTGATTCCATTGAAAACTAAGGATACACCCTATTAAAATATTTTAAGGCTTCATCATCAGAAGGGTGCATAATCACTCCATCCACCACATCATATTAATGATGTCATGTCATGTTTTCAGCTAACTAAATTAGCTTTTCAAAATTATAATTTAACCCCCGCACTTCAATTTCTTCCTATTAAAGCCCAAATTGAACTCAAAAACCAATTTTCCTTGCAATTAAGCCCTTAAAAAATACAATTAAACCCTGAAAAATTCCAATTGAGTTATTAAACATTCAATTTTGAATTTTTCTTTTCAAATTGAATTTTTCTTGTTAATAGAGCCTTCATGAGTCAAAATTGAATTGTCAATTTTTCAACTTTGGTTATTTTGATTCTCCCCAACTAGTATGTTACAATTTTTTGGAAATTCTTCATGTTCTTCCTACTGATGTATTTTTTTGTTAATTTTTTGTATTTTGTATTTCTTTTTGTATGTTTATGTGATGCCCTAAAATAGGTAACAACACTGCCTATGCTCAAACTCAATATAGATGCAGAAAAAAAAGAGTGCAACAAAATACTAGTAAATTGAGAAAGCAAGAGATCCTTACAGTATTCAAAAACCTCCTAAGATCATGTAGCAAAAAGAAGAATCAACAACTTAGCACATGAAACAACAACAAAAAAAAAGTTAGAAAGCTGAATCAACAAAGTAAAAACCACATAGCTTAGATTTGTCAGACCAAACACATGAAAGATCAAATCCTTTCATATTTTTTTTGCATAACACTGACAACTCTAATTATTTCTCAAGAACCAGAATCGAGTTCTAAAAAACTCGAAAACAAACAATAAAAAATACTAACATTATATATATATATATATATATATATATATATATATATATATATAATAGCAACTGGAACAATAATGTCATCAATGGTGTCCTTATTGATAAGTTAGAAATTAAGTGTAAATAGAACATACAAGATGCCCAACAAAATTAAATTATTGATTTAGGTTATGTTGATATTTTTTATTACAAGTTTACTAATGTCACAAAGGTAAAATTATTTAAGAGTTATATTGATACAACATATGTTGATAAAGAACTAAAGATGATGTCTAATATTGTTATATACCTTAAGAGAAAAAAGGAAAGGAGTTTGAGAGCTTTGATTAAGCATTCACGAAAACAAGACAAGAACAATTTAAGCTTAAAGAAGAGTTATTTTCAACATAGAAAGACTGATGTAGAATATATTCATCCAATGCATGAACTTATGATAATGGACATAAATTTTGATTCTAGAAGTCATGTTCCCTATAGAGTCTGATTTATGAAGTCATCTAAGTTCGGTAAGCCCTCCAAACTAGTACTAGAAATTACTATTTTGAAAATATTATATTTTTCAAGTTAATTTAGATTTTTTTTTATTTACTTTAGAAATATTTTATTAATTTTTAAGCTTTGTTTAGGGATTTTTTCCTAGTATACAATAATTTAGAAGAGCTTTAATATTTAAATTCAATAAGAAAAATATTGAGTAATAAAAGTTTGAATCATAATTATTATGGTTGATGTATTTTTCGACGCAATTCCATCTTTCTTTGTGTTTATTGTTTTTTATATGTTGTTTTTTAATGCGTCTGCAACCTACTACATATTTCTAAAACTAGAGGACGGTGTCGTTTCCAAAAAATCGGATTGATACTTTAACAAAAACGAGTCACTGTCTAGACTTTGAAGGTTGAAAAGAGTAACTCATTAAAGAGATGCCTAATTCCGTCACGCAACTTCTCTGGATATCCATTCTCCACAAAGCAAAATTTATACCTTTTCCAGAAGCCAAGATCCAGTTTACTCCATCATGGAAGCTGAAAAACTGTTCCTGCTTTTTTCTCTTATAATGCTCCAATTCTCATCTTGTACATCCCAAGACTCCTTAAAGACGAACCACACCATTAAAGAAGGTGACCTTCTTATCTCCAAAGGAAATAATTTTGCAATAGGATTTTTCAGTCCAGGTAGTTCTAGCAATAGATATCTTGGAATTTGGTACCATAAAGTACCAGAACAAACTGTGGTGTGGGTTGCAAACAGGAACCATCCAATCAGTGGTTCCTCTGGATTTCTCTTTATAAACCAATATGGAAACCTCGTTCTCTATGGTAACGATGACCAAAAGCTTCCTGTGTGGTCTACAAATGTTTCAGTGGAAGAAAATGATACTTGTGAAGCTCAACTCTTGGATTCAGGAAATTTGATATTGGTCAGGAAAAGAAGCAGGAAAATTGTATGGCAAAGCTTCGATTATCCTACTAACATACAGCTACCTGGAATGAAACTGGGGCTGGATCGAAAATTAGGAACTGATCGGTTCCTAACATCATGGAGATCAGCTGATGACCCTGGGATTGGAGACTTTTCAGTTAGGATCAACCCAAATGGCTCACCACAATTCTTTCTCTATACTGGTACAAAGCCAATTAGTAGATCTCCCCCTTGGCCAATTAGTATAAGTCAGAGGGGCTTATACAAAATCGTTTTTGTAAATGATCCAGATGAAATATACTGTGAATTAACAGTTCCTGATGGTTATTATCTGGTAAGACTAATAGTGGATCATTCAGGACTTTCAAAGGTGTTAACTTGGCGAGAAAGTGATGGTAAGTGGAGGGAATACTCGAAGTGCCCTCTGTTACAGTGCGACTATTATGGATACTGTGGTGCTTATAGTACGTGTGAACTTGCCAATTATAATACATTTGGATGTGCCTGTTTACCTGGGTTCGAGCCCAAGTACCCAATGGAATGGTCTATGAGAAATGGGTCCGGTGGTTGTGTCAGGAAGCGGCTACAGACATCTTCGGTGTGCGATCATGGAGAAGGGTTTGTGAAGGTGGAAAATGTAATGCTTCCGGACACTTCGGCTGCAGCTTGGGTGGACACGAGCAAGAGTCGTGCAGACTGTGAACTGGAATGCAATAGCAATTGTTCATGCTCTGCGTACGCAGTCATTGTGATTCCCGGAAAAGGGGATGGTTGTTTGAATTGGTACAAGGAATTAGTAGACATCAAATATGATAGGAGGAGTGAAAGTCATGATCTGTATGTTCGAGTTGATGCATATGAATTAGGTAGCTTTTTTCTTCTCCGTAACAATTTCATAGGATTGTGATTACAAATATTTTGATTTGTAACAGCTTTTCAATGTTTGCCACTACTCTAGGATGTAGTTAATAAGCTGTGTACTACATGAAAGAAACCATTGATATTGATGCTTCTTAGGTGCCGAAGGGGGCAGCCTTTGCCATATGTCTTGCCATGTTTCCATAGGAGAAGGGAGTGGTTTTTCGTCTGGAGTTAATCGTTATTGTTTTCATTCTCATGCAGCTGGTAATAAAAGGAAGCTGAATGGTTCTCGGGAAAAAACGATGCTGGCCATTTTAGCACCATCAATTGCATTATTGTTGTTTCTCATTAGCCTATCTTCTTATTTGCGGCTCAAGAAGAGGGCAAAAAAAGGTAAGACAAGACTCTCTAATCTCTATTTGGATATGACTTCCCTAGTCATGTATTTATTCTGCTCTGGTTATGAGGAGAAGCTCACTTTTTGATTCATGAATGGCAAAAAAACCAGGTACTGAGCTGCAGGTAAACAGCAATTCTACTGAATCGGAATGTTTCAAGCTCAGCACCATAATGGCGGCCACAAACAATTTCTCTCCAGCTAACGAACTCGGGCAAGGTGGTTTTGGCTCTGTTTATAAGGTTGAGTTTCTTGCATTTAGCTAAAAACTAAATGGCCTCTCAACACTACAGATTTTTTTCTCTCTAATTTGCATAATTGTAGTCCAGTGGCTTAATCTTGTAACATGATTTTAGGGTCTGCTAGCTAATGGAAAGGAGGTTGCAATAAAAAGGTTATCTAGAAGTTCAGGACAAGGAACAGAAGAATTTAAAAATGAAGTTATGGTAATTGCAATGCTTCAACACAGGAATCTGGTGAAACTTCTAGGTTATTGCACTCAGGATGGAGAGCAAATGTTAATATATGAATACTTGCCTAACAAAAGCTTGGACTCGTTTCTCTTCGGTAAGTCTTTTTAAGTATTTATTGCCCTGATTTACACTAGTTGTCAAATTATACCTGTCTGAAAAATAATTGTTTCAACAGATGAAAGCAGAAGATTGTTATTGGGTTGGCGAAAACGCTTTGATATTATTGTTGGAATAGCTCGTGGGATTTTATATCTTCACCAAGATTCCAGGTTGAGAATCATTCACAGGGATTTAAAATGTAGCAACATTCTACTGGATGCAGAGATGAACCCAAAAATATCAGATTTCGGAATGGCAAAAATATTTGAAGGCAACCAAACAGAAGATAGGACCAGGAGAGTTGTAGGAACATTGTAAGTACATGCCTAAAACAAAGACCGAGTGACAAAGTACTATCATTGATTACCAGGAATACTAAAACTTCAGATTCTTGTTTTTCTGATGCAGTGGCTATATGTCACCAGAATATGCTGTGCTTGGAAACTTTTCTGTAAAATCAGATGTTTTCAGTTTTGGGGTCGTGTTGCTAGAGATTGTGAGTGGCAAGAAGAACAATAGATTTTATCAACAGGATCCTCCTTTGACCTTGATTGGATATGTGAGTTATAGGAGAGCCATGTGTGCTCTTGGCTGAATTTCAATGTTCACAATTTTAGATGTTGTCTGCTCTTATTTCTTGTATGTTAATGATTTATATGAACACCACAGGTGTGGGAATTATGGAAACAAGACAAAGCATTGGAGATAGTGGATCCATCACTGACGGAGTTGTATGATCCGCGTGAAGCCTTGAAATGCATACAAATTGGTCTGCTGTGCGTGCAAGAAGATGCCGCGGACAGACCATCTATGTTGGCGGTTGTTTTTATGTTGAGTAACGAAACAGAGATTCCTTCTCCAAAACAACCTGCATTCCTCTTTAGAAAATCTGATAAATTTCCTGATATAGCATTAGACGTAGAAGATGGGCAGTGTTCCGTAAATGAGGTGACAATTACTGAGATTGCTAGTCGCTGAAGCTGTGCTGTCTGAAAAATTGCTAATATGAAGTTCCATTAGATTTGTAATGAAAACAAATATGCTGTACATCACAACAGATCAAGCTCTTCAGCGCTGCTAAGACTCCCAACCTGATTCTAAACAACTGATCCATTCTGCCTAGTGTCAAGGAAGAATCTAACAGCATCATCATATGTTATGCTATAGGTCACTTCACCATTAAACAGTTTTACCGACGGATTCATTCTATCAGTGTAAGGCACGGAATTCGTCGGTAAAATTTTTACCGATGGCCTCACCTACGGAATACGTCCGTCGGAATGTTGATCGTCGATAATTTCCCATTTCATCGCTAATTCTGTTGGAAATAAAAAAAAAAAACAAACACTAATGGAACACCGATGGTCTTACAAACGACTAAGTGTGCCAAAAAAAAAAGGGGTGTTTTTTTTTCAAGGCCATGAACTCCTCAGACTGGGTGGTCGATACTGATGGAGAGCTCCCAACGATTGAGACACTACGGGTCATCCACAAGTTTTCAGTCGTAGTGTTGGAGAGCTCGTACATCCGTTTTTTATCGAGTCCACCAGACAATCCTACCTCCATCCATAAATCCGGATCAAAATCCGGATGGGTCAAAGGATCGTTCCCATATCTCTCCCTCAACCGGCTATTATAGGTCTCCTGATTTTTTTTTATTTAAAAAAGCATTATATTCAATTCAAGAAAATATTAACTTACGAAATAAAATGATTGAACGAACATACCATGAACTGTTGCACCCCCTTTTGGCGGTCTTGACTCCGCATGTGCGTCTCTACAAACAGTCCTATTGGGCTCGGCTCACGTCCAAGAGACGTAGCCTGTAAGGAAAAAAAAGGTTGCAAGTTAAATATATTTATAAGCAACAACAATTTAATTAACGATATATTTCATTTAAATTAATCTTACCATCTGCTTCTCATGTGCACTGAACGGGATGGAGCCGCCGGTGTGCGTGGTCACCGAACCATGAATTTGCCAGTTTTGGTTGTCGGTACCAGACTGTGAGCGTCGTGAGAACTGCTTAGACGTCACGTGCTCAATATATGTCGTCCATATATCCCCCGAGATGAATGGCGGTATGAATTCTCGCCAAACCGCCACCTCATTCCATCCTTCAAGATCGTTATCTATCGCATATCTTTTTTTTTTTTTTTTTGTCATACCAAAAATCACGCAACCTACTTCCATAGTAACAAATTAGAATTTAGAACATAAAATTATATAAAAAAAATATATTATTTTCGATGTTACCTAGTTGCCGCGTGATTCTCCCATACCCTCCTCACAACATTGTTGTCCGCGCTATCCCACTCAAATTTATGTTGTGTATATAAATAATTCATTTAAAATAAAAATGGTATAAGATATAAAATTATAAAAATAATTTATTAAAAATAAGCTGGAAATTAAAAGTTAACACCTATTTGAAATCGTCGAAACCATTCATTGATATTAGGTCTCCACTCAGGATATCTGGAAACCTGACTCCATTGAAACAATGGAATCTCCATCGATGATTTAAACACCGATGTTATTGTCCATGTAGCCTCAACATCTACTTACTTAATAAAAGGTCTTAGCTCATCACAGTTAAGTAGGACATAATTGTGTGCTTGTCTGAACTCTATTTCAGACAAATATCTTCCCTTTACGACATTTTTAGGTGTGGGTCATCCAGGATTGAAGAATATTGACAAGTTCCCACGTAAAGGCACTTCACCACCATCATCATGTCGTGGAACACGGTTGATCCTCATTCTCAAATGAGGTTTGAAATAGTATAAGATAAATGTTGAGATCTCCTCAATAATATAGGCCTCACATATTGACACCTCAACATGTACCTTGTTCTTAACCTTTTTTAAGATTGAACAAGTACCTGCATATATAGAATTAAACAAAAATTATCAATTAAAAAATGAAAAAATGTTTAATTATGATCTACATAGCAACTGTAATATCCAACCTCACGAATGGATACATCCATCTATACTGGACTGGTCCTCCAACTTTTACCTCAAATGGTAAATGTACGGGTAGATGCTCTATTGATTCAAAAAATGATGAAGGGAATATCATCTCAAGTTTGCATATTGTCTCAACGATATTTGTTTCAAGCCTTTTAATGTGATCAACATTCAACTTGCTGGAGCATATATCTCTGAAGAAATGATTGATCTTCGTGAGTGCATCCCATATCTCCTTTGGCAACAAATCACAAAAAGCTAATGGGATGAGTGTTTGCATAAACACATGGCGGTTATGACTCTTCATTTCATATAATCTACATTCCTCCGTATTAACCAGTCTTGATATGTTCGAGGCATCTCCATCGGGAAAATGCAGACTCTTTAGCCATTTGTAGACTAGTAGTTGTGCATTTTTCTCTAACACGAAGCTTGCTCTTGGTTTTGCGACCCGTGACCCATCACAAACCAACTCCATATTTTTACGATTACAGAAAAATGCTAAATCCAATCTAGCCTTGATGTTGTCCTTTGTCTTCCCCTTCACATCCATGACGACGTTGAAAATGTTCTCAAACATGTTCTTTTCAATGTGCATGACGTCAAGGTTATGACGGAGAAAATTGGTCTTCCAATAAGGAAGCTCCAAAAAGATACTTCGTTTTACCCAATTATGGGTCAAACCAAAACCAGGAAACTTCTGCTTACCTGATTGGAGACCAAACACAATGTCACCGTACTCTAACACAACATCATGCAATTCTTCACCAGAAAGACGCGACGGTGCAACATCCTTTTCAACTCAGCCAATAAAAAATCATTTATGTTCTTTCTGTACCTGTGATTCGGTGGCAAGAAACGACGGTGACAGTAAAAAAAAAAGCTTTACCCCCGTTTGTTAGCGTGAATGCCTTGTTGTTCTCCATACAGTATGGACATGCTAGTTTTCCATGCATGCTCCAACCAAAAACCATTCCATAAGCTGGGAAATCATTGATTGTCCACATCAAAATCGTTCTCATAACAAAATTTTGTTTCCTCAAGATATCATAAGTCAAAGCTCCGAAGACCACAACTCGCGTCAACTCATCAATCAACGGTCCGAAGACAAACATCTATATTCCGGCCCGGACTGCTTGGACCTGGTATGACCATAAATAAAAACATGAACTTCGGCCTCATACACATACACATCCCCGGTAGCAGGTTATAAACCATCAGTATGACCGGCCAACAAGAATAAGGAGCAGCAAATGACAAAATTATAACAAATTATAACAACTACAAAATTATACATTCATACTACAAGTTTCTTTGACAAATAACAATCAAACAAGTACATACGTTAACAAAATACATATACTAAAAAAACAATAAAAAACAATAAAATTGACATTTAAATGTTCAAACTAAAAGGATAGATTTACTTACAAAAAATGATAAAAACCATAATAAATTGCTCGGAGAACGGATGTTGTGACCACGTACAAAAGTATAAGAAACTTGAGTGCTTGTGTTGAGAAGAGGGGGAGAGTTGGGATGGGTGTTTGGTCATAGTTTAGGAGGGGAGAGTTGGGATGGGGAAGAAGAAGGAGAAATAGAGGAAGAGAGTGTCGACATAGTGGGTATATATTGGTGACTACCGATGGAATCACCGACAGAAAATTTCTGTCGGCATATCCATCGGTGAGTCTGCTAGTGACCGTTTCACATCACTGTATGGAGATCCTGGTTTGAATTCCTCGGTCATTCCATCGGTAAAATCATCTGAAACAAATCCATGTCATCACACCATTGCAACTTTTCAAAAAAATTATATAATCTGTCGGTGATACGGTTGGTATATACCAATAGAAGTAGAGACATAATTATTTTCATCAGTAATTTTTGCCGATGAAAATTTTTTGTTAGTTTTCGCTGATTTTCTGGTAATGGGTGTGGTGTTTGTCAACTATTCTTTTACGGATAGTTACTCTATCTACCTTCTGTTTTGATGCTTGCTTTGTCTTTGCCTTTTTCTCCTCTGTTCCTGAGCCACAAATATGCTAATGATCAGCCATGTTGAACCCACAGTTGGAACAAAAACGGTCACAATTTTTGGTCCCCTTCTCAACTCCGACGGGTATGAACTTTTTACCCTAAAGAAAACAAAGCTTTTGAAATCTTTTACATAGTTATAAAAATTTGAGCATGTGTGGACCATGGCCCAAGAAAATGGAAAACTCTCTTTCCAGTCTTTCCAGTTTTTTAAGCATTTTATATATAAAAAAATTGAAAAATGCATTGAAAAGACCAATTATCCGATCCCACAATTTCAATGTCAGTTTTCTCCCTTTTACCCGTTTTTCCATTTTCACTTCCAACATGTTTGAAATCAAATATCATAATAATGTTCTAAAAAATATATATTATACAAGATACATAGCCGCCGGTTAAATGATTACTGTAAATACACCCACTCCTGATTTCTAAACCCCATGTAAAAATTACTATAGATATGTCTTTCATTATTATAGATTCTAATAATAAATTTACTATTTTGCCCTTCTCAACCGCAAAACTTTGCCTATCTCTCAGGGGTAATGCAGTTTTTTCACATGCTCCAATGATCATTATAAAAATAGTTATAGCTTTCTTTGTCTTTTCACATGTTCCTTAAGTTTAGGGGCGTTTTATATATTTTATAGGACAATAAAATAAAATAATTGTATTGCATTTGAAATTAAAATTTTCTAACCTTGCCTCTAGAGCTAATTTGTACTTTCCTTTTGTATAAATATATATAAAAAACAAAAATATGTTTAAGTTGTATGTATGGCGGCTTACAACTACCAAAAGATTCATCTCCCTAAGCAGCAAGTGTGATGTAAGTCCATTCAGTTTGGTCTTGGTAGGCTTTTTTTTTTTTTTTCTTCTTCTTCTCCTCATGATTTTCATGCTATCCTTCTAAAATTTCACAGTAACCATTAAATTTGTCTTTTCTTTTAATTTAGTTTTTATTCTTACAATTGGTTTTTTTTTCTCATTTGATTATTTTGTAAAATTAGAATTTCTTTTTAATTTCATTCTCCTTTAAATTTTTTTAATCTATTAAATTTGATATCTATTTTTTTTACTACTATTTGTTTTATTTAAAATTATTTTTAAAATAAATTTTTTTACGACTTCATCCACCTTCACCTTTTCATTGCTGCTTTTTTTGCTACGCTTCGGCAAATATTTCACATCTTTGAATCACAATTTGGCCAATTACTTTACTAAATATATGTCAAAAACCATCATCTTTAATAATATCATTAATCTAATAAATTTGAGGTATATTAGAGAACTCATGTCTTAAATAATCATAAAAAATCTTCGATATAACCATAATATATATTATATCAAACTAGTTTATTATAAATTAAAATCAAACTTAAAAAAAAAATTGAGTGGCCTTCGTAGTGTTTTAAATAGAAATTTGTAAAAATTCAAAAAAAAACAGTTGTCTAAAATTAATTTTTTTTATATATTTGAATTATTGATATTAAAAATATTTTTTTAAATTTTTTTTTTAATATATTTTAAAAAAACAACAATTTAAAAACCACTGTTACATGCACCCAACCCATAAAGAAAAATCCCAAAATAACGACTTTTTTCACCTAACTTCACTAATGGTCCCACACTTGTCTGAAGACCATCTCCTTTCTCCAGAAGCCGAGGTCCAGTTTGCCCCATCATGGAAAATGGAAAACTGTTCTCATCTTGTACATCCCAAGACTCCTTAAAGACGAACCAAACCATTAAAGGAGGTGATCTTCTTATCTCCCAAGGATAAATTTTCGCACTAGGATTTTTCATTCGAGGTAGTTCTAGCAATAGATATCTTGGAATTTGGTACCATAAAATACCAGAACAAACTGTGGTGTGGGTTGCAAACAGGAACGATCCAATCATTGGTTCCTCTGGATTTCTCTTAATAGACCAATATGGTAACCTCGTTCTCTATGGTAACGATGACCGGAAGCTTCCTGTGTGGTCTACAAATGTTTCAGTGGAAGAAATTGATACTTGTGAAGCTCAACTCTTGGATTCAGGAAATTTGATATTGGTCAGGAAAAGAAGCAGAAAAACAGTATGGCAAAGCTCCGATTATCCTACGACCATCCTGCTTCCTGGAATGAAACTGGGGCTGGATCGAAAATTAGGAATTGATCGGTTCCTAACATCATGGAGATCAGCTGATGACCCTGGGATTGGAGACTTTTCTCTTATGATCAACCCAAATGGCTCACCGCAAAACTTTTTCTATAATGGTACAAAGCCAATTGATAGATCTCCTCCTTGGCCATGGAGAAGTCAGATGGGCTTATACAAAAGAACTTTTGTAAATGATCCAGATGAAATATACTCGGTCTGCACAGTTCTTGATGATTCTTATCTGCTAAGAATAATAGTGGATCATTCGGGACATGTAAAGGCTTTAACATGGCGAGAAAGTGATGGTCAGTGGAAGGAATACTGGAAGTCCCCTCAGTTTCCGTGCCACTGTTATGGACATTGTGGTGCTTATAGTACGTGTGAACTTGCCAATCGAAATGAATTTGGATGTGCCTGTTTACCTGGGTTCGAGCCCAAGTACCCATTGGAATGGTCTTCCAGAGATGGGTCCGGTGGTTGTGTCAGGAAGCGGCTACATACGTCTTCGGTGTGCCAGAATGGAGAAGGGTTTGTGAAGGTGAAAAATGTAATTCTTCCGGACACTTCAGCTGCAGCTTGGGTGGACAGGAGCAAGAGTCGTGCAGACTGTGAACTGCAATGCAAGAGGAATTGCTCATGCTCTGCATACGCAATCATTGGAATTCCCGGAAAAAATTATGGTTGTTTGACATGGCACAAGGAATTAGTAGACATTAATTATATTAGGAGTGACGGTCATGATCTGTATGTTCGTGTTGATGCATATGAATTAGGTACCCTTTTTCTTCTCAGTAACTACTTCATAGGATTGTCATTACAAATTTTGATTTATAAGAGCTTTCCTATGCTCTTGACTGTAGTTAATAAGCTCTTCCCTGCAGGAAAGAAACCACAGATATTGGTAAGTTTTAGGTGCCAAAAGGGCTACCCTTTGCCATATGTATTGTCATATTTCCATTGGAAAATGGGGTGGTTTTTCCTATAGAGTTAATTTTTATTCTTTTCACTCTCATGCAGCTGATAATACAAGGCAGCCAAATGGTTCTCGTGAAAAACCGATGCTGGCCATTATAGCACCATCAATTGCATTATTGTGGTTTCTCATTAGCCTGTTTGCTTATCTGTGGCTCAAGAAGAGAGCAAAAAAAGGTACTGAACTGCAGGTAAACAGCACTTCAACTGAATTGGAATATTTCGAGCTCAGCACCATAACGGCGGCCACTAACGATTTCGCTCCAGCTAACAAACTCGGGCAAGGTGGTTTTGGCTCTGTTTATAAGGTTGAGTTTCTTGCATTTAGCTAAAAATTAAATGGCTTCTCAATACTACAGATTTGTTTTTCTCTAATTTGCATAATTGTAATTCAGAGGCTTAATCTTGTAACATGATTTTAGGGTCTGCTAACTAATGGAATGGAGGTTGCAATAAAAAGGTTATCTAGAAGTTCAGGACAAGGAACAGAAGAATTTAAAAATGAAGTTATGGTAATTGCAATGCTTCAACACAGGAATCTGGTGAAACTTCTAGGTTACTGCAATCAGGATGGAGAACAAATGTTAATCTATGAATACTTGCCAAACAAAAGCTTGGACTCGTTTATTTTCCGTAAGTCTCATTATGTTTTTATTGCCCTGATTTACACTAGTTGTCAAATTATACCTGTCTGAAAATATTTTTTCAACAGATGAAAGCAGAAGATTGTTATTAGATTGGCAAAAACGCTTTGATATTATTGTTGGAATAGCTCGTGGAATTTTATATCTTCACCAAGACTCCAGGTTGAGAATCATTCACAGGGATTTAAAATGCAGCAACATTCTATTGGATGCAGAGATGAACCCAAAAATATCAGATTTCGGAATGGCAAAAATATTTGAAGGCAACCAAACTGAAGATAGGACAAGGAGAGTTGTAGGAACATAGTAAGTACCTTTGCCTAAAACAATGACCGAGTGACAAAGTACTATCATTGATTACCTGGAATACTAAAACTACTATTGATTTTCTGATGCAGTGGCTATATGTCGCCAGAATATGCTGTGCTTGGAAACTTTTCCGCAAAATCAGATCTTTTCAGTTTTGGGGTCATGTTGTTAGAGATTGTGAGTGGCAAGAGGAACAACAGATTTTATCAACAGAATCCTCCCTTGACCTTGATTGGATATGTGAGTTATAAGAGAGCTTTTTGTGCTCTTGGTTGAATTTCAATGTTCACAATTTTAGATGTTGTCTGCTCTCATTTCTTGTATGCTAATGATTTATATGAACAACACAGGTGTGGGAATTGTGGAGAGAATACAAAGCATTGGAGATAGTTGATCCATCACTGACGGAGTTGTATGATCCGCGTGAAGCCTTGAAATGCATACAGATTGGTCTACTGTGCGTGCAAGAAGATGCCACGGACAGACCATCTATGTTGGCAGTTGCTTTTATGTTGAGTAACGAAACAGAGATTCCTTCTCCAAAACAACCTGCATTCCTCTTTAGAAAATCTGACAATAATCCTGATATAGCATTAGACGTAGAAGATGGAAAGTGTTCTCTAAATGAGGTGACAATTTAAGCAGTCTGCTTTCGTTGGCATATCCTCACGCCTAGAGTTCTAACAAACCATGATCCATCCATCGTCAAAGTTACGGAACTCCTCTAATTCTTCCTTGCCCAAGGCAGTTTGGCCACGTCCAAATCCTCATTGACTAGGTTGGCCACTCGCAACTGAAGTTTCATTTCAGTCATCCATTCTGTCTTCTTTACCCTACACTGTCCCTCGTCAAGGTCTCCTCCTTGGGCAATAATCCCAAGGCATCAATTCTGCCTCCCCCAAGGCAGCAAAGCCACACCAAATCTTTGCAGATTGGTCTGGCCATTCGACCAAATCTTTCCCAACTTCGTCGCTGAATTTTGCTTCCACCACCCTGAACAATCCTTCGTCAAGATGAACAAAACTACCAAGCTCTGCCACCAACAAGGCAGCAAGGCCAGACAACATCCTCGCCGATATGCTGGCCCACGATGACTGAATTCCATCTCGGTCGTCAAGCACACGCATAAGATTTACATATGCCACATCCCCAACACCATCTTCCACACTGACAGCGTCAAGGTTTCCCCTCCTTGGGCAATAATCCCACACAAAGTAATTATTTGGGCAATAATTCCATTGTCAGCAGCAGGTTTGGGCTCTCCCTTACTGAATTGCTTCCTTTTCTTTTTCGCCCCATCCTTCCCTTTAGGCTTTGATGAAAATACAGAAACTCCAGCAGTCGCTTCGCTGGCCCCTGCTCCCAAGTCTGCCATTCCATCGATGGTTTTGATGGCTGAATCAACACCCATTTTGATCTGATCCCTTTGTCATCACCTTGCGTTGCCCATAGATTAGTTAAGCCACCAAACTTCGCAGGCCTTTGAACACCAACACTGCCCAAAAATGTTGGCAAGTTTTCCCCAAAATGGCTTCGAACAAATCAGCCCTTCGATCTGCCCCACAGAACTATCCATCGTCTGTGCTACGAAACAGCCCATCGTTTCGTCATGAACGCAAACCGCGCTCTGCTCCAAAGTTTCAGCCAGTCCACCGGCAGCAGCAATGTTTCTCCAAACTGTGGTTGACAGTTGTTTTTATGTTGAGTAGTGAAACAGAGATTCCTTCTCCAAAACAACCTGCATTCCTCTTTAGAAAATCTGACAAATTTCCTGATTTAGCCTTAGAAGTAGAAGATGGACAGTGTTCTGTAAATGAGGTGACAATTACTGAAATTGCTAGTCGCTGAAGTTGTACGATATGAATAATTGCTAATGTTCTCTTTATATTCTTTATCTTTTTAATTCGTTACAAGCATCTTTAATTTTATTATAACAGTAATCTTTTCAGGAAGTTCATACATGCAAATGTTCTCTTCCAAATTTCAATGCAGGCTATGTTAAAGCAGCAGAGATTGAAACAATTAAACTTGCTGTTGAAGGATAGATGATTTTAACATAGAAGAGCTGTAGCAGAGAGCATATAATTTCATAAATAAGAATGCCTATTTAAAGGCTTACAACCAAACTGAAAAAGCTAAAAATTCTCAACAACAATCAGATATTATTGGCACTACTTCTACTAACTGAAAACAGAACATAAAGGAGCAAAATCTGATATAAAACAATAATCAAAGACTAAGTCCAACTAAACTTGTTTCATACTTCTGAGGCAGATTCTCATGAATTCTAACAGGCTATAAACTATATAATACGTAATTGTCATAATGTGCTGAAATACAAAGCATACCAAGATACTGAAAAACAAAAGAAAGTAATGAAAGATTAGAGCTGTCTGAATTTGAAGAACAGTTTCAACCTCCCTAAATAGTCATGTTTTCGCTTTGCCTTCCCCTCTCTCCTAGAGACATGAGTTTTAGTTGGTTTTGGAACATCCTTAATTTATTACTGAAGAAATTTTCTTTTCGGTATGCATGAAAGTTCACTGAAAGATACTAGAATAGAATGTAAAGATTGAAACAGAAGTTTTAACTTTGAACTTTGGATCTTGGTGTTGTCAGCATGCAGGCCAACAGGTGGAATCGAAGTCGGGTTGTTCCTTGTCGTATTCTTCTTCCTCAAATATTGTATGAGCTTGTTTTGGAGAAGGAATAGCTACTCCAGAACTACTCAACATGAGAACAACAGCTAACATGGAATGTCTTCTCATTGCGTCTTCTTGCATGCACAAAACCGTACGCGTATCTGGCGAACTACCCCATGGCCATGAAAACACCCAGGAAGACCCAGAACACTAGTTTTGTAAATGATCAAGATGAGATATGTATGACATCTGTTGTCCCTCCTCTTATACAAAGACAAAACATTAGAGATGAGTTGATTTGTCACTCAAGGAGTTGTATCATCCTAAAGAAGCCTTGAAATGCATTCGAATTGGGTTGTTATGCGTGCAAGAACATGCATTGAACAAGCCATCTGTTTGATATAAGTTTTTTTTATATCTGCCTCAATTAATTAAGAATACTTTACAACTTAAGATTGAAGTTTTAAGTTAACTATTTGAACTCTAAATTTAGTCTTAGATCCACTCACATAATTTTAAATTTTTATTATAGAGTTGCACGAGAATGAATATGATTAAATCAATTTTCATATAGACAATAGTTTTGTAAAACCCAAACTTTTAACTCAAATTCAAGCCCAGGTCAGCTCAAACCCAACCTAAATTAACCTAAGTATATAAAGAAAAGTTAAAAGAGAATTTTAGTTTTTTCTTTTCTAATTAATTCTTGTAGTCGTCGTAATCCTCCCCTCATCAAACCAAATATTTTAGTTTTTGATCTTGAGTTTTTGATTTAAGAAAGGTGGAAGTAGTAAATAAGTGGTTCTCTCTCATATTACTTTCGATTATAGTTTGTTTATGGAATGATTAAAAAAGAGATTAGGGTTTATAAGGATTTGAAATTTATGTTGTTAAAATTGATTTATGATTATTAAGGGTTTAATGTTAGGTGATTGATTAGTATGTTGTTAGAAGTAATGATTTGTGAGTTGATTTGTTTAAATTTATTTTTATGGGTTAAGAAATTCATTTCAACCTTGCTGGAAAATCTGGACATGATGGTCTTGAGGTTGAAGATGATGAAATTTTATTTTGGTCCTTAATTTATGAAAAGTACAGTTTAGTCCATATACTTTGGAAAAATTATAATTTTACCCCTAAATGTATTTTGAGATTCTGAACAGTGTTATTATGAGGTTAAGGATGATGAATCTCTGTGATAATTGATTTGGATTTTCAATTTGGTCCCTCAATTTTTGGAATTTACATTTTAGTCCTTGAACTTTATGAAAACTACATCCCTAGTTCGTTCTAGAAAGAATTGAGGATGGTTTATGGGTGAAATTTCAGTATGGTAATGTATTTATAGTTTGGTCCTCTAATTTTTGTAAACTTGTGTTTTGGTCCCTGTTTTGGAAAATTGTTGTTTTAGTCCCTAAACTTAGGTACTAAACCTTTAGGTGTCATCTGGTCACATTTGAGTGTCATTTGGTCACCTTTAGGGTGTCATCTAATCTTTGACATGTATTCCACTACTTTATAATAATATGCTTAATATGTATATTTATATCAAGATAAATTAACTTGCAAACTATTAATATCTAAAATATATATAAAATGTTATTCCCTCACTGAGTTGGTTGAACTCACCCCTTATTTTTAATATTATTTAGGTTCTTAGTTTCTGTTAACATGTGTATTTTATTAAGTGTTCCTGCTTCTTTAGTTTGGTCGATATGCCTTGCTTATTTTGCGAGGTTCTCCTTTTAGTTTTGATTCGATCTCTTAGACACTCCACTATTTCCCTAATTTAATTAAGTTTGGATTTTGACAATGTAATGAGTACTATAGATTATTGTTTTTGTTTTAATTACTGATGAGAAATTTTGAACTATCATTTGGTTTCATTAGTTTTAAATAATATAATATTTATGAAGATTATGAAATGTTGTGTTTTTTTTTTTTAAATAACTTGTTCTTTTGATATGTCTTTTTTGAGACTTAGCGTAGGTGAGGTGTCCTTTCGACACCGCTCCTGCATTGCCCATCATTGATCCAGGATTCGAGTCGTGACAAGTTCAATTGAAGAAGTAACCAAATAATTACAACGACTTGAATGTAAAGTAAACTCAATAATTTAGGATAAGAAAAGAATACTTATATTTATAGAGTGATTCATACTTTGATTACATCTACGAATTAGAACTCTTGGATAATGGACATCTTTTTGGTATTTTTAGTTTATAGAATTGAAACTGCAAGCCTACTTATTACAAATAAAATTGCAAGCCTTCTCGATTATCGCCTATAGAGTTATCGCCTACAGAGTTATCACCCTACAAGCTATTGCCTACTGGTTTCAAGTTTGAAAGGTCTTGAGAACTAGATAAAATTGCAATGTTGATGATGATCTTCCCTACAATCTTCTTTGTATAGTGACATCAATTGTTGATTATCTCCCACCTTTCAAGGTTCTCCACTAATTTTCTGTTAATTGTCGATAATCTTCTATCTTTTAGAGTTATTTCCATGATTTCAAGTCTATAATACATGGCTTGTTATACTTGCTTGTAGAGTTAATCTTGTGTGTATATTCCTTCTTTTATATGTGGCGGAACCCTATCTTCTAAGTTTCTTTCAATTAATCCAATTATCAAATAGTTTTCACATTTCTCTTTTATCTATTTCCCATCAAAATTTATAGTATAACACCATCCATGTTGGTCATTGTTTACATGTTGAATGCGTAGTGAAACAAATATTCCTTTTGAAAAACAACCTACATTCATTTTTAAGAAACCTTGTTGTGATTTTCACATACTCTTGGATGTAAAAGAAGTAGACAAAACTATATTCATAATATTTGTTATCGCTTAACTTTTTTGCATATCATGACTTCTGTGATCATGACGTGGTAAAAACTAATATAAGCTCGTTCTAACATGTTTATAGTGGTAATTTTTGCATGAAAAAGAATGGCATGGCTTTTTGCTTCTCTTTTTGAAAAATCAACGTCATCAACCAGTCTAGTGCACAATTCATATCTAGTCCTATAAGTAACGTATCTTAATGTGTTTTTTATTTTTTAAATTGATAAATATAAAAGCAAGAGAAAAGAGAGAGAGAGAGAGAGTGAGAGAGAGAGAGAGAGAGAGAGAGAGAGAGAGAGAGAGAGAGAGAGAGAGAGAGAGAGTGAGAGAGAGAGAGAGAGAGAGAGAGAGAGAGAGACCCGAAGTGGAAGAAGAAGAAGAAGAGAAAAGAGAAAAGAGGGAAATATAAAAGAGATTTGGAGAAATAAATGTTTAAGGCAAGAGTTATGCTTTAATGTGTATAATTATGGTATTTAGCTTTGATTTTGGTTTTGTTAAGGTTTAGGGTTTTGAAGTTTGTGTTTTAGTGTTAGATTGATGGATTAATTGAAGTGTTATAGGTAAATTATTATGGGTTTATTGAATTATAATGGTTTTTGAGGTTTTGGGTTAAAATTTGAGATACTACAAGAATTTTTAGATTTACCGACATAATTTTCTATAAGTATTTATTCTCACAATTCGTCAGTAAGTTTTCAAGCTAACATGATCATGGATAAAAATCATCTGTCGAAAAACTCTCATTGGTGATTTGTGGTCTGTCGGTAATAATTTTACAGATGCATTTATTAATGTACAAAGTGTGCAAAAAAAAAAGTTTACCCGCTTCATTACATTGGTACTTCTATCGTTGAATATAACATATCACCGATAGAAAAACCGTATGTCATTCCATTTGTGATTTTTTTCAACTATTAGTATGTCTATCGGTAAATTTGACATGTAACCATCAAACAAACCATATGTTATTATGTCGGTGAGTAAATAGTGGCAGTGACATTTGCAGTATTTTTTTTTAACTTTTTGGAATATACTGATAGACTATGTTCATCGGTAACCCTTTTAGTAATAATTTCAAAATATATATTTTTAAAAATCTATTAAAAAGAAAAAAATAATTTAAAAATTAAATTAATATAAAATTCAAATATTTATTATAAATTTAAACATTTATAAGCACAAATACAATTAATCTAGAATAAAGGTGTTGGAGGAGGAGGTTGGTGCAGCTCTTAGCCTGGATCGTGGAGCGAATAAGAGGGAGCACAAGTACCACCCATCTGTGATCTTATCTCCAATCCCAATTGGTGAAGTTCGGCTATCTCAAAGACTGAGTCATTCATAATCAGCAGCAAGACGGGTCATTTGATCTTTAACTCACTGGTCTAAAATCACCTCGAACTCTAGAGTTTAAGTGCTTAAAACTAATTGCGAGCATTTAATGGTTGAAACATTGCGGTCTATTTGTAAGAACTCAGTTGTAGTGTTAGAGAGACCTTGTACCCAATTTCTTCCGAGTCCACCAGACGATCCTACCTCCAACCACAAATCTAGATCGAGATTCGGATGGGTTTAGGGATTGTCACCATATCTCTCTTTTAACCTGGTGTTATATGTATCCTTTAAAAGGAAAGTCATTAAATAAAAAAAATACTAAGTTAAGAAAAAAATGGTTGAAAACAATATACCATAAAGTATTGAGCTAGTTATCCACAAGTTGTTGCATCCTTTTTTGGTGGTCATCAATCGCTCCATCAGGCTTGGTTCGCGTCCAAAAATAGTAGCCTCTAAGAAAAAATTGTTGTTAATTAAATATATTTATAAAAAACAATAAATAAAAAATAGATATAATTGAAAAAGAATTTTACCATCCACTCCACATGCAAAACAAATGGAATGAAGTCGCTGATGTGCGTGGTAACGGAACTGTAAACTTGATAGTTCTTGTGCTTTGCACTAGAGTGTGGTCATCACACAAAACGATCAAACATCACATGCTGAATATATTCTGCTCACCTGGCCTCTAAGATATACGAAGGTATGAAATCCTTCCAAACCACCACCGAAGACAAACATCTATATTCTAACTGGACTATTAGGACTGAGTGAGACCGTCGATAAAAACATGAACTCCAGCCTCATACACATGACCATTGATAATTGGTAAACCGTGAGTATCACCGAGCAATAAGAATAAGGAGCAACAAATAATCTGAATACATTGAATTTGTTTATACATAACCCAAGATGTATGTTCCTTGATTCGATTAAAAACTTAGAATGCACCCTATTAAAATGTTTTCAGGCTTCATCATTGAAAGGGTACATCATTACTCCGTCCACCATATCATGTTAATGATGTCATGTCATGTTTTCAGCTAGCTAAATTAGCTTTTCAAAGTTGTAATTTAACCCTCAGACTTTAATTTCTTCCCATTAAAGCCCAAATTGAACTCAAAAACCAATTTTTCTTGCAATTAAAACCACATAGCTTAGATTTGTTAGACCAAACACATGAAAGATCAAATCCTTCCATATTGTTTTGCGTAGCACAGACAACTCTAATTATTTCTCAAGAACCAAAATCAAGTTCTAAAAAACTCAGAAACAAACAATAACAAACAAGTCGAATTATATATATATATAGCAATAATGTCACCAATGGTATCCTTATTAATAAAATAGAAATTAAGTGTAAATAGAACATAGAAGATGTCCAACAAAATTAAATTATTGATTTAGGTTATATTGATCTTTTGATTACAAATTTACTAATATCACAAAGATATAATTATTCAAGAGTTATATAGATACAACATATGTTGATAAAGAACTAAAGCTAATATCTAATATTGTTATATACCTTAAGGGAAGAAAGGAAAGGAGTTTGAGAGCTTTGATTAAGCATTCACGACAACAAGATAAAAACAATTTAAACTCAAAGATGAGTTATTTTCAACACAAAAAAAACTGATATAGGAGATTTTCATTCAACACATGACCTTATGATAATGGATATAAATTTTGATTCTAGAAGCCATGTTCCCTATTTTAATCTAAGATCGCTAAGGCCTCCAAACTAGCACTAGAAATTACTATTTTGGAAATATCGTATTTTCAAGTTGATTTAGATTTTTTTATCTATTTACTTTAGAAATATTTTATTAATTTTTAAGCTTTGTTTAGGGTGTTTTTCCTAGCATATAATAGCATAGAATCATAACAATTATGGTTGATGATGTCTTTTTCGACGCAATTGTTTCTTTTTTTGTGTTTATTATCTTTTTTATGTTGTTTTTGTATGCGTCTCAACCTACTACATATTTCTAAAACAAGAGGACGGTGTCGTTTCCAAAAAATCTGGATTGATTCTTTAACAAAAACAAGTCATGGCCTAGACTTTGAAGGTTGAAAAGAGTATCTCATTAAAGAGATGCCTGATTAATTCCGTCACGTAACTTCTCTGGAGACTTGTCTGAAGGCCATATCCATTCTCCACAAAGCAAAATTTAACACTTTTCCGAAAGCCAAGATCCAGTTTACCCACTCATGGAAGCTGAAAAACTGTTCCTGTTTTTTTCTCTTTTAATGCTCCAATTCTCATCTTGTACATCCCACGACTCCTTAAAGACGAACCAAACCATTAAAGAAGGTGACGTTCTCATCTCCGAAGGAAATATTTTCGCACTAGGATTTTTCAGTCCTGGCAGTTCTAGCAATAGATATCTTGGAATTTGGTACCATAAAATACCAGAACAAACTGTGGTGTGGGTTGCAAACAGGAACGATCCAATCATTGGTTCCTCAGGATTTCTCTTTATACACCAATATGGAAACCTCGTTCTCTATGGTAACGATGACCAAAAGCTTCCTGTGTGGTCTACAAATGTTTCAGTGGAAGAAAATGATACTTGTGAAGCTCAACTCTTGGATTCAGGAAATTTGATATTGGCCAGGAAAAGAAGCAGAAAAACTGTATGGCAAAGCTTCGATTATCCTACGAACATCCTGCTACCTGGAATGAAACTGGGGCTGGATCGAAAATTAGGAATTGATCGGTTCCTAACATCATGGAGATCAGCTGATGACCCTGGGATTGGTGACTTTTCAGTTAGGATCAACCCAAATGGCTCGCCACAATTCTTTGTCTATAATGGTACAAAGCCAATTATTAGATCTCGCCCTTGGCCATGGAGAAATCAGATGGGCTTATACTATTGCACTTTTGTAAATGATCCAGACGAAAAGTACTGTGTCTGCACAGTTCTTGATGATTCTTATCTGCTAAGATCAATATTGGATCATTCAGGACATGTAAAGGCTTTAACACGGCGAGAAAGTGATGGTCAGTGGAAGGAATACTGGAAGTCCCCTCAGTTTCAGTGGGACTATTATGGACATTGTGGTGCTTATAGTACGTGTGAACTCGCAAATCTAAATGAATTTGGATGTGCCTGTTTACCTGGGTTCGAGCCCAAGCACCCATTGGAATGGTCTGCAAGAGATGGGTCCGGTGGTTGTGTCAGGAAGCGGCTACATACGTCTTCGGTGTGCCAGCATGGAGAAGGATTTGTGAAGGTGGAAAATGTAATTCTTCCGGACACTTCAGCTGCAGCTTGGGTGGACATGAGCAAGAGTCGAGCAGACTGTGAAGTGCAATGCAAGAGGAATTGTTCATGCTCTGCATACGCAATCATTGCAATTCCTGGAAAAAATTATGGTTGTTTGACATGGTACAAGGAATTAGTAGACGTTAAATATGATAGGAGTGACAGTCATGATCTGTATGTTCGTGTTGATGCATATGAATTAGGTACCCTTTTTCTGCTCAGTAACTACTTCATAGGATTGTCATTACATATATTGATTTATGAGAGCTTTCCTATGCTTTCACTGCAAGAAAGAAACCATAGATATTGGTACGTTTTAGGTGCCAAAAGGGCTACCCTTTGCCATATGTATTGTCATATTTCCATTGGAAAATGGGGTGGTTTTTCCTATAGAGTTAATCTTTATTCTTTTCACTCTCATGTAGCTGACACTAAAAGGAAGTCAAATGATTCTCGTGAAAAAACGATGCTGGCCGTTTTAGCACCATCAATTGCATTATTGTGGTTTCTCATTGGCCTGTTTGCTTATCTGTGGCTCAAGAAGAGAGCAAAAAAAGGTAATGAACTGCAGGTAAACAGCACTTCTACTGAATTAGAATATTTCAAGCTAAGCACCATAACGGCGGCCACTAACGATTTCGCTCCAGCTAACAAACTCGGGCAAGGAGGTTTTGGCTCTGTTTATAAGGTTTTGGCCACCCTTATCATTTAGCTAAACAGCACTTCTACTACAGATTTGTTTTTATCTAATTTGCATAATTGTAATTTAGAGGCTTAATCTTATAACATGATTTTAGGGTCTGCTACCTAATGGAATGGAGGTTGCAATAAAAAGGTTATCTAGAAGTTCAGGACAAGGAACAGAAGAATTTAAAAATGAAGTTATGGTAATTGCAATGCTTCAACACAGGAATCTGGTGAAACTTCTAGGTTATTGCATTCAGAATGAAGAACAAATGTTAATCTATGAATACTTGCCAAACAAAAGCTTGGACTCGTTTCTCTTCGGTAAGTCTTTTTCTGTGTTTATTGCCCTGCTTTACACTAGATGTCAAATTATAGCTGGCTGAAAAGTAGTTTTGTTAACAGATGAAACAAGAAGATTGTTATTGGATTGGCGAAAACGCTTTGATATTATTGTTGGAATAGCTCGTGGGATTTTATATCTTCACCAAGACTCCAGGTTAAGAATCATTCACAGGGATTTAAAATGCAGCAACATTCTACTGGATGCAGAGATGAACCCAAAAATATCAGATTTCGGAATGGCAAAAATATTTGAAGGCAACCAAACAGAAGATAGGACCAGGAGAGTTGTAGGAACATTGTAAGTACATGCCTAAAACAAAGACCGAGTGACAAAGTACTATCATTGATTACCAGGAGTACTAAAACTTCAGATTCTTGTTTTTCTGATGCAGTGGCTATATGTCACCAGAATATGCTGTGCTTGGAAACTTTTCTGTAAAATCAGATGTTTTCAGTTTTGGGGTCATGTTGCTAGAGATTGTGAGTGGCAAGAAGAACAATAGATTTTATCAACAGGATCCTCCTTTGACCTTGATTGGATATGTGAGTTATAAGATAGCCTATTGTGCTCTTGGCTGAGTTTCAATGTTCACAATTTTAGATGTTGTCTGCTCTTATTTCTTGTATGTTAATGATTTATATGAACAACACAGGTGTGGGAATTGTGGAGACAAGACAAAGCATTGGAGATAGTGGATCCATCACTGAAAGAGTTGTATCATCCGCGTGAAGCCTTGAAATGCTTACAAATTGGTCTACTGTGCGTGCAAGAAGATGCCACGGACAGACCATCTATGTTGGCAGTTGTTTTTATGTTGAATAGTGAAACAGAGATTCCTTCTCCAAAACAACCTGCATTCCTCTTTAGAAAATCTGACAATAATCCTGATATAGCATTAGACGTAGAAGATGGACAGTGTTCTGTAAATGAGGTGACAATTTCTGAAATTGCTTGTCGCTGAAGCTGTGCTGTCCGAAAAAATTGCTAATATGAAGTTCCATTAGATTTGTAATGAAAACAAATATGTTGTACATCACAACAGATCAAGCTCTTCAGCACCAGACGTACCCACTTGCTACAACTCCCAACCGGATTCTAAACAACTGATCCATTCTGCCTAGTGTCAAGGAAGAAATCTAACAGCATCATCATATGGAATGCTATATGGGTGGTGTTTGTCAACTATTCTTTTACGGATAGTTACTCTATCTACCTTCTGTTTTGATGCTTGCTTTGTCTTTGCCTTTTTCTCCTCTGTTCCTGAGCCACAAATATGCTAATGATCAGCCATGTTGAACCCACAGTTGGAACAAGAACGGTCACAATTCCTTTTCATGAGAGCCATTTGATCTCCTCCATTCCTCCATTCTTTGAGGTACCGCCAGTACCCCCACCCCAATTTCAGCTGCAGAAACCTCTTCAGCTACTTGGACTTCTATTTATAATGCTTTTATGAGAGCTGGATAGCTTGGGTTAGAGAATGTTTTTGCTAGCCTTGTGTCACAACCTGATTTCCAGATCCATGACCGGCACACAGGTAAAGTTCCACTCCAAGGTTCCATACCTATGCGAACCTAAACTTACATACAAACTTATCATTTAAACAACTTAATCAGAGTTCAACACAACACTAATAAAAAAATTAACTTCATAATATAATTTGATTGTCTTAATAAAAGAGATAATATAAATTCATAGTTTTGGAGCACTAACTAGACATAAAAAAAGTACTAATTTCAACAAAAGAGCAGGTCCTAAAGGTTCAACAAAAATGACCCGCTAACAAGTTATAAGCCTGAAAAGATAAATGATGAAAGGATGAGTTCAACAACTCAGTGAGTAGATAATGTTCAATATACACACACGAGGTAATATAACAATGAGAATATATATACAATTATAGCTCTACATTCTTATAGGAAGGTTTCTCAAATAGGCCATAACAAGAATATAATAAGGTAAAGCTCATTAGAAAATCAAAATGTAATGAGCATGAGGCTTCGTACTATGGGATGATCGGTCCACACAGTGGTGACTCCCGACCAACTAGGGTTCAGATACGTCGTGCACAAAAACTAACACTACCCTGTTAGCATAGGTTTTCTGACTGGCATATCATAGGTTCATAATCATAATCAAACAAACATATTCATATCTCAAGGCTCAACTCATGACATCAATCAAATGAGGAGCTATCAATTCGAAGTCAACTCAAAATATATATTGGTTCATATCAAGAATTCAGATTCAACAATCGATCATGCTTTATCATAACAAGGATAATAATCAAATATATATATTATCAAGAAGCATGATTCAATTCATATTAACAAATCAAATATTTATAATATTTCTCATGCATATGAAAAATTATCCACTCACCTGACTCGAAAGCAAAAGACAATCAAAAGCAAATACCAATGGAAATCCTACTAATGTCCCGCCGGTAGAATATCAGGATTATCCGAATACAAAGGAGATATATTCAAAAACGACTCGAAAGAAAATACAACCTATATATTTAATACACTTAACTAAGGGTCTATTCCATAACCTTATATGTTTTTAAACTAAAGTAGTCATTTTTTTTTCTAAAAACCCAAAAATTAACGGTTTTCCCGAAATCTAATCCATAATAAAACAAATAATAAGACTTGATAATAATTCACTAAATAACCCTCAATTACTCATCAAACCAATCAGAAAAAGCTAATATTACAGCTAGGGACCAATCTGGAATTTTATCAAAGTTTTAGGGTCAAATTGTATTTTTTTTCAAATGGGAGGACCAAATTGAAAGTGTTAAAAATTCATAACTATACTGGAATTCTGTCCATAATTCATCTTTTATTCTTTCCATAATCTCGGAATATGCTCCAGGGACCAATCTGTAATTTTTTCAAAGTTTGGGGACTAAACTGTAATTTTCACAAATTGAGGGACCAAACCGATATTTTATCATCTTCAACCTCAAACCCAGAATTTCCACAGATTATCTACTGTTATCTCTTGATTTCTAACACAAATTCATCATTCATACAAAATCATAACTCAAAATCATCATCTTTACCTACAGTGGTGGAGGTAGGGGAGCTGGCAGGGGCCCCGGCCCTTGCAAGGGAATGTTTTTCCCAGCCCCTCCCTCTTAAATATTTATAATTTTAGTAAAAGTAACTGAAATTTTAACCTTTTAAAAATATTTTTTTAATTTGACCCCCCTTAATTTTTTGTTCTTGCTCCGCCCCTGTTTACTTACAATCTCTCAAAATCAACTAATTAACTCATTACCCACAACAATCAACCCATAACATTTAAGTCAATTCATCAATCAATCCAAAACACAATCTTCAAAACCCTAACATTTATCAAAACAGAAATTTAAAGCTTAAAGAACACACATTTATACATAATCTTACATTTAAACTTATTTTCTCCAACTCTCTTCTCCTTCCCTTATCTTTCCCTCTTTTCTCTTCTTCTTCTTCCCCTTTTCTTCTCTTCTCCCGTCAGTTTTTCACTCTTAGAACATAGCTCTCTTCTCTTTTTTATTTATTTATTTATATTTATCAACTCTTTGTTCAATTACTACAATACCCTTTATTCATTTATATCCATTTTTAAGCCTTCAAGGGCTTTATTGCCCTTTCCTACTCATTTTATTTCAAAACCTCACACCTTGTCCTTGGTCGAGCTCGCTACTCTTTCCCAACTTTGATCGAGGAGGAAAGGTAGTCCATAGAGGCTATTCTAGTTGGGAGGTTCGGCCTAAAAAGAAAGAATGGCATAGAGGTGGTGAAAAACCTGGAGAGGGTTCCGACCATCCCTTCAAACATCTTAATAATGTCTGACGAAAGCTACAATCACCACTTGATTTTTACTAGACAAATAACCTGTAATGTAAGAAATTATCTTATTTGACCTTATTATTTTAGTTCATCATTATTTTTCCTAACAATTGTTTGTTCTTGGTAGACTTTCATTATGTGCACACATTCTAAAAGGCGCTAGATAGTTAAGAAAAGCCATGTAAGGGAGGTTATTGCTAAACACATGGTGGACAAGACTACCCTTTCAAAGACTAATGGATGGGAAGGCTATTGTAAATGCTGAACCGAGGACCTCAAGGTAGGCGATGCCATGTTGAAGAATGACATAAGAGGTCAAGTCCTTCAACTAGGCTTAACTAGAAAATAGCTTTGTTCGTCTTATAATGAAATAGGTGCCCTGAAAGCGAGGAGCCTTTTATTGTTAGGGAAGAATTCTAGAGCTCTTTGTGCATAGTTGGAGGCTCTAACAAACTCTTTTGAGAAATTCCAATAGGTTTTAAAAGGATCTACCATACTAATTAAGATAGTTGGAGACAAGATTTTTCTTGCCATATCTAATTTATATTTTTTTAACTTGTCAAGAAAAATGCAAGTTTACAAAGGAAAAAGGGTCAAAGACCTTGACTGACCTACAAATAGTTTTTTTAAAAAAACATTTTGAGGGCTTTTATTCAAAAATTTATCTTAGATCCCAATAGTCAGAGTTTAGAGGGCCATATCCAACTCGTATTTCTCAAATTAATTATCCTATACCAATCCATCACTCACATTGAGTTAACATGTACTCCTCGTTGTTCTTCAACTTCATCACCTACCGAAATGACCTCTAGATCATCCTTCAAATATTAATTGTTCCTACTTGCTAACGTGTCAGGTTGATTGGACACTAACTAGACATCTGTCGTGGAATGATGATGTCATGCTTACATCTTCCTTTAGTTTGGGTCAGTTCATATGGATGAGGACGGATTGATGGCGGGTTTCTGGTTCAATAGGTGAAGAAGATTAATCCAGCCACTTTACAACCTCTCCAGCAACCACTTTTTACTGTTGAAAATGACTACCAACAACCCACCGAAATGTGGCGGTCTTTTGTCTCCACCATTCTCAGCCGTTAAAAGGTTATCCAGAAATTCAGGACAAGGAATAGAAGAATTTAAAACTAAAGTCACAGTAATTGCAAAGCTTCACCACAGGAACTTGCGTAGCTTCTAGGCTGTTGCATTTCAGGTTGGAGAACATATGTTAATTTATAAATTCTTTTATTAATAATAAATTTTTTTCATGATAATTTTCAATTTTAAAAATAAAATAAATATTTATAATTTGATTATCATGAATATAAAATATTAAAATAATTATTATAAATTGTGGTATTGATTTTGTATGAGAAGTAGTTATAGTTTTAAGGTATTTTCTTAGTGGAAAAATTGTTTTTATTTTCATCAAATAAACATGTTTTTAAATTTTTTTTTAAATAAAACTCAAAATTTAGAAAAAAAAATTTTATCAATGAAAAGTTTTATGCGAAGTACTCGGATGTTTGAAAATATAGTAATAGTTGCTTTTCAAAGTTTTTTTTTTAAAAAATACATTAAAATAATATATTTTTTTTATTTTTTATAAAATTATGTTTAACATCAACATATTAAAATAATTTAAAAACATAAAAAATTTATTTCTTTAGAAAAATTAAATTTTGCTCAACCTCCTTTCAGAACATAATACTAAACAGTGTGCAGTATAAAAAGGACTAGACAAGTCATGGTCTAGAGTTTGAAGATTGCAAAGAAAAACCCATGAAAAAAATGCCTAGTTAAGCGAGGTGGATCCCAAAATAACTTCTCTTGTCAGAATTGTCCGCAAGCACCATTCCACTTGTCCAAAAGCCAAGGTCCAGTTTGCCTTATCATGGAAGCTGAAAAACTGTTCCTGCTTTTTTCTCTTTTAAAGCTCCAACTCTCATCTTGTACATCCCAAGAATCCTTAAAGACGAACCAAACCATTAAAGAAGGTGACCTTCTTATCTCCAAAGGAAATATTTTCGCACTAGGATTTTTCAGTCCTGGCAGTTCAACCAATAGATATCTTGGAATTTGGTACCATAAAATACCAGAACAAACTGTGGTGTGGGTTGCAAACAGGAACGACCCAATCATTGGTTCCTCTGGATTTCTCTTCATAAACCAATTTGGTAACCTCGTTCTCTATCGTAAAGATGACCAAAAGCTTCCTGTGTGGTCTACCAATGTTTCAGTGGAAGAAAATGATACTTGTGAAGCTCAACTCTTGGATTCTGGGAATTTGATATTGGTCAGGAAAATAAGCAGAAGGATTGTATGGCAAAGCTTCGATTATCCTACTAACATACGGCTACCAGGAATGAAACTGGGGCTGGATCGAAAATTAGGAATTGATCGGTTCCTAACATCATGGAGATCAGCTGATGACCCTGGAATTGGAGACTTTTCACTTAGGGTCAACCCAAATGGCTCGCCACAATACTTTTTATATAATGGTACAAAGCCAATTGGTAGATCTCCCCCTTGGCCATGGAGAACTCGGATGGGCTTATACAAAATCGTTTTTGTAAATGATCCAGATGAAATATACAGTGAATTAATAGTTCCTGATGGTCATTATATGGTAAGACAAATAGTAGATCATTCAGGACGTTCAAAGGCGTTAACTTGGCGAGAAAGTGATGGTGAGTGGAGGGAATACTGGAAGTGGCCTCAGTTACAGTGCGACTATTATGGATACTGTGGTGCTTATAGTACGTGTGAATTTGCCACTTATAATACATTTGGATGTGCCTGTTTACCTGGGTTCGAGCCCAAGTACCCAATGGAATGGTCTATGAGAGATGGGTCCGGTGGTTGTGTAAGGAAGCGGCTACTGACATCGTCGGTGTGCGATCATGGAGAAGGGTTTGTGAAGGTGGAAAATGTAATGCTTCCGGACACTTCGGCTGCAGCTTGGGTGGACACGAGCAAGAGTCGTGCAGACTGTGAACTGGAATGCAAGAGGAGTTGTTCATGCTCTGCTTACGCAATCATTGGAATTTCAGGAAAAAATTATGGTTGTTTGACATGGTACAAGGAATTAGTAGACATTAGATATGATAGGAGTGACAGTCATGATCTTTATGTTCGTGTTGATGCATATGAATTAGGTACCCTTTTTCTTCTCCTTAACAATTTCATAGGATTGTGATTACAAATATTTTGATTTATAACAGCTTTTCAATGTTTGCCACTGTTCTAGGATGTAGTTAATAAGCTGTGTACTACATGAAAGAAATCATTGATATTGATACTTATTAGGTGACGAAGGGGGCAGCCTTTGCCATATGTATAGTCACGTTTCCATTGGAGAAAGGGGTGGTTTTTCCTCTGGAGTTGGATCTTTATTCTTTTCACTCTCATGCAGCTAATAATACAAGGAAGTCAAATGTTTCTCATGAAAAACCGATGCTGGCCATTTCAGTACCATCAATTGCATCATTATGGTTTCTCATTACAAATTTTGATTTATACGAGCTTTTCTAGGTTTTGCCACTGCTCTAGACTGTAGTTAATATGCTCTGTACTATATGAGAGAAACCATTGATATTGATACTTATTAGGTGCCGAAGGGGACAGCCTTTGCCATATGTCTTGCCATGTTTCCATAGGAGAAGGGAGTGGTTTTTCGTCTGGAGTTAATCGTTATTGCTTTCATTCTCATGCAGCTGGTAATACAAGGAAGCTAAATGGTTCTCGGGAAAAAACGATGCTGGCCATTTTAGCACCATCAATTGCATTATTTTTGTTTCTCATTAGCCTATCTTCTTATTTGCGGCTCAAGAAGAGGGCAAAAGAAGGTAAGACAAGACTCTCTAATCTCTATTTGGATATGACTTCCCGAGTCATGTATTTATTCTGCTCTGGTTATGAGGAGAAGCTCACTTTTTGATTCATGAATGGCAAAAAAACCAGGTACTGAGCTGCAGGCAAACAGCAATTCTTCTGAATCGGAATGTTTCAAGCTCAGCACCATAATGGCAGCCACAAACAATTTCTCTCCAGCTAACGAACTCGGGCAAGGTGGTTTTGGCTCGGTTTATAAGGTAGAGTTTCTCAATTCATTTTCTAGCTAAAAATTAAATGTGTTCTCAATAATACAGATTTGTTTTTTCTGCAATTTGCTTAATTGTAGTTTAGATGCTTAATATGTAAGAAAACTTTAATGTGCCAGGCATATAAACATAGGATGCTTAATTTTCGTGTAATGATTGATTAAATATTGAGATAATTGTCCAGAAATCTTTGTGGTGCCAATAATAAAGAATCTTCTAATTCATGTCAAGTTTTGGAGTTACTATGTGGATGGAAAACACAAGACTTTTCATAACTTTTTGACCCTTTACACATAACCTAATTTTTTACTCCTCCATCTATCATGGATGTGCTTGGCCTATTACTAGAGTTCAATGACTTCTAAATTTTAATTGTCACTTAATTTAAAATCTACATGATATATATAGATGATTTTAAGAATATTTTTCTATCATTCTCCCACTTAGTCCATATGATACCAATAGAAAAGTGACAATATCTTTATAAAATTCAAAATATATAGTAAGTGAAAACACACACTTAAATCAAGAATACAATATATAAATCATACTGGTCACATTTTATAATTAAATATTTCCTTGCATGTATTACAATATATTGCATCCTTAAAATAAACACTTAATAAGCAAATAAACCATATGCATGAACTTCCATTAAGTCATGCGGGGGTCCAACTTTATATATCCCAATAGATATAGAAAATAATATTTTATGTACACAAAACATCAATTTAATATATAAGAATAATAAAAAGAAAAATGTCTAAGACAATTAGCTAAAAGAAAATAAAGTCAAACACTTAAGTCTCTTTCTTTTTTTGTCTTACTCTTCTTATTTATATTTAACAAGTTTTGTGCAATTATCAAAATCTATCTCATTCATTGATACCTGATATTTACTCATTCAAGGGCATTGTTGCCATTTTTTATTAAAACCCTTCTTTTCTTTCAAAATATTACACTAAAAATGTTGAAGGAAAATGAAGAAGACATCTATTCAAGAAACCAGATACGCTTTGAAGTTGAAGCTATGAGGACTTTTAGATTAATTTTAAAATCTGGACTTATTTTGGATTTGAAAGATTTCTTCTATGTTCCACCATTTTCTAGAAATTAGATTTTAGTTTTTAGAATCTGTAATGTTGGTTATGGATTTTTTTTTTGATGAAAATATTTTAGTATTTTAAAAACTAAAGTTTCTACTAGTAGTGGAACATTAATTGATGATTTATATAAAATTAATCTAGACTCTACTTTTGAGCTCAACTATTTATCAATGCATGCATGTTGATTCTATAATTAAAAGGAGCAAAAATGGATGAGAATTCCTCTATGTTTTGGCATAAAAGATTAGGTCACATCTTCATTGAAAGAATTAAAAAAATAATGAATGATAAAGTTTTAAACACTCTTGATTTTACTGATTTTGGTACTTGCATAGCATAGATTGCATAAAAGGATAACAAACTAACAAGACCATTAAAGGTACCGCGAGAAGCTCGAAAAGTTTTTAAATCATATGTACTCACATTTATGGACTATTTAATACTCTATGCTAAATGATCAAAGATATTTCACCTCATTCATTGATGATTATTCTAATAGATTTATGCATCTCTGTCTTTTGTCTTTTATTTGATAAAGTTGAAGCACTAGATGCTTTTAATACCTATAAGGTTGAGGTGGAGAAAAAAATATATCATAAAATTTGTGAGGTTAGATAGAGGTGGAGAGTATTATGGTAGATACATGAAAAATAATAAATATCAAATTCATTTGCAAAGTGCCTTCAAGAAGAGGGTATTATTACACAATATATAATGTCTCACACACCACATAATAAGATAATATAGTTGAAGGAATTGTACACTTATAGACATGGTAAGGAACATAATTAGTACTTTTAATTTACCATTATCTTTAAGGAGTTAGAATTAAAAACTGTTGCGTATATTTTAAAATAGGATTTCATCCTAAAATTGTGTCTAAGACACCTTTTAAATTATGAAATGGATGGAAGCACAATTTAAATCATACAAATGTATATGGTTGTCTTATTGAGGTAAGGATTAATAATCCTCAACTAAAGAAATTAAACCCAAGAACAACTAGTGGATACTTCATTGGTTATATAGTGAACTATAATGGATATTTGTTTTATTTTTCTTCTCATAATACATGAATAGTTAAGGCAAGAAATGCTAAATTTCTTAAGGATCTCAATTTCAATAGGAGTGATTTTGCTAAAAGGATGAAATTTGAGGAAACACAATATTTGCATAAAGATAAAAGAAAATTGGTTATTGTTGAAAAACATTATTTAGATATATTTGAACACCAATCAATTCAAGGGCACCTAGTTCAAGTTTAAGAGCAACCGGTTTTTAATAAAGTAAACCGACACGAGAAAATTTAATTAATAAGTTTTTAAAGAACAAGAACATCAATAATTTTTAATGACTATGTTGTATATTTTCAAGAGTTTGACTTTGATGTTGGACTTAAAGATGATCCAAACTCATTTTCACAGGCCATGAATGAAGAAAACTCTACTATAATACCACATCGAGGATAACTTCAATATGGCATGCATATAAAGGTAACAGAAAATTAATAGGATACATGCCTCCTATAATGATTTATTAAGTGTTGAAATAATTGTTATAACTCTTAATGCTATGAAGAATAAAGAGTCTTCTAATCCATGTGAAACTTAAGG
Organism: Populus x sibirica; assembly: GCA_019202695.1. NCBI lineage: Eukaryota > Viridiplantae > Streptophyta > Magnoliopsida > Malpighiales > Salicaceae > Populus > Populus x sibirica. The sequence continues at coordinate 327,019 of JAGMVL010001940.1, read as the reverse complement.
GTCATTGTGTGGATGGAAAACACAAAACTTTTCATAACCATTTTTTTGGATCTCCATTTATCATGGATGTGTTTGGCCGTCCAATGGACTTTAAACCTTGATTGTTATTGACATATGAGTCACCTTAAAGGTATTTTTTTACCATTATCTAGAAGTTCAAGACAAGGAACAGAAGAATTTAAAAATGAAGTTATGGTAATTGAAATGCTTCAACACAGGAATCTTGTTAAACTTCTAGGTTATTGCACTCAGGATGGAGAACAAATCTTAATCTATGAATACTTACCAAACAAAAGCTTGGACTCGTTTCTTTTCCGTAAGTCTCTTCAAGTATTTATTGCCCTGATTTACTCTAGTTGTCAAATTTTACCTGTCTGAAAAATAATTGTTTCGACAGATGAAAGCAGAAGATTGTTATTGGATTGGCGAAAACGCTTTGATATTATTGTTGGAATAGCTCGTGGGATTTTATATCTTCACCAAGATTCCAGGTTGAGAATCATTCACAGGGATTTAAAATGTAGCAACATTCTACTGGATGCAGAGATGAAACCAAAAATATCAGATTTCGGAATGGCAAAAATATTTGAAGGCAACCAAACAGAAGATAGGACCAGGAGAGTTGTAGGAACATTGTAAGTACATGCCTAAAACAAAGACCGAGTGACAAAGTACTATCATTGATTACCAGGAATACTAAAACTTCAGATTCTTGTTTTTCTGATGCAGTGGCTATATGTCACCAGAATATGCTGTGCTTGGAAACTTTTCTGTAAAATCAGATGTTTTCAGTTTTGGGGTCGTGTTGCTAGAGATTGTGAGTGGCAAGAAGAACAATAGATTTTATCAACAGGATCCTCCTTTGACCTTGATTGGATATGTGAGTTATAGGAGAGCCATGTGTGCTCTTGGCTGAATTTCAATGTTCACAATTTTAGATGTTGTCTGCTCTTATTTCTTGTATGTTAATGATTTATATGAACACCTGAACACCACAGGTGTGGGAATTATGGAAACAAGACAAAGCATTGGAGATAGTGGATCCATCACTGACGGAGTTGTATGATCCGCTTGAAGCCTTGAAATGCACACAAATTGGTCTGCTGTGCGTGCAAGAAGATGCCGCGGACAGACCATCTATGTTGGCTGTTGTTTTTATGTTGAGTAACGAAACAGAGATTCCTTCTCCAAAACAACCTGCATTCCTCTTTAGAAAATCTGACAATAATCCTGATATAGCATTAGACGTAGAAGGTGGACAGTGTTCTGTAAATGAGGTGACAATTTCCGAAATTGCTAGTCGCTGAAGCTGTACTGTCTGAATAATTGCTGATATGAAGTTCCATTAGATTTGTAATGAAAACAAATATGTTGTACATCACAACAGATCAAGCTCTTCAGCACTAGACGTACCCACTGCTAAAACTCCTATCCTGATTCTAAACAACTGATCCATTCTGCCTAGTGTCAAGGAAGAAACCTAACAGCATCATCATATGGAATGCTATAGGTGTGGTGTTCGTCAACTATTCTTTTATGGACAGTTACTCTATCTACCTTCTGTTTTGATGCTTGCATTGTCTTTACCTTTTTCTCCTCTGTTCCTGAGCCACAAATAACCAAATATGCTAATGATCAGCCATGTGGAACCCACAGTCGGAACAAGAACGGTCAGCAATTCCTTTTCAAGAGAACCGTTTGATGCCCTTGCATTCTGCATGAGAATGAGAAGAGTACAGAGAACTCAATTGTGATTGAAACAGAACAAAGACAATAACTTTGAGGATCAGACGCCTTTTCTCACTAATATTTTTGTTTATGAAAAATGTTTCTGAAAATAGTAGTTTTTATTGGGAAATTCAGCGCAAAACAAGTACAAATTTAAGTGCATCGACTCGAATATACAGATCATATCTAACGCATCCTTTTCTCTTCCTGGAGTATCTACAATTGCATATGCAGCGCATGAACGACTCAAACTTGTGTTCACCCAAACTGCAACTGAAGAATCAGGAAGTGGTACTTTTTCTACATTTAATCTGTTAATGTCAGCAGGTTGAAATGTACATCAACAGGTGTGTGTGTGTATAGACAGAGTATATTTCATCTTGCATGCTTACAAAGCTTTCCTTGTATAATTGCATCTGGCCTCTCCATGGCTATGAGACTGTTCGCCAATAATGTCCTGTACCCTTGGAGAGAGAGAATTGTGGGAAATAAGTAAATGTTTTGATTCAATAAATTGTGTTTTGAAAGTAAAAAATAATTGGAAACTAGACTTTTAAAAAATAAATAAATTATATTGGTAAATAAATAATTATATAAATAAATATAATTTATAGGAATTTATAAGAATATTGATCCCAATGCAAGTGTCAAAGTACTCTCAAAGCAAGCTAAGTTTATATAAAGAATTTGTTTTTGTCAATTTTGTCATGTGATATGTATAAATGAAATTCATTGTCATTTCCAAGTTGACCTTGGCTCAATTTTCTTCATTTTAAGTGTGAAAGAAAAAAAAATAGTAATAATAAATAAAAAAAAAATAAGTTAGATTTTCTATTTTTTTATTAATTAAGGGTATTATAGTAACAATAGATATATTAGTAATTACATATTAATTTAAAGGATAAAAATAAAATAAAACTCTATAGTAACTTACACTCTATCTTGTCATACGATTAAAGCCCATATCAATAGAGAGAAGGATAGGAAGCTCAAGGAGGAGATTTGATTTATGACCATAAAGTACCAGAACAAACTGTGGTGTGGGTTGCAAACACGAACGATCCAATCATTGGTTCCTCTGGATTTCTCTTTATAAATCAATATGGAAACCTCGTTCTCCATGGGAAAGATGACCAAAAGCTTCCTGTGTGGTCTACAAATTAATGTTTCGGTGGAAGAAAATGATACTTGTGCAGCTCAACTCTATGATCACCTAGCCACACTTACGATAATAATAATAACATAAACAATGATAGCAAAGGAGCAATAACGTCATCAATGGTGTTCATATTAATAAGTTAGAAATTAAATATAAATAGAATACCAAGGATGACCAACAAAATTAAATTATTGATTTAGATTATGTTGATTCTTTTAATTACAAATTTGTTTTTTCTAGCTTATTGGTAGTTTAGATGCTTAATATGTAAGAAAACTTTAATACGCCAGGCATATAAACACGGTACAAAATTAATAGGATGCATTCCTGTTGGTGTCATGATTGATTAAATATTGAGATAATTGTCCAGAAATCTTTGTGGTGTGCATAATAATAAAATCTTTTAATTCATGTAAAGTTTTAGAGTTACTATGTGGATGGAAGATACATGACTTTTCATAACTCTTTTCGTTTTTTGGCTAGAATATGGACCCTTTACAGATAACCTAAATTTTAACTCCATCTATCATGGATGAACTTGCCTACTACTAGAGTGAGTTTAATGAGTTCTAAGCTTTAATTGTCAGTTAATTTAAAATCTACATGATATATTGGTCAATTTAAGAATATTCTCCCACTTAGCCCATATGACACGAACAGAAAAGTAACAATATCTTTCTAGATTTTAAAATATATAGTAAGTGAAAACACGTATTTAAATCAAGAATACAACATATAAATCATAGTGATCTCATTTTATAATCAAGTATTTCCTTGCATGTATCACAATATATTGCATCCTTAAAATAAACACTTAATAAGCAAATAAACCATATGAATGAACTTCCAATAAGTCATGAGGGGGTCCAACTTTATATATCCCAATAGATATAAAAAATAATATTTTATGTGCACAAAACATCAATTTAATATCTAAGAATAATAAAAAGAAAAATGTCAAGACAATTAGCTAAAAGAAAATAAAGTCAAACACTTAAATTTCTTTCTTTTTTGGTCTTACTCTTCTTATTTATATTTAACAAGTTTTGTGCAATTATCAAAATTAATCTCTCTCATTCATTTATACCTGATATCTACTCATTCAAGGGCATTGTTGCCATTTTCTATTAAAACCTTTCTTTTCTTTCAAAATATTACACTAAAAAAGCTGAATGAAAATGAAGAAGACATCTATTCAAGAAACGAGATACGCTTTGAAGTTAAAGTTATGAGGACTTTTAGATTAATTTTTAAATCTGAACTTATTTTGGATTTGGAAAATTTCTTCTATGTTCCACCATTTTCTAAAAATTGGATTTTAGTTTCTAGATTTTGTGATGTTGGTTATGGATTTTTGTTAGATGAAAATGGTTTTAGTATTTTAAAAACTAAAGTTTCTACTAGTGGTGGAACATTAATTAAGGATTTATATAAAATTAATTTAGACTCTACTTTTGAGCTCAACTATTTATCAATGCATGTTGATTCTATAATTAAAAGGAGCAAAATGGATGAGAATTCCTCTATGTTTTGGCATAAAAGATTAGGTCACATCTTCATTAAAAGAATTAAAAAATTAGTGAATGATGAAGTTTTAAACACTTTTGATTTTACTGATTTTGGTACTTGCGTAGATTGCATAAAGTGATAACAAACTAACAAGACCATTAAAGGTACCACAAGAAGCTTAAAAAAAATTTAAATCATATGTACTGACATTTATGGACTATTTAGTACTGTATGCCTAAATGATCAAAGATACTTCACTTCATTCATTAATGATCATTTTAATAGATTTATGCATCTCTGTCTTTTATTTGATAAAGCTGAAGCACTAGATGTTTTTAAGACCTATAAGGTTGAGGTGGAGAAAAAAATATATCATAAAGTTTGTAAGGTCAGATAGAGGTGGAGAGTATTATGGTTGATACATGAAAAATGATAAATGTCAAATTCATTTGCAAAGTGCCTTAAAGAAGAGGGCATTATTACACAATATACAATGTCTGACACACCATGTAATAAGATAATATAATTGAAGGAACTGTACACTTATAGACATGGTAAGGAACATAATTAGTACTTTTAATTTACCATTATCTTTATGGAGTTAGAATTAAAGACTGTTGCATATATTCTAAAATAGGGTTTCATCCTAAAATTGTGTCTAAGACACCTTTTAAATTATGAAATGGATGGAAGCTCAATTTAAGAGGGTGTTTGAGAGTGTGGTAGCGGTTGCTTTTCAAAGTGTTTTTTATTCCAAAACACATTAAAATAATATTTTATTATTTTTTAGAAATTATTTTTAACATCAGCACATTAAAATAATTTGAAACATCAAAAACATTTTAATTTGAAGAAAAAAAAATAACAAATTGTCAATTTCTTTCAAAAGTGCTTTCCGACCGCAATGCCAAACTCTGCCTTATCATACAAATGTATATGGTTGTCTTATTGAGGTAATGATTAATAATCGTCAACTAAAAAATTAGACTCAAGAATAGCTAATGGATACTTCATTGGTTATATAGTGAACTCTGAAGGATATATGTTTTATTTTTCTTCTCATAATAGATGAATAGTTAAGGCAAAAAATGTTAAATTTCTTAAGGATATCAATTTCAATAGGAGTGATTTTTCTAAAAGGATAAAATTTGAAGAAACACAATATTTTCATAAAGATAAAAGAAAATTGGTTATTGTTCAAAAAAATTATTTAGATAATTTGAACATCAATCAATTTAAGGGCACCCAGTTCAAGTTTAAGAGCAACCGGTTTATGATAAAGTAAACCGACACGAGAAAATTTAATTAATAAGTTCTTAAAGAACAAAAATACCAACAATTTCTAATAACTATGTTGTATATTTTCAAGAGTTTGACTTTGACGTCGAACTTAAAGATAATCCAAACTCATTTTCACAGGCCATGAATGAAGAAAACTATGCTATAATACAACATCTAGGATAACTTCAATATGACATGCATATAAACATAACGGAAAATTAATAGGATACATGCCTCCTATAATGATTTATTAAGTGTTGAAATAATTGTTAGAACTCTTTATGCTATTAAGAATAAAGAGTCTTCTAATCCATGTGAAACTTAAGGGTCATTGTGTGGATGGAAAACACAAAACGTTTCATAAACCATTTATAGAAGCACTTAATTTTTGCATGTCCATTTATCATGGATGTGTGGATTTTAAACCTTGATTGTTATTGACAAATGAGTCACCTTAAAGGTATTTTTTTACCATTATCTTGTAACATGATTTTAGGATGTTTTTTTTACCATTATCTTGTAACATGATTTGACAAAAAAATTTACGATGTTTTTCTTTATTTGATCCTTCAACATTGAATTAAACAGCTTATTTATTAAACCTAGATTTAGAAGATTTGCTCTAGTTCATTTTGCTTTTTTTTTAAGCTCATATTTTTTAATTTTGTCCTTCAACATTTGATTTAATTCAAGATTGAGTTTGTTTTTTTTATTTGTTGTCTATAAGGTTTTTTTACTAATTTTAAAAATGACTTAGGTCATGTTATTGTTTTTTTGTCGCTCTTTGTTAAATTTAGCTTTTCATAATTTTTTTTTTGTTTTTTTAGTTAAATTAAGTGAATTGCTTACATATAAACATGATATACTCACTTTGTTTAGTATGCTTTTTGGGGTCATTGCTTAGATAATGCAAACGACCTCTTTTTTCTTTTTAATTAGCTTATAAAAAACTATTTTTTCTTATTTAACTTACAAAAAGTAGGCCATTGTTTTATCCCACGCGCCTGTCCTATTTATTTATTTTTTTATTTTTATTTTTTTATTTGATAAAAAAAAATCTTGCCCTTGATTGTTGTGTAGCAAATGAAAAATAACATAATAAATAATATATTATTAAATTCAATGGAGCGTATCACCTGTATCGTGATTATAAAAAGTTAATTCAAGTTTTTTTTTTTAAATGATTTTTTTCAATGAGTATTTTATTTTCAATTCCTATTTTTATAGGTCAGGTGTGTGGGTGGGTCATGCATTGGATGGATTGTTAATTTTTTGAAAAATGCTTTTTATTTTAAACTTAATGCATTTTCAGCCCCCTTGAAGATAAAAAAAAAAACCCTTTGTTAGTTAAATGCCTCTCTTTTTTAATCCCACACGCATGTCATGTTTGTTCTTTATTTTTAGATTTTTTATGTCTAGTGAAATAAATAACTCGGATCGTGGGTTTAACAAATTAACTCGAGTACACTTAGATCTTTTGTTAACTCTTTTTTAATTGAGTATTTTAATTTTGAATTTTATTCTTCTTCATTAGATTGCTTTTGGATTGAACATGATTATTTGTTTTATTTTTTTTACAAGATTATAACGGTTTTATAATCTTGATCGTGAATTTGAATAATTGACTTAGGTTGATTCGTGTTTATCCAATATATTTTTATTTTAATATTTAAAAAAAATATTTTAATATATCACTATTTAAATATTAAAAAATAATATCTTTGAAATTCATAAATCAAAGTTTTTTATATTTGAAAATTGTAGTTAAGAAATTAAAAAAAAATCTGATTTAATAAATTTTGAATATCAATTGTGGAATGCCACTAAAGTATAAAATTGTTTTAAATAATAAATTAAGTTGACATAACTAATAAAAATCAAATCAAATAAATATTAGAATATTAAATAAATATTATTTTCATCAGACTCATAATTGAGATTATGATATTTTCACTTACCCTAACTAAAAGGTCTCACAACTATACAAAACTTGGACTGAAAAGTTAAAATAGAAAAAACACCATAAGGCAAAAATTCCAACGCCTGTGGTCTCTGCCAAACGATGCGTGCCACCTGGCTAGATGACCATATCTTATCCAAAACGCACGAATGCTTGCAATGAATTAAAATACTTTCTAGGAATTATCAATTAAGCATAATGTGTCCTAGCTAATCTAAAATATGAAATTGCACCCTTAACTTTTTTGCGGTCATCAATGGGGATTGGTTTGTGTCCAAAATCTGTAGACTGCAAGATAAAACTGTTAATTAAATATATTTATAGAAAATAACAAATAAAATATATATATATATATATAATGTGTCAAGGAATCATCTCAACCTAATAGTTTAAACTTTTAGATGAGGTTCCAGGATGAAAAAAGAATCTTACCATCTGCTTCGCATATGAAACAAATGCAATAGAGCTGCCTGTGTGTGGGTAACAGATTCGTGAACTTGCTAGTTCTGGTTCTTTGTACTGGAGTGTGATTGTCGCACAAAATGATCAGACATCACATGCTAAATATATTTTGTCCACATGGCCTCAGAGATGTATGGAGGTTTGAAATCCTTCCAAACCACCACCGAAGACAAACATCTATATTTTAACTCGGACTATTATAACTAGGTATGACTGTTGATAAAAACATGAATTTCGGCCTCATACACATGTCTGGTGACAATTTGTAAAATGTATCACGGGCCAACAAGGAGCATTAAATGATCCGAATGAATTGAATTTGTCTATATAGAACCCAAGATGCTTATTTCTTAATTCCATTGAAAACTAAGGATGCACCATATTAAAATATTTTCAGGTATCGCCATCGAAAGGGTACACCATCACTCCATCCGCCGCATCATATTAATAATGTCATGTCATGTTTTTAACTAACTAAATTAGCTTTTTAAAATTGCAATTCAACCCCTAGACTTCAATTTTTCCCCATTAAAGTCCAAATTGAACTTTAAAACTAATTTTCCTTGCAATTAAGCCCTTAATAAATACAATTAAACCTTGAAAAATTCCAATTGAGTAATTAAACATCTAATTTTGAATTTTTCTTCCCAAATTGAACTTTTCTTATTAATAAGGCCTTCATGATTCAAAATTGAACTGTCAATTTTTCAACTTTGAATATTTTGATTCTCCTCAACTAGTCTATGGTAATTTTCTAGACATTTTTCATGTTCTTCCCACTAATGTATATTTATTTTTCATTTAATTTTTTTTTTGTATTTTGTATGTTTATGTGAGGTTTAAAAATAAATGACAACACAGGCTATGCTGAAACTTAATACAGATGCAGAAAAAAATAGAGTGCAACAAAATACAATAAATTGAGAAAGCAAGAGATCCTTACAATATTCAAAAACCTCCTAAGAACATGCAGCAAAAAAAGGAATCAACAATATAGCACATGAAACAAAAAAAAAAAGAATTTAGAAAGCCACATAGCTTAGATTTGTCATACCAAACACATGGAAGATCAAATCCTTCCCTATTTTTGTGTGTAAAACTGACAACTCTAATTATTTCTCAAGAATCAGAATCAAGTTCTAAAATAACAAAGAAAACTAAGACTATATATATATGATCACCTAGCCAAACTTATGATAATAATAATAGCATAAACAATGATAGCAAAGTAGCAATAATGTCATCAATGGTGTTCATATTGATAGGTTAGAAATTAAGTGTAAATAGAATATAGAAGATGCCCAGCAAAATTAAATTATTGATTTAAGTTGTATTGATCATTTTAATTATAAGTTTAGTATCATCACAAAGATAAAATTGTTCAAGGGTTATATAGATAAAACATATATTAATAAAGAACTAAAGTTGATATCTAGTATTGTTATATACCTCAAGGGAAGAAAGGAAAGGAGTTTTACAGCTTTGATTGAGCTTTCATGAGGTCAAAACAAGAACAATTTGAATTTGAATACGAGTTATTTCCAACACGGGAAGATTAATATAGGAGATTTTTATCCAACGTATGACCTTATAATAATAAACATAAATTTTGATTCTAGAAGCCATGATTCCTGTATAGGGTTTGATTTATGAAGGTATATAAGTTCGTTAAGGCCTCCAAACTATACTAGAAATTACTATTCTGAAAATGTCATATTTTCAAAGTTGATTTTAAAAAAATTTCTATTTACTTTAGAAATATTTTATTAATTTTTAAGTTTTGTTTACGGTGTTTTTTCTAGTATATAATAGTCTAGAAGAGCTTTAATATTTAAAATTGATTAGAAAAATATTGACTAATAAAAGTTTGAATTATAATTATTATGGTTGATGTCTTTTTCGACGCAATTCTATCTTTCTTTGTGTTTATAATCTTTTTTATGTTGTTTTTGTATGCGTCTGCAACCTACTACATATTTCTAAAACTAGAGGACGGTGTCGTTTCCAAAAAATCTGTATTGATATTTTAACAAAAACAAGTCATTGTCTAGACTTTGAAGGTTGAAAAGAGTAAGTCATTAAAGACCAACCAAACTTATACGAATGATTCCAAAATAACTACTTCCATCACGCAACTTCTCTGGAGACTTGTCTGAAGGTCATATCCATTCTCCACAAAGCAAAATTTAACACTTTTCCAAAAGCCAAGATCCAGTTTACCCCATCATGGAAGCTGAAAAACTGTTCTTGCTTTTTTCTCTTTTAATGCTCCAATTCTCATCTTGTACATCCCTAGACTCCTTAAAGACCAACCAAATCATTAAAGAAGGTGACGACGTTCTTATCTCGGAAGGAAATAATTTTGCACTAGGATTTTTCAGTCCAGGTAGTTCTAGCAATAGATATCTCGGAATTTGGTACCATAAAGTACCAGAACAAACTGTGGTATGGGTTGCAACAAGGAACGATCCAATCATTGGTTCCTCAGGATTTCTCTTTATAAACCAATATGGAAACCTCGTTCTCTATGGTAACGATGACCAAAAGCTTCTAGTGTGGTCTGCCAATGTTTCAGTGGAAGAAAATGATACTTGTGAAGCTCAACTCTTGGATTCTGGGAATTTGATATTGGTCAGGAAAAGAAGCAGAAAGATTGTATGGCAAAGCTTCGATTATCCTACTAACATAGGGCTACCTGGAATGAAACTGGGGCTGGATCGAAAAGTAGGAACTGATCGGTTCCTAACATCATGGAGATCAGCTGATGACCCTGGAATTGGAGACTTTTCAGTTAGGATCAACCCAAATGGCTCGCCACAATACTTTTTCTATAAGGGTACAAAGCCAATTAGTAGATCTCCCCCTTGGCCATGGAGAAGTAAGACGGGCTTATACAAAATGGTTTTTGTAAGTGATCCAGACGAAATATACTGTGAATTAACAGTTCCTGATGGTTATTATCTGGTAAGACTAATAGTGGATCATTCAGGACTTCTAAAGATATTAACATGGCGAGAAAGTGATGGTCAGTGGAAGGAATACTGGAAGTGCCCTCAGTTACAGTGCGACTATTATGGATACTGTGGTGCTTACAGTACGTGTGAACTTGCCAAATATAGGGTTTAGGGTGTGGAATAGACTTTAAGCCTAAGCGGGATACACTATTCGAGGAAACTGCATTGATACAACTACCATTGTCTATGATGATCTTACACCCTTTATCTCCACATTTAATGTAAGCGTAAAAAATAGCAGTCCTTCTCCAATCCTCAGTTCCTTTAGATTGTGTTAAAGCACATCTAACCATACCTAACCTAGTTGTCTTGATTTGAGTGGATACAGACCTAACACATCCTAGCAAGTTAGACTCATCATCCTCATCATTTAGATCTTGAAAATCATCGGGATTGAATTCATATACCTTATCATCACAATTATCTTCTTCACCCATATCCTCTTGCCCCTTGATGAACAAAGCCTTATTAGGGCAGTTAGAGGAAATATGACCAAAACCCTAACACTTAAAACACTGAATTCTTGAAGTTTTAGGTGCTTCATGAAAAATACCCTTACCCTTGTCTTCTCTTGGGTTTACGAGGTGGGGCACCTAATATGGAGTTATTACTACCAGGTTGAGATCTAGAAGGGGTATTACGGGTGTCCTAACGTCTTGTCGACTGGCCTTTTGTGACCAAGTCATAATTTTGTACTAGGGTATAAGCTTCATCAAGGGTGGAAACACCCTTAAGCACAACCTCTCTTCTAAGTTCATCGTTTAAGCCTTTTTGAAATCTACTTAGGGTCATCACTTCATCCTTCCTAACTGCACACCTCATCCTATACTCATCAAATTGTGTCATATATTCATTGGCAGACTTACCTCCTTGCCTCAAGTTATTTCACTGGTCCAAAAGATTTCCTCTATAAGAACGAGGCAAGTTCTTTTCTTCTAACTTAGTCTTCATTTCAACCCAGTCAGTAATAGGGGGTTGACCTCTCCTAATCAAAGACTCTTCTACACTTTCCCAATAGAGCTGAGCGGTTCCACTAAGTTTCATCTTTGCAAATCTTACCCTTCTATTCTCAGATAGATTATACCAGCCAAAGAATTGATCCATGTCACAGGTCCATCTATCAAAAATCCACAGGTCAAGTTGACCCTCAAAAGTTGGGGCTTCTACCTTGATATGCCTCATGACTCGCTCGTTAGGGTCATCAAAGTCATGATGGCCCTAATTGCGGTTGTATTGATGATTCCTAGGATGAACTGGTCTTTGACAGTAATCATTAGAACGCTCACTATCATTAGGGTCATCGAAGTCATTGTGACCCTGGTGTTGGTTATGGTCGCAGTTCCTACGAGGAACTGGTCTTTGAGGATTCCTATGGTTGTCATTAGAATGCTCACTCTTACTAGACTGTCTTATTTGCAAAGTTTCTATGGATTCCATCCTTCCAGAAAGGTTGTTCATTTGATTGGACATGTTGCTCATTTCCATTCGCATCAGTTGTAATTGTTCTTGAATATCTCTAAGAACATTACTAGAGTTCGGGTCCATGGTAGCTATGACTTCTAGATTGTGTACTAGACGACCACTATGTAAATGCATGCAAAAACTAATCCTGAGACTGAGATCATAAAATAACACTTACAAGTAAAAACGCAAAATAAAATTATAGCTAATAAAAAATAAAAAATAAAGAAAATAAATTTTTTTATGTAAATAATTTATTATTATTATTATCATCTTGGAAACTAAGTAATGACAGATTAAACCAGGAAAATGCGCAAGCAAGCAATGTAAGTCCTCTAAATGCACACAAGTAAGCCAAACACAATGTTTTAGTTTTCCCACTAATTTAACCAAACTCCACAATTAATTAAAGGATCAGATCTTTAATGCTAAAGAAGCTCAAAATTAAGGTAATTCAATGTAAAGGCGGGCTATGTAATTTAGCTATGGGCAAGCACAAAGAATAATATTAATGCTAAATTTTGGTTAACAAGTTTAAAAGCATACCAGGAATGATGATTTTCAATGGGTAAAAATTCTAACCATATGATGTGGCAGTGAAGGATTACATGGCAGCTGACATGGCAGGATATGCTGGCGAGGCAGATGATGTGGCGGGATACGTTGACGTGGCGAGATCTGATGACGTGGCCAACGACGTGGCAAGAACTGCTGTCGTGGCAGATGACGTGGATGCTCTGACGTGGTGCTGACATGGCTAGGTTAATTATTTTACCAGCTTCTGTTTTCTTGCTTCCCTAGCTCCTGTAAATTGTTGTCGTTGCTATCGGCGATGGCGCACGAAGCGGGGCTTCATGATTCTGCTTGGGCCCAGCGGTACGAGGGAAGGGGCGGTGGTGTACGTGGTGTCGGCTGGGCCGGATGGGGGCTTGTTGATCCGTTGTCGCTGCTAAAGGTGAGGGCACTGTGGATGGTGGTGTTGTGGCTGGTGCTGCTGGTGGGGTGCGGCTGATGGTGCTGATGGTTTGTAACACTGATTTGGAACCGAAGACAAAGACCTGTTGTGGGCTGCGTTGCCGCAGGTTGTTGTGACATCAGAACCGCGTGTACTTGTGTCTTGGCTGTGATCGTTGGCTATGATCGGCGTTGATGTAGAATGGCCGATCGTTCTGTGGGACTGATGTGCAGGTCTTCTGGGTGGTGGGTCTGCCGCTGTGATTGGCTGAGGCGCCGCTGATGGCGGGGCGCCACTGCTGAGGATCACTGTCGTTGATGATGAACAGTGTCGATGAACAGTTTTTTGTAATCGTAATGACGACGTTTGTTTTTAGATCAATCTAGGGTTAAACATAAACATATGGATCGTTTAATTGTAAGAACAATTAAAAGCCATGCTCTAATACCAAATTTGATGCAAGACAATAAATAATAAAATTAAAGTAAAAACAGAAAGAAACTTTAGAAAAGAAAGAAGCTGAAGAAGAGAAGAAAGGGGATTAGAGATATGCAAAGTCTGCAATATTTTCATTAATCATCAAAACTATCTCTCAAGATGACAGAAGAACATATAAATAGTAAACCCTAAAACATCCCGTTATTGGGCTCGACCCATCAAATCAAATTGTTTAACATAAATAATAAAATAATAATGAGCAGGCCCAAATGGGCTAAATAAATAAAATAACAATGAAATAGGCTCAAATGAGCTTAGTCTCTGTTTTGATGGATAGTTATTCTATCTACCTTCTGTTTTGATGCTATCAACTTTTCTTTTATGGATAGTTACTCTATCTACCTTCTGTTTTGATGCTTGCTTTGTCTTTACCTTTTTCTCCTCTGTTCTTGAGCCACAAATAACCAAATATGTTAATGATTAGCCATGTTGAACCCACAGTTGGTTCAAGATCGGTCAGTATTTTTTAATTATTATTTTTATTGCTTTGATAATTTTTTTAAAAAATATTATTTTATTTTATTTTTTAATATTGAATTAAATTTCTTTATTGAATCTAAATCTAGGATTTAATAAGTTATAAATTTAAGAAATTAATCTAGATTTATAAGATTTGTTTCAGTTCATTTTGTGTTTTTTTTTTGAAGCTCTCGGGTTTTTTTTATTCTTCTTTGTTAAATTTATTTTAAAAAAAAACAAAAAGTTTTGTTTTTTTAGTTAGATTAAGTGAATTGCTTAGATATAAATATAATATACTCACTTTATGATATTTTATTTGGTATGTTTCTGAGTTCATTGATGAGACAATGCATATAACCTTGTTTTATTTTTTATTTTTAATTAGCTTATAGAAAACCATTTTTTCTTATTTAACATAAAAAAAAAAAATAGACCATTGTTTTGTCCCATGCGCCTGTTCTGTTTTTTTTTTTTTTTCATTTGACATCAGAGATCATCATCTTCAAAATTAGGATAAAACAAGCTCGTAATGTTGAAAATCTCAACATCGATTATTATCTCTTACTTGCTAATTTTCATACTCTTTTTTTTTTTTAATGAAGACAGATGTCTTATTCTTCAACGTCTACTCTACCTGTCCACATAACAACGTCACTTATGACTCCATTAATAAATAAGCTAATGTCTCTACGGTTATGTCAAAAGTCATGGTATAGAATTAATCTTGAAGGTTGCAAAGAAAAACCCATGAAAAAAATGCCTAGTTAAGCGAGGTGGATCCCAAAATAACTTCTCTTGTCAGACTTGTCTGCAAGCAACATTTCACTTGTCCAAAAGCCAAGGTCCAGTTTGCCTCATCATGGAACCTGGAAAACTGTTCCTGCTTTTTTCTCTTATAATGCTCCATTTCTCATCCTGTACATCCCAAGAATCCTTAAAGACCAACCAAACCATTAAAGAAGGTGACCTTCTTATCTCCAAAGGAGATATTTTCGCACTAGGATTTTTCAGTCCTGGTAGTTCTACCAATAGATATCTTGGAATTTGGTACCATAAAATACCAGAACAAACTGTGGTGTGGGTTGCAAACAGGAACGATCCAATCATTGGTTCCTCTGGATTTCTCTTTATAAACCATTATGGAAACCTCGTTCTCTATGGTCACGATGACCAAAAGCTTCCTGTGTGGTCTACAAATGTTTCAGTGGAAGAAAATGATACTTGTGAAGCTCAGCTCTTGGATTCAGGAAATTTGATATTGGTCAGGAAAAGAAGCAGAAAGATTGTATGGCAAAGCTTCGATTATCCTACTAACATACAGCTACCTGGAATGAAAATGGGGCTGGATCGAAAATTAGGAATTGATCGGTTCCTAACATCATGGAGATCAGCTGATGACCCTGGAATTGGAGACTTTTCAGTTAGGATCAACCCAAATGGCTCGCCACAATTCTTTCTCTATAATGGTACAAAGCCAATTAGTAGATCTCCCCCTTGGCCATGGAGAAGTCAGATGGGCTTATACAAAATCGTTTTTGTAAATGATCCAGATGAAATATACAATGAATTAACAGTTCCTGATGGTTATTATCTGGTAAGACTAATAGTGGATCATTCAGGACGTTCAAAGGTGTTAACTTGGCGAGAAAGTGATGGTAAGTGGAGGGAATACTGGAAGTACCCTCAGTTACAGTGCGACTATTATGGATACTGTGGTGCTTACAGTACGTGTGAACTTGCCAATTATAATACATTTGGATGTGCCTGTTTACCTGGGTTCGAGCCCAAGTACCCAATGGAATGGTCTATGAGAAATGGGTCCGGTGGTTGTGTCAGGAAGCGGCTACAGACATCTTCCGTGTGCGATCATGGAGAAGGGTTTGTGAAGGTGGAAAATGTAATTCTTCCGGAAAGTTCAGCTGCAGCTTGGGTGGACACGAGCAAGAGTCGTGCAGACTGTGAACTGGAATGCAAGAGGAATTGTTCATGCTCTGCATACGCAGTCATTGTGATTCCCGGAAAAGGGGATGGTTGTTTGAATTGGTACAAGGAATTAGTAGACATTACATATGATAGGAGGAGTGAAAGTCATGATCTGTATGTTCGTGTTGATGCATATGAATTAGGTACCCTTTTTCTTCTCCGTAACAATTTCATAGGATTGTGATTACAAATATTGATTTATAAGAGCTTTTCAATCTTTGCCACTGCTCTAGGCTGTAGTTAATATGCTCTGTACTACGTGAAAGAAACCATTGATATTATTACTTATTAGGTGCCGAAGGGGACAGCCTTTGCCATATGTCTTGCCATGTTTCCATAGGAGAAGGGAGTGGTTTTTCCTCTGGAGTTAATCGTTATTGTTTTCGTTCTCATGCAGCTGGTAATACAAGGAAGCTAAATGGTTCTCGGGAAAAAACGATGCTGGCCATTTTAGCACCATCAATTGCATTATTGTTGTTTCTCATTAGCCTATCTTCTTATTTGCGGCTCAAGAAGAGGGCAAAAAAAGGTAGGACAAGACTCTCTAATCTCTATTTGGATATGACTTCCCTAGTCATGTATTTATTCTGCTCTGGTTATGAGGAGAAGTTCACTTTTTGATTCATGAATGGCAAAAAAACCAGGTACTGAGCTGCAGGCAAACAGCAATTCTACTGAATCGGAATGTTTCAAGCTCAGCACCATAATGGCGGCCACAAACAATTTCTCTCCAGCTAACGAACTCGGGCAAGGTGGTTTTGGCTCGGTTTATAAGGTAGCGTTTCTCAATTGATTTTCTAGCTAAAAATTAAAGTTTTAGAGTTACTATGTGGATGGAAGACTATGGACCCTTTACAGATAACCTAAATTTTTACTCCTCCATCTATAATGGATATGCTTGTCCTACTACTAGAGTTCAATAACCTAAAGTCTTACTCCTCTATCTATCATGGATGTGCTTGGCCGTATGATATGCTTGGCCTTTTACTAGAGTGAGTTCAATGACTTTTAAGCTTTAATTGTCACTTAATTTAAAATCTACATGACATTTTGGTCAATTTAAGAATATTTTTTAATCATTCTCCCACTTATCCCATATAATTAAATATTTCCTTAATAATGTATTGCATCCGTAAAATAAACACTTAATAAGCAAATAAATAATATGAATGAATTTTTAATAAGTCATGCAGTGATCCCAGTAGATATAGAAAATAATACCTATGTGCACAAAATATCAACTTAATATCTAAGAATAATAATAAAAAAATGTCTAGACAATTAGCTAAAAGAAAATAAAGTCAAACACTTAAATATCTTTTTTTTTTGTCTTACTCTTCTTATTATATTTAACAAGTTTTGTGTATTTATCAAAATCTCTCTCATTCATTTATACCAAATATGTGCTCATTCAAGGGCATTGTTGCTTTTTTAAACCTTGATTTTCTTTCCAAATATTACACTAAAAAAGCTTAAGGAAAATCAAGAAAACATCTATTCAAGAAACCATATACGCTTTGAAGTTGAAGTTATGGAGACTTTTAGATTAATTTTAAAATATGAACTTATTTTGGATTTGGAAAATTTCTTCTATGTTCCACCATTTTCTAAAAATTGGATTTTAGTTTCTAGATTTTGTGGTGTTGGTTATGGATTTTTGCTAGATGAAAATGTTTTTAGTATTTTAAAAACTAAAGTTTCTACTAGTGGTGGAACATTAATTAATTAATGATTTACATAAAATTAATCTAGACTTTACTTTTGAGCTCAACTATTTATCAATGCATGTTGATTCTATAATTAAAAGGAGCAAAATAGATGAGAATTCATCTATGTTTTGGCATAGAAGATTAGGTCACATCTTCATTGAAACAATTAAAAAAATAGTGAATGATGAAGTTTTAAACACTCTTGATTTTACTGATTTTGGTACTAGATGCTTTTAAGACCTATAAGGTTGAGGTGGAGAAAAAAATATATCATAAAGTTTGTGAGGTCAGATAGAGGTGGAGAGTATTATGGTAGATAAATGAAAAATTATAAATGTCAAATTCATTTGTGAAGTGCCTTAAAGGAGAGGGCATTATTACACAATATACAATGTCTGACACACCACATAATAAGATAATACACTACTAGAAAGTCGATAAATACAAACAGAAATACAGAGAGAATATTTTCGTTGGTAAATCGCCGATGGATTTTACCGACGAAAATATTCCCTCGGAATTCACCGAGGGAATTACAGTGGGGAAAATAATAATTAAAACAAAGCAAAAAAAACAATGACGTGCCAATTTTACCAACGGAATTACTCACGGAATTTATTTCGTCGGTAAAATCCATTGGTAAATTCGTTGGTAAACTATGAACACTGTTCATCATGTCAATTACAAAGGGAATCACCAACGACAATTCCGTCGGTATTTTTCAGAGAGCTCTGGAACTGTTTACTTTCCAATTGCACTGTTAATTATTATTTTTTACAGACAAAATCACCGGATTGAGAAGTCGTCGGTGTTATTTGGCAGTTTTCTGAAAAATTTTGATTAAATTAAAATTTTAAATTAAATATTACAGCCGGAATCACCGACGGATTAAAAAGTCATCGGTGATATTTGACGGTTTGTGAAAATTTTTGATTAAATTGAAAATTTAAATTAAATATTATAGACAGAATCACTGACTGAATAATTAAAAATATTAATATTTAATTATCCATCGATAAAATGCCCCAATAAAAAGCTTAGGATCCCTAATTTCACAACAGATGGGGTTCCTTTCTTCTTCTTCTTCTTCCCCATATGTAAAAAACATCAATATCCATTTCTTTCTCTTCTCCTCTCTCCTCAACTCCTTCTCTTCTCCTCTATGCTCAGGTATGTATTCTTCTTCTTTCTTCTTTTTTCTTCTCAGTTTTTTTTAATTAATATACTTTACGAATTTTTTATCTCTTCTTACCTTCACTTGTAACCACATTAAGGTAAGATTTTTTTTTCTTATTTTTTTGTGTTTTTTTTTCCACTATATTTGTTTTTTTATTTTATTTTAAATTGTTTTTGTTCTTAATAATTGTATGAATATTGTTGTAGGATGTGTTTTTCATATGATTTCCTTCTTCTTCTTTCCAAGCATTTTGAGTATTATAGAGTGTTGATTTATATTAATTTAATTATTTTATAGTTTTGTAAAATGAATTTTTTAAAAATATTTTTAAATAATTACCGACGGAATTACATACGGTATTTTTCCGAGAGAAATACCGATGGAATGAAGCGAATAATATTTTTTTTGCGCACCTTTTCCGTCAATAAATCTATCGGTAATAATATTTTTTTATTACCGACGGACAAAAAATTACCGATAAAAGATTCACCGACGGAGCATTTCCGTCAGTAATTTCGTTGGTAAATTAATTACCATTATCTTAATTGTAAACCTTGATTGTTATTGACATATGAGTCACCTTAAAGGTATTTTTTTACCATTATCTTGTAACATGATTTTAGGGTCTGCTAGCTAATGGACTGGAGGTTGCTATAAAAAGGTTATCTAGAAGTTCAAGACAAGGAACAAAAGAATTTAAAAATGAAGTAATGGTAATTGCAAAGCTTCAACACAGGAATCTTGTGAAACTTCCAGGTTACTGCAATGAGGATGGAGAACAAATGTTAATCTATGAATACTTGCCAAACAAAAGCTTGGACTCGTTTCTTTTCCGTAAGTCTCGTCAAGTATTTATTGCCCTGATTTACTCTAGTTGTCAAATTTTACCTGTCTGAAAAATAATTGTTTCGACAGATGAAAGCAGAAGATTGTTATTGGATTGGCGAAAACGCTTTGATATTATTGTTGGAATAGCTCGTGGGATTTTATATCTTCACCAAGATTCCAGGTTGAGAATCATTCACAGGGATTTAAAATGTAGCAACATTCTACTGGATGCAGAGATGAACCCAAAAATATCAGATTTCGGAATGGCAAAAATATTTGAAGGCAACCAAACAGAAGATAGGACCAGGAGAGTTGTAGGAACATTGTAAGTACCTTTGCCTAAAACAAAGACCGAGTGACAAAGTACTATCATTGATTACCAGGAATACTAAAACTTCAGATTCTTGTTTTTCTGATGCAGTGGCTATATGTCACCAGAATATGCTGTGCTTGGAAACTTTTCTGTAAAATCAGATGTTTTCAGTTTTGGGGTCGTGTTGCTAGAGATTGCTAGTGGCAAGAAGAACAATAGATTTTATCAACAGGATCCTCCTTTGACCTTGATTGGATGTGTGAGTTATAGGAGAGCCATGTGTGCTCTTGGCTGAATTTCAATGTTCACAATTTTAGATGTTGTCTGCTCTTATTTCTTGTATGTTAATGATTTATATGAACACCACAGGTGTGGGAATTATGGAAACAAGACAAAGCATTGGAGATAGTGGATCCATCACTGACGGAGTTGTATGATCCGCGTGAAGCCTTGAAATGCATACAAATTGGTCTACTGTGCGTGCAAGAAGATGCCGCGGACAGACCATCTATGTTGGCGGTTGTTTTTATGTTGAGTAACGAAACAGAGATTCCTTCTCCAAAACAACCTGCATTCCTCTTTAGAAAATCTGACAATAATCCTGATATAGCATTAGACGTAGAAGATGGACAGTGTTCTCTAAATGAGGTGACAATTACTGAAATTGCCTGTCGCTGAAGCTGTACTGTCTGAATAATTGCTAATATGAAGTTCCATTAGATTTGTAATGAAAACAAATATGTTGTACATCAGATCAAGCTCTTCAGCACTAGACGTACCCCCTGCTAAAACTCCCAACCTGATTCTAAACAACTGATCCATTCTGCCTAGTGTCAAGGAAGAAACCTAACAGCATCATCATATGTTATGCTATAGATGTGGTGTTCGTCAACTCTTCTTTTAAGGATAGTTACACTTTCTACCTTCTGTTTTGATGCTTGCTTTGTCTTTGCCTTTTTCTCCTCTGTTCCTGAGCCACAAATAACCAAATATGCTAATGATCAGCCATGTGGAACCCACAGTCGGAACAAGAACGGTCAGCAATTCCTTTTCAAGAGAACCGTTTGATGCCCTTGCATTCTGCATGAGAATGAGAAGAGTAAAGAGAACTCAATTGTGATTGAAACAGAACAAAGACAATAACTTTGAGGATCAGACGCCTTTTCTCACTAATATTTTTGTTTATGAAAAATGTTTCTGAAAATAGTAGTTTTTATTGGGAAATTCAGCGCAAAACAAGTACAAATTTAAGTGCATCGACTCGAATATACAGATCATATCTAAAGCATCCTTTTCTCTTCCTGGAGTATCTACAATTGCATATGCAGCGCATGAACGACTCAAACTTGTGTTCACCCAAACTGCAACTGAAGAATCAGGAAGTGGTACTTTTTCTACATTTAATCTGTTAATGTCAGCAGGTTGAAATGTACATCAACAGGTGTGTGTATATATAGACAGAGTATATTTCATCTTGAATGCTTACAAAGCTTTCCTTGTATAATTGCATCTGGCCTCTCCATTGCTATGAGACTGTTCGCCAATAATGTCCTGTACCCTTGGAGAGAGAGAATTGTGGGAAATAAGTAAATGTTTTGATTCAATAAATTGTGTTTTGAAAGTAAAAAATAATTGGAAACTAGACTTTTAAAAAATAAATAAATTATATTGGTAAATAAATAATTATATAAATAAATATAATTTATAGGAATTTATAAGAATATTGATCCCAATGCAAGTGTCAAAGTACTCTCAAAGCAAGCTAAGTTTATATAAAGAATTTGTTTTTGTCAATTTTGTCATGTGGTATGTATAAATGAAATTCATTGTCATTTCCAAGTTGACCTTGGCTCAATTTTCTTCATTTTAAGTGTGTGTGTATAGACAGAGTATATTTCATCTTGAATGCTTACAAAGCTTTCCTTAGTAATTACATATTAATTTAAAGAATAAAAATAAAATAAAACTCTATAGTAACTTACACTCTATCTTGTCATACGATTAAAACCCATATCAATAGAGAGAAGGATAAGAAGCTCAAGGAGAAGATTTGATTTATGGTCAAAATCTTTATTTTTTTTTTACCAATTTGAGTTGTGTTTTCGATCCTTATATTTTAATTCAGTTTTTTTTTATGCATTTTAGGGTTATTTAGAAAGGTTTAGGAATTAGGTTTCTTATTACAAGTGAGTTGGTAATTTTGGACCGCAAGAATTTGGTCTTCCAATGATTGTTATGGTTGGAATTTAGTACTAGCTAGTATGTTGTAAGTTCTTTGATTTGATGAGTCATTTGCCCAAATCAAAGTTGTGAATTAAAAATTATGACAGTCGGATGTAAGTCACTTGAATTTGTAATTTATAAGTTTATAAATACTCTTTAATTTTTTTTTTTAATTAAAGAGTGTAATTCTCCTGAATATTTTATGACCTAAAGTTTGTTGTTTCTATTTAATATGTTACTAAGAAATTTTAGTGAGAAATTTTAGTGTGCTTTTAATATTTTTTTTAGTATTTTTAAATTTATGAAAAAAATATTTTTTATTAGTGAAATTTAGTAGTTAATAACTAAAATTTATTTTGAAGAGTGATGAATAACTTTTATAATTAAGTTTTAGACATTTTAATATACTACTATCAATTTCTTTTCATGTAGAATTTGAATTAGTAAAAAGTATTTCATAAAGAACTTGATTTGTATATGAATTAATTTATTTACTAAATAAATTATTTTAAAAAAATAGTTGCACTTAATAATTTTTGACACCTCCACTTTAATTATACTTATAATATTGTTTTAGTTGAAATAAAAATATTTATTATCCTTTTCTAATAGATTTTATAATGTTCTTAAATTTGAACTATAATAGTCATATGTTTTACATAATTATTTTTGGTATTTAATTATTAAAAATAGATATTTTTAAAGTAAAATAGGGGGTTGTAATAACATGGTTCTAGCATTGGGTGATTTTTGGTATTTAAGTATTAAAAATAGATATTTTATAAGTAAAATAGGGGGTTGTAATAACACGGTTCTAGTATTGGGTGATTTTTCATGGGAATTTTAAGGTCATTTAAGCAAGTGATATATTTAATTTTTTTTATTAAACTATGAATTAGAAACAAGCTCATGTATTGCATTGGATATCAGTGAGCATATAATTTATAATGATTATTATTGTTAGGTTGTTAAGAGTGCTTGGTTGCATAGTTTTAAAACCCGGCCCGGCGGGTCGACCCGGGACCTGGCTGATCCGGGGCTGGAACCGGGCCGGGTTTAAGGAAAAATCAGCTAGGGATTTGGCCCGGAAAAACCCGGTCGACCCGAAGGGTTGACCCGGGACCCGTAAGACCCGGGTAAACCCAAATGAGACCCGGCTTTTATATATATAATTAAAATGTCACCATTCAGATAGAAAACCCAAACTCTTCAATCTGCAAAGCCATCAATTGCAAAAAAAGAAAAGATAGTTGCAATGGGGAGAGAGATGCATGTCGGGTAGTGGTGGCAGACGCCATGGGATGGTTGGATGGATGTGTTTGTGTTGCAGGGAGAGTTTGTTGAGCGGTTGTTTAGAGGGGGGGTCAGATCTTGTGGTGATGGCGGTGATCCAGTTTTGATTTGTGCAGACATGGGTGTGGGTGTGGGTGTGGGTGTGGATTAAGGGTTTTTGTGGTGAAAATCAGCGCACGTTTGCAAAGAAAGGGTTTTGAGGGTGAAGAGTGGGGAAGATTAGAGAGAAAAACACAACAAACCCACTGGTGTTTTTGTGATCTGGAACAAAAACAAAAAACTGTAAAAGAAAGTACAATACTGTTAATACACACACAAAAAGGCTGAATAAGTGGGGGGGAGAATCTCGCTTTTTCTTTGTGGCTTGGTTCATCGATGCTTTCACCCCCAGCAGCATAACCGCCGTGTGCGATCTGGAGTCCTGTTGGCATGGTAGTTGAAGAAGAAGAAGAAGACGTAGAGAGCTGGGGAAGCAAAAAAGTGAAGTTGTACTCTACAAAAGCGAATCCATCATTGAAAATTCAAAATAGAGAAGGGAATGCTGGATTTTTCTTCCTTTATCTCTCTAGCTTTTTGTAGTTAAGCTTAGAATTTATTTCTCTATTTGCGTGTTGTGAAAATCATAAATAAAACAAGGATCTTAAATTCTAATATCTTTTCTTGTTTTTTTTTTATTATTTTGGGTTGACCCGGGTCAACCAATTTGACCCGTGACCTGATCATTATACCGGGTCGACCACCGGGTTGGGTTTAAAAACTATGCTTGGTTGTCTCTAGAACAAATATATATTGGATTTGTGTAACACGCAAGTAATATTTCATCACTTTGGTTAGTTATTTTAAGTTAGAAAATATATACTTATGTACAAAATGAGTTTTTCAAATAATTATTGTTTTGTAAATTAGGTGGATCATGCATGTAAATGATTTTTTAAATAATGTTAAGTGTTTTATAAAAAAATGTTTATGATTGCAAAAGTTCTTTGAATATACTTTAAGCTATATGTATTTGTGTTGCAATGTCGCGATCACATAAATTAATTACCCTAACTTAAACAAATAAGATAATATAAAGCAAGTAAGGGGTCGATCCCCCGAGAAAGATTTAGTTCGGGTCTTTATGCTAAATGATTCAAAGTTGGGGGTTGAAATTATCTAAGCTATGGTAGGGTAAACAAAATAAAGTATTCAAACTAAGTTAAATAAACCAAAACTTATTAAAAGAAAAACATTTCAAGTAAATGTTCAACGACAGAAATCAAAACTGATTATTGAAACGATTCATCAATTTATATTCTGAATATATATCTTTTCTTAATATTAATCAGTTAACTGACATGCAGCATAACTAATCTAAACATTAAACAACCATTGTGTCCGCACTAGCAATTTAATTCAACAGTAACCTTAAGAACTAGATAGGTTGATAAATATAGACAATATAACTGTCTGTAGTCTATGTTCAATTTAATTGAATGTTTTTCCTAAAATTAATAGCATAGATCTTTCATAATTATTAAACTTAGTCGCTTCGCAAGTTAAATATCACAACTCTGATTTTGATAGAAAATTTAGCAATAGATTGGTAAGAATAAAAACTTAGAGTTCGTTCTAATCAATCAAACTAAACAATCATAGAAAATAAGCATATAAAAACATTCATACTCATCATATAAACTGAAAAAAAAGAAGATAAAATAGATCTCATAGTTTTTTTGAAATCTTAAGGCTTCTGTATCTTTTCAATCAAGAAAAATAACTTAGTCTCGAATGACTATAAAAAAACTAAGGAAAATAAAGGATGAAAACAAAATTTCAAGTGTAGGAAAAAAAGATGAGAGTTTCTTCTTTTTTTTTGGCCGCCTCCCTCTCTTCCTCTCTCTCTTTCTTTTTATATGATAGGAAACCATAATCCTCACATTCCTACTAGTCCGTTTGTATCCTAAAAATATAAAAGTCATTTCCAAAGTAGACAATCTATATTTAAGTAACACAATAATTACTTTCTTATAAAGAATGAAAAATAGTCTTATATAAAATCTTCAAGCTTTGACTTTGGATTTAGTGAAGTTAATTTGCCTAAATAAAAACCATTTTCATATGAAAAAATAATTGTCCTGTCAGTTTGGATGTTTGAGACTTATTTCTTCACAAAACCTGTCTGTTAACAGAATTTGTAGGTTGTCTTAGAAATATCATATCTCTCATATGAGCTTCTTTTTTTTAGCTGAAATTTGGTAGGTTGATAGGTCTTTGAGTCAAAAATCCAACAAAATTGAGTTTGCATAAAATAGACTTCTCTAACTCAAGATATTCAAGTCGGAATGACCTAAGGACAAAACTGGCAAAATGCGAGACTTGTCTTTGAAGGCTGTGATTTCCATGCTTTTTTTTTCTTGCCATATATGTATAAAAAGATATGGATGTTAGCTTTTTAATTCCATAGAAATCACTTTATTTCAACCATACAACTCAAGTTCTGCGTAAAATATCGATCAAATGTCAATATATCAATATTCGACACTAGCTAGAACATGGTTTGAATTTTATCACCAAATTACTTATTTTCGAATCTTATATTTAAAAGTACATTCAAAATATAAAATAACTAATATTAAGATATTTTATATATAAAATATAGGCAAAATACAAGGTAAATGTGGGTAAAATGATCAAACAATATAGTAGCATTAATTTATAAGTTTTGACATGTTTGATCTAGTTAAGTAGATGAATTGTTATCGGTGTGTGGCACTCACCTCTTATTTAATTTTGGAAAAGGCTTAGAATGTCATCTAGTTGTTTTGGAAGTTTATAGTTAATTTCTAGATTTTAATATTTAAATAATTAAATCAATTTATTATCTTTGATTTAGACTCACATTTATTTTTATTTGACTTTAAAGTTAGATTTATATTATTAAAGTCTTAATTAACTTATGATTCAATGTATTTTCTTTTAATTGAATATTATTTTGAATATAATTTTTATTTTTGAAGTTAAAATTTCTTTCGTGCATATAAAATAATTTCATGAGTCTTGGTTCGAGTCGTGATATTAAGTCTCTTTATATTTATTATGGGAAAAAGTTCTTCATAACCAAATTTGGTAAAGATTAGAATCCTTTATTTTAACCATGTCCTTGCGTTTTCTTTTTTCTGATTTTTTTAAAACAACCTAGTACCTTTAAATAAAATTAAAAAACTAGCACAGGCGAGTTTTTTAAGAAAAACCGAGTACAAGTAGTGTTTTCTTTCAAGCTATGTCATTGATGTAGGAGACTATTTTTTTTTTTAGAATCCAACTTTATTTTAATGGGAATTCCTTTTAATTCAACTATTAAATTAGGTTAAAATTTTTTGCTTTATTTATTATAAAGTTAAAGTTTTGTATCAATCCAAATATGAAAAGACTTTCAAATAAGTCTAAGAAATTATTGTTTGGGATTTGCAATATTTACTTAGTTGATTTAAAAAAACATTCTACTTAGTTTGAAACTTTTTTATTATTTATTTTTTAATTTTGTTTAGGGTGTTTTTTTTCTGGTATAAGTAAGATTTTTATCTTGTATTTTAAAAGATTATTTGAAAAGAAATATTCAATAATAAAATTATAAATTGAAGTTTTATATACTACTGATGCAGATGAAACTATCACAAGAAAGACAACAAACAAAAAAATACAAAATAATTCTAAAACAAATTACATAGAAACTCTAATTTATAATTTTATAACTGATTATTTTTTTTCAAATAATCTATCACTTTAAGAGGTTTGCAATTCCTTCAATAAACCTAAAAACTTACCTAAACTAACAATAAATTCAGAAAATAAAGGAAAAGTAATAAAAGTTATAAGAAAACTAGGAAAAACATCTTAAATAAAAAAAACTCGTCAACGAGTTCACACTGCTCTTATCTTAATCCTATGCATGTCAAATTAAAACTCTTCATCACCTTTGCCTTTTTCATTTTAAGTGTATAACAATTTTAGACATTAATTTTAGTCTTTTTCGTTTGAAATTAAAATTTTCTAACCTGGCATCTAAGAGCTAATTCATACTTTCTTTTTGTTTTTTTATTTTTATTATTATCATATGGTATTTAAGGTAATTTAGTTTTTTAATAAAAATATATATATAAAAAAAAAAAAGCAAAAGTGGTTGATGTATTCATTGAATTTGCTTGATGCATTCGTTGAACACGCCGCCAGTGAGTAAGCCTCCCAGGCATGTTCAAATGGTATGTGTTGCGGCTTATAGCTACCAAAAATTGCTTTCTTATGTTTTTTTCGATTCATCATAACGTGACCTGCCTCTCTAGGCGGCATGTGTGATGTAAGTCCATTCAGTTTGGCCCAGTTGGCTATTCTTTTCTTTGTTTTTCCCCTTCTTGATTTCTACGCTAGCCTTCTAAAATTTCACAGTAGTCATTAAATTTGTTTTTCTTTTTGATTTGGTCCTTATTTTTTCAATTGATTTTTTTTCATTTGATTATTTTGTAAAATCAAAATTTATTTTCAATTTCATTCTCCTTTAATTTTTTTTTAAACTATCAAATTTGGTATCTATTTTTTTAGTGCTATTTGTTTTATTTGAGATCATTTTTAAAATTGATTTTTTTACGATTTCATCCATCTTCATTTTTTTATTGCTTCTTTTTTTGCTTTGACAAAAAATTTTACGATGTTTTTTGATTTGATCTTTCAATATTGAATTAAACTTATTTATTAAACCTATACCTAGGATTTAATAGGTTATAAATTTAGGAGATTAATCTAGATTTAGAAGATTTGCTCCAGTTCATTTTGCTTTTTTTTTAAGCTCATGTTTTTTAGTTTTATCTTTCAACATTTGATTTAATTCAAAATTGAGTTTGTTTTTTTTTATTTGTTGTTTATAGGGTTTTTTTTACTAATTTTAAAAATGACTTAGGTCAGGTTTTTTTTGTCTATATTTGTTAAATTTAGCTTTTCTTAAATTTTTTTGTTTTTTTAGTTAAATTAAGTGAATTGTTTTAGATATAAACGTGATATACTCACTTTGTTTGGTATACTTTTGGGGTCATTGCTTAGGTAACGCATGCAAACTCTTTTTTTTATTTTTTAATTAGCTTATAAAAAACCATTTTTTCTTATTTAACTTACAAAAAATAGGTCATTGTTTTGTACCGCGCGCCTATCCTATTTAATTTTTATTATTTTTTATTTGGTACAAAAAAACATTTTGCATCCTTGATTGTTGTGCAGTAAATTAAAAATAACTTAATAAATAATATGTTATTAAATTCAATGGAGGTGTATAACTTGAATCACAAGAATAAAAAGTTAACTAAAGTTCATTCTTTTCTTTTTTAAACCATTTATTTCAATGAGTATTTTTATTTTCAATTCCTATTTTTATATCGTGGGTGAGTCATGCTCCTGGATGGATTGTCAATTTTTTGAAAAATGTTTTTTTTTTCCTTAATGCCTTTTCAGCCCCCTGAAGATAGGGAGAAAAAACCCCTTTGTTAGTTAAATGTCTTTTTTTTAATCCCACGCCCATGTCATGTGTTAAATAGATAACTCAGATCAGATAGCATGTCGATCATAGTTAAATAGTTTAACAAATTAACTTGGATTCACTTAGATTTTTTGTTAATTTTTTTTAATTATGTATTTTAATTTTCAATTTTATTCTTTATTATTAGATTGTTTTTGAATTAAATATAATTATTTATTTTAATTTTTTTTACAAGATTATAACGGTCTTATAACCTTGATCACGAATTTAAATAATTGATTTAGGTTGACTAGCGTCTATCTAATATATTTTTATTTTAATATTTGAAAAATAAATTTTAATATATCACTGTTTAAATATTAAAAAACATTATCTTTGAAATTAATAAATCAAAGTTTCTTAAATTTGAAAATTGTAGTTAAAAAATTAAAAAATAAATCTGATTTAATAAATTTTGAATATCAATTGTGGAATGCCACTAAAGTATAAAATTGTTTTAAATAATAAATTAAGTTGACATAACTAATAAAAATCAAATCAAATAAATATTAGAATATTAAATAAATATTATTTTCATCAGACTCATAATTGAGATTATGATATTTTTACTTACCCTAAGTAAAAGGTCTCACAACTATACAAAACTTGGACTGAAAAGTTAAAATAGAAAAAACACATTAAGGCAAAAATTCCAATGCCTGTGGTCTCTGCCAAACGATGCGTGCCACCTGGCTAGATGACAATATCTTATCCAAAACGCACGAATGCTTGCAATGAATTAAAATACTTTCTAGGAATTACCAATTAAGCATAATGTGTCCTAGCTAATCTAAAATATGAAATTGCACCCTTAACTTTTTTGCGGTCATCAATGGGGCTTGGTTTGTGTCCAAAAACTGTAGACAGCAAGATAAAACTATTAATTAAATATATTTATAAAAAAGAATAAATAAAAAATATATATAATGAAAAAAGAATTTTATCATCGGCAACGTTGGATATTATGTGAAAGGATGGAAGTTGGTATAATGATGTTGTTATTGCAGATAGTATTCTGAATGTACGTGTGTGTTCAAGGTGAACTACCCTTGTGTGTATTGTCAAATGATAGGAGTACCACTAACAAAGAAAATATGAGAAGTGTAATATGTGTTTCGACTAGTATATATTTAGTGTATGTTAGGATCCCCGGTAAGGGGATCAACATGTATTGACTAGCATACATTTAGTGTGTGTAGGATCCCAGGTAAGGGGATCACCATGCATCGGCTCCTACGGGGTGATGATGATACCAGTGAAATTGATATCGGTAATGTGTTAAGCGGAAATGATCATGGTTGATCTTATGAAATCTTGAATGGAGGTTAATAATGGAAGAGGAAACAATTTTTAGTAATTGAAGAAGAAAGAGTTTCTAATGAAAACCGGGAAGGGAGAAGTGAATAAAATATGAATGCATGTTTGTCTTTTTAAATTGTTGGATATTTGTGTTGCTATATTATTGTGATTTTCATGTTTCAATAATATGTATTTTGTTTCAGGATGATTGGGTTGTGATTGAGTTATGAGATGTAAGATATTAGAAGTGTAAATAGGGCATATGTTGATAACTTGGGACCTTCCGGTATAGGGGAGACTCTGCTAAAATTTCGGTGGAAATTTCGATAGACTTTTATATGAGAACTAAAAAAAAATACTTGTATTTTTTTACGTACCAAATCGTAGGAAAGTAACTATAAACACATATGAAAGTGTGGGGCGTTACATGTATATTTGTTTTTCATTTTTTTAATTTGTTTTCGTATTTTGTATGTTTATGTGAGGTCCAAAAATAAATAACAACACATGCTATGCTCAAACTCAATACAGACGCAAAAAAAATAAAATAAAGTGCAACAAAATACAATAAATTGAGAAAGCAAGAGATCCTTACAATATTCAAAAACCTCTTAAGATCATGCAGCAAAAAGAGAAATCAACAACATAGCACATGAAACACCAAAAAAAAAAAAGATAGAAAGCTACATAGCTTAGATTTGTCGGACCAAACACATGGAAGATCAAATCCTTCCCTATTTTTTTGCGTAACACTGACAACTCTAACTATTTCTCAAGAACCAGAATCAAGTTCTAAAAAACTTAGAAACAAAAACGATCCAAGTGAAAAAAAAAATAACAAAGAAAACTAAATATATATATATATATATATATATATATATATATGATCACCTAGCCAAACTTATGATAATAATAATAGCATAAACAATGATAGCAAAGTAGCAATAATGTCATCAATGGTGTTCATATTGATAGGTTAGAAATTAAGTGTAAATAGAACATAGAAGATGCCCAACAAAATTAAATTATTGATTTAAGTTATATTGATCATTTTAATTATAAGTTTATTATCATCACAAAGATAAAATTGTTCAAGGGTTATATAGATAAAACATATATTAATAAAGAACTAAAGTTGATATCTAGTATTGTTATATACCTCAAGAGAAGAAAGGAAAGGAGTTTTAGAGCTTTGATTGAGTATTCATGAGGTCAAAACAAGAAAATTTGAATTTGAAGATGAGTTATTTCCGACACGAGGAGATTGATGTATGAGATTTTTATCCAATACATGTCCTTATAATAATGGACATAAATTTTGATTCTAGAAGACATGATACCTGTATAGGGTTTGATTTATAAAGACATCTAAGTTTGTTAAAGCCTCCAAACTAATACTAGAAATTACTATTTTTAAAATGTTATATTTTACAAATTGATTTAAAAAAAATTTCTATTTACTTTAGAAATATTTTATTGATTTTTAAGTTTTGTTTATGGTGTTTTTTCTACATAATAGTCTAAAAGAGCTTTAATATTTAAATTTGATTAGAAAAACATTGACTAATAAAATTTTGAATTATAATTATTATGGTTGATGTCTTTTTCGACGCAATTCTATCTTTCTTTGTGTTTATTGCCTTTTTTATGTTGTTTTTGTTGCGTCTGCAACCTACTACATATTTTTAAAACTAGAGGAGGACGGTGTCGTTTCAAAAAAATCTGGATTGATATTTTAACAAAAACAAGTCATTGCCTAGACTTTGAAGGTTGAAAAGAGTAACTCATTAAAGAGATGCCTAATTCCGTCACGCAACTTCTCTGCAGACTTGTCTGAAGGCCATATCCATTCTCCACAAAGCAAAATTTAACACTTTTCCAAAAGCCAAGATCCAGTTTACCCCATCATGGAAGATGAAAAACTGTTCTTGCTTTTTTCTCTTTTAATGCTCCATTTCTCATCTTGTACATCCCTAGACTCCTTAAAGACGAACCAAACCATTAAAGAAGGTGACGTTCTTATCTCCGAAGGAAATAATTTTGCACTAGGATTTTTCAGTCCAGGTAGTTCTAGCAATAGATATCTTGGAATTTGGTACCATAAAGTACCAGAACAAACTGTGGTGTGGGTTGCAAACAGGAACGATCCAATCATTGGTTCCTCAGGATTTCTCTTTATAAACCAATATGGTAACCTCGTTCTCTATGGTAACGATGACCAAAAGCTTCCTGTGTGGTCTACAAATGTTTCAGTGGAAGAAAATGATACTTGTGAAGCTCAACTCTTGGATTCAGGAAATTTGATATTGGTCAGGAAAAGAAGCAGAAAAACTGTATGGCAAAGCTTCGATTATCCTACGAACATCCTGCTTCCTGGAATGAAACTGGGGCTGGATCGAAAATTAGGAATTGATCGGTTCCTAACATCATGGAGATCAGCTGATGACCCTGGGATTGGAGAGTTTTCTCTTATGATCAACCCAAATGGCTCACCGCAAATCTTTTTCTATAATGGTACAAAGCTAATTGATAGATCTCCTCCTTGGCCATGGAGAAGTCAACTGGGCTTATACAAAAGCACTTTTCTAAATGATCCAGATGAAATATACTGGGTCTACACAGTTCCTGATGATTCTTATCTGCTAAGATTAATAGTGGATCATCCAGGACATGTAAAGGCTTTAACATGGCGAGAAAGTGATGGTCAGTGGAAGGAATACTGGAAGTCCCCTCAGTTTCAGTGCGACTATTATGGACATTGTGGTGCTTTTAGTACTTGTGAACTTGCCAATCTAAATGAATTTGGATGTGCCTGTTTACCTGGGTTCGAGCCCAAGTACCCATTGGAATGGTCTGCGAGAGATGGGTCCGGTGGTTGTGTCAGGAAGCGGCTACATACGTCTTCGGTGTGCCAGCATGGAGAAGGGTTTGTGAAGGTGGAAAATGTAGTTCTTCCGGAAAGTTCAGCTGCAGTTTGGGTGGATATAAGCAAGAGTCTTGCAGACTGCGAAGTGCAATGCAAGAGGAATTGCTCATGCTCTGCATACGCAATCATTGAAATTCCCGGAAAAAATTATGGTTGTTTGACATGGTACAAGGAATTAGAAGACATTAATTATGCTAGGAGTGAAAGTCATGATCTGTATGTTCGTGTTGATGCATATGAATTAGGTACCCTTTTTCTGCTCAGTAACTACTTCATAGGATTGTCATTACAAATATTGATTTATAAGAGCTTTCCTATGCTTGTCACTGCTCTTGACTGTAGTTAATAAACTCTTCCCTGCAGGAAAGAAACCATAGATATTGGTACGTTTTAGGTGCCAAAAGGGCTACCCTTTGCCATATGTACTGTCATATTTCGATTGGAAAATGGGGTGCTTTTTCCTATAGAGTTAAATCTTTATTCTTTTCACTCTCGTGCAGCTGATACTACAAGGAAGTCAAATGATTCTCGTGAAAAGCCGATGCTGGCCGTTTTAGCACCATCAATTGCATTATCGTGGTTTCTCGTTAGCCTGTTTGCTTATTTGTGGCTCAAGAAGAGAGCAAAAAAAGGTACTGAACTGCAGGTAAACAGAACTTCTACTGAGTTGGAATATTTCAAGCTCAGCACCATAACGGCGGCCACTAACAATTTCTCTCCAGCTAACAAACTCGGGCAAGGTGGTTTTGGCTCTGTTTATAAGGTTGAGTTTCTTGCATTTAGCTAAAAACTAAATGGCCTCTCAACACTACAGATTTTTTTTCTCTCTAATTTGCATAATTGTAGTCCAGTGGCTTAATCTTGTAACATGATTTTAGGGTCTGCTAGCTAATGCAAAGGAGGTTGCAATAAAAAGGTTATCTAGAAGTTCAGGACAAGGAACAGAAGAATTTAAAAATGAAGTTATGGTAATTGCAATGCTTCAACACAGGAATCTGGTGAAACTTCTAGGTTATTGCACTCAGGATGGAGAACAAATCTTAATCTATGAATACTTGCCAAACAAAAGCTTGGACTCGTTTCTTTTCGGTAAGTCTCTTTACGTATTTATTGCCCTGCTTTACACTTGTTGTCAAATTATTCCTGTCTGAAAAGTAATTGTTTCAACAGATGAAAGCAGAATATTGTTATTGGATTGGCGAAAACGCTTTGATATTATTGTTGGAATAGCTCGTGGGATTTTATATCTTCACCAAGACTCCAGGTTGAGAATCATTCACAGGGATTTAAAATGCAGCAACATTCTATTGGATGCAGAGATGAACCCAAAAATATCAGATTTCGGAATGGCAAAAATATTTGAAGGCAACCAAACTGAAGATAGGACGAGGAGAGTTGTAGGAACATTGTAAGCACATTTGCCTAAAACATAGACTGAGTGACAAAGTACTATCATTGATTACCAGGAATACTAAAACTTCAGATTCTTGTTTTTCTAATGCAGTGGCTATATGTCACCAGAATATGCTGTGCTTGGAAACTTTTCTGTAAAATCAGATGTTTTCAGTTTTGGGGTCATGTTGCTAGAGATTGTGAGTGGCAAGAAGAACAACAGATTTTATCAACAGAATCCTCCGTTGACCTTGATTGGATATGTGAGTTATAAGAGAGCCATGTGTGCTCTTGGCTGAATTTCAATGTTCACAATTTTAGATGTTGTCTGCTCTTATTTCTTGTATGTTAATGATTTATATGAACAACACAGGTGTGGGAATTATGGAGAGAAGAAAAAGCATTGGAGATAGTTGATCCATCACTGACGGAGTTGTATGATCCGCGTGAAGCCTTGAAATGCATACAGATTGGTCTGCTGTGCGTGCAAGAAGATGCCACGGACAGACCATCTATGTTGGCAGTTGTTTTTATGTTGAGTAGTGAAACAGAGATTCCTTCTCCAAAACAACCTGCATTCCTCTTTAGAAAATCTGACAATAATCCTGATATAGCATTAGACGTGGAAGATGGACAGTGCTCTCTAAATGAGGTGACAATTACTGAAATTGCCTGTCGCTGAAGCTGTACTGTCTGAATAACTGCTAATTTGAAGTTCCATTAGATTGTAATGAAAACAAATCCAGCTCTTCAGCAATTGTGAAAACTCCCAACTGATCCATTGTGCCCTTGGAGATAGAGAATTGTGGGAAATAAGTAAATATTTTGATTCAATAATTTGTGTTTTGAAAGTAAAAAATAATTGGAAACTAGAATTTAAAAATAAATAAATTATATTTATAAGAATATTGATCCCAATGCAAGTGTTAAAGTACTCTCAAAGCAAGCTAAGTTTATATAAATAATTTGTTTTTATCAATTTTGTCATGTGATATGTGTAAATGAAATTCATTGCCATTTTCAAATTGACCTTGGCTCAATTTTCTTCATTTTAAGTGTGAAAAAAAATAGTAATAAAAAATAAATAATAATAATAAATTAGATTTTCTATTTTTTTTATTAATTAAGGCTATTATAGTAACAATAGATATATTAGTAATTACATAATAATTTAAAAAATAAAAATAAAATAAAACTCCATATCAACTTACACTCTATCTTATCAGATAAATAAAACCCACCACAATAAAGAGAAGGATAGGAAGCTCTAGGAGGAGATTTGATTTATGGTCAAATCTTTATTTATTTATTTTTACCAATTTTAGGCATGTTTTTTCTATCCTTATATTTTAATTGAATTTTAATTGAGTTTTTTCATACATTTTAGAGTTATTGAGAAAGGTTTAGCAATTAGGTTTCTTATGATATTTGGTTTTTAATCACTTTTAAAAATTGGGTGTAATACTAATGGTGTTTTAAATTGATAGGTAATCATTACAAGTGATTGTACATGTTT
The DNA here is from genome assembly GCA_019202695.1 of Populus x sibirica. NCBI lineage: Eukaryota > Viridiplantae > Streptophyta > Magnoliopsida > Malpighiales > Salicaceae > Populus > Populus x sibirica. The sequence goes on along the minus strand of JAGMVL010001940.1, from coordinate 290,332 downwards.
TTGGTAAATTAATTTGAAGTAATAGTGAAATTAAGAAATTAAAAAAAAATAATGAGTTAATAATTTTAGACCGCCAAAATCTAGTCTTCCAATGATTGTTATGGTTGGAATTGAGTATCTAGTTATAATATGTTGTGAGTTTTTTAATTTGATAAGTTATCTAGAAATTAAAAATCATGATTGTTTAATGTAAGTTACTTAAATTTTTAATATGTAGATTTATAAATACTTAATTGTTTTAAGCACTCTCGTTTAATTAAAGAGTGCAATTCTCCCTTAACATTTTATGAACTTAAAGTTTGTTGTTTCTATTTAATAGGTTATTAAGAAATTTTATTGTGCTTTTAATATTTTTTGGATATTTTTAAATTTATAAAAAAACTGATAATGTGGTATAAATTAAGATTTATAAAAACTTTTAAAATTAATTTTTTAAAATTAATTTTTTATATTTTTAAATTGTTTTAATATGTTGATATTAAAATTATTTTTTTAAAAAAATATTATTTATTATATTTTTAATAAAAAGAATTTTTAAAAAGTAATTGTTATGAAATTTCCAAACCACCGACCCATAAAAAAAATTCCCAAAATAACCACTTTTTTCACGTAACTTCTCTAATGGTCCTACACTTGTCTGAAGGCCATATCCATTCTCCACAAAGCATAATTTAACACTTTTCCAAATGCCAAGATCCAGTTTACCCAATAATGGAAGCTGAAAAACTGTTCCTGCTTTTTTCTCTTTTAATGCTCCAATTCTCATCTTGTACATCCCAAGACTCCTTAAAGACCAACCAAACCATTAAAGAAGGTGACCTTCTTATCTCCAATGAAAATAATTTTGCACTAGGATTTTTCAGTCCTGGCAGTTCTAGCAATAGATATCTTGGAATTTGGTACCATAAAGTACCAGAACAAACTTGGTGTGGGTTGCAAACAGGAAAGATCCAATCATTGGTTTTCAGGATTTCTCTTTATAAACCAATATGGAAACCTCGTTCTCTATGGTAACGATGACCAAACGCTTCCTGTGTGGTCTACCAATGTTTCAGTGGAAGAAAATGATACTTGTGAAGCTCAACTCTTGGATTCAGGAATTTGATATTGGTCAGGAAAAGAAGCAGAAAAAATGTATGGCAAAGCTTCGATTATCCTACGAACATCCAGCTTCCTGGAATGAAACTGGGGCTGGATCGAAAATTAGGAATTGATCGGTTCCTAACATCATTTAGATCAGCTGATGACCCTGGGATTGGAGAGTTTTCTCTTATGATCAACCCAAATGGCTCACCGCAAATCTTTTTCTATAATGGTACAAAGCCAATTGATAGATCTCCTCCTTGGCCATGGAGAAGTCAGATGGGCTTATACAAAAGCACTTTTCTAAATGATCCAGATGAAATATACTTTGTCTACACAGTTCCTGATGATTCTTATCTGCTAAGATTAATAGTGGATCATTCAGGACTTGTAAAGGCTTTAACATGGCGAGAAAGTGATGGTCAGTGGAAGGATTACTGGAAGGCCCCCCAGTTTCAGTGCAACTATTATGGACATTGTGGTGCTTATAGTACGTGTGAACTTGCCAATCGAAATGAATTTGGATGTGCCTGTTTACCTGGGTTCGAGCCCAAGTACCCATTGGAATGGTCTGCGAGAGATGGGTCCGGTGGTTGTGTCAGGAAGCGGCAACATACGTCTTCGGTGTGCCAGCATGGAGAAGGGTTGAATTTTAATGGTTGTCTGCTCTCATTTCTTGTATTCTAATGATTTATATGAACATCACAGGTGTGGGAATTATGGAGAGAAGACAAAGCATTGGAGATAGTTGATCCATCACTGATGGAGTTGTATCATCCGCGTGAAGCCCTGAAATGCATACAAATTGGTCTACTGTGCGTGCAAGAAGATGCCACGGACAGACCATCTATGTTGGCAGTTGTTTTTATGTTGAGTAGTGAAACATAGATTCCTTCTCCAAAACAACCTGCATTCCTCTTTAGAAAATCTGACAAATTTCCTGATTTAGCCTTAGAAGTAGAAGATGGACAGTGTTCTGTAAATGAGGTGACAATTACTGAAATTGCTAGTCGCTGAAGTTGTACGATATGAATAATTGCTAATGTTCTCTTTATATTCTTTATCTTTTTAATTCGTTACAAGCATCTTTAATTTTATTATAACAGTAATCTTTTCAGGAAGTTCATACATGCAAATGTTCTCTTCCAAATTTCAATGCAGGCTATGTTAAAGCTGCAGAGATTGAAACAATTAAACTTGCTGTTGAAGGATAGATGATTTTAACATAGAAGAGCTGTAGCAGAGAGCATATAATTTCATAAATAAGAATGCCTATTTAAAGGCTTACAACCAAAACTGAAAAAGCTAAAAATTCTCAACAACAATCAGATATTATTGGCACTACTTCTACTAACCGAAAACAGAACATGAAGGAGCAAAATCTGATATAAAACAATAATCAAAGACCAAGTCCAACTAAACTTGTTTCATACATCAGAGGCAGATTCTCATGAATTCTAACAGGCTATAAACTATCTAATACATAATTGTCATAATGTGCTGAAATACAAAGCATACCAAGATACTGAAAAACAAAAGAAAGTAATGAAAGATTAGAGCTGTCTGAATTTGAAGAACAGTTTCAACCTCCCTAAATAGTCATGTTTTCGCTTTGCCTTCCCCTCTCTCCTAGGGACATGAGTTTTAGTTGGTTTTGGAACATCCTTAATTTACTACTGAAGAACCAAGTAACTTGATCGTTCTTGCTTGGAATTGCTAAGAAGAAAGAAATTTTCTTTTCGGTGTGCATGAAAGTTCACTGAAAGATACTAGAATAGAATGTAAAGATTGAAACAGAAGTTTGAACTTTGAACTTTGGATCTTGGTGTTATCAGCATGCAGGGCAACAGGTGGAATTGAGTCGGGTTTTTCCTTGTCATCTTCTTCTTCCTCAAATATTGTATGAGGTTGTTTTGGAGAAGGAATAGCTACTCCAGAACTACTCAACATGAGAACAACAGCTAACATGGAATGTCTTCTCATTGCGTCTTCTTGCATGCACAAAACCGTATCTGGCAAACTACCCCATGGCCATGAAAACACCCAGGAAGACCCAGAACACTAGTTTTGTAAATGATCAAGATGAGATATGTATGACATCTGTTGTCCCTCCTCTTTGGATAAGGGAGCCATGTCCTGCGAGCGTCTCTGGGGCGGCTGCACATAGGCCGCCCCAGCCACCCTACCTTGTCCCATGACTGGACAGGACAGGACAGGGTGAGCCTTTCTCCTCTGCCTATAAATACTGAGAGGCAGAGAAGAAAACGGGGGAGGGATAGACGGAAAGAAGAGAGAAAAGGAATGAAAAACAAAGGGACATTTTGAGAAGAAAAACAGAGGGAACCAAAGGGCATTTTTCAAGGTAAGGAAGAACAGGGAGGAAGAGGGGGGGAAAGAAAGAAAGAAAAAGGAGGAGAACGAACAGAGAGAGAGGAGTGAACGAACTAAAAAATGAACAAGAAAAGAACCAGAAGGAAACAGGGGAGAACAGAGGCGGGAAGAAGGAAAGGGGGGAAGTTGACAGAAGTTTTGAGAGGGATACAGAATAGAGAAAAGGAAACAGGGGGGTTAGAGAGAAGATGAGGATGAACAAGAGAGATTGAAAGAAGAATGAGAGAGAACGAGAGAGGAGTGAAGAAGAAAAACAGAGAGAAAAGGGGTTTGTTTTGAGGACGGGAGAACGTAGAAACAGAGAAAGAAACAAAGGGAAGCGAAGACCAAACTGAGGAGGTGAAAAACAGAAGCTGAAGCAAGAGAGAAGAAGCAGCAGAAGCAAGAGCAACAGGAGAACAAAAACAGAAGAAACGAAGATAAACGAAAGAGAAAAGAGGAGGAACTGCTGTATGGAACGGCCGCCACCGCCACCAGCAGCATCGCTAGGAGGAGCCGCCCGGTCTGTTTTCCCTGCCCCTCTCTTCTTCCTTCTTCTTCTTCTGCTCCCGGTCTCCACTTTTCTGCATGTGAACAGTGGACAGCTGCTCCATTGTTTCCTTGGCCGGACCAGCCCAAAATGACTGGCCAGGTCCGGCCCAGTCCAAATTAAAAAAAATTATTTTGAAAATTTATGATTTTTTCATGTATTTTTCTATTGAATTTTGCTTAATATTGGTTTGTATTATTTTTATACTGTAAAGATACAAATTCGGTATTAAAATATCCGGTTTTCTTTAAAATATTACAAAAGTTAAACAAAAAATGTCTTGTTTTCATGCATACGGCCAAGTCTAAAAAAAAATCATATTATAATTTCATACGAAAAAAATTCAAAAAAATGTTTTAGAATACATTTTGGTTTTAATAACCAGTTTATTAAAGCCGATGAGAACTAGGTCAATATTTAAAAAAAAACCCAAAAAATATTTTGTTTCATTGTAGTATCTGGGATGAATTTATAGTAAAATGTATTCTCGATATTAAAAATGTAGTTCATTTCTAGACATTAGAACGATTAGGTTTTTACTCGATAAGATAAGGACCTCCTTAACGAGGAAGACTTTTCTTAAACTGTAGATGGACCAATAATTAGAAATACAATGAAACCTTAACATGTATCAGACAATAAAACAACGTAGCTTACCTTAGGTATGACGTATTTGGGGTGCTAATACCTTCCTTTTAAGCAACCAGTCCCCGTACCCGATCTCTTAAACCAATTAGGGTTCCTAGTGACCAAAATACTAGGTGGCGACTCTCATTCCCGCTTTCCTCTAATAAAAGATAAGAATTCCTTGTCTCTCCCTATATTTGCTAGATAGATACGTATGAAAGTGGACAATCACCGTGATGCTGCACACATGCGACATGTTTGATATAAGGTCGTTTGTATCTGCCTCAATTAATTAAGAAGACTTTATAACTTAAGATTGAAATTTTAAGTTAATTGTTTTGAACATTAAATTTAGTCCTAGATCTACTCACATTATTTTAAATTTGTATTATAGAATTACACAAGTATGAATATGATTAAATCCATTTTCATATAGACAGTAGTTCAATTGAAGTAACCAAATAATTACAACAACTTGAATGTAAAGTAAACTCAATAATTTAGGATAGGAAAAGAATACTTACATTTATAGAGTGATTCATACTTTGATTACATCTACAAATTAGAACTCTTGGATAATGGACATCTTTTTGATATTTTTAGTTTATAGAATCAAAACTGCAAGCCTACTAATTACAAAGAAAATTGCAAGCCTACTTGATTATAGCCTATGGAATTACCACCTACAAGCTATTGCTTATTGGCTTCAAGTTTAAAAGGTCTTGAGAACTTAATAAAATTGCAATGCAGTGATTTGAGTTTTTTGTTGAAATGTTGATGATGATCTTCCCTACAATCTTCCTTGTATAATGACATCAATTGTCGATTATCTCCTACCTTTCAAGGTTCTCCACTAACTGTCTGTTAACTGCCGATAATCTTCCATCTTTTAGAGTTCTTTCCACGATCTCACATCTATAATACATGGCTTGTTATACTTACTTGTAGAGTTAATCCTGTGTGCATATTCCTTCTTTTATATGTGGCAGTAACCCTTATCTTCTAAGTTTCTTTCAATTAATCCAATGATCAAATAGTTATCATATTTCTCTTTATCTATTTCCCATAAAAATTTATAGTATAACACCATCCATGTTGGTACTTGTTTACATGTTGAATCGTAATGAAACAAATATTCCTTTTGAAAAACAACCTACATTCATTTTTAAGAAACCTTGTTGTGATTTTCACATACTCTTGAATGTAAAAGAAGTAGACAAAATTATATTCATAATATTTGTCTTTACTTAACTTCTTTGCATATCATGACTTCTGTGATCATGACATGGTAGAAAATAACATAAGCTCTCTCTAACATGTTTATGTTATAGAATAATATAAATCATATCCTGGGACCTCACCTAATAGCTTAAGCTATTAGGTTAAGATGGTTCTTTAACATGGTATTAGAGCCTTGATGACCAAGCGGTCACGAGTTCGAATCTCACCATCCCCATTTATTTGATATAAATTAAGCACAAGGTAAAGTGGGCCTGTGCAAGTTTCAAGCCCAAAGGGCTTTCACTTGAAGGGGTGTGTTAGAGAATAATATAAATCATATCTTGGGACCTCACCTAATAGCTTAAGCTATTAGGTTGAAATGGTTCTTTGACAGTTTATAGTGGTAATTTTTGTATGAAAAAAAATGGCATGGCTATCTGCTTTTCTCTTTTTGAAAAATCAACGTCATCAACCAGTCTAGTGCACAGCTCATATCTAGTCCTACAAGTAACGTATCTTAATGTGTGTTTTTTTTTTCTTTTGAAATTGATAAATATAAAAGCAAGAGAAAAAAAAAAGAGAATCTGAAATTGAGAGAGAGAGAGAACCAGAAGTGTGGAAGAAGAAGAAGAAGAAGAAGAAGAAAAAGAGAAAAGAGAAAAGAGAAAAGAGAAAAGAGGGAAATATAAAGAGATTTGGAGAAATAAGTGTTTAAGGTAAGAGTTATGCTTTAATATGTATAATTATGGTATATAGCTTTGATTTTGGTTTTGTTCAGGTTTAGGGTTTTGAAGTTTGTGTTTTAGTGTTAGATTGATGGATTAATTGAAGTGTTATATGTAAATTGTTATGGGTTTATTGAATTATTATGGTTTTTGAGGTTTTGGGGTAAAATTTGAGACACTACAATAATTTTTAGATTTACCGACATAATTTTCTATAAGTATTTATACTCATAGTTCGTCGGTAAGCTTCCTTGCTAACATGATAATGGATAAAAATCATTTGTTGAAAAAACTCTCATTGATGATTTGTGGTCTGTCGGTAATAATTTTACAAATGCATTTCATCGATACTTCCATCGTTGAATATAACATATCACCAGTAGAAAAACCATATATCATTCCATTGGTGATTTTTTTCAACTGCCAGTATATCCATTAGTAAATTTGACATGTAACCGTCAAACAGATCATATGTTATTCCGTCGGTGAGTAAACAGTGGCAATGACATTTGGAGTAATTTTTTTTAACTTTCTGGAATATACTGATAAACTATGTCATCGGTAACCCTGTCAGTAATAATTTCAAAAAATATATATTTTTTAAAATCTATTAAACAGAGACAGAAAATAATTAAAAAATTAAATTAATATAAAATTCAAATATTTATTACAAATTTAAACATTTATAAGTTCAAATACAATTAATCTAGAATAGAAGTGCTGGAGGAGGAGGTCGGGGCGGGTCTTCATCTGGACCGTGGGGCGAATAAGAGGGAGTAGTAGTACCACCCATCTGTGATCTCATCTCCAATACCAATTGGTGAAGTTCGACTATCTCAAAGACCGAGGACCTGTTTGAGATTGTGGTAGCGGTGGCGGTTCAAAGTACTTTTCACTTAGAAATGCATCAAAATGAAGTTTTTTTATTTTTTAAAAATTATTTTTGATATCAGCATATCAAAACGATCTGAAAACATAAAAAAACTTTCATTTTAAGAAAAAAAAATTTAAAATTTTTGGGAACGCACCTTGAGTTGTTCATAATCAGCAGCAAGATGGGTCATCTGATCTTTAACTGGCTGGTCTAAAATTACCTTGAACTCCAGAGTTTGAGTGCTCGGAACCAATTGCGAGCATCTAATGGTTGAAACATTGCGGTCTATTTTCAAGAACTTGGTTGTAGTGTTAGAGAGACCTCACTCCCAATTTCTTTCAGGTCCACCAAACGATCATGCCTCTAACTACAAATCTGGATCGAGGTCCGGATGGGTCAATGGATTGTCACCATATCTCTCCTTTAACCTGATGTTATATGTATCCTTAAAAAGAAAAGTCATCAATTTCAAAAAAATAATAAGTTAAGAAAAAAATGGTTGAACACAATATATTACAAAGTGTTGAGCTCGGTTATCCACAAGTTATTGCACCCCTTTTTGGCGGTCATCAATCGCTCCATCGGGCTTGGTTTGTGTCCAAGAACCGTAGCCTCTAAGAGAAAATTGTTGTTAATTAAATATATTTATAAAAAACAACAAATAAAAAAATGGATGTAATTAAAAAATAATTTTACCATCCACTCTATATGCAAAACAAATGGAATGAAGCCACTGATGTGCGTGGTAATGAAACCATGAACTTGCTAGTTATGGTTCTATGCACCAGAGTGTGATCATCACACGAAATGATCAGACATCACATGCTAAATATATTCTGCTTGCATGGCTTCTGAGATGTACGGAGGTCTGAAATCTTCCAAACCACCACCAAAGACAAACATCTATACTCTAACTCGGACTATTAGGATTGTGTATAACCGTTGGTAAAAACACAAACTTCAACCTTATACACATGCCCGATGACAATTTGTAAACTATGAATATCACCGGCCAACAAGAATAAGGAGCAAAGAAATGATCTGAATGGATTGAATCCGTTTGTACATAACAAGATGCATGTTCCTTGATTCCATTGAAAACTAAGGATACACCCTATTAAAATATTTTCAGGCTTCATCATCGGAAAGGTGCATTATCACTCCATCCACCACATCATATTAATGATGTCATGTCATGTTTTCAGCTAACTAAATTAGCTTTTCAAAATTATAATTTAACCCCCATACTTCAATTTCTTCCTATTAAAGCCCAAATTGAACTCAAAAACCAATTTTCCTTGCAATTAAGCTATTTAAAAATACAATTAAACCCTGAAAAATTCCAATTGAGTTATTAAACATTAAATTTAAAATTTTTCTTTTCAAATTGAATTTTTCTTGTTAATAGAGCCTTCATGAATCAAAATTGAATTGTCAATTTTTTAACTTTGGATATTTTGATTCTCCCCAACTAGTATGTGATAATTTTTTGGAAATTCTTCATGTTCTTCCTACTGATGTATTTTTTTTTAATTTTTTTTAATTTTGTATTTTTTTTGTATGTTTATGTGATGTCCTAAAACAGATAACAACAATGCCTATGCTCAAACTCAATATAGATGCAGAAAAAAAAAAGTGCAACAAAATACTAGTAAATTGAGAAAGCAAGAGATCCTTACAGTATTCAAAAACCTCTCAAGATCATGTAGCAAAAAGAGGAATCAACAACATAGCACAGGAAACACCAAAAAAAAAAAGTTAGAAAGCTGAATCAACAAAGTAAAAACCACATAGCTTAGATTTGTCAGACCAAACACATGAAAGATGAAATCCTTCCATATTTTTTTTCCGTAACACTAACAACTCTAATTATTTCTCAAGAATCAGAATCAAGTTCTAAAAAACCTAGAAACAAACAATAACAAAAAAAACTAACATTATATATATATATATATATATATACTGGAGCAATAATGTCATCAATGGTATCCTTATTGATAAGTTAGAAATTAAGTGTAAATAGAACATAGAAGATACCTAACAAAATTAAATTATTGATTTAGGTTATGTTGATATTTTTTATTATAAGTTTACTAATATCACAAAGGTAAAATTATTTAAGAGTTATATTGATACTAGAGTTCAATAACTTAAAGTCTTACTCCTCCTTTTATCATGGATGTGCTTGGCCTACTACTAAAGTGAATTCAATGAGTTCTAAGCTTTAATTATCATTTAATTTAAAATCTACATGATATTTTAAATTTAAAAAATAGTGAATGATGAAGTTTTAAATGCTCTTGATTTTACTGATTTTGGTACTTGTGTAGATTGCATAAAGGAATAACAAACTAACAAGACCATTAAAGGTACCACGAGAAGCTCAAAAGTTTTTTAAATCATATGTACTGACATTTGTTGACTATTTAATACTCTATGCCTAAATGATCAAAGATATTTCACCTCATTCATTGATGATCATTCTAATAGATTTATGCATCTCTGCCTTTTATTTGATAAAGCTGAAGCACTAGATGCTTTTAAGACCTATAAGGTTGAGGTGGAGAAAAAAATATATCATAAAGTTTGTAAGGTCAGATAGAGGTGGAGAGTATTATGGTAGATAGATAAAAAATAATAAATGTCAAATTCATTGGCAAAGTGCCTTAAAGGAGAGGGCATTATTACACAATATACAATGTCTCACACACCACATAATAAGATAATACACTACTAGAAAATCGATAAATACAAACGAAAATACCAAGGGAATATTTTTGTTGGTAAATTGCCGATGGATTTTACCGACGAAAATATTCCCTCGGTATTTACCGAGGGAATTATAGTGGGGAAAATAATAATTAAAACAAAGCAAAAAAAATGATGACGTGCCATTTTACCAACGGAATTACCGACAGAATTTATTCCGTCGGTAAAATCCATCGGTAAATTCGTTGGTAAACTATGAACACTGTTCATCATATCAATTACAAAAGGAATCACCAACGAAAAATTCTGTCGGTATTTTCCAGAGAGCTTTGAAACTGTTCACTTTCCAATTGCACTATTAATTATTGTTCTTTACATACAAAATCACCGACTGATTGAAAAGTCGTCGATGTTATTTGGCAGTTTTCTGAAAAATTTTGATTAAATTAAATATTATAGATGGAATCACCGACGGATTGAAAAGTCATCGGTGATATTTGGCGGTTTCTGAAAAGTTTTGATTAAATTGAAAATTTAAATTAAATATTACAGACGGAATCACCGACGGAATAATTAAAAATATTAATATTTAATTATCCGTCGGTAAAACGCCCCAATAAAAAGCCTAGGATCCCTAATTTCACAATAGACGGGGTTCCTTTCTTCTTCTTCTTCTTCTTCTTCTTCTTCCCCATATGTAAAAAACATCAATATCCATTTCTTTCTCTTCTCCTCCATGCTCAGATATGTATTCTTCTCCTTTCTTCTTTTTTCTTCTCAGTTTTTTTTTAATTAATACACTTTACGAATTTTTTGTCTCTTCTTAACTTCACTTGCAACCACATTAAGGTAAGATTTTTCTTTTTTCTTATTTTTTCGTGTTTTTTTTCCACTATATTTGTTTTTTTATTTTATTTTTAATTGTTTTTGTTCTTAATAATTGTATGAATATTGTTGTAGGATTTGTTTTTCATATGATTTTCTTCTTCTTTTTTCTAAGCATTTTGTGTATTATAGAGTGTTGATTTATATTAATTTAATTATTTTATAGTTTTGTAAAATGGATTTTTTAAAAATATTTTTAAATAATTACCGACGGAATTACATACGGTATTTTTCTGAGAGAAATACCAACGGAATGAAGCGAATAAATTTTTTTTTGCTTGCCTTTTCTGTCAATAAATCAATCGGTAATAATATTTTTTTATTACCAACGGACTTACCGATGGACAAAAAATTACTGACCAAAGATTAACCGACGGAGCATTTCCGTCAGTGATTTTGTTGGTAAATTAATTACCAACGGAATGATAGTACAAATACCGACGGAAAATTCTATCGGTAAATCTAAAGATTGTGGTAGTGATATAGTTGAAGGAATTGTACATTTATAGACATGGTAAGGAACATAATTAGTACTTTTAATTTACCATTATCTTTATGGAGTTAGAATTAAAGACTGTTGCATATATTTTAAAATAGGATTTTATCCTAAAATTGTGTCTAAGACACCTTTTAAATTATGAAATGGATGGAAGCACAATTTAAATCATACAAATGTATATGGTTGTCTTAATAAGGTAAGGATTAATAATCCTCAACTATAGAAATTAAACCTAAGAAGAACTAGTGGATACTTCATTGGTTATATAGTGAACTATGAAGGATATATGTTTTATTTTTCTTCTCATAATACATGAATAGTTAAGGCAAAAAATGCTAAATTTCTTAAGGATCTCAATTTCAATAGGAGTGATTTTGCTAAAAGGATGAAATTTGAGGAAACACAATATTTGCATAAAGATAAAAGAAAATTGGTTATTGTTCAAAAAAATTATTTAGATAATTTTGAACACCAATCAATTCAAGGGCACCTAGTTCAAGTTTAAGAGCAATCAGCTTTTGATAAAGTACACCGACATGAGAAAATTTAATTAATAAGTTTTTCAAGAATAAGAAGACCAACAATTTCTAATGACTATATTGTATATTTTCAAGAGTTTGACTTTGATGTCGGACTTAAAGATGATCCAACTTTTCCATAAGCCAAGATCAAGTTTACTCCATCATGGAAGCTGAAAAACTGTTCCTGCTTTTTTCTCTTATAATGCTCCATTTCTCATCTTGTGCATCCCTAGACTCCTTAAAGACCAACCAAACCATTAAAGAAGGGGACCTTCTTATCTCCGAAGGCATTTGTTTTTATTTGACTTTAAAGTTAGATTTATATTATTAAAGTCTTAATTAACTTATGATTCAATGTATTTTCTTTTAATTGAATATTATTTTGAATATAATTTTTATTTTTGAAGTTAAAATTTCTTTCGTGCACATAAAATAATTTCATGAGTCTTGGTTCGAGGCGTGATATTAAGTCTCTTTATATTTATTATGGGAAAAAGTTCTTCATAACCACATTTGGTAAAGATGAGAATCCTTTATTTTAACCATGTCCTTGCGTTTTCTTTTTTCTGATTTTTTTTTAAAAACCTAGTACCTTATAAAATTAAAAAACTAGCACAGGCCGAGTACAAGTAGTGTTTTCTTTCAAGCTATGTCATTGATGCAGGAGACTATTTTTTTTTTAGAATCCAACTTTATTTTAATGGAATTCCTTTTAATTCAACTATTGAATTAGGTTAAAATTTTGTGCTTTATTTATTATAAAGTTAAAATTTTGTATCAATCCAAATATGAAAAGACTTTCAAATAAGTCTAAGAAATTATTGTTTGGGATTTGCAATATTTACTTAGTTGATTTAAAAAAACATTCTACTTAGTTTGAAACTCTTTTATTATTATTATTTTTTTAGTTTTGTTTAGGGTGTTTTTTCTAGTATAAGTAAGATTAAACTTATTTATTAAACCTAGATCTAGGATTTAATAGTTTATGAATTTGAAAGATTAACCTAGATTTAGAAGATTTGCTCCGGTTTATATTGCTTTCTTTTGTTTAAGCTTATGTTTTTTAGTTTTATCCTTTAACATTTGATTTAATTCGAGATTGAGTTTGTTTTTTTTATTTGTTGTCTATAGAATATTTTTTACTAATTTTAAAAATGACTTAGGTCATTTTTTTTTATCGCTTTTTGTTAAATTTAGCCTTTTTTAAAAAGAAAGTTTTGTTTTTTTAGTTAAATTAAGTGAATTGCTTAGATATAAACATGTTTTTGGGGTCATTATTTAGGTAATGCTTTTTATTTTATTTTTTAATTAGCTTATAAAAAACCATTTTTTTCTTATTTAACTTACAAAAATAGGCCATTGTTTTATCCCACACGCCTGTCCTTTTTTTTTTTTTGTTTGGTACAAAAAAAACATCTTGCATCCTTGATTGTGGTGTAGTAAATGAGAAATAACTTAATAAATAATATGTTATTAAATTCAGTGGGGCATATGAGCTGGATCGTGAATATAAAAAATTAACTCAAGTTTATTCTTATCTTTTTTAAACTATTTTTTTCAATGAGTATTTTTATTTTCAATTAATATTCTACTCCTGGACAGATTGTTAATTTTTTTTTAAATGTTTTTTTTTTACTTAATGCATTTTCAGTCCCCTGAAGATAAAAAAAAACCTTTGTTAGTTAAATGCCTTTTTTTTTTTTAATACCACACGCATGTCATGTTTGTTTTTTATTTTTAGATTTTTTAAGTCTATACAATAAAATAGATAACCTGGATCGTGAATTTAATAAATTGATTCGGGTTCACTTAGATCTTTTGTTAATTTTTTTAATTGAGTATTTTAATTTTAAATTTTATTTTTCATCATTAGATTGCTTTTGGATTGAACATAATTATTTGTTTTAATTTTTTTACAAGATTATAACGGTATTATAACCTTGATCATGAATTTGAATAATTAACTTAGATTTATTCACGTCTATCCAATATATTTTTATTTTAATATTTAAAAAATATATTTTAATATATAACTATTTAAATATTAAAAAATAATATATTTGAAATTAATAAATCAAAGTTTTTATATTTGAAAATTGAAGTTAAGAAATAAAAAAAATCTGATTTAATAAATTTTGAATATCAATTGTGGAATGCCACTAAAGTATAAAATTGTTTTAAATAATAAATTAAGTTGACATAACTAATAAAAATCAAATCAAATAAATATTAGAATATTAAATAAATATTATTTTTATCAGACTCATAATTGAGATTATGATATTTTCACTTACCCTAAGTAAAAGGTCTCACAACTATACAAAACTTGGACTGAAAAGTTAAAATAGAAAAAACACCATAAGGCAAAAATTCCAACGCCTGTGGTCTCTGCCAAACGATGCGTGCCACCTGGCTAGATGACCATATCTTATCCAAAACGCACGAATGCTTGCAATGAATTAAAATACTTTCTAGGAATTATCAATTAAGCATAATGTGTCCTAGCTAATCTAAAATATGAAATTGCACCCTTAACTTTTTTGCGGTCATCTATCGGGATTAGTTTGCGTCAAAAAACTGTAGACAGCAAGAGAAAGTTGTTAATTAAATATATTTATAAAAAAATAACAAATAAAAAAAATAGATATAATTAAAAAGAAATATTATCATTCGCTTCGCATGTGAAACAAATAAAATGGAGCTGCTAGTGTGTGTGGTAACGGAACCGTGAACTTGCTAGTTCTGGTTCTTTGCATCGGAGAGTGATTGTCGCACGAAATAATCAGAAATCACATGCTAGATATATTTTGCCCACATGGCCTCTGAGATGTATGGAGGTTTGAAATCCTTTCAAACCACCGCCGAAGATAAACATTTATATTCTAACTAGGACTATTATAATCGGGTATAATTGTTAATAAAAACATGAACTTCGGTCTCATACACATGTTTAGTGACAATTTGTAAAACGTATCACGGGCCAATAAGGAGCATCAAATAATCCGAATGAATTGAATTTGTCTATACATAACCTAAGATGCATTCCTTGATTCCATTGAAAACTAAGGATGCACCGCATTAAAATATTTTCAGGTTTCACCATCGGAAGGGTGCACCATCACTCCATCCGCCGCATCATATTAATGATGTCATGTCATGTTTTTAACAAACTAAATTAGCTTTTCAAAATTGCAATTCAACCCCTAGACTTCAATTTTTCCCCATTAAAGTCCAAATTGAACTTTAAAACTAATTTTCCTTGCAATTAAGCCCTCAATAAATACAATTAAACCTTGAAAAATTTTCAATTGAGTTATTAAACATCTAATTTTGAATTTTTCTTCCCAAATTGAACTTTTCTTGTTAATAAGGCCTTCATGATTCAAAGGCTATGCTGAAACTCAATAGAGATGCAGAAAAAAATATAGTGCAACAAAATACAATAAATTGAGAAAGCAAGAGATCCTTACAATATTCAAAAACCTCCTAAGAACATGCAGCAAAAAAAAGGAATCAACAATATAGCACATGAAACACAAAAAAAAAAAAGAAGTTAGAAAGCCACATAGCTTAGATTTGTCATACCAAACACATGGAAGATCAAATCCTTCCCTATTTTGTTGTGTAACACTAACAACTCTAATTATTTCTCAAGAATCAGAATGAAATTCTAAAATAACAAAGAAAACTAAGACTATATATATATGATCACCTAGCCAAACTTATGATAATAATAATAGCATAAACAATGATAGCAAAGTAGCAATAATGTCATCCATGGTGTTCATATTGATAGGTTAGAAATTAAGTGTAAATAGAACATAGAAGATGCCTAACAAAATTATTGATTTAGGTTATGTTGATCTTTTTTATTGTAAATTTACTATCATCATAAAGGTAGAATTGTTCAATGGTTATATAGATACAACATATATTAATAAAGAACTAAAGTTGATATCTAGTATTGTTATATACCTTAAGGGAAGAAAGGAAAGGAGTTTTAGAGCTTTGATTGAGCTTTCATGAGGTCAAAACAAGAACAATTTGAACTTGAAGGCGAGTTATTTCCAACACGGGAAGATTGATGTAGGAGATTTTTATCCAATGCATGACCTTATAATAATGGACATAAATTTTGATTCTAAAAGCCATGATCCCTGTATAGGGTTTGATTTATGAAGGCATCTAAGTTCGTTAAGGCCTCCAAACTGTACTAGAAATTACTATTCTGAAAATGTCATATTTTTTAAGTTGATTTAAAAAAAATTTCTATTTACTTTAGAAATATTTTATTAATTTTTAAGTTTTGTTTATGGTGTTTTTTCTAGTATATAATAGTCTAGAAGAGCTTTACTATTTAAATTTGTTTAGAAAAATATTGACTAATAAAAGTTTGAATTATAATTATTATTGTGTTTATTGTTTATTGTTTATGTCTTTTTCGACGCAATTCTATCTTTCTTTGTGTTTATTGTTTTTTTTTATGTTGTTTTGAATGCGTCTGCAACCAACTACATATTTCTAAAACTAGAGGACGGTGTCGTTTCCAAAAAATCTGGATTGATGTTTTAACAAAAACAAGTCATTGCCTAGACTTTGAAGGTTGAAAAGAGTAATTCATTAAAGACCAACCAAACTTATACGAATGATTCCAAAATAACTACTTCCGTCACGCAACTTCTCTGGAGACTTGTCTGAAGGCAAAATTGAACACTTTTCCAAAAGCCAAGATCCAGTTTACCCCATCATGGAAGCTGAAAAACTGTTCCTGCTTTTTTCTCTTTTAATGCTCCAATTCTCATCTTGTACATCCCTAGACTCCTTAAAGACGAACCAAACCATTAAAGAAGGTGACGTTCTTATCTCCGAAGGAAATAATTTTGCACTAGGATTTTTCAGCCCAGGTAGTTCTAGCAATAGATATCTTGGAATTTGGTACCATAAAGTACCAGAACAAACTGTGGTATGGGTTGCAAACAGGAACGATCCAATCATTGGTTCCTCAGGATTTCTCTTTATAGACCAATATGGTAACCTCGTTCTCTATGGTAACGATGACCGAAAGCCTCCTGTGTGGTCTACAAATGTTTCAGTGGAAGAAAATGATACTTGTGAAGCTCAACTCTTGGATTCAGGAAATTTGATATTGGTCAGGAAAAGAAGCAGAAAAACAGTATGGCAAAGCTTCGATTATCCTACGAACATCCAGCTTCCTGGAATGAAACTGGGGCTGGATCGAAAATTAGGAATTGATCGGTTCCTAACATCATGGAGATCAGCTGATGACCCTGGGATTGGAGACTTTTCTCTTATGATCAACCCAAATGGCTCACCGCAAATCTTTTTCTATAATGGTACAAAGCCAATTGATAGATCTCCTCCTTGGCCATGGAGAAGTCAGATGGGCTTATACAAAAGCACTTTTCTAAATGATCCAGATGAAATATACTTTGTCTACACAGTTCCTGATGATTCTTATCTGCTAAGATTAATAGTGGATCATTCAGGACTTGTAAAGGCTTTAACATGGCGAGAAAGTGATGGTCAGTGGAAGGATTACTGGAAGGCCCCCCAGTTTCAGTGCAACTATTATGGACATTGTGGTGCTTATAGTACGTGTGAACTTGCCAATCGAAATGAATTTGGATGTGCCTGTTTACCTGGGTTCGAGCCCAAGTACCCAATGGAATGGTCTACGAGAGATGGGTCCGGTGGTTGTGTCCGGAAGCGGACATGTGGTTGACTATGTAGAGGATACGATAAAAAGGGTGCTCGTGCTGCAATATTTACAAGGTGGACATGCTGGCTGGCTACTACAACCTTTTGCGACTAGCAATATATATATATATACATTTTGAACACTTGCACTACTAGCCCCCCGTGTATTTATTGAGGTATATATTGATGTAGAGAATGTTTCCAAGAGGCAAAACTATCATCTCAAAAGAGGGGAAAGATTTAAAAAAAAAAATTCTTAAATTGACAGAATTCAATCTACAATTCAATATATGAATATCTTAAATATATAACACTTATAACAATTCAATAATCCTTCTAAGAACAAGATTAACATGATCGACACATCTTATTATGGTTGTTTGACATGATCTGTATGTTCGTGTTGATGCATATGAATTAGGTACCCTTTTTCTTCTCAGTAACTATTTCATAGGATTGTCATTACAAATATTGATTTATAAGAGCTTTCCTATGCTTGTCACTACTCTTGACTGTATTTAATAAGCTCTTCCCTGCAGGAAAGAAACCATAGATATTGGTACGTTTTAGGTGCCAAAAGGGCTACCCTTTGCCATATGTATTGTCATATTTCGATCGGAAAATGGGGAGGTTTTTCCTATAGAGTTAAATCTTTATTCTTTTCACTCTCGTGCAGCTGATACTACAAGGAAGTCAAATGATTCTCGTGAAAAGCCGATGCTGGCCGTTTTAGCACCATCAATTGCATTATCGTGGTTTCTCGTTAGCCTGTTTGCTTATTTGTGGCTCAAGAAGAGAGCAAAAAAAGGTACTGAACTGCAGGTAAACAGAACTTCTACTGAGTTGGAATATTTCAAGCTCAGCACCATAACGGCGGCCACTAACAATTTCTCTCCAGCTAACAAACTCGGGCAAGGTGGTTTTGGCTCTGTTTATAAGGTTGAGTTTCTTGCATTTAGCTAAAAACTAAATGGCCTCTCAACACTACAGATTTTTTTCTCTCTAATTTGCATAATTGTAGTCCAGTGGCTTAATCTTGTAACATGATTTTAGGGTCTGCTAGCTAATGCAAAGGAGGTTGCAATAAAAAGGTTATCTAGAAGTTCAGGACAAGGAACAGAAGAATTTAAAAATGAAGTTATGGTAATTGCAATGCTTCAACACAGGAATCTGGTGAAACTTCTAGGTTATTGCACTCAGGATGGAGAACAAATCTTAATCTATGAATACTTGCCAAACAAAAGCTTGGACTCGTTTCTTTTCGGTAAGTCTCTTTACGTATTTATTGCCCTGATTTACACTTGTTGTCAAATTATTCCTGTCTGAAAAGTAATTGTTTCAACAGATGAAAGCAGAATATTGTTATTGGATTGGCGAAAACGCTTTGATATTATTGTTGGAATAGCTCGTGGGATTTTATATCTTCACCAAGACTCCAGGTTGAGAATCATTCACAGGGATTTAAAATGCAGCAACATTCTATTGGATGCAGAGATGAACCCAAAAATATCAGATTTCGGAATGGCAAAAATATTTGAAGGCAACCGAACTGAAGATAGGACAAGGAGAGTTGTAGGAACATTGTAAGTACCTTTGCCTAAAACATAGACCGAGTGACAAAGTACTATCATTGATTACCAGGAATACTAAAACTTCAGATTCTTGTTTTTCTGATGCAGTGGCTACATGTCACCAGAATATGCTGTGCTTGGAAACTTTTCTGTAAAATCAGATGTTTTCAGTTTTGGGGTCATGTTGCTAGAGATTGTGAGTGGCAAGAATAACAACAGATTTTATCAACAGAAACCTCCGTTGACCTTGATTGGATATGTGAGTTATAAGAGAGCTTTTAGTGCTCTTGGTTGAATTTCAATGTTCACAATTTTAGATGTTGTCTGCTCTCATTTCTTGTATGTTAATGATTTATATGAACAACACAGGTGTGGGAATTATGGAGAGAAGACAAAGCATTGGAGATAGTGGATCCATCACTGAAGGAGTTGTATCATCCGCGTGAAGCCTTGAAATGCTTACAAATCGGTCTGCTGTGCGTGCAAGAAGATGCCACGGACAGACCATCTATGTTGGCAGTTGTTTTTATGTTGAATAACGAAACAGAGTTTCCTTCTCCAAAACAACCTGCATTCCTCTTTAGAAAACCTGATAAATTCCCTGATATAGCATTAGACGTAGAAGATGGACAGTGTTCCGTAAATGAGGTGACAATTTCTGAATTCGCTTGTCGCTGAAGCTGTGCTGTCTGAAAAATTGCTAATATGAAGTTACATTAGATTTGTAATGAAAATACTTTTTGCTAAATTGGGGATTTGAGATTTAACACACACCACCATGCACGAACAATCCAATTCAATGAAAAGTTAAATAACAATGATTTCTGACGATGCATTGGAGATAGTGAAAGCCTTGAAATGAATTCAAGTCGGTCTCTTGTTCTTATGTCAAGTAGTGAAACAACTTTTTTGCGGTCATCAATGGGGCTTGGTTTGTGTCCAAAAACTGTAGATTACAAGAGAAAGTTATTAATTAAATATATTTATAAAAAACAACAAATAAAAAATATATATAATGAAAAAAAATCTTATCATCTGCTTCGCATGCGAAACAAATAGAATAGAGATGTCGGTGTGTGGGTAACAGATTCGTAAACTTGTTAGTTCTGATTCTTTGTACTGGAGTGTGATTGTCGCACAAAATAATCAAACATCACATGTTAAATATATTTTACTCACATGGCCTCTGCGATCTGCGATGTATGGAGGTTTGAAATCCTTCCAAACCACCACTGAAGACGAACATCTATATTCTAACTCAAACTATTATAACTAGGTATGACTGTTGATAAAAATATGAACTTCAGCCTTATAAACATGTGTGGTGACAATTTTTAAAACGTATCACGAGCCAACAAGGAGCATCAAATGATATGAATAAATTGAATTTGTCTATACATAACCCAAGATGTTGGTTTCTTGATTCCATTGAAAACTAAGGATGCACCCTAGTAAAATATGTTCAGGTTTCAAAGATCAGAAGGGTGCACTATCACTTCATTTACTGCATTATATTAATGATGTCATGTCATGTTTTTAACTAACTAAATTAACTTTTTAAAATTACAATTCAACCCCGAAACTTCAATTTCTTCCCATTAAAGTCCAAATTGAACTTTAAAACTAATTTTCATTGCAATTAAGCCCTCATTAATAAATACAATTAAACCTTGAAAATTTCCAATTGAGTTATTAAACATCTAATTTTGATTTTGTTTCTTTCCAAATTGAACTTTTCTTGTTAATAGGGCCTTCATGATTCAAAATTGAACTGTTACTTTTTTAACTTTGGATATTTTGATTCTCCTTAACTAATCTGTGACAATTTTTTAGACATTTTTCATGTTCTTCCCACTGATGTATATTTTTTTCTATTTTTTTATTTTCTTTTGTATTTTGTATGTTTATGTGAGGTCCAAAAATAAATAACAACACATGCTATGCTCAAACTCAATACAAATGCAAAAAAAAAAAAATAGAGTGCAACAAAATTCAATAGATTGAGAAAGCAAGAGATCCTTACAATATTCAAAAACCTCCTAAGATCATGCAGCAAAAAGAGAAATCAACAATATAGCACAAGAAACATAGACAAAAATAAAAAGTTAGAAAGCCACGTAGCTTAGATTTGTTAGACCAAACACATGAAAGATCAAATCCTTCCCTATTTTTTTGTGTGACACTGACAATTCTAATTATTTTTCAAGAACCAGAATCAAGTTCTAAAAAATTTAGAAACAAAAATGATCCAAGTGAAATAAAAAAAACAAAGAAAACTAATATATATATATATATATATATATATATATATATATATATATATATATAATCAACTAGCTAGCCAAACTTATGATGATGATGATGACGACGACAAAAGCATAAACAATAATAGCAAAGTAGCAATAATATCATCAATGGTGTTCATATTGATAGGTTAGAAATTAAGTGTAAATAAAACATAGGAGATGCCCAACAAAATTAAATTATTGATTTAGGTTATGTTACTCCTTTTAAATATAAGTTTATTATCATCACAAAAGTAGAATTGTTCAAGGGTTATATAGATACAATATATATTAATAAAGAACTAAAGTTGCTATTTAGTATTGTTATATACCTTGAGGGAAGAAAGGAAAGGAGTT
Organism: Populus x sibirica; assembly: GCA_019202695.1. Classification (NCBI taxonomy): domain Eukaryota; kingdom Viridiplantae; phylum Streptophyta; class Magnoliopsida; order Malpighiales; family Salicaceae; genus Populus; species Populus x sibirica. The sequence goes on along the minus strand of JAGMVL010001940.1, from coordinate 268,337 downwards.
TTAGAGCTTTGATTGAGCATTCATGAGGTCAAAACAAGAACAATTTAAACTTAAAAACGAGTTATTTCCAATTCTGGGAGATTGATGAAGGAGATTTTTATCCAACGCATGAACTTATAATAATAGACATAAATTTTGATTCTAGAAGCCATGGTCCCTGTATAGGATTTGATTTGTGAAGGCATCTAATTTCATTAAGGCCTCCAAGCTAGTAGTAGAAATTACTATTTTGAAAATGTTAAATTTTCCAAGTTTATTTAAATTTATTTTCTATTTACTTTAGAAATATTTTATTAATTTTTAAGTTTTGTTTATGGTGTTTTTTCTAGTATATAATAGTCAAGAGCTTCAATATTTAAATTTGAATAGAAAAATATTGACTAATAAAAGTTTGAATTATAATTATTATGGTTGGTGTCTTTTTCGATGCAATTCTATCACGCACCTTGTACATCTACACTAATATTCTTTGTGTTTATTGACTTCGAAGGTAGAAAAGAGTAAGTCATTAAAGACCAACCAAACTTATACGAATGATTCCAAAATAACTACTTCCATCACGCAACTTCTCTGGAGACTTGTCTGAAGGTCATATCCATTCTCCACAAAGCAAAATTTAACACTTTTCCAAAAGCCAAGATCCAGTTTACCCCATCATGGAAGCTGAAAAACTGTTCCTGCTTTTTTCTCTTTTAATGCTCCAATTCTCATCTTGTACATCCCTAGACTCCTTATAGACCAACCAAACCATTAAAGAAGGTGACGTTCTTATCTCCGAAGGAAATAATTTTGCACTAGGATTTTTCAGTCCAGGTAGTTCTAGCAATAGATATCTTGGAATTTGGTACCATAAAGTACCAGAACAAACTGTGGTGTGGGTTGCAAACAGGAACGATCCAATCACTGGTTCCTCAGGATTTCTCTTTATAAACCAGTATGGAAACCTCGTTCTCTATGTTAACGATGACCAAAAGCTTCCTGTGTGGTCTACAAATGATTCAGTGGAAGAAAATGATACTTGTGCAGCTCAACTCTTGGATTCAGGAAATTTGATATTGGTCAGGAAAAGAAGCAGAAAAACTGTATGGCAAAGCTTCGATTATCCTACGAACATCCTGCTTCCTGGAATGAAACTGGGGCTGGATCGAAAATTAGGAATTGATCGGTACCTAACATCATGGAGATCAGCTGAAGACCCTGGGATTGGAGACTTTTCTCTTATGATCAACCCAAATGGCTCACCGCAAAACTTTTTCTATAATGGTACAAAGCCAATTGATAGATCTCCTCCTTGGCCATGGAGAAGTCAGATGGGCTTATACAAAAGAACTTTTGTAAATGATCCAGATGAAATATACTCGGTCTGCACAGTTCTTGATGATTCTTATCTGCTAAGAATAATAGTGGATCATTCGGGACATGTAAAGGCTTTAACATGGCGAGAAAGTGATGGTCAGTGGAAGGAATACTGGAAGTCCCCTCAGTTTCACTGCGACTATTATGGGCATTGTGGTGCTTATAGTACGTGTGAACTTGCCAATCTAAATGAATTTGGATGTGCCTGTTTACCTGGGTTCGAGCCCAAGTACCCATTGGAATGGTCTACGAGAGATGGGTCCGCTGGTTGTGTCAGGAAGCGGCTACATACGTCTTCGGTGTGCCAGCATGGAGAAGGGTTTGTGAAGGTGGAAAATGTAATTCTTCCGGAAAGTTCAGCTGCAGTTTGGGTGGATATGAGCAAGAGTCTTTCAGACTGCGAACTGCAATGCAAGAGGAATTGTTCATGCTCTGCATACGCAATCATTTCAATTCCCGGAAAACATTATGGTTGTTTGACATGGTACAAGGAATTAATAGACATTAAATATGATAGGAGTGACAGTTATGATCTGTATGTTCGTGTTGATGCATATGAATTAGGTACTCTTTTTCTGCTCAGTAACTACTTCATAGGATTTTCATTACAAATATTGATTTATAAGAGCTTTCCTATGCTTGTCACTGCTCTTGACTGTAGTTATTAAGCTCTTCACTGCAGGAAAGAAACCATAGATATTGGTACGTTTTAGGTGCCAAAAGGGCTACCCTTTGCCATATGTATTGTCATATTTCCATTGGAAAATGGGGTGGTTTTTCCTATAGAGTTCATCTTTGTTCTTTTCACTCTCATGCAGCTGATACTAAAAGGAAGTCAAATGATTCTCTTGAAAAAACGATGCTGGCCGTTTTAGCACCATCAATTGCATTCTTGTGTTTTCTCATTAGCCTGTTTCCTTATTTGTGGTTCAAGAAGAAAGCCAAAAAAGGTATTGAACCGCAGGTAAACAGCACTTCTACTGAATTGGAATATTTCAAGCTCAGCACCATAACGGCGGCCACTAACAATTTCTCTTCAGCTAACAAACTCGGGCAAGGTGGTTTTGGCTCTGTTTATAAGGTAGAGTTTCTTGCATTTAGCTAAAAACTAAATGGCTTCTCAATACTACAGGTTTATTTGTCTCTAAGTTGCATAATTGTAATTTAGAGGCTTAATCTTGTAGCATGATTTTAGGGTCTGCTAGCTAATGCAAAGGAGGTTGCAGTAAAAAGGTTATCTAGAAGTTCAGGACAAGGAACAGAAGAATTTAAAAATGAAGTTATGGTAATTGCAAGGCTTCAACACAGGAATCTAGTTAAACTTCTAGGTTACTGCAATCAGGATGGAGAACAAATGTTAATCTATGAATACTTGCCAAACAAAAGCTTGGACTCGTTTCTCTTCGGTAAGTCTTTTAAGTACTTATTGCCCTGATTTACACTAGTTGTCAAATTATAGCTGGCTGAAAAATAATTGTTTCAACAGATGAAACAAGAAGATTGTTATTGGATTGGCGAAAACGCTTTGATATTATTGTTGGAATAGCTCGTGGGATTTTATATCTTCACCAAGACTCCAGGGTGAGAATCATTCACAGGGATTTAAAATGCAGCAACATTCTATTGGATGCAGAGATGAACCCAAAAATATCAGATTTTGGAACGGCAAAAATATTTGAAGGCAACCAGACTGAAGATAGGACAAGGAGAGTTGTAGGAACATAGTAAGTACCTTTGCCTAAAACAAAGACCGGGTGACAAAGTACTATCATCGATTACCAGGAATACTAAAACTTCAGATTCTTGTTTTTCTGATGCAGTGGCTACATGTCACCAGAATATGCTGTGTTTGGAAACTTTTCTGTAAAATCAGATGTTTTCAGTTTTGGGGTCATGTTGTTAGAGATTGTGAGTGGCAAGAAGAACAATAGATTTTATCAACAGAATCCTCCCTTGACCTTGATTGGATATGTGAGTTACAAGAGAGTTTTTAGTGCTCTTGGTTGAATTTCAATGTTCACAATTTTAGATGTTGTCTGCTCTCATTTCTTGTATGCTAATGATTTATATGAACAACACAGGGGTGGGAATTATGGAGAGAAGACAAGGCATTGGAGATAGTTGATCCATCACTGACGGAGTTGTATGATCCGCGTGAAGCCTTGAAATGCATACAAATTGGTCTACTGTGCGTGCAAGAAGATGCCACGGACAGACCATCTATGTTGGCAGTTGTTTTTATGTTGAGTAACGAAACAGAGATTCCTTCTCCAAAACAACCTGCATTTCCTCTTTAGAAAATCTGACAATAATCCTGAAATAATTGCTGAAATTGCCTGTCGCTGAAGCTGTACTGTCTGAATAATTGCTAAGATGAAGTTCCATTAGATTCCTCTTTAGAAAATCTGATAAATTTCCTGATATAGCATTAGACGTTGAAGATGGACTGTGCTCTGTAAATGAGGTGACAACTTCTGAAATCGCTAGTCGCTGAAGCTGTGCTGTCCGAAAAATTGCTAAGATGAAGTTCCATTGGATTTGCTAACGATAGTGAATGCCTTTCCTCAAGACAGTCAGAACAAATATTTTAAAGCGGCAGAAAACAATGGGACATATATGTTGTGCATCACAACAGATCTCTTCATATAAAAAATTTGAGCATGTCCGGGCCATGGCCCAAGAAAGTGCAAAACTCTCCTTCCAGTTTTTTAAGCATTTTATATATAAAAATATTGAAAAATGCATTGAAAAAGACCAATTATCCGATCCCACAATTTCAATGTCAATTTTCTCCATTTTACTCATTTGTCGATTTTCACCTACCACATCTTCAATAATATTTTTTTTTAGATATATAAAAAATATAAAAAGTACATTAAGTGATTTAAATCTAACGATGAACTTAATATTATTGGATTTAGTGGCTAAGCCAGATTTAACCACCAAACCCAAGCCAAATCCAATAATATTGAATTTGGCTGGCACAATATTATTGGATTCTACTATAGCAGTACGTAACACTGTTAAATCTGATTGCCCAACCAGACTAATAGCATTTAGGAATACATCTCATATCATGGGAGCATGGAACATAGAATTGTCAATTTGATCGACTTCATTTAAATAAAATTGAAAAACTAGCACAGGGTGAAATTTTTTATTTTTTCTTAAGATATGAGATGTTTTTGAAAAACCACTGGTCCCAGTAGTGTTTTCTTTCAAGCTAGTTTATTGAAGGCGTAGATTATTTTTTTCTAAAATATAATTTTATTTTAATAAATATAACTTTTGATTTAACTATTAGATCATATTAAAATTTTGATAAAAAAATTCAAAGTTTTTATTTTCTTATAAAGTTAAAATTTTATATCTATCCAAATGTGGAAAGACTTTCAAATAAGTATAAGAAATTATTGTTTGGGATTTGCAGTATTTTTTTAGTTGATTTAAGATTTTTTTTTATTTGATTTGGAACTTTTTTATTATTTTTTCAGTTTTGTTTAAGATATTTTTTTCAAGTATAAATAGAATTTTTATCTTGTATTTTAGAAGATTACTTAAAGAGAAATATTCAATAATAAAATTATAAATTAGAGTTTTGTATATTACTCATGCAAATTGAAGCAACACAAGAAAGACAACAAACACAATAATACAAAATAATGCTAAACAAAATCACACAAAAACCCTAATTTATAATTTTATAACTGAATATTTCTTTTAAAATAATCTATCACTCTAAGAGGTTTACAATTCCTTCAATAAACCTAAAAACTTACTTAAACCAATAATAAAACCTGAAAATAAAGAAAAAATAATAAAAGTCATAAGAAAACTAGGAAAAACATCTTCATTAAAGCTGAAAAAAAAATTTAATCTAAATAAAAAAAATCATAAATTAACTAGAAAATATAAAAAATCTTGAATAGTAATTTTCTGAACTGTGATGAGTATGAACTTTTTATCCTTAAAAAACAAAGTCTTTGGAATCTTTTACCTTGATCATAAATAGTAATCTCTTTCGTTAGTCTTCTTTGGTTAGAAAGAACTCGTCATCGAGTTCAAATTGTTTTTATCTTGATCATGTGCATGTTAAATTAAAACTCTTTAATCCATTTGCATTCTTCGTTTTAAAAATATAATAATTTCATATATTAATTTTAATTCTTTAATCTTAAAATTTATATAAAAAAATAATAATTAAAAAATTATTTTTTTGCGTTGATTTCTAGAATAATAAACCCAAGGAAATCTCTAATTTTATTTTTTTGGAATTATATATATATATATATATACAAGATACCAAGCCAGTTAAATGATTATTGTAAATACATCAACTCCTGATTTCCATGTGGAATTAACAAAAACCTAAACCCCATGGAAAAATTACTATAGATATGTCTTGAATTATTATGGATTATAGTAGGGGTGTTCACGGTTCGGTTCGGTTCGGTTTTTATCAAAAAAAGTAACCAAACCGAATTTTTTTTTTTAAAAAAAAAAACCGAAACCGGTTCAAACCGTCCGGTTTCGGTTCGGTTCGGTTTTTTAGAGCAAAAACCGGTTCAAACCGGTTTGGCTCGGTTTTTTCGGTTTGGCTCGGTTTTGGCTCGGTTTGGCTCGAGTTTTTCCGGTTTGGCTCGGTTTTTTCAGTTTGGCTCGGTTTTGGCTCGGTTTTTTTTCCGGTTTTTTTCGGTTCCGGTTCGGTTTGGTTCGGTTCGGTTTTTCCGGTTCCAGACTTAAAAAACCGAAACCGAACCGAACCGGTCGGTTTTTTCAAAATTTTAATCAGTTTAATCGGTTTTTTTTCACGGTTCGGTTTTTTTGGTTATTTTTTTTTCCGGTTTTCTCGGTTTAATCGGTTTTTTTAAACACCCCTAGATTATAGTAGTGAATTTACTACTTTTCCCTTTTCAACCAAAAAACTTTGCCTATCTCTCAAGGGTAATGCGATCTTTTTGCATGCTCTACTGGTCATTATAAAATTAATCATGAGCTTCATGGTTTTTTCATTTTTTTTATATAGTATAATTACTTAAATGCATTTAAAAAACCATGCTCCTCAGGTTTAGAGGCATTTCTTATATTTTATAGCATGATAAAATGATTATATTGTCCTTAAAATCAAAATTTTCTAACAATGCCTCTAAGGGTTAATTCATACTTTCCTTTTATTTTTGTTGTTGTTGTTGTTGTTGTTGTTGTTGTTGTTGTTATTATTATGTGATCAATTTAGTCTTTTAATAAATATAAAGAAAAAAAAGAAAAAATGGTTAATGCATTCATTGAACATGCTAGTGAATATGCCTCTCTGTCGTGTTTAAACGGTATGTGCGGCGGCTTATAACTATCAAAAATAGCTTTCTTCGGTGTTTTTGAATTCATTATAGTGTGGCCTACCTCTCTAGGTAGTGCGTGTGATGTAAGTCCATTTAGTAATTCGGCCCTGGTTAGCATTTTTTTTTTCCTTTTAATTTGATCTTTATTTTTTCATTTGATTATTTTTAATTTCATTATCCTTAAAATTTTCTTAATCTATCAAATTTGGTATCCATTCTTTTGATTACTATTTATTTTATTTGAGATCATTTTTAAAATTTATTTTTTTAACAATTTCATCCACCTTTATTTTTTTATAACTACTTTCTTTGCTATGACAAAAACATTTATGATTTTTTTTTATTTCATCTTTCAACATTAAATTGAGCTTTTTTTATTGAGTCTAGATCTAAGATTAGTTATGAATTTAGGAGATTAACTTAGATTTAGAAGATTTGTTCTGATTTATTTTTTGTTCTTTTTAAGCTCATGTTTTTTTAAGTTTCATCCTTCAACATTTAATTTAATTAAATAATGCATTTTGTTTTTTTATTTACTGTTTATGGGGATTTTATTACTGATTTTAAAAATTACTTAGGCTTTCTGGAGTCCTTTTTTGTTGCTTTTTGTTAAATTTAGCTTTTCTTAAAAAAAAAGTTTTATTTTTTTAGTTAAATTAAGCGAATTGTTAGATATAAATATCGTATCCTCACTGCATGATATTTTATTTGGTATGCTTTTGTGGTCATTGCATAGGTGATGCATGCGACCTCTTCTTTTTTTCTTTTCCTTTTTAAATTGGCTTATAAAAAACCATTTTTTCTTATTTAACTTTAAAAAATAGACCATTGTTTTGTTCCACGTGCCTATCCTGTTTATTTTATTTTAATTTTTTTTATTTGATACAAAAAAACATTTTGCATCCTTGATTGATGTATAACAAAATAAAAAATAACTTAATAAATAATATGTTATTAAATTTAGTGGGATGTATGACCCAAATTACGGGTATAATAGATTAACTCAGTTTCATTGTAATCTTTTTTAAAACTTGTTTTTCATTAAATATTTTTATTTTCAATTTTTGTTTTTGTATAGGTTAGGTGGGTGGGTGGGTCGTGCCCCTAGATGGATTGTTAATTTTTTTTTAATTTTTTTATTCTTAATGCATTTTCAGCCCCCTGAATATTAAAAAAAAAATAGAAAACCTTTGTTAGTTAAATGCCTCTTTTTTTAATCCCACGCGATGTCATGTTTGTTCTTTATTTTTAGATTTTTTTAAATCTAGTGGAATAGATAATTCAAATAGTAGATTTAATAAATTAACCTGGATTTATTTAGATTTAATAATTATTTTTTTATTTTTTTATGAGGTTCATAAATTTAAATGATTGATTCAGGTTGACCATATCTATTTAATATATTTTTATTTTAATATTTAAAAAATAAATTTTAATATATAACTGTCTTGGTATTAAAAACAGTACCTTCTAATATGTGTCAAATCTTATGTTAATGATTGATTTTTTTTCCTTAAAAAAAACCGATATCAGTACTTCAAAAACTGTTTTGTCCGATAGATATCATGTTTATTTTCTCATGCTGCCCACTTGAAAGAAAACCCAAAAGACTACAGTTCAAGTGATGCAGTGCATGGGGAAATTAATAAATAAAAGTTTCTTAAATTTGAAAATTGTAGTTAAACAATAAAAATAATTCTGATTTAATAAATTTTAAATATCAATTATAGAATGCCACTAAAGTATAACATTGTTTTAAATAATAAATTAATTGACATAACTAATAAAAATCAAATCAAATAAATATTAGAATATTAAATAAATATTATTTTCATCAGACTCATAATTGAGAATATGATATTTTCACTTACCCTAAATAAAAGGTCTCACAACTATACAGAACTTGGACTGAAAAGTTATAATAGAAAAAACACCTGAAGGCAAAAATTCCTATGATCTCAGACAAACTATGCGAAATCCACGTAGCTGATATATTTGGTATTGTGGTAGTTATTGTGGTTATAGTTTAAAAAAAATTATTTTATAAAAAGTATTTTTTGTGAGGTTCATTTTAAAGTTTGATATGTTTGGTTAAAATTACGATTGAAATTATGGTTGAAAAAGAAACAGTTTCTTGTGTTTAGCTAATATGTTTTTTGTATGAGGTTTGATTGTAAAATTACCTAAAAGAACATATATCTATATATATAATGGCAAAACATTGTTGTTTTGTAATTATGATTACATAACAAAATGAATAATTATTGTACATTAATAAAAAAGTTCCAGTGTCTCATTAAACTATTTGAAAAAAAATAAAATAAAAAATGATATTAACTAAAATAGAAACCAAAATTAAAATAAAAAAATAAGTCTATAGTCCAGGTAACGCAAGTAAATGTAAAGAATATATATAAAAAAAAAACAAACGAGTTTGAGGGGCAAAATCCTTAAGGTATTCAAGCATTCTTAATGTTCATGTAAAAAGGAAAATTACAACACAGCCTCTGCACAAAAAGTTTTTTTTTAACAGGTTATTTTAGTAATTCCATTAAAAAAAAAGTAAAACAAAAACATATTACTTCAATCACTGTTGACAAATAGTCTTCATGACAACTCGTATTTTTGCTCCATAGCAAAACAGTGCTTCTCTCACAGACGAGGAATCCTGGCATGAAATTGCTCGCCCTCAGATTCATGGCCATGACATCAATTGTGTGGCCATCATCCAAGGAAAGGGGAACCATCGTTTTGTTGGTGGAGCTGATGAGAAAGTTGCTACTGTTTGAAGCTCCTTTATCTTTTTTGAAGACACTGAATCTTGCCACTTGTCAAAAGTCTAGTTTTCCTGAAAACCTTCAAGTTAATGGCAGTAATTTGGGAACAGGGGAAGATGAGCGTCGGGTGTTGGTGAGAGAGAGGAGAACACAGCAACGAAAAGCAATTGTAAATTGCTTTTCACAATCTGAGATTGGTCCTCAGTTTTGGAGTGGGGCCACGTGAAAAACAAGTGTGGTTAGTATTAACCAAAATTTACAAATTATCAAAATCTCTTCTTTTTTTTTAAAAAAAAAAAAAAAACCATTTCTACATGTTGAAAAAAAGCTGACACAGAAAAACAAGAGCAGGACATATTAAAACAATGATTTTTTATTATTATTTTTTAGTACATTAAATATATTAAAATACAATTAGTTTTTCTAAATGTTTTTTTTTATTTCTAGTGCTCATAAAAAGAAGAAGAAGAAGAAAGAAGCCATATTTACCTATGTGCAATCTAATAATAAAAAGGCTATTTAGAAGAGTAATATTGATAATATAGCTTTATAAATAGTATAAATATGATCTTTTATTTTGTTTATGTGCACTCTAATAGTAAAAAACCATTTAAAAAACTTATTATATTTTAATATATTTGATATTAATAAAATTATTTATTAATTATAAATAATTAATTCAGCTACAATCAAAACTTTGTTTTACATAAAAATATATTAAATAAATCTTTAGCATTTTTTTATCAATGCATAAAAATAACATGAAAATACTATTTTAGTTTTTCAATATAGATTTTACCTTGAAAAACTAAATGGCATCCCAACACTACAGATTTGTTTTTCTCTAATTTGCATAATTGTAGTCTAGAGGCTTAATCTTGTAACATGATTTTAGGGTCTGCTAGCTAATGGACTGAAAAACATATAAACAAAATCTCGAAATCAGCCGGTTAATAGGAAATGAGCCAGTTAATCAGTTTCTGAAATTTCTTAACTAGTCGATCAGTTGATTACATATAAATAAAATCTTGAAATTAGCAAGATCAATGATATCTCATGACTCTCGGTGGCACTAAATGGACTTGAAAGTAGCAAATTTATCCATTTGGCCATAATAAGGATTTTGTGCATGACTTTGCTATTTATGTAGCAAACATATCCATATTTACCAAAACACCATTTTGTGATGTTTGGGTACTTATTGATTTAACCAATGCCTTTTCTTAATCCACTTTTAAAATACCATGCGAGAAAATCTCTTTTAAAAATTTATTTTTTAATGATTCAATCCTATTTCATTTTATTTTTCAACTAACCTCCTTTATCACACTACAACATTTAACAGTTTTACCGATGAAATTTTTTCATCGGTGTAAGACACATATTCCGTCGGTAATTAATTTACCAACAAAATCACCGACGAAAATGCTCCGTCGGTGAATCTTTCATCAGTAATTTTTTGTCCGTCGGTAAATCCGTTGGTAATAAAAAAATATTATTACCGAAGTGTTTTTTCCGTCAATAAAGCCGTCGGTAATAATATTTTTTTATTACCAACGGATTTACCGACAGACAAAAACATTTTATTTAAAAACATTTTAAAAAAATTCATTTTATAAAATTATAAAATAATTAAATTAACATAAATCAACACTCTATAATATATACTCAAAATGCTTGGAAAAAAGAATAAGAAAATCAGCTCAAACAAATTTGCAACAAATAAATAAAATAAAAAAATAAATTCAACTAAAAAAATTCATATGAAAAAAATAAAGTTGCAATTGCTAAAAATTTAAAAATTCTATAAATAAATCAACTAAAAATGATCTCATATGAAAAAAATTCTCACAACAACATTTATACAATTATTAAGAACAAAAACAATTAAAAACAAAATAAAAAACAAATATAGTGAAAAAAATCATGAAAAGAAGAAGAAATTTTTTTTTTACCTTAATATAGTTGCGAGTGAAGCTAAGGAGAGAAAAAAAACCATAAAGCATATTAATTAAAACAAAACTAAGAGGATAAAAGAAGAAAGAAGAAGAAGACATACCCGAGCATAGAGAAAAAGAGAAGGAGATGAGGAGAGAAAAGAAGAGAAAGAAATAGATATTGATGTTTTTTACATATAGTGAAGAAGAAGAAGAAGAAGAAGAATAAGAAATGAGTCTATCTCTTGTGAAATAAGGGGATTCAGGTTTTTTATTGGGACGCGTTAGCGACGGATTTACCGACGGATAATTGAATATTTATATTTTTTAATTATTCCGTCGGTAATTCCATCGGTAATATTTAATTTCGTAAAAAGTTTTCAGAAACCGCCAACAAATACCGACGATTTTTCAATCCGTTGGTGATTCTGTCTGTAATATTTAAATGAAAATTTTAAATTAATTGAATTTTTTCTGAAAACCGCCAAATAACACCGACGACTTTTCAATCCGTCGGTTATTTTGTCCGTAAAGAACAACAATTAACAGTGCAATTGAAAAGTGAACAGCTTCCGGAGCTCCCCGGAAAATACTGACGGCAAATTCCGTTGGTGATTCCCTTTGTAATTGACATGATGAACAGTGTTAACAGTTTACCAACGAATTTACCGACAGAATAAATTCTGTCGGTAATTTTGTTGGTAAAAATGACACGTCATCATTTTTTTTGCTTTGTTTTAATTTTTTTCCCGCGGTAATTCCCTCGGTATATACCGAGGGAATATTTCCATTGGTAAAATTCCTCGGAAATTTACAGACGGAAATATTCCCTCGGTATTTCCGTTTGTATTTATCGATTTTCTGGTAGTGTCACTGATTTAAATTATACATATTTTGTTAACATCAAAAAATTAATCAAGAGTATATAATTTACTAGCATTTTTATTAAATTTCCCACCATTCAATTAATCATGCCAAATTCATTTTGATAAGGTTGACTTCTCATTTTGATAAGGTTGACTTCTCAAATTCATTTGTATTCATTTCCCACCGAAATGACCTTTATATCATCCTTCAAATATTAATTGGACCTACTGATTGGACACTAACTAGACATCTATTGTGGAATGATGATGTCATGCTTACATCATCCTTTAGTTTGGGTCAGTCCATATGAATTGGATCAGATTGATGACCGGGTTCTGGTTCAATAATCCGAGTCAGGCCAATTTACAACCTTTCCATCAACCACTTTTACTGTTGAACATGACTGCCAACAACCCATAGAAAGGTGGCAGTCTTCTTGTACTAGAATCTCAAAATTAGAAAGAGCAATGATGTGAAGACATTGCGAAGACAAAATGAAATATGGACTAAACAAAATCTTGGAATCAGCAAGAGCAATAATATTTCATGACTTTCATGGGCGTTAAATGTACTTGAAAGTAATTGGGATATTAAATCTTAGTTTTAGCTCTATCAAATAGATTGAATCAAATAAAAAATGTTTTTGCAAACATCCTGATAATCATCAGATCGGTAAATTTAATGAAAAATTCAATTATTTCTTTTATATTAGATGAAATAAATTAAGGCTAAAAAAGCTAAACGACCAAGTAGATATATAAATTCTTTTTTTTCAAGTGCTTTTATGCCCATTAAAATAGATGAAACCATGTAAAAAAAAACCATGACTGATCTGCAGTTAGGTTTTTTTTAAAATATTTTGAGGGCTATATCTCCTTTTCATAAATTTATTTTTTAAATCCTAATGGTCAGAGTTTAGAAAGTGTTGAAAAGCATAACATATCATAAAAGCAGCCCCGATCCAACAATGGAATACTAAGATATGATCTTTGAATTTCTATTCTCCCTCCCTCCCTCCTCTTCCATTTGGCCATAATGAAGATTTTCTGCATAATTTTGCTATTTATGTAGCAAACTTATCCATATTCACTAAAACATCATTGTGTGTAGTTTGGGTATGTTTTAATTTAACCAAATACCTTTTTTTAATCCATTTTTAAAACACCATGCGAGAAAATCTCTTCCTAAAATTTATTTTTTAATAATTCAATCCTATTTCATTTTATTTTTCAACTAATCTAATTCATCATTGATTTAAATTATAAATATTTTATTAACATTATAAAATTTAATTGAGAGTATATAATTTACAAGTATTTTTATTATATTTCCTAGATGGTTTACAATTAATCATGGTTTACAAATTTCTTTCTTCAAGGCATCAAGCCATGCCAAATTCATTTTGATAAGATCGACTTCTCAAATTGATTCTCCCATAGCAATCTAGCACTCACATTGAGTTAACATGCCTAACTATTTTTACTTGATAATTATACTATAAAAAAAATAAACAATCATAAAATATAAACAAAATATTACAATATTTGTTTAAACTTTAATAACTTTATAGAAAATAAATTAAAATAATTTGAAAAGAAAAAATTAAAATTAAATATATATTGAAGAATAAAATTGAATTTAAATATATATATTAAAAAATAAAATTTTAAAAAATATGAACCAAAAACAAACTAAAGAAAAAAATAAGGGAAAAAAAACCCACCTGCTGTTCATGGTGGCGATGGGGTCCGATCCCAATTTGTTTACAGCTAGTTTATTTTATTCGTGTATTGTCTTTTATCATGAGAGTATTTGCTATAAAATCAAGAACTCAAGACAAGGACAAAAACACATAAAAAGAATCCAAATCCGACGGTTGAGATGCTTGTTGAGAGAGGCGAAAGGTGAGTTTGTCACCTTGTTTAGATTAAGACAGAATCTGTTAAAAGCCCTTCCACTTCAGTTACGAAAAAAAGGGTCCCATTTTTTGTCACCTTGTTTAGGGACAGGTGATTGGTTGCTTGCTGTAAGCAGTTAGATCATCCTTCAAATATTAGTTGGACCTACGCTAACGTGAGCTGACTGGACACTAACTAGACATCTGTCGTAAAATGATGATGTCATGATTACATTATCCTTTAATTTGGGTCAATCCATATGGATTGGGTCGTGGGACTTTGTCTCCATCATTCTCAGCCGTTAAAAGGTTATCTAGAAATTCAGGACTCATGAAGCTTCTAGGCCGTTGCATTCAGGTTGGAAAACATATTTTAATTTATAGAGTTTTTTTAGTTAATAATGTTTTTTTTCATGATAATTTTTAATTTTAAAAATAAAATAAATATTTCTAATTTGATTATCATGAATATAAAATATTAAAATAATTATTATAAATTATGGTATTGATTTTGTATGAAAAGTAGTTATAGTTTTAAGGTATTTTTTTTAGTGGAAAAAATTGTTTTTATTTTCAACAAATAAACATGTTTTTCAAATTTTTTGAAAAAAATAAAACTGAAAATTAAGAAAGAAATTGTTTTTTATCACTGAACAATTTTATGTGGAGTACATGTAAGGTATATGTAAGGTATTTAAAAATATGATAGTAATTGTTTTTAAATTGTTTTTTTACTTGTATTAAAATAATTTTTTTATTCAAAATATAAAAAAATATTTAAAAAATAAAAAATAAATTTTGCTCAACCCCTTTTGGAACACAGTACTAAACATGGTTTATACAAATACTAAACAGGGTCTAGTATAAAAAGGGCTAGACAAATCATGGTCTAGAGTTTGAAGATTGCAAAGAGAAACCTAGTGAAGCGAGGTGTATCCCAAAATAACTTCTTTTGTCAGACTAGTCTGCAAGCAACATTTCACTTGTCCAAAAGCCAAGGTCCAGGTTGCCTCATCATGGAAGCTGAAAAACTGTTCCTGCTTTTTTCTCTTATAATATTGCTCCATTTCTCATCTTGTACATCCCGAGAATCCTTAAAGACCAACCAAACCATTAAAGAAGGTGACCTTCTTATCTCCAAAGGAGATATTTTCGCACTAGGATTTTTCAGTCCTGGCAGTTCAACCAATAGATATCTTTGGAATTTGGTACCATAAAATAACAGGACAGACTGTGGTGTGGGTTGCAAACAGAAACGATCCAATCATTGGTTCCTCTGTATTTCTCTTTATAAACCAATATGGCAACCTCGTTCTCTATCGTAAAGATGACCAAAAGCTTCTAGTGTGGTCTGCCAATGTTTCAGTGGAAGAAAATGATACTTGTGAAGCTCAACTCTTGGATTCTGGGAATTTGATATTGGTCAGGAAAAGAAGCAGAAAGATTGTATGGCAAAGCTTCGATTATCCTACTAACATAGGGCTACCTGGAATGAAACTGGGGCTGGATCGAAAAGTAGGAACTGATCGGTTCCTAACATCATGGAGATCAGCTGATGACCCTGGAATTGGAGACTTTTCAGTTATGATCAACCCAAATGGCTCGCCACAGTACTTTTTCTATAATGGTACAAAGCCAATTAGTAGATCTCCCCCTTGGCCATGGAGAAGTAAGACGGGCTTATACAAAATGGTTTTTGTAAGTGATCCAGACGAAATATACTGTGAATTAACAGTTCCTGATGGTTATTATCTGGTAAGACTAATAGTGGATCATTCAGGACTTCTAAAGATGTTAACATGGCGAGAAAGTGATGGTCAGTGGAAGGAATACTGGAAGTCCCCTCAGTTACAGTGCGACTATTATGGATACTGTGGTGCTTACAGTACGTGTGAACTTGCCAATTATAGGGTTTAGGGTGTGGAACAGACTTTAAGTCTAAGTGGGATACACTACCCGAGGAAACTGCATTGATACAACTACCACTGTCTATGATGATCTTACACCCTTTATCTCCACATTTAATGTAAGCGTAAAAAATAGCAGTCCTTCTCCAATCCTCAGTTTCTTTAGGTTATGTTAAAGCACATCTAACCACACCTAACCTGGTTGTCTTGATTTGAGTGGATATAGACCTAACACATCCTAGCAAGTTAGACTCATCATCCTCATCATTTAGATCTTGAAAATCATCGGGATTTGGTTCATATACCTTATCATCACAATTATCTTCTTCACCCATATCCTCTTGCACCTTGATGAACAAAGCCTTATTAGGGCAGTTAGAGGAAATATGACCAAAACCCTAACACTTAAAACATTAAATTCTTGAAGTTTTAGGTGCTTCATGAAAAATACCCTTACCCTTGTCTTCTCTAGGTATCTGGGAAATCAAAGGATTGGGTTTACGAGTTGGGGCACCTAATATGGAGTTATTACTATCAGGTTAAGATCTAGAAGGGGTATTACGAGTGTCCTAACGTCTTGTCCACTGGCTTTTTGTGACCAAGTCATAATTTTGTACTAGGGTATAAGCTTCATCAAGGGTGGAAACACCCCTAAGCACAACCTCTCTTCTAAGTTCATCGTTTAAGCCTTTTCGAAATCTACTTAGGGTCATCACTTCATCCTCCCTAACTGCACACCTCATCCTATACTCATCAAATTGTGCCACATCACTACACCACTAAACAGTTTTACCGACGGACTGATTCCGTCGGTGACAGGAATGCACTCCGTCGGTGAAATAATTACCGACGGCCTCACCGACGTAACACGTCTATCGGTATAATGGTCGTCGGTAACTCCCCTTTCCGTAGCTAATTCTGTCGCAAATAAAAAAAACCACCCACCGACGGAATACCGACGGTCTTACAGACGAATACGCACGTGCCAAAAAAAAAAGTTTCTCGCAGGAACATTACCGACGGACTAAATCCGTCTGAAATTTCAACGGTAATTACCAACGGATAATTCGTCGGTAATTATGGTATCGGTGGTAATTGTGTATCAACTCTCTGTGAAATACCGACGGATAAAATCCGTCTGTATGTAATCACCGACGGAATATGTCCGTTGGTAATTATGGCATGGCTGGTAATTGTTTGGCAACTCTCTGTGAAATACCGACGGATAATGTCCGTCGGTATATCCGTCGGTATGTATTTGAAATATATATAGAAAATAATTTATTAATAGTAAAAAAGCTTAATAAACAAACAAAATTGGATTAAACATTAAAAATATAAAAATAATGTTAAATAATATTCATTACAAATTTAATGTGTTTAAAAAACAAAATTAAACTAGAATAGCGGCGGAGCTGGAGGGGAGGAGGAGGAGGAGGAGGAGGGTCAAGTTGTTCCCGGACCGTACGGCCAAAAAGAAGCTGCACAAGTATCATCACCCATCTTTGATCTCATCTCCATGACTATTTGACGGAGCTCATCATAATTCGTCGAGAGTTGTTGATATTGTTGTTAAAAGGCAATGAACTCCTCAGATTGGGTGCTCGATACTGATGAAGAGCTCCCAACGGTTTAGACACTACGAGCCGAACGCAAGCTTTCAGCCGTAGTGTTGGAGAGCTCGTAGACCCGATTTTTATCGGGTCCACCAAACGATCCCACCTCCATCCACAAATCTATATCGAAATCTGGATGGGTCGAAGGATTGTCCCCATATCTCTCCCTCAATCGGCTATTATAGGTCTCCTGAAATTTTTTTAAAAAATCATCAACTACAATTCAAGATGCAATTCAAGAAAATAATAACTTACAAAATAAAATGAATGAACGAACATACCACGAAGTGCTTGAGCACGGTTGTCCACGAACTGCTGCACCCTTTTTTGGCGGTCTTGACTCCGCACATGCATCTCCACAAACAGCTCCATTGGACTCGGCTCACGTCCAAGAGACGCTGCCTGTAAGGAAAAAATAGGTTGAAAGTTATTTAATAAGGAACGACAAATTAATTAACGATATATTTCATTAAAATTAATCTTACCATCTACTTTGCATGTGCGCTGAATGGGACGGATCTGTCAGTGTGCGTGGTCACCAAACCATGAATTTGTCGGTTCTGGTTGTCGGCGCCGGACTGTGAGCGCCGTGAGAACCGCTCTGAGGTCACGTGCTCAATATATGCCGTCCATATTTCCCCGAGATGAATGGCAGTTTGAATTCCCGCCAAACCGCCACCTCATTCCATCCTTCAAGACCGTTATCCCTCGCATTTCTTTTTGATTTTTTTTGGGTGTCATACCAAAAATCACGCAACCTACTTCCATAGTAACAAATTAGAATTTAAAACATAAAATTATAAAACAAAAATAAATATTATTTTTGATGTTACCTAGTTGCCGCGTGATTCTCCCATACCCTCCTCACAACATTGTTGTTCGCCCTATCCCACTCAAATTTGTTCTGTGTATATAAATAATTCATATAAAATAAAAATAGTACAAGATATAAAATTATAAAAATCATTTATTAAAAATAAGTTGAAAATTAAAAAGTAACATCGACCTGAAATTGCTTAAACCATGCATCGATATTAGGTTTCCACTCAGGATTTCTGGAAACCTGGCTCCATTGAAACAATGGAATCTCCATCGACGATTTAAACGCCAATGTTATAGCCCTTGCACCTCAATGTTTGTGAACCTGAAATTAAATAAAAGTAATAATATTAATTAGTTGTTCATAAATTATGTTATAAGTATATTAAAAAAAAAAACTAAAACCTAAACAAACTTACATTGAGAGGTCATCCTTCCATTGTGCCTGGTACTTGCGGGTGAATTGACCCCGCTGTGAAGGTACACCGCTTCTGCGCTGTGAAACCGCGCTTGAAGAGGCAACATCACAAGTTGGCGTAGAATCCTCACCGTGATCAGCACCTAAGGATACGTCCTCCTCGCTGCTAGAAGAACTAGCCGCAACCGTCTTCTGACGACGTGCTGTAGATTTCATTCTACGCATCTACACAAATTTATACGAATAATTACATAATTAACTTCGATTATTTAAAAAACAATTCGACAGAGTCTCCCCTATACTAAGGGATCCCAAGTTATCGACAAAATCATATTAAACTTCCAATTTTATTTCACATCCCGATCCACTCATCCTGGATCTCAACCCAACTCATCATCATCAACACAAAACATCTTATTCAATAACATCATATAATGAAATTCAAGTAAAAGAATCAATTTCAACTATGAACATTCATTGTTAAATTGGTGCTTAGAGTTACAAACATTAGATTAAAGTCATACATTCAAATTTACAGATTAATATTACATTTCAAGTTTTAGGAGACAAGACTCTTAATTTATAAATAATTACATGGTCAAAAGCAAAAGGTAACTAAATCAATATCATTCCTAACACAACCCTAATGGACCTCAAAATAGAAATTAACGTGTACACATAAATATAAAAATGTAATAACAAGCAATAACAATGACAGGTAAACAATAATATCCTAAAATTAAGATAAACTAATTAAATTTAATTCTATATTTCAATTAACATTTAAAACAAAATTCAACAATAATATTTATAGCAATACAAACAATAATATCCTAAATTAAGATAAACTAATTAAATGTAATTCTATATATAAATTAACATTTTTAACATAAATTCAACAATAACAATTATAGCAATACAAACAATAATATCCTAAATTAAGATAAACTAATTAAATGTAATTCTATATATAAATTAACACTTTTAACATAAATTCAACAATAACAATTATAGTAATACAAACAATAATATCATAAAATTAATAAATAAAATGAAAAAACTAAAAAACACTATACAAAACAACCTAAACACAAAACAAACAATACACAAAACTAAAAAACACTATATCAATTCAAAATAAATTTGGGAATAAAAAATGATTACCTTAATAGTGTGTTGAATTTAAGATTTCATCTACAAACAATACACAAAACAAAGAACACCAAAAAAAATAATCATAATTAAAATAAAAAAAAATACAAAGATAAAGAAAAAAGAATACATACCTTGGTAAAATCACAACCACCAAAACAATAAAATCTCTTCAATTTGCCAAATAGAAACGGAGAGGAGAAGAGAAATGGAGAAGAAGAGAAACGGAGCCGAGAGAAAAAAATGAACCAAATGGGGGGAAGGGGGGATTTATATGGCAATTTTTCCGACGGAATTACCGACGGACATTAATTGTTGTCGGTGGCATTACATTTCGTCGGTAATACCGTCGGAAATTAATTGAAATACGCACCAAAAAAGTTTGAAAATCCTGCCAGACTTTTTGATCCGTCGGACAATCCGTCGTTATTTGTGCAGACGGACACACGTTTGACATGCGTGCGCTTCGGGATGTGCGTAATTTGTCGGTGATTCTGTCGGTATGTGACGTCGGTAAAACCGTTGTTGAATCCGTCGGTGATAGTGGCACAATCCCGTAATTATTTTTCAACTCTCTGTGAGATACCTACGGGTTAAGGTCTGTCGGTGATAGTGGCACAATCCCGTAAAATTTTTTCAACTCTCTGTGAGATACCGACGGGTTATGTTCTGTCGGTGACTCCGTCGGTGAATGTGGCACAATCCCATAAATTGTTTGGAAACGCTCTGTGACATACTGAGGGGTTATAGTCTGTCGGTGTACCCGTCGGTGAAACAATAAATTTTTTTTTTTTATGTAACCCTGTCTCAAAATCTTGAATTGCAATCTTACAAAGACACACAATACAATAACAAGGGCTGACCATTAAAGAATAATAAATATTTCATGTTCCAAATTATTACATTATAAAATAAGGCTTTAGAACATGTTTAGTTAGTCAGAATTTTTATATTCGTCCTCTATTAAATTATTATCATCAGCTTCATCATACTCTTCAATTTCGTTATCATCTTCTTCAACAACATTCTTTTTTCCACTAGTAGAGCTCAGAACAACATTCAACTCCTCTGCGTCAACATCAACAAGACTATCGTTGAAAACACGAAAATTCAAATTTTCTTCTAAGTCAATCGAAGGGGCAACTCGGTATGGTTCAACCAAATCACTAGCTTGAAAGACTTCATCTATCACACTTGTGTCTTCGTTCTCATCCTGAACAACCTCGACACGACCCTTGGGTTTTGTTTTTAAAACGAATATTGTGACCACGTACAAGATATAAGAAACTTGAGTGATTGTGTTGAGAATAGTGGAGAGTTGGGATGGGTGGTTGGTTGCAGTTTGGGAGGGGAGAGGTGGGATGGGAAAGAAGAAGAAGGAGAAACAGAGAAAGAGAGTGTCGGCAGATGGGGTGGGTATATAATGGTTTTTTCCGATGGAATCACCGACGGATTCATTCCGTCGGTGATTCTGTCGGTGACAGTGCCACGTCACTGTACGACTGTCTCAGTTTGAATCCCTCGGTCATTCTGTCGGTGAAATCGTCTGAAAAAACTCCACGTCACCATGCCGTTGCATCTTTCCAGACATACTGTATACTCCGTCAGTATATACTGACGGTTTTTTCAACGGATCTAGGCCGTCGGTATATACCGACAGATGTTGAGACATAATTATTTCCGTCGGTAATTCCGTTGGTTTTCTTCGGTTTTCTGGTAGTGCATATTCATTGGCAGACTTACCTCCTTGCCTTAAGTTATTCCACTGGTCCAAAAGATTTCCTCTATAAGAACGAGGCAAGTACTTTCCTTGTAACTTAGTCTTCATTTCAACCCAATCAGTAATAGGGGGTTGACCTCTCCTAATCAAAGACTCTTCTATACTTTCCCAATAGAGCTGAGCGGTTCCACTAAGTTTCATCTTTGCAAATCTTACCCTTCTATTCTCAGATAGATTATACTAGCCAAAGAATTGATACATGTCACGGATCCATCTATCAAAAATCCATGGGTCAAGTTGACCCTTAAAAGTTGGGGCTTCTACCTTGACATGCCTCATGACTCGCTCGTCAGGGTCATCAAAGTCGTGATGGCCCTGATTGCGGTTGTATTGACGGTTCCTAGGATGAACTGGTCTTTGACGGTAATCATTGGAACGCTCACTATCATTAGGGTCATCAAAGTCATTGTGACCCTGGTGTTGGTTATGGTGGCGGTTCCTACGAGGAACTGGTCTTTGAGGATTCCTATGGTTGTCATTCGAATGCTCACTCTCACTAGACTGTCTTATTTGCAAAGTTTCTATGGACTCCATCCTCCTAGAAAGGTTGTTCATTTGATTGGACATGTTGCTCATTTCCGTTCGCATAAGTTGTAATTGTTCTTGAATATCTCTAAGAACATTACTAGAGTTTGGGTCCATGGTAGCTATGACTTCTAGATTGTGTACTAGACGACCACTACGTAAATGCATGCAAAAACTAATCCTGAGACTGAGATCACAAAATAACACTTGCAAGTAAAAATGCAAAATAAAATTATAGCTAATAAAAAATAAAAAATAAAGAAAATAAAATTTTTTTTATTTAAATAATTTATTATTATTATTATCATCTTGGAAACTAAGTAATGACAAATTAAACTAGGAAAATGCGCAAGCAAGCAATGTAAGTCCTCTAAATGCACACAAGTAAGCCAAACACAATGTTTCAGTTTTCCCACTAATTTAACCAAACTCCACAATTAATTAAGAGGATCAAATCTTTAATGCTAAACAAGCTCAAAATTAGGGTAATTCAATGTAAAGGCGGGCTATGTAATTTAGTTATGGGCAAGCACAAAGAATAATATTAATGCTAAATATTGGTTAACAAGTTTAAAAGCATACCAGGAATGATGATTTTCAATGGGTAAAAATTCTGACCGTATGATGTGGCAGTGAAGGATTACGTGGCAGCTGACATGGCAGGATATGCTGGCGAGGCAGATGACGTGGCGGGATCTGATGAGGTGGCAGACGACGTGGCAAGAACTGATGTCGTGGCAGATGACGTGGATGCTCTGACGCGGTGCTGACGTGGCTAGGTTAATTATTTTACCAGCTTCGTTTTCTTGCATCCCTAGCTCCCGTGAACCGTTGTCGCCGCTTGTCGGCAATGGCGCACGGCGGGGCTTCGTGATTCTGCTCGGGCCGCCGTGTGAGGGAAGGGGCGGTGGTGTCTCGTGGTGTCGGCGCTGGATGGGGGCTTGTTGATCCGTTGTCGCCTGAAGGTGAGGGCACTGTGGATGGTGGCGTTGCGGCTGGTGCTATTGCTGGGGTGCGACTGATGGTGCTGATGGTTTGTAACACTGATTTGGAACCGAAGACAAAGACCTATTGTGGCTGCGTTGCTACGGGTTGTTGACGGCAGTAAATCGGCGTGTACTTGTGTCTTGGCTGTGATCGTTGGCTGTGATCGGCGTTGATGTAGAATGGCCGATCGTTCTGTGGGACTGATGTGCAGATCTTCTGGGTGGTGGGTCTCGCTTGTGATTGGCCGAGGCACCGCTGATGGCGGGGCGCCGGCCGAGGATCACCTGCGTCGTTGATGATGAACAAGCTTGATGAACAATTTTTTTTTTGTAATCAGAACAATATGTGTTTTTTTTTAGATTAATCTAGGGTTAAACATAAACATATGGATCATTTAATTATAAGAACAATTAAAAGCCATGCTCTGATAACAAATTTGATGCGGGACAATAAATAATAAAATTAAAGCAAGAAAAGAAAGAAGCTGAAGAAGAGAAGAAAGGGGATTGGAGATATGCAAAGTCTTCAATATTTTCATTACTCATCAAAACTATCTCTCAAGATGACAGAAGAACATATATATAGTAAACCCTAAAACATCCTGCTATTGGGCTCGGCCTATCAAATCAAACTGTTTAACATAAATAATAAAATAACAATGAGCAGGCCTAAATGGGCTAAATAAATAAAATAACAATGAACAGGCCTATATGGGCTTAGTCTCCCAACCAAAACGTGACATACTGGGCCATGCTACATCGTCTCCATCTATATACTTGTGTAGTTTATGGTGTGGGTCTAGTATCCCCACCATCCCCTCAGTTACAGTGCAACGATTATGGATACTGTGGTGCTTACAGTTCGTGTGAACTTGCCTTTTATAATACATTTGGATATGCCTGTTTACCTGGGTTCGAGCCCAAGTACCCAATGGAATGGTCTATGAGAGATGGGTCCGGTGGTTGTGTCAGGAAGCGGCTACTGACATCTTCGGCTGTCTGAAAAAATTGCTAATATGAAGTTCCATTAGATTTATAATGAAAACAAATATATTGTACATCACAACAGATCAAGCTCTTCAGCACTAGACGTAACATTCTAATTCTAAACAACTGGTCCATTCTGCCTAGTGTCAAGGAAGAAACCTAACAGCATCATCATATGTTATGCTATAGGTGTGGTGTTCGTCAACTATTCTTTTAAGGACAGTTACTCTATCTACCTTCTGTTTTGATGCTTGCTTTGTCTTTGCCTTTTTCTCCTCTGTTCCTGAGCCACAAATAACCAAATATGCTAATGATCAGCCATGTTGAACCCACAGTTGGATCAAGAACGGTCGGTATTTTTTTAATTGCTACTTTTATTGCTTTGATAATTTTTTTTTAAAATATTTTTTTTTATTTTTTATTTTAATATTGAATTAAATTTTTTTATTGAGTCTAAATATAGGATTTAATAAGTTATAAATTTAAGAAATTAATCTAAATTTAGAAAATTTACTTTAGTTCAATTTTTTTTTTGAAGCTCTCGGATTTTTTTTATTTCTCTTTGTTAAATTTAGTTTTTCTTAAAACAAGAAGTTTTGTTTTTTTAGTTAGATTAAGTGAATTGCTTAGATATAAATATAATACACTCACTCCATGATATTTTATTTAGTATGTTTTTGAGTGAATACAACCTCGTTTTATTTTTTATTTTTAATTAGCTTATAGAAAACCATTTTTTCTTATTTAACATTAAAAAAAATAGACCATTGTTTTGTCCCATGCGCCTGTTTTGTTTTTGTTGTTTTTTTTTTTCATTTGACATCAGAGATCATCATCTTCAAAATTAGGATAAAACAAGCTCGTAATGTTGAAAATCTCAACATCGATTATTATCTCTTACTTGCTAATTTTCATACTCTTTTTTTTTTTTTTTTTTAATGAAGACAGATGTCTTATTCTTCAACGTCTACTCTACCTGTCCACATAACAACGTCACTTATGACTCCATTAATAAATAAGCTAATGTCTCTACGGTTCATGTCAAAACTCAAAAGTCATGGTATAGAATTAATCTTGAAGGTTGCAAAGAAAAACCCATGAAAAAAATGCCTAGTTAAGCGAGGTGGATCCCAAAATAACTTCTCTTGTCAGACTTGTCTGCAAGCAACATTTCACTTGTCCAAAAGCCAAGGTCCAGTTTGCCTCATCATGGAACCTGGAAAACTGTTCCTGCTTTTTTCTCTTATAATGCTCCATTTCTCATCCTGTACATCCCAAGAATCCTTAAAGACCAACCAAACCATTAAAGAAGGTGACCTTCTTATCTCCAAAGGAGATATTTTCGCACTAGGATTTTTCAGTCCTGGCAGTTCTACCAATAGATATCTTGGAATTTGGTACCATAAAATACCAGAACAAACTGTGGTGTGGGTTGCAAACAGGAACGATCCAATCATTGGTTCCTCTGGATTTCTATTTATAAACCATTATGGAAACCTCGTTCTCTATGGTAATGATGACCAAAAGCTTCCTGTGTGGTCTACAAATATTTCAGTGGAAGAAAGTGATACTTGTGAAGCTCAGCTCTTGGATTCAGGAAATTTGATATTGGTCAGGAAAAGAAGCAGAAAGATTGTATGGCAAAGCTTCGATTATCCTACTAACATACAGCTACCTGGAATGAAAATGGGGCTGGATCGAAAATTAGGAACTGATCGGTTCCTAACATCATGGAGATCAGCTGATGACCCTGGAATTGGAGACTTTTCAGTTAGGATCAACCCAAATGGCTCGCCACAATTCTTTCTCTATAATGGTACAAAGCCAATTAGTAGATCTCCCCCTTGGCCATGGAGAAGTCAGATGGGCTTATACAAAATCGTTTTTGTAAATGATCCAGATGAAATATACAATGAATTAACAGTTCCTGATGGTTATTATCTGGTAAGACTAATAGTGGATCATTCAGGAGGTTCAAAGGTGTTAACTTGGCGAGAAAGTGATGGTAAGTGGAGGGAATACTGGAAGTGCCCTCAGTTACAGTGCGACTATTATGGATACTGTGGTGCTTACAGTACGTGTGAACTTGCCAATTATAATACATTTGGATGTGCCTGTTTACCTGGGTTCGAGCCCAAGTACCCAATGGAATGGTCTATGAGAGATGGGTCCGGTGGTTGTGTCAGGAAGCGGCTACAGACATCTTCGGTGTGCGATCATGGAGAAGGGTTTGTGAAGGTGGAAAATGTAATGCTTCCGGACACTTCGGCTGCAGCTTGGGTGGACACGAGCAAGAGTCGTGCAGACTGTGAACTGGAATGCAAGAGGAATTGTTCATGCTCTGCATACGCAGTCATTGTGATTCCCGGAAAAGGGGATGGTTGTTTGAATTGGTACAAGGAATTAGTAGACATAACATATGATAGGAGTAAAAGGCATGATCTGTATGTTCGTGTTGATGCATATGAATTAGGTAGCCTTTTTCTTCTCCTTAACAATTTCATAGGATTGTGATTACAAATATTTTGATTTATAACAGCTTTTCAATGTTTGCCGCTACTCTAGGATGTAGTTAATAAGCTGTGTACTACATGAAAGAATCATTGATATTGATACTTATTAGGTGCCGAAGGGGGCAGCCTTTGCCATATGTATTGTCACGTTTCCATTGGAGAAAGGGGTGGTTTTTCCTCTGGAGTTGGATCTTTATTCTTTTCACTCTCATGCAGCTAATAATACAAGGAAGTCAAATGTTTCTCATGAAAAACCGATGCTGGCCATTTTAGTACCATCAATTGCATCATTATGTTTTCTCATTACAAATTTTGATTTATAAGAGCTTTTCTAGGTTTTGCCACTGCTCTAGGCTGTAGTTAATATGCTCTGTACTATATGAGAGAAACCATTGATATTGATACTTATTTGGTGCCGAAGGGGACAGCCTTTGCCACATGTCTTGCCATGTTTCCATAGTAGAAGGGAGTGGTTTTTCCCTAGAGTTAATCGTTATTGTTTTCATTCTCATGCAGCTGGTAATACAAGGAAGCTAAATGGTTCTCGGGAAAAAACGACGCTGGCCATTTTAGCACCATCAATTGCATTATTGTTGTTTCTCATTAGCCTAACTGCTTATTTGCGGCTCAAGAAGAGGGCAAAAAAAGGTAAGACAAGACTCTCTAACCTCTATCTGGATATGACTTCCCTAGTCATGTATTTATTCTGCTCTGGTTATGAGGAGAAGTTCACTTTTTGATTCATTAATGGCAAAACAACCAGGTACTGAGCTGCAGGTAAACAGAAATTCTACTGAATCGGAATATTTCAAGCTCAGCACCATAATGGCGGCCACAAACAATTTCTCTCCAGCTAACGAACTCGGGCAAGGTGGTTTTGGCTCGGTTTATAAGGTAGAGTTTCTCATTTCATTTTCTAGCTAAAAATTAAATGTGTTCTCAATAATACAGATTTGTTTTTTCTGCAATTTGCTTAATGGTAGTTTAGATGCTTAATATGTAAGAAAACTTTAATATGTCTGGTATAATGAATATTTTTTGTTTTCTCAATAATACAGATTTGTTTTTTCATGAATTCCAATGGCATATAAACACGGTACAAAATTAATAGAATACATACCTCTGGTATAATGATTGATTAAATATTGAGATAATTATCCAGAAATCTAAAAGAAAATAAAGTCAAACACTTAAATATCTTTCTTTTTTTTGTCTTACTCTTCTTATTATATTTAACAAGTTTTGTGTATTTATCAAAATCTCTCTCATTCATTTATACCAAATATGTGCTCATTCAAGGGCATTGTTGTTTTTTATTTATTAAAACCTTTATTTTCTTTCAAAATATTACACTAAAAAAGCTTAAGGAAAATCAAGAAGACATCTATTCAAGAAACCAGATACGTTTTGAAGTTGAAGTTATGGATTTGGAAAATTTAAACTTATTTTGGATTTGGAAAATTTCTTCTATGTTCCACCATTTTCTAAAAATTGGATTTTAGTTTTTAGATTTTGTGGTGTTGGTTATGGATTTTTGTTAGATGAAAATGTTTTTAGTATTTTAAAAACTAAAGTTTCTACTTAGTGGTGGAACATTAAGTAATGATTTATATAAAATTAATCTAGGCTCTACTTTTGAGCTCAACTATTTATCAATACATGTTTGATTCTATAATTAAAAGGAGCAAAATGGATGAGAATTCATCTATGTTTTGGCATGGAATATGAGGTCACATCTTCATCGAAAGAATTAAAAAAATAATGAATGATAAAGTTTTAAATACTCTTGATTTTACTGATTTTGATATTTATGTAGATTGCATAAAAGGATAACAAACTAACAAGACCATTAAAGATACCACGAGAAGCTCAAATTTTTTTTAAATCATATGTACTCACATTTATGGACTATTTAATACTCTATGCCTAAATGATCAAAGATATTTCACCTCATTCATTGATGATCATTCTACTAAATTTATGCATCTTTGTCTTTTATTTGATAAAGCTGAAGCACTATATGCTTTTAAAACCTATAAGGTTGAGGTGGAGAAAAAAATATATCATAAAATTTGTAAGGTCAGATAGAGATGGAGAGTATTATGGTAGATACATGAAAAATAATAAATATCAAATTCATTTGCAAAGTGCCTTCAAGGAGAGAGCATTATTACACAATATATAATGTCTCACACACCACATAATAAGATAATATAGTTGAAGGAATTGTACACTCATAGGAATGGTAAGGAACATTACTTTTAATTTACCATTATCTTTATGGAGTTAGGATTAAAGACTACGTATATTTTAAAATAGGGTTTTAAATTTAAAATTGTGTCTAAGACACCTTTTAAATTATGAAATGGATGGAAGCTCAATTTAAATCATACAAATGTATATTGTTGTCTTATTGAGGTAATGATTAATAATGCTCAACTAAAAAAATTAAACCCAAGAACAACTAGTGGATACTTCATTGGTTATATAGTGAACTATAAAGGATATATGTTTTATTTTTCTTCTCATAATACATGAATAGTTAAGGATCTCAATTGCAATAAGAGTGATTTTGCTAAAAGGATGAAATTTGAGGAAACACAATATTTGCATAAAGATAAAAGAAAATTATTTAGATAATTTTGAACACCAATCAATTCAAGGGCACCCGGTTCAAGTTTAAGAGCAACCGGTTTTTGATAAAGTAAACCAACACAAGAAAATTTAATTAATAAGTTCTTCAAGAACAAGGAGACCAACAATTTCTAATGACTATGTTGTACATTTTCAAGAGTTTGACTTTGATGTCGGACTTAAAGATGATCCAAACTCATTTTCACAAGCCATGAATGAAGAAAACTCTGCTCTAGGATAACTTCAATATGGCATGCATATAAACTTAACAAAAAATTAATAGGATACATGCCTCCTATAATGATTTATTAAGTGTTGAAATAATTGTTAGAACTCTTTATGCTATTAAGAATAAAGAGTCTTCTAATCCATGTGAAACTTAAGGGTCATTGTGTGGATGGAAAACACAAAACTTTTCATAAACCATTTATTTGGCATCTCCATTTATAGAAGCACTTAATTTTTGCATCTCCATTTATCATGGATGTGTTTGGCCGTCCAATGGACTTTAAACCTTGATTGTTATTGACATATGAGTCACCTTAAAGGTATTTTTTTACCATTATCTTGTAACATGATTTTAGGGTCTGCTAGCTAATGGACTGGAGGTTGCAATAAAAAGGTTATCTAGAAGTTCAGGACAAGGAACAGAAGAATTTAAAAATGAAGTTATGGTAATTGCAAAGCTTCAACACAGGAATCTAGTGAAACTTCTAGGTTACTGCAATCAGGATGGAGAACAAATGTTAATCTACGAATACTTGCCAAACAAAAGCTTGGACTCGTTTCTTTTCCGTAAGTCTCTTCAAGTATTTATTGCCCTGATTTACTCTAGTTGTCAAATTTTACCCGTCTGAAAAATAATTGTTTCGACAGATGAAAGCAGAAGATTGTTATTGGATTGGCGAAATCGCTTTGATATTATTGTTGGAATAGCTCGTGGGATTTTATATCTTCACCAAGATTCCAGGTTGAGAATCATTCACAGGGATTTAAAATGTAGCAACATTCTACTGGATGCAGAGATGAACCCAAAAATATCAGATTTCGGAATGGCAAAAATATTTGAAGGCAACCAAACAGAAGATAGGACCAGGAGAGTTGTAGGAACATTGTAAGTATATGCCTAAAACAAAGATCGAGTGACAAAGTACTATCATTGATTACCAGGAATACTAAAACTTCAGATTCTTGTTTTTCTGATGCAGTGGCTATATGTCACCAGAATATGCTGTGCTTGGAAACTTTTCTGTAAAATCAGATGTTTTCAGTTTTGGGGTCGTGTTGCTAGAGATTGTGAGTGGCAAGAAGAACAATAGATTTTATCAACAGGATCCTCCTTTGACCTTGATTGGACATGTGAGTTATAGGAGAGCCATGTGTGCTCTTGGCTGAATTTCAATGTTCACAATTTTAGATGTTGTGTGCTCTTATTTCTTGTATGTTAATGATTTATATGAACAACACAGGTGTGGGAATTATGGAAACAAGACAAAGCATTGGAGATAGTGGATCCATCACTGACGGAGTTGTATGATCCGCGTGAAGCCTTGAAATGCATACAAATTGGTCTGCTGTGCGTGCAAGAAGATGCCGCGGACAGACCATCTATGTTGGCGGTTGTTTTTATGTTGAGTAACGAAACAGAGATTCCTTCTCCAAAACAACCTGCATTCCTCTTTAGAAAATCTGATAAATTTCCTGATATAGCATTAGACGTAGAAGATGGACAGTATTCCGTAAATGAAGTGACAATTACTGATATTGCTAGTCGCTGAAGCTGTACTGTCTGAATAATTGCTGATATGAAGTTCCATTAGATTTGTAATGAAAACAAATATGTTGTACATCACAACAGATCAAGCTCTTCAGCACTAGACGTACCCACTGCTAAAACTCCTATCCTGATTCTAAACAACTGATCCATTCTGCCTAGTGTCAAGGAAGAAACCTAACAGCATCATCATATGGAATGCTATAGGTGTGGTGTTCGTCAACTATTCTTTTATGGACAGTTACTCTATCTACC
The DNA here is from genome assembly GCA_019202695.1 of Populus x sibirica. NCBI lineage: Eukaryota > Viridiplantae > Streptophyta > Magnoliopsida > Malpighiales > Salicaceae > Populus > Populus x sibirica. Next base: position 236,798 of record JAGMVL010001940.1, on the reverse strand, counting down.
TTCTGTTTTGATGCTTGCTTTGTCTTTACCTTTTTCTCCTCTGTTCCTGAGCCACAAATAACCAAATATGCTAATGATCAGCCATGTGGAACCCACAGTTGGAACAAGAACGGTCAGCAATTCCTTTTCAAGAGAACCATTTGATGCCCTTGCATTCTGCATGAGAATGAGAAGAGTACAGAGAACTCAATTGTGATTGAAACAGAACAAAGACAATAACTTTGAGGATCAGACGCCTTTTCTCACTAATATTTTTGTTTATGAAAATTGTTTCTGAAAATAGTAGTTTTTATTGGGAAATTCAGCGCAAAACAAGTACAAATTTAAGTGCATCGACTCGAATATACAGATCATATCTAACGCATCCTTTTCTCTTCCTGGAGTATCTACAATTGCATATGCAGCGCATGAACGACTCAAACTTGTGTTCACCCAAACTGCAACTGAAGAATCACGAAGTGGTACTTTTTCTACATTTAATCTGTTAATGTCAGCAGGTTGAAATGTACATCAACAGGTGTGTGTGTGTATAGACAGAGTATATTTCATCTTGCATGCTTACAAAGCTTTCCTTGTATAATTGCATCTGGCCTCTCCATGGCTATGAGACTGTTCGCCAATAATGTCCTGTACCCTTGGAGAGAGAGAATTGTGGGAAATAAGTAAATGTTTTGATTCAATAAATTGTGTTTTGAAAGTAAAAAATAATTGGAAACTAGACTTTTAAAAAATAAATAAATTATATTGGTAAATAAATAATTATATAAATAAATATAATTTATAGGAATTTATAAGAATATTGATCCCAATGCAAGTGTCAAAGTACTCTCAAAGCAAGCTAAGTTTATATAAAGAATTTGTTTTTGTCAATTTTGTCATGTGATATGTATAAATGAAATTCATTGTCATTTCCAAGTTGACCTTGGCTCAATTTTCTTCATTTTAAGTGTGAAAGAAAAAAACAATAGTAATAATAAATAAAATAAAATAATAAGTTAGATTTTCTATTTTTTTTATTAATTAAGGGTATTATAGTAACAATAGATATATTAGTAATTACATATTAATTTAAAGGATAAAAATAAAATAAAACTCTATAGTAACTTACACTCTATCTTGTCATACGATTAAAACCCATATCAATAGAGAGAAGGATAGGAAGCTCAAGGAGGAAATTTGATTTATGGCCAAAATCTTTATTTTTTTTTTACCAATTTGAGTTATGTGTTTTCGATCCTTATATTTTAATTCAGTTTTTTTTATGCATTTTAGGGTTATTTAGAAAGGTTTAGGAATTAGGTTTCTTATTACAAGTGAGTTGGTAATTTTGGACCGCAAGAATCTGGTCTTCCAATGATTGTTATGGTTGGAATTTAGTACCTAGTTATAGTATGTTGTAAGTTTTTTTTTTATTATTATTAACGTGGGTGTCCGGGCCAGCTTGCGTGCACCTCGACTAATCCCATGGGTCCTGAAGTTAACGACCATGTAAGCCTCCAGTGACCATCATATAAGCAACCATAGGGCTCGAACCTGAATGTTGTAAGTTCTTTGATTTGATGAGTCATTTGCCCAAATCAAAGTTGTGAATTAAAAATTATGACAGTCGGATGTAAGTCACTTGAATTTGTAATTTATAAGTTTATAAATACTCTTTAATTTTTTTTTTAATTAAAGAGTGCAATTCTCTCTGAATATTTTATGACCTAAAGTTTGTTGTTTCTATTTAATATGTTACTAGGAAATTTTAGTGTGCTTTTAATATTTTTTTAGTATTTTTAAATTTATGAAAAAAATATTTTTTATTAGTGAAATTTAGTAGTTAATAACAAAAATTTATTTTGAAGAGTGATGAATAACTTTTATAATTAAGTTTTAAACATTTTAATATACTTCTATCAATTTCTTTTCATGTAGAATTTGAATTAGTGAAAAGTATTTCATAAAGAACTTGATTTGTATATGAATTAATTTATTTACTAAATAAATTATTTTAAAAAAATAGTTGCACTTAATAATTTTTGACACCTCCACTTTAATTATACTTATAATATTGTTTTAGTTGAAATAAAAATATTTATTATCCTTTACTAATAGATTTTATAATGTTCTTAAATTTGAACTATAATAGTCATATTTGAAATAAAAATAATAAAATAATTATTTTTGGTATTTAATTATTAAAAATAGATATTTTTAAAGTAAAATAGAGGGTTGTAATAACATGGTTCTAGCATTGGGTGATTTTTGGTATTTAATTATTAAAAATAGATATTTTATAAGTAAAATAGGGGGTTGTAATAACACGGTTCTAGTATTGGGTGATTTTTCATGGGAATTTTAAGGTCATTTAAGCAAGTGATATTTTTTTTTTATTAAACTATGAACTAGAAACAAGCTCATGTATTGCATTGGATATCAGTGAGCATATAATTTATAATGATTATTATTGTTACGTTGTTAAGATTGCTTGGTTGTCTCTAGGACAAATATATATTGGATTTGTGTAACACGGAAGTAATATTTCATCACTTTGGTTAGTTATTTTAAGTTAGAAAATATATACTTATGTACAAAATGAGTTTTTCAAATAATTATTGTTTTGTAAATTAGGTGGATCATGCATGTGAATGATTTTGTAAATAATGTTAAGTGTTTTATAAAATATGTTTATGATTGCAAAAGTTCTTTGAATATACTTTAAGCTATATGTATTTGTGTTGCAATGTCGCGATCACACAAATTAATTACTCTAACTTAAACAAATAAGATAATATAGAGCAAGTAAGGAGTCGATCCCACGAGAAAGATTTAGTTCGGGTCTTTATGCTAAATGATTCAAAGTTGAGGGGTTGAAATTATCTAAGCTATGGTAGGGAAACAAAATAAAGTACTCAAACTAAGTTAAATAAACTGAAACTTATTAAGAGAAAAACATTTCAAGTAAATGTTCAACGACAGAAATCAAAACTGATTATTGAAACGATTCGTCAATTTATATTCTGAATATTTATCTTTTCTTAATATTAATCAGTTAACTGACATTTAGTATAACTAATCTAACCATTAAACAACCATTGCGTCCGCACTAACAATTTAATTCAACGGTAGCCTTAAGAACTAGATAGGTTGATAAATCTAGACAACATAACTATCTGCAGTCTATGTTCAATTTAATTGAATGTTTTCCCTAAAATTAATAGCATAGATCTTTTATAATTATTAAACTTAGTCCCTTCACAAGTTAAATATCACAACTCTGATTTTGATGGAAAATTTAGCAATAGATTGGTAAGAATAAAAACTTAGAGTTCGTTCTAATCAATCAAACTAAACAATCATAGAAAATAAGCATAGAAAAACATTCATACTCATCTTATAAACTGAAAAAAAAAAGATCTCATAGTTTTTTTGAAATCTTAAGGCTTCTGTATCTTTTCAACCAAGAAAAATAACTTAGTCTCGTATGACTATAAAAAAACTAAGGAAAAGAAAGGATGAAAACAAAATTTCAAGTGTAGGAAAAAAAGATGAGAGTTTCTTCATTTTTTTTGGCCGCCTCCCTCTCTTCCTCTCTCTCTCTCTTTCTTTTTATATAATAGGAAACCATAATCCTCACATTCCTACTAGTCCGTTTGTATCCTAAAAATATAAAAGTCATTTTCAAAGTAGACAATGTATATTTAAGTAACACGATAATTACTTTTTTATAAAGAAGGAAAAATAGTCTTATATAAAATCTTGAAGCTTTGATTTTGGATTTAGTGAAGTTAATTTGCTTAAATAAAAACCATTTTCATATGAAAAAATAATTGTCCTGTCGGTTTTGATGTTTGAGACTTATTTCTTCACAAAACCTGTCTGTTAACAGAATTTATAGGTTGTCTTAGAAATATCATATCTCTCATATGAGCTTTTTTTTAGCTGAAATTTGGTAGGTTGATAGGTTTTTGAGTCAGAAATCCAACAAAATTGAGTTTGCATCAAATAGACGTCTCTAACTCAAGATATTCAAGTCGGAATGACCTAAGGTCAAAACTGACAAAATGCGAGACTTGTCTTTGAAAACTGTGATTTCCATGCTTTTTTTTTTCTTGCCATATATGTATAAAAAGGTATGGATGTTAGCTTTTTAATTTCATAGGAATCACTTTATTTCAACCATACAGCTCAAGTTCTGCGTAAAATATCGATCAAATATCAATATATCAATATTCGACACTAGCTAGAACATAGTCTGAATTTTATCACCAAATTACTTATTTTCGAATCTTACATCTAAAAGTACATTCAAAACGTAAAATAACTAATATCAAGGCATTTTATATATAAAATATGGGCAAAATATAAGGTAAATGTGGGTAAAATTATCAAACAATATAGTAGCATTAATTTATAAGTTTTGACATGTTTGATCTAGTTGAGTAGATGAATTGTTAACGATGTGTGGCAGTCACCTCTTATTTAATTTTGGAAAAGGCTTAGAATGTCATCTAGTTGTTTTGGAAGTTTATAGTTAATTTTTAGATTTTAATATTTAAATAATTAAATCAATTTATTATCTTTGATTTAGACTTACATTTGTTTTTATTTGACTTTAAAGTTAGATTTATATTATTAAAGTCTTAATTAACTTATGATTCAATGTATTTTCTTTTAATTGAATATTATTTTGAATATAATTTTTATTTTTGAAGTTAAAATTTCTTTCGTGCACATAAAATAATTTCATGAGTCTTGGTTCGAGGCGTGATATTAAATCTCTTTATATTTATTATGGGAAAAAGTTCTTCATAACCAAATTTGGTAAAGATTAGAATCCTTTATTTTAACCATGTCCTTGCGTTTTCTTTTTTCTGAATTTTTTTAAAACAACCTAGTACCTTTAAATAAAATTAAAAAACTAGCACAGGCCGAGTACAAGTAGTGTTTTCTGATGTAGGAGACTATTTTTTTTTTAAGAATCCAACTTTATTTTAATGGGAATTCCTTTTAATTCAACTATTGAATTAGGTTAAAATTTTGTGCTTTATTTATTATAAAGTTAAAGTTTTGTATCAATCCAAATATGAAAAGACTTTCAAATAAGTCTAAGAAATTATTGTTTGGGATTTGCAATATTTACTTAATTAATTTAAAAAAAACATTCTACTTAGTTTGAAACTTTTTTATTATTTTTTTTAGGGTGTTTTTTCTAGTATAAGTAAGATTTTTATCTTGTATTTTAAGAGATTATTTAAAGATAAATATTCAATAATAAAATTATAAATTGAAGTTTTATATACTATTGATGCAGATAAAAGTACCACGAGAAAGACAAAAACAAAAAAATACAAAATAATTCTAAAGCAAATCACATAGATAACCGAATATATTTTTTTCAAATAATCTATCACTTTAAGAGGTTTGCAATTCCTTCAATAAACTTAAAAGCTTAACTAAACTAACAATAAATTCAGAAAATAAATGAAAAGTAATAAAAGTCATAAGAAAACTAGGAAAAACATCTTAAATAAAAATAAAAATAAAAAATTTTAATCTAAATAGAAAAAAATCATAAATTAACTAGAAAATATAAAAAACTTTAAATAGTAATTTTTGGGCCCCTTTTAAACTCTGATGGGTATGGACTTTTTACCCTCAAGAAAATAAAGCTTTTGAAATCTTTTACCAAAGTTATACCATGAGCTAACCATGAAATTAAAAGTTGTACTCATTAATATAAAATTGTATATTAAAAAAAAAATCCTCCTTCATTAGTCTCATTTGGTTAGAAAAAACTCATAAATGAATTCAAATTACTATTATTTAATTCTATGCATGTCAAATTAAAACTCTTCATTTTAAGTGTATATCAAATTTTAGACATTAATTTTAGTTTTTCATCTTATAATATATATATATATATATATATATATATATTTATTGACAACTTATTTTTTTGCTTTGATTTCTAGAATAATAAACTCAAGGTAATCTCTGATTTTTTTTTTAATTTTATATACACACACAAGGAAAGCCCAAAAGTCTTCATATCCAAAATTTGAGCATGTGTGGACCATGGCCAGAAAGTGCAAAACTCTCTTTCCAGTCTTTTAAGCATTTTATATATAAAAAAATTGAAAAATGCATTGAAAAGACCAATTATCCGATCCCACAATTTCAATGTCAATTTTCTCCCTTTTACCCGTTTTTCCATTTTCGCTTACAACATGTTTGAAATCAAATATTATAATGTTCTAAAAAATATATATCATACATCAACTCCTTATTTCCATGCAGAATTAACAAAAATCTAAACCTGAAAAAATTACTATAGATATTTGTTGAATTATTATGGATTGTAGTAATGAATTTACTATTTTGCCTTTCTCAATCTAAAAGCTTTGCCTATCTTTTAAGAGTAACATGGTCTTTTCACATGCACAATTGATCATTATAAAAATAATCATGGGCTTCTTGGGCTTTTAATTTTTTATACAATATAATTACTTAAATGGTTGTGCAGTAATATCTCTTAAGGGTAACTATTTAAATATTAAAAAATAATATATTTGAAATTAATAAATCAAAGTTTTTTATATTTAAAAATCATAGTTAAGAAATTAAAAAAAAATCTGATTTAATAAATTTTGAATATCAATTGTGGAATGCCACTAAAGTATAAAATTGTTTTAAATAATAAATTAAGTTGACATAACTAATAAAAATCAAATCAAATAAATATTAGAATATTAAATAAATATTATTTTCATCAGACTCATAATTGAGATTATGATATTTTCACTTACCCTAACTAAAAGGTCTCACAACTATACAAAACTTGGACTGAAAAGTTAACATAGAAAAAACACCTTAAGGCAAAAATTCCAACCCCTGTGGTCTCTGCCAAACGATGCGTGCCACCTGGCTAGATGACCATATCTTATCCAAAAAGCACGAATGCTTGCAATGAATTAAAATACTTTCTAGGAATTATCAATTAAGCATAATGTGTCCTAGCTAATCTAAAATATGAAATTGCACCCTTAACTTTTTTGCGGTCATCAATCGGGCTTGGTTTCCGTCTAAAAACTGTAGATTACAAGAGAAAGTTATATATATAAAAAACAACAAATAAAAAAATATATATAATAAAAAAAAATCTTACTATCAGCTTCGCATGTGAAACAAATGGAATAGAGCTGTTGATGTGTTGGTAACAAATTCATGAACTTGCTAGTTCTGGTTCTTTGTATAGGAGTGTGATTGTCGCATAAAATGATCAGACATCACATGCTAAATATATTTTGCCCCTATGGCCTCAGAGATGTATGAAGGTTTGAAATCCTTCCAAACCACCACCGAAGACAAACATCTATATTTTAACTCGGACTATTATAACCAGGTATGACTGTTGATAAAAATATGAACTTCGGCCTTATACACATATTTGGTGACAATTTGTAAAATGTATCACGGGCCAACAAGGAGCATCAAATGATTCGAATGAATTAAATTTGTCTATATATAACACAAGATGCTGGTTTCTTGATTCCATTGAAAACTAAGCATGCACCATATTAAAATATTTTCAGGTTTCACCATCGGAAGTGTCACACCCGGACATCGCGACGACCGATTAAAAATTATCACTCGATTGGAAAAAAAACAGATATCTGACATCTTGTTCTTTTAGGGGAAAATATCTAGTTCAAGGAGTCGCCACCTAGTATTATAGTCACTAAGAATCCTAACTGGTCAACAAAGATTCCATGGTACAAGACTGGTTATGCAAAAGGGAAGATGATATCACCCCTCTAAGCGTCCTACTTGAGGCAGGCTGCATTGCTGGTTTTCTCTAAAATTGCTTAAGAATTTGTTCTCCTTTTCCCTTTTTTTATTCTTCCTTTCATGTTCCTGACTTTGATATCAGTGAACAATTCCTACAAATATTTACAACTCTGGCGTTGGTAAATATCGCACAAATCCAAAAAATACGATACTCTGGCGTTAGTGAATATTTTCGCAAAAAATGCATATGAAGAAGAAATTTTCTATGTCATATTTTTTCTTGTTTATCCTTTATTATTATTTTCCCTTTTTAGATGGAAAAAAAAAATATTGCACGACATATTTGCATTTAACAATAATAGGCCACAGATTGAGCACATAACTTAAAACAAATACAAAACGCAAAGAAAAAAATAAATCAAAGTGTGAGGGGCCCACAAATAAATCAACAAAGATCCCCAAATATTTTTGGAATTTCTGATATCGAAAAGGAACTCGTTTGGCCAAATATCAAACTAAAATGAGCATAAAAATTATGGTCAAGGCATAAGGGTGTGTTTTGCCAAACACACCCTTAATAAACATAATTTGGGCCGGCTGAGCCTAAAGCCAAGATCCGACCCACTCTCTTTTCTTTTTTTCTTTACTTTTTTTGGGGCTGGGTTTAGCCCAACTAACATGGGTTGGGCTGGACCCAGCCAACCCAGCCTGGTCACTGGCCCCAAGCCAATGACCCGGCTGGGCAGCAAGCAAGCGTGGCTCAACCCATACGTACACTGCATAGTATGAAGGTAATTAAGTTACATTGACACTGTTTTCTTGCAACAATTACACAAAAACAGAGAGAAGAAGAAGACTTTACCTGGTGAAGCTGAAGGCGAAGGTAATAGTGCAGGCATCAGCAGGAGAATGCTCTCCTTCTTCTCCTCTTTTCGTCTCTCCTCCCTCTATTCTTGGGTTTTTTTTTTTTTTGTTCTCTCCTTTGTTTTCTTACTTCTATCGTCTCCCTGTTTTTTCTCCTTTGTTTTTTTTTCTCTATTTTTCTCCTTTGTTTTTTTTTGTTTTTTCTCTATATTATCTTCCCCCCTTTTTACATACACTGAGATTTGTAGTTATAGTGTAAGAGTCCATTCGCGTGTGAGAAATAAAGTTTCAATTAAACTCATTCTCTTCTTTGAAGTTTGAATTTGATTAAGAATCAAATTTGGAAGTGGATAACTATCTTTATCTTGAAAACAAGGATTATCTTGAAGATAGGGATAGAATGACAAAAGCACATTCTAGTCTCTAGTTTTCATGCAAGTTGACAAATCATACTTTTCATCGAAATAAATCTCTTATCTTTTAATTTTAAATTTTAAACCCTGTAAAATTAAATTTAAAAGCTAATGGGTCAAAATTGGGTTACAACAGGAAGGGTGCACCATCACTCCATCTGCCGCATCATATTAATGATGTCATGTCATGTTTTTAACTAACTAAATTAGCTTTTTAAAATTATAATTCAACCCCCAAACTTCAATTTCTTCTCATTAAAGTCCAAATTAAACTTTAAAACTAATTTTATTGCAATTAAACCCTCAAAAAATACAATTAAACCTTGAAAATTTTCAATTGAGTTATTATACATCTAATTTTGATTTTTTCTTCTCAAATTGAACTTTTCTTGTTAATAGGGCTTTCATGATTCCAAATTGAACTGTCAGTTTTTTAACTTTGAATATTTTGATTCTCCCCCACTAGTCTCGTGGCAATTTTCTAGATATTTTTCATGTTCTTCCCACTTATGTATATTTGTTTTCCATTTTTTTATTTTTTTTTGTATTTTGTAAGTTTATGTGAGGTCCAAAGATAAATAACAACACATGCTATGCTCAAACACAATATATATGCAAAAAAAAAAAAGGAGCGCAACAAAATACAATAAATTGAGAAAGCAAGAGATCCTTACAATATTTAAAAACCTCCTAAGATCATGGAACAAAAAGAGGAATCAACAACATAGCACAAGAAACACATAAAAAAAATAATAAGTTAGAAAGCCACATAGCTTAGATTTGTCAGACCAAATACATGGAAGATCAAATCCTTTCTTATTTTTTTGCGTGACACTGACAACTCTAATTATTTCTTAAGAACCAAAATCAAGTTCTAAAAAACTCAGAAACAAAAATCATATATATAATATATCTAGCCAAACTTATACATCCAAGTGAAAAAAAAAATAACAAAGAAAACTAAAATCATATATATATATATGATCACCTAGCCAAACTTATGATAATAACAATAGCATAAACAATGATTGCAAAGTAGCAATAATGTCATCAATGGTGTTCATATTGATAGGTTAGAAATTAAGTGCAAAGTAACAAAATTAAATTATTGATTTAGGTTATGTTAATCCTTTTAATTATAAGTTTATTATTATCATAAAGGTAAAATTATTCAAGGGTTATATAGATATAACATATATTAATAAAGAATTAAAGTTGATATCTAATATTGTTGTATACCTTAAGGGAAGAAAGGAAAGGAGTTTTAGAGCTTTGATTGAGCATTCATGAGGTCAAAACAAGAATAATTTAAACTTGAAAACAAGTTATTTTCAACACGAGGAGACTGATGTAGGAGATTTTTATCCAACATATGACCTTAAAATAATGAACATAAATTTTGTTCCTAGAAACCATGATCTCTGTATAGGGTTTGATTTATGAAGGCATCTAAGCTCGTTAAGGCCTCCAAGCTAGTACTAGAAATTACTATTTTGAAAATGTCATATTTTCCAAGTTGATTTAAATTTTTTTTCTATTTACTTAGAAATATTTTATTAATTTTTAAGTTTTTTTTATGGTGATTTATGAAAAGCTTTAATATTTAAATTTGTTTAGAAAAATATTGACTAATAAAAGTTTGAATTATAATTATTATGGTCTTTGTGTTTATTGTCTTTTTTATGTTGTTTTTGCATGTGTCTGCAACCTACTACATATTTCTAAAACTAGAGGACGGTGTCGTTTCCAAAAAATCTGCATTGATATTTTAACAAAAACAAGTCATTGCCTAGACTTTGAAGGTTGAAAAGAGTAACTCATCAAAGAGATGCCTAATTCCGTCGCGCAACTTCTCTGGAGACTTGTCTGAAGGTCATATCCATTCTCCACAAAGCAAAATTTGACAATTTCCAAAAGCCAGATCCAGTTTACCCCATCATGGAAGCTGAAAAACTGTTCCTGCTTTTTTCTCTTTTAATGCTCCATTTCTCATCTTGTACATCCCTGCTAGACTCCTTAAAGACGAACCAAACCATTAAAGAAGGTGACGTTCTTATCTCCGAAGGAAATAATTTCGCACTAGGATTTTTCAGTCCAGGGAATTCTAGCAATAGATATCTAGGAATTTGGTACCATAAAATACCAGAACAAACTGTGGTGTGGGTTGCAAACAGGAACGATCCTATCATTGGTTCCTCTGGATTTCTCTTTATAAACCAATATGGAAACCTCGTTCTCTATGGTAACGATGACCAAAAGCTTCCTGTGTGGTCTACAAATGTTTCAGTGGAAGAAAATGATACTTGTGAAGCTCAACTCTTGGATTCAGGAAATTTGATATTGGTCAGGAAAAGAAGCACAAAAACTGTATGGCAAAGCTTCGATTATCCTACGAACATCGTGCTTCCTGGAATGAAACTGGGGCTGGATCGAAAATTAGGAATTGATCGGTTCCTAACATCATGGAGATCAGCTGATGACCCTGGGATTGGAGACTTTTCTCTTATGATCAACCCAAATGGCTCACCGCAAATGTTTTTCTATAAGGGTACAGAGCCAATTAATAGATCTCCTCCTTGGCCATGGAGAAGTCAGATGGGCTTATACAAAAGCACTTTTGTAAATGATCCAGACGAAATATACTTTGTCTACACAGTTCCTGATGATTCTATTCTGCTAAGATTAATAGTGGATCATCCAGGACATGTAAAGGCTTTAACATGGCGAGAAAGTGATGGTCAGTGGAAGGAATACTGGAAGTCCCCTCAGTTTCAGTGCAACTATTATAGACATTGTGGTGCTTTTAGTACGTGTGAACTTGCCAATCTAAATGAATTTGGATGTGCCTGTTTACCTGGGTTCGAGCCCAAGTACCCATTGGAATGGTCTACGAGAGATGGGTCCGCTGGTTGTGTCAGGAAGCGGCTACATACGTCTTCGGTGTGCCAGCATGGAGAAGGGTTTGTGAAGGTGGAAAATGTAGCTCTTCCGGAAAGTTCAGCTGCAGTTTGGGTGGATATGAGCAAGAGTCTTGCAGACTGCGAAGTGCAATGCAAGAGGAATTGCTCATGCTCTGCATACGCAATCATTGCAATTCCCGGAAAAAATTATGGTTGTTTGACATGGTACAAGGAATTAGAAGACATTAATTATGCTGGGAGTGAAAGTCATGATCTGTATGTTCGTGTTGATGCATATGAATTAGGTACCCTTTTTCTTCTCAGTAACTATTTCATAGGATTGTCATTACAAATATTGATTTATAAGAGCTTTCCTATGCTTGTCACTACTCTTGCCTGTAGTTAAGAAGCTCTTCCCTGCAGGAAAGAAACCATAGATATTGGTACGTTTTAGGTGCCAAAAGGGCTACCCTTTGCCATATGTATTGTCATATTTCGATCGGAAATTGGGGAGGTTTTTCCTATAGAGTTAAATCTTTATTCTTTTCACTCTCGTGCAGCTGATACTACAAGGAAGTCAAATGATTCTCGTGAAAAACCGATGCTGGCCGTTTTAGCACCATCAATTGCATTATCGTGGTTTCTCGTTAGCCTGTTTGCTTATTTGTGGCTCAAGAAGAGAGCAAAAAAAGGTACTGAACTGCAGGTAAACAGAACTTCTACTGAGTTGGAAACTTTCAAGCTCAGCACCATAACGGCGGCCACTAACAATTTCTCTCCAGCTAACAAACTCGGGCAAGGTGGTTTTGGCTCTGTTTATAAGGTTGAGTTTCTTGCATTTAGCTAAAAACTAAATGGCCTCTCAACACTACAGATTTTTTTCTCTCTAATTTGCATAATTGTAGTCCAGTGGCTTAATCTTGTAACATGATTTTAGGGTCTCCTAGCTAATGCAAAGGAGGTTGCAATAAAAAGGTTATCTAGAAGTTCAGGACAAGGAACAGAAGAATTTAAAAATGAAGTTATGGTAATTGCAATGCTTCAACACAGGAATCTGGTGAAACTTCTAGGTTATTGCACTCAGGATGGAGAACAAATCTTAATCTATGAATACTTGCCAAACAAAAGCTTGGACTCGTTTCTCTTCGATAAGTCGTTTTAAGTATTTATTGCCCTGATTTACACTAGTTGTCAGATCATACCTGTCTGAAAAGTAATTGTTTCAACAGATGAAAGCAGAAGATTGTTATTGGATTGGCGAAAACGCTTTGACATTATTGTTGGAATAGCTCGTGTGATTTTATATCTTCACCAAGACTCCAGGTTGAGAATCATTCACAGGGATTTAAAATGCAGCAACATTCTATTGGATGCAGAGATGAACCCAAAAATATCAGATTTTGGAATGGCAAAAATATTTGAAGGCAACCGAACTGAAGATAGGACAAGGAGAGTTGTAGGAACATAGTAAGTACCTTTGCCTAAAACAAAGACCGAGTGACAAAGTACTATCATTGATTACCAGGAATACTAAAACTTCAGATTCTTGTTTTTCTGATGCAGTGGCTATATGTCACCAGAATATGCTGTGCTTGGAAAATTTTCTGTAAAATCAGATGTTTTCAGTTTTGGGGTCATCTTGCTAGAGATTGTGAGTGGCAAGAATAACAACAGATTTTATCAACAGAAACCTCCGTTGACCTTGATTGGATATGTGAGTTATAAGAGAGCTTTTTGTGCTCTTGGTTGAATTTCAATGTTCACAATTTTAGATGTTGTCTGCTCTCATTTCTTGTGTGTTAATGATTTATATGAACAACACAGGTGTGGGAATTATGGAAAGAAGACAAAGCATTGGAGATAGTGGATCCATCACTGAAGGAGTTGTATGATCCGCGTGAAGCCTTGAAATGCTTACAAATCGGTCTGCTGTGCGTGCAAGAAGATGCCACGGACAGACCATCTATGTTGGCAGTTGTTTTTATGTTGAATAACGAAACAGAGTTTCCTTCTCCAAAACAACCTGCATTCCTCTTTAGAAAACCTGATAAATTCCCTGATATAGCATTAGACGTAGAAGATGGACAGTGTTCCGTAAATGAGGTGACAATTTCTGAATTCGCTTGTCGCTGAAGCTGTGCTGTCTGAAAAATTGCTAATATGAAGTTACATTAGATTTGTAATGAAAATACTTGTTGCTAAATTGGGATTTGAGATTTAACACACACCACCACGAACAATCCAATTCAATGAAAAGTTAAATAACAATGATTTCTGACGATGCATTGGAGATAGTGAAAGCCTTGAAATAAATTCAAGTCGGTCTCTTGTTCTTATGTCAAGTAGTGAAACAACAATTCCTTCTCCTAAACAACCTGCATTCCTTATGATGCAGGAGCTAGAACTGTACTAGCTTTCAAATAAGTAGTCCTTTTCTTTTAATATTTTATTTATATAATATTTATAATGGTTGTTTGGAGGGCTAAGATTTGTTGTTTTCAAGGCTCGTTTTCCATCCAAGTATCTTAATTAGTAGCAATTTCAATTATGGGAAAACGTTAGTGAAAGCTTTTCCTCAAGACAGTCTGACAATGGGACATGGATGTGCTACATTACAGCACATCAAGCTTTTCTCCACTCAATGTACTCACTGCTAAAATTCCATGACGTCAGGAACGGTTCCTGACCTGTTTTCCTTAAGTTATGATGCTTGCTTTGTCTTACCTTTTTCTCCTCTGTTCCTGAGCCACAAATATGCTAATGATCAGCCATGATGAACCCACAGTTGGAACAAGAACGGTCACAATTCCTTTTCATGAGAGCCATTTGATCTCCTCCATTCCTTTCATTCTTGTGTCCATTAATTCTCCATACTATCCAATGCAGTATTTCGCTCTTCCTGGATTAATTGCAATTGCGCATGCTGCGCGTGAACTTTTTTTTTTTTTGGGATAAGAGTAACTGTATTAAAGGAAGAAACTACAGGGATACACTCCAAGAAATACAAAAGCTTGTTACTTGGTTCATCAACGGAAAATAAGTAAAAGTTAAAAAAGAAACTAAAAAACATACAAAAGTAGATTGTGAAGACAAACAGCAGGTGAATCGGTTAAATAATTTCTGAAATTACTTGACTAGTCGACTAGTTGATTACGTATGAATCTGTGTTAAATAATTTCTGAAATTACTTGACTAGTCGACTAATTGATTATGTATGAATCTGTGTCAAATAGAATCTCAAAATCAATAAAAGCAATGATATCTCATGATTCTCGGAGGCGCCAAATAGACCTGAAAGTAGTTGGGATGTGAAACCTTGGTTCGAGTTCTACCAAATAGAACTAGACCAAATAAAAAATATCTTCACAAACATCCTAATAAGATCAGTAAATCTAATGAAAGACTCTGTTATTTCTCTTATACTAGATGAAATAAACTGAGGATAAGAGGGCTAACCGAGCAAATAGAAACATAAATTCCTTTTTTTTTTCGAGTGCTTGTATGCCCACTGAAGTAGATGACACCATGTGAAAAAAGACCAAACCATAAGGGTCATACTTGTGATAGCACCTTAAAGTATAGCAGAGAAAGGATACTGAAAGAATAAATGCTCATGTGTTTCATCCTGCGACTCACAAAAGATATATATTGAAGAGGGAATGATCTAAAAAGCATGTAGTCTATCCATGATGTTAAGATGACCCATAGAGGCAAGCCAAAAAACAAAAAAGTATCTCAAAATGAAACTTAGAAACCATAGAAGATGGTGCATAGAGTTTATGGGTCTAGATTAATTTATTCTTTTAGATTTAAAGTACATTTGTTTTTGTTTGATTTTGAAGTTAGATTTATATTAGACGTAATTAACTTATGATTCAATGTATTTTCTTTAACTGAGTATTATTTTTAATATAATTTCTTTTTTTATAGTTAAGATTTCTTGCATATACATCGAATAATTTCATAACTTCTGGGTTTGAGGCATGATATTAATTATTAAGTCTCTTTATATATATTGAAGAAATAGAGTTTTCTTATTTATCAAAACTGATCTTACAATCTCTTTATACATAAGAAATATAAACGTAAACTTATCGGTTACAACAATCTAATAATAGCGTAACAGTTTGTAAGCATTATATCTTGGCATTCATTGGTTTTAAACCATCCGTTACTAATCATAATTACGATAATTGCCTAACATTCCCCTGCAAACTAGACACCGGATAGGTGATGAGTTTGGAAACCAAACGTTCAAAACGGTCAACTGGTAACCCTTTTGTGAAGACATCTGCAAGTTGAAGTTGAGAAAGGATGAACTGAACTTTGTGACTGCCAGAGGCGACCCGTTCATGAACAAAATGATAATCAATAACAATGTGTTTTGTACGAGCATGGAAGATAGGATTAGCGGCTAAGTATGTGGCGAGCCAGGTTGTCACGGTTAAACGAGAACCGGACGGAGTAGCGGACAACGAAGTTCAGTTAAGAGACCTTGAATCCTTAGAGTATCGGCACGGCATAGGCAATGGCGCGATATTCGCCGCCTTCGATCTTGGAACGAGAAACAGTGGGCTGCTTCTTGGCACTCCAAGAAATGAGGTTGGGTCCCAAGAAGATACAATACCCGGTTGTGGACCTGCGAGTGTCAGGACATCCAGCCCAATTTGCATCAGAATAGGCTACTAAGAAGGAACAGTCAGGAGATCTGCAAACAGGAAGGCCAACTCCAAGGGTGCCTTTTAGATAATGTAAAATCCGTTTGACAGCTTCAAAATGAACATCACTAGGTGATCCCATAAATTGAGAGACATGTTGAACAAGATAGGAGATATCGGGACGAGTCATGGTGAGATATTGTAGGGCACCAACCATCTGGTCGATAAGGGGTAGGATCCGTAAGGACAGTACCATGGGTCCGAGAAAGAGTACCTTTGAAAGTCATGGGTGTAGAAACGTTTGCAGTCTAAGAGATTGCTGCGTTTGAGAAGATCAACGGTGTAATTGGTTTTGAGTAAGATGGATGGAAGTAGGGTGATAATGGACCTCCACACCAAGAAAATAATGTAAACGCCCCAAATCTTTGATGTCAAACTCGGCACCCAATGTGCGGAGAAAAGCAAGAAGATGAGAAGAATTATTACCGAGTGAGAATGATGTCATCAACATATAACAACAAGATCATAACGAAAGGTGATCATGATAAATAAACATAGAATTGTCGCCTTGCTTTGAGTAAAGCCAACACGAAGAAGGAGAGAACTAAAACGCCGAAACCATGCCCGGGAGCACGCTAAGGCCATAAATGGCCTTATGAAGTTTACACACATGATTGGGTCGGTGAGGGTCAGCAAAGCCAGGTGGTTGCCGCATATATACATCTTCGGATAAGGAGCCATGCAAGAATGCATTTTTGACATCGAGTTGCCGAAAAGACCATCCAAAAGAAATAGCCAAACAGAGAACGGTGCGAATGGTTGTGGGCTTAACCACAGGATCGAAAGTATCAAAATAGTCGACACCCGGATTGTTGATGGAAGCCTTTGGCAACAAGACGTGCCTTATAGCGTTCAATTGTTCCATCAGAGCATCGCTTTATTCGGAAGACCCATTTGCAACCAATCGTATTGAGTGAAGGAGATGACGGCACCAAGGACCAGGTGCCCTGCTGAAGAAGAGTATGATACTCATCTAGCATGGCTTGTTTCCATTCGGGATGACGAGAGGCTTGGCTGTAACATGTGGGTTCAATGTTTGTGTTGACCAAAGCAGAGAAAGCATGAGGAACGGGGTACCGAGTAGAAAAATTGGCATGATATTTGGGATTGGGGTTGACAATTCCAGATTTAGATCGTGTATGCATAGGACCGGCATGGTCACTTGGTGGTGGATGTTCGATGACAGGGTCATGAAAAGGAACAAGGGGGGATAGAGTCCAAGGTGTTGAAGAAGAGATAGATAAGTCTGGTGGTATTGGAGCACGTGGGTATAAGGATGGGGATGATACGGCTGATTGTGGAGAATTTATAGGGGTGAGTTGTGGAGAGCTAGGGTCAACGGGAAAAGATGGAGATGAAGTTGACCTAGAGGTAGACCGGGCTGATGTTTGGGAATTGTCGCGAGTAATGGACTGGATGGTGGATTAGGAAGAAAACCAACGGGGACTACAACAAAATCTGAGAGCTGAACAGGCTTAGAAACAACAGCATAATAGAGTTGGTCTTCATGAAAAATGACATGGCGAGAAACATAGAGCCAACCTGTAGGAGGATGGAAGTAGCGGTAACCATGATAGCGATCATTGTAGCCAACAAAAACACACTAAAGAGAACGAGGTTGTAATTTATTAGTTACATAATCTCCAAGATATGGGTAACAAATACATCCAAAAACACGAAGGAATGTGTAATCCGGGGAAACGCCAAATAATAATTTATAGGGGGAAGTTCCTTGAAGGATAGGGGTTGGAAGTCGATTAATCAAAGAAACTGTTGTACAAAATGCTTCAACCCATAGAGTATAAGGCATGTGAGCAGTGTGTAAGAGGGTGCGGCCCATATCAGCAATATGATGATGTTTTCGCTCTGCTAACCCATTCTGTTGGGGTGTATGAGGACAAGAAAAACGATGCACAATGCCATTAGTAGCACAAAAGCTGTTGAAATTGCAGGTTATCATATTCCTTCCCCCATCACTTTGAAATTGTTTGATAGACAAAGAGAATTGAGTTTTAACATACATAGAACAAGTAGAAAAATGACCAAAAACTTAGATTTAAGACGCATAGGGAAAATCCATGAATAACGAGTGTAATCATCCGTAAACAAAACATAATAGCGATATCCGGAAAGCAGAAACAACGGAGACATCCACACATCTGAATGGATTAAAGCAAATGGCTCGAGAGAACAGTGGTCATGAGATGAAAAGGGAAGTTTGATTGATTTAGCTAACGCACAATGGCTACGGGGAATTTGATAAGCGAGAAAAGGAACCTAATAAAGAGCGAGAGATAAGTGTGCGAAGAACTTTATTGGAGGGATGACCAAGACGACGATGCCACAAAGAGGACGATGCAAGGTTAGAAGAAAAAGCTTGCTTGGAGCTGGACGATAACGTTGGAAAGATAGGATAAAGACCATTTTTACATAGGCCCTGAAAGAGAACAACACCACGCTGTAAGTCACGAATTTGATATCCCCAAGGGAAGAAGGTAATACTAACATTAAAATCACGAGTAAATTGAGCGACGGATAAAAGATTTTTACGAAGAGAAGGAACACGAAGAACATCGAGAGGGGGGAATACAAAGGGACCAGAAGAAAAGGAAAGGTTACCAGAATGAGTGATGGGGAGAGTGTCACCATTACCAACAACAACCTGATCAGAAGCTGCATATGGAGTGCCAGAGTGAAATTTCTGTGCATCATGGGTCATGTGATGGGTGGCACCAGAGTCCAAATACCAGTTAGGATCTGAAGAGGACGTAACATGCATACCAGCGAAAGCACGAGGAAAAGAGCACTTGGCTCGAATATGACCAAATTGTTGGCAATTCCAGCATTGAATTGACTGGCGAGAGGGTGGAGGACCCAAAAGACCTTGAAAGAATGATGAAGGACGTGGAGCACGGTGGGAAGGCTGGCCCGAGCCAGAGGAAAGGTGAACTTGAGACGAACCACCAAAGGAACGAGAGGGTTGATCACGCAGGTGCGGGTGACGGGGTCCACGGTTGAAACGAGCAGCAACAAAAGCAGCAGGGGAAGCCACAGGAGTCATCTGAGCTGCTAAGGCTTGTTGCCCTTCAAAAGCAAGAAGACGAGTTCGTAGGTCCGAGAAGGAAGGAAGTGGTGGGAAGTTCAAAATTGTCGTCACAATCATTTGATAGTCAAGACCCAAACCACGAAGCACATAAGTAACCAGATCAGAGTTGGATACAGGTTCCTGGATCGCAGTGAGTTCATCAGCCAAACTCTTGGCCTGAGCAAGGTATTCAAAGATGGATTTGGAACCTTTAGTAATAAAGAAGAGGTGAAATTTGAGCTGGGCAGAATTAGCAAGGGATTGCTGTGAGAAATTTTGTTTGAGACAATCCCAAATGTCCTTCGAGGTGGAGAACCCAATAACTTGTGAAAGAACACTCTCAGACAGCATAGCACGAAGAATACTAATCAGGCTTTGGTCAGTTTGAAATCAAGAGACATAGTCAGGATTGGTTAACGACGAAGTAGAGGGCTCAGACTTATCAGAAGGAAAAAGGATAGGGAGGGGCAAGGATGAGAGCCGTCAATAAAACGCCAAAGATTCTGGCCTAGTAAGAAAGGTTTTACCTGGCTTTCCCATACAAGATAGTTGGTATCAGATGGTTTGACAGAGACAAGATGAAAGATGTTGGGAATGGTGATAGTGGGAACACTGCTTGAAGCCATCGGGAAGCTCTGATACTATGAAGAAACATAGTTTTTTTATTTATTAAAATTGATCTTACAATCTCTTTATACATAAGAAATATAAACGTAAACTAATCAGTTACAACAATATAATAATAGCGTAACAGCTGTAAGCATTATATGCTGGCATTCATTGGTTTTAAACCATCCGTTACTAATCATAATTACGATAACTGCCTAACATATATTATGGGAAAAAGTTCTACATAACCAAGGTTGGTAAAGACTGGAATTCTTCGATCAAACCGTGCTAGTCAACATAAAACCAATTGGTTGCTATGTTCTTGTGTGTTAGGTTTAAATAAATTTTTGGTTCAGATCCATTTCTCTTTTTTTCTGAACTATGTTCCAGTGTTTTTCTTTTAAACTTAGTACCTTTAAATAAAATTGAAAAACCAGCACAGGGAGAATTTTTTTTTATTTTTTCTTAAGAAACAGCACCACTTGAAAGGAAATGCTGATGTTTTTCAAAAACCACTGGCCCCAATAGTGTTTTCTTTCAAGCTATTTTATTGAATTAGTTGACTATTTTTTTTTAAATACAACTTTATTCTTATAATTTTTTATTTAACCGCTGAAACGGTTTAAAATTTTGATAAAAGATTTCAAAGTTTTTATTTTTTATAAAGTTAAAATTTTATATCCATCCAAATATGGGAAGACATTCAAATAAGTTTAAGAAATTGTTGTTTGGGATTTTCAGCATTTTTTTAGTTGATGTATGATTTCTTTTTCTATTTGGTTTGAAATGTTTTTATTATTTTTTTAGTTTTGTTTAAGATTTTTTTTTCTAGTATAAATAAGATTTTTATCTTATATTTTAGAAGATTACTTGAAGAGAAATATTCATTAATAAAATTATGAATTAGAGTTTTGTATGCTACTCATGCAAATTAAAGTAACACAAGAAAGACAACAAACACAATAATAAAAATAATGCTAAACAAAATCACACAAAAACCCTAATTTATAATTTTATAATGAAATATTTCTTTTTAAATAATCTATCACTCTAAGAGGTTTTATACAATTTCTTCAATAAACCTAAAAACTTACCTAAACCAATAATAAAACCTGAAAATAATGGAAAAGTAATAAAAATCATAAGAAAACTAGAAAAAACATCTTCATTAAGGCTGGAAAAAGAATTAATCTAAATAGAAAAAAATTATAAATCAATTAAAAAATACAGAAAATTCTAAATAGTAATTTTTGGGCCATTTTGAACTCTAATGAGTATGAACTTTTTACTCCAAAAGAAACAAAGCCTTTGGAATCTTTTACTAAAGTTATAGCATGATCCAACCATGAAATTAAAAGTTATGTGCATTAATATAAACGTATATTTAGAAAAAAAATCTCTTTTATTAGTTTTCTTTGATTAGAAATAATACATCATCGAGTTCAAATTGTTTTTATCTTGATTCAGTGCATGTCAAATTATAACTCTTCAATCCATTTGCTTTCTTCGTTTTAAATATATAATAATTTTAGTTTTTTTATCTTAAAATTTGTATAAAAAAAAAATAATTGAAAATTTATCTTTTTGCGTTGATTTCTATTTCTAAAATAATAAACTCAAGGAAATATCTAATTTATTTTCTAGATATATATATATATATATATATATATATATATATATATATATATATATATAAAAAAACTCAAGGAAAGCCCAAAAGTCTTCATATTTTGGGCCAATATGAAGACTTTTGGGCTTTCCTTGAGTTTATATACACACCAAAAAGATACCAAGCCAGTTAAATAATTATTGTAAATACATCAATTCCTGATTTCCATGTAGAATTACCAAAACCGAAACCCGTGAAAAAATTACTATAGAAATGTGTTGAACTATCATGGATTATAGTAGTGAATTTACTATCTTTCCCTTCTCATCAGAAAAACTTTGTCCATCTCTTAGGGGTAATGTAGTCTTTTAATATGCTCCATTGATCATTATAAAATTAATCATGGGCTTCTTGGTCTTTTTATTTTTTTATATAATGTAATTACTTAAATGCCTTTAAAAAACTATGTCCCTCAAGTTTAGTGGCATTTTTTATATTTTATAGCACGGTAAAATAATTATATTGTTCTTGAAATCAAAATTTTCTAACCTTGCCTCTAAGGATTAATTTGTACTTTCTGTTTGTTGTTGTTGTTGTTGTTGTTCTTATGTGATCAATTTAATCTTTTAATAAATATATATAAAAAAGCACAAATGGTTGATGCATTCATTGAACGTGCTAGTGAATAAGTCTCCCTGTCGTGTTTAAACGGTATATGCGGTGGCTTACAACTACCAAAAGTAGCTTTCTTCTGTGTTTTTCAATTCATCATAGTGCGGCTACCTCTCTAGGTGGTGAGTGTGATGTAAGTCCATTTAGTTTGGCCCCGGTTGGCTTTTCTTTTTTATTTTTTTATCTTCCCTCCTCGATTTCCATGCTAACCTTTCAAAATTCCATAGTAGCCATTAATTTTTTTTTTTCCTTTTGATTTAATCCTTATTCTTTCATTTGATCATTTTCAATTTCATTATCCTTAAAAAAAATTTAATCTATCAAATTTGATATCTATTCTTTCCACTGCTATTTGTTTTATTTGAGATCATTTTTAAAATTGATTTTTTTAACGATTTCATCCATCTTCATTTTTTTATTGCTACTTTCTTTTCTTTGACAAAAAAATTTATGATGTTTTTTTTTTTTTTATCCTTCAACATTGAATTGAGCTTTTTTATTGAGTCTAGATCTAAAGTTTAATAAGTTATGAATTTAGAAGATTAACTTAGATTTAGAATATTTGCTCCGATTCATTTTTTGTTCTTTTTTTAATATCATGTTTTTTTTAATTTTATCCTTCAACATTTGATTTAATTAGATATTGAGTTTTGTTTTTTTTATTTATTTACGGTCTATAAGGTTTTGTTACTAATTTTAAAAATAACTTAGATTTTCTCGAGTCTTTTTTTGTCGCTCTTTGTTAAATTTAGCTTTTTCTTAAAAAAAGAAGTACTTTGTTTTATAGTTAAATTAAGTGAATTGCTTAGATATAAATATGATATGTTCATTTCATGATATTTTATTTGGTATGCTTTTGTGATCACTGAACAGATAATGCATGTGACCTCCTCTTCTTCTTCTTCTTGTTTTTTTTTTCTTTTTAAATTGGCTTATAAAAAACCATTTTTTCTTATTTAACTTTAAAAAATAGGTCATTGCGTTGTCCCGCGTGCCTATTTATATCTAAAAAACATCTTGCATCCTTGATTGATGTATAACATAATGAAAAATATCTTAATAAATAATATGGTATTAAGTTCAGTGAGATATATGATCCTATTGAGAGTATAAAAGATTAACTCAATTTCATTCGTATTTTTTTTTCATAAAATATTTTTATTTTTATATAGGTCAGGTCGGTGGGTAGGTCATGCCCTTGGATGGATTGTTAATTTTTTTAAAAATGCCTTTTTTTTTTTACTTAATGCTTTTTCAGCTCCCCTGAAGATTATGATATTTTCACTTACCCTAAGTAAAAGGTCTCACAACCACACAAAACTTGGACTGAAAAGTTAAAATATAAAAAAAAACACCTTAAGGCAAAAATTCCAACCCCTGTGGTCTCTGCCAAACGATGCGTGCCACCTGGCTAGATGACAATATCTTATCCAAAACGCACCAATGCTTGCAATGAATTCAAATACTTTCTCAGGAATATGGAATTAAGCATAATGTGTCCTAATCTAAAATATGAAATTGCACCCTTAACATTTATGCAGTTTAGTCCTTCTAAAACTCCATATTTTGAAAAAAAAATCAATTCAACTAGATGAATGATAATTGGAAAAATCAAATAAAAAAATTAAATAGTTTAGTTTTTGGATTTAAAACTAATCATACCCATCATGTCCTCCATAGCACATATATCAATTCTTTCCCTTTGTAATATTAGTAACAACAAAGTATCCTTACTAATTTTTTTTGTTTTTTTTTTAAATTTTACAATCTCAATTATATGATTTATGGAGTCATTTAATTTCTTTAAGGCCTCCAAACTAGTATTAGAAATTACTATTTTAAAAGCGTTATATTTTTCAAGTTGATTTAGATTTTTCTCTATTTATTTTAGAAATATTTTATTATTTTTAAGCTTTGTTTAGGGTGTTTTTCCTAACATATAATAGTCCGGAAGATCTTTGATATTTAAATTTGATTAGAAAAATATTGAGGAATAAAAGTTTGGATTATAATTATTATTATGGTTGATATATTTTTCGACACAATTCTATATTTCTTTGTGTTTGTTGTCTTTTTTTATGTTGTTTATTTCTAAAACAAGAGGACAGTACCGTTTCCAAAAAATCTGGATTGATATTTTAATAAAAACAAGTCATTGTCTAGACTTTCAAGGATGAAAAGAGTAACTCATTAAAGAGATGCCACGTTAAGCGAAGTGGATCCAGTTTACCCAATAATGGAAGCTGAAAAACTGTTCCTGCTTTTTTCTCTTTTAATGCTCCAATTCTCATCTTGTACATCCCTAGACTCCTTAAAGACGAACCAAACCATTAAAGAAGGTGACCTTCTTATCTCCAAAGGAAATATTTTCGCACTAGGATTTTTCAGTCCTGGCAGTTCAACCAATAGATATCTTGGAATTTGGTACCATAAAATACCAGAACAAACTGTGGTGTGGGTTGCAAACAGGAACGATCCAATCATTGGTTCCTCTGGATTTCTCTTTATAAACCAATATGGAAACCTCGTTCTCTATGGTAACGATGACCAAAAGCTTCCTGTGTGGTCTACAAATGTTTCAGTGGAAGAAAATGATACTTGTGCAGCTCAGCTCTTGGATTCAGGAAATTTGATATTGGTCAGGAAAAGAAGCACAAAAACTGTATGGCAAAGCTTCGATTATCCTACGAACATCCTGCTTCCTGGAATGAAATTTGGGCTGGATCGAAAATTAGGAATTGATCGGTTCCTAACATCATGGAGATCAGCTGAAGACCCTGGGTTCGGGCACTTTTCATTTAGGATCAACCCAAATGGGTCGCCACAATTCTTTCTCTATAATGGTAATAAGCCAATTAGTAGAACTGCCCCTTGGCCATGGAGAAGTCAGATGAGCTTATACACAACCACTTTTGTAAATGATCCAGACGAAAAGTACTCTTTCTACACAGTTCCTGATGATTCTTATCTGATAAGAGTAATAGTGGATTATTCAGGACACTTAAGGGCTTTAACATGGCAAGAAAGTGATGGTCAGTGGAAGGAATACTGGAAGTGCCCTCAGTTTCAGTGCCACTATTATGGACATTGTGGTGCTTATAGTACGTGTGAATTTGCCAATCTAAATGAATTTGGATGTGCCTGTTTACCTGGGTTCGAGCCCAAGTACCCAAAGGAATGGTCTGCGAGAGATGGATCTGGTGGTTGTGTCAGGAAGCGGATACATAAGTCTTCGGGGTGCCAGAATGGAGAAGGGTTTGTGAAGGTGGAAAATGTAATTCTTCCGGACACATCTGCAGTTTGGGTGGACATGAGCAAGAGTCGTGCAGACTGTGAAGTGCAATGCAAGAGCAATTGTTCATGCTCTGCATACGCAGTCATTGTGATTCCCGGAAAAGGCGATGGTTGTTTGATTTGGTACAAGGAATTAGTAGACATTAAAAATGATACGAATGACGGTTATGATCTGTATGTTCGTGTTGATGCATATGAATTAGGTACCCTTTTTCTGCTCAGTAACTACTTCATAGGATTGTCATTACAAATATTGATTTATATGAGCTTTCCTATGCTTGTCACTGCTCTTGACTGTAGTTAATAAGCTCTTGACTGCAGGAAAGAAACCATAGATATTGGTACGTTTTAGGTGCCAAAACGGCTACCCTTGGCCATATTTGTTGTCATATTTCCGTGGGAAAATGGGGTGGTTTTTCCTATAGAGTTAATCTTTTTGTCTTTTCACTCTCATGCAGCTGACACTACAAGGAAGTCAAATAATTCTCGTGAAAAACCGATGCTGGCCGTTTTAGCACCATCAATTGCATTATTGTGGTTTCTCATTAGCCTGTTTGCTTATTTGTGGCTCAAGAAGAGAGCAAAAAAAGGTAATGAACTGCAGGCAAACAGCACTTCTACTGAATTGGAATATTTCAAGCTCAGCACCATAACGGCGGCCACTAACAATTTCTCTCCAGCTAACAAACTCGGGCAAGGTGGTTTTGGCTCTGTTTATAAGGTTGAGTTTCTTGCATTTAGCTAAAAACTAATTGGCCTCTCTAATTTGCATAATTGTAGTCCGGAGGCTTAATCTTGTAAGATGATTTTAGGGTCTGCTGGCTAATGGACTGGAGGTTGCAATAAAAAGGTTATCTAGAAGTTCAGGACAAGGAACAGAAGAATTTAAAAATGAAGTTATGGTAATTGCAAAGCTTCAACACAGGAATCTTGTGAAACTTCTAGGTTACTGCAATCAGGATGGAGAACAAATGTTAATCTATGAATACTTGCCTAACAAAAGCTTGGACTCGTTTCTTTTCCGTAAGTCTCTTTATGTTTTTATTGCCCTGATTTACACTAGTTGTCAAATTATACCTGTCTGAAAAATAATTGTTTCAACAGATGAAAGCAGAAGATTGTTATTGGATTGGCGAAAACGCTTTGATATTATTGTTGGAATAGCTCGTGGGATTTTATATCTTCACCAAGACTCCAGGTTGAGAATCATTCACAGGGATTTAAAATGTAGCAACATTCTATTGGATGCAGAGATGAACCCAAAAATATCAGATTTTGGAATGGCAAAAATATTTGAAGGCAACCAAACTGAGGATAGGACAAGGAGAGTTGTGGGAACATAGTAAGTACCTTTGCCTAAAACAAAGACCGAGTGACAAAGTACTATCATTGATTACCAGGAATACTAAAACTTCAGATTCTTGTTTTTCTGAT
This sequence comes from Populus x sibirica, assembly GCA_019202695.1. NCBI lineage: Eukaryota > Viridiplantae > Streptophyta > Magnoliopsida > Malpighiales > Salicaceae > Populus > Populus x sibirica. The sequence goes on along the minus strand of JAGMVL010001940.1, from coordinate 209,427 downwards.
GCAGTGGCTATATGTCGCCAGAATATGTTGTGTATGGAAACTTTTCTACAAAATCAGATGTTTTCAGTTTTGGGGTCATGTTGCTAGAGATTGTGAGTGGCAAGAAGAACAACAGATTTTATCAACAGAATCCTCCTTTGACCTTGATTGGATATGTGAGTTATAAGATAGCCTTTTGTGCTCTTGGCGGAATTTCAAAGTTCACAATTTTAGATGTTGTCTGCTCTGATTTACAGGTGTGGGAATTGTGGAGACAAGACAAAGCATTGGAGATAGTGGATCCATCGCTGAAGGAGTTGTATCATCCGCGTGAAGCCTTGAAATGCATACAAATCGGTCTACTGTGCGTGCAAGAAGATGCCGCGGACAGACCATCTATGTTGGCAGTTGTTTTTATGTTGAGTAACGAAACAGAGATTCCTTCTCCAAAACAACCTGCATTCCTTTTTAGAAAATCTGAAAAATTTCCTGATATAGCATTAGACGTAGAAGATGGACAGTGTTCTGTAAATGAGGTGACAATTTCTGAAATTGCTAGTCGCTGAAGCTGTGCTGTCTGAAAGATTGCTAAGACGAATTTCCTTAGATTTGTAATGAAAATACTTGTTGCTAAATTGGGATTTGAGATTTAACACACACCACCACGAACAACCCAATTCAATGAAAAGATAAATAACTAAGATTTCTGACGATGCATTGGAGATAGTTGATTCATCACTGGAGGAGTTATATTTTCCCCTAAAAGCTTTGAAATGCATACAAGTCGGTCTCTTGTTCTTATGTCAAGAAGTGAAACAACAATTCTTTCTCCTAAACAACCTGCATTCCTTTTGATGCAGGAGCTAGAACTGTACTAGCTTTCATATAATTAGGATTTTTCTTTTAATATTTTATTTATATAATATTAATGATGGTAGTTTGGACGGCTAAGATTTGTTGTTTTCAAGGGCTCGTTTTCCATCCAATTATCTTAGTTAGTAGCAATTTCAATGATGGGAAAACGTTAGTGAATGCCTTTCCTCAAGACAGTCTGACAATGGGACATGGATGTGCTACATTACAACAGATCAAGCTTTTCTCCACTCGATGTACCCACTGCTAAAATTCCATGACGTCAGGAACAGTTCCTGACCTGTTTTCCTTTTCAAACCAAGTTTTATTCCAGCTAGCATGGTATCTGTCGGAAAATTGAAACTTTGCCACACACAATTCCCTTACTTCTAGCCTGGACCAGAACAAGATTTCCCGAATCCAAGAGCTGAGCTTCACAAGTGTCTCCAAGAGCACAATCTTCTCATCATACTGGAAACCTTTGGTCAGAGTCACCATAGAGAAAAGGTTACCATGTTTCTTGATGGAGAGAAACCCTGAGGATCCATTGATTGGATGCCCTCTATTGGCGTTTACTTTGCTTACTAGCAGTAATTCTAATCAAGCTGAAGCTTGATGGAACTGAGGTATTGATGCAGGAACAAACTGCACGATTGCTCCCAAAGCCTAAACTTATGGTAGCGGGAAAGTATATTTCTTTTTTGGCAATCATTCTCTTTCTCTTGGGGTCGGAAGCGTTGGGGCGGCCCGCTATGAGATCCATGATGGAATTTCAACTGAGATGCTATGATCTAGTGGGATATAGGAATAAATTTATCCCCTACTATCAGTCTAGGCTTTTAGGAGCAACTAACAGTTTGTTCCTACATCATGTGTAGAAGGGGAACCCTAGTTTGTATGTATGCATATAAATAATCTAACAAGAAACGTTGCTTTCCATGTTCAAATTCTTGACTGATCCTTAGCAGCCTCTAAAGACTACTATTTAAACAAATGTGCTAGCTCACAAGTCATCTGTATCACTCTGACATGGAAATTTCATATAAAAAATACCCTCAGAAAACTTTCATATTTTTTTTTAAGAAAAACTATTATGCTGCGGAACCCATTTCAGAAAAACTTTCGTGACCCACAAAGTTTCTGTTAGTGGTCTGTTTTTGTCTCCTGTTGTTAGACAGTGCTTTTGGTCTAGGATTACTGTTCTGCTTTAAGAACCCTCTTTTCACTTCTTGGCTGCTGTGTTTTTTACTCCTTTTATGCTTGCGTTAACGATTTATCAGTTTTTTTTTTTTTCCTCTTCAAGTGCAGTAAGCTGATCACAGTTTATTCTTTAACAATTTTCAATTAGTCCTTCAATAAGTGAAGGGAGTGAAAGCTAGCATTATTACAAATATTTAGTGGCAACTTGCAGAGCCCGTTACTTCAAGAATCTAAAGTACGAAGTCATAAAAGCAGGTGCACGTCTTTAACTAACGACCTTCAATGTCAGTCATTGTCACGTTCAAACAGCCAGACACTGCTACGTGAGGACTAATGCAAGGTTCTCTGAAAGTGAAAGCAGGCTGTTTCGGAGAAGGAATGGTTGTTTCGCTACTATTAAACATGAAAACAACTGCTAACATGGATGGTCTTTCAATGGCATCTTCTTTGTTGACAGTTGCCTCATTTGCTGCTGAAGAAGAGGTCTTCGATGCTGTGAAGATTCAGTCAAGATTGGTTCCAGATTGTTAGGATGTTAGTTGCAAATAAAGCTGTCATAGATCAGCTCTTTCTCTGTTTTTATCTTCTCAATACTTTTCGAATTCTGTTATCAAACTCTTCTATAAAAGAGTGATTTATAAATAAAGAATGTATTCTTCCATTCACAATATTTATATCTTTATCTTATTGCTGAGTTCTTGCCTGTTCTTATACAATTTGTTTCTGTCATAAACTACAAATTGGTATCAGAGCACATTGATTTTAAAGGGACCAGCTTGTGAGTAAGAGAGCAACCTGTGAGAAACCCTTCTTCCACCAAAAAACCACAAAACACCAAAACCAAAACCTTTCATCATTCTTTCAAATGGCATCCAACAATTATTCTCTTGCAACACCACCGGTATTCTTGGTGTGAACTACCAAATGTGGGCTGTGAGAATGAAAACTTACTTACAAGCCTGCGATTTATGGGATCTTTGTTGAACAAGAACATGAACCTCAGCCTCTTCCTGAGATCCAACCATAGCCCAAATCGAAATAATCGTGAGGAGAGATCAAGGAAGTTCAAAGCCAAAACTTGTCTCTATCTTCATTTTTACGAAGCAATATTTCCAAGAATAATTGCTTTTGATACGGGAAACAAATATGGAATTATCTCAAGGAGGAGTTCCATGGTAATGAGAGGACAATTCAAATGCGGGTTTTGAATTTGAGAAGGGAGTTCGAAATGCGAGAAGATGAAGGACTCGAAACTATCGAGAGATTTTTCGATAGATTACTCTCCATAGTCAACAAAATAAGACTATTGGGAGAGGAGCTTTCTGATCAAAGGGTTGTTGAAAAGATCCTTGTGACTTTACCCGAGAGGTTTGAGTCAAAGATATCCTCATTAGAAGAAGCCAAAGATCTGTCAAAAATATCTTTGGGAGAATTGTTAAATGCCTTACAAGCTCAAGAACAAAGGAGAACTATAAGGCAAGAAGAATCCATGGAAGGAGCTTTTCCAAAGCAAAGGTGCAAGTCCAAGAAGGTGACAAAGGGAAAAGGAAGAACATCAAATACAAGGGAGCAGGCAGTAGCAATCGAAGAGTTGGAACCTTTCCCCCTTGTCAACACTGTAAGAAAACAAATCACTCACAAAACTACTGTTGGTGGAGACCTGATGTTAAATGCAGGAAATGCAATCAGCTGGGACACATGGAAAAAATCTGCAAGAACAGAACAAATCAACAACATGAAGAGGCTCAAGTTGCTGATCAACAACGGGAGGAACAATTATTTGTGGCCACCTGTTTTGTAAGCAAACATGCAAGTGATTGCTGGTTGATAGACAGTGGTTGCACAAATCACATGACAAATGATGTGAATTTGTTCAAACATCTTGATAAATCAAGTGTCTCAAAAGTCAGAATTGGTAATGGCGAATATATTCCTGTCAAAGGAAAAGGGACAAGTGGCCATCGAAGGGAATTCAGGTATTAAACTCATTTCAGATGTCCTTTTTGTACCCGAAATCGATCAAAACCTGTTGAGTGTTGGCCAACTTCTTGAAAAAGGATACTCGGTTGTTTTCAAGAACAAGAACTGTTTAATTTCTGATCCTCTTTGGATTAGAGATTTTCACCATAAAAATGCAAGGGAAAAGCTTTTCTCTTGATTGGATGGAAGAGGAGACAAGACGAGTATCAAACACAACAAATGAAGCTGACTTATGGCATAAGAGGATGGGCCACTTCAATCAAGCAGCTTTGGTTCATATGCAGAGAAGGAAGATGGTGAGAGGGGTGCCCAGCCTAGAAGAAAAAATCACGGTTTGTGTTTCTTGTCAATATGGCAAGCAACACAGACTTGGATTTCCTCAAAACAAAGCTTGGAGAGCAAGTGAAAAACTTCAACTTATTCACACTGATGTTGCAGGCCCTCAGATGACAGATTCGTTAAATGGAAGCAGGTATTATGTTGCTTTCATTGACGATTATACAAGAATGTCTTTGGGTGTATTTTTTAAAATCCAAAGCTGAAGTAGCAGGTGTTTTTTTGAGGTTTAAAAACTGGGTTGAAAATCAAAGTGGTCATAAAATTCAGATTGTGAGGTCTGATAATGGCACAGAATATACTTCAAACAAGTTTGCCCAGTTTTGTCATGATGCGGGATTGAACATCAATACACTACACCTTACACACCTCGGCGAGAATGGTGTGAGTGAGAGGAAGAACAGGACAATCATGGAGATGGCAAGATGCTTATTATTTGAGAAAGATTTGCCCAAGAAATTCTGGGCAGAAGCTGTGAATACTGCTGTGTTCTTGTTAAACAGGCTGCCAACAAGAGCATTACAACACAAAACACCTTATGAAGCTTGGCATGGTTATAAACCCTCACTTCAAAACTTAAAAGTGTTTGGATGCTTATGTTTCACTCATATACCTCCAGGTGAAAAGAGATAAGCTTGACAGGAAGGCTGAAGCTGGAATTTTCGTTGGCTATAGCAATGTCACAAAAGGCTATAGAGTTTATCAACCTGCAACAGAAAAAGTCATTATCAGCAGAGACATCAAATTCGTTGAAGCTGAAAAATGGAATTTTGAAGATACAACAAGCAATGCAAGTAAGGAGATTATGCAAGATTTTGATGAAGATGTTGATGACACACCGTCGAGGTACCGGACTTCTTGCGACATTTATCAAAGCTTCAATGTAGCCGTGCTTGAACCTGCGAATATGAGGAGGCCAAAAATGATCCAAGATGGGTCACAGCAATGAAAGAAGAGCTAAGCATGATTGAGAAGAATCAAACATGGGAATTGGTGGATATGCTTGACACACAAAAAACCCATTGGTGTAAAATGGGTTTACGAACAAAATTGAATGCGAGATGGCACTATCAACAAACACAAAGCTAGAATTGTGGTCAAAGGCTATGCACAAGTCTTTGGTGTGGATTTTTCAGAAACATATGCCCCAGTAGCTCGTCTTGACACCATCGAATGTTGCTAGCAATTGCGGCTCACAAAGGTTGGAAAATATTTCAACTTGATGTGAAGTCTGCATTTTTGAATGGTTACCTGCAGGAGGAGATTTACGTGGAACAACCTAAAGGTTTCATGGTAGAAGGAGAAGAAGACAAGGTTTACTTATTGAAGAAGGCTTTATATGGACTGAAACAGGCTCCAAGAGCCTGGTATAGCGAGATTGATGAGCATTTACTCAAACATGGCTTCAACAAAAGTTTGAGTGAATCGACCTTATATATCAAGAGTTCAAACACTGGTTTTATGGTGTTTCACTTTATGTGGATGATTTATTTGTTACGAGGTAACAATTCAACCATGATAGACATCTTCAAAGCTGAAATGATGGAAGTTTTTGAGATGACAGACCTTGGTGAAATGTCCTATTTTCTTGGCATGGAAGTGCAGCAAAATCAGCTTGGGATCTTTGTTGGCCAACAAAAGTATGCCAAAGAGATTCCGAAGAAATTCAAAATGGAAGACTGCAAATCAATGACCACGCCTATGAATTTGAAAGAGAAGTTCAAGTAAAGAAGATGGGGCGAGACAAGGTGGATGAAGCAATTTACAGGAGCTTAATTGGGTGTCTTATGTACCTTACGGCAACAAGGCCAGACATCATGCATGCAGTGAGCTTATTATCGAGGTTCATGCATTGTGCTAGTGAAATACACTTCAAGGCTGCAAAAAGAGTGGTGAGATACATAAAAGGTACACTAAACTATGGCATTCAGTTTAGTTGTGCTGAAAATTTCGAGCTACAAGGATATGCAGATAGTGATTGGGCTGGCAGCTGTGATGATATGAAGAGCACGTCTGGATATTGTTTTAGTTTTGGATCAGGAATTTTCTCCTGGTGTTCCAAAAAACAAGAAGTTATTGCTCAATCAACGGCGGAGCGAGTATGTTGCGGCTCTGCAGTTGCAAATCAAGTCTTATGGCTTAGAAAAATCCTAGCAGATCTGGACATGGAGCAAAGGGAAGCTACTAAAGTTAATGTTGACAATCAAGCTGCAATTGCAATATCTAACAATCCAATTTTCCATGGGAAAACAAAGCATTTCAAGCTCAAGTATTATTTTCTGAGAGAAGTTCAGAAAAATGAAGAACTGCAACTGATTTATTGCAAGACAGAAGACCAGCTTGCGATATATTAACCAAGCCATTGCCAAAAGCAAGGTTTGAAACTTTGAGGAACAAGATAGGAGTCTGCAGCAAAAGATGCAAGGAGGAGTGTTGACAGTTGCCTCATTTGCTGCTTTGAAGAAGAGGTCTTCGATCTTTGTGAAGATTCAGTCAAGATTGGTTCCAGTTGTTAGGATGTTAGTTGCAAATAAAGCTGTCATAGATCAGCTCTTTCTCTGTTTTTATCTTCTCAATACTTTTCGGAATTCTGTTATCAAACTCTTCTATAAAAGAGTGATTTATAAATAAAGAATGTATTCTTCCATTCACAATATTTATATCTTTATCTTATTGCTGAGTTCTTGCCTGTTCTTATACAATTTGTTTCTGTCATAAACTACATTCTTGCACACACAAAAGACCGATTTTAATGCATTTCAAAGCTTCTTGAGGATGATACAGCACCTGAAGTGATGAATCGACTATCTCCAATGCTCTGTCTTCCTTCCACAGCCCCCACACCTGTGTGATTCATAGCATTAGCATACAGGAGGAGTTCAAAAATTAACTCTAGGTATAGTGCTAGAAGTTTCTTACTAGTCCAATCAAGGTCTGGGCAGGATTTTGAGGATTAAATTCGTTGTTCTTCTTTCCACTTACAATCTCCAGTAACATGACCCCAAAACTAAACACATCTGATTTCAACGAGAATTTTCCAAACACTGCGTACTCAGGTGACATATAGCCACTGCACAAGAAAAATGTGGAAGATTGCCAGTTAATGTTATCATTCTTGATGAAAATCCATGCATGGTATTCTATTAATCTATATCTCTGGGTGAGTAAATGTACTTACTATGTTCCCACAACTCTTTTTGTGTTGTCCAGAATTTGGTCGCTTTTGAATATTCTAGCAATTCCAAAATCTGAGATTTTTGGATTCATCTCTGCATCCAATAGAATGTTGCTGCATTTCAAGTCCCTGTGAATGATTCTCAACCTTGAGTCCTGGTGAAGATATAGGATTCCACGAGCGATACCAACAATAATGTCAAACCTTTTGCTCCAATCCAAGAACAACTTTCTTGTTTCATCTGTAACAAAACATTTCACCTTTTCATTTGAACTGTATTAAACTGATGTAGACTGTCAAATGTCGATAAGAAACTTACTGAAAAGAAATGAATCCAAGCTCTTGTTTGGCATGTACTCATATATTAGCATTTGTTCTCCTCCCTGAATGCAACAGCCTACAAGTTTCACAAGATTTCGGTGCTGAAGCTTTGCAATTACCTTAACTTCATTTGTAAATTCTTCTATCCCTTGTCTTGAATTGTTTGATAGTCTCTTTACAGCAATCTTCTCACCATCAGGTAGCACACCCTAAAATCATATTACAGGAGTCAACTCTTACAACTCAGAATAATCAGTTCAAGGACTTGCAAAAATCATCAAAATGAATCATATCAAAGACTAAAACACACATCTGATATAATGCATAGGAGATGACCTTATAGACTGAGCCGAAACCTCCTTGTCCAAGTTTGTTATCTGGAGAAAAATTGTTGGTTGCAGCAGATATTGTGCTGAGTTTGAAATATGGCAAATCTTGATCACTGCGACTTCTCCGGAGCTCATTTGCCACCCAGGTACCTATTTTGAAGATATAATCACAAAATTAAGCAGAATAATATATTTCTTAGAAAGGCACAAAATGTTGGACATATATAAGCTTCATTACAAGTAACCCGCTGCCAAAAAAGTTTTTGACAGGTAACACTGACAGTCGATGAGAACATCTAACTGCTGTGAATATTGCATATAACAACCTTGTGTTTATGCTGCTAAAGTAATATTTCAGATTTTAATATTTTCCTAATTCCTTACTCTACCATGTGTAGTAGTTCTTGCTTTGTCTTACCTTTATTTCCTCTCCTCTTACGCCAAAAATAAGCTACTATGCTAATGACCAGCAAAGCTGAAAAAACAGTGGGAATTAGAATGGCAGGAATCTCCTTTGCAAGAAAATCATTTGATTTCCTCGCATTCTCAGCTGCATGAAAGTGAAAATAGTGAGGAATTCAGAATTTTTGTTTCAAATGGCAGTAACCGAAACAAAGCAGGAAAAAAGTACCTAATTCAAGTGCATCGACTCGAACATACAGATCATATCTGTCACTCATGTTATATCGAACTGCATCTATCAACTCCCCATACCATGTCAAACAACCAGTGCCTTTGTCTGGAATATCTACACTTGCGTATGCAGAGCATGAACAGTTCCTCTTGCATTCCCTTTCACAGTCTGCATGACTCATATCCATATCCACCCAGACTGCTGCAGAAGTATCAGGAAGAAATACAATTTCTACCTTCAGAAACCCTTCTCCATTCCTGCATACAGATGAAGACTCTAAACGCTTCCTGACACAACCGGTAGACCCATTTCTCAGCAACCAATCACTTGGATTCCTGGGCTCGAATCCAGGCAAACAAGAACATTCGAATTTATAAGCATCAGTAGGTTCACAAGTACTATACGGACCACACCATCCATACGAGTCGCATTTAGACCGTGGTGCCCTCCACGTCTCCTTCCACTGGCCATCGCTTTCATGCCATTTTACTGCCTTAACAAACCCTGAATGATCCACCAGTAGTCTCACCATAACAAAATCATCAGCAGGGATAGCAGTTGTCATGCCTATCTCGTCTTGATCATTTACAAATTGAGAGTTGTATGACCTCCTCTGTGGTCTCCAAGGCCAAGGGGAAGTTCGCCAGACACGTTTTTCGCCTTTGTAGAGAAAGATTTGTGGTGAACCACTAGGGTTGACCCTATATGAGTAGTCTCCAATCCCAGGGTCATCAGCTGATATCCACGATGTCAGGAACCGGTCAAGACCTGTTTTCAGATCCAGCCCAAGTTTCATTCCTGGCAATACATAGTGTGTTGGATAATCAAAGCTTTGCCATAAAATATTTCCACTTTCTTGAACCAAAACAAAGTTTCCTGAATCCAAAAGCTGAGCTACAGAAGTATCAGCTTCCTCCCCTGAAACATTTGCAGACCATACTGAAACATTTCGATTGCCGTCACTATAGAGACTGAGGTTTCCATATTCATCAAATGACAAAACCCCTGAGGAGCCAATGATTGGATGGTTCCTGTTTGCTACCCACACTACTGTTTGTTCAGGTAATTTATGGTACCAAATCCCAAGATATCTATTGCTAGATTTTCCTGGACTGAAAAATCCTAACGCAAAATTATCTCCTCTGGAAATCAAAACATCACCATCTCTGATGATTTGGGTGGTGTTTATGGAGTCCTTGGAAGCACAAAAAATGAATTGGAGAATCAAAAGCAAAGAATACAGAAACAGTCTGTCTGCATTCATTTGAGCTTTTGGACTTGTTTTGGCTGATAATTGTTGTTACTCTTGCTTTGAGGAGGTGCTTGTACCTTTAAACAAGATGATATGCCTTGACTTCTTTGGCTGATAACTACATCTCTATGCTCTAGGAATTTTATAAAATATGCCGCAGCACACACACCAAGAAAGATGTTGGATTCTTGAAATTAAAAAAGATTCGTCGCCATTTAAGGGCAAGTTTGAATTGGAAGAAAGATCATGGTCATGTGATGTAGTGATCATTTGGAAGTAAAAAGGAGGAAAAAACTATCAAAGCAAGGTCAGTTTATATAAAGAATTTTTTTGCCTATATATAAAAATGAAATTCGTTGTGATTTCCAAGAGTGACGACCTTGGCTCCATTTTCTTCATTTTATATCTCTTAACGTTTATTATGGGGGAGGAATCTACTAACCAGATTTGGTAAAGACTAGAATTCTCCAATCAGTCAACATAAAACTAATTGGTTTCTAATTAATTTGTTAGGTTTGGTTAGTTTGTGTTCACAATGTAAATAACGATTTTTTTTTTCTGAACAATGTTCTTTTTGAAGGGTTTTTTTTTTAATTATCACCTTAAAAAAAAAAAACCCTGATGTTATTGTTTTTGTTCTTCACCTAGAAAAAATATTTTTCTATGGTATAAGTAAATTAATGTTTTTTAATGTTTTTCAATAATTTTAATATGCTGAAGTTGAAAATAAAAAAAATTATTTTATTATATTTTCAAGCAAAAAAAATATTTTAAAAAAGAATAATACAGCACAATATCAAATACATATTTAATTTTAAAGACATTAAATCCAAAAATATGATATTTTATGATTAAAATAAGATTTTTTATTTTTTTTATGAATTAAACCTGAAAATATTGAAAGAATATTTTTAAAGTGTAATAAAAACCTTTATTTTTGTTTATAAAAATTGAAAAATAAAACCTTCTTTAAACGGAATGGGATTTCTTAACCAGTCAAAATGATATAATGTTATTTAACAATATGATTTATTTATTAATCACAATATAGTTTGGAGGGAACTAAAGTTTTTAAGTATTACAAAAAAAAAAAAAAAAAAAAAAAACTAGACTCTCGTTATCTCCCTTCTCTAAACAGTTGCTCTTTAAAAAAACACACATTAATTTTTGGTTGCTGTCAAAGAAGCAACCTCTCTTTCTTTTCCCTACTTTTTTCTTTTCTTTTCTTTTTTAATAATTCTAAATCTAATTTCTAGATTTGATGTATTCAAATGTCCAAAATAATGAATTTAAATTATTTATGGCCTTGTTTGGTTTTTTCCCTCGATCTTTGAGGGTTTTTTTATTGTTTTTTATTTGTATTGATTGCATATTTATTCATGAATCCATCGTAGATTGAAGAATAGATTTATAGTTGTATTAAGATTTCAAGTGATTAAGTCATTGGATCTATCCTCATAGAGCTAGTGACTTTGATATCTAATTGCATTCTTGATTCGTCCATCAATGGGACCTAATATTGCTGACTTGTTCGCATTAATAGGTGATAATAAAAGATTTCTAAGACTAAGTCACATAAAAAATTTATAATATAGTTTTAAAATTCAATCTAAGAATTGACTTGAAATAAGATCCAAGTTAGGAGAATTAACCCTGATTGACAAAAAAAAATCAAGGTTGTTTTAATAAAAAAAAATTAATGAATTGATAATTAGGTTTTGATCAGATCAAATAATATTTTTTATTATTATTTTTTTCCCCATCCAAACGGGTTCATATTCCAGGTTAGCCGGCTTCTAAATCCACCTATCAATTCTGTTCGGGGCTTAAAACAATGAAAAAAGTACCATTTTAAACATTCATCCTGCAAGAAGAAAAAAATTTGGAGGATTTATTAAAGAAAATTGTATTGGAGTGGACGAAAAGTTATTTGAAATTTCAATAATTAATATTTTAGTTATAATTATAACTCACTTTTATTTAAATCTTATGATAATTATAACAGTAATATAATACCAACAAAATTACATTTTTCTATAAAACAATTAAAGGGAACTTTCCCTTTTTGAAAAAAAAAACCCCAAACCTAGACTCAGGTGGTCAAGGCGGCGCCCTATCTTGAGGGGAAATCGATGGACTATAAATAATCAGTTCTTAATTGTCACATTGGAAAGTTTTGGAAAGAAAAAACTTCAAGAAATATTTTATCTACTTCATTGACGAAGAAAGAAAACTTGGTAGACGAACAATGGAATTACCCCCTCCATTATTCTAGTCAAGGGTTCTACACTTCTACGGCATGTCTGCCAGTGTTTCTACCTGTGTTTTTAAATATATTTTTTAATATATAAATGTTAAAAAATATAAAAAATAAAAACTATTTTAAAAATCACAATGTCCATGGAGCTTGTTTTACGGTTTTGATTTAGACTTTACTTGCAGAGTGGCATACAAGGCAGGAGGGGTCTATCTCGTTAATAATACGACAAGACAAAGTAGAGTTGACTTTGATGAAGAGGAGAGAGGGGCGGCGGCGGCTATGGCTGACGGAGAACACCTAGCAGAGGATCCGAATAAATATTGGAGATTAAAAAAAGCCCTAGAAGACTCCTGGCTCTTGATCTACTATGACATAACAAATGAAATGGAGTTGACTTGGACATTCATGGACAAACACTGAACCAGGGACTTTGCCTTGGATTGCTTTTTCTACTTCTTGAATGACGTCTTTGATACGCATCCCGAGACTTTAAGGTAATGTTTGTTTTCGAAATTCATTTTTTAAGAAATTAGTTTTTAAATTTTTATGTATTTGTTTGTTATTAGAAAAATTGGTCAACAGAAAATACTTTCCAGTCAAAGAAAAATTTAGCTTGGTTTCCAGGAAAGTGTTTTTCAAAAAAATTTGGGTGGAAAACACTTTCCGGAAATTATGAAAAATTTACAAATATCATATTATTTGCTGATTATATCAAATTTGGTCCTCAAACTTTTGATTGCTATATATATTTTGTTTTGAATATTTATTTTTCAATTTCATCTCTTAAAATTTGATTTCTATATTAACTTTGGTCCTCATTTTTATAATTGTTATTTGCTTTTTCTTTATCATTTTTTATTGAAATTTTTTATGTATCAAATTTGGTCCTTATTATTTTGATTATTACTTATTTTATTTGAAATAATTTATGAAATGTTAATTATTATTATTTTAATTTCTTCATCTTTTATTTTTTTTTATTTTTTAGATTTGATCTCTATTATTTTGATTATTATTTATTTTATTTGAGATAATTTATGAAATTATATTTTTTTTCAATTTCATTCTCATTCAACTTTTTAATTTGTAAGATTTGTTCCTCATTATTTTAATAAACTTGAAAAAAATAAAACATTAATAAGTTATTTTCCAGCTCATTTTCAATTACAGAACCAAAAACTGAAAAGTGTTTTCCAACTTATTTTTCATTACACTACCAAACATCAAAAAATAATTCACTTTCCCGGAATTCACTTTCCAAAAGAAAACTACTTTCCAACAAACAAACAGGGCCTAAATCATGAAGTTTTATGTTCGTTTCAACAAACTCAACCCAATAAACCACACATAAAGGCTATTTCATAGTTATTAAACCCAAAAATTACTTTTACTTCTTTTCAGCTCCTTTTTTTTTTTTTTGGGTAAAGAGGTAATTGCTAGATTTCAACGTAGACTAAAACAATATGTTTTGTGTGAAATAGTTTTATATAATGAGAAAAGTTAAGATTATATATTTTCTTATCTTGAAAGCGACTAAGAAAAACATATTTGAATTCAGGAAGATTTTTTTTTATCTCGAGTTGATTATGAATTTTGGGGTAGTTTTTAATGTTTTTGGAGGCCATGGATTGGTGTAACAAGGTTTCAAAGATATTACTTAGGTGTTTCGGGTAAAAAAAAATAGTTTGAAAATAGATTTTTGAGTTGAAAAAACAAGAATCTTATTTTTTCAGTCACCACAGTGATCGGATTTTTGGGAATGATAGACGACGCGTTATCTATTTTTTTTTTTGTCAACAGGTGGAATGGACGATACATCGTCAACCCTTTTAACTTAAAATAAATAAATAAAAAGGTTTGTTTGCGTGCGCCTGAACTTGTAGATCTACATGCAGGTCTTTTATTAGTGGGCCAAACACTTAGCCTGGCTTCCCACACCCACCGCACTTGGCTTTGTTATTTTATTTTTTATTTTTTAAAATACTACTTTTTTTTGTAATTTTTAAAATAATGTAATTTATTTATAATTCTTTTTGTATATTTTATATAGATTAAATTTATATTTCACAACTCATCTCTAGTTTTACAAAATTTAACATCAATCAAACATTGAGATCTTTCTATGACACCTCAAAGAACTCTATGGCAAAGTAATATATATAAATAAATTATAAAGTCAAATTTTAAAATAACACAGGATGCGGTGCAAGAATGAATTTTTTAAAACAATTACGAATCAAATTTAAAAAAATAACATAGGCAAAAAAGGATTTTGAAAAATAACCTGAAGTCTAGAGAGATGAATTGTCCCTTCAACCATTTTTTCAGGTAATCGAATTGCATCATCCTAAAAATGGTTTAATGTAGCTAAACAATGAAAACTTTATATTAAACATTGTGAACTTCCAACTCCAGAATAATTCATTTTATTTCAACAGTTAAGGATATATATATATATATATATATATATATATATATATATATATATATATATATATATATATATATATATTGTCATGTGGTCTGATCATTTTAATATAAGCTGGGCTTGACATCTTTAGGATAATTTCATTTTAATATAAGCTGGGCTTGACATCTTTAGGATAATTTTTGGGCCCTATTTTCCACAAGCATCATTACTTTCCCGCATTTGATCAACTTCGTCCTCAAGGTTGGAGATAGAATATTTATTTACACGACCTTTTTTTTCTCACTCCTTATAAATAACATTTCAACTGGTGTAAAGATTTAGGTTTTTATTGGGTTTAAACTCGAAAAAGTATTATATTAATGATTTTTAGATGTTTTTTATAGTTTTAATGTATTGATATTAAAAATAAAAATATTTTAAAAAATATTATTTTATTATATTTTTAATTAATAAACACTTTTATATAAGCACTCTAAACCGCATTACTAAACATATATTTAGTTGAGATATAAAGATAATTTAGACAAAACAAAAATAACAATGTCTGAAAACCTTGAATGAGTTTTTTTTATATATAATAAGAAGTTATGATTTTACTTCTTTTAAAATTATTTTATATCATTTATTTGTATTCAATCTAATCCATACACATGTCATAAACCATTCTTTAGCATATTTTAAATAATTTAGCTACCTTCCAAAAAATAAGTTTTTCATTATTATTAAAATATTTAATTAAATTGCTTTATTCATTAAAAAAAAAAGTAATTCAGTCATCAAATTTAACATTATAATTTGTGAGAAAACATAGTCTTAAGGATTGTGAGAGAGAATCGCAACCTGAATCCCGGGTTTATAATCAATAACGCATGAGCGGTGTCAACAAGGCATTACACTTACGCCAAGTCTCAGAATGTACTTATTATAAATAAAACTTTATAAAATTCATGCAAAGATTTCGTAAAGTTCTAAAATATTATATTATTCAAAACCAATAAAATCAAATATCACTTTGAAATAATCCATAATACTCATTACATTGTTAAAATTAAAACTTTAACTAAAATAATGTAATAGTGGAGCGTTTAAGACATCAAATCAAAACTAAAAGGAAAACCTCGCTAACAGAAGCACTCAACAAAGCAAAGCATATCAACCAAAACTGAAGAAGCAGGAACACTCAACAAAGTTCACCTACTAACAAAAATTAACAACCTCAAATAATGTTAAAAATAAGGGGTGAGTTCAACCAACTCAGTAAGAAAATAACATTAATTTAATATATATTTTAGATATTAATAATTTGCAAGTCGATTTATCTTGATATACATATACATACGAAGCATATTATCATAAAATAATGGAATACATGTCAGAGATCAGATGATACCCAAATGTGACCACTGTGGGAGGATCAGTCATCACAAGCCGATGCATCTCTCACCGATTAAGTATACAGAATACTATGTGCACATAGACTAACTACTCTCTCTTAATTAGCATGAAGTTGCTGACAAGTCTTATATATATCAAGGCATAATAAATATTCACATAATTATCAAAGCAATGTATATCATATCAAATATAATTTAGTTCAAGAGAATATGAGTGCAAATTTAAGAATAGATAAGTATTAGAAAAATAAAGTAACAAATATAAATATTCAAGAAATTAACTAGTTGTGCTCATCATATAATAAATATATATATTTATTTATATTACATGCATAATAAAGATTATTCTACTTATCCGGAGAAAATATAAAAATAAAAATAAATATTATATGAAGTACTGGAATATAAAAGACTATACTCATGCCAAATTGCAGTGGAACTCCCTCCATGAATATTGATGATCTTGCTGCATGGAACACGTTACTTCCTTGACGTGACTACCTTTAAGTGATTCAACTAACCAATTTAAAATGGCATGCCCTACATATTTAAGGAGATTTTAGCATCTCTCTCTAGTGAATGATTTCTACACTAACAGAAATATCAAAAAGCATTAAATGTGATCACTTTTTCTCTCAACAATATTATCATCACCAGAGGTTCACCCATGAAGTTTCAAAGTCATAATGGAATCTAAAATAAAATTTTCTATCACGCTACTGCTTCTAATATTCAATACTCTGTCACCATCTATAGCAATCGACACCATAACTCAAACCCAATTTGTATCTGGTAGTGAAAATCAATTTCTTGTATCATCCAATGGAAACTTCAAACTAGGCTTCTTCAGTCCCGGAAAATCCCCAAGCCGCTATGTTGGAATATGGTTCAACAAAGTCTCTCCCAGCAAACAGTAGTTTGGGTTGCCAACAGAGAAACTCCACTCAAGAACTCTAGTACTGGAATTTTCAAGATTGCTGATGATGGAAACCTTGCTGTCTTTGATGGCAACGATAGCACTCCTCTTTGGTCCACTAATGTTTCCATGCCAGCTAAGGTGATACAACGATAGCACTGATGTAGGACAACTTAATGAATAAATCCAAGGCCACACTGGAATCCTAGTTCTGCAGGGAAACATACACAGGAGCAAGCAGCGTGTTCTCCCTTGTTGCTCTTTTCCTTAATTCACATGGATTCCCCATTGAAGTTCCCTGCAGAATAACTTTATTTGCTTACAAATCAGAACCTTGAATTACGTCTCTAAAGTAGGACTTTTTCCTGTTTTGCTATTTAAATTTATAAGTACTTTTATTATTAGGATTAGGATTTGCAGCTTATAAAAACAAGCTGCCCTTCTTGTTTAAAGACACTTTTTATATTTGATTGAATAAAAATTTTCATTCAGAAACATTAATCTTTTACTCATGGATTCGAATGTTTTATTTCCTGTTCGTGGACTTGAACAAAATCAGAGAAAAGGGACGGTGATCCTTTTTTTTTATAGACTTCGCTACGTCGGTTGGTATCGAGCAGGTTTAACTTGTTCAGATGACAAACACCCGAAATGAAAACGAAGTCCTTGATGACGGCAAACATGAAGAGGGCATGATCACACAAGCTGAATTCAGGATTTTCCAACGAGAAACCCAGCAAGCATTACAAGCAATTCCAATGAATCTTGCAAGGCGACAACGAGGAAACAACCTGCGGCAAAGGTGAGGCGGTCGCGAGAATTACGAGAAAGAACGCGTGAACGCCATCCAATTCCACGTAGGCGGTTAGCCTACGAGGATGAACTAAGTGATGATGAGGAATATGTCGAACACATGTTTCGACACAATCGATAGGGACTGCGCAATATGGGAGAGCGAGAACCACAAACATTCCATATGAAAATGGATTTGCCCAGTTTTAATGGTCAGCTGCAAATTGAGGGGTTTCAAGATTGGCTGGCAGTAGTGGAGAGGTTCTTCGATTACATGGAAATCCCTAAAGACAAAAAGGTGAAGTTAGTTGCTTATCGACTACTGGGAGGAGCCTCTGCTTGGTGGGAGCTGCTACAACTCACGCGGATGCGTCGAGGAAAGGAATGGTACAAACATGGGCAAAAATGAGGCGACTCATGAGACATGTACTTACCACCCGATTATGAACAAATACTATTTCAACAGTACCAGGATTGTAAACAAGGAAACAGAACGGTGCAAGCCTATATCGAAGAATTCCACAGATTATCCTCACGTAATAACCTGTTAGAAACGGATGCACAACAAGTCGGTAGGTTTGTTGGTGGGCTGCGTTTGACCATACAAGATCGTGTTTCCATGCAGACCATCTATTCCTTAAATGAAGCCGTTAATCGGCTACAAAAGCAGAGGCACAACTAGACAGGTCAAAGGCAAACATTGTGACGAGGAATTCTTTTGATCCCACCTGTGCTGCGAGACAAAGGGAAATCACCTATGAATCAACCCCCACCATCCAAGTACCATTAAAGGGCCAAGTAGTAGCGGGGCACCAGGCAAAGATTACAGGGGATAGTGCCTCCGGAGGCACCAAGGAATCCTTATGCTCGACCAAATTCAGACAAGTGCAACAGATGCGGGCAACCAGGGCATCGGTCAAATCGGTGTTCGAGGCGCATCACAGTAAATCTAATTGAACCAGGGGAAGAAACGTACCTAGCGGGAGAGGAAGAAGAGGATGAAACAACTAACACCTATGACGAGAATGAAATTATCAGAGGGGATGATGGAGAACTACTGTCACGCTCTCTTGTAGTACGCAGACTTTTACTGGCACCAAAACAAACAGATCAGTCGCAATGCCACAACATATTTTACACCAGATGTAATGTCAACCGAAAGGTATGTGATGTTATTATTGATAGCAGCAATAGTGAGAATATAGTGTCTAAAAACATGGTGGCCAAGCTAGGATTAAAAACAAAAAAGCATCCATCACCGTATAAAATCAGTTGGATCAAGCGGGGAGCGAAAGAAAAAGTTACTGAAATCGCCGCATTCGGTTCTCCATCGAGAAGAATTATCTAGATGAAATTACCTGTGATGTTGTTGAGATGGATGCCTGCCATATGATTCTAGGCAGGCCATAGTAGTTTGACATGGATGCCACCTATAAAGGACGTGATAATGTCTATGTCTTCATGAAAGGAGGACAGAAAGTGGTATTGGGTTCCATACGGGAGTTCTCTGCCATAAAACCAAAGATTAAAGAGAAGCCAGTGTTGCTGGTAAATGGACACACATTTATGGAGGAGGCCAAGGAGTCAAGGGAGATTTTTGCAGTAGTAATTGGCGGAGGAATTGGGGTTGAGCCTCCCAACATCCCACAGGTATTGCAACCCTTGCTAGCAGAATTTAGGAAATCATACCGTCAGAACTCCCGGATGGGTTACCTCTCATGCGCGATATTCAACACCAGATCGATTTAACTCCAGGGGCTAGTATACCAAATCGACCACACTATCGGATGAGTCCAAAAGAAAATCAGATCCTACAAGAACAAGGGGAAGATTTGATCAGAAAGGGGCTGGTTTAGGAAAGTATGAGCCCTTGTGCAGTGCCAGCCTTACTAGTACCAAAGAAAGATGGCAGTTGGCGCATGTGCATAGACAATCGGGCCATTAACAAAATCACAGTGAAGTATCGATTTCCCATCCCTCGCCTGGAGGATATGCTAGACATGTTGTCGGGGTCCAAAATCTTTTCGAAGATTGACTTAAGGAGTGGATACCATCGATTCGAATTCGACCCGGGATGAATGGAAAACCGCTTTTAAAACAAAGGAGGGTTTATACGAATGGTTGGTAATGCCCTTTGGACTAACCAACACCCCGAGTACCTTCATGTGACTAATGAATCAGGTACTTAAACCCTTCACTGGCAAATTCATGGTGGTGTACTTTGATGATATATTGATTTACAGCTAAAGTGAGTCTGACCACTTTGAACACTTGAGAAAAGTACTGACGGTATTGCAGCAGAATAAGTTGTATGTTAACTTGACGAAGTGCAAATTCATGACCAACATTTTATTATTTTTGGGTTTTGTTGTGAGTACTGAAGGAATTAAGGTCGACGAAGAAAAGATCCGGGCCATCCGGGATTGGCCTACTCCAACGAATGTCAGCGAGGTGCGTAGTTTTCATGGACTCGCAATGTTTTACCGGCGATTTGTCAGAAATTTTAGCTGGATCATCGCACCAATCACTGAATGCATGAAAAAGGGAAAATTCCATAGGGGAACCGAAGCAGAACAAAGCTTCGCACTTATTAAAGAAAAGTTGTCTTCAGCTTTAGTTTAAGCACTGCCAGATTTTGATAAATTATTTGAAGTGGAGTGTGATGTGTCTATTGTAGGCATTGGTGCTGTCCTATCACAGGAAGGCAGACCTATTGCATTCTATAACGAAAAACTCAGTGCAACTCGCCAGAAATGGTCCACATATGAACTTGAATTGTATGCTGTGTTTCGGGCCTTAAAGGTGTAGGAGCACTACCTAGTGCAGAGGGAGTTCATCCTCTTCAGCGATTGTCATGCTCTACAGTTCATCAACAACCAGAATAGTGTGAATCGAATGCATGTACGATGGGTGTCCTTCATACAACGGTTCACTTTTGCCTTGAAACATAAGGCCGGGCAACTTAAAAAAGTAGTTGATGCTCTGAGCCGAAGAGTAGCACTACTTCTAACCATGCAGGCTGAAATTATCTGTTTTGACTATCTTAAAGAGTTGTATGCAGAAGATGAAGACTTTGGAAACAGCTGGGTACAATGTTTGCAGGGGCTCCCTCATAACGGAATGCATATTCAAGAAGGATATTTATTTCGGGGCAACCAGCTATGTATTCCTAGGAGTTCATTACGTGAACAAATGATTTACGAATTGCATAGCGACGGCTTGGGTGGTCACTTGGGGCATGATAAAATCGTGGCCCTGGCAGAAGAAAGATATTACTGGCCCCAACTGAAGAGAGACATCGATAGCCATGTCAAACGCTGCCCTACATGCCAAGCAACCAAAGGGCAATCACAGAATATGGGTCTGTACATGCCATTACCCATTCCAGTAGCCCCGTGCGAAGATCTATCAATGGACTTCATCCTGGGACTCCCAAGAACCCAACATGGTGTTGATTCTGTTTTTGTAGTAGTGGATAGATACTCTAAAATGGCTCATTTTATCGCATGCAAGAAAATTTCTGATGCCGTGCATGTCGCTAACTTTTTCTTCAAAGAAATCATTCATCTATACGGAGTCCCTACATCTATCAATTCTGATCAGGACACAAAATTTTTAAGCCACTTCTGGAGAACCTTATGGCGGCGATTTAACACATCTATAAACTTCAGCAGCATAAGCCACCCTTAAAGTGATGGGCAAACAGAAGTGGTGAACCGAACTCTTGGAAATTTAATCTGCTGTCTATCTGGTGAGAAGCCTAAACAATGGGATCTAACGTTGGCACATACTGAATTTGCCTATAACAGCATGATAAACAGGTCCGCTGGAAAGACTCCATTTCAAATTGTCTACTGCCAACCTCCACGGCATGCATTAGACTTGGCACCTCTGCCCAAACTTCCTGGTATTAGCATCGCAGCAGAACATATGGCGGACAGGATTAAAGCAATTCAGGAGGAGGTGTGGACGAACCTAGAAGAATCTAATGCCAGGTACAAGGTCGTCATAGACCGCAAGCGGCGAGCTCAAATTTTTCAGGTAGGAGATCTCGTGATGGTGTATCTACGTAAAGGGTGAATACACAACAGGGATGTATACCAAGCTGAACGATAAGAAGCATGGTCCTTTCCAGATTCTGCAGAAGATTAACGATAATGTGTATATGGTAGACCTCCCTGCAGACATGAACATATCTCCCACCTTCAATGTTGCTGACCTATTCGAATACCACCCTCCCGATGAATGTCCTTCTCACCTGATCAACTCGAGGGCGCGTTCATTTCAAGCAGGGGAGACTGATGTAGGACAGCTTAATGAATAAATCTTAGGCCACACTAGAATCCTAGTTCTCGCGGGAAACATACACGGAGCAAGCAGCGTGTTCTCCCCTGTTGCTCTTTTCATTAATTCACATGGATTCCCCATTGAAGTTCCCCTGAGAATAACTTTATTTGCTTACAAATCAGAACCTTGAATTACGTCTCTAAAGTAGGACTTTTTCCTGTTTTGCTATTTAAATTTATAAGTACTTTTATTATTAGGATTAGGGTTTGCAGCTTATAAAAACAAGTTGCCCTTCTCGTTGAAAGACACTTTTTATATTTGATTGAATAAAAATTTTCATTCAGAAACATTAATCTTTTACTCGTGGATTCAAGTGTTTTATTTCTTGTTCATGGACTCGAACAAAATGAGAGAAAAAGGACGGTGATCTCTTTTTTTTATAGACTTCCGCTACGTCAAGCACTGTCTATAATATTTTGTTGTTAGTGGAAAATAAGATAAGGTGTATTTATTGAATAAGGCATTATATAGTCTGAAACAAGCTCCGAGAACTTAGTACAACTAAAGTGATAGTTACATCATTCAACAGGGCTTTAAGAGAAGGAAAAGAAAGCCTACTTTGTATGTGAAGAAACAAGGTGAAAGTGATGTTCTTATTGTTGAATTATATATTGATGATTTAGTAATTATGGATAGTAATGGAAGATGAATTAAAAAGTTTATGAAAGAAATGATAAAAAGATATGAGATAAATGAAATGGGATTGCTACATCACTTTTTAGGTATTAAGGTTTATCAAGATGATGATGATATTATTTGTTAGAAGAAGTTCGCTGAAAAAATTCTTAAAAAAATCAGAATGTTTGGCTTAAAACCTGCTAAAATGCCTTTGGTGATGAATGGAAAGTTAATGAAAGATAGAGGAAAGATGGTGGGTGATACATTTTATATAAATTTGGTTGAGAATCTATTATATCTCACAACTACAATGTAATGTTTGCAGGAAGTTACTTTTTAGGTTCATGAATTCTCTAATAGTATTTGAAAATATCTCTTATTTCTATGTCTTTCTTTACAATGATTGCTAGTCTAATTAATACACAAAGATCTCTCAATTAGAGGCAAGAATAATGTTTGACCCTTTAAATCATGGGATTCCTAGAATCTCTCTATTGTTCTTATAATCTCTCCATGACAGCTTCATCTTATAATCTCTCAATGACAGCTCACGCCAACACTTCCCCTCAAGTTGGTGTGTACAAATTTTGAATGTTCAACTTGTTAAGTGAGTTATAGAAATTCTTGCTACACATCGCCTTTGTGAGTATATCTACTAGTTGGTCTTCAGATTTGACAAAAAGGAACCGAATGATTTTTGCCTCTAGATTTTGCTTAATAAATATCGATCTATCTCTACATGTTTTGTTCGGTCGTGTTGAATTGGATTACGTTAAATATTGATAGCAGTCTTGTTATTGCAGAACAGATTTATCTTGCAGTTGGGCGCAAAGCTGATTTCTGTTAACAATCTCCTAAGCCATAGAAGTTCACAAAGACCTTTAGCCATCCCATGAAATTCAGCCTCAGCACTTGACAATGCCACCATTTTTTGCTTCTTACTTCTTCATGTAACAAGACTCCCTCCAACAAAGGTGAAATACCCTGAAGTTGACTTTCTATTAGAAATATTTCCCACTCAATCTGCATCTATATATCCCTCTATCTTTATATGGTTATTCTTTGAAAACAGAATTCCCTTTCTAGGGGAAGACTTTAAGTATCAAAGAATTCTAATTGCTGCTTCCATGTGATCTTCGCTTGGGCAATGCATAAATTGACTCACTACGCTCACGGCATAGGCGATATCTGGGCGTGTGTGTGAGAGATAGATAAGTTTTCCTACCAGTCTTTGGTACCTTACTTTATTTGTAGGTACCTGGTCAGTATATTCTTCAAGTTTGTGATTCTGAACAATTGGCATGTCTATAGGTTTACATTCCACTAGTCCAACTTCTGATAGTAAGTCTATAATATATTTTTGTTGGGAAAGGAATATACCTTGCTTTGATCTATCGACCTCAATTCCCAGAAAGTATTTAAGTTCTCCTAGATTCTTCATGTCGAATTCAGTAGTAAGTTGTTCTTAGAGCCTTAATATTTCTTCAGGATCATTTTCTATGATGATCATGTCATCCACATAGACTATTAGAGTCATCACCTTGCCTTGTTGATGTTTTAGAAAGAACATATGATCTGAGTTACTTTGTTGAAAGCCATATTTCTTCATTGTCAAGCTAAATCTCTTGAACCATGCTCGAGGTGATTGTTTTAACCCATACAATGCTCGCTACAATTTGCACACCATCTTGGATTCTAAGGTTGTCGTGTAACCTGTTGGAATATTGATGTAGACTTCCTCTTCAAGATCGTCATGGAGGAAGGCATTTTTTTACATCAAACTGATGTAGTGGCTAGTCAAGATTAGCTGCTAGAGATACCAGTACTCTCACTGTGTTCAATTTTGCTACTAGTGAGAAGGTCTCTTGATAATTTACCCTATATGTCTGTGTATAGCATTTTGCCACTAGTCGTGCTTTGTATCTCTCAATTGATCCATCTACTTTGTGCTTGATAGAGAACACCGATTTGCACCCCACTGATTTTTTTTACTTTGGGTAAGAGTGCCAAGGTCCAGGTTTCATTTTTTAATAGAGCATTCATTTCGTCTTTTATGGCTTGAGTCCATTTAGGATTGGCCAATGCTTCATGAACACCTGTAGGTACATGATATGAGGATAGTGAATATGCGAAGTTTTTGAGGGGTTTAAAAAGTCTTGTTGTAGATACAAAGTTTGCAATTAAATATTTTGATCTTCGGTTTTCAACTTCTAGAGAATATCTATTGGGTGGTTTGCCTCTATTACACCTGATAGGTAAAGTATAGCCAACAGTGGTATCTATATCATGAGAGTCTGAAGATATAACATGAGAGCTTACCTCAGGGGTATTCACAGAAGAAGGATTATCGGGTACTGAGAAGAGAGGGGCTTCTGTATCTGCTTCAATTGTGTCCTCTGATGATGTAGTTGGCATATCAGTTGTATCCTCTATAGTTGGAATATCTATGTTGGCATCATTAAACCTCCTGGATTGTGGAATAGTTTAGTCTAAAAACATATAGGGTTATGGAATATACCCTTAGATAAATGTATTAAATAGGTTATATGTTCTTTTGAGTCATTCTTGAATATGTCTCCTTTATATTCAGATAATCCTGATATTTTACCGGCGGGATGTTAGTAGAATTTCCTTCGGAATTAGCTTTAAGCTCTTTCGAGTCAGGTGAGTGGATAATTTTCCATATGCATGAGAAATATTATAAATATTTGATTTGTTAATATGAATTGGATCATGCTTCTTGATAATATATATGTTGATTATTATCCTTGTTATGATAAAGCATGATCAATTATTGAATTTGAATTCTTGATATGAACCAAGATATATTTTGAATTGACTTCCAATTGATAGCTCCTCATTTGATTGATGTCATAAGTTGAGCCTTGAGATATGAATATGTCTATTTGATTATGATTATGAACCTATGGTATGTCAGTCAGAATACCCATGCTAACAGGGTAGTGTTAGTCTTTGTGCACATCGTATTTGAACCCTAATTGGTCAGGGGAGTCACCAACATGTGTGGACTGATCATCCCACAGTACGGAGCCTCATGCTCATTGCATTTTGATTTTTTGACGAGCTTTACCTTATGATATTCTTGTTATGGCCTATTTGAGAAACCTTCCTATAAGAATCTAGAGCCATAATTGTATATATATTCTCATTGTTGTATTACCTCGTGTGTGTATATTGAACGTTATCTACTCACTGAGTTGTTGAACTCACCATCTCATTATTTATCTTTTTAGGCTCATAGCTTGTTAGCGGGTCATTTTTATTGAACCTTTCGAGCCTGCTTTTTTGTTGTAATTTGTACCTTCCTTTTATATCTAGTTAGTGCTCCAAAACTATGAATTTATATGAACTCTTGTATTATGACAATCAAATTATATTATGAAGTTTATTTTGTTATTAGTGCGGTGTTGAACTCTGATTGAGTTTTGAATGATAAGTTTGTATGTAAGTTTGGGTTCGCATAGGTATGGAACCTTGGAGGGGAACCTTGTCTATGTACCGGTCATGGATCCGGGATTCGGTTCGTGACAAATATATCCCAACTTATCTTGGCCAGAGATATACATCTCGATAACTTGAGACCAAAGTCCATAATTGGTGTCATTCAGCTTGATTCTAATGGGAACAACAAAAGGTTCAGTTGTATGGGCTGAAGTTTTGGTCAGAACATCAGCCATCTTTATAGTTAACTTATTGATGAAAATGTTTGATGGAAGATCACTAGATTTATCAACGTCTCTGGTGATCTTCATGGAGACTGGTGAAGAAGTATTTGAATAATCAAAGGTTAATAGAGAAGAAAGCAATCCCAGAACTGGCCTGGCTCTGATACCATGATAGTATTTGAAAATATATCTCTTATTTCTATGTATTTCTTTACAACAATTGTTAGTCTATTAATACACAAAGATCTCTTAATTAAAGGCAAGAATAATGTTTGACCCTTTAAATCAGGGGATTCCTAAAATCTCTCTATTGTTCCTATAATCTCTCCATGACAGCTTCATCCTATAATCTCTCAATGATAGCTCACACCAACATTCTCCAAGTTATTTTCATATTGGAGTTCTTTGAAAAGATGCTTAGATTTATTCAAGGCACTATAAAGTATATATGGAATCAAATTTGATTGAACTTCTAAGCTTAAATTGATTGGATTTTATAATAGTGATTAGGATTGATGTGTTGATTATATGAAAAGAACTTCAGGTTGTGTTTTCTCTCTAATTGGTTCAAATGTGTTTGCATGGTGTTTGAAGAAGCAACAATTAGTGGCTCAATCTTCTACTGAAGTTGAAACTTTTACAGCTAGTTTAGCTGTTAAGCAAGCTATTTGGTTGAAAAAAATTATGAAGGATGTAAGAGAAAAGAAAGAAGAGACAACAATATTGTTTCGTGACAATAAGTTAGTTATAGCAATGGCAAAGAATCCAATTTTTCATAGAATAACCAAGCACATTGCACTTAAATATCATTTCATTCATGAAGCAATCGAGGAAGGAAAGGCTAAATTGAGTTATGCAAATCAGAGGAGTAAGTGACTGATATCCTTACAAAAGCATTGGCTAATGATAAATTTCAAAGCGAAGAAATGCACGAGTTCAAGTTCAACATATTATAGGAAAGAATGTTAAGGTTAATATGTTGTAGGGGTGAGCAAAAAAATCAAAAAACCAATTAAACTGAGAAAACTAAAAAATAACTAAAAAACTGAACCATGAAAAAAAATCGATTAGAATATTTAAAAAAAAATCGGTTCAGTTTGGTTTCGGTTTCATAAGCATGAAATCAAAAAACCAAATTGAACCGATTTAGTTAAGAAATAAATCAAACCGCACCAAAAAAATCAAACCGAAAAAACCTATTAGAAAGTCAAAAAAACCCAAAAAACAATATAATTTTTAATTTTTAATATAAAATAACCAAACCGAACCAAAACCGAATCAAACCGAACTGAACCGAAACCTGTCGATTGGAACCGGTTTCGGTTGTTTTTGTTTTTTACAAAATTTCAATTTAGTTGTTTTTATAGGTAAAAACTGAACTGGACCGAAAATAATCACCCCTAGTATGTTGTAATTAGTTAAGTTATTGTGACAAGTATTGAACCTTGACTTTGGTTAGTTAACTTGTGTTAAGTGAAAGTAATTAGAGTTTGATTAAAAGATGAATTAAGATGAACAAATGTAAGGCTAAGATATGTTGATGTTTTGTATATATATGGCTGAATGTTCTGGAGATGTATGAGAGAAAGAAAAGAAAACGAGTGATAAGTTTCTGCAGTGTTTTTTTCTCCCCCTATTCATGTTATTCTGCAAAAAATTGCGTACTTTTTTTTTCCCCTTAAAGACTCCATTTTTTATGTTGTTTTGACCACACACAAGCTAATGACTTTGCCAACATTTCCCCTTATACTGTGTTGATATGGATGTTGTTTCCATTCCAGCATCAATGGAGTGAAACTCTAGGCTTTTTAGCGTTTAATCAACAACCAGAAAATTTAGTGCCAAATCTGACTT
Source organism: Populus x sibirica (assembly GCA_019202695.1). NCBI lineage: Eukaryota > Viridiplantae > Streptophyta > Magnoliopsida > Malpighiales > Salicaceae > Populus > Populus x sibirica. The sequence continues at coordinate 181,071 of JAGMVL010001940.1, read as the reverse complement.
CTGAAGGAACATCAGAAGGGTGCTTTTAAACAACAAGAGATCCAGGGGACTAAAGAGACAAAAGTTTTGACATAGATGAAAAGTTTGCATCATTTCATGAAATATCTTCATGGCCAAAGTTTTACGAATTGCTCTACAGCTTTATCAGTGTTTAAAAATAAAGGGGTAAATGCTCTACAGCTTTTTTTAACGATAACCTGTGACAAAATAAATTAGTTGGTAACCCATTTTTCAAACTCGCTAGAAACAGCAATGCTTTTCTTTAGCTTTAAGTCTCATGATCAAGAAAGGATTTATTAGTCAGTAGTACTATGATGAGTCAGAGGCTTTAATAGATGCAGATAGCCTGTTTAGCATGTGACCAGCCAAGAGTCTCACAAGATCCAAACCATCTCCTTGTTGACATAAATTGTGGTTGTAGAGGCTTATCAAAAAGCAATAAATGCTCAACCATGTCTTTTTCTAGAAGCATTGTGATCTACCCTGGAAGACAACCCTAGGATATGAGTTTGTCCAAAACCTTGTCACTAATCATCTATGCCTCCATGGACAACAAGAGAACTCTCTTTTCCAAAGCCATTGTACTTTTCATGGCTTCCATTATGTTCGCATCTTGTTGTGGAATTGACATCATAAATCAAACCCACTTCATCTCAGATAGCAAAAATGAATCCCTCATATCCTCCATCGGAAATTTCAAACTAGGCTTCTTTAGTCCAGGCAACTCTCCAAGCCGGTACGTTGGAATATGGTTCAACAAGGTCTCGAAACAAACTGTTGTTTGGGTTGCCAACAGAGAAATTCCACTTAAGAAATCCACTGGCATTTTCAAGATTGCTGCAGATGGAAATCTGGCTGTTGTTGATAGCAAAGGAAGGACTCCTCTTTGGTCCACAAACATTTCTATGCCAAATGCCAACTCATCTGCCAAGCTCTTACCTTCAGGCAACCTTGTTTTGGTGGTTAAGAACAACTCAGGTAACTCTGAATCCATTGTATGGCAAAGCTTTGATTACCCTACTGATACTATCTTGCCTGGAATGAGATTCGGCTTGAACCGGGAAACTGGTTTAAATCAATTCCTAACTTCATGGAAATCAAGTGATGATCCGGCACCTGGAGATTTCTCATTTGGGCTTAACCCAAATGGTTCACCTCAGTACTTCTTGTATAGGAATCTGACTCCATATTGGCGAGGTGGACCATGGAACGGTAGGAGCCTGAGTGGTACACCTGATATATCAACCGGGGTCAAGAGCAATCGTCCAGACTTCAGCAATGAGGCTGGTTTTCTCAACTATAGTTTTGTCAGCAACGAAAAAGGAACTTACATCACTTTCTATCTAAGAAACACTTCTGTTTTCTCTTCAATGGTGCTAGAACCTACTGGCATAGTTAAGCGAGTCACATGGCGTGAAGATAGCCAGGATTGGGCTTTGTTTTGGCTCGAACCTGATGGCTCATGTGATGTTTACGCAAACTGTGGCTCTTATTCTATATGCAACTTCAACAACGCGATAAAGTGCTCATGCTTACCAGGATTTGAACCTCTTTCACCTCATGATTGGCATACTAGATGTGTAGAGAAGAGAAAATTCCAATGCGGGAAGGGTGCAGGAGAAGGGTTCTTGAAGATAGCTAATGTGAAGATTCCTGATGCTACCAGGACCCGCGCTTACACGAATTTGAGCTTGAAAGAATGTGAAATGGAGTGCTTGAGGAGCTGTAATTGCAGTGGATATGCCAGTCTAGATATAAATAATGAGGGACAAGGCTGTTTAGCTTGGTATGGTGAGCTAAATGACATGCAGCAATATACTGATGAGGGACAGGACTTTCATCTGCGAGTGGAGGCAGGGGAGCTTGGTAAGTAGTGCAATTAGTAATCGATGTGCAAAAACTTTGGTCTGATTAAATTTTTCAGCTGACATTAGTTTTTCTATAAGCTGATATGATCATATTTTCAGCTGCATATGCAAAGAACAGCTCAAAATCCTCCACGGCTACGAATTGGACAGTTAGAGTTATCGTTTTGTTTGCTATTGCGTTGCTGCTTCTTTTTGTGTCAATTTACCTTCACTCTCGAAAGAAACGTGCGAGAAAAGGTAAGAAATCCTGAAAACAAGATTCTTAGGTAGGATTCCTTTTCAAGTTGTTGAATTACAGCAGACAAACCACAGTATTAGGCAGCACCATAAAAAGTAATTAACCTCCATCTCTTGCTAATTACACCTATCTGCATCATGAAATTAAGCTCCATCTCCTTGATTTACCACAACCATATATTCTAATAACCAGTTTTTCAGTTAATTCCACTAGTGCTCTTTAATTTTGTCAGGCCATTTAGAGAAGCGAAGGAGATGTGAGTTGCTATCATTGGATCCAGAAAATCGCATGTCAAACTCTGAGGACCTTACGAGCGCCCATGAGTGCGAAGAGAATTTAAATATAACCTTCTATGATCTAGGCACCATCAGAGCTGCAACAGACAATTTTTCTTCTGAAAGAAAACTTGGAGAAGGTGGATTTGGCCCTGTCTACAAGGTAATTTCTCTTTCAATTGGAAAAAGGGAAAGCTCCATTAATTATATTACAATTCACACCATTTCCTCATGGTGCTCTCCAGATGTATGGAACATGGGACAAAGTTTCTAGTAAGTAAACCAGCACTTTATGAATTTCTTTCAGGGAAAGCTATCAAATGGAAACGAGGTAGCTATTAAAAGGCTATCGAAGAGCTCAGAACAAGGAATAGATGAGTTTAAGAATGAAGTTTTGTTAATTGCAAAACTTCAGCACAGAAATCTTGTCAAACTTGTTGGCTGTTGCATTGAAGCAGAAGAAAAGATGCTGATCTATGAATACATGCCTAACAAAAGCCTGGACTACTTTATTTTTGGTATGTCTCTGAGACTGTCTAGCAGACCTGATATAATTCCTCAAATGCATGTTCTAAGGGAAATGATTACGAAAATTTTAAACAGATCAGTCAAGAAAAGCATCTCTGGAATGGGAAAAGCGCTTTGAAATCATAATGGGCATTGCTCGAGGGATCCTATATCTTCATCAGGACTCTAGGTTAAGAATCATCCATAGAGACTTGAAAACAAGCAATGTTCTTCTAGATGGGGAGATGAATGCCAAAATTTCAGATTTCGGGACTGCAAGGATCTTTTGTGGGAACCAAAACCAAGCAAATACAAACAGAGTCGTCGGCACATTGTAAGCACAAGACATCAACGTCTTATGAAGTTATGCCATACATTGTTTCCTAACTGAAGTTCCTTTTATTTGCTGCACTACACAGTGGATACATGTCACCAGAGTATGCTCTGGATGGCCTCTTCTCTGTAAAATCCGACGTCTTCAGTTTTGGAGTCTTACTTCTGGAGATCATTAGTGGTAGGAAGAACATAGGTTTTTTCAAAGAAGATCTGTCCTCAAATTTGATACGATATGTAAGCAGAACTTGAGCTCATTTTTCTATTAAGCAATTATTGTGTCCTGACATATTTTAATCCAAAGTATGGTGAATGATGCAGACATGGAATCTGTGGAAAGATGGAAACGCCTTGGAGATGATGGACTTATCAATCAGGCAATCATGTCCTCGTTCAGAAGTACTGCGATGCATTCAAGTTGGTCTATTGTGTGTGCAAGATTGTGCAGCAAACAGGCCAACAATGTCCGAAATTATTTTCATGTTGAGCACTGACACAACTCTTCCATCTCCAACACAACCTACCTTTTCAATCACGAGAAGTCAGAATGATCCCAGTTTTCCTGCTATAGACACAAGTTCTTCAGTGAATCAGGTGACAATCAGTCTTGTGGATGCTCGATAAGCTCTTCTAATAAAGTTATATGCAGAGTTCATTAAGGATGTGATTACAGAGAATTCAGCAGTCTTGAGGTCTTGGCTTTCTTTGTTATATGGGATTAAGTGTTTGTGCAAATGGATGTGGAGATTGTTTTTTCCCTTTATTTCTTTCTTTCTTCCTGCAACTGCTTGAAAATGTGAATGGGGCGAAGATTGCTGTATAAATCTGAGAATTGATCTCCTAGATTTTCTAACATAATCAACCATATTAGATAATAATTGTCTATGATCAATCAACCACGATTGATGGTCAACCACGATTGATGGTCAACCAGAATTGACCATGATCATCAGTAAAAGCTATTTGATTTTTTATTTTTTTCTAGTTAGATTAGAATTTCTTTCCTAGTTAAGTTATAGAGTTCTAATTTGATTTTCCTAGTTAGAAGTTAGACTTTATTTGGTTTAGATTTTTTCCAGATTAGATTTTTCAGACTAGAAGGAGTCGTTATAAGCTCTTATATCTTTAGCTTCATATATTAATTTATGAGCAGAGATTAAAATTGTCACGACCCGAAATCCCGGGTCCGTGAGCGGCAACGCAGGAGCGGTGTCGAAAGGACACCTCACCTACGCTAAGCCTCAAAACAGATATATCAAAGGAACAATTTATTCAAAAATACGCAGCATTTCATAATCTTCAGAAATATTATATTATTCAAAACTGATGAAACCAAAAGGTAGTTTAAAACTCCTCATCAGTAATTAAAACAAAAACAATAATCCATAATACTCATTATATTGTCAAAATCCACACTTAATTAAAACAAGGTAATAGTGGAGCGTCTAAGACATCGAATCAAAACTAAAAGGAAAGCCTCGCAAAACAAGCAAGGCATACCGACCAAAACTAAAGAAGCAGGAACACTCAACAAAGTCCAACTGCTATCAGAAACTAAGAACCTGAAATAATATTAAGAATGAGGGGTGAGTTCAACCAACTCAGTGAGGAAATAATATTTAATATACATTTTAGATATTTATAATATTAATAGTTTGCAAGATGATTTATCTTGATATATATATATATACATATACATACTAAACATATTATCATAACGTAGTGGAATACATGTCAGAGATCAGATGACACCCGAAGGTGACCAGATGACACCCAAAGGTGACCAGATGACACTCAAAGGTGACCAGATGACACTCAAAAGTGACCAGATGACACCCGAAGGTGACCACCGTGGGATGATCAGTCGCCACAGTGCGATGCCTCTCTCACCAGCTAGGTATACGAGAATACTATGTGCACATAGGCTAACTACTCTACGTTAGCATGGAGTTACTGACAAGTCCCATATCAAGGCATAATAGATATTCATAGAATCATCAAAGAAACGTATATTATATCAAATAGAATTTAGTTTGACAGATTGCGAGTGCAAATTCAAGAATAAATGAGTACTCGAAAAATAAAGCAACATATATAAGTATTCAAGAAATTAACTAGTACTCATTGTATAATCAACATTCATATTTATTTATAATATATGCATATTAAAGATTATCCCACTCACCCTAAGAATATAGATTAAAAGGAATTTCAAATGAAAGACCCGAAAAACCTATTGAGGATCGTTAAGAGAACCTACAATAAATATGTGAAATATACTCAAAAGCAACTCAAAGCAACACAAATAAAAGATTCCAATGCATAAAAGAAAACCAGGTTTAGTCTCCTAGGTTTAGGGACTAAAACGACAATTATCCAAAACAGGGACCAAAACGTAATTTTACCAAAACTGGACCAAACTGTAAATACATAACCATACTGAAATTTCACCCATAAACCATCCTCAATTCTGTCTAGAATGAACCAGGGACCGATTTGTAATTTTTATAAAGTTCAGGGACTAAAATGTAAATTCCTAAAATTAAGGGACCAAACTGAAAATATTCCAAATCAATTATCAAACTGAGATTCATCATCCTTAATCTCATAATAACACTGTCCAGAATCTCAAAATACATTTAGGGGTCAAATTATTATTTTCCAAAGTTTAGGGACTAAACTGTAATTTTCATAAATCAAGGACCAAAATAAAATTTGATCATCTTCAACCTCAAGACCATTCTGTCCAGATTTTCCAACAAGGTAAAAATGAATTTCTTAACCCATAAAAATTAATTTAAACAAATCAACTCACAAATCCTTATTTCTAACAACATACTAATTAATCATCTAACATTAAACTCTTAATAATCATAAATCAATCTTAACAACATAAACTTCTAATCCTTATAAACTCTAATCTCTCTCTCTCTCTCTCTTTTTAATCCTTCCATAAACAAATCATAATTAAAAGTAACATGAGAGAGAATCACTTACTTGCTACTTCCACTTTTCTTAAACCCAAAATTCAAGATCAAAAACTGAAATCCTTGGTTTGATGAGGAGAGGGTCACGGCGGCTACGGGAATTAGAAGAGAGGAAATAAATTCTCTTGCAACTCTTCCTTAAATACCTAGGTTAACTTAAGTTGGGTTTGGGCTGGCTTGGGCTTGGGTTTGGGCCAAAAGTTTGGGTCTTACAACACTTCCCCCGTTAAACAAAATTCGTCCTCGAATTTAAAATTTAAGAATAAAAGTATTTCCATCGTGATCGAACAACTTATTCATAACTTATCTCAAAAATTTCATTTCTTAAACTATCATTTAAAGTCCACTTCAAAAATCAATAAATACCACCATGTTTTCGTTGCGCACTCTGATGTATCCAATAAAATAAAAAAAAAATATCTTATGCATAACTTTTCTTAATTTATATCCCTCAAAATCAAACAACACACCCTCAAATTTCTCTTGAATCAAATCTCTCAAACAACTTATCTCAAATCATATCTCTTTAAAAATCATTAAATACCACCATGTTTTCGTTGCGCACTCTGATATATCCAATAAAAAAAATATCTGATGCATAACTTTTCTTAATTTATATCCCTCAAAATCAAACAACACACCCTCAAATTTCTCTTGAATCAAATATTTCTAAAACAACTTATCTCAAATCATATCTCTTCCTAAATCAAAACACATCCTTATAATTTTTTTTTGTTTTATTCTTTTATTTTTAAGCATCAGGTAAAAGAATCCAAATTTATAGTTGGGGAATGTCATGAAGTAACAGAGTCTAATGAACAAACAATAATTATGAGCTCAAACTTTCAAGAGGTATCAATCATGGAGGAGATGTCGCTTGCAAAAGCAATAAGCGATGAAGATGATAAGATGCATGTAGTTCTCTCAACCACCGTAACAACTAAAGAGTCAGATGAAATGATAAAGACTATAAAAGAGGAACATAATTGTTGTGACAAGATCAAGGCAACAATTATGGTAAAGATAACAAAAACCAACTTGGAAGAAGCTTAACTGGATGAAAAGTTGTTATAGGGTTTCTAATATTACTTTAAATGATATTGTTTCTCTTGAAATTGAAGTAAAAACATGTTCAACAAGGAGAAAAAAAATCAAAGATAACATGGGACTTAAGATACCCTACTTAAACTTGACATCTCAAATTCCAATTAATGATCATGAAAACATAACAAGGGAGCAAGTAGCCAAAGAAAACATAGATACATATGATGCCAGGAAAATGAAAAAGCTTCAGATGTAATTTATGAATCCAAAGATCATGGTATTGAAGAGCTAATCATAAGCAAAATTAAAAGAGGAAAATGAGAAATCCTCAGAAATAGTTAAATCTCTAGGTGCTGAAGCAACAGTAAATGAAGTTGTTATTAACTAGAATTCTCCAGAAGTCATATAAAAGAAGAGCAAGGAATTTCAACAACAATTGAAAGAAGGGAAGAAAAATAAAGGATGTGGAGTTGCTGGAAGATTATTTGAGAAAAACAAAAGATGTGTTCTTGCAAGAGGATGAGTATAGAGAACATGACATCTCCCAATTAAAGCTTCAATCTAATAAAGATATACAAAATCAGAGTCCAAATGAGGTACTATAAAAAGAATGTGGAACTCCTAATGAAACTAAAAAAGAAATCAAGGACGGTCCAAAATTAATATCCATAACTAATTCTCAAGGTTTGAAGCACTAAAAAAAGATGAGAGTACTTCAAGTCAAATTATCCCAGAAAAGAAATTAGAAGAGCAAAATTAGACACTAACAATGGCATTTCGTTCTAAGAAAAAGGATTGTGGGACTGAAATGATTATTAAGAATATTGAAGATTGTGTGCAAGTGAAAATACCAGCCGATCCATAAAATCGATCTCCACCAAAGATAACAGGAGATACATGTTTGCATAAGGATGAAACCAATGAGCTTGAAAACTCGGGATTTATGGTTGAACTCAATACAAGCATACAAAAGGATAGTATAAATGAAGTCCAAGTAAAAGAAAGCAAAAGCCCATATAATGCCTCAAAATTACAAACTCCAGAATATAAAACAAGCAAAGAGGCTTTTGAATCTATATTAGAAGTTCATAGTCACAAAGGCTTCATTACATTAGAAGAAACTGAAATCAAAGAAAATCATCTAGAGGTAACAATAACTGATTTGGTAGTAGGCGAGAATCGGAGTAAGAAAATAATTGATGCAATTGAAATCATACTTATGGTTCGGAAGTTAAATTCAATACGATATGCAGAGAACTGTTCAAATGAATTCGGTAAGGAAGAAGGCAGAACACTAGATGAAGATTAAACACTACAACCTCAATGATACGAAAACAAGATAAAAGATAAAGAAAATCTACCAGAAGTAACAAAATAACATAAATAAAAGAAACATGAGCATTTGAAGAAAAGAAAAAAAAAACTTCAATCTTAGGGCTGAGATGAGTGAAGATGGGTGTCATACCCGAAAGCCATACTAGCACATAATCGAAAGGATCACCATAAACCATAATAACCATATAAGCCCCCTTACATACACATCAGACATAACCCAAAAAGAAAAACTTCACAAATAAATTTCATTAATCAAATATCTTAATCCATTATTCATAATTGTTAGTATGTAATAGATTGTACATACAATCTTCATACCATCAATTTACCCAATTCAAGATAACTACATTAATCAACATATAGATCATAATCAAAAGCCTATAATAACAACCTTAAAAAGTAATTCTTCAATAATAGTCTCATCATCCATAACTAATTAATCATATTTCAACTTTCTCCTGCATTCAAAATCTATATTTCTGAGATAAAAATATTACAGAAAGAGATGAGCTTCCACGACTTAAAGAGTAATCAAAATAAATACACCCAAAAAATATTATCAAACATATATATTTCATAAAATATTTCTAGCCATATATATATATCATAGAAAAAGATTATTAGACATATTTTTCAGAATACTTACCAAAGATAACACATATAAATATAAATATGATGAAAAATCAGATTTAAATACAAAAATACTATAAGTTGTTCAAATACTCAAAAGCACGTACTTACATCCAATATACACTCACTAACATTATTTGTTCATATAAATACTTTTAAAGTGTTATAAGTCAGAAAATCAAACATACATAAAGTATTCAGATCTATGTGAATCCTTTCACACAAGCTAGTATTGATATTCCAACTTGTTTAACTCAAAAAATCATATCGATTTATATGTCAAAAATCACTCAAAAATTCATGTCAAATTTATATTTCAAAATCATACAATAACAAATCGAGATATACAAACAAATCATATTTATTTCAGATATAATATTATTCTTCTAATAATTCAAAATACTTTTAAATAATATTTATAATAATTACTCACTCCATATCACATACACATATCCACATACACATATTTCATAAATACTTACAAGATATATTTCATGCTCATTTACATATATTGTACAAATACTTCCAAAATTTTACTTATAGCAAATACTTATGCTTAAGTATTTCCAAGAAATATTATTACTCAAATACAGATATTATACAAATACTTTCAAAGATATATTTATATCAAATATTCACACACACGAGTATTTTCTCTCACGTATACAAACAACATACATTATATCTAAGAACACACTTGTATCAAATATAATCATGCATGTATGAAAAACACATATATTATACATAGTATATCCAATTATATATTTATATCAAATATTTACATACATGTATATTTCCCCACATGTATATCAACACAACAATAAAAAAGAGTTCAAAACAAAAAGACAAAGAGGAATCACAACTAGACGAGAAGGATCCTAAGCTCCACATATTACGGGGGTTTTAACAAAACCAGATTACAGGTTTTAACAAAACCTGGTTTCAGGGTTTGAAATAAAAAAACAAATTACGAGGTTTTAAAAAAAACCGGGCTCTGATACCACCTTTGTCACGACCCGAAATCCCGGGTCCGTGACCGGCAACGCAGGAGCGGTGTCGAAAGGACATCTCACCTACGCTAAGCCTCAAAACAGATATATCAAAGGAACAATTTATTCAAAAATACGCATCATTTCATAATCTTCAGAAATATTATATTATTCAAAACTGATGAAACCAAAAGGTAGTTTAAAACTCCTCATCAGTAATTAAAACAAAAACAATAATCCATAATACTCATTATATTGTCAAAATCCACACTTAATTAAAACAAGGTAATAGTGGAGCGTCTAAGAGATCGAATCAAAACTAAAAGGAAAGCCTCGCAAAACAAGCAAGGCATACCGACCAAAACTAAAGAAGCAGGAACACTCAACAAAGTCCAACTTGCTATCGAAACTAAGAACTCGAAATAATATTAAGAATGAGGGGTGAGTTCAACCAACTCGGTGAGGAAATAATATTTAATATACATTTTAGATATTTATAATATTAATAGTTTGCAAGATGATTTATCTTGATATATATATATATACATATACATACTAAACATATTATCATAACGTAGTGGAATACATGTCAGAGATCAGATGACACCCGAAGGTGACCGAGATGACACCCAAAGGTGACCGATGACACTCAAAAGTGACCGAGATGACACCCGAAGGTGACCACTGTGGGATGATCGGTCGCCACAGGTGATGCCTCTCTCACCGGCTAGGTATACGAGAATACTATGTGCACATAGGCTAACTACTCTCCGTTAGCATGGAGTTACTGACAAGTCCCATATCAAGGCATAATAGATATTCATAGAATCATCAAAGAAACGTATATTATATCAAATAGAATTTAGTTTGACAGATTGCGAGTGCAAATTCAAGAATAAATGAGTACTCGAAAAATAAAGCAACATATATAAGTATTCAAGAAATTAACTAGTACTCATTGTATAATCAACATACATATTTATTTATAATATATGCATATTAAAGATTATCCCACTCACCCGGAAGAATATAGATTAAAAGGAATTTCAAATGAAAGACCCGAAAAACCTATTGAGGATCGTTAAGAGAACCTACAATAAATATGTGAAATATACTCAAAAGCAACTCAAAGCAACACAAATAAAAGATTCCAATGCATAAAAGAAAACCAGGTTTAGTCTCCTAGGTTTAGGGACTAAAACGACAATTATCCAAAACAGGGACCAAAACGTAATTTTACCAAAACTGGACCAAACTGTAAATACATAACCATACTGAAATTTCACCCATAAACCATCCTCAATTCTGTCTAGAATGAACCAGGGACCGATTTGTAATTTTTATAAAGTTCAGGGACTAAAATGTAAATTCCTAAAATTAAGGGACCAAACTGAAAATATTCCAAATCAATTATCAAACTGAGATTCATCATCCTTAATCTCATAATAACACTGTCCAGAATCTCAAAATACATTTAGGGGTCAAATTATTATTTTCCAAAGTTTAGGGACTAAACTCGTAATTTTCATAAATCAAGGACCAAAATAAAATTTGATCATCTTCAACCTCAAGACCATTCTGTCCAGATTTTCCAACAAGGTAAAAATGAATTTCTTAACCCATAAAAATTAATTTAAACAAATCAACTCACAAATCCTTATTTCTAACAACATACTAATTAATCATCTAACATTAAACTCTTAATAATCATAAATCAATCTTAACAACATAAACTTCTAATCCTTATAAACTCTAATCTCTCTCTCTCTCTCTCTTTTAATCCTTCCATAAACAAATCATAATTAAAAGTAACATGAGAGAGAATCACTTACTTGCTACTTCCACTTTTCTTAAACCCAAAACTCAAGATCAAAAACTGAAATCCTTGGTTTGATGAGGAGAGGGTCACGGCGGCTACAGGAATTAGAAGAGAGGAAATAAATTCTCTTGCAACTCTTCCTTAAATACCTAGGTTAACTTAAGTTGGGTTTGGGCTGGCTTGGGCTTGGGTTTGGGCCAAAAGTTTGGGTCTTACAAAAATTAATACTATTGACTTCAGAAATTTATTCAAAACCTGCTAGTTACATGGCTCGCCCTTCCCCTCATTGTCAGTTCTCTAGCAGCAAGAAAAAATATGATTGTGAATACTATATTTGAAACTTATCTTTAATAAAATTAATCAAAGTTTCTATGCGTCAATATATGTCAATATTATTAAAATGTTATTTTTTAACCAAATACCAAATAAAAAATTTAAAACATAAATATAGATTAAAATACTTGATGCTATTTTGTAAGGAGCTATCAAAGATCTTTTAAGTATTCATATAGCAATATTTTTTTATATAAAAAATATAATAATTTAAATTTTATTTATACAAAATAATTTGCTACTATAGCATCTCTTTCTCTTGTCAATATATAGTATCTCTACAAAAAAAAATGTTTTTATTTTGTTATATGCATTCATTTAACAAAAATCAAAAGCAATCAAAATTAACAATGAGAAAGGTTTATGTCTAATTAAACCTTTTCATCTCATTAAATCATGTTGGTCAACCTCTCATGATCCAGCTCCCTGTCATGGGCTTCAAATTAGTTCGTGTAAAAGGTAAATTAATATTACTCAGTTAATTTAGCGGGTACAATTATAACCTAGTTAAAATTCAATTTACTTTTGGAATCTAGTTTTTATAAATGTCATTATTTTAATTTTTTTTAATAAATATTATGACAACTACATTCTAGGTGGACTCTAGTTTTAAGGTGTGGCAAACCCGATTTACTTTTGGAATCTAGTTTTAGTATAACTAGGCTATAGCTATTATCGAGTTTAATAAAAAAATTTTAAAATCTGATTTTTTTTAATTAAACGATTAACTATGTAAAAAATAAAATAAAATAATTAACACAAATATAGTCAACCTTTAAAAATATCTAAAATAATATATGAAAATATCTGGAGTAGCTCACAAAGGTGGCATTTTTCACTATAGTAGCTCTAGTTAAAGTTGTAATTTGTACAACTTAACATGATGTTAGCTCAAAAAGTAAGAGAATCAATATAGATAATAGTGAAAAAATCAAAGAGAGAGAAGAGAGAGAAAGGTAAGCCCATTTGGCTTTGAAAATCAACCCAATCAAGTTAAGTTTTGTTCGGGCTGAAAAAACCAACCTAAAATAGCTCAGTCGGGTTGAGAGATTCAGCCCAACTAAGCTACGCATAGTAGTTTAGTTGAGAGCCCAATACAACTACAATATACAATTCAATCCAGGAAGCCTAATTTTTTCTTGTTTGTATAATCACTTGCCCCCCAAATCTTGTAAACGTATATATTTGAAAGATTTTAACTAGCTAGCTATGAAAAAGGAAAATACTTATAGTATAAGAGTTTATCTTTGTATATACACAAAAATATTTCCTATATGGACATGCATTTCAATATTTGTCAATTTCTTAAAACTTTTGGAGACCAGTAGTCATAGAAACCTAGTGACATGTGGTCCTGGGATACGGAGACAATCGGTCATGCTCACAGGCACCCGGAGACATAATGGAGATTTTGCCATGCAATATTTCAAGGAGACATTTCATGTTTAGAGACATGAAGATGCACTAATCTGAAAAAATATTTGAAAAATATTTGTAGTAACTCACCATGAAAGGTGGCATTTTCCACTATGATATCTCTAGCTAAAGTTGTAGCACATAGTGGTAACTCAAAAAATAAGAGAACTCAACATAAATAATAGTAAAAAATAATAGAGAAAGAGAGGAGAGAAAAAGTTGAATACCGTTTTGCTTTGAAAATTAGCAGCTCATTTGGGCTAGAAAATAAAATAGCTATCAGACTGTCTGTCCAACTGAGCTACACATGGTAGCTCGGTTGGGTAAGCCCAATTTTATTTTATTTTTCGTTTATATCATCACCTGAAGCACACATACACATAAAACTAAAAATGGAACAAGTTAACTATCTAGGTAGTGGTCTAATGGTAAAAGCTTGGGACTAAGAAGTTTGTTTCTTTTATGGTCTCAGGTTCGAACCCTATGGTTGCTCATATGATGGCCACTGGAGACTTACATGGTCGTTAACTTCAGGGCCCGTGGGATTAGTCGAGGTGCCCGCAAGCTGGTCCGACAACCACGTTAAACTAAAAAAAAAAAAATGGGACAAGTTCTTAACAGCTTCTTTTGCTTTGCTTGACTGCAGAGGCACAGATGTCTTCAGATATGGGGTCTTAATTAGTACTCCCGGGTCACAAGTGGCAGGAAAAACAATGACTACTATGATCATAAAAGTCCTCAGAATTTGATTGCTCAAGTAAGTGAAATGCAGAAGTTTCCAAATAATGGCTCCCCTAGTTTTTCCTTTTATCATATACTTATCGTGAAGGATGATATCTTGAACTTCTATTTCCAGGCTTGGGACTTATAGAATGAAAGAAAAGCATAGGAGATGGTGGATCTGGAATTAGGAAAGTCATACCCTACTCATGATGTTTGAAATCCATTCAAATAGGCCTTTTATGAGTTCAAGAATCCCCAGCAGATCGACCAACAATGTCAACAATAGTGTTTATGCTGGATAATGAAATAGTTCTTCTGTCTCCTAGCAAGCCTGCATTCACTATCAGAAGAAAGTAGGATGATTCAGACTCGTCAACAGCTAGAGGAGGTACTGCTTCTATAAATGATGAAACAACAACCAAAATCGAAGCGCGATGAAGTCTGAATCATGTTGTGAATTATAGATAAATTCTCCATAAAGAAACACCAAAAGTGAAATTTTGATAGCAATCAGAAAGAAAACAAAGCCAATGTCGGGATTGCTTTTTTTTTTTTTTATGTCTGGACATCGTAGAATATATATATATATATATATATATATATATATATATGAACTGGGAATAGACAGAAGCCAGATTTGGATTTGATGTTTACTGGATATACATTACTTAGACATTCAAAACTCCAACAAGTTGCTAGAACATTAAACAAATCAAAACCCTGATGGTTCTATAGAAGAAAAACTTGTTCAAACCTCTTCAGGAAAGAATTTAGTCAAACTCAGAACTTAGCTGACTTCTCAATTTCATAAAATCCTTTGGATAACAAGCTGGGAATAACTCCAACAGAAATCTCTCAGAATTTTCTTCTGGAAAGGAAATGATTAAGATTCTCAATGCACCGTTTGTTAATTAGTAATGGTAAGGTATTGCAAAATCAAATTTTTAATAGGCTATCTATAATTGTGCTTTATGCCTAAACTTGAATTTTCTGGTAGACAGATTTGCCTTTGCTTTTGGGAAACCTGCAATGACTATAAAGTAGAATTCACCATGTTCACCATGGACTCATTATGTCTCGTGACTCATGATAAGAAGATCAAAAAGGTAGCCTGAAAAACATGAATAAGCTGAAAAGCACTACTTAAATCATCACTACGTCAGAATTCTAGCCACACCAGCTAGTACGATTGCGGCTTCTCGACTATGCGTGTGTTACACCGAAGCTTAAAAAGTCTCCATCTCCTACCATAAATGGCAAAACTTAAAAACCAACGAGTGTCACTGGTAATTTTCATATGTATGGAAGAGGAAAGTCTCCCGTCCAAATCAGTGCTTACATATTCTGTGACCATGTATGTGCTGGTTGGCTTTGTATATCGTTGTGCCATACTCATTTAGAACGGTTTTAAGGAGTTGAAAACTACTTGGAAATGTCCAGGAGCCAACTGGGGTGCTAAAAGCGTCAGGATTGACATGCATAGAATTTTTTCACAGGGATCAATCACATATTCGGATCTCACATGAGATGTGACGAACTAAAAATTGACAAGATTTGTCTTCTAATGCACAATTAGCTCACAAGAGTTGCGCAACAGCAAAAAAATCTCACCGGGAATTAATTCCTAATGACCTTTCAAGTTGTCATTTATTGCATGGCTCCACTCACTGAGCAACCCCCTTGTCCAGAAAAATACACCTAAATAAAAATTAATAGAAATGAAAATGTATAGGTATGATTTTATTCATATGGACCTTTCATTAGGTAGCTTTTGCTCCACTCATTAAACCCCCCAACTACATTAATAATAAATTGTTGGTGTAGTTTATAAATAAATAAAGAAAAAAAATGTTTATCCTGAAAATAAACGTTTTTTTTTTAAGTATTTATAAGTATGAATTTCTATTGTTTATTAAATTAAATGAAAGCCATAGTGAATATGTTCATCTAGTAGGCTTTCTAATTATATTATATGAATATTTATAATATCAAAAGATGACATTTGATATTTGATATATCAACGAGATTAATTTGTTTTTGAACTATTTGATTTAATTTAAAATATAATTATTTCATTAACAGTTATATAGTTTTATTAACAGTCATTATATTAAAAAATATAATGTTTCATTATAAGATTTTCAAATCTAATAAAATTTATCAATACACATAAAACATGTATACAATAAACATGTATTTTTTTTCTTATTTTCTTATTCTTTTAGAGGTTCAAAGAACTTAGTTGTATTCTAAAAATATTGTCTCTGTATGAAACAAATAAATATCTTAAAAACAATGTTTCCACACTTCTAAATCTAACTCCTCATTTATTTCCTTCTTAAACTATTTCTTTAACATAAATCATCTACTCAACCTCACCAGCATACGTATACAACCACCGATTACCTTGCTCAGACCAAATCATGAATCCTGCAAAAAAAGTCTTTGAGTACATTGTTTCTCTTCCTTGCTTTTCCTCTTTGCTCATCTATTGACATCATAGCTCCAAACCAATCACTCAAAGATGGAGATGTTTTGGTCTCTGGTGGACAACGTTATACACTTGGGTTCTTCAGCCCGGACAATTCTACTCACCGCTACATGGGAATTTGGTACCATAAGGTTTCAGAACAAGCTGTTGTATGGGTAGAAAATAGAGATAATCCTGTCAATGGTACCTCCGGGGTCCTAGCTAGCGACAATCAAGGTAACCTTGTACTTTATGAAAATAATCGAAGTATTGTTCCTGTTTGGTCTACAAATGTTTCAGCCTCGTCAATGACCGATTGCCTGGCTCAGCTTCTGGATACAGGAAATTTGATCTTGGTTCAACGGGATAGCAAAAGGGTCTTGTGGTAAAGTTTTGATCAAGCTACTGACACTTTGCTTCCTGACATGAAGCTTTGGGCTGGGCCAGAAAATCAATTTGAACTAGTCCCTATCATTCTGGAAGTCCAAAGATGACCCAGGAACCGGAACCGTTTTCTTTAGCATTGATCCAAGTGGGTTCGCGCAGCTATTCCTATATAAGGGTCAAACCTGATTGTGGCGAGGCGGACCATGGACTGGACAAAGATGGAGCGGAGTACCAGAAATGACTCATAATTACATCTTCAATGTTACTTTTGTTAACAACCTTGATGTCGTTCCTTTGAGGTAGCGGAGTATACGTTTAACGCTGACCCAATGGGAATCAGTAGGAGCATGCATATACTTGACGAGACTCTGTTAACAGCAAAGCAGATATTTGGGCGAGTGAAGGTAAGATACTAAAAAGCACCCATGATTTAACGAAATCATGTGGGATCAGAGAATGGATGATCCGACTGTATAGTAAGTTTGGAAGGAGAAACTGGAGTATCAACGGGTTTACAAGAAGTCATACCAGCCCGAGTGAGGATTTCAAGAATATATTTGTGTTGGCGCAACATCGACTCATACCTATAGACTGAACTTTAATACCCGAAAAGTAATGAACATTACCTAAATCACGAAGCTTGAATTCTGAGCTTAGTAACTAGATTAGGCGATGAAGCATGGCAGAGTTGCTGCCCGTAAATAGAATATCATCAACATATACCAGGAGATAAAAGATGTTAGTACCATCAAATAAGATAAACAGGGAGGTGTCAACCTTGGAGGCAAGGAAACCAATGGAGAGTAAAAAATCACTCGCGAGACAGGTGTACCATGCCTTTGATGCCTGTTTTAAACCATATAATAACTTGTGCAATCTGCACACATGAAATGAAAGAGTAGGGTCAACAAAACCTGGAGGTTGCTTCATATAGACCTCTTCAGTAAGAACACCATTGAGAAAGGCATTATGAATATCGAACTGATGAATCTTTAATTATGTGAAACCGCAATGGAAAAGACTAATCTGACGGTGGCCTGCTTAATAATTGGGCTGAAAGTTTCAGAATAATCAATGCCTTCCTGCTGGGTAAAGCCTCTAGCAACTAGATGAACTTTATAACGTTCAATGTTGCCATCAACATGACGTTTGATCCGATATACCCATCGGCTGCCAACAACATTCATCGAAGGATGAAAGGGCACTAAAGACCAAGTGTGATTGGAACGCAATGTCTTGATCTCATCACACATAGCATCATGCCAAGCAATATATTTATCTGCATCAGAGAAGGTAAGAGGTTCAGAGGAAGGAGATAGCAATACCCAGGTGGCAGCTGTATCAGCTGCAGCAGAGGCCACCATATTTGCGGTTTTGGGTTGCCGCGGTCTAAGCACCATATGGTGGCAGCTGAGCAACGGTGGTGATGCAGGAGAGGTTGGTGTCACGAAGGTGTCCTGCTGCATTGGATAAGCAGAGAGATCAACCACTAGATTCAGACCAGGTGAAGAAGCTGGTGGAGAAGCTGCCGCAAGCAAAGACAGAGTCTACAGTAGCTTGGTGACTGGCAGAATAAGGGGAAGCAGAGGATGAACCGGAGGGTCTCCCAAAGACTGGGCAGACATCGTGTTGGAGTGCAGGGAAAACTGATCTACAACCTGTACCTGCAACAGAATGGTGAGATAAAGATGCATGTGGTGATCGGCAAGGGAAAGGTGGAGGCTGTGGTATTTTGGTAGGAGGTGAATGCAGGGCAGATGCAGAGGCGGGTTGGGGTGGTGTGTCATGGTCGATGAACAATGGGGAGTG
This sequence comes from Populus x sibirica, assembly GCA_019202695.1. Classification (NCBI taxonomy): domain Eukaryota; kingdom Viridiplantae; phylum Streptophyta; class Magnoliopsida; order Malpighiales; family Salicaceae; genus Populus; species Populus x sibirica. Next base: position 161,908 of record JAGMVL010001940.1, on the reverse strand, counting down.
GGTTAGATTTGGGAGGATGGTAAAAGAGATGGTGTGTGGTTTTGAGTCGAGACATGTGCAATCTGTTCAGAATTATCAAACGGAAAAACATCTTCATGAAATCGGACATGACGGGAGATATACATGCGATGAGATTCAATGTCAAAACATCGATAACCAAGGTGAGAAGAACTGTAGCAAAAAAAACACATGGAGAAGACCGAAAATCCAATTTATAATTATTATAGGGACGCAAAAAAGGAAAACAGAGACATCCAAAAGTACGCAAAAATGATAATCAAGAGACCGTTGCAACAAACAATCAAATGAAGATCGATTTGTAAGAATAAAAGTAGGCATGCGATTGATGAGATAAACCAAAGTGTAAAAAGCATTCCAAAAACGAAATGGAGCTTTACATTGTCCTATAAGAGTAAGGCCGGTTTCCACAATATGCCTATGACGTCTTTCTACTATTCCATTTTGTTCGTGAGTGTGAGGACATATCAGACGATGATGAATACCAATTGTCTGAAAGAAAGTGGAGAGTTTGTGATATTTACCACCCCAATTAGTTTGAACAGATTTTATTTTTAATGAAAATTGACGCTCGACAAGAGTTTGAAATTGATGAAAAATAGAGTAAACATCAAATTTAGCAACAAGAGGATAATACCATATATATTTTATGTGCGCATCAACAAAGATAACAAAATAACGATAACCATTAGAAGAAAAAAGGTGAGTAGGGACCCATACATCACTAAAAATTAATTCAAACGGAGCAGAAGTTTTGTGACCAGTAGGTCCTAAAGACAAACGCGAGGATTTTCCTTATGAACAACTTTGACATTGAAAATTAAGACGTTTGTTGTTACAAATAATCTTATTTTTCGAGACTAAAAATTGAAAAATACGAGAGGTAGGATGACCTAGGCAACGAAGCCACAAATCAAAAAAAACATAAATGCAGGGAGACCAATAGGCTTGAGGAACTGACGGGAGACCTGAACCTAGACAAAGTATAGAGACCATCTTTACTTTGTCCTGAGAGGAGTACTTCATTGGTGTTGAGATCCTTGACATAAAATAGAAAAGGGTGAAATTCAAGAAAAAAATTATTATCGAGACAAAATTTCTAAACAGAAAGTAGAGGTTTCGTGATTGCAGGAATATACAGGACATTAGATAAAGTGAAAGAACGATGTGGGGTATATAGTTTGGTATGACCAATATGAGATATGGAAAGTCCCTTACCATCACCAACATGCAAATTATCATTACCATTGTATGGTTCTGAAACAGTCAAGGTTGCAAGGTCAGGTGTGATGTGTTGATTGGCACCGGTGTTAGGAAACCATTCAGCAGTTGCAGGATTGTGCAGTGCCAGATTGGCACTATGCTGCTGACCATAACCATGTTGCTGAAGTTGAGAGCACTGAGTAGCAATATGTCCGAAAGCTTGACACAACTGGCAACCGGAATTAGATCCCCTACTGCGTTGCCAATTTCCCTGCCAGTTGCTCTGTTTGTTGTCGTTGTTGGGAGTGATGTGGAAGCTGCGAAAGTCAGGCCTGGAACTAGAATTGCAATGCCCTCTGTGATTGAACTATTGAGGACACCAACTGCCATTAAAATGGCCCCTATTTCGACCAAACTGGGCAGTAGGCTGACGGTGAGAGATAAGTGTTAAAGGAGGGATGTTTGGTGTGGGCAACAAGGGTGCATGAATTGCAGCAGACCCCATGGACAAATGGGAGGATTTATGAATAAATTCATGTGTTAGCAGATGACTAAGCAAATCTGCATATGGAAGAGGTTCAACCTTTGTAACAAAACTTGTCACTAAGTCCTTAAATTCTTCATGAAGGCCATGAAACATATATAAGTTGACATCTACTAGCGAAATAGGTCGGCCAGCAGCTGCTAGCTCATCAAATAAAGCCTTAGCTTTTTGCAGAAATTGAGTTACCGATTCATCACCTTGTCGAAGGTCTTGAAGAGAGCCATGAAGTTGCATAATACGGGAATTGGATGTGGAAGCTAAAGCTTGCTTAAGTGTGTGCCAGACAGAGCATGAGGTTGGACAATCAACAACAAGATGAAGAACTTCCATGGATAGCGAAAAGAGCAGGGCACTTAGAATGAGTTGGTCCTGTTGTTTCCAATGAAGAAAGTGTTGAGATACCTAAAGAGAGACACCATCGGCAGCAGGAATATGTGGAGAGGGGTAGGAGTTTGAACCATCAACAAAACCGAAAACTCCTTGGCCTAGAAGATATGGTTTCATCTGCATTCGCCAATATAAATAATTGGTGTTTGTTAGTTTCAAAAAGATGACCTGATGGGTGTGGGAGAGAGACACAATTGTCACGGCAGAAGCGGCAGTGGCTTCAGCAAAAAAGGGCGGCAGCAGAGGAGCATTATTGGGGTTGAAAAGAGCATGGCCAACATCTGTAGGTTGTGGCCACTGTAAAACCGAAGCTGAAGAAAAAGGTGGTGTTGCGGCAGGAGAAGAAGATGGCACCACCGGTGCTGCTGCAGAGGGGGAAATGGCTGCCAGCTGGGAGGAATCCATTGTAGAGGGGAGAAGAGGTGTTTTAGTTTATTTAGGGCTCTGATACCAAGTTGAGAATAACATAATGACTTATGTTGGCCTTAGACAACCTTTCCTATTTATATATGTGTGGTAGAACACAGCAGTAACCGTAGGGATTACAACATTGGAATAATCCTACATTAATTTCCTCTTCAGAGATATACATGCTATACATTTTATAATAAACTCAATTGAGTGGTTCAATTTCAAGACTTGTTATAAGAAAACTCGGCTTATGGCAACGCCATGTCCTACTATTTTGGCTTATCTCCCACCAAACTTCACAATAAGTTTTCAAGACTATGATTAACCACCTATGTCTACCCATTTTTGTAAGGATGATGAAGCTCAGCTTAGTACTAAAGTTCAACTGAGTACTCATCTTTCCCCACTTGCTCTTCTAGAAGTTACTCATAAACTTCACATCTCTGTCTAAAGTGATGGACTTAGAAACATTATGTAAACAAACTACCTCGATAAAGTAAAAATAGGTTATCTAGGATGCATCCATGGTTTTTTTATAAGCTATGAAATGGGTCATCTTCGAGAACATATCCACAATAATAAAAATAGAATTCATAGCTCGTTGGGTACGGGGAAAGCCCAACATAAAATCCATGTTAATATCTAGTCGTGGAGCATAAGGAGCCGGTAATGGAGTATATAACCTAGCATTTGATAATGTCCCTTTAGACCTTTAATAAACAACATATCTCCTCACAAAACTAGATATATAGATTGGCAACATAATCCAATAATAACCAAATGATATGCTCTCGTAAGGTGCAACCTAGAATACATAACTGCAAACCACAAAATAGATAATCATTTATAATTATAAAGTTATCTCGTTTACCTCCACCTATCAGCTCGACATAAATTTGCTCAAATGAAGAATCATTTGAATATAGCTCTTGGAAAGCATCAAATCCTATCATTTGTGCACACATTGTACTGATCATGGTAACCCATCTAGTAAACACATCAATTACTTTATTTAGGTTGCCTGATTGGTGTTTTAGAGAAAAAGTGAACTCTTATAGAAACAAAACCCACTTTGCATATCGATGATTTAACTTAATGCCTATTTATATATTTTAGAGCTTTATAATCTGCGAATAGAACAAACTCTCACTACACAAAGTAATGTCATCAATGCTTAATACTCTAAATAATAGCATAAAATTTCAAATTATACGTTAAGTAGTTCTTCTTTTGAGCTAGATAACTTCTCACTGAGAAAGGCAATTGGATTCCTATCTTACCTAAGTGCTCCTCTAATGTCTATCCCGGATGCATCACAATTTACCCCAAATAGTTTCTTAAAATCTAAAATTGATAATACAGGGGCTTCAATCATTTTCTGCTTTACTAACTAAAAATTAGATTCAGCCTCATTTGTCCACTAAAAGGTATGCCTCTTTAAACACTCTATGATGGGTGCAAAAATAGAGTTGAAGTTTTGGATGAATCTCTTATAAAAATATGCAAGCATGTGAAAGCTCCGGACATTATAGATACTTATTGGAGTTGACCACTCTATAATTTCAGAAATCTTGGACAGAACAACATGAACACCATTAATAGATACAATAAAACCTAGAAAAATGATAGTATTAGTGAAGAACTTAACACTTTTTATAGTTGATATAAAGTTGCTCATTCCTTAAAGTATCAAATACAACCTATAGATGCTTTAAATGAGACTCTGAAGAGGGACTAGAAATCAAAATATTGTCAAAATAAACAATAATGAATCTAGTTATGAATGGTCTTAATACTTGATTCATGAATCTTATGAAAGTGTTATAAGAATTGGACTTACCAAATGGCATAATCAGCCATTTGTATAATCCATGTTGTGTTTTAAAGATTGTCTTTCATTCATTCCTTGACTTGATCCTGATCTAATGGTAACCACTCTTAAAATCAATCTTTGAAAACACTCTTGAACTTGTTAACTGATCCAACATGTTATCAACTTTTGGCATTGTATACATTTGTTTTAGTTTGATGTGGTGAGTTCATGAATAGGAACTTAGAGTTAATGAATAAAATCAACATTGCTTTTGTTGGATTTATATAATTGTGTAGATATAGTATGTGATGATTTTTAGAACATGATTTTCTCTAATAGAAAAGAAAGAATTTTCATTTTTTTTCTTTTTTTCTCTAATTTCTAACATGAAGTTTATGATAGCTGTAGAATGAAATTCTTCAATTTAAAATAAATGATGATTATAACAGTTATATATCAAGAAGCCATGAATGTCATAAAAATATTAACATCACTATAATTGAAATACTTTTTTACAAAACAAATGAAAAACCAAAATATTATTATGACAATTTTGAATGTATACAATTTAAACTTCGTTTGAAGCAAATCTAAAAAGCTATTTGAGCATCAAACAAATGGATACAATTTTACTATTATAAACTCAAACCTAGTTGTTAGATGATCAACCTCAAAATAAAATCTAGATGGGTCTAAATTATTATGTGACTAACCTTGACATGAAATCTAAATGGGCCTAAATTGTATGATGACCAAAAAGAAAGTGATCCAGTAGTCTAACCTCAAAATGGAATCTAAATAGATCCTAACCTCAAAATAAAATCTAAATAGATCCAGATTGTTAAGTGACCAACTTCAAAATAGAATTTAAACGGGTCTAAATTGTTAGGTGACCAACCTCGATATGAGATCTAAACAAGTCTAAATTATTAGGTGACCAATCTCGATATAAAATCTAAAATTAGATCGAAATTATTACGTGGTCAATCTCGATATATTTTATTGTTTTCAAATAATATTTATCCCTTAAGGCATAAACATGGAAGAAATCCACACCAACCAAGACACTAATATAGCATCATCAAGTTAACAAATTCACATGTATCCATAGCTATATCTATGATCGATATTAAGAATCACACGATGAATACCATCCATTTACTTGCATATTCGACAGGATATTGACCAATTCACATCATAAAATAATTAGCAAACAAGATTTAAATTTCTGTATCATCTTCTGGAAGGAGTAAACCGTGTGGACAACAAAGCATATACCTGTATAAACGGCCCAACGGCCTAGAAAAAGTTAATCTAGCCACAGCATGAAAAGGTGACAAAACTCATGAAGCACGTTGGTTCCTTTATTATTGAGTGTCCTTTCAATAATGAAGAAGAACAGAGGCCCTCTTGGGCAGCTGATCTTTCTTCGAGGCAGGCACGTAAGCCCTCCAAATTACCTTTCCTTTTCAAGACTAAAATAAACTAAAGGCTGAGGATATTGAACCAGTCTACATCCATCAACCCGTCACCCTCTCCCTTCAAATCAATCTATGCCATTAGTTGTTTGAACAGCTGTGTGATGAGACTGCAAACTCTATCTCCTCTCCCTCTCTCTCTCTCTCTCTCTCTCTCTCTGTGTGTAAAGTCTTCTAGGAAAAAAAAAATGGGGTTATATTGTTTTTTGGGTTTAAATATATATGCAAGTTTGTTGTATTGTCAATTATTAGAAATATTATTTTAAATTTGTTTGTAATGTTATAAGTAAAATAAAGTCCATGGTTTGTTAACCAACGAACCAAGTTTGATATGATATATTTATTTATTTTCCCTCCACTCCATTTTTCTATAACCAGATAAGTTTGGATAGCTTTAGATTTGACTCAGATTATTTGTGAATATAATAACATCTTAAGTAATTGTAAAGAATATTATAAAAATACTGATTTATTTTATATTTAGTTAATTGAAATTATTATTGAATGCACTAATTTAAAGCTAAAAATAAACTAAAATCCACTGAGGATTAAGGTCGTAATCATCCATTCACAGCAAGAAATTGATTTACCCCCTCGTGTCCCAGAATTTAGCCAGAAAAGGGGCCATGCTCAATAATAATTTACTCATTTTTCACCTCTGAATTTAAAGTTTTTTTGTTCTTATCTCCTTGATTCCATGCATGATAGCACAGAAATTCTTGGCATTTGCCTAATATGTGTATTTTGGCATCATAGGAGCTTTCCCTAAAGCTTGGACATATGCCCACCGCCACCGCCCATCCTACGTAAATAATAAAGCCTTCTTTGTTTTTAAATGCAATTGTCAATTGGCACCGCAGCACACTGCAGCTACGGTTCTAGTCTCCGTTTGGGATTCCAGCTTTAATTTTCGGTTGGTTAAATTTATTTATTTTTTGTTTAAAATAATTTTTTAAATTGTTTTAATATCAAAAATAATTTTAAAAAAATAAATAAAATTATTATTTTAATATATTTTTAAAAAAATATATTTTAAAAAACAACTATTATTACATTATATTAAAGAATCAATTCAACTCAAAACTTTAAGCTGTTATGTGAGGTTCCACGCGATATTATTTATAAATGTGCATATCCTTTAATTAAGAAAATATGAAGTATTAAAGTACTATGTGAGTCCAATATTATGTTGTCCTATCTGACTGTATTGGTTTTTTTTAAGGTGCTATAGCTTGTATTGTTTATGATTATATATTAATTAATCCTAATAAATTGTTATAATTTTTTTAAAATTAGAAAGTTGAATATTTATATATTAAATCTTTTATATTTAATTTTTAATAAATTTACATAAAGCTTGACTATGCTTAGTGAGTGTTTGGAAACGAGGTTGTAACTGTATTTTTAAAAATTTTAAATTTATTTTTATATATTTTGGATCGTTTTAATATGCTGATTTTAAAAATAATTTTAAAAAAATAAAAAATATAACATCTTAATACATTTTATTACAAAAAAATATTTTAAAAAACAACTACAATTACACTCAAAGTTCTATAAGAAAATTTTTCAAAGATATGTGCTTTTTTTTATTATTATTGTGGATTGAATATTCTTGAGGGCATCTTTCCCAAATTAATTAATAGATAGCGTATAATGCTTGCTCTTTAATTCTTTATTTATTTATTTATTTGTTATCAAAACACCCTAATCATCAATCATTTGTCAAATATCCTAGGTGAAACCTTCCCATGAGTAAGATTATGATATAATTGGAATTGTGTAGCAAATGTCAACTTCCTTTTAAAATCTCCAATTTCGGATAATTAATCAATAAAAAAATATCCATGATGAAGCGTGTTTTCTTGGTTCTTAGGTTATTGTGTTAATTTATCTTTTTTTTTTAATTTTATTATTATCAAAATAAATATTGAAACCCCAAGATATTAAGAGAGATATATATAAATATATCCCACTAAAAAATAATAAAAGAATTTTAAAAAATCAACATGAATACTATAAATTTTCTCAGTAAACAAACACACTTGTTTCAAATATTTAAGGTTAGGTTGAGTATCAATTGGGACAATTTCTCATAGTTGACTAATGGCTATAGTAACTTGAATAAAAGAAGAAAGCTTGTGTGTTCAATAAAGTAAGGGTAGATTTTTTTCAAAGTTATTAAATTAAGTTTGGTCATATGAATTGTTTATCCAATAAATTAATTTGATTTAAATTGTGTTTTAATTTAAACTAATTTTAAAATTGATATTATTAAATTCTAGTGACTCACATGGTTAATTCACAACTTAATTAATTTAATCAGATTCAATGTAAAAATAACTCGATAAAAATAAATTATTTTATTTTAAAAATTAAAATGATAATTTTTTTAAAATAATATATTTAAATTAATTGATAAAGCAACAAATAACGTATTGTTTTTCAAATATGATTTCAAATCTAGACATGACAACTATAATTGTTTTTCCAAAACAGAAATTTTTACTCTTTTCATACGTTTCTTCTGTATGCTCTTTAATTATGAGCCATTAATAAAAGGCAATGGACCGTTTGACGCCCATAAAAAAAATAAAAATAAAAATAAAATAATAAAAAAAACCCTGTAGCTTCCAAAACTGCCCCCCATTAAAAGCAGCCCCCAAAAATTCCCATTCCATCTTGTTTCCGGTTTCCGGTCGGCAAAGTAGCCGACAAAGCGCGGAAGATTTCGGAAGAACATTAACCCATGCTGAATTACTAATATGCCCCTCCAAGCCCAAAACTATTACTACTAGCATTTTTGCATTTGCATTTTCTAGGGTTTACTTGCTATTAATATATGAAAAAACAAGGAGGGTTATAATTCCAAAATGGGAATGTTTTGTGGTTTTTTAGGAGTAGGAGAGGATAAATAAATTAAAATTACAAACATTTTTTATTTACTGGAGAAATAGAGTTGAATTTAAAGTTTTTAAATTCAATTATGCCTTCTTAATTTAAAATCAAAATTGCATCTCACCTATATCTTTTATTAATCTAACTGGACATTATAAATGTATATTAATTATTTTCTTATATAAACAATGATTATTTGTGAAATGATCGTGATTAACCTAAATATATATTTTATAGTGTTATTTATCATCGATTATATATATATATATATTTTGTTTTTTTCAAAAATAAAATAAAACAGAAAAATGAAAAACCTCTTGTGAAAATTTGGATAAGCCACGAGGGCATTATAGTCATTGAACCACTTCCCTCATTAACCCCAGCATATGCATAGAACTAAACCCCCCTAAACCCCCCCCTCTCCCTCTCTCACTATTTATAGAGAGAGAAACATACACTGAGTCAACATTTCTAGTGAGAGAAACAACTCAGAACCCAACAAAACACAAAACAAAACAAAACGAAACCCAGTTTTCTTACAGCCTCAAAAGCATGGCCACTCACTTGCCTGATGACTTCAAGTGTCCAATTTCTCTAGAAATCATGTCCGACCCGGTTATTCTCTCTTCGGGTCACACCTTCGACCGCTCCTCAATTCAACGGTGGCTCGACTCCGGCCACCGTACTTGTCCAATTACCAAACTCCCCTTGCCTGAGCACCCTTGTCTTATCCCCAACCACGCCTTGAGAAGCCTGATTTCCAGCTTCACCATCCCAAAATCACAACCAGACCCCAACCCGTGTCGGAACCTGAACCCGGACCAATCGAAGAAATACCAAACCCAGCTTCTAATCTACACTCTCGTGTCCCCATCTTCGACGCTGGAGTCGAAGCTTCACTCCCTGAGTCAACTCACTAGACTCACCAAGCTGGACTCGGGACCCCGCCGCCAACTTACCGAGTCCGGTGCTGTCTCAGCGGTTCTAAACTGTGTCAACTCGACCGAGTCGGAAATCCAAGAGAAAGCGCTGGCCCTCCTCCTTAATCTCTCTCTTGATGATGATAACAAGGTGGGCCTTGTCGCTGAAGGTGTAATTAGTCGGGTCATAAATGTTATACGGGCTGGGTCGGCAAGTTCCCGGGCCATCGGTTGCACAATTTTGACGAGCTTGGCTGTTGTGGAAGTAAACAAAGCTACAATCGGAGCCTACCCAAATGCGATAAAAACGCTTATTTGGGTTCTTTATAGTGGCAAAGGGCGTGAAGTGAGAGAAGCAGCCACTGCATTGTATGCAATTTGTTCATTTATTGATAATAGGAAGCGTGCTGTGGAGTGTGGGGCTGTGCCACTTTTGATGAAAATTGGTGGGATGGGGCTGGAAAGAGCGGTGGAAGTTTTGAGTTTGTTGGTGAAATGTAAGGAAGGGAGGGAAGAAATGAGGAAGGTTAATGGGTGTTTGGAGGTTTTGGTTAAGGTCATTAGGAATGGGAGTGAAAGAGGGGTGCAATGCGCGCTTTTGACTTTGAGTTGTTTGTGTTGTTTCGCGGAGGAAATGCGTGTTGAGGCGGAAAAAGAAGGGGTTTTGGAGATTTGTGTTGGGTTTTTGGATGACGAGAATGAGAAAATTAGAAGACATGCTTCAAGTTTGGTGCAAACTTTAAGTGGTAGGGGGTAGCATGAAGAGATTGTTGGTGGAGGGTGAAGAGTCTTTTGAGGGATGGAGGTGGATTTTGGGGTTTGTTTTGGGGATATGGGCTTATTTGGGTTTGTTGGATAGTTTCGTGTACAAACAAAGGAATCGGAGGTTTGATAGGGGATATGGGATATGTTTTTCTTTTCTTTTCTTTTTAGTTTTGTAAATTTTAATAAGTCAAATCTCTGAAATTTAATGGTTGTAGTTGAAAAGGTTTCAAATTGGAAAATTGTCTCCAATCTACTTTTAATTTTTGCCATTGCCTTTCCTGTTCTTTTGTTTTTTGAAGGGTTTTATAGTTTTCTTGATTTTGATGTTGGCAAAGGAGTATCTGAATTGTAAATTTATTGATATGGCAACTGTTTCTGTTCTGTCAAGTACTGCGATTGAAGGTAGTTTGAATGCGAAAGGAAACAATAAGATATGGTAGCTATGCTGTTTTTACTTTATAATATGTTAAATCGGATGCTTTTAAGCTCAAGCCAGTGATTTGGATGGCATTTTCTGGAGTTTAGAACTTCAACTCATTGGCATTGTTCAACAAATTTGCCTCATCATTGCTGTCATTCCTTCCCAGCGATGGTCTTGGTGCTTTCTCTATTTTCTTGAATGCATCCATTGATTTATTTTCTCTTTTTCGACCTTGCTTGGATTGCTATTGTTTGTTATGTTGAGACTGCAAGGTAGGTTATGGGAATGGGATGAACTCTCGCATCTGTTATCTATATAATTGTGCATTGACATACTGGCATGCTTTGGTATCACAAGAGTCTGCTCAATATTATAGGTCTTATGTTACGTTGTTTAATGTCTTGTGTAGATATGAATCTATGGAAAGATTTAATGTCTTGATTAGCAATAGTTGTCTGATAGCCAGGCATGTGGATGTTAATATTTGCAGAGATTTCCTTCTTGTCCCTCAAGGGTTTCTGGTTGTTGCAACTTGGTTTTCTCATGGTCCAAATGATTTTGCTGAAATGTGATTATCAATTGCTCCTTTGTTCACTGATCACTGCCATGTTGTGTTCTAAAGGTAGTTGCTCAAGCAATTCAATCCAGAATTGCTTTTGCTTCGGGAAGTTGCAATGTTTCCCCCCTTTTCCTTCTAGTATTGTTTAGCAACTTTCCTTGACTGGTTTAGTTTCATAGAGCTTGTTTTCACTTTTCAATGAGTAGCATGCTTTAATATCCTTAGCTTGTGTGAAGTGTGTGCCCATTATCTTGACCAGTTAAAGGCATGTATAAACATACTCGTGCATTTACAATTATCTTGACCAGTTAAAGGTTTGGCTGGATCGTCTCTGTTGGTTCCAGGATCTATTCTTTCTCAGGTCAGTAGTCAGAATATTATTGTGTATGTTCTATTTGGCTCAAATGCATATAAACTCAAGGATAACTGCATACTCTCTACATATATGCAACACATAAAGCTTAAATCTACTGTTAAGTTGCTGTTGCCGCATTGGTTGGTAAGTCTTGGTTTTGTTTATCATTCTCACATGAAAATTTCTGGTGAAGTTGGTAATAGCAGGTTGATAGTGGTTTAGATCCTGTTCAAGTCACAGGTAGTAGCAATGAAGCATCTTAAATTATTATATTTATGAAACCAAGGAACCTTCTTTGTTAGCCAATTTTGACTTGGTCGGCAACATGTTTATCCTGCTTTTGAGTAGACAGCCGGCTGATGACATTGAACATGTGAATGTGTCTTTGGGTGTAAAAGTTGATGGTGAATTGGATTTCTTTTTGAGAATAAGAGGATAAACTTTTCTTGTTTTGGTGTTGAATATTTAGGCAGGCGTGGATTAAAGTAAGTGGTAAAAGAAGCATCAAGCCGAAGTGAATGTCTCCAACAAGTAAAGTTCCTGCTTTCACTTTGGTGTCTCTCTCATATTGGTAGAATATAAGAAAGGGCCCTTGAGTGCTCATCCACTGGTGTCTCCCTCAGCTGATTTGTCTCTCATCTTCTTTAATAATTCTCGACTTCTTCCTTATCCTTTTCTTTACTTTACAGAGACATTCCCCAACAAAACAAACTGCAATACCGATGCAAAAAATACCAGATTAGATCGAAGCAGGGCTTCCAATGGGATTGGATATTTGAGTTGTTGGTGTCCCCTCAGTAGGTTGATGAACTATATGATGGTAAAGTGTTCCCTACCTCTTTCTGGTCTGTCGACATCGAACACATGTTGTCTAGCGAGGAGCAGCTGAATTTGGCCAAAGCCAAAGTAGGGATCGAACTATATGCAAAGATGCTCAACTATCTCTTACAAAAATCAGTAGCTTTTGGTACATGGAACATGATTGGATTGTACAGGACCTTCATGGTTATTGGTATTTCATGTTTGGTGCGAACAGGACAAAAATAGTTCTTGTTTCGTATCATGTCCCATGTTTCTATCCTCTCTCTTTCGTAGAACAGCTTATTCTATGTAGTTTTACGTAGTTCCATTCTGTATGATTCTCGTAGAACAGATGGAAGGTTACACATCACGGATTAGCAAGTTAATACAACAACATTGTTTCGAAGAACTTTAACTGGGTCAATTGGATTACAGATTGGTTTTTTAGAAACTCGGTCTGGATCATGAGCCAAGTTTTGGGTCGATTAAACAATTTTAAAAGATAAAAAGACACCGAGTTAAACATCCATTGAAGATCATGAAGGTCAAATAACTTAACACTCAAAACAAGGCATCCACCAGGATGCGTACCTATCACCAGCAGTGCAATACTTGAAAAATTGACTCCGTGAGCCTACCATGCCGTAATGCTATTGGATCTAGGGTTCTTTGTTGTCATGAGTGCTAGGGTTATGATTTTCGGGCCATCTCTCTACTGCCTAGGTATTATAGGCTTCCGGTGGGTTGTTGGCTTAATAGGCTTGGCCAACACTTCTGAGGCCCTTCATATAGCCTCGAATTTTCCTATTAATTAAATATGCTAATTATTACTAAATTAGATATTATACTTGATAATTTTATTTTTTCTACTTTACAACCTCTTAAATAAACCCAGAAAAAATATAAGAAAACATGAAGATAAAAGAAAAACAATAAATTCCTAAGAAAAATAAAAAAATAAATTATAAGTATAATATTTATTTTTATAAATTAAATAGAAATAGATAAAAACAACTAAATTTTTTTTTCTTCTTAAAAACCTCCTCCTCCAATTTTCCAGGCCGCGTTCTCTGTCGCAAGATTGCAGCTACACATGATTCAAATGATCTTACAGCTCTATACAAAGAAACTGAGGATTTGAACCAATATTTTTCTTTCTAAAAAATTAATTTGCAAATGACAGATCTCAAGCTTAAAACGTATCTCCACTTTTGTGCATATAGAGCTGACCTGGGACGAGAATATGCTTGTATCCTAGATCTTCTGTTATATAACAAACACTAAAAGGTATGGTATTTTTACTGTAATCCATGCACCTCTTCCAGTTTAGAGTGGATTGTTGTAGTATATTTTTTCTTTTATTTTGATCATTGAACTTTTTTCTTTACTACTTGATCCCTGTGTGTTCAGATTGATGGCCAATTGGTATGAAAATAGATGAAAAGCTTACTTTGATGCTTCTACTTTTCAATTAATAATTTTTTGGTTACTTTAGTTCTTAAAAAATCAATCTTGGCTCAAAAATTTATTATTATTATTTTTTTCTAGTTTGAAGAAAGAGAGAGAAAGTTATCGAATTCTTGTTGAAGAGATAGAAAATCATACGATTGACTTCCAGTTGAAGGAAAAAAAATTATCCGTTGATATCAATTTTGACCAAGAAAAAAATTGATCTTGTTATCAATTAATTTCATTAAATGAGAAGAGTTGCATTAATGTATTCTAAGGTCAGGAAGTTTTTTAATTTAGATTGGTTTTGAGTTTTTAGACTCATTATAGGATTTTAAAATCTTAAATGAGTTTATCAATGTTTTTGGGTTGTTTTAGATCAAATTGAGTTGAAAAATAAAAATTTTGGACATAAAATATTTTTGTTTTGATTTTCGAATGACCCTCTAGCCACTAACTTTTATGGTCGTAGATGACTTATTGTTTACATTTTATAATTAAATTGTCATCCACCCTTCTACCCCTTAAACTTAAAAAAAATCACTTTATTCTTTGTTGTTTAAAGGTCTTTATTTTATTTGACTTGAAAAAACCTCTATATGTTATAAATCAAGCGGTGCATGATTTCGGTCCAATTTAACTTAAATTTACTTGCATCTTTTTTAATTGACCATTTGAATTAAAATAATTGATCTAGGTTAACTAGATAATTCATGTACTGATTACCCGAACTTTTTTCTCAAATCAGTACTCAGATGATGGAAGACAACCATGTTAAAAAGCCCAGGATGGCAACATCATTCCTTGGCTAGGGCATTTCTCCAGTGTTTACCAAGAGTTTATTAGTTCTTGAAAAAGGTTTTTTTGATTTCTTGAAAGAAGAGTAGGATCATATGGGCCACAGTACGCCGGCCGGCCACGCTGTGGTTTGAGTGGTCAATCCTATAAAGGGCAAGAGACCTTCCATAATGTTATCCTCTCAAAGGCCAACAGAGACAATTACAACCACCCAAGAAAAGCAAGATTTAAATCCATGATTGTGGAGTTGAAGGCTCAATGAGTTTTTTTTATTTAAAAAAAAAAGAAAAGGAAAGAGACGATACGACATTTGGTGTCCCCATTTAAGCAAGCAATTGCTCTACTGGGCATAATGGGATCTAATGTCATTTCTCCCCTCACTCAATCCGGCCGTGTGTCCAAACTTGCCTGCAAAAAGTCTTAATTCAATGAATTAATTAATAATTTTTTTCTTTATCTCAAAACAATGTGGGATGATAAAAGGTAGATTTATATTAATCAAGCTAACAAAATCATTGGTGCTGAAGAGTGAATGCTGAGCCAAGCAGACAAAAGATGACACAATAATGGTGTTTAATGGCTTTATAATTATAGTAGATAGATTGAGTAAAGGGGATGAAATTGAGGGCGTGATAGAGTGGTATTAATTACGAAGAGAAGAGCACGCTTGAAGACAAAGGGCATTGATGCTGCTATCTTTAGATCTCTCTAGGGCAGACAATACATTCGTTTCAATGCCTAGCATGAATCCCATCCTCTTGCTTAAACAACATTTATCACATGTTTGCTTTTTTTTTTTTTTAACTTTGATGTCATCTTATGTTAATGAGTATTACTTTATGATGTTGTTGGGGATTTGAGATAGATGATAATTTTATCTTGATATGATAAATACTGAATTAAACCAACTTGAATGAGTAAAATTTTTTTGTATGGTTAACTTAATTGATAATAGATTGTGTATAAATATTGTTAAACTCGATCTAAATCTGATGCGATGAATATTTATATATAACTATTTTGTTTTATGTTGAGCAATGAATTATACTTAAATAATGGATATCGATGTGGATATCCAAAACTTGATTGATAAGGTATAAATATTTAAATTTCTTACTAGTTGAATAATAAATAAGATATGAATGTGATGAAACCCGAGCTATGGATACTCATTATCATCCTATAACCGTATTAATAAACATTCATTCAAATAGATCATGTTTTCACTACCTTAAAAGCAGAAATTTCTGACGGTATATTCTGTTGGTATATAGTAAAGATTTCATCTGTATTTTTCAATATTGATGAAATTGATGACAGAATATTGTTATTAAAAAATTGCTCATCGGAGTTTTATATTTCATCGGCATTGTAACATACCAATGAAAGATTTTGTTGGCATTAAAAAGAATATTCTGTTAATATTTTTATTGATGTTTTTGAAATTTTTTAATTGTTTGTTATAATCCCAAAACCAACAATAATTTCTAAACTTCTTTCTCCATGAATGCATCAAACAAAGGAATAACAAAGCTTATAGTTTCTAGTTTGTACAGATTTGTAAACATCCACAACTTAAAGCTCCGTTTGTTTGCTGTAAAGTAGTTTCTTTTTAGAAAGTGAATTCTGAGAAAGTGAATTATTTTTCGATATTTGATAGTGTAATAGAAAATAAGTTGGAAAACACTTTCCAGTGTTTGGTTATGTCATGGAAAATGAGCTGGAAAATAACTTATTAATATTTTATTTTTTTCAAGTTTATTAAAATAATGAGGAATAAATCTTATTAATATTTTATAAACTTCTTTCTCCATGAATGCATCAAACAAAGGAATAACAAAGCTTATAGTTTCTAGTTTGTACAGATTTGTAAACATCCACAACTTAAGGCCCCGTTTGTTTGCTGTAAAGTAATTTCTTTTTGGAAAGTGAATTCAGGGAAAGTGAATTTCGAGAAAGTGAATTATTTTTTGATATTTGATAGTGTAATAGAAAATAAGTTGGAAAACACTTTCCAGTGTTTGGTTATGTCATGGAAAATGAGCTGAAAAATAACTTATTAATATTTTATTTTTTTCAAGTTTATTAAAATAATGAGGAACAAATCTTATAAATTAAAAAGTTGAATGGGAATGAAATTGAAAAAAATATATAATTTTATAAATTATCTCAAATAAAATAAATAATAATCAAAATAATAAAGATCAAATCTAAAAAATAAAAAAATTGAAAGGTGAAGAAATTAAAATAATAATAATTAACATTTCATAAATTATTTCAAATAAAATAAGTAACAATCAAAAGAATAAGAACCAAATTTGATAGATAAAAAATTTCAATTAAAAAATGATAAGGAAAAAGCAAATAACAATTATAAAAATAAGGACCAAAATTAATATAAAAATTAAATTCTAAGGGATGAAATTGAAAAAAAAATATTCAAAACAAAATATATATATATATATATATATATATATATATAGCAATTAAAAGTTTGAGGATCAAATTTGATATAATCGATAAATAATATGATATTTCTAAATTTTTCACAACATCCAGAAAGTCTGTTCCGTCCAAAATAAAAGGAAAACGTTTTCCTGAAAACCAAGTCAAATTTTTCTTTGACTGGAAAGTGTTTTCTGTTGATCGAAAATTATTTTCCGTTAACCAACTTTTCTAATAGCAAACAAACACAGAAAAGTTTAGAAAATAATTTCCTGAAAACTAGTTTCTAAAAAATAAACACAGTTTAAGATCATCTTAAAACACTCCCGAATGCATATAGTTGCTAATTAAAGTTAACCTGCTAAAGATCATAAATTCAATTATAAAAAGGCAAGCTAAAGTACCGATTGACCATAAAATTAAATAGGACGCTTGGCATGTAGAAGTTTGGATCCTTCCCATAAATATCAAATCATGCATACCATTATCAAAATCTCAAGGAAACATTACCTCGAGTTAGTATATTTCTATATAAGTTTTAAGTTTTATAAATTATATATTAAAATTTTATTTAATAACTTAAAATTTTAGATAGAGATAGTTTTTGGATATAGGATAAACTCATGAGGTTTCATGCCTAACTTTGCAGCCAAGTACGACTTCAAATCTCCAACTCATTCAATAACACACCATTGTTTACCGTCAAAATGCTTGGATCACAGCCTAACAAAACAAGACTCAAGACAACAAAAGATGGCCTCGGCATGATGTTGAACTGAGCAGCAAAGGAGTATAAAACAAGACTCATGACCAGCCAAGAGTCCACATCTAGACCCTAAAAGTCAATTAAGCTGTGTTAGCTGTATTAACAGTTCACACAGCTAGCAAGAGCAAGGTTGTCAATTAAGCTTAATCATGGTTTCCAGAGCATCATCATGCTCAGAAACCAACACAAATTCTTCGTTGGAGTTGCTCAAAGCATACACAGGTACGCCAGCCAATCTCTCGTCATTAATGTAAGTGGCTTAAATTACTTAACTAATGAATGAGTGGCCATATGATATTGGTTAATTAATCACAAGGTATATTGGTAAATAAGTATTGGCTTATATATGATTTCCCCTCCCCTTCAAAACTCATAAAAAATCCCGTTAATATGAAAGCCAAGTTCAAAGAAGCATAGTTTTGAGATCTGGCTAAACATACAGGAGCATTGGGTCATTAAATCAACTTACTCTCATTTTAAAATGATATCATTATAATAGTTTTTTTTTAAAAAAAAATATTGTTTTAAACAAAATTAAAAAAAAGTTTAAAATTAACCTGATCGAGTCTCATTGAGTTTACCTGGATCAACCATGTTACAGGTCAACTCGCCGGTCTTCTAGATTTAACCAAGTAAATGTCCAAACTAATTATAAAAAAAAAACCATCTTAAGACTTTAGGTTAATGGATATATGTCAAGCCTGGCTAAATTTAATAACTGTGTATGCAAACAATTACAATCATCAAATTATACTAAAGGGGATCCTCCATTAAACAGGACTAAGCTGATGGGAGGAAAATCCAATAGTATTCCACAGGCCTTGGTGTCCATGCTTTTCCACATGATCGAGTTATTTTTTTATGTAAAAAATAATATTTAGGTGTTGAAATAAAATAAAATAAGCTATTTTTTATGTAAAAATTAATGTTCAAGTGCTGAAATGGGGTAAAAATAACATTAAAAAAACTAGTTATGACAAATATGTAATCCTAGTAATCAGGGGTGAGCTAACCTGACATATTTCGTCAAACTCGTGACCCATATCATGAGATTATAATAATCCGATAAAAAAATAAAGAGGATTATAAAAATATTTTTTTAAAATCATGTTAACTTTTCAAACTCATGACCTAGGTCATTAGACCCGAAGCACATAATCTAGAAAAACCATAAAGTTCAATTCTCAATTAATTAAATATTAAAGGATGAAATTCAAAAAACAAATAACTATACAAAAGGATTTTAAAAAATAGCAATTAAAAAATAAGGTTCAAAATTGAAAAACATAATTAATTATTTTTATTAAAGGATGAAATTGAAAACAAAAATCAATTTAGAAAAAGGACAAAAAAAGGATCAAAACAATGAGGATTAAAATTAACATAAAAAACAAAAAAAATATTTTGATTGAAGGGTGAAATTGAAAAGAATAATAACTTTTACAAAAGGGATAAGAAAAAAAAATTAGAAATCAAAACAATAATGAAAAAATTGAAAATATAATACAATCAATTTGAATTGATTGATAAAATTGAAAGCCAATAAAACTTTTATATAGAGAACAAGGGGAAAAAAGGACCAAATTGGACAATATAATATTTGACAAATTAAGATTGAAGAATAAAATTAAAAACAAATAAAAATTCTACAAAAGGGTCAATACCAAAAATTAGAAATAAAAAGAATAAAGAACTGAAGTTTAAATACCAACAACAAAGAGGGGAAAAAAAACTCATTGGCGAAAAATCAAACCACCACCAGAGATACGTGCCGCATCAATAAGAAGAGAACACGACAATGCTTCCAACGACATAGTAGAAGGACATTTTTCGATGCCGGGAGGCGCCGCTCAAAAGGCACGAGCACCTCCCACGCATACCTACCTTTTTTATTTAGTCAAATACAGAATTGCTCTAGAGCTGATTTTATAATTGCAAAAGAAAACATTATGAAAAACTGAAAACACCCTTTGACCTCATGCTTAATTTTTTTAAAAGGGCTTTTTTTGTAGTTTCACTTTGTATTTTATTTGTTTATTATTTTTTATATTTTATCAAATATCAAAATGCCTCTTAATTTAAATTATAATAACAAAAAAACTGTTATAAAAATATTAAAATATAAAAATACTTATTCACGCGAGGTTTAGATTTTTTTGCTTTTAATGATATTTTGATTATTTAACTACTCAATTAAATGAACCATGTGAAAAGACTTTTATACCCTTGGAAACAAGCAACAAGTTTTTTAGGTGTACTGTTCCAGTTAACCATTATGAAACAGTTTTTTCAATTTCCAATCATCTCTTTTTAACGCAATTCCACAGGAATGCATGGTACTTCCATGTAATCCTGCAGAAGTTCCCTGCTGAACATGTGAAAAAACAATTAATCCCACCCACTTAATTCATCTCCGTAAAACTTACAGCCAGCAAGCCCACACTATATATTATTAGCCTTAATTATAGAAAAAATAACACTTTCAATCTTAGAATGTAACATCTTAACGTAAGATCCAAAGTGTAACAGTCTGTTGACAAGAAGTTGATTGCTGCCATGCGCACAAAATTAAAGCCTCGGAGAGAAGAGACATCCCTGTCTGTCATCTTTCTCGGCACACCGTTTCTTTTATTTTTTGAGTCTGTACCGACAATCTAACAGATGATGAGATGCATCAACTCTCATGCATACATCTAACAGATATATTTTTGCAAGATATAATTAATGTTTATATGTATTGTTTAACGAAAAATCAAAGTTGAATGGATCGAAGGATATTGTGAGGAAGAAATGATTTAAAAATATTAAATGCTTTGATAAATTAATTTTACGAGGATATAGTTTTGTGAGTGAGACAACTACCTAGAATATGACTAGGATGAACATTAAACTAATCATCCCGTGTCAAGAGACTGTGTCTGGCCATAACAGCAATAACAATGCCTTGGAAGCACTCTTGGATTATAATATCAAATTACATAATCGTATGAACCAAAGGATGGTTTGCATTTCATATTTTTTTAAAAAAAATATGTAAGAAAAAAACTCTCATAAATGCAGCAGTCTTGAATGATTTAAGATTTGATAGTACTGAAAGGTTCAATCTCGATATATAATTAATATCTAACCGAAAATAATCATTGCAAAATAAAGAAAATAATTTGGAAACCGAAGGAATTGAAGTAACTATGATTGATTTTTGTTCATACAAAAGTAGATATTAGTATACGTGGTAGGTTTTAACATTTTATTATTCGAGGATCAAATATAAAAAAGAGTTTCTAGAAAGAAATTCATTCATGTATATAATAATTTATCCAAAATCCAACAAGGCAAAGAAATTCAGTGGAAGAGCCTAATCACTATGTAATTAACTACATTTTAAATCTTATTTTTTCTATTTTCTTAGACATATAAAAGTTTTCTAAGAGCTCATCATATTTTTATATATCGATATTAATGTTGTGTAAATAATAGTTTATAAAAGTTCTCTAAGAACCCGTTATATTTTTATCAATATTAATGTTGTGTAAGAGATTATATGTAATTTTTTTTTTAAAATTTCATTATATTTCAATTAACATTAATATTTGTGTAAAGAATATTTATCCTTTATTAATACATGTCAAGAATACTTTTTCTCAGTAAAACTATTAGAGTTAAATTATACTTTAGCCCCTCATTTACTTAAAAAAACAAGATTCATGAGTTATAAATACACTATAAATTTTATCAATAATTTTATATTATTTTCTATTATAATTACTTTTGAAACATGACACCATCAGCTTATTAATGTATATTTGGTATTCTAATAAAGAGTCGTAACTGTTTTTTTTTCCTTAAAAGTACATCAAAATGATTTTTTAAGTTCTTTTTGTTCTTAACAACAACATATCAAGACTACTAAAAAATACTAAAAAACATCAATTTAATATTTTTTTCAAATCAAATATAATTTTAAAACTTTGTTATAAACTAAAAAAACAAATTGTGCCGAATGTCATTGCACGAGGAATGCTTTCAATAATACAAGTCAAGGTAACCATCTAGTAGGTGACCTAGTGGTAAGAGCTTGAGATCAAGGAGTTTGCTTTCCCGTGGTCTTAGATTCAAGCTCTGTAGTTGTCAATATTGACGGCAACTGGAGGTTTACTTGGTCGTTAACTTCAGGACCCGTGGGGATTAGTCGACGTGCGCGCAAGCTGACTCAGACACCCCACGTGAATAATAATAATAATAATAATAATACAAGTCAAGGTATTTTTTTGAGTCTATGTCATTTGTGGAGGCTATATTCCTATTTAATTGGGAATCTATTTTATTTCACCAACCAGTAATCACTTTCACTGATCGTTTGCTTGTATTCTATGCAAGACACTGTCTGCACACGCAAATAGATAAACAAAGTCAAGCTGGTGATACCGACAATCTAACAGATGATGAGATGCATCAACTCTCATGCATTCATCTAACATATATATTTTTGCAAGATATAATTAATGTTTATATGTATTGTTTAACGAAAAATCAAAGTTGAATGGATCGAAAGATATTGTGAGGAAGAAATTTTTTTAAAATATTAAATGCTTTGATAAATTTTACGAGGATCGATATAGTTTGGTGAGTGAGACAACTACCTAGAAGATGACTAGGATGAACATTAAACTAATCATTCCGTGTCGAGAGACGGTGTCTGGCCATAACAGCAATAACAATGCCTTGGAAGCACTCTTGGACTATAATATCAAATTACATAATCTATTTTAAGATTTGGTAGTACTGAAAGGTTTAATCTCGATATATAATTAATACCTAACCAAGTGGATCTCACCACAAAATTGTTGAATTTTTAGTTTTTTTTTTTGTATATTTTAATGTGAATTAACATACATCTTATATGCAGGAATATATTAAAATTCTAATGTTTACAATTTACATACATCAAACTCCCAACAAATTATGTCATGTTTAGCTATAAAAAAAAAAAACTCTTCATCTCCATTTTTAATTTATATGTATTAGGATATATTCAATAAAAAAAAATATTTTTATATGGACCTCCATTTCCAATTCTCTTCTCTATCTTCAAGAAACAATTAGGAAAAAAAAAATTCCACACGGCCTCAATTTTATGATGTAAATCTATGAACCAAGAAAGCACCACATATGGATCCAGGATGGATCATTAACCCAAAATAATTTTTTTTTAGTAATTTTTTTTGAAGAAACAATCTCATCTTATAAAAATTAAGTAAAAAATATTGAAATAAACGTGGTCAATTCTCGCCTGGATTGGCTGAATCAACTGGATCTTCTGAACTAGATAAGATTTAATGGCTATAATAATTCCAACTAAAAAAAACATGTGCTTAGGCCCTACAGCCTAGCTAGTCATCAACTGCTTAGGCTTCTTGTTAGTATTTTTCTCTCTTGAGATAAGTGAATAGACTTTTCAATTTATCGTGTTTTCCAAGTCAATTTGGTGTAGCAGATTCCCTTTTGGAAATCAAATCAATGTGTTGATTATCATCTTCTGTTTTTTTTAATTTATTTCTTGTTGCTTGTTCCTTTTAGCTACGCAACTATCACATGATGAAATGCATCGCTTCTCATGGATTGTGTCGGAACCATCCACCATTCTTTATTAACATGCAAGTATATATAATTCCTACATGCACCCAAAAAGAGAAAAAAAAAAAAAAGAAAGAAATTTGATCATCTTGAATGTTGTTTTGTTCTCTTTTCTTTAATTTTTTTTTTATTGATGTTAACTCAATCAGTCTAAATCTGATTCAGCCAACTAATTGAGTTGTAAATCAGTATGACCAAGTTAATCAGGTTTTTCATAAGTAAATATTCTTTTTAATTTATTTAAAATTAGGTCAAATAATCCTTAATTTTAAATACATGGAAATAGTGCTGGGAAACAAAGATGGATACTATTTACTATTCATGATTTTTTTTCGTGGATTTAAGAAAATAATTAGTGGATTTAGTGTTTCCCTAATAAGGACTTTTCAAATATAAAGGACTAAAATGTAAGATCTCTCAAAGTTAGGGATGCCTCGGCCTCCTCGTCCTTCAACACCATATTTCCGCCCCTGGGGTTGAGAGTTATTTGAAAACGGTTGGAATCAAATTGATAAAATGCATATGGTTTAGGATCTAATCAAGAATGAATAAATAAATTAGGGACTAAAATGAGAAATCCCCGAGAAAAAAGGCTGTAAAATAGAATCGCTAAAAAACAAAGACCAAAGTCAAGTTTCCGCTAGACAGATAGGATCACGTTTAACGGCTCACGTTTCAGCACGTGACTGGGACAAGTATGAAAGCAAACAAAACATTATTTTTATTTATTATTATTCTATATTCATTATAAAAAACAAAGACAGTGAGGATACCGACAACTCTGGATCCAATGCTTGATTAATTTGATTTATTAATTATTTGAAAATTTATGGCTTTTCTTAGGGAATTAAAGAATTTGAAATTTGATTGGTTAGGTTGTATTTGGCATAAAATTAAAATTTAGAAGAGAGTTTTTACAAAAAAGAAATAGTTGCCAAGATAATTGTTAAAAGAGAAAAATTAATTTTTAAGGTTAATTAATGTGTTAATAAATGTAAATTAATGTCTCTCAAAGGTAAAATTTCACCTAATTATTTTTAAAATAATTTTGGTTCATTATCATCCTCTTTTAATAAATTACCCTCTGCTAAATTCTCCCACTTAACATAAAGTAAAATTCTCACCTACACTTACCTTTACCAAACATCTTTATAAAATAATTTATTTTTATTTTTATTTCTGAGAAAAAATAAATATATATAGTTAATGATATAATTCTCGTGTTTTCACATTAATGTAAATAACTAAAATTAAAATTTAATATATTTTTATGAATAAACTACTATCATAACTTAAGTTTCAAATAGATTAATGGAATATAAATAAAATCTTGCACTATAATGATGTATGGAAAATGACATAAATAATTATGATGTAGATGAATATGTTATTATCACTTCATTAAGTACAAATTTACTAATAAAACAAAACTAATTATTTTGTACAGTAGAGATGAGTATTGGCCGCTAAATATTAAAAGAATATTTGAGGATTTGATAATAGTTATTATTTATAAAGTTTTTTTTAAGAAAATATTAAAATATTTTTTTTAAGAAAAAAATTATAAGGATATAAGATGATATTTAAAAATATGATAACAGTTATTTTTTAAAGTATTTTTTATTTAAAAAAATATTAAATTAATACATTTTTATTTTTAAAATTTATTTTAATATTAATATATTAAAACAATTCAAATCATTAAAAAAAATTACAATTTAATAATAATAAAAAAAGGGTTAAAAATCACTACCGAATATTGCCTAATCAGTACAAATCTCAAACCCCGAGGTGGACTAAAAAATATATAAATAAAGGGTCCCTCCTTCCCATTCCCTCACTGTCAACAACACATTTCCTTCAGGCTTCATAATTCTGCAAAGAGAGAAAAGACAGATATACTCTATCAATGGCTGTAAAAATCTATATCATGTAAGCATTACTATGATCCATCTTTACCATCTTCGTTTTGGGTTGTTGTTTTTATTGTGTTTCTTTGTCTGTGTTTTCTTCATCATGATTCTTTTGGTGCATAAACGTTTGACTTCTGATCATTTCTTGATTGTGTTCTTCATGTTCTTGTCTCTTTTTATTGTTTTTAACGACTCTTTTAGCTGTAAATGCAGTGATAGCTGTTAGTTTCTGTTCTCTTGGTGTTAAATGGCTCCAGGAAGTCAGCTTTCTTGAGAGATTCAGAATTTGATCTTTGGTAACTGGTTTGAATAATATTTGGTGAATGTTTGATCAGGGATTCAAGTTTCTTTCAAGAACCAAATCAAATTCATCAATGGATGGTGTTGTTTCTTGTAGGATAATTAATTTCATGGATTTGTTGTAATAAACTATGGAGAATTCTCATATGCCAGCATCATCAGTGTTGTGAAAATATCTTGTTGATCTTGGCTAAAAGGTTAATTAAGAAGGGAGTGATAGGCTATAAGACATGATGCTGTTTATGTGTTTCAAGTAGAGGGGTCTACTGTTCTTTCCTTTTCATTTCATTGCAATCTCTATCAATGAAACAAGAAATGTATACAATAAGTTTAGTAAAACTGTGAACGCAACAGTTATCAGTAGGTGTTAATTAGCCAAGAAAAAGTGGTTCTAAAGCTGGACCTACCTTTGAAATTATAATTCAGAGAGAGGAATGCTGGCCTTTTGCTTTTAGGAAACGTCTTCCCTTTATTCTCCATTATTGATACTAGTTCTTGGCATATAATTTTATATGCATAACCATCACCAATGGTTTCTTTATCATGGCCTGGAGTACACCATTGTTATAAAACCTCGCAGGCCCAGCGAGTCAACTTGCCGACTTTGAGCCGGTTTTTGGCTTAGGTTTCATGTCAAATCATTTTTTTTTAACAACACATCATTATGTGATTGGCTATGTAAGCTATTTAACAGTCTTCTGTTTAAAATTTTAAATTAATAGCTTTGTTGATTTAGAAATTCATGCACTCAAAGCTGTCCCCTTGGTGATGGTTTAGTCCTATTATCCACCACGTTGATGTATTATTGATGGTGGCTATACCACTTTAGGATCAAAAATATTTTTGGATTATTTTTCTTGATGTAGGCCTCCATAGTGCTTGCTATTGTTTCCCTACAAAGCTTGCTGTCTCCATCATGCATTGAGATAACTTCTCTATGAATTAATAATTACCTTTATGTAAATTTCCTTTTCCTTCTCATCATCCTGTAGGGATCGAAGATCATATCAATGATGACTGAAAGAAATTTCTTTCTCTAGAAATAAAATATAATTGGGAAAATAGAGTTTGCACAAGGACAGTTTATGATTCTGTTTATGTACTTTTCTAGATCTTCAGAATAGTCTCACTGATCATGTCAAGTGTAAATTATTTGATTCCTTCTGCAGTTACTACTCTATGTATGGACATGTTGCAAGGCTAGCTGAAGAAATTAAGAAAGGAGCTGATACTGTGGAAGGAGTGGAAATTAAGCTATGGCAGGTCTGTGTCTAATCTTGTCCGAAACATTGACAATTTGAACTCTTTAGCCTTAGGCGGAGATAAATCAAAGTGATTGAGAAGCATATTTTCCTTGTCATGTACCTCTCGAGCAAACGTCAACAAGTTTAGCATCATTGAAATCGTAGGAAGACTTCTAGCAATTAGAAGAAAATTTGAAGACTAGAACACAGCGGCATATTAAATTTTGCCTCCTTTCCAAGTTCTCATGCTTCATTAGATATAGCTGACTGTAGGGCCATGGATTGGTAGAAAAAAGTATCCCCTGCAGGCATGTGCTAGTTCGCTTGTTAGAGTATGAATACTGAAGGGGGGCTGCTTCATGCCAAACTGTACCCTTGCTAGTTGCCGGCATGGAACCTCATAGCTGTAAAATGTTATCCAACCCAACTTCCCTGTGAAGAACAGAATGGACCGATTTTATTTCTCTGGAAGGGAACATTGCTATTGCAAAGAAGTCAATTCTGTTGAAAAGGAGATATGAGTTAATTTAGATGATTTTCTTGGCTAACTGGATAAAACCTCAACTATATTTGATTCATCCATAAATCATAAAATTCTGATATTATATCACAAATTTCTTAAGGTTTTGCAATGTGTTCTAGGTAAGGTATTTTGTATTTTAATGTATCGAGGACTAGAGTTCCCCTGATATTCTTGGCATATTGATCACAGGTACCTGAAACCCTGCCAGAAGAAGTTCTTGGAAAGATGGGCGCACCACCAAAGAGTGATGTCCCAATCATCAAACCCAACGATCTTACTGAGGCTGATGGTGTTCTTTTTGGTTTCCCCACGAGATTTGGAATGATGGCTGCACAATTTAAAGCATTTTTTGGATGCAACTGGTGGGCTATGGGGAACCCAACAGCTTGCAGGCAAACCAGCTGGAATCTTTTTCAGCACTGCATCTCAGGGAGGTGGACAGGAAACAACTGCGTAAGTTCCATTTAAACACCTGACAAAAACCCTTGTTTTCTTGACCATCCTTTTCTTGTTCTTCCAAGTTCATAATTCTGGACGTCACAGTATGAACTCTGAAATTCTAGCACATGTTTTTCCTTTCAATATGCAGCTTGACTGCTATCACTCAGCTTGTTCACCATGGAATGATCTTCGTGCCCATTGGATACACATTTGGAGCTGGCATGTTTGAAATGGAGCAGGTGAAGGGTGGCAGCCCATACGGTGCAGGTACCTTTGCTGGGGATGGCACCAGACAGCCTACTGAGCTGGAACTAGGCCAAGCTTTCCACCAGGGGAAGTACTTCGCTGGCATTGCAAAGAAATTCAAGGGAACCACTTGATTTGAGCCAGTAAATTGCACTCGCTTCTTAGAAATTTCAGTCCTATGTTCACCTGATCAATAAAGTGCACCTTCTGGAGTATATTTGGTGTCACAAACGTATGTTTCATTCCTTTATAACAAAGGCTTCTTGTATTGATGAAAGATTTTTTTATGGAATTCTGTGAAAATTCATTTTGAATTTTCTTCACCTCCTGTGCTTATCTCTAGTTACAAAAGCTGCATGTTAAATCTCTTCCAGTTCTTTAATGGCTGAATGGTTTCCATTGCCACTCACAAAACGCCAGTCCAGTCAAATTGAGTAGATTCAAAGGAAACTGATGAATATATTAGAAATTGAACGCACAATTCATGCTCAGCATTCATGCACCAGAAAGCAGTTGGAATGTAAGATAGAATCAAACTAGTTATTGTTAATAAAACTCGCACATTTATATTTCAGAAATATAGAAAGAGAAAATTCTATGATTGAGCTACCAAAATAGCATAAAATGGGTTTAAAAAAGAGGAACAAAATGCCTCACTTTGAATTGAAAAATTAGAATTTATTTATTCTTCTAAATCTAATTCATTGAAATTACATTCGGTAAAATAAATAAATAAAAAGAAAAAAAATATCACAAATAGAACCATTAATTGCTTCACGCATCAAAGGAGTACTGTCTTTTAAAAGTAAAATATACTATCACAATTAAATCTTAATTTTTATTTTTGTATGAAAAAAATATTTCTTAATTCTTTAAATAATAACTATTTCTTAATTTTATTTGTTTTTCTTTGTTCATCTTTTCATTTGACAAGTTATATATACATATATATATGTTTTATTTTTGTTTGTTTTGTTTAAATGACCCTAAAATAAATCTTTTATTTGTTTTAGTTAATTTTAATATTCTTTTTTTCATAAATGATAACTGTGACTAAATATTCATCAATTTTTATTAACACAACTTTCATTTCAATACGTGTACATACAATATCACATCTACTTAACTTATAAGCCAATCAAAGCCTAATCCAATGGTAAATTCTGCTTTTTAAAAGTAATTTTTATACAAAAATATTTTTTTTAGATTTTTTTTATTTTTAATAGCAATATATAAAACCATAAAAAATAAAAAAAAATCAACTTCAAATTTTTTCAAACCAGATACATTTTTAATACACAATTTTAAATGCAAAAACAAATGGTGCTGGATGCACATTCCGGTTCTCTTTTCCTTGTTCCCTTGTTTTTCATTTTTCAGTGGACTTAATTTTGTAAAGGTG
Organism: Populus x sibirica; assembly: GCA_019202695.1. NCBI lineage: Eukaryota > Viridiplantae > Streptophyta > Magnoliopsida > Malpighiales > Salicaceae > Populus > Populus x sibirica. The sequence goes on along the minus strand of JAGMVL010001940.1, from coordinate 132,174 downwards.
TATTTGGGAGTAAATGTTTCTGTTATTAGATATTTTTAAAAAATATATTTTTAAAAAAAATTATCAAATTAATATATTTTTTTATTTTTTAATAATTTTAATATATTGATGTTAAAAATAAAAAAATATTATTTTAATATATTTTTAAATAAAAAATACTTAAAAAAAAGAAGAAGATAACATTCGAATTTAATCTTGTCCCGTTATGACCCTTAAGAGCCTTTTAAAAGTATCCATGTTTCCTGGCTGAAACCACGCATGAATAAAAAATTGCTCTCCAAATTATATTTCTAAAATTCTTGAATTTATTTTGTTTAAAATTAAAGTTTTTTTATATTTTTAGATTGAATTAATATAATAATATTAAAAATAACTTTCAAAAAATAATAAAATATTATTTTAATATATTTTCAAGTAAATACTATTTTTAAAAACAACTGTTGTAACAGGAATCGTTATGATACTGATTTGAAGCTGTAGCATCGTAATACACCTTCAGATCAAAAAAAAAATATGGTGTTAATCTCATCAGTAACACTCCAACTTGGATTATCCTTGTACAAATGCGTGCGTACATTCTTAATCTCATAAACTGTATTCCCTTACAAGAAATTTCAGTTTCATGTTCTTGTTGTGATGAAAGGATTTACATGCTTTTGAGGTTTCTTCACTTCCTGTGCTTATCTCTAATTACAGAAGGTGGATGATAATTAGTATCAGTCGGCTCTCTAGATGCCTTAATGGTTTCCAATACCAAATGAGAATTTTCTGTCCGATCAAATTCTGTTGATTCCATGAATGCGTCAAAGAATATAAGGTGAAAAGGAGGAAGAAGCATCCAAGACCCCTCCGGGAAGAGGAGGAAGAAGAAGAGAATAATGAAAAGAAACCACCTTCATGGAAATGACAAAATAGGTAGACAGATGCCGATGTTGTATTTGCTCATGTTTTGAAGAGGATCCTGGTAGGAATCGGCTAGATTCATGATCAATATATGGCACCAATCAATTCATCACGAGCAAACAAAAAGGCTCTCGCTTCCACCTTTCTATTTTTGGTTTTCAATGCAGAAAAATAATGCTCAAAGCAGAATGGTCCATAAAGTTGTTGGAATCATTGTTATTAGATTCGGCCCGACATGGTAGATTTACCAGAAGAATTCAAATTTGATCTAAAAAGCTGACTTCAAACAGGTTTTTAGTGATTTAATTGACCTAATTAAACTCTATCGAATTATTAACTTTTTAAAAACAAAACAACTCTAGTTTATAACTAAAATAATCGATTGAATTGACCGGTAATCAATAACCCGAAATATTTTAGGAGTGGATTTCATATCTAAGTCTAACAACTGTAATTAAAATTTCTCACGAGAGAAAAAAATGGAAAAAATAGAACGAAAGATTCCATGTATCACTTCTCTCTTTCTCCTCCTCTGTTTTCCGTTTTTTTCTTCTGGGACTGCTGTAGGATGTCTCTAAGCTCAGCTGAGTGGTCCCATTTGATCTTGGACCAGTGATGTCCCCACACTTACGAAGAAGATCACTTCTTGCGGTCCTGGATTTTCCTTGTCAGTTTATTATCATTATTGTATGGCCATCTCATTTACTCTCTGCAATTCTCTGGTTGTTCTGGGCTTCTTTTCCTTATTTCTACATCACTTATCAATGCTCCTTGGCAAGGTTTTTCTGGAATCAAGGCAGCAACAGCACACATCACTGTTGAGGTTTGTTTTTGTTAGCCAAAAATCACTAATTCTTTTCAAGTTTTAACCTGTGGCCCAATATTTTAGTTAGAGCAAGATCAGTGGTAAGGCCTAAATCTAAGAGAATTGGTCGGGCCTTGTTTCCAAGACTTAGATATGGAGATGATCAGTACTATGGACTGGCTAGAACTCGTCATGAATACCTCTATTTCCTATTACATGCAATCTGAGATTGAACATATAATTTTTCGTTAAAATTTAATTTTTTTTTGTTTTAGATTATGTTTTTAATGTTCTTGCATCGTTTTAATATATTAATATTAAAATTTAAAAATAAATATTTTAATTTATTTTGAAGTAAAAAATACTTTCCAAAGTTTCTTTATCAAACACTCTCAAAGCAATCGAAGTCATCTTGAATTGTTCTAATTTAAAGTGAGAATAATTGTCGATCGTAATTGCATTAACAGTGAGTTTTGGATTGGCATGATCATCAGTTGATGGATAGAATATATGTTATTTTGAAATGGTAACGAAAGTGACAATGAGGTCAAAGAGATTGATAACTCGAGGAGGATACAAAGTAATTGAAAAAGCTTACTCTCTTGGCCAATATCAAAGAAGTTACGTAGGTACTTCAATCGTCTTTTCAAAGTTCCAAGCCATGTCTTTTTTATTCTTTAATGACGTGATGTTTGAGAGTGATAATTATTTTTGTAAAGTATATTTTGATATTTTATATTTTATTTTTAATTTTTAAAAAAAATCAGCACATCAAAATATCTGAAAACACAAAATAATAATTTAAAAAAAATTAATTTTTTCAAAAATACTTTTGAAACATAAGACAAATAATTTCTTATTCTATTTGTTAGAGAATAATATAAATTATATCCTAAGACCTCACCTAACAGCTTAAACTATTGGGTTGAAATAGTTATTTGACATGGTATTAGAGTCTTGATAACCAAGCGGTCACGAGTTCGAATCTCATCATCCCCATTTATTTGATAAAAATTAAGCATAAGGTAAAGTGAGTCTGTGCAAGTTTCTTTCACTTGAGGGGATGTGTTAGAGAATAATATAAATTATATCTTGAAACCTCATCTAATAACTTAAATTATTTATTTGACGCTATTCAAGATTGATAGAAAAGAAATAACCCTTTTAAGCATGAACGAAAACTTCTAGCATAAGACAACTTTAATCTCCATTGATTAGCCAAGACAAGAAAAAAGAATAGCAAGTTTTTTCTAAAGTAAAAGAATGTATCTACTGCAGCTGGGAGTCGCATACTTTATTAGCATCACAATGATGCCCTAGATGCTTTTCCTTTTTAGTATTCTCTCTATGTTTCTTCTTTTATCGACCTCACATTTGAAGAAAAAATAACAACAAAGAACTCAATTCCCATTGATGCTATAGTATATCCTACAGCAACGGGTACCGATCCCAATGCTTGAAGGTATGAGACGATACCCCATCAACAGATTGATCAATTCCAAAGTCATGGAAAAGATTATAAAGCAAGTGTAAGAGATACCAATCAAGAAGATATATATTAATTTTTGAAGTAGCTTTTCTTCTTTTTCATGATTAGTCACTTGTCATGGCGAGAATTCTTGAATTTCAAGCATATATGAATTTTGCACAGTACTTGATGATTAGCCTCTTCATCAATTGGTATTCCCTACATTTTAATAAGCTTTTTTTTGCTTTACAGGCACGATTCTTTATCATTCTATATATGAAGGTCTAACACTAAAGACATGTACAGAAATTAATTACTAGTTAATGAATGTTGATGGCTTGCCTAGCTATAGGGATTCTCATACTGTGAATGTGGATCGATGGGCTGCCATCAATGCAAAAAGGAGAACGAAAGGTAAATTGCGAACTTTACAGGAATATTTATTGCTTTTCTTCAGGAGCTATGAAGTGAGTAGTCATGCCCTTATTGGCTTTATTTGGAAGTGCATAAAACATCCACACAAGGTGAATATTCTCTGCAAAAGACTTGCTGGGAACTTCAAGTATACTAGAAGAAAGCTTCTTTGGAATCCATGGACATGGATTTTGCAAAGTTGACCATGTCCAAAAAGGATGGCCTTGCTGAACAGCCATGGAAATGAAACAGGCATCTCCATCTTGAAATAAACATTTATGGCCTGTTTAAAACTGCGGTTCAACAGTACAATTTCACCATTTTTTTTTTAATATATAGAATCAAAGCTACAATTCTATATAGTAATGATCATCATTATTATTATTTCCTCACAGAAAGAACACAACAGAGATGGGTTAAGTCAGAAGTAATTATAACAATATTGCAGGCCGGATATTCATGTTGAATAAAGTTGTGCACAAGTACAATTATTACCCTCAAAGCAGCACTTCTTACATAAATCAACAGTACAAAACACAAATGATCAGGGAGGGATTAATTCTTGAGTGGAAACCATTAAGAATGCTTAACAAGCTAGCTAGCTAGCTACCCAAGAGTAAGGCTCCGATGAGGTTAATTCTCAAGCAAACCTTGCGTTTACTTCCAAGGTTTGCTAGAGATATAATTAGACTAGCTTGCGTATCAATTATTATTAAGCATCTTTTTGTGATTTTAATGGCACGCCCTTGCATAGATTTCATGGATGACGATTTTTAAAAGTAATTTTATATTTTATATTTTATATTTTTTAATTTTTAATTTTTAATTTTTAACATTCATGTATTTTAAAAATTAAGTTTCAAAAATATTAGCCTTAATATTCGAATTCAGAAGATTGAGAAAAGAAGGAAGTTCCTTGACCACCGAACTTAATATCTAAGGGTTAATATGTATGTATATACTAATTAGAAAGATAGAGATAGAAACATAAAAATAATAAATCTGTTCATATAAAAAAGTTTAAAATTAAATTTTATACTTTTAAAGAACATGAGGTAAATAAATATATAAATCTATCTATATCTCTTCAATCTCAAAAAAAAAAAAAAAACACGAACATACCTAACAATTCACATTTAACGAAACACCTGCTTAGAATATGGTATGATCTTTACCTAATATACATACGGAGAGGAAAGTTTATACAGAAACAAGCATGCACGTTATCTCTTTCATCTAAAAAGAATAAGCAGAAAACCCTAAAAGCAAGAATAGTGGGCCGACCAATGACCTAGCAAAACCACAATGCAGCCATATAAACAAGTGAAAAGGTTACAAATCAAATCAAAAAAGCTCCACTCACTCGTACATATATTTTTGAATAACAAACAAATCAATGAGTACAATAATCCCTTTATTTCTTTTTCTTTCATCTACAATAACAAAAGCAATATGTATTTATACGTATAAAGGTGGACTGGTGGTGCCAGCTCTATGCATCCACAACAATGGCGCAACAGGAACAAAAGGCCTTTTGTTCCAATCTGCTAAATTCACCCCATTTATATGTAACGATCAACAACATACAATTAATCTCTAAACTCACAGATGTTAATATATTTAGCTGAATTTAGCAGCTGTTCCTGTGCTTAGCCCCCACCTTTAAGGTATTAGTTAAAAACCAGTAGTACTACGACTTGGATTACCTTCTAGATATTTATATTCTTCATCTCAAGTGGCTCCTAATCATTTGATAGCCTAACATCATTAATTCTTCTTGTAGCTGGCCCAGCATTGTCTGTCCATCTTTGAAGCTTGAGTTCCTTTTTATCTTTTTCATTTGTTTTCTTTAGCTTTTCGTTCAAGACTGGTACAGCTAGCTAGCACAGCAGTACAGTGGCTCCTGCTATAATCTTCTTCCTATATTGAAGTTATGAGCGTTTCCTTCCATCTTGGTTGGTTTGATACAAAACTATAGGGATTTAAAATCAGTGCTTGATCATTAGGTATATAGAAGCTGTTTAGCTAGCTTTACTATAATCATCCTTCTACCTGAAAGTGCCACCAAATGTTGGTGTCCAGAAATCAGCAGTGTTCTCATTAGCAACAGGAAATGTGCTGGAGATTGGCACAAGACATAGTCCTCGGCTTCTTAGATCTTGTTTTGGCCCTTCTAGGTCGTTCAATTTGTCTTCTGGAGCCTGCCAATTAGTTATATTGTACTTCAAAAGAATCTTTTGATTCATCACATGCATAGTGGCAGTGTTGGCCAAAAGCAACAAAAGGGAAAAAAGGGAAATAAAGAAAGAATTGTATTATACCTGTTGATGTTGAATGGGATTGCCATTTTTCATGTATGGAGTACTTAAAACCTGCATTAACAAAAAAAAAAAACATATATTAAATGCTAATTCATTAGTTTAGGCTCTTAAATGTATTTGTTAACGTCTAATTCTGTTTAAATCAAGTAGGGTTTTCCCATTAATTTATGTATACAGACATTTATAGGATTCCTAAGATCGTAGGACTCAAACTCAAGACTTCTTACCCTACTTTAAATTAAGGAGTGAGAATCAATGGATGAAACACTCATATGGTAAGAAGAAGAAGATAAGATAACATACAGTGGCTTGGTCATGGAGGAACTTGATATACTCAATAGCTTCATGGAGAACCGATGCAGTATCAGTCTGAAAAAGGTAGAGTACATGACCAATGGATGAGCCTTCAATCGAATCACAAAGCAAAGACTTGCTATGGTCAATGTGCTATTTGAAAAAAGTAGAAAAATCCAAAAGCTAACCTTTCCGAAAGGTGAAACCAATTGCTGGAGGGCAGTTATTCGGTCCCCTAGCTTCTCTTTCCGGACCTGATGACAAAATAACACCTTCACATTCACTTCTTCAAAAGATAAAAGGAATATTAAGGAAAAAAAGAATGAAAGATAAAAAATAAGTTCGGTACGTTTCAGTACTCAAAAGCTTGATTGATTGTGTTTTTGTATACCTTGAAAGTTGGTAGTGGAGATGGTGCTTCAATTCGAGGCCTTTTGAATGCTGGTTCACATCCTTTCTTAACTACTGAAACCGAGTCTCGAACTTCTTCTCTGTTAGGCTGAAATATAAATAAATACACGAAAAAAGATTTAGTCTGAAACCCTAGTCATTAAATATTGATGAATAAGGCTAATAAATGAGTTGTTTAATCATCATCTTTACCTGTATAGTGAGGCTGGGGCAATTAGGTTTCTCTTGAAAAGTTGGCAGAAGAAATTGAGATGGTGATGAGGGTGAAAAGCTTGCTCTAATATCATTTATTCCGGTTGGTGAGGCATTCCAGTAGGTTGTGTTGTTAGTAAAGTGCAAACTACTAGCCTGTTGCTTTTGCAAACAAGATTTTATCAAGGGAGATACTTTAGTCCAAGAAGGAGATGACAATTCACTCATGTTGGTCCCATAATTTGGAGCTGTCGGCGACAGGTAATTCATGGGCCGGTTGTTGAAAAGAGATTGTACTTGTTGTGGTTGAAGATGATCTGGTTCAAATAAACTTTGTATCAATGTTGAAGGGTAGCCATAAGAAGCTGTTGGCTCCATTGAAAAGCCTGTAGAAAATCCCTGGCAAGTTGGTGGCGAATTGCTGGAACTGTTAACCGGATTTAGCCTTTGTTGGTCCAAGGAGAAATCTTCAGCAGTTCTTGCATAGCTCTTTGGACTCCAATCTTTCTGGATTTGAGAAGAGTTTAGTCCTCCTGAATTCATGTCTTCTTGCAGCATGGAATTGTAACTCTCAGTTCTTCCATTCCCAGAGCTGCAAAAAGATCAAAGAGTCTGATAATTGATTTAAAATCTTTGCCACTTGATAAAACTTTGATGATCATTTTGACTTGCTTTTCGAAACAAAAACAATAAAACAAAGTCAAGTATTGTTTTTCCTAACTTGTGGTCGGAGTGCTTCGGACTTTAAGACCTTCGAGTTGGATTTCAACCCTAATTGGAATTTAAGGAGGAAAAAAATAAAAAGAGGAACAACATGTGTACCAAACTTACAGTAAAGCTGGGTTCCAATCCGATGACGACGACGACGACGAGAGCCCGAACCCCATCATTTGCAAGGTGGAATCAATCAAATTACTGCTACCCCCACTATCTGAATTAGCCTGTTGAGGCTTTGGAGAATTTAGGAAAGCTATAGAGGTATCAGACACCGAAGTAGTGTTATGAGACTCCTTGCATGATATTGGCCTCGGCTTCAAGTCTACCATATCAGCCGTGGCCCATGACCCATTATAAGTTCCCATATGATCACTAGGGAGGCTCACCGTAGAACATGGTGATAAGCCGCCGATGAACATGCTTTTCGAAGAATTCATCCACCAGTTCTCGCCACAAATCCCGGCCTGAAACTCCTCTGCCATGGCCACAAACTTGTTTGTATTGATAATCTTTGCGTGTCTTCTTATTGCAGCTTGAGACTTTGAGGTAAAGCTTAGCTCTCTCTCTTTATAATGAAGCTATATACAATATTTATATTATATGGTTGAGGGAATGTAATCAATATGTTATATTATATATGAACTGTTGAGGGGTATGGACAAAGGGAATTTACAGAAATAATAGATAGTTGACATATCAAAGGGGATGATTGGACAAATGAGAGGAGGCATTTTGAATCGAATTTTTTTCTTTTTCTTTACTTTTCTTCTCTATTAATTTTTGTTCTCTCATTTGTTTCTTAATTAATTGGGGGTAGAAGATTTTTTCCTATCTTTTACACAAACAAAAATAACAAGAAAGACAATAAACACAGGCAATATATAATTTTAGCAAATAAAATTTTAATTTAAAATTTTATTATGGTATAATTTTTTTGAAGTATTCTTTTTATACTAAAAATAAAATATATATAAACTAAGTAGGAAGAATAAAAACACATAAAAAATAATTTTCTAAACTAAATAAAAATAAAAATAAATAAATAAACAAATAACTTCCCCTAAAACTCTTCGCACATCAATCCATTTCAATCTACTTTCTTATACTTTATTATCTTTAAATCATTTCATATATCTATAAGAAACTTTCTTTCTGGAAAGTTGCAATGCATATCCTTAAATTCAAATTATATTAACTCTATATCATATCAATGAATTATTTTAATTTAAAAATCTAAACTACTAATAAAACTTCAAGAATCGTTATCAATCAACTGTGATGCAAATCTACTTACCATCTTAGCCACACATCAAAATTCTTTTCCTATTTTTAATTTTTTTTTTATTGAAAGATTTTGTTCCTTGTGGGTAAAGGGAAGTGGGCATGGCTATGATTACGATGGGGATTCATGAAGATGCCATGTTATAGTTTTTGGGTGCTCTTGTAAAGGTGACTATGTGCCATGCCCTTTAATGGTTATCATACCGATTAGCAGAGCCATTTTCGTGGTTACTGCACTGGCTGTTATTAATAAGTTCCTGAGCCATTTTCATGGTTTCTGTGCTGGCTGTTAACAAGTAAGCAAAAAAGATGAAATAAATAAATAAATAAATAGTAGTGGTGCCCTAGCACATTGAAATCAACTCAAAGCGTGTTGATTAAATTTCCCTAACCCATGCCAGCCAATTTGATGCACACAAGGCTAAAACAACACACAATCTCCCACCCAAAATAGAAGTTAAAAATCCTAAAGGGTATAGTTTAATTAGTCAGGTCATAGATTTGTTCCCTAAAGATCATTAGTTCGAGTGTCACAAATATTCTCAGGGTCACCTGGTCGTTAACTTTAGAGTCTCGGAAGATTAGTCAAGGTACGCGTAAATTGGTCCGGACACCCATGGTTATATATATATATAAAAGAGTTAGGATAATATTTTCTTTCTAAGGAATTCTTCATGAAAGTACTAAAGTTTTCATGAATCTCTACATTACTTTCATACGAAATTAAAATTTGTTTTCAATTAAATTTGAGAGATGAATTTATTTAGGTTTTAATATGCAAAAACTAACCTGTGTGTACATATTGCATGTAGGGTTATCCCATCAAGTGAAAATAGAATATAATTCTCAATTAATACAAGAGTGGGTGCATTACCCTCTTTTATGGAACTGGATCCTCGTATTGATTTTAGTAGGTTAGTCGTTTCGTACAAGCATGTAAATATATATCATTGGGGTGGATATGGCATTAGTCCACTATTAGGTATATGATGCTATGTGGAGTCTATTACAGATTCTCTAGGGACTATTCATCTTGAAATAATTTATAACAATTATCACATAACAGTGAAGGGAGTTCTCAACAATTATGATATGTTGGGGTGTTCCTGAACAGTCTTAATTAAGTCTTAAGTCATTGTATATAGAGATTATCATTCACTTCCACAGCCATCAACTCTATCATGTTTCCCATTTTCTCAAGACATAGCACATGGAAATTCATACGATGAACAGCTACCTCCTGTATGAATACGAGGAAAATGTAGGAATGATGAGAAAATCAACTCCCATGTCCTGATTGCGTGAGGTCTTTATGCATTATCCAAATTGCTTGGCGCAAAAAGGCTATGAATAGCGCTTATACGGTTCAATTTCCCCGTGAAGTAGACTTGTTGCATGGCACACGGCATGACTATTTTATGAGCTGGGAGATTTTCTTTCAATAAGATCCGTTGGCATTACAAGTATTCAATCACTAACCAATAATGTAATGTTCCTACATTAGTTCTTTTTTACGTATAGATATATATAAACTATAGATCAAGCATGCTTTCAAGAAAAGATATGTGTGGAAAATGGAAGCAAATTACTAGCAATTATAGGCATTAGGCAAAGCTAACAGATGATCAGTGGCACAGTTGACCAAACAATTTGCTGCACCTAATTTCTTATGCAATGAAATCAGCAAATTGGAATCAATCTCATGACAAAAATCAATGGAGGGTCAATCGGATAAGTTACCAAACTCGTCAATGATCGTTTAAATTAATGAATAGGTAGCAGATTCTCTCATTGCAAAGTCAGATTAATTAAACATTGATCCCGAAAAATTAGGTGTAAGGACTAAATGCAGCTCTTGTATCAAGGTAGTCAACCTTGCATGATTTAACTTAATTGCTTAGCAACAAATTCACTTATAAGGACTACATCATTTGTTCCATTTCCCAAGTAATAAAAAAAAAAGGCATTGAATCTATTAATTACAGAATCAAATTTTACTCAAAATAGGAAATATATATATGATGATGTTGTGAAAACTTCAGAATTGGATTGGAATTTTCATGACTGTATTCTGTATTTTGGGCTGAAATGTGTGAGCTTGAACATAGATTTTATCTCTAAGCTTTGATGTTTATGTAAAAAAACAAGTTCAACAAGAAACACTCTGATATTTAAATTAATAAATATAAAAAAATAAATAATATACAAAGAAGAGTGTAGGGAGTGTGTGTTTATTGAATGAACTGGAGTGGAGCTCTTGAATGAGCTTTTTTGGCTTGAATTTTTATGTGTTCATCTGAGATATTTATAGATTTTGGTTACGTTAGCTTACCTTGTAGAAAGTGATGTTACGAGTACCTCGCAGTGAGTGAAGTTGCATGTATCTTATAATAAATTGTTAGTTGTTGTACCATTAGTAAAGAGATAAATGATCATTATTGATTTTAATATTTTGTTGTGTTATTAATGAAGAGGTTGACGTTTATGCTCTATACATAAAATTTGATGTGTGTCATGTGTTCGAGGCAGGGGTATTGGATAGTGGTGAGGATGAATCGATATCGGTGATGATGTTCAAGCTTGGCTTGAATTGCTAGGAATTTTATTTTTTTAATTTTTTTTCACCATCTATATATAATAGTTGACTTGGACAAATTGAGAAATCAAATCTCAAAAGGGCACAAGTTAGGTAAGATTCATAAGAGTCCTAATTTCCCCTGAAAATGCAAGAAAAGACTCTAATTTCATTTCTTCAAGCTCGCTGGACACTCATATTCTATATTTCTATAAGTCAATAGCCTTTCATTAGAATCAACTCAAAGAATTTTTAGCGGCAAGCGTGTGGAATATATACACAATGTACGTTAATAGTCATATAAAGCTAGCTGTACACAGAGAACCATGGTAATTGATTGTCGCCATTATAAAATATGTGTACAAATACATAACATGTGGACCCCTTATTAACTAATAATGACTAAATTTACTATATATCTAATTAATTAGCCGCACGATTCTTAATGGCCTAACAATAAAAATTAATCTTGAGAATTTAGCTATTCAGATTTTAAATTATTTTTATAAAAATTATTAATTCAAGTTTTATAAACTTTAGGGTCATCGAAGGCTTATACAATTATTAATTTCAAGACTCATAAAATTAATCGAGATACATACAAACTAGCTTAAATATCTACATTAACAAAAAAAAATACAAAATATTGTTAATTTTCTTTTTTTACGTGAGGCTTGATCATATCTTCTACTTTCTAGAATTTGGAAGATAGATACAAAATAATAAATTTATTTATACAATAATTTTAAAATAGATTTTTATATTTTTAAAATAAAAAATCTAAAAAAACATGTCTTAACTAAACATAAAAATTTAAATTCAACGATATAAATAAATCAGTTAAAATTAAACAGTATTGTTTCACTATCCATGTATATTTATCAAATACAAAATTGAAATCCGGATTTCTATTTACATGCTTTAATATTTTTATAATAAGTTTTTATGTTTTTCCTTAGTTTGAAAAATAAGAAGAAGAAAAAAAGAGAAATTAAAATAAGCTTTGACCTCAATGGGAACCTTGTCCCTTTGTTGCTTCCTGGGGTCAAACGTAGGACCCACGCGTGGCACGGGCGCGTGCGACAGCAGCTGGGTCCTCTGCCTGCTGTCATCGCAAGGGGTCAAAATCCCCCTTGGATCGTGACCGTACCTTCATTTCCTCCTTGTTTCCAATGGGAATTGGTACGCAGCCTCCATCTTCAAAAACATGCTTGCCTTTCAATCTTCATCTTTCTCATAATTAATTCTTCAATCCCCTGAATTGTCAAGATCGAAACTCACAAGTTCAATTATGGCATCCATCAATTCTACATTCACACCACGTTTTTAGACCGCTCAAATCCACTTAAGATCAAGAGCAATCATGAGTTATAATTTATCTCAACTATTTTAATTCATGTACTATTTTCATATTTGAATCGTATTTTAGGATGTAGAATTGAATATTTTTTATTTAAAAATGTAGATTCATCTTTAATCCATGGTAGGATACATAGAGTTTAGTTTTTTATATAATTATTTTTTAATTGTTAAGATTTTTTTTAGATCTATTTAGCATATAAATCCTAATTAATCATAGTTAGATTTTATATGTTACTTTAAAAAACAATTATAATGATTTATAAGATCTAATATAAATAAAATTATTTAGTTTATTTTCTTGAGCAGATTATTCAAGATTATGAGATTGATTATTCAAAAAAATTTCAATTATAATTATAAAATGGAGAAGGGTTGCTCTTATTGCTCAAAACCCACGAAACCTGCCAAAACTAGCATTCAAATGTGTTAATAGTTTCAAATCAAACTTCATTTTTTTTTAGCATATGGAAATATAATTATGCATGACTGTATGCATAGAATCAAACTTCAGTTAAAAATACATTTATTATTTGACTTTTGATAAAAACATATATATTTCATATATATTCGGGGTAGGAAAATTAAGTAACCAAAACAAATCAACTTCAAAAACTCCATCAAATGCTATTAACAATTTTAAACGATAACTATTACATACTTATAATATAATTATACTATACTATACTATAAAAACAAATACAAGGGGAAGAAAAAAAACTAAAAAGAAAAATAAAAAAAAAACTTTTGACTTTTGATCTTTTTATATTTATCTTTCTATAAATATCTAGAAATTTAGCTATAATTTAAGCATGATAAAGTTTTCTATAAAAAAAGTAGTAGTAAAATGGGAAATGTGGCTCTGAAATACTCAAGATATATACAGATTGACCTCTTGCTATCGCAGAGCAAGACACCATCCACCCTTTGGATCTTCTGCTTGTCTTCTTTCGTTGCTCGAATGTTCCTTCCTCGCTAGAAACTGACCATTTTGTACTCTTGTTGTTTGCTCATGTCTTGGCTTAGGACTCTTACCATACACACCAACTAGTGGTTCAGACATGCTCCTTAGCCTTTAAGAGATATATTATATACTACTTAGAACCTTTGTCATTGTCTTAGACCCTACTTGCATTTTCTTTTTAATGTTTGTTCTTCTTGGCAACTATAATAACAGGAGCTTAGCACATGGTAATCTTGGCTTTTTAAGGTTTAAGCCCATGTTTTCTCAATTTTTCACATGATTGAATACGCATGATTCATGATTTACTGTTTGGGAGTGTTGTAATTTCTATTTTTTTTTATGTGTTTTAGCATTAAATTGATTTTCTTATAGTGTTTTTCGTTAATTTAAATATATTTTCAAGCAAATAGTACTTTTAAAAAACAATCTGCACCACAATACTAAACACACAAACAACGTAATTATGTTTCATCGTGAAATATTTCAATAATTATCTTTTATATATAAATATATCGAATGCAAATATTTGTATGTATAGTAGCAATCTTATTTAATTGTTGATTAGTTTGGAAGAAAAAAAATAATTTTCACTAATTTTCACTAATTAAACTCTTGTAGATCAGAATATTTCAAAATTAGGTCGATGTGTTGATGAAAAATTGTGCGGTTTAGAAATTTCTCTTACATTCAGAATTATTAAAATAATGTTAAGAATAAGTATATTAACTACTAAAACCGACATTTAAAAGATTGATAGCAATTGATGGATGGGAATTACATTAAAATATTGCCCCTCTTCGCATAGTAAAATTGCAACAACAAAAGGGGATTACTATATGTTGCTATTAGACACAGTATGGCCACTGATGATGGGTTTGCAGATAAAATTGCAATTAGATTAGTGGCTAATCCTGTGTTCAACTGCTAATGACGATCACCTTATTATATAATTCAGGTCGTTTTCGAGTCTTCGAGACAAAATTAGAATAATTTATTGATAAAAACGCTAGACCACAAAGGATTTATCATATTTTTAAGTTGGACCACCCTCTTTTTAAGATTCTATATTTTAGAATTTTAAAATTATTTGACCCGTACTTCATTATGAATAAGATAATTTTTTAAAAAAAAATTATAAACTTTTAAAAAAAAAATTATAACAAAGATTTTAATTATAAATTAAAAATTATACATCTATTTAATTAAATAAATCAAGAATAGATTTGTCAATTACAAGTGGATAGGCACAAGGTTTGATGTCATTGCGAGGTAACATTGCGGTGTACTTAACGGCGAAACCAGGATACATGTGTTACGTGTACTTCCTAGGATATTTTGGTCATAAGAAATTGACATACTTGATTATTGGAGTAATTAATGTTAAATAGTCTATCAAAATTTAAAAGGATTTGTTTCTTGTAAATGACGAAGTAAGTGGGTCGATCTATCCAAGAAGTAGAGGAATCAATGTGAATAAAATAAAAGCGTTTGGACTTTTCTATTGTTTATTTTATTTTTATTGTGTTATATTGTTTATAAAATCCCCTCATAAGATTACGATAATCTAATGAAAAACAAACAAAACAAATCATGAAGTTTTATTCCCAATCAAATCGATATTAAAAGATGAAAGAAGA
The DNA here is from genome assembly GCA_019202695.1 of Populus x sibirica. Taxonomy (NCBI): domain Eukaryota; kingdom Viridiplantae; phylum Streptophyta; class Magnoliopsida; order Malpighiales; family Salicaceae; genus Populus; species Populus x sibirica. The sequence continues at coordinate 116,833 of JAGMVL010001940.1, read as the reverse complement.
AAAAAACTAATTAAGAAAAAGTAAAAAAAGCTGAATCAATCAAGTTAACCCGCCAAATTAGGTTAATCCGTCAAACCTGGGATCCGTGTCATGAGACTGTGATAATTAAATAGAAAAAAAATTAATATTAACAAACTAAATCAAACAAAAAAATATTAATTAAAAAGAAAAAAAAACCTATAACTAAAAGACATATGCCTTTCACTGTGGATTTGCATGGTGCAATTCATGATGAAAAGTTGATCTCTTTTAGTTATAGTTACAATATTAAAAGAAAAAATTTGAAGAAAAAAACCAATGAAGAAAAAGAAAAAAAAACAAAATCAACCAGGTTAACCAGTTAAATCAGGTTAACCCGTCAAACCTAGGATTCGTGTCATGAGAGTGTGATAACTAAATAAAAAAATTAATATTAATGAACTAAATTAAACAAAAAAAAGATTAATTAAAAATAAATAAAAAAGGAAAAAAATCCTATAGGAAGAAAAAAACTAAAGAAAAAAAAGAAAATTTTTTTGAATTAACCAGGTTAACCCGTCAAATCTAAGATTCATGTCATGAAAGTTTGATAACTAAATAAAAAAAATTTAATATTAACAAACTAAATTAAATAAAAAATTAATTAAAAAAAACAAAGATAAAAACAAAACAAAAAAGCACTAGTATTTTTACTATAGATTGTACTATGCAATCCACCATAAAAATTTAATTTCTTTTAGTTATAGTTGATAAGACTGTATAGTTTATTGTTTCATGTTTCAATTATGGTAGAAAGTAGTAGAGAGATGGGTGGGTTGGAACTACTCTTTTTTTAGTTTCTTAATTTTCTAAATTACCATAATTACCAAACAAAGAATTCTCTTGCTCTCTTGTTTGTCCACACAAAATTTCTTTGCCTTTTTTTCCCCTCACATCTGTGTACAATACACACACACACCTCATATATATATATATATATATATATATATATATATATATATATATATAATTAGAAAATCTATGCTTGAAAAGAAAAGAAAATTATTTTCTAATCTGAAAAATGAATTATATTCTTATTGTTTCTGGCCTTTTTTTCTTCTTTTTGATCGAAGTAAAGGGGTATTATATTTTTAAAAAAAATGCCACTAAATGCTACTTTTATATTGCTTTTTTTAAAGATGAAATTCATGTTATTTCCAATAATTAAAGATAGAGTTCCTAAATTCCAAACAAAGACGGGTTCTTAATCATTGGTTTTGTGAACTTTATGAAGCGATTAAGGGCTTGAATTTCATCTTTATCTTTCATTCTAGCTAATTCGAAATTAATTCATTGATTAATAAGAAACAAAATACTTTTAGACCAAGCCATGTTGGGAATTGGATTTAGACCAAGCTAGCTAGCATCACCAAAAGCCATTGAACGCAAGCATAGAGACTCCAATTAGAGGCCTTTGCTTGCACTCAATTTCTTCAAAGAATGAAAGCCAATGACACTTAGTTTTTTTTCTTCTTCCTCTTCTTCTTCGTGATCATGAAAGGGCCACTGACTTAACTAAACATTCCTTTGATGGCTTTTTGACATTTTAAAGAACTTAGTGAAGTTGGAATGGTTAAGTAACTTGCCCTATTTGATAGTACAAACAAACACACAAAGAGAGAATCATATAGACAACAGCTTTTTGTATTTATTTTATTAAAATTTTTACAATAATTAAGCAAGGGATACAAGATGAGATAATGTTGTCTCCTCTATAATATATATGTGTTTAGTAATGCGGTGGATGATATTTTTTTAATTGAAAATATATTAAATTAAATAATTTTTTTTTTTAATATCAATATATTAAAATCATTGATAAACATTTTTAAAAAATTAATTACTTAAAAAACATTAATTTAATATCTTTTTAAATAAAAAATAATTTGAAAAACATCAATTTAACAAGCTAAACAAACACTCTACCTGAGCCGAACAAAACCATATGTAACCTCCTGTCTTGCAAAAGTCAAGATGGCTTTCGTCTAAAAGTGTGTTTGGCAGTGTGGTAGCGGTTGTTTTTCAAATAGTTTTTCGTGCCGAAATACATGTCAATGATTTTTTTTATTTTTTAAAAATTATTTTTAACATCAGCACATCAAAACGATCCAAAAAATACAAACCGCACTCAATTTTAGCAAAAAAAAAAGTCAAAATTTGGCGAAACACAGGTTGAAACGCACAGCCAAACACTCTCTAAATTCCCAAAGGAAAGTTCAGCTTTCCTGTTATAAGAAATTTATTTAATTTCACTAGTAAGTTTTATCATTTTTATGTCGTTAGTTGATAGTTCTTTTACTATTATTCATTATTATATTTTTCTACAAATTTGTTTTTCAAATTTTGAAACACAAAAATGAAAAATAGCAGAGATATCAAAATGAACTCTATTCATTATTCTGAAATCATTTTGAACAAAACCTTTTTTCTATTTAAAATATTATAAATGAATTGAAAATAATTTTTTTCAAAAATAATTTTAAAATAATGATAGTGAAGAGTTAAATTTCTAAGAGTATATACAATTATTAAGAGCCCGTTTGTTATTGTGGTAGCTGTTATTTTTTACTTAAAAATATATCAAAATAATATTTTTTTTAAAATAAAATTATTTTTAACATCAATATATCAAAACGATATGAAAGTATCTAAAAATTAATTTAAAGCAAATAAAATAAAATAAAAACTAAATTAAATTTGAGTTAATTTTACTGTTGACTCATCTTAGTTAAAATAATATTTTTTTATTAGTATATTAACACAATTAAAAAATACTAATTTTGTTTTTTGAAAGAATACATCAATTGGCAAGGAGGATGATCCTCATCCGTGAAATGTTCATCTTATTACCTTGAAGCCAGCACGCCTAAAGAGAATTGTTGGCATTATTTTATTTGATAGCCACACCCACACAAAAAGGTAATAATTATTTATGTGCAAGGCTGCTAGCAAAGCTTTCTTTGCCTGTCATTACACAGGCAATCTCTCGGAAATATGTTCTAGCAAGGAGATATTCTACACATAAGCCAAGGTTTGGTTAGCTCTTCTTCCTGTCTGCTAGCGTTACTTTCTACCCTAATCTCTGCTAACCCTCTGAAATAAACAAGTTTTGTTGAGCAACTGATGTAAGTAGAAGATTTGGTCAAATATTTATGATAAAATATATACTTATCACGCATCGAAATGGACTTTTTCTTCCACAGGATTTGATAGTTTTGTGATGTAACATGCACCTAATCTTGCAACCACACAGCAAGAGAATCAAATCCGATAGTTTTTTGAACTTGAGACTTCCTTCTTCTATCAAGACTCGGAGGGTTCTCAATTTGTCCAAGTCAGCTACAGGGAAGAACATGAGGATGCCGGAAAATGACTCTGGTGTTCTTGGGGTGGTGACCGGAGCTCCAAGCTGCCTAGGGAGGCAGGCTGTGGCAGAAAGACAAGGGGCTTACGAGCATGTTAGCTAGGAAGGCAAGACCTAGCCCAAGCTCAAGTTTGATTTCTAAGCCTAACCCAATAGCTAGGATGGATTTGTTTGGGATTGGATCGGGCTATTAGTGTGGATTGGATATTGTCTTGGAGTGAAGGCAAGATTGGATCTAATATTGTCTTGGATATTAAAAAAAAAAAATTTTTAAAAAAAAACTACGGGCATGACATTCTTAGCATAGATTCTTTTTGTAAAACATGGTGGATTACAATAAAAAAAAATTATTTGGGTTTTTTATTATTTATTTTAATTCTTTAATTTTTTTGTTTTAATAATTCTATCCTTTAGTTAATTGTTTTAGATTTAAGTCTAAGAAGTTTTTCTAGTTTATTTTATATATGACCATCGGAAAAATTTATTGGGGTTGTGTAGGTTATTGATTTTATAGAGTAAAAAAATAACTAGAGTTTAAGACCTACGTAGAAGGAAAAAAAAACTTTCATGGAAACAGGTTAAATTATCAACCCTATAATTATAAGAAGAAGAAGAATGTTCTAATTGCGGTAAACATGTTTTCAATACCCAAAATGATGTATCCACCCCAAAATTTCTAACCTAGACCTTTATTTACTTTCAAATAAAAAAAAATAAGCGAAGAAAAAATCACTAGAGCAAGTCTCACATAGCTTTGAATCCATGCCTCTGATACCTTCAAGAAAATTATTAAAACCGATCTTTCAAGAACAAGTCTAAGTATCTCGATTAGAAGTATAGTTGTGATTATTTTTTAAAGTATTTTTTGTATTAAAATACATCAAAATAATATTTTTTTAAAAAAAATTATTTTTGAGATCAACGCATTAAAACGATCCAAAACATATATATAAAAAATTAATTTTTAACAAAAAAAATTTAAATTTTTATGAAACGCGGTTTGCACCGCGTTCCCAAACGATGCACTTGAATCAAAGTTAAGCCTTTTATCTTGTTCAATTTAAAATATTTTCATTACAAGATATTTTTTTAAAATTAAAACAACATTATTTTTTTTTAAATAGAAACTTCTCATACTTAAACCCAACCAATCAACTATGGGCATGACATTTTTATCATGGATTCTTTTCATATTACAATAATTTTTTTTTATTTGGGTTTTATATCATTTATTTTAGTTCTTTAATTTTTTTATTTTTTTAATTTTATCTTTTGATAATTAATTGTTTTGGGTTTAAGTCTGAAAAGTTTTTCTAGTTTGTTTTATATATAAGTATTATGGAAAAATTTATTGATGTTGTGTAGGATTGGATGAGTTAACCATAATCGATCTTAATCAATTTAAAATATTGTTATTACAAGATTTTTAAAAAAATTAAAGTGATATTATTTTTTTTAAAAAAAATTAAAAATTAAATTAAGTTTTAACCAAGATGAATAATATAGTCAATGAAATCATATTAAATCAAATCTCATCCTTTAATTGAAATAAGGCATGAGCTAGGCTGGATCATATTTATATAATATCTTAAATTGTGGTGTATGATATTTTTTAAAATATTTTTTTATATTTGTATTTTTTATTTTTGATATAAGTATATCAAAATAATAATAAAACTAAAATATTATTAATTTAATTATTTTTTTTTAAAATCAAAAATTTAAAAAATATAGGTACGAGCACACTCCAAAACGATGCCTTAATAAAATTGCCAAACAAAGGCTAACATTCTAAACGCTATCGTTTCAACCAAACAGACAATATCTCCATTCTACCTTATCTCTTCCAAAACCCCACAAAATCATTACTCAACACACAAACACACCACTCTCCCCAAACCCTTTCCAATGGCAACATTCACACTCTCTTCATCTCTAACACCCAAAACCCTAACCCCTTCGCTCTCTAACCTTAAACCCACCTTCCTAACTTCACTCAAACCCCAATCATGGACTTGTTCACAGCTGATTTCAGCTCCCAGGATTAGGTATCAGCCCTTGATTACAAGGGCTGCTGTAGGTTCTGATTACTCAGCAAGAAGAAGTAACAGCAGTAATGATGATAGAGAGACGATACTGTTACCCGGTTGTGATTATAATCATTGGTTGATTGTTATGGAGTTCCCTAAAGACCCTGCTCCTACTAGAGAACAGATGATTGATACTTATCTTAATACTCTCGCTACTGTCTTGGGCAGGTTGGTTTCTTTTTTGTTCTTGTTTTAGTGATTTCGTTGTAAAGTTTGTGTCTTTTTGCGGTTTTGATTGAGAAATGGATGATTTGGTTGATGGGTTTTGTTTGGTTTTCCTCGTATTGATGGCTAACTAGGATGTGTGTGAACATGGTTTCTTAAGGTTCATGTAGTAAAGTTGTGTCCTTTTTCGTCGGATGTTAATTATATTATATTTTGTTTTTTGAAAAATCAATATTTTGGTTGATGGGTTTTGGTTTGTCTGGATTTTTGGTTTGGTTATTTGTATTGATGGACCATGATGATGCTTATGAGGATGGCTTTTTGCATAAAGGTCGTGTCTTTTAGTGCCATTTATTGGTCTTAGTTCGTTATGGTTTTATTTAAAGTTACCATGGTTGATGAGTTTTGTGTTTTTGGATTATTAAGAGATGAGTTCTCGATGTTTCAGTACTGAAGGCTGTGTATTTGGTGTTATACGTTGATGATAGTTTGGTTAGATGTGACAACAGCTTACATGGATGATGAGCTTTTTCTGGTTCTGTGTTTATTATTGTTCTTTTGTATTTGTGTTGAATTGGGGATTTTATGAAGTTGGTTGTGTTGATAATGTTTCTTTTTTCATTTTCAACAATAGTAGGAAATTGAATGAGAGTTTCTTGGTTAGTTTAATTGTGATAGTGTTTTGTAATGCATTTTAATGTGTTGGTGCTTATGAATTTTTTTTCCCAGCATGGAAGAGGCGAAGAAGAATATGTATGCTTTTAGCACCACCACTTACACTGGGTTCCAATGCACAGTAGATGAAGCCACATCTGAGAAATTTAAGGGTAAGCAATTATTGACATTGGTTTCGACTTTCATTTTTCATGTTGTTTAGCATAATATTATGGTACATTACGAAGAATTTATTTTTATCTTCTTGTTATGTAGGTTTGCCTGGGGTCCTCTGGGTACTGCCAGACTCGTACATAGATGTTAAAAACAAAGATTATGGAGGTGCTTTACTATATCAGTTAATGACATGTTGCTTAGCATATGTACCCATGTGCATGATGTTATGATGGATCCCTTCATGCACGTTTTATTTTTCATTTTGTTGTAGGAGACAAGTATGTCAATGGGGAGATTATTCCATGCACATACCCTACTTATCAACCCAAGCAACGCACTACTTCAAAGTATGAGAATAGAAGGTATGAGAGACGGAGAGATGGACCACCTCCAGATCGAAGAAGAACAAGACAGGGGACAACCAAGTCAGAGCCAGCCTCTCCATGAGTCAGTAAAATGTATCTTTCCTTTTATGAGATTTGTTTTCTCCTTTTCATTTTTTCTTAAGTTCTGAAATGTTAAGTGATTCACCAATGGGATTTTGTTTATGCAAACTTCAGCTACATATGATTTATTTTACTCTTCCCTCCATGTGGTTATTTAGTGTTTTAGCTTACAGTTCATGTAATTCAATTTTTCACACATTGCAATTGATCTAGAATGGTGTTGTTTTTCAGGCAATTGATGTTTTAGCGTCAAAGTAGATGCCATTTTCAGGAGTCCCTGGATTATTCTTCGTCTTTTGGTGGGTGGGAAATTAGGCATGCATATTTGAACATTGAGGTTAGAAAACTCTATTTATATAGCGAGTCTGGTGAGTGCATGATACATATCCCTTGTAAGGTCAGATGAGTTTTCTGTCTCCACAACTATGAAGTGTTGTCTGTGTTCTGTGACAAATGGAGCTTTGATGTATAAAGATCTGTTAAATTTTTTTGATTCTCTTCTGTTTTATTGTGGTTGGATGTTTTACTTTGATTTTCATTCTTTCCTTCATTTGCATCACAGCAGCATAAGCTTTACCTCATATTTGATGCAATCTGGTGCTGCTAGTTTAAGCTTCTTCAGTTTATGTTCCCACATTTGCCCAAAGTTAACAAGTTTGTAAATTGATATGCTCAAAATTGCAGAAACAAAAACCTTTTGCTGCAGCATTCAATGTTCTTTCAATCAAAGAATTCTGATGTGTACTGTTATCTCTTTAGAGCTTGATTTTGAATTGTTTCCAGGCATATCTCTCAACAGAATTTGTTAAAGAGTTTTGGATTTGATGGCGTTTGGTATGATCACATAATAATAACTAGATTTTAAGACAATTCTATGTGTATGCTAAAGAAGCATCTTTGGCAGCAGACCACAGCCATTACATCCACTTTGATGTGTTTTAAATAGCTTTCCCATTTTATCTTTGTCAGATACTTTTGTTGTTGGTTAAAAAAGCCAGAACCAAGAAGTTTGAAGAGGTGTTCATCTGTTTTTTCTGAACACCACTTGTCAAGCACTCTAATATAATAGTCCTGATGCAACTCATGATCCCCAAGAATTGCTGCAGCTTCAATTGCATTTTCCCTGTATTTTTCTCCTTTAGACACTATGGCTAGTATCAGTGCCTTGGCTATGGCATCCCTGCTAAAAAGAACCATCTCCATTTCCGTCTACTTGCACAGCCGAATTTTTCTCAACTAGAAGCCTTGTGTTGACGGGTTGATCTATGATGAAAGGTAAAAGAACAAGACAATGTCCAAATTGCAAAGTTTCTACCACAGTTCCCTAACCACTGAAAAAGAGACCCCAAATTGATGGGTGCCCGGAAATCCAATCTGTGGTGCTCATCTCACACGCGCAATTCCTTTGTTACTTGGACGTTCAATAAAACCCAAGGGGAGAGCATTTACATCACTGTTAACCCCACCAGGGTTTCTAGATCCATACAAATGGCAATCCTGATAGCTCTGATCCATAAACTATCTCATATATTTGGTTTTTTGTTGGCTTGATCTCACTTCCAAGCCCCTCAAACACAACACACTTTGGTTTCTGTTCACCAAGCCAATTAAACATCTTCCTCCATGATTCGCCATTAACCGTTGCTCCTGTTTCCGGTCTCTCTGGAGGGAGTAAACCCACTGGAATTACTGGTTTTCCACCTGGTTTCTCATGAAGATTGACGTACTCATCTTCACATTCATAGCAATGACCTATGGCCAATGCTTGACATGCTTTAAGAATCTAGGCAGTCCTTTCAGCGTCTGATTTTCTTTAAACATTATCTCCATAGAAGTCTGCATGGAAACCAATAGCCTTCTGAAGGTTGAGAGCTATGGAGGAGCGAAAGTCAAACCATTCTCGTGGTTTTGTCATACTTTCCGCTGAGGACCAAACCAAGTCCTTTCGGCCCATCTCCATCTAGATAATTGATCAATAATTAAAACAAGAATACAAAATATTTTAAATGGGTGGAAGTAACTGTAAATGTTAGCTTTAAATTTAAAAGTTAATTCTCTCAAAAAAAAAATGATAATAAAGTCTGCATGAGGTTTATAAAGTTTCAAATAGGTTAGAAATTCTACCTTAACTAGAAATAAAAACTAAAATTTAAGATTATAAAGAAAAGAAACATAAAATTCAAAATAAACAATAAATTTGAAAATAAAAAGAAAAGTCATAAAAATTGTCAAAACTAGGGGTGTTGGTGAGATTTTTGTTATCTAAAGATCTAACGGTTCATGTAGTGACGTCGTGAAAACTATAAGAAAAATAATTTCTGAAAACTTCTGTAAAAAATTAAACACAATGCAATTGTCGGATAAAAAATTATAGTCATTTTGAATTATTATTCAGGCTTGTCATGATTATACCTTCTTTTAGGTCTTGATCTGTTTCAATGATTCATAAATACATTGGTTATGTCATATATATATATATATAATTTATCTTGAACAAATTTTCATCTAATTACAACAAACCTACATAAAACAGTTCAGAATCACCTATTAACACAGACCCGACTACATCATTATTCTGGAAGCCACAAGAATGCAGCTGTTGCTGCTGAGTATGGAGAAAAAGATCATGAGCGAGGCATCATGTTCTCGGGCATCTCCACCACTCAATGAGCTACAACATCAGCTATTATCCAGTCTGGTGATTGATTGCATACGAATTGCTTGCTTAGAGGAGGTTGCAAGATATTGATGCAACTTTCAAGTGCTGAATTTCTAAGCTGGTAAAATCTGTGGTGTCCTGTATGGATGTAGCCTGTATATAAATTTGGAATTATTATTGAAATGGAGATCTACACATTGCTCTGAACCAGGAAACACGGCCCATATAAGATCAGTTGATGACAGATGCACAACTAGTTATCTAGTATCAGCTCTCAAGACTGCTGAAATGTAAGAAAAAGAGGATCCATCCTTTATCAAAGGCAGGTGGCTTCACCATATAATGTCCTGCTAGGCTTACAACAAGGATGATATAGTGTTTTGTATTTAAATAAAATTTTTAAAAAATATATTTTACACAAAGTGGAATAGACACTTAACCACAAGGAAGTAAAGTTACTCCTTATAAATTTCCTAACCTAATAAATTAGATTCTTTTTCTGTCACATCCATCTCTAACTTTCACGTTTGTGTTAAAAAATTCTTGCAAAGCAAACTCTCAATCATACGACCTTGAATTGCTTGTCTTTTTCCATGGACTAAACGCAAAGGCACATGCTTCTTGTCTCGAGATGGCTTGGTGGTTGGTTCATAGCGCATATCTGAATTATTTCCGTATCTGACAAACACAAAGGACAAATTCCATGATGTGGGCTTTTAATCCATAGCAATTATAAACTCTTATCAGATAGGGATTGTATGGTTCTTGTACATAGGCAATTGCTAGGTCTTGTGAATTGATCAGTTCAGATGTGCTGATAAGATTGGTTTCTCTCTTGTTGATGTTCTTATAGAGAGCTTTAAGTTCAGGTCATTTACTTTTATGTGGAAAATGATTGCTGCAAACACCATAGTATAACTATGCTTTAGTTGCTGAAGAGATTACTTGGGGTAGATTCATCAATGGCCTACTATAGTTACAGCTATGAAGATGATTATCAAGGTGAGTACTATACTGGAGAGTACTCGATAACCCCTTATAATAGCAGCTATGATCCTTCCCCAGATCATGATTCAGTGGCTTATTCCAGCTACAACTACAATGAGCACCAAGTTCTTGCCTATGATCCACCTTCTTATTATGCTGCTTATGATCCTGTCTCAAGTTACTCAAGAACTGCTTACTCTGCATCTACTTTCAGTGAGCCTGTGTGTATTGAGTATGATCCGGGTCATTACTATAATGAACAGACGCGATTCATTGTCTCGTATAATGTCTCAGAGTTTAATGAGCCTGCGTACGAAGAATATGATCCAACTCCTTACGATGGTGGCTATGATCTCGCTGCAACTTATGGAAAACCTCTTCCTCACTCGGCCGAAACTTGTTATCCTCGTTCAACGCCGGATCCGAATGTCTCATCACTGAATGGTTTCTCTTATGGGTCGATTATAGCACCTTATGGAAAAGATGAAGTCAATGAACCTGCTGCAAAACCGCAAAATGAAAGCAAACCAATTAGCCCTCCTGCTATTGAAGCAGCGCCGGTGCCCGTGCCCCTTGAACTTAGCAACGGCCGTGGAAATTCTCAAGAGAAGTTGCAGAAAGGTGAAGAAAGTGAGGAAAAGGGAGTTGATCATCCTGATCCCTCGCCTGGCTATGATACCGGAATTGCCAACGGATCATGTGGAGAATTTGGTTATGAGTATGGCATGCCAGGGCCACAAATTCCACCAGGTTATGGCTTGGAAGCAATGGACCTTTGTGAAAGTTTATTTGGTTACTGGCCTTGTCTATCTCGGTATGCTAGGAATGTCAATGACTGTCAAGAAGCTGCTGATTGTGGAAACCGTGGGAATCAATGGAAAGGGACTGCTGATTATCTCTTCGGAAGCTCAAATCCTTATGGTGAAAGGGATGATGGAGGCAACTGCTACGGGAACGCTATATATGGCTATGAAAGGCATTATCAGGAGGAACCTCTCTACTATCAGGTTAAGTATGTTGAAGATTCATGGTCATCGTAATCATGTCGGGCATTCATCTGTATATATATCTTCTTGAATCATTCATCAATTCCGTCCAAAAAGTGGATACAAAAATGGGTCTTAAACAATGGACCTTGATGATTTGCAAAAGCATCATCATTGATCATCACATCTTCAAAATCCAACAGTGGAAAAGTTGAGGTTGCTGTATGCATTTTCTTTGCTGGCTTCTGTAATTATTGCTGTGGTGATTGCTGTTTAGGCATAGGCCAACCAATTTTCCATGGATCACGAGAATTGTTATAATGGAAGCATTCATCATTAGAAGTAATCGATGGAAGCATTCATCATCATAAGTAATAGATGGTTCGACACATAGTAGTCATTCCAGGATTTACTTACAAAAAGTTCTGGCTTGTTAGGTAATTGGCTTAATTTGTATTAAAACACAGTTTTTTTCTTTTTTTCCCATTTGAATCAGATTAATCAATTCACTGAAAACTTGGCCGAATCAGTAGTTGTCTTTCTCACCCAACAACCTCCAAAATAGAATTTCCAATTGAAATTTGGAGATTATACTGTTCATAGTTCAACCTACATGGTCTTAATTGACGAAAAACAACTAATATAATGATAAAATTGGCTAAATATTTTCAGAAGTGAATCATTTGTCGAATTGATAAAAATACAAGGATTAAACTATAAGTTTTTCCACAAACCTTATTTGACATGCAAGGAAAAAGCATGGCAGACAAAAGATAACCTCGTAATATCCACCATGGTCTCAGCAGCAGTTTCTCTCCATCTCCTTCTTTTTCTTGGCATTGCTGGCCGTCTGCCAAGTGTAAGCTTTGAGGTTGGATTCTTCTGCCTCTTCTGTTGTCATGCACACCAAAAAACTCTTAGGTCTCAACCTCACTTGACTAGTTACCAAATTAGCTAACTCTGCATTTACCACATCACCCCTTCTTTTTTCTTTATTAGTTATGTTGCAATTCATCTCCTGCTTTGTTTTCTTGACCTATTTACCCTTCTAATGCCGTATATTAGCGTTAGAATAACAATTTAATCTGAATTCAAAAAATGTTGACTCGATCTAATCTGAATAGATAAGTTTGTTTTAGATAGTTATTTTATTTAATAAATAATAAATAAAATATAAATATTATCAATATCCACAACTCGATGAATAGAATATAAATATTTAAATTTTTTATCTCATAATTAATGAGTAAGATAAAAATATAAAAAAATCTAACCTCAATATTTATTGCAATCTCTACTTAACATGTCTCCAATTATTATTTTACTAAATGAGAAAAATACTATGTCCATGTATTTCATTCCCAGACTCACCTATGACATTCACATGAAAGTCGAAACATGTGTAGTTTTATTCTTTCCAAATTTTTTATCTGAACTAAAACTAAAATCATAATAGATAGTATTAATAAATAAAGCGAGTTTGATTTTTCTCTAATTTTATAATTATTATACAAAAAACTACAACACTTAGGATTTTAATTGTAGAGCTGGTATTGTTCGCCCATACCCAAAACACTATGGATGGCACTATGTATTTTTTTATAATTCATTTTAATCCTCAACGTTTTATTTTATATGATTTGATCCTAATTGAAGGTCAATTGTTTCTAATTTCTTAGTCAAGAGTGAAATTTAAAGAACGGAGACCGGAATGAAAAGGATGTCAAACATGGATAGCGTGCCAAAAGTTTCAGGAAAGATACACCTTGGTCCTCAAACTTTAAAAATAACATAAATTATATAATTTTGGTACCTTAATAGTTTTCCAATTCAATTTAGGTACCAAAGTTCATTTTTATTCTTTTTTAGTTCCTGGTTGAGGAGAGAGAAAAAAAAATATTGTTGACACCGATTTAGATCACAAAAATAGTCGATATTTGTATCAAATGTTTACATTTGATGGAGGGTTCGTATTGGGTGTTTTTTTACCTTTAAAGTTCATGAAAAAATAGATATTTTGGTTTCGGGTTGATTTCAATTTTTAAGATGGTTTTTTGAGACTATGGATAGATTTATCATGGTTCATAAAATGTTTTGGGTCAAAATGAGTTGGAAAACATTATTTAGGTAAAAAAACATTAAATCTTGATTTTTTAGTCTCCATAAGTGATTGAAATTTAAGCAAATTCAGATGACACATCATTTGCATCAGCTGATGACATGATGCAACAAAAAAGAGACCCAATTGCACGGGCATGTTAGGAAAGGCTTGCTTAGGCCTTAACAAAATGGGCTAGACCAAATAACATCTGGCTTTTTTTTTTCTAAATTTTTTAATTAAAGCTTCTTTTTATATTTTTTAAATTTATATTGAGATTAATACTCATTCTTTCTTTTATTTTTATTTAGAGAGTCTCTTTTAAATGACAATTATTTTTTGGTTATGCATTTAGTTTTTGAAGAGGTTATTATGATTCATCTATAATTTTTCTTAATCTTTTGTATAGATGAACTTTATTTTTTAATATAATTTTTTTTATTTAATATTTTTAATATGTGCAACCATGCATAATATTTTTTTCTCATTCTATTTTATTCAATCAATTTAACGTGTGTGTCTATTTCTATTATTATTTGTTGAATAAAAAAATTTAGCCACACACAACTAAGTAAATGTCCCGTCTTACAAGATTAAATGTCTTGATTTACACATGTCTCTTGATTTTTCTAGTTTTTTTAGTTATTATTTGTGATTTTATTTATTTATTAACACATGTAGCTCTCAATTTATTTAATTATATGTAAGCATAGACTTTTTGATTTTTACTTAGAACTTTTGTAACTACAAAAATGCTTTGAAAAAGCCAATGTATAAAAATTTTTATTGAAAAAAATATCTAACTCATGACAAAACACGGGTTAAATATCTAATTTAGACTACTATGAATTACACTAATAATGTATAACTCAATCAAATTCAAACCTTTATAAAACTCACTCGATACTATTAGGTTTTTCTACCACTTATAATATTTCTTTCATATTTTCATGTAAGCTAAAAATTATTATATCCAATAAAATTTAACAACTTAATGTGTGTGTATGTGTTTATATATATATATATATATATATATATATATATATATATATATATATATATATATGATAAATCTCTTATCAAGTAAGAGTTTGTTTATTTTTGTAAAAAGTGTTTTTAATTTTTTTTTTGCTTCAGATTTTTTTTTTTATAATTTTGAACAATTTTAATGTACTAATATAAAAAATAAAATTTAAAAATAAATATTATTTTAATACATTTTCAAAATAAAAAACACTTTAAAACACTATATCATCAACAATTTTAAATACTACCTAAAACTCAAGTTGTTCTCGAATATCGAACCAAATCATACCAGTAATAAAAAATTAAGGTCATTTAAGTAATTTCTTACAATTATCATTTATTTTTATTTTTTTATTTTTTTTTCTTACAATTATCATTTATTAATCCACTCAAAACTAGGTTTATCAATCAGGGGCAATTTGGACAACAGATTTTTCCAGGGCCTCAATTTGTACTGGTCCAGCGGACCCTTCACTCGCTCATCATCACCTCAAACGCGCACTGCCCCGTAAAACACAAACTGAAACGAAAGTTCTGAAACCTTAAAAACCTCAAACAACATCCATCTATTTATCTGTCTGTGTCTCTGAAACTCTGTCCTTCAGGTATAGCCATAAACCTTAACAATGTCTCTGACACAAAAATCTTTCCTCCCTTTCTTTCTCTCGCTTATTTTCCTCCTCTCCACCATCACCACAACCACTTCCACTTTACAAAACCTCCTTCGAAGCCAAGGCTTACCAGGTGGTCTGTTTCCAAACAATGTCAAGTCCTACAATCTTGATCAAAATGGTCGCTTAGAAGTGCAGTTAGATGGTCCATGCATGACTAAGTATGAGGCAAGAGTGGTATTTGACAGCGTGGTTAGAGCTAATCTTAGTTATGGTGGACTTATGGGGCTGGAAGGACTTATTCAAGAAGAGCTTTTTCTTTGGTTTCCTGTTAAAGGTTTTTTAGTGAATGATCCATCTTCTGGGTTGATCTTGGTTGATATTGGTCTTGCTCATAAGCAGCTTTCTCGTTCTCTCTTTGAAGTTCCTCCTGTTTGCAAGCCTCAAGGTAATTAGTTGGTTAATTAATTAAACAATTTATCTTTGATTTCTCTTAATGGGTTTTGCTTAATTTATTTTAGTTTTGACTGGATTGATTTTGATTCTGACGGGATTTGATTTTGAACAATATTTTCCTTCCATTCTGCAGTTTTTGTCTCAATTTTTTTTATCATGATTTGGTGGCTCGAGGAGAAAGATGAAGAATAGTAAAAAAAATAAACAAATTATAACCCTCTAATTCTGGATCATTAAAAATGAAGTATACATTTAACTTGATGTAATCAAGCAATTAATTGTTCATTTAATGAAAAAAAAGAGGAAAATATTTTATTTTTATACATGGGATTTTTTTGGGGGGGGCAAAATGCAGCAATTTTGTTTATTTTGAAGGAATAAAAGAAAATTTTCATTATTTTTCTTCTAAAAAACATTTTTTTCAGATGAATATTGGGAATCAAAATTGAGAAATAATGTGAAATATTGCAGAGGCTGATCTGTTGGAGAATCTTGGAAGGAAGATGGGATTTCAAGCTCAGAGATGAGAGCAAATTCAACTCCATCAAATTGAGACAGAAGTTTTCCATTTTTGTTTCTTGTTTTTTGTTATCTTTTTTTTTTTTTTTTTGCCTGTATGCATGGATGTTATATAGAGGGCTGTAAAAAGAAAGAAGGAAACTTGGGGGATGAAATCAAGGAATCAAATGACAAACTTGCGGGATTTATAGAATCTTATCTGTTAAATATTTAATTATTAATGAAAAGATATTAAAGGATTGTGATGGTCTGTTATCTTCCTATCTTTTGTTCAATTTGAAAGGAAAGGTTGTTGTCGACTGAAGAGAGGGAAGCCGATTGAATATATACCTAAATGCATTTACTTCATTTATAAACAAATTCATTTTATATTTAATTTTTTCTAACTAACATTTATCTATCATTTATTTATCAATTTTTTTCATCATGAAATATTAACTACATACACTCTTAAAAAATTTTAAACTATTAAATTAGAGTATATGTTCTTCATTTATAGATCTCTACTCTATTTTTTTTATATATAATTATCGATTTTATTAAAAACATGGCTATTTAGATAATAATCATAAAAAAATTGGAAAATACATTGAGATATGAAAAAAATAGATAAAACAAATCAAAATACGTATAAATCATATATTGATTTGTTCAAAATTTAATGTTATCTACACTGATTAGAAAATCAAATCTTGAATATGCAAATGGGTGATTATAGAACTTCAACCAGTAAAAAAGACAATAAATAATCAAGTTAAAGCAGGAATCAAGATCTATAGTTTCCTCTTGAAAGAAGACAATATTATTCCAACATTTCTACTTTAAGATTTGGTATTTATTGAGAGTTTTAGAATCAAAAACCTAATTTTGATTTGGAATATGAACGGCAGCAATGAAAATTGAGTTACAGTTCGGTGAATTTAAAATAGGTACAAGGTTTTGCCAGTTTATGGCAGAAAAGTAGGCATGGAGTTGTCGAATTTCAACAAATGAAATGATTGTTAAAGGAAAATAAATAATAAATACAATTAATTAATTAGAAGAACAATTGTCCTCGATCCAAGTGTGCTCTTGCTCTTATTTTTTTGTTATTATAAAGTGTTAACCAGCTTGGTTGAGCAAGAACTTCCAAAACCATTTCACATGCACAAGGCTGAAGAAATATTTTATTAATGCGAAATATTTTTATATTGAAAGAAATTATATGGAGTCCATAACGTACGGTAGTTGCAGTCTTGTTTTGTCTTATATTTTGAACTTAGTGCCTTTGGGTTTTTTTTGGATTGTTATTGCATTATTATGGTGGATTTTTGTTCTTGGTTTTCAATGAGAGATATCATAAGTTTGAGAACACGATGTAAAATGTATTTTTTAAAAATTTAAATTTTTTATTAAAAATTAATTTTTTTTATATTTTGGATCTTTTTGATACGCTAATTTTAAAAATAATTTTTAAAAATAAAAAAATATTATTTTAATTTATTTCAGCATGAAAAACACTTTAAAAAATAATCAGAACCACAATTCTAATTCTAAAAAGACCTCTCTCTCTTTACATTCTATATTCCTCTTCAGTCAAGTCTTTTCCTCACATTTTTATAATATGTTTATATGGGATTGGGGTAATTTTTATTTTTTATTTTTTTAGAAACACATTTACGTTGAAAAATTATTAAATTAATATTTTATAGTCTTTTCGATAATTTTAAAATATTGATGTAAAAAATAAAAAAAATTATTTAAATGTATTTTAAAGCGAAAAACATATTACTCCATAATATTAAACACATACTTTGTTTTTATTTCAAAATTTATTTAGCTTTGTTGCTGCATATGGTTACCGACAATGAAAGAACCATTTTAACAAAAATAAAATAAAATAAAATAAAAAACTTAAGTGATTGAGCCCAATCTTAAAAATATTTTTATATTATTCTTTTAAGACATCAACTCAAATAAAAAAAAAATAATCGTGTTCAAGCAGTAAATACTTACAATATATAAAAGAAATAAATATCAAGAGGAGATATATAGAAACTTATATCCAAATTCATAAAAAAAAAATAAAAAATTCTCTCCTATTAAAAAATAATTTTTAAAATTTCTTAACTGCCACCTTAAACTTATTTTCATTAATTTAACTAGATAGAATGAATCTGATGATATGCATAAACCACACTTGGTTGTTTCCCTTGCCCTCAATTTTGATAACTAAACTAATTTTTATTTTCTTATAAATAGAACGAAGTTTTCATAAATAAATAGAAAAACAAAGCATTTTACTGCAGATAGATTGACATTAACATTCACATCATCATGGTATCAGATTCTCAAAAGTTTCCAGGGAAACTTTTTCCAAAACCCTATACTTCTTCAGTTTTTGCTGAATCTAACTACCCAATAGATACTTCCCGACTTCCAAATCCTTTAAAGATAGAGAATAATTCAGGTACCATGGAATTGATTTCGTCACAAGTACTTAACTTTTGTTAAGATTTTTATAAAATCTTCATAAATAAAATAGATTTTATTAGACCCAAAATACTTGGGTTTGATAGTTAATCAAGATTAAGATAACGTGGATTTGACAAACATGCTAGATCCAAAAAAATTGAACTGAATAGTCAATCAAATTCAAAAAAATATGGGTTTGGAGAACATGCTAAATTCAAAAAACTTGGATATGATAATCAGCCAAATTCAAAGAAACATGAATTTGGTGAACATGTTAAATCCAAAAAACTTGGACATTATCAAGTTCTAAGGTTATATGCATGATCTTGAACAATCTTTTACAATATAATTATTAAGGACATGATAAACTGTCATGACTCTTCATCTAAAATAATCGTTCATATTAAGGTAATGATTTTCCTATAATAATAGTTGCATACAAGATTTCTTAAAAGACTTACCATACTTATTATTTTATTAATATATATATATGGTGATTGTTATCTTCCCTATTATATAATTAATATTTTACCTAGAATCTTTAAAAAATTAACTAGATTTCTAATTGAAATTACCATAAAACTATAAATAAATTTCTTCTTATATTTTTATTTTTTTTACATGTAGTTCATCTCGTCCCTTGCAATATGATTGAAGAGAAGAGATGAATATATCTATGAAATAAATAAAAAATATATGGAGAGATATCTTTATTATTTTTGTATCTTCTATTCTGAAACAGTAACCAAACAATTCTTTATCAAATTACTTTTGTACTTCTCCTAGAAATTATTCATAAGAAGTAAGCCAATTGTCAGACTAAAAACTTTCTGCTTAAAGCTTAAATTTTAATTTTTCTTCTATAATTACCTTTTTTTTGTGAAATACGCTCATTATCTAAATGTTTTCAATAATAATAAAATAAAAAAATAAAAATAAAAATAAAAATAAAAATGGTTAACGCAATCTAAATCTACTAAGTCAATACTAAGAAAAAAAAATTATTATCTTATGAATACATTGATAAGTAGAAACTAGAAAGTAGTTGCTTTATGAGAAAAAAGATAATATATATCAATGTTTTTATACAAATTATATGTACCAAAATAATAATAATAATAATAATAATAATAATAATAATAATAATAATAATAATAAATAAATAAATAATTGGTAATAATTTATTATTTAGTGGATTTATTTAGTATTTAATTATTTAATATTTAGATTTAATTCAGAAAGACATTAAAAACTATGCTGGTTAATATAAAAAGATTGGTGTGAGCTCAGTGAAGTTTAAGCTTAAATTAGAGAATCAAGCCAAAGTCCCAAAGGATCAAACGACATGCTTTCAGTGAAAGATGAAGCGACAAGTCGTCTATTTATTTAAGGGCCAGCCAGAGACACTCTATATGCCCCCCCCCCCCGACTGCACTGTCCAAAAACACCCCCAAAACAAAAGAAAGGGATGTCGTCTCTTTCCCGCCTTCTCCGCCGCGCATTCTCCACCGCTGCTACTGCTGCCACAACCATCACCTCCGACGCAGCCTCTGACACCGCCAAATCACTCTCTTATCTAATCTACAAAGAACGCAACCACAAGAAACTCGTCAAGAAATTCAAAAATGCCTCCGTAAACGAGCACTTTCGCACCAAAGTTGCCATTTACAAAGAAACCATTCGCCGTCTCTCAGTTTCGAGGAAATTTGACTACGTAGAAGAAATTCTAGAGGACCAAAAGCAATACAAGGACATATCAAAAGAGGGTTTCAATGCTCGTTTGATTTCTCTTTATGGCTCGGTGGGCATGTTCGATCACGCACGCAAGGTGTTTGATGAAATGCGTGAAAGACAATGCGCTCGGACGGTCATGTCTTTTAACGCGCTGTTGGGAGCTTGTCTTAGTTCGAAGAATTTCGATGAAGTAGAAGGCTTGTTTAGAGGGTTATCGCAGGAGATAAAGATTGAACCAGATTTGATTTCGTATAATACGGTCATCAAGGCATTCTGCGAGATGGGTTCATTGGATTCGGCAGTTTCGTTGCTGGATGAAATGAAAAAGAAGGGTCTTGAGCCTGATTTGATTACTTTTAATACACTTTTACATGGGTTTTATGCGAATGGAAGGTTTGTTGATGGGGAGAGGATTTGGGACCAAATGAAGGAGAGGAATGTTGAACCAAACATAAGGAGTTATAGCGCCAAGTTGTTTGGAATGGCATCAGAGAAGAGAATGAAAGATGTGGCTAGGGTTGTTGAAGAAATGAATAGCAAGGGGATTAAACATGATCCCTTTAGTTACCATGCTTTGATTAGAGGGTTTGTTAATGAAGATGATTTTGACGAAGCTAAGCGTTGGTATGGCGAGATGTTGAAAAATGGGTGTAAACCGCATCGTTTGATTTTCGAGACATTGATTCCTTTTTCTGTTGAGAAGGGTGATTTAGCTTTCGCTTTTAAGCTTTGCATGGATGTTATCCATAGCAAGTTGGTTGTTCAGGAGGCGTTGATACAAAGTGTTGTGGATGCATTGGCTAAGGAGTCAAGGATAGCAGAAGCAAAGGAGCTTGTTGGTCACGGGGAATCAGGTCGTGCCCATTCTTATAAGTTGAAATTGCCAACGCCAACTTGCAATGCATAGACCTCTCTGGTTTCTGTTTTTCGTCGGGTATAGCTGCAGATGTCGAGGAAAGGAGGGTTTTTTGGAGCTAGGAGTTAGAAAACTCACAAACTCGTAGCTTGGTGATGCTTTTTGATCAGTGGTACTCCCCACTACTTTCTTAGTTTGGTCTTTTCTTTTTTCTTTTTTCTAGCTGCAGTGGTAGTCAATCTGTGTCCTCACTTCTGATCTGCATATGCATGCTTCGTTTTCATTTTATGTCAAGTTTGTAACCCTTATGTGTGAAAAGGCTCTCATTTTATAATTAAAGGGATATTACATTTACAAGGAAAAAAGTGATAAAATCAACAACAAGAACTAGACTCTTTGTCAATTCGGAATTATTATTAGAATTCATTTATGATCGCGTGCCCTCTAATGCATGATTGTGATTGTACTTATTTATAATAAGAAAGTTATAGCTTTTTATTTTTAAAAAACATCATTTTTTCATTCATTGTATTAACTTAAGAATTTCTATACATGGTGTTTTAGGTTTCATCCTCAATTTTAGAGAGTAGTTATGTGTAAGAGATAATATCAATGCATTGGACAGTCATTATTGGACTTTTTTTTGTCACAATTTTTATAAATTAGATATTCATATGAAATTAATAATAATAATAATAATAATAATAATAATAGAATGTCCCAGAGATAATTACCAAAAATATTTAAAGATTTGAGGTGAAAAACAGGTGTTTACACTGTTCATGCAGTAAAGCACTTAACCCTTTTTTTTTCCATTTCTTTTCATTTAATTTAATCCTCTTGTAGCTTTAACAGATGAAACTAGTTTTGAAATTATTGTAAAACTACCAAATTAAAAAAATAGAGCTTGAATGTAAAACTTAAAGAAAATATGTCTAATTTTAAATTCTTAATAGTTTTTATTCTTATCCGAAAATTTATTTTATATTTTTTTCAGTTTCTAGTTTTGAAAAAGAAGAAAAAAAATCGTCTGAAAAAATAGCAAAGAAAAAGAAAATGATAAATTCCTTACAATTTTTTTTTTAAAATTTATGAAATGACTATATTATCTTTATATAAAATATAACACTATAGAAATTTGGTTATCTTTTTTTCATTTCTCTATGTAGAAGAAGATCGAGATGTACTCATAGGCTTTTTTCTTCTGTCTTTTGTAAATGACAACCACGCCTCCGATGGTGACTCCTCCGTTGTAGCCTCTGGAGATGGAGCGAGAGACGAGTTGGGTTTCTTTTTATGATAGTTCAAAAATGTTTTCATTTTGTTGAATTATTGATATATTTTTTTCTTAAAGTTGGTTTTTTTTTGTTTGATTCTTCTTGTAGAATTGGGGTAGTTAGGTTTTTGATTCGGTGAAATTTAGGAATTAAGGTTTTTGGGCTAACAAGGGATTTTTTTCTTTATTAAGTTAGGGTTTGTTTGTTACAGTGAGTTAAAATTTGTAATTAACGATGCTTACTAAAATTAGATTTTTTTTTTCTGAGATTTTCTCTAAATTTATGAGGAGATTAAAGAAAATGTGGTTATATAGAGGTGTATATTTCCTTTATTTTGTCTTGATTTATTACTGGTGATACTTAAGAGGGGGGGTTGTGTGGAAAAGAATGTCTTGCATGGGGATTTACAGCAGGAGGTGTAAAGAGGAAAATTCACAGAAAAAAGGCTTTGGTAATTATTAGGAATGGAAGGAAGAAAAGAGGGAAAATGAGTGTTTCGTAAGATAAGATTCTCTAATGGAAGATGACATATGCTAGGATGCTGAGAGAGGAAAAGGGAAGAGAAACTTTTGGTTTGTATGATTATGCAGCAGAGGGATATAAAAAAGATGCATTATTTTTTAGTAGGCAAATGGTAGTGTAGAGAGATTGGAGTTTTGTTTGTGCTTGTCTTTGAAGTTGATGCATTATTTTTCAGGTATTTCAATATCTACCGTAATTAATGTACGTATTGAAATTTAATTTTTTCACGCAGGTCTTGGTGATCCACAAAAAAGAGCAGTATATGACCAATATGGTGAAGAGGGTTTAAAGGATCAAGTACCACCACCTGGTGCTGGTAGTGCTGGAGCTTCATTCTTTTCTGTGCTGCAGATGGGCCCGCATCATTTAGGTTCAATCCTTGAAATGATGATGACATTTTTGCTGAATTTCTCTAGTTCTCAAGTCCATTTTGTGGGATGAGAGGTGGCAGTAGAGGGATGAGAGGGACAAGGTTCCCAGGTGGGATGTTTGGTGATGATATCTTTAATTCTTATGGTGAAAGTGTGGGGTCAGTGCATCAAAAGTGCTCCTAGAAAAGCTGCTCCAATTGAGAATAAGCTGCATTGTAGTCTTGAAGAGCTTTACAAGGGAGCTAGCAAGAGAATGAAGATATCTAGGGAGACTTTTGATGCTAGTGGGGGCGAGTATTAAGAATTTCCTTTTATGTTAATTACCTTTCCCCTTGGTTTCTATCTGAAGTATAGTCCCTTCTAGTGTGAATTTCTCCAAGGGGTTTCTGTTTTTTTTTTTTTATATCAAATTGAGCATCAACCTCCCATTTGATTTTTCAATAATCCATTGCCTACTGGGATTTACTTGGTAGATTAAAGAATCAAATGCATGTTAAGAAATGTTCTTTTAATGTTTTTCTTTTCCAAATCTCTAGTTGCTGCTGCTAGATAATTTCACCGAACTTGTACTTTTCTTGTTTTGCAGCAAGCTCGTGCCGGTGGAGGAGATTCTAATCGTTGACATGAACCCAGGTTGAAGAAAGGCACAAAGATCACCTTCCCTGAGAAAGGGAATGAATAGCAGCAACATGTTATACCAGCAGATCTAGTCTTCGTTATTGATGAAAAACCCCATCCCCATGTTCTTCCATGATGTTAATGACTTTATCTGATGCTAACTTCAGAGTAGAAGGATTGAATCAAATCTCTCATGGGACCTTGAGATCAATGTCAGAATGTGGTGCGCCTACCTTGAGATCACTTGTTATTTATGGCGTCAGCTTTTGATAGTTTCTGTTTTGGTAATTCTACAATGCCTCCTCCCATAACTTCAGAGTACTGCGTTTCTTTTTTTACGTTAATTTGTTTAAAAAAATTCAAACTTGAAGCATTTACAAGGGAGTTCAAGTTAGTTAATGACAAAAATAACATGTTAATTAATATTAAAAAATTGTGATTTTGTTCAAAATAAAATAATATTTAAATAAATACTAATAATGACTTTTTGAAGAAAAAAATTATTCATTATATTAAAAACAAAATAAATTAATTTTTTTGGATTAAAATATATGTTACAGTCCAAATTTTAAATATTAGACAAGATAAAAACTATTATTATCACTATAGAATGTTGTTCATTTTTATTTAATATCTACCATAAACTATGACAAATTATTCAGTTCAATACACTTCAAATATTAAACATTACCTTAATGTCTTATATATATATATATTACAATTTAATATTTTTAGAAAATCTTTAAATGTGTATGCCACATCGATAAAAGATTAATATAAACAATTTAAGTATAAACAATAAAAAAATTGAAAAGTGTAATATAAAAATAATGTTATGTTATATTTATCAGCAATAGTTTATAATAATAATAAGAAGAAGAAGAAGACATGGAAAAGGTTTTTTTAGATGAATATTAAAAAGGTTAAACGACAAAACATTTAAAAAAGAAAACGACGGGTCGTGTATTTCTTTTTTGGAGCCCCTTAAAACCCTCCATAAACCTCTACAGCGAATTCTCCACCACCACACCCGCAAAATAGAGATGTCGTCTCTTTGCCGGCTTCTCCGCCGTACATTATCGACCGCCACCTCTGCCACCGCCACCGACAGCACCAAAGCCAAATCTTTCTGTAAAGAAATATATAAAGAACGCAATCTTGAGCAACTCGTCGAGAAATTCAAAATTGCATCTGTAGACGAGGATTTCCGCACAAAACCTTCCGTTTACAAAGAAGCCGTTCGCCGCCTCGCAGCCGCCAGGAAATTTAACTACGTAGAAGAAATTTTAGAGGAACAGAAGCAATATAAGGATATATCTAAAGAGGGTTTTAATGCTCATTTGATTTCTCTGTATGGTTCAGCGGGCATGTTCGATAATGCACGCAAGGTGTTCGACGAAATGCTTGAAAGAAAATGCGCTCAGACGGTCGTGTCTTTTAATGCGTTGTTGGGGGCTTGCGTTAACTCGAAGAAGTTTGATGAAGCAGAAGGGTTGTTTAAAGGGCTATCCAAGGAGTTAGAGATTGAACCAGATTTGGTTTCGTATAATACAGTCCTTAAGGCTTTTTGCGAGATGGGCTCAATGGATTCGGCTGTTACATTGCTAGATGAGATGGAGAAGAAAGGCTTGGAGTCTGATTTGATTACTTTTAATACGCTTTTACATGGGTTTTATGCGAAAGGAAGGTTTGTTGACGGGGAGAGGATTTGGGAGCAAATGAAGGAGAAGAATGTTGAACCAGATGTACGAAGTTATAATGCGAAGTTGCTTGGATTGACATTGGAGAAGAGAATGGAAGATGTGGTTAAGGTTGTTGAAGAAATGAAGAGTGAGGGGATTCAACTTGATACCTTTAGTTACAGCACTTTGATTAGAGGGTTTGTTAATGATGGGGATTTGAAGAAAGCTAAGCATTGGTATCATGAAATAGGGAGAAGTGGTTGTAAACGGGATAAATTGACTTTGGAGGGCTTGATTCCTTTTGCCCTTCAGAAGGGTGATTTTATGTTTGCTTATGGTATTTGCAAGGATGTTCTCTGTAGCAAGTTGCTTGTTCAAAATGCTTTGATACAAAGCGTGGTGGATGCATTGGCTAAGGAGTCAAGGATTGAAGCAGCAAAGGAGCTTGTGAATCTTGGGGATGCACATCATACCTATTCTTATAAGTTGAATTTGCCTTCTATTTAGCTATGTATTGTCCTTTATGGTTTTGACTTTTTATCTGGTAAAGCTGCAAATGTTTAGAAAATAAGTAGTTTACTAAGCATTTGGAGTTAAATAATTCCAAACATTTTAGCTTGGAGATGCTTTTCAATAAGTAGTACTCCAGAATTTTCTGTTTGTTTGGTTTTGTATTTTATGGTCGTGGTAGTCAATCTATCTTTTAACTTGTCAATGACATTTGCAAGCTCTGCTTTTATTTTATATCAATTTTATATTGTTAGATTTGCTAGATTTTGTTTTCATGTTGTTACGCATCATTTCACAGTTGAGTGCCTGTTATGAATGCACCAATGAAGTCCTAAACTATTTCACAGTTGAAATTGCTTTGAGATGCAATTTCTTGTATTGTACAGTTCCTCTATCTGTCTGAAAATTCATCTTTCAGCAATGAAGGCTTTGGATGGTTGTCGCCTTTGTATATGAGCCCCTTAGTACTCAATCTACATGATTGTTTAATATTTAGTTAAATGTTGTTCTTTATCACTATGTTTGCCACAGATCATGGAGCAGATTTAGAGTGTTTACTTGCTTGCATCGAGTTGAAGCTGAACATTGAAGTCTTAAAAGATTTATGATGCAGTAATACACACATGCAGTGCGTTTGAAGCATATATTAGAAAGTTCAAATACAGGGGAGTGAATAGCCTTGAGGAATACTGAAATCTACCCCACACTCCCTATATTCTATCCTTTCTAGGATATGAAATTTAAGATCCATTGGAAGGGCAGCTGAGTATGATCATCTATGCATTCTTAGGCATATAATATGTGTTCCAAATATGTTTCAAATGCAGATGTTAACTACTAGTTTAACGGTTGGAAGCTTGGTAACTTCAAAGATATTAGTTAGAACTGATAAAGGGAATCAATATGAGAATGTGGTGTTAGTTGGCTTTATCTGTTTCTCTGGAAATTCACTGTTCTCAAATCTGAAGTGTTCCAATTTGACTAAACCCCGGAGCAAGAATGTGATTTTATGATTGTTGTTTTAGTTAGGACTTAGGACCCTTGAGAAATACTCAAGAGCTAAAATCAAACAAAATAAATCCGATGGAAATGTGCATGGACTGGAGTTTCCTCTTTATCCTGTTGGCATGACTTAATTTCACTTGTTGGAAATTTCATTGTATTACTTCATCGATTACATCTTGAGTTGCTTCTAATTGCACTGGCTGTTTTTGTGAGAAATATAGGAACAGAAAATGTTGTGCCTCTCTGAATGTAAAGTTACATTCAATTAAATATTAGATCAAGTTCTATGAAATGAAGTTAATGGACCGTTTGTGTTCTTCTTTTGTTTAGTAGCCAAAAAAGTTTGATTCTGACACTGGTGTGTGGACAGCATATGCAAGAGATTGTTTTACTCTTTCTTCCTTGTGTGCATGGGAGCGCAACTCTGTATTAGGATTGCTATGTAGAACTGCCTTCTTCTTCTTCTTCTTCTTCCTTGTGCTCATGTGTGCGCTTGTCTGCGGGTGTATTTGGATTGATGTAATGAACAGGTTCGCAGTTTGCAACAATGGAACAAGTTGGATGGCTGAAAGTACCCAATATATTGTGTGCATTCTGCAGGAAATTCATTGAATCCATACTTGATTTAGGGTTTGAACTTGTGATTAATTGTTTTTGGGTGTTAGAACTTACAAGGAGGCACACTGCACAAAAACTAGTCCCTCCTCCCTCCATCCCTTGTCTGAATATTTACTCGAGTCCAAGTCACTTGAAGAACATGGAAAATGACTTCACACTTGTTGTCTCATATGCTGAGGTGATTGGTTCACACACCATTATCAAGGTTGGAATTCAAGGGAGATTACTGCCTTTTTCATTTTCTTTTAGGCATAAGCAAACAGGTGTGAGACTACCATCTGTTTAAAACTTGATTAGAAAATCTGATCATCATATGGGGAGACTGGCTTGCTAATACTCTCGCCATTAAAACCTAAATACACTAATCATGGACAATTTGTTTAAGAGTATGATGCTTATCTCAAGTAGATTATGCCCTGTTCTACCATTAACAATCAAGGTAGGCATTTTAGGCCACTATTCTAGTGAATTTTTGTCCCAAAATTTGAGCTCCTAAATTTTTTTCACTCTAAAAGCTCATATCTAGGTGTAAGGAGACTTGATGCAAAGTCTCAAATGTATCCATTTGTTGTCAACAATTTGTGCATTAAGATTGATCAAAATTTGAATAGATGGGGACTTAGTTGATCCAATTAATATATATGAGGGCAAATTTATTCTTTCCCTTTTCAAATTTGTATTGATTTCGAAAAACATATTTAGAGGTTATTTATAATTTCCCAATACAAGATTTTCACTGTTTTTTTAAATTAAAAAAAAAAATAAACATTATAAGTTCTTTTTATACATGTAAAAGCACTTTTTAGCAATGTAAAATTTTAAAATTACTTTTTATATTTTTTTCTTTAGTTAGTTTCATAAATTTAATTTTTATTATAAACCTAATATAAAGATTTTTTTTGAGTTAACAATATAACTTTTAATGATGATTTTTAATTTAATTTAAATTAAATTAATATTCTACAATTAGATTATCAAAAATACAAGATATTAAGATGATTATTATAAATTATGGTTTTGATTTTTTTAATGAAAAATAGTTGTAATTTTGATGTATTTCTTATTTTTGTGTAAAAATTCCTTTTCATTTTCAACAAATAAACATATTTTTCAATTTTTTATTGAAAACAAAAAAGAAAAAGAAAAACTATTTTCTGTTATCAAACACACCCTTGAACTCTATGTTAATTCGAGATTATTAGAGTTCATTAATGATTGTGTATCCTCTAATAAATGATTGTGATTATATTTATTTATAATACAAAGTTATATCTTTTTAATTATAAAAATCATCATTTTTTTCAATAATGGTATATAATGAATTTATATACTTTGTATTTTTAATTTTATCCCTAAGTTTAAAAATTAGTTAGTACATGTAAGATAAAATTAATGTATTTAATAATCATTGTTGTACTTTAATTATTTTTTTGTCATGGTTTCTACAAATTAGATATTCATCAAGATGATATTATTATAAATCTCAAATTAATAATAAAAGAGTATGCTAGAGATACTTGATGTTTATCGCTATATGGTATAACAATATATATATATATATTACAATCCAAAAATAAAAACAATTCTCTAAGTAAACATGCCACATCACTTCGATCAAAATTTAGTAAAAAACTTTAAGTATAAATAATAATAAATTGAAAAATGTAATATATTAAATTTATTTGAAATATTTTATAATTAGAAAAGACAATAATAATAATAATAATAAGACATTAAAAAGGGTGTTTTTATGAATATTAAAAGAGTTAAACGACAAAGCATTTAACAAAGAAAACGACGTGTCGTGTATTTCTTTTTTGGAGCCCCTTAAAACCCTCTGTAAACCCCCATGGCGAACTCTTCAGCCACAACCCATAAAATCGGGATGTCGTCTCTTCTCCGCCTTCTCCGCCGTGCATTACCCGCCTCCACCTCTACCGCGGCTTCCGACACCATCAAAGCCAAATCTTACTGGACAGAAATCATTAAAGAACGCAACCTTGAGCATCTCGTTGAGAAATTTAAAAATGCATCTGTAGACGAGGATTTCCGCACAAAAACTTTTGTTTACAAAATCTCCATTCACCGTCTTGCAGCCGCCCGGAAATTTAACTACGTAGAAGAGATTTTAGAGGACCAGAAGCAATATAAGGATATATATAAAGAGGGTTTTAATGCTCGTTTGATATCTCTTTATGGTGTAGCGGGCATGTTCGATAATGCACGCAAGGTGTTCGACGAAATGCTTGAAAGAAAATGTGCTCGGACGGTCCTGTCTTTTAATGCGTTGTTGGGGGCTTGTGTTAATTCGAAGAAGTTTGATGAAGCAGAGGGGTTGTTTAAAGGGGTATCCAAGGAGTTAGAGATTGAACCAGATTTGGTTTCGTATAATACAGTCCTTAAGGCTTTTTGCGTGATGGGCTCAATGGATTCGGCTGCTACATTGCTAGATGAGATGGAGAAGAAAGGCTTGGAGCCTGATTTGATTACTTTTAATACGCTTTTACATGGGTTTTATGCGAAAGGAAGGTTTGTTGACGGGGAGAGGATTTGGGAGCAAATGAAGGAGAAGAATGTTGAACCAGATAAACGGAGTTATAACTTGAAATTGCTTGGATTGACATTGGAGAAGAGAATGGAAGATGCGGTTAAGGTTGTTGAAGAAATGAAGAGTGAGGGGATTCAACTTGATACCTTTAGTTACAGCGCTTTGATTAGAGGGTTTGTTAATGAGGGGGATTTGAAGAATGCTAAGCATTGGTATCTTGAGATAGGAAGAAGTGGGTGTAAACGGGATAAATTGACTTTGGAGGGCTTGATTCCCTTTGCCCTTCAGAAGGGTGATTTTATGTTTGCTTATGGTATTTGCAAGTATGTTCTCTGTAGCAAGTTGCCTGTTCAAAATGATTTGATACAAAGCGTGGTGGATGCATTGGCTAAGGATTCAAGGCTCGAAGAAGCAAAGAAGCTTGTTGGTCTCGGGGAATCGTGTCGTGCTCATTCATATAAGTTGGAATTGCCAAAGCCACCTAGCAATCCAATGACTTCTCTGGTTTCTGTTTTTCACCGGGTATAGCTGCAAATGTCGATGAAAGGAGGGTTTTGTGGAGCTAGGAGTTAGATAACTCGCAAAATCTTTGTTTGGTAATGCCTTTTGATCTGTGGTGCTCCCCACTTCTTAGTTCGGTATTGTTTTTTAGCTGCAGTGGTATTGCATCTATGTCCTAAATAGATGATGCGCCTCATGTATTTTATTTGTTCTTCACAAGATAAGCACATAGATTCTTCACAAACAATTGATTGCTCCTGAGCGTCTCCAACACATTTCTTAGATGACTAAGGTGTAATTCTAGTGTTAAGCTATACATTAAGATGTCATCAAAGGAAACCAACACAAACCTCCTCATAAAAGGTTCCGGTATGTGATTCATCGAAGCCTGAAAAGTTACAGGAGCATTAGTCAAGTTAAATGGCATCACTCTGAATTTGGAATGCCTTTAGTGAGTTTGAATGGTGTTTTTTACACGTTGTTGTCATGCATCCTTATTTGATGGTATTCAAACTTTGATAATAGTAAAAAAATTAATTTGAGGTGGAAAAAAAAAAAAACTTTGTCAATGTTTAAGTTATGATTGTTGGTTGTTTTTGTATTTTAAAAGCGTTTTTAAAAAAATTAAAAAAAATTTATTTGTTTTAAATTAATATTTTTAGTGTTTTTAAATTATTTTAATATACTGATATCAAATAATTTTTTTAATTAAAAATATTATTTTAATACATTTTTAAATAATTTTTTTTTTAAAAAATAACTATAAGTATACTTTCAAACATTTTGATAATAAAAAGGTAAAAAAAAAAAAAAAAACTGTTGATCTTGAGAGCCTCTCTTGTCTTTTAGTGTTCATGATTAAAACATTTTCCACCACATATGCACAATTATCACGCCTAGATTTTTATTTTGAAATAAATGTTAACGTCAAATCAATTTTTATCAGAGAAAGAGACGTGGAAGAGATTACATAAAAACCTCGGAAACTAATACATCAACAAAATATGAAGAACACTCTCGTGAAAAGAATATTCTGCTGTAATGTCTTTTGTTTCCTTTTTTCGTACTATATTTAATAAAACCAGCCAGCTCATAGGTTGCAGCATAACCATATCCATGGTCCCTTTACTAGAAATTAAAGATCCGTTTGTTTTACATAAAATATTTTATAAATAAAAAGTATTTTATATAAAAAACATTTTCTTGTAAATATTTTTAACTTGAAAAATATTTTCCTGTTAAATATTTTATATATTCTATTAATGATTATGGTAAAGGAGAAAGAGAGGTGATAAAGAAATCGTTTGAGAACGCGATTTGTACATTGTTTCTAAAAAATTAATTTTTTTTATTAAAATTTAATATAGTTTGTACATTTTAGATCGTTTTGATATGCTGATATCAAAACTAATTTTTAAAAAATAAAAAAACATTATTAGCATATATTTTGGTATAAAAAATCATTTGAAAAATAAGCTCTATTATACTGCCGAACATACTCTAAGGTGATTCTAACTGGTCGATCATGATAATAATATTAAAAAAGAACGTGACAGAAGAGGAGGAAGTGGTGGTGGTTGTGAGATAACGATGGTGATGAAAAAGATGATCATATATGTGGTGCTGATTATGTTGATGAGAAAAAAAACAAAAGGTGGTGCAAAAGAAAGAGTAGAAGGTGGTTGTGGTGAGATAATTATGGGCCATAAATATTTGAGATTCGGCAGATTCATATCTTGGCTCAAGGTTGATGTAAGTAGAAAGTCAATTCAGAGTCAATTCAGAGTCAATTCATGAGGTAATTCATAATTTAATTGATGAGAATTTAAGTTATTTTTTAATATTTTTCAAGATAATATAATTTTAAAATTGTTTTTTTTAAAAATTTGTTTTCATTAATCCAAGTTAATAATAGTTATTTCCATGACTTTAGCCTTCCAGGTTGAACTCTGACAAAAGGTGTGCAATATACAAATAACTCGAAGAAATTATAAGGAAACCATGGACACTAACATCTCAACAAAATATGACGAAGAGATTATAAGGAATTTAATTTCATTATTAATACTCTTGTAGTAAACAGAATATGAAAGGGCAGCAAAAGCAAGTTACTTTTTATTTATATTTTTTGTACTGTACATATTAGTAAAAGCAGCTAGCTCGCAGGTTGACTAAGAGCATCTTCAATGGAGAAGCTAAATGAATAGCTAAAAATTAAAAACTAATATTTTAGTTTTTCTTTGTTTGTTTTGCACACTCCAAGAGGAAAACCAAACAAAATGCTAAAATGACTTTTCTCTCCCACAAAAGCTATTCCTACATATCTCTTTAAAGAGCCAAAACCAACAAAGTGGGGCCACTAAAAAAATAAACCAATTAAATGTAGCCATGTGGAAAAAAAATAACATCAAATTTATTAAGAAATAATAAGACACTTGTTTCTTCCACTCCAATATAAATGGCTCTTCAAATGGTTTTTTTTCATTGGAATAGATATGATAAAAAAAGCTATATTTACACTATTCAAAATGCTATTTTATCAATTTAGCTTTTCAATTTAGCTTTTTACATTAGAGATGCTCTAACATGTCCATGGTCCCTCTGGCTTTTTTTTTTCTTTTTTCACCGAGACACATTTTCATAGAGGAGAGATTTCATATGCTCCTCAAGACTCGGCAGGCGATGGTTGTCATCATAATCGTACATCAAGGGGACCATTCTTGCAATATTTAGAGAAGCCTTAGAAAAAGTTGATGAAAATGGATTTGGAGAGAGGCATTCCTGGTTGAGTTGTTTCCACGCATCAGAAATCATGTGCAGAACCTGCTTTCGTGCGTCTTCATACGATGATCCTTCGTTTTCTCTCAGATAGCATTCGACGTATGATCCATCATGGCCATCTTGATTCTCGTCCTGCGATTTTTTATATATACGCTGTATGATTCAAAAAGACTTTCGTCTGCCAAAATCACTGGTCCCACTTGGTCCAAAAAAGAGAGACATTAAAATAGGAAGATGATAGACTTTGATGTTACCTTGGCACTTCCCAAGTCATCCCACAGGCGCAGAATTGTGGCTGTGGATGATATGATGGATGGAAAATTGCTAATAAGTTCTACATTTTCCTTGCTTATACCTTGGCCCAGTAGAAAGAAGATGTGAACCAGAACTACATGCACACCAGAACTGACAATCCCATTCTTCAAGTACTCGTCACCGCTCGGCAACTTCCCAGAGGCAAACCATCTTGCTTCCACAAGAAACGCCCTGCACAAACTAGCCCACTGCAGAAAAATCAACCGAACAATCATTATGTGTGTTAGAAAATTAAATTCTTATCATAGCTTAATCTTAGATTTTTGCACGAAAATTGTTGTGGGATATCGTACTGCTTTTCGGAGAGAGTCAACTGGGTTCCACCCGTGTTCCTTGTAGATCTTGTAGCTGATTTCGTTTGTGATATTGTTCAGAGCCTTGAAATATATCTTCATGTAGTGCGGTAATTTTTCAGCGGCAGCAATGTCCCATCTAAAACGATGATGGGAGAGAGTGAGAATTAAGAAATCAACTACGCATGTTCAAACTTGATGCATGTGAATAATAAATCCTACAACTGATGATGACCTGCTGAGAACTTCTGTGAAGCAAACGAGCTCATCGAGAGTGCCATAAACATCGAAAATATCGTCTATTATGTATATCATAGAGACGGGTTTAGTGAGCTCAATCCTTTGTTCTGAAAGACTTGGATCTGTGAGGCTTGACATTGACCACATATACCATTTAAGCGGTTGATCTC
This sequence comes from Populus x sibirica, assembly GCA_019202695.1. Classification (NCBI taxonomy): domain Eukaryota; kingdom Viridiplantae; phylum Streptophyta; class Magnoliopsida; order Malpighiales; family Salicaceae; genus Populus; species Populus x sibirica. The sequence continues at coordinate 82,082 of JAGMVL010001940.1, read as the reverse complement.
TTGCAAATCTCAATTCGGTAGACAATCCGAGGTCTTTCCACCATCTAAATGAGCACATTAATGTAAGAAATTACGTGAGAAGAATTCTGTGAATGATAGCATGGATATAAAATCAATTAGTCGCAATCAAGCTCACTTCAAGATCTCAACAATTTCGTGTTGGTGTTGGGATTGGACCCTCTCAAACTCGGACTTTGCAAGTTCTTGTAGCTCACTAATCCATCCATTTGGCTCATCATTAAAATAGTATTTGGCCGTGAAACTCGCCAGGCTTTTGTGATGTGGATGGTCCAAAGAATTCCTAACTAATCTAGCTTGATTATAGTCTAGATGTGTCAAACTTGAACGTAGAAGCTGATAACTATAATCTCCAGCTTCATCCAGCTCATCTTCACCTCTTATACTTAGCTGTGAAGCTTCATATAAACTCACTAGGCCCTTGATGTCACTACTTATTAGTTTTTGCTTGAATCTTCCCTCATTGTCCTTGAAGTTGTCAAATACTCCTACCACATGTAAATTTCGAGATAAACAAGCAATCGTAAGGATCATAACCTCACATATAGCATGAAAAGAAGATGGGATAAACATTAAAAATTAACAACCTGCGGATACGTGGTAACCTTGCTGTCTCAACAATCGAAAGCGAAGTGCAACCTCACAGAGACTGTTATCACTATGAATGGTGCTTGATAACATAGATTGCCTTGTTAGAATTGAATCAATCTCCTCTTGGAAATGATAGTCAATGTTAAGGCGTTGGATAGCATCAATCATGGCCAGACCTTGAATTGGCTCCTCTCCTTCTTTCCTCAAAATATGCTTGAATGTCTGCAACTTTTCTGCATACCCAGTGTCAGAATCATCCTGCAAGAGTAAAAAAGCAGTTCCAATGACATTAAGTTTTCATAAAGCAATAAAGGCCGATTATTATTGTTTTTTTTTTTAAAATGACAAGCATTTCGTTAAAAATTCCTTGATAAACACAGTTACAAGTGCAAAATCCATATACATATATAATTACATTATTAATAGTTATGGGGTTCTGTTTTGTGGGACCAAAAGCCAAAGTCTGTTTCTGTGAAACGCTCCATTTTTGAGTGCTCGGAAGGGTAGGCTTAAATTCTTTGAGGATGGGCTTCACTCTTTCTGAATTTCGGTTTTGAGGAAATGGCCAGCCAGAAGTAGCTGTCAAGGAAACACTGCAAGACAATGCCATTGAGAGAGAGAGAGAGAGAGAGAGAGAGAGAATTTTCTTGAGGGAGTGATTGTGTTTGAGTACACTACGAGATTTCAAGCTGCCACAACTTATAAGATATGGTGTCGAATAGCACGTCCGTGGCCCTCGCGAGTCTCACAAACAGTAGACACAACACGTTTTGCACATCAAAGATGTTCAATGATTAGTTCTTTTTATGGTTTTTTTTTCCTTTTTATTTCTTAAGGTTATTAAATATGTATATTATAATTTTTAAAAGCTAAATCATACGAATTGATAAATATATATAAAAATCATAAGATGAAACGTTGTATTACCAAATAAAATTATAACTACACAAAATAAAAAGTTGATTAGAAAAATCATATATAATTATAAGAACTTATTACTTTTTAAAAAACAATATTAATTCTTTGAAAGTTACGAAGACAAAACAAACATTAAGAGAGGTTGGCAAGTGTTTTTGTTTACTCAAGGAGTAACTTGCATAATTAAAAACTTCTAGGACTAGAATATGCTGGCCCCTTGGTGAGATGCATGCAAGTGAGGTGAGGGGATCACTTGTGTTTTTGTTTTTGCACTTGAATTTTTTTTAAAAAAATTATTTTTTAGTTAAAATAAAAATAAATTATAAAAATCTTATTTTAGTATATTTTTAATTAAAAAATATTTTTATAAAAACATCATACACTACAGCACAGTAGATTCATGTGGAGACCAAAATATTGTGGTAGGCCATGAAAAAAAAAATCTTCGTGAATTGCATGTGCATAAATCTATCAATTAGATCTCAAATTTTAGCCTTACAATATCGTTGGTCTTTCTCAACCTTTTCTTTTCCATCACAGGGAGATTTTTAAATAATATATGAAAAAATATTTTAACTACAGGAACGGTTATGAACAATATAGAAAACAAATATTGCATTGAATATCATGAAATTAGAAATTAATATAGCAGCTTGAATGATTTATATTTCTCAATAATTTATTTTATATGAAAATATTTTTTTAATTAATGTTTGCCGCTCCTGTGCGGCGTCGCGACAATCGTCCACCCTCATCGTAATGGTGTAGTATCTGACAAATGTAGAAAAACAAGGAATTCTTCTCTCTTATCAATGGAAAAATAGAATGAGAGTCACCATCTAGTATTTTGGTCACTAGGAACCCTAACTGGTCTCAGAGATCGGGTATGAGGACTGGTTGCGTAAAGAAAAAGTATTAGCACCCCAAATACGCTTTACCTAAGGTAAGCTGCATTGTTTTATTATCTGATATATACTACGGTTGTATCGTATTTCTAATTGTTGGTCTATCTATGGTTTAAGAAAAGTTCTTATCGGTAAAAAGATCCTTATCTTTTTATAGGTTTTTTATCCTTTTATTAAAAATAAATAATATATTTTTTTATAAAAATAATTTTAAAATATAAATCAAAATCCTTTAAAATTTTACAAATTAATTGAAAAGTTTTTACACATTGCCCACCTTGTATGAAAACACATTATAACAACCGCTCGATTGCAAGAGATAGGAAAACACCTAGTATTTTTTGGGAACATGGTATAAATTGTATTTTCTAAAATTTTAAATTTATTTTATTTAAAATAATTTATTTTATTTTTTTTAGATTGTTTTAATGTATTAATATTTAAAAAAAATTAAATTTTTTTTATTTTAATATATTTCTAAACAAAATATATTTTAAACTAATGCCATTATCACAATCTTAATCTCTCATTATTCCCACCAGTCCATTTTCTGCTTGGCAGCTTGTGGTGTCGTCCGCCACGTCATGCTTTCTTTCCTTTTGTTTTTTTCCCTTACCACAAGAGCTGTTTTCAAACCGATATTAAATACTCCCATTGAATAATCTGAAAATTATATATCTGCCTTTATGACTTAACTTAGAGAACAAATCTTTTTTATTAGAAAACCAACTTCTTGGGATTAAAGCTAATTTTTACTCATTGCAATAAAATTGTTTCTTATTTTATGGATTATATAAACTTAAAAAATTGAGAGGGAATAAACATCTCTTCAATTCTTTGGATTTAAAGTTTTTTTTAATTAATATGGATATCCAGATCAGTTTGCGCGTATCTCTATTAATCTCACTAGCCCTGAAGTTTATGATTATGTAAGTTTCTGGTAGTTTTCAGAGGACTTGAACTCTTGATTATTAAAAAACAAATCTAATATATGACAAGTTAAGTTATCCTTCAAGATTTAAAATTGTTTTTTCTACGTAAAATATGATATGTGAAATGGACATCAATAATTAATTAGAAGGTTAAGTATTTAATGAAACTCCAAAAATAATTTTATATTAATTCCTTAACTTTCTACCTTTCAAAGTAATTGTTGGTCCTTCACACAATTAACCAGCATATTCCATGTTTTACTTTCTTTTATAAATAAAATCTTTGTTCTTTTTTCTAATTAGTATATGTAAAATCTACCATTTTGTTCTATCTTTACGATTAGATTTATAATACATTTTTTTTCTCATTAAGAAGGTTTTTTTTTTAATTTTAGCATTATTTATTAATTAATAAAAGTTTATGTGAAAACATAATACAGCTAGCAATGAAATCCTAAAAATTGACTTTTTATATGCATGTATATTTACAGAAATATTCGACTTGAATAAACTCACAATTTTCAAATAAAATATAAGGACATGACGGGAAAATATACTAGCATGCATGTATATATGTACTAGTTTCAAATTGAATTTCAAAAGTGGCTCCTAGCTAGTGAAAATTGACAATTGGAAACTCCTTGAAATTCCTAACTCTTCATGTTAAATGAAAAACTATATCTCCATGTGATATAAATGCAATTTTTCATGTGTTTAATCATATAAAATATAGATAGGTCGGTCCATAGGGTTCACACGTATTTATGAGTAGTCCAAATCTCAAATCAAATTTTTTATCAAAAAAAAAAAAAAAAAACTTTGTGTTCATATGAAGCTGTGCTGGCGAACGTTTGACACAGCATGAGAGGCAGTACTATACGGGAGAGAATTCAAAGGTGTTTTGGAAAAAATAGTAAATCTTTTTCAAAATATAATGTAAGCAATATACCTTAAATAGTAAATCTTTTTCTTGACCAGATGTTTATGTAAAGGACCAGATGAGTAAGTAATTTGATAATGTCTGGCATTGTAGTCAATATACCTTAAATTTGACTCACGTTCTGTTGGGTGTTTTAATTTTTTAAAAAACAAATACGAGGAATGAATGCAATTTTGATATGTTTTTTTATATTAAAAAAATTTAAGGTATAAATTAAAAAGACTATACAAGTATTTAATTTAATAAATTGATACTTATTTATGTAAATAAATTTAAAAAATAGTTAATAATAACCAAAAAAAATTGAAAAAATAAGAGATGAATGTAGATCAAGATATTTATTGAAAAAAAATGAAACTGATGGAATAAACTCATTGTATTTACTGAACTTGTTTATTTAAATAAATAAAAGATAAATTCATACATTAAAAAACTCATGACTTCAAACATAATTACAAATGAGACTGATGAAATAAACTCACACTTTAAAAAAACTTTCACGCGAGGCCCACCACATTAACAATATTATTTAAAATGAATATTTTTTTTATTTTTAGAAATAATATCTTGAAAAATCAAACACAAACAAAACAATTATAAAAAAACTTGTATTAAAAAATGACATGCAAAACTTATGATTTAGGTCATGAGATCGTAATAAACCTTTTGGAAAAATAAATCACTAAAATAATAAATTTATTTTTTCTTTTTTTTAATTTGAAATTCTTTGGAAAAGATGCTGAAAATGATGCAAATATGTTAATAACATATTTTTTGGGTTTTTTTATTGTTTTTTACTATTTTTTATTTTTTCAAGAATTTTTTAAAAATAAAGTTAAAAATTGAGTAGCAACAAAATTAAAAATATTTAAATTAGAAAGAATTAAAATAATAATATTCATATTGTTTAGTTATTAAATTTTTGATAGCATGATAAACAATTATTTTAATCTAAAAAGTTTAAATTATTTAATGAAATTCAATCAATAACCTTATATTAATTTTTAACAACAGCAAGCAATAAAAAGATTCTTGAAAGTTCTGCGAAGAGGCAAAACCATCATCATCAACTTTACCATAAAATTAAGTAATTTTAACATTTTGAAAAATCTAACGTTAAATCCTGGTATGGAGACTGGATTAACTTAGATTAATTATTTTTATTAAAATTATATGATTTTTCTTTTTAAGAATTAACTCAAATTAATCTAGTCAACTAGATTACTGAAAACATATTTAAGTCCATCAAATTTTATTGAGTTAATATTTTTTTTTTATTTAACTTGAAACTCAACACAAATCAAAGCTTGAGGTCAGGTTTACTGAGTCAGAGATAAGCAAAGACCATCATGAGACTTCAGTTCAAAAGACTACTACAAAAAAGTATGCTCACCATATGTGGAGGAGGATAGGGTATGTTAAACGAATTTATTAACTGGAGCTTCCGAAATTGATATGATAAATTATAAATTAATTTGTATAAAAAAAAATATACAGAAACAAAATAATGGAAGATCTTGACCTTTGCTTGCAATCCAGAGTGGAGGAGGATAGCAACCTTTGCTTCTTATAGCAATGAGAACTAGTCTGACATGGTGCATAAAAAAAAATTTAGATTACAACTGCGGTTTATTGGGATTATAAGCTCAAAGATGTAATCAATTTTCGAGAACTAGAACTCTTGTTCTTCTGCATGAAGCTTGAATTCTTCTATAGAAAGACATGAAGATGAAGACTGTATATGGAGATGAAAAATATTAAGCCTGGGAACAAATATTGGAAAAGATTGAGCCACTGGAAAACGCAGAAAAGCGACCAGCATAAAGTTCATGCATTGAAACTGAAGTTAATAATATAAACTCGTTTGTCATTTCTACAGGTGCTCAAAGAACCTCCAGGACTTCAAAAAGTCTCATTTTCCACACAATTCATTGTCTGGCAACAGTTTGTCAACATGAAAATCATTGGTTGCTAGTGATAGAATGATCAAATCTGCAATATTGTTTGAGGTTTTGAGCAAATAGCCATCATGCAAACAACTAGAGATGACGGCTCAAACTTTGTTTTCCTTTCAAAATAAATAAATCACAGACAATACAGTAAAGAGAGGAGAACCTGCTTTCGAACCATTTGAGAACTCTCTTTCACTCAGTCTCATACCATAAAGTAAACAAATTCATGTGGTACAATGTCACTGTAGTTTCTATAATACAACTTAGTATGGATGTAATGGGGGAAAGGAATTTTATTTATCTCTAATCAAAATGTGTTCCATTGACCTCACGCAAACAATATTACTTGAAATATAGTAGGGAGATTCTCTCAAACCTTTATTTATCAAATTCATGCCAAGGAATTTAGTTTCTTTTCAAACAATTTGGATCGTCGGAGAGCATCCAAAGCTTCAGCTTGCTTCCCTGCACGTTTCAAATTTACTGCCTTTACCTTCTCTGCCTTGATCCGTTCTTCCAACTGAATTCTTTCCTGGCTATTGCTTTCACTCTTGGTAGGACTAACTTTCACAGGCCCTGGTCTCTCTGAACCTTGTGATATGGTACTGGTATCTTCAATTCCAATTGCTTTCAAGGCAGATAGAAGTTGAGGATCGAGAAGATCTTCAACAACTACATCATCTACTGGTTCTGCTACGTTGGCAGAAGACATCTCATCCAACTGGGCTTCAAGAGCCTTGGCCAATTCAAACTCAGCTTCTGCTTCTTCCACCCGGCCTTCTCTTCGCAGCTTTAGGGCCTGACGTTTGTGACTCAGTGACTCCTGTTGCAATTTAAATCGATCACGCCCAGACAATGGTTTTGGAGCCAAATTTGGGGCACTAGGATCCTTTTGTTGAGCAGATGGAGCATTTGACGCAGATGTTGACCCATCATGGCTACCACCTACAGGTCCAGGTGTCTCTACCTCAAGACTCTTCTCCAACAGCTTTGCCTGCCGAAGTTCCTCTCGAGCTTCTCCCAGTTTTCCTTCTCTCTTTAAAGCAACTGCCTTTCTCTTACGAGCCAAAACTTCTTGTTGAAGGGAAATTTTGTTGTTCTGAGAAACCAATCCTTGGACAGAATCTGTTTTATCTACATGTGGTTTCTTGCCTACATTAACTGTTTCTTCGCTCAGTTCTGTTCTAGCATTTTCTTTGCTTCCAAAATTTTTGGGTGCATGCACATGACCATGGGGCTCAGAAGAAAGGGAAATATCTGAAACAGAACTGATTTCTTCATCCTTGCCTCTGACTGTGTGACTTCCCAAGGAGCCAACATGAACATGATGCTCAGGCAGACAGGATGCATCGGAACCAAAATTGACTTTATCTTCTAGTTTTCCAGCTGGTATTTGAGGACTGTTCCAATCATCTCCTGTCAGCAAATCCATTACATTCACAGACTGATGGGCAGGAGGAATGAAATCATTTCCATGATTTATTCCTGAGTTGCTTAGGGATCTGATTTCACCCATGAGATCCAATTGTCCTACAGATGGATGCTTGCCTTTGTTGAGCTCGAAGGACACTGAATTGAAAATATCAGGACTCCGTAAAAGAGGAGCAATTGTATCACTTTCCTTTCTTCCTGAACAAACAAATGACTCCACAACTTTTTCATTGGGATCCCCTGCTGCTGATGCAAACTTTTCACTAGTTCCCAACGCAATTTTCACATTATTCTGCTTTTCATGGTTAATTAATGATCCAGAACAATGAGGTTTTTTGTCCTCAGAATCATCAATGAGAAGCTCCTTTGGACCTTCCGGTTCTTCCATTTGGGACTCCAGTACATTGGCCATCTTCAACAATTCCTCAGCTTCTTCAGTTTCTCCTTTACGCCTAAGTGCAAGGGCCTTTCTTTTCAAACCCAAGAGCTCTCTCTGGATTTCACCTTTGCTTCTTTGTCTGGCAGCTGCAATGCTGGACGAGAATGGAATTGTGGATGGGTTAGTAGAATTCACAGAACTATCTGAAACTTGTTTAGATGGCTTTGCTTGTGCAGTTACAGCTTCATCTTCATCATCCTTCCACCCTAAATTCGTTAGCATAGAGATAAGTGATGGGTCATGCATATCTTTTTCTGTAATATCATCCATATCTCCTTCATCCACTGCACTGATAACAGGTCTGCTAATTTTGTCCTTGAGTCTGCTAGACTCGATCTGAATTTCTTTTTTGGGTGTTTCCATCTCTTCCATCTCAGCTTCTAATGATTTTGCTGCTGTAAGAACTTCCTCTGCCTCATTAGTCTTTCCTTCACGTCTTAAAGTAAGAGCCTTTCTTTTCAGGCCTATGAGTTCCCTCTGTATTTCAGCTTTACTTCTCCTTGGTATCTTCATCGAGATATTGGATGTAGAATGAGTGACCAAGATATTGGTGTTATCATCTTCCTTGGGAGGGTTAAATGAAGAGTTTGGATGCTCATCATCATCATCTTTCCAACCCAAGTTACTTAGAAGGGAAAGGTATGCTGGGTCATGCATATCTTGATCTGTTACATCCTCCTCCTCCTCCTCTCTAATCAGTGGACCTCCAGAAATAACAGGATGTTCATATTCCAAATCTGGGTTCTTGACTCCACCAAGGGCCTGTTTCTCCTTGACAATTGAAGCATTTTCCATCTCTTCAAGTTGTTGTTCAAGAACCTTGCCTTTCTTCAGCTCTTCATCTGCCTCATCCAATCTACCTTCTCTTCTTAAAGCAAGAGCCTTCTTTTTCAAAGCCAAGAGCTCTTTCTGAATCGTTAATCTACTCTTTGGTGCGGGTTTAGAACTCACATTGTTCTTTTCCTTGGTATTTTGAACAGGTGAACCTTTCTTCATTATTGTGGGATCATGTGCAAGTAAGCTGCTTACTTCACCCCCCAAGCTTTCCAAGTCTCTCTCAAGTAACTTTGCCTTCTTTAGATGTGCCATAGCCTCTGTGACATTACCTGCTCGTTTGTGATTAAGTGCTTCTCTTTTGAGCGAAAGAATTTCACTTTGTAGTGTTTCCCTGTCAATAGGGACAGACTGAGTAGCAGTGGTTTCTGAACTACCAGAATCGTCAGTCCAGCCTAACGATTTAAGTGTGGCAGATAATTCTGGATCCACCAGATCCTCGTCAGTCACTTCAAAGTTACTATCCACACCAAGATCATCAGATGTGCCCACAAGGTGATCAAAATTAAAACCATGGTCTGGCACTCCCTCAGCTAATAGTTTGTCTTCTGGATCATTGTCCATACTACGGATTAAAGCAGATATCTCATCATCAGATTCTTCATCCACACCCAACAGCTCCTGTTCTTCAAGCTGCTTTTCTAAAACTTTCGCTTTCTTCAATTCTTCCTTGGCTTCACCAAGCTTTCCTTCACGTTTCAAAGCTAGCGCCTTTCTTTTAAGTTCAACAACCTGGGTTTTGTCAATGCCACTGTTTCCCATGTCCTTATTAGTTCTACCCGAGATTTCTCCAAGAAGAGAAGATAGTTCACCCTCTAAACTCATTTTCACTGGATTTTTGTCCTTCTCATGGAGATCCATGTCAGACCACCCCAGTCCTCTGAGTTCAGCAGTTAGGTCATCCTTTTCATTGACATGAGCAAGGCATTTACTTTTTCTGACAGATTCTTTGATGCCATCTTCATTCTGAATCTCAACTGTGTTGCCAGAAGACAAGCCCTTCCTACGATTTTTTCTAATGGACAATTCCAAAGCGTCAGCCTGCCTCTCAAGTTCCTTTCCTCTCTTAAAGGCTTTCAGAGCCTCCTTGGACTTCCCCTCTCCTTTCAAAATTTTATACCTCTTCTTTTCATCCAAAGCTTGTTGACGTAGTTCCTCAGGAGTGGCTGATCCCACCTCACTATTTACATGATTGTGCTCATCAACAGAATGACTTCTACTTATATCTCCTCCACCATCCAGAGCAGTAACTTGTTTAGTGTTTGAGTATGAAGCACTGCTACCTGCCCTTTGAATGCTAGAAACCAGGTCAGTGTTGAACTGTTGTCCTGATGAAGAAGATTCCTTTCCATCATTGTCTAGAATCTGGTTTAAAATGTCATCCTCGTTCTTTGATGTCATTCTTGAACTTCCTACAAAAAAATATATCTAGGTTTAGACAGAGTATCATTTCACATGAAGATACCTTATATCTCACCGTGTGCATATTCATGAACATCAGATAATGTGTAAATGCATGTGTCTACATGTCCAAACACCATTGCAAGCACAGAATGGACAGACATTGAAACTACAAAAGTCCATGTGACAACACAATATTCTTAAGCATTCCAACAAACTACTCATATATCTGAGATCCAACAATTTCATGAGCTATAGAAACAAACTTCAAAACAAAATAGCAGATTTTCCACAGATTATAAAGACAAGGAAAAGAAGGAACAAGGGGGAAAAAGCTCAAAACAAAATAACAGATTTTCCAAAGAGATTCAAGGAAGGAATGAGGAGAAGAAAATTAACATTTCTACAAACTTGAGTAGCCTACCAACAATCTTTATACATATACATATATCTATATATATATATATATATATATATATATATTGAATGAATGAATGAACTAGAACAACAGTGAGAGTTTTGCTGTGAGGCAACGAGGGAAACAGTAAATGATCGCCCATGTAATGTAAAAAACATTAATAATCAAAATAAAAAACGAAAAAAATACCTTTTGCAGCTCTATTCTTGTGTCCATACCGCATCTCAAAACGTGCAGCTTCTTCTAACGTCTTACATGGATCACAAATACGCACAGGTGAATCACCTTGACCACGCAAAACCATTCTTTGCTGAGTGCAATTTCCGCAAAACAATCCCCCACATCTTCGGCAATGATGCTGAAAATCCAATTACACATCAATAACTTGTAAAGTCTAAGCAAGATAATCCCATATTGAAATCAACAAGCATCCCATTACAAAATCCTCCAAACAAACTTACATACGCACTAAGAACCAATAATAAACTTACAATAGATCTTTAACGTACAATTAAATCAAGTGCTAAAACTGATTACAGTTGACAATCTACGACTAGAACAAGTCCAAGAACTACCGAGTAAATTCAAATTATGATCCGAGTTATCACTAACTAACCATAAGTGATCATTAATACTTAAAAAATAAAGAAATAAACGATCATCATCGAGTGAATATAAAAATATAGAACAAAAAAGAAAGGATTTTGAGACATGGATATCGAAGAAAAATCAAAAAACAGTGAAAAGATTCAATTTTCACTTGAATAAAAAAAACTAGCAGATTAAAAAAAGAAATAAAAAGAAACCCACCTTGCGATTGATGAAGGTGAACTGAGAAGAACATCCTTGACAATGTGACGCATCAACAACCCAATTGTTCCCTCTTATTGATGGCTTTGCTGGTAATCCAATCTTCTCCAACATCTCTCTCTACAAGTACAAATACAAAATACAGATCAATCTCTCTTCCTCTCTCTCTTTCTCCGTTCTCGTTAATGGTTAAGAAAACATCAAAGGCAAAAGCGACCAAAAGGGCTATCTGGGTCTTGTTTATCTGTGGTTTTAATGGAGAAGTAAAGGAGATAATGGAAGTTTTACGTGTGTATGACTTTTCTTTTCTACGTTTTGGACATTGATGAATTGAGGAAGATGACGAGAAAAAGACTCTGTTCTGTTAAAGCAACTACCAATATGAACGACTTGTCGTGCATACGGATTAATGACATCATGTAGGTTTTTCATTTAGTTTATTGGTGATTAATTATTGAGTAAACTTTTTATCATATTTTGTTAAATAGGTAAAAAAAAAATTATCCTATGAAGATAATAACATTTATGGAGACTCGATTTAGAGTTTGAGCTCACAAGAATCATAAATCGAGTGAGTTGATCAATCAAAACCGTATTTTTTCTATAAATAAAAAACATCAAACAATATTATTTTAATAAAAATAAATTAGATTAATATCAAAATAGTAAGTTATAAGGTTAATGAAATGAGCTGGTCTTATAATAATGGTTTTTATTTTTAAAAGATTTCAAATATCTTTTCTAATAAAAAAAAAAAGATTTCAGTATCATCTTTAATTAAGGACTCGTTTGTTTGGCAGAAAATGATTTTTTAAAAATTACTTTTCAAATTTTATTGTTTTTGTTTACTATTAAAAAATTGATCAATGGAAAACACTTTCCAGTCAAAGGAAAATTTGGTTTGGTTTCTAGAAAAGTATTTTCCTTTAATTTTGAACGGAAAACACTTTCCAGAAGTTGTGAAAAAATTAGAAATATCATATTATTTGCTGATTATAACAAATTTGATCTTCAAACTTTTGATTGTTATATATTTTGTTTTGAATCTTTTTTTTTTCAATTTCACCTTAGAATTTGATATAATATGATTTTTATATTAACTTTGGTCCTTATTTTTTATTATTGTTATTTTCTTTTCTCTTATTATTTTTTTAATTTAATTTTTTTATCTATCAAATTTGATCCTCATTCTTTTAATTGTTACTTATTTTATTTGAAATCATTTATGAAATTATTATAATTATTATTATAATTTCATTATCTTTCAATTTTTTTATCTATTAGATTTGATCTCTATTATTTTGATTGTTATTTATTTTATTTGAGATAATTTATGAAATTAGATTTTTCTTTTCAAATTCATTCTCATTCAACTTTTTAATTTGTAAGATTTGTTCCTTATTATTTTAATAAACTTGAAAAAAAATATCAATAAATTATTTTCCAACTCATTTTCCATGACATAAACAAATACTAGAAAATATTTTCCAACTTATTTTCTATGACACTATCAAATATCAAAAAATAATTCACTTTCCAGAAATCCACTTTCCAAAAAAAACTACTTCTCGGCAAACAAATAGGACCTAATTGTTTTATTGTTTTTCCTTTCCTTCTCCTCCTCTTTTTCCTTTCAAATTTCTAAATATTTCGGGTGGTTTAATCAATGACGTAGGTTTTGTATTGTTGTAGTAATGTTTGAGAATTTTTTGATATCTTTCAGTATAGAATAAAAAAAATAATATTAACACTTTATATTGAGAATTTTATGATGCAATAGTCAACAATTCAATATACATTAATTATCATGTTAAGACATATATTAACATAACAATTGATTTGCTAATCTACGTTGCTCTAAATATTTTCGCAATTATAATGTGGTATTATGAATTTACGGTATTTGTATAAAAATATTAAAAACAATACTCGAGAATTTATAAAAGTGGATTCATCATTATATAAATATCTTGTTTGTGAAAATTATGAGTATAATTTTAGAAATTTTGGAACATTAAATTTTTTTCAATTTACAATGGCAAAAAAAAAAGGTATAGTTTAACTTTTTGATGATTGGTGAAGGTTAACATTGTGGTAGTTTTTGTTTTTTAAATTGTTTTGTATTTGAAAAATATTAAATTTATGTTTTTTAGGTATTTTTTATAATTTTGATATACTGATATTAAAAATAAAAAAATTATTTTAAAGTATTTTTAATTAAAAATATATTTTAAAAAAACATTATACATCACAATATCAATCAAACTAAACCCGTAATATTCTAATCTTAAAGCCCAATAGGTCCTAATAATTTTAAGACGAAATGGGTTTGAATTTCCAAATTAGGCTCCTTATTGTTAGTCGTAGAACTTTGTTGACAAGCACCCAAGAGGGCACGGTGTGAGTGGTTCGGCACTCTCATCCCTTAAGCAAGGTCGGGGTTTGACCCCTTCTTGTGTATGGAGACACTCTCTTGGGGAGCACTTTACCCCTCTGTGGGCCGACCCGGTGCGAGCGTGGATTAGTCTGGACCAGTATCCAGGACACCGCGTGGTTTATACCAAAAAAAAGAACTTTGTTGGCAGCGCTTCACCACAAGCATGCAAAAACAAAAAGGATTTGACATAAAAAAAAAAACAAAGTTAGGGTAAACAAAATCCAAGACTCGAGTCACTTGTTAAATTGGTAATTTAAATAATACAATAAATAAACAAGAACAATAAATAAACTGAAAAAAAATTATAATGAAAAAAAAAAGGTAAAAAGAACATGAACTGAGCTTATCTAGATTATTAAACAATTCAATAATGAAAGGTAAAACTGTTAAAAAAAACTTGTTAAACTAGGTGAACCCATAAAATTTGCAACCATGGACATAAGATCTGAATAATCTGATAAAAAGAAAAGCATAAAAAAATTTTGAATGATGAAATTGAAATAAATCAATTTTTAAAAATAAGAGAAAAATAAAAGTCAACTCGTGTTAACCTTTGAAACCAGCAATTCTGGTCATGAACTCGAGGTTAACCCCATAAAAGGCAAGTTGTAAAAAATAACTAAGAAAAACTAAAAACAAAAACAATTAAAAAAAACAAGCAACCATGGGCGAACCTCCTAAACATTGTCTAATCTCTAAAACTCACGACACATAAAATTTTGGATCCAAATTCAATTAAGAAGCTTAATTCTCTACTAATTTAATTTTCAATGATGAAATCATGAAAAAAATACTAATAAAAAAAACTTGTGAAAGCAAAAAACATAGCAACATCAAAATGGGGATGAAATTTGATAGAAAAAAACCATGGAGGATGAAATCGTAAAAACATTAATTTTAAAAATTATTACAAACAAAACAAATAGCAATCAAAAGAATGAAATACCAGATTTGAAAGATTAAAAAATCATAGAGGGTTAAAATTGAAAAACTTTTATAATTTGATAGATTATTTATAGATTAACAAATGGTGGGGGGCGAAATTGAAAAATATTTTTAATTTTATAGATTATTCAAAATTAAAAATATAATAATCAAAATTATAGAGACCAAATTTGAAGTAGAAATAAATTGGAGGGGCTGGTATAAATTGTTTAGGGGAAAGGGGGGGGAGGGGGATGATCCGCATTACCAAACTTGATGCATGTTAGGGGCATGTGCCATCTTATTGTGTTGGCAGCCCCAAGATCTTTCAAATACTGCACCTGAAGGCGGTGTTTGGTGTTCTCATGGCCTCACATGCGCTGCCTATACGATGCGATGGTCATTTACACGTTAATAATATTTTATATATGTCAATTACAATAATGCTCTTGATTAACCTTTAAATTTACAATAAAACGAATGTAAAATGATATAAAAGCTCTTGTGAGAGAATTATGCTAATTTTATCTATAAGAGCATCAAAATAATTACACTGATTTGAAAAACATAAAAGACCAAAACATCCCTTAATAAAATTTATTATGCTTTTTATTCTATAGTTAAATTAGTAATTTTAGTGTTAAAGAATAAAATAATCAATCTAATCTCATATAGCTTATAAAAACAATTATGTTATAGTGACAAGATCATCTTGCCCCAATATTTTGTTAAAAGGCTTAATAGCTAAGGTGTTAATTTCATCATCACACTGTTACTATTATAATAAATAGAATTTGAGTCTTGGTGAAAAGTAATGAAGGTGAAGAGCAACTTCATTAAAAGAATTAGGTTTTTTTAATAGTTTTACCCTAATAATCATGGGTTTTCAATGAAACTTAACCGTAGTAGAAATAAAAGAGGATGCTCACCATATTGAATTGATGTATCAAGCAATCTGAAGTTGTCATCTATGTGATTTAAATTAAAGAAAAAAGTGCTAGAGTTTTAAAGTTTTGAATTTGTATTTTATAATTAATTTTTACGAAATTTAAAAGCAAAGTGAAATTGTTTGTTTATGTGATATCACCACAACTAAATCTTGTGTTTCTTTGTTAATGTAACAATTTTAAGCAAGTATATTACTGATAAGTAGATAGTATTAAGTACTTTAATATTTTGGAATATTATTCTTCCACTATAATATGAAATTGAAATTCATTATGATAACTATACCTTTGTTATTATGAGTGGAGAAATGTATAGTTCTTTAAAAAAACATAAAAAACACTAAGAGGCTTCAATGTACTTAATATTGTGAATTGTTATAATATAATGAATCTGTTTCTCTTTGCACAAAAATTATAAAAAAAAAAACTAAAAGAATTTAGTGTTTTATTGTATACACATACTTAAAACATTGTAAATTATTATAGTATAATGATATT
This sequence comes from Populus x sibirica, assembly GCA_019202695.1. NCBI lineage: Eukaryota > Viridiplantae > Streptophyta > Magnoliopsida > Malpighiales > Salicaceae > Populus > Populus x sibirica. The sequence goes on along the minus strand of JAGMVL010001940.1, from coordinate 65,687 downwards.
TTTTTACTTTGTATAAAAAAATCACTAAATTGCCTATTGGGGATAGTAAGGTATTTTTTTAAGGTTTATAGTTAATATCAAATTGATCGGGAATAAATCGATCTTTTACTATTTTTAAGGTATGATGAAATGATTAAATTATTTTTAAAAGTAATTTTTTTAAAATGGAGTCCATGGGCTTTTTTTTTCATCCTAATTTTTTAATAATGAAGTTGATTGGAGGCAATTTGAGATTTTAATAAATATAAAATATAATTAAAAAAATAGTAGCAGGTGAGTGTGACACACACATCAGCATATGGAGAGCTTCTATTTTCTTTCGTACGACACATTAGGTTATTGGAGCTTGAGCTTCATGATTGTTTTCACTTTCCTTTCTATGAGGTAATCTTGATCTTATATCCTAAGTTGTGGGTTAATCGAGTTAACCCAAGTTTATTCGAGTTTTTTTTATATTTTTTTTGTTGATTTATTTTCAATTTCGCTTTTATCATTTAGTTTGCTTAAGAGTTGAGCTCTATTATTTTATTTAATTTTTTTTATACAAGGTTATCCTAGTCTCATGACACAGTCACAAATTTGGCATGCTAACTCGAGTTAGGTTTTTTTTTTATTATCTTTTTTTCAATTGATTTTTTCTAGTTCATAATTCAACGTTTGATTTGTTAGTTATTGGGCTTCAATTTTTTCTCAATTTTCTATTTATGAGGTTATTTTGTTCACGTTCAATTTTTTATTTATTATTAAATAACCTTGTTGAGAACTTTAAAGAATATTTAGAAAATATCTTTTTATAACATAGGCAAGTGTTTAATTTTTTCATTAGTCATTGTCATTTTTTTTTTAATATAGATATATTATTAAATTATCCAAGCTTATTGAACTCATTCCAATCAATGACTCGGCTCTTTAGTTTTTCTTGCTCCTTTAAAGACGTTGTCATTGCTTGGGTATGCTTTTTTAAAAAAAATTAGAAGAAATTTGATTCGACTCGTGGCATAGCGCAAGTTACCTATCTAATAAAAACAAGATTGGCTCAAGATCTGAGTCATATGATGGATGAGTCAATCTGAGTTAACCCGAGTCAATTTAAAACAACATCATTTTAAGATGTTTTTTTTTTTTAAAAAAAAGAAGTTAAAACAACATCATTTAAAAAAAAAAAAAAAAAAAAAAAAAACTAGATCTTACTTGGGTTTTAATCCATCGAGTAGGTCGGATTTAATTAAGTTTTCCATCTTGTGTAATACAAAACCCAATCTAGACCGGGCTCTAAAATGATAATTCACTAAATTGAGCTATTGAAAAAACATCTTATGGCCTCATTTTTATTCAAATTTACCAGGCCCATTAATTGTTTCACTTGATTAGAGAATATCTTTTTATAATATATACAAATGTTTATTTTTTCATCGGTCATTGTCATTTTTTTAATATAAGTATATTACTAAATTATCCAAGCTTATTGAACCCATTTCAATTAATGACCCAGGTCTTAAGTTTTTCTTGCTCCTTTAAATAAGTTTGTCATTGCTTGGGTATACTTTAAAAAAAAAGAAGAAATTTGGTCCGACTCGTGGCATAGCGCAAATTACCTATCTAGTAAAAACAAGATTGACTCAAGGTATGAGTCATATGATGGATGAGTCAATCTAAGTTAACCCGAGTCAATTTAAAACAACATCATTTTAAGATGATTTTTTTTTAAAGAAGAAGTTAAAACAACATCATTTAAAAAAAAATAAAAAAAAGGATCAAAAACTAGATCTTACTTGGGTTTTAATCCATAGAGTCGATTGGATTTAATTAAGTTCTCTCCCATCGGGTTTAATACGAAACCCAATCTAGACCGGGCTCTAAAATGATAATTCACTAAATTGACCTGTTAGATTAGATTAGTGGTTTTAAAACATTGGATGAAAGAGGGAAATGAGCTATTGAAAAAACATCTTATGGCCTCATTTTTATTCAAATTTACGAGGCCCATTAATTGTTTCACTTGATTAGAGAACTATTAGGTAACTAAAGAAACCTAGCAATTTATCCATCAATCGTTGTCCAAAAATGTTAGATGTCTAGAGCTCTAAAATGGTTAGAAAATGAGAGCTAAAATCAATTACAAAAGTCCCAAGAGCAGAATCCCCCGAGGAAGAGCTTCTTCACCCCTCATAAATGCTCACTGCTTCCAACAAATTGGTAGGCTAAAAAGTGAAAATTTACCATCTTCGAAGATGTTTTCATGTTACAAACTACAAAGATACAGTGGTGGTTTCAAGAATGTTGGCCTCAAGAGCTCATGGCAAGGTCATAATCTCAACTAGCAAAACATCTAGTAATGTTTTTGCGAACCCCATGGCAATTAATTGCCACAATAAATGCTAATAGTTTTTTTATATTTTCTAACCTTCACCTCTAATCTGTGTACTTGCCACATTGGTAATCATTAAATCATTATTTTTCACACCCTACAGAAGTGGAGGTTGAAAAGTATGTAGTTAATTACCGAGACATTTTTGTTGAAATTATTAAATCCAGCATCGCGAATAAATAGGTTAATTTAGGTCAATTCAAAATTATATTGTTTTATTTTTTTAAATTAAAATAATGTTATTTTAAAAATAAAAATAAAAAGTTAAGTTGAATTTTAATTAAAACACATATTAACTCGTCGAATCAAATAAATCAATTTTTATCTAGATTAATTTAAATTAACCGAAGAGTTATCAAGTTAATAGTGTTGTGGAAGCTGAGTTTAATAGCATTATTGATTTTTGTTTCTACATTTGTCTTTTACAAGAAAAACATGCTTTGGGTTCTGGAACTCCATTACTATAACTCTTGGTACCTCGGGGTAAGTGAAACGAGCCTCTCAATTAGGGTTCTATAAGCCGGATAGGTCGCTGATGAAGTCCATTGTGAAAATTCTTTAGAAACATCCATTGATTTTCTTAATGCCCATTTATGGTTCTTGGTTTAGGCAAGGGATGCAGAGATGCCTACATCATCTTGGTTTGTTCAATAAATTCAAAATAGAATATTGTCCTCATTTGACATAACTATGATGATATTTGAGCATTGAATTTTGCAATGGGCAACCCTTTCCTAAATCTTGAACATGGTAATCAATGCGACTCTAGGGTTTTCTCCATCTCTTCTCTATTTTTTTTTCTTTGTTTTCACCCGTAATGTGATATTCTTCTTTGGCCAATTTTTATATACATAGATTATGTTAATATTTCTGATATAGTCAAAGTAAGGTCATCCTATTTATAAATAAAAAATAAAAAAAATTGCCCTCCAACCAATCATTATAGTTATTGGATTGAATTGCTAAATTTATGTTGGCTCCAACTAAATTCAATTGATTATAGAGAGCAAAATATTAAGTCAAATTATGTAAATTAAGAAATACTATCATGACTTTAGGAAGCAATTCACATATGCTTTGAGTGTTGAGAATGCGGTAGTTTTTGTGTTTGAACATGTTTTAAAAGTATATTTCATTTAAAAATATTAAATTGATAATTTTTTAGTGTTTTTTTTTTTATAATTTTGATGTGTTTATGTAAAAAATAAAAAATAAATAAATCATTTTGATATATTTTCAAATAAAAACACTTAAAAAAAACACTTTACATCATAATACCAAACACAACCTACTAGACTTTTTGTGTTGTTTTTGATAACAAGGAATGCAATAGTTAAATTTTCTTTCTTTAAATGGTATATTATTTATATTTATTATATATGAACTACTTTTATAACCATCACTAAAAGTGGTAATAACTTTTTTTTCAAAAATATATTATTATTATTATTATTATTATTATTTCATTATCATTTTTTCACCTCCTCCTATACTTGTCACAATAATTCTTTCTAAAATATATATATTCAACATAACTTCAAAATAGGGATATTTTGTTATTGACGAACCAGAAAGTTCGTTCCTCACAAAGAAAGCTAAAGTTAAACCTCTCCCTAAAATAAGATGGTGGGATTCAATTCAACTTGGCATGGACTTGATTAAGTGGTGAGTCCAAATGCCAAGAGGACAACCCATCTTTACTTAAGCTTGGCTTAGCGTTGAGCTCAGGTGTTAACAGAGGTCCCTGACAGATGCTAGCTAGGAATGGTTCATTTTTATCTTCAGAGATCCTCAAAGGACGAGAAGAAATTCTAATATCTTTTCTCTTGATAGACTGCCAGGGAAGATAAAGTCAGAGATATTTGTTCCTCATTAATATTGATGTCAAGGATATTTATCCTTATTAACAATAATGTTAGAGATATTTATAAATCATTAAATGTCATGAACATTTAAAATTAATATTATAGTAAAAATATACGCTTCTACTCTTCCAAGGAAGAGGAGATTAGTGGATCTAAAAAATATAAATACTCCTCAGACCATTCAGGTAAGAGGTTCAGAACTTCTATTCTAAAAAGATAAATACTTTTGAGTATTAGAATATTTATTACATCAAAACAAGATCAAATACTTTTGTTATTAAAATTTAATGCTCTTTACTGTATTTATTACTTCTTTTCTTTTAAAAATTACTAATTTTACTATTAGAAAATCCTTAAATTTTCTAAAATATAACTTTTTATAGGTTCTAGAAAACCCTCGTCATCGAATCATTTTTATATTGTGGAGAATATGAACTTTTAAACAACAATATTTAATTAATCTATAATCCAACCATAAAATTTTTTTATTCCCAAGCATATTAAATTTTGGAGCTTCTTCAGTTATTATTCAATGAATAGATTAATTTTTATAAATATCAAGTAATAAAAACTATACTATTTGGATAAAATATTAGTAATGTCATGAGTGAAGATTTTTAATAATAATAAAAAAAACTCATTTGTTAAGTGGAACGGAAAGACCGGTGAAACACCTTGGAGGCTTGGACATCTCAATTCGTTTCAGCTCGTTTCAAACGGATAAATTGAGATTTTAAATTAAATTAAATAGTTGAATTTGAATATCTTTTTCCTTTTTTAAGTGGTATAAATCATTAAACACAGAGTCCCATCATAATAAACGTCCCGGGTTCCAACAAATTGGAAATATGGAAAGTGAAAAATTACCATCTTCATGGATGTTTGTTTAGATAAACCCATGTTTTCTGCAGCATAGAAGCAATGGTGATATCAAGAATGTTGGTCCAAGGAGCTCTAATGGCGGAAGAGAAGTCACACTCCTCGCTAGAAAAGAAAAATACCATTGCTTAGCTTTTAATGCGCAACCAGTCCTCACATTTCCAAACAAAAAAGACATCAACTTTCTTGAGTACCTCGTAGTTTTTCCAAAATTGACTTTTGCTACTAACTTCTGCACTTGCTATTTGTTTATTCTTTCTTCTTCTTCTTTTTAACCACTAGTTAGTAGTTAGTGAGTATCTATGAGTGCGGAAATTCCTGTTTTTAATGAATTTTAAAAATGTATTTTGCTTGAGAGATTCTTTTATGGTTTTAACTTGTTGAAGTCAAAACTTGAAAAATCAATTATTTTGATGGATTTTTAAGAAAAAAAAGCTTTTTAAAAAAATCATGTATCATGATATAAACACACATTAATCTTCGTTGTTGTTATGATTAAAATATTATTAGATAAAAATATCAACATTAAATTGGTATTTATGATATATATTGGATTGCTGTTCTTGTAAGTGGAGCATATTTTAATTCAACTATAGATTAACAAACAATTAAATTACTTTTACAAAAAGTATGTCATCCAATAAAATCATATAAAAAGATGACCATAAAGAGAAACATTTTTCTTCCTACTTTTCTAGTAATTCACTAAAATTATCATTTTACATGTAATTACATTAATGTTAGTTATATACCTTATAATAAATCAGTTGATTACACGTATTATTATTATATTCATGAAATATATATGTATTATTAATAAAGGCTTAATTTATCTTTAATATTCATATAATATTAGATTAATAAATTTAATATTTGATTTATGAATTTAGAGTAAAGATAAAGTTTATGAGACAAAAATGCTTTGCAAAGAAAATTCTAAAATTATTATAATTATGAGATTCTTATTGCATCGAAACATTCTTCCTAAAATATTCATGGTCAATGTTCTCTTAAATATTGGATATTTATTAAACTCGTAGAGACTGATACATATCATGTTTTTTTTTTTTTAATAAAAGGAATCAATTGTTCTCATAAACTGAAGTATAAGAGATGTCTGAAACTAATATGTAAGTGCTTGTCATAAGACATGTACATTGAACTGACTCGTATGAGGATTCTATATGGAGAGATCACATATATCTATGGAAAGGTTCACATGACAGTTGTGTGAGTGATCCTTAGATTTGAGATCACAAAGTTATCGTATATAAAGAATGTTATACTTTGATCCTATTACATGTTATCTTAATCGAGGTTATGAAAGAGCAGATATTGGGTATAACATTAACTATATAAAGGTACTTGAGTGACCAATAAAAGATTCATCACTCTAGGTGAATTAGAAAAAAAAATATTTATTCTCAAATAATATTGACAAAGAAATGTAACAACTCAACATTTAAATGATTATTTAAAGCCAAATAAGATCAGATCTTTAGGTAATAAATTCATAGATAACTCTAGATCTGTCTAACAAGATTTTAGAGACTTCCAAATAATTTTATTGTATTGTTTATGCTGCCTGTATGATATTTAAAAATTCAACAATTAGTACCACATATGCTCTTAATGATCAAATTTTATACTAGTTATTAATCTTCACGGAGGTACATAAAAAAGATTTTCTTAAACCGGAAAGTAAAAAAAAAGGAGAATAAAAAGGAAATAAGAAGGAAAGCTTAATTTATAATGAAGGGTGTAGATATATAAAATAAAAGCATGGGACATTTTTTATTTATACATTTGTCTCGTACAAGAACAAAAATGTATGGTAAAACATGCTTTAGTTTTCGGGAACTCCATTAATATGTCTTTATGTTTCTTCGGGGCTCTCAAATTATTGTTAAGTGCAGTGAGCCCCTCAACTCGCATGCTGTAAGCCGCAGAGGTCGCTGATGCAGTCTACTCTCAATATTCTTTAGAAGCATCCATTGATTTTCTTAATGTTCAAAGCGATAATGTCCCATGCAATTGAGAACGAAGGAAAGAAAGAAAGAAATGTCGTATTTACATCAACCCATGTTTCAAACCATGCACATAATTGGCCGAGGCAATAAGAGATAATAAGCATAAGAGTTTTGAGGCCTAATTCGTATCATGAGCAGAGTTTAGGCAATGATCTAGCCTTTCCAAGGCCATGCAAACTTGGTTTCGTCACAATTCTCTTCTCTGAACACATCATTGTACAAACTTTCTCCCATTCAGCCACCCTTTTCTGCATTCCTTGCAATTCTGTTTCAAGATTGTCAATCTTCTTTGAATGTCCATGCCTTCTTGCATAAATAAGGATTTGTTCAAGGGCCTCTTGCTCTCCCTCCGCATCACTATGAAAGGTAGACTGACTCGAGTTTTTGAGATAAGAGAAGTGATCATGGATTGAGATATTGATCTTGGATTGTTGAGTAATGAAACTTTGGAGTGTTTTTCTTGATGGAAAGTTTGAGTTTTGGGCAAGGTGTTCCAAAGCTTCGGCCGAGAGCTTGTCGCGGTTGACTACGGAGCAGAGTCTCATCTTTTCCTCTTCAGATAATTGGACATGGACCTGTGTTAAGCCAAAGTCAATTCAAGCACTCCAAATTTGAAAAAAAAACACATAGATTAGCTCAGACAAAATTTAGATAACTTTATGCTTTTTAAAAGCCATAATCTAACTAGCATACCTGGAGATACGTGTCAATGGCTTGATAGAGTCTGTCACTGGATTCTCTAGCAGAATCTGGCAGAACCATTACTAATGCTGCAAACTTGGCAGGTTTCAGAAGGAAATCTGGAGCCACTTCTATAAGGTATGAGTCCATCAAGCTAGCAACCTTACTCCATTGATTTCGAGACATCTTTGAACCGTCAAGGAGAAAGGCTTTTGCAAGCCTCAAAACTAAATTCACATCATACACATGATGGTTCCTTTGTGGAGATGGAACAAGTAGATGATCCAAAGTTGATTGATCCAGCATTGAACCTATCAGATGCTCTAACTTGAGTTTATAGAACTTGCTTAAATTTTTCAACCTTGCTGCCAGTAGAATATCAAATAAGCCTTTGCAAGAAAGAGAACTCCTATCGAACAAGGAAAGCAGATTGATTGAAACCGCTGTGATTCTGCACTCCTCAGCTGGTCTGACACTGAGATATATCGATTTTAGGCGAAAAACAATGAACCTAAAAATGGTAGCATGCTCTAGTTTCTGGGATATCATCATCCTGATCACCTTCTCAAATGAATTGGCATTCAAAACCAAAAGATCTTCAAACCACCAAGTTGTTTGAGACCAGTTGTTCCTCATACTACACGTGCTGCTTGTATCACAGGATAACTGAGAACTTGAATTGCTTGACGAGCATGTAAATGGGCTTGCCAGAGTAGGCAAAGTAAGCCTTCCTACAAGGCAATCCAAAACTTTCTCAAGCAAAAATGATGAATTCGTTGCAGGAAGTAAATCTTGGCACTGTTTCAGAGCTTGTAGGAGCTCAGACCAAGTCCAGTAATTGATCCATTCAAGAAACTTCTCAGTCTGATCTCCTAAGTTATGCTTTTCTGAGCTATTACTGCTAATCTCCATGTAATGAGCAGCACAGTTTAACAGGACAACGTTAGAAGGAGTAATTTCAATGGTGCCATTGTTGTAACAAAACCTTGCCATGAGCTCAAAAACATGTGAACCTCCTGGAAAGTTGTCAAATATTACTTTCAGTTTTCTTGAACTACTAGCCAAATTACCAAATAATTTGCCGAGTCTAGCAGAGAAAGACGAAAGAATTTTCTGCAAAAAATTACACGGTATTAATCACATGGTTAAAACATAATATTTGTCAAATTCAGCAACAAATTTCAATGAGAAAAGGAACGTTGTAAGCAAATCAACCAGAAGATATTGAAACTTTCTTTGACCAGAGCAGGCAAAAAACAAGAAAAATTGACAGCAAAACACTTCGTTCATTGGATCCTTCTAATCCCATGTAGGTTCCATCAAGAGACAAAAGCATTAAATGCATCAAACAGAACTATGAAATCCTATACGACGACACTGTGGATTCCTGTATTTATCAGAAATTATGGTAAGAAGTTTCTGTCAACAATTAATGATGAAGGCCCTATTACAATTTGTGGAAGGAAACGAAAGCATGGGTGAAATAATCATTAATGGAGACTTGAAATATCATGAAAAGCCCCACACCACTGTACAATAGTTTCAAAGTAGATGACGGGCAGCAGAAATATTTATTGAGAATAAGTACAGGAGTAGTTGCAAGTGACCCCATATATTGTTTTCAATAAAATTATCCCAAGAATTGGTAGTAGGATCAAGCATTGAAAATTGCCACTATTCAGTGCAGAAACCACCATGAATGAATATGGAGAGAGAGACCTTAACAAATATGAAAGGTAGGCAAAGGGCAGTAGAGTGTTCTTACCTTGTCCACTATGAAAATTTCTTCTCCATTGACATCCACTTCAAGACTGTTGCCAACTTCCATTGTTGGCTATAAAACAATAATAAGAACCTCCTCCAATCAGACTGACATGCAACTGAAAAGGCCTTTTGCCAGAAAAGAACTTTTCTGCATAACTCAAAAGGGGTAGTCGAGATATGATTATGAAGAGTTCATTCTCTGAGAAGGGAAAGAGGAAAAAGTAGAATGGGTGGTCAATGGGCACGTAGACAAATTATTTATAAAGTAATTAGACAGTGAAGGTACTTTAAAAAACAAGAAAATCAACTAAGAATTAGAGGTGACAGCAGACAATTTCAAGAAAATGGGAATTGTCTAGTTTGCTATAAAAGCTCTCACAACTTTGCAGACGCCATGGCAACAAGCATTCATCACTGTAGTGACTATTCTCATGTTCTTTTTTATGTGACTATGTCAACTTCATTTAAGACATCATGATATAAATAACTAGGGATAGCTGGTAAAAAGAAAAGAAAAGAAGACTCTAAATTATAGGTATATTTAAACCTACTTTAAATTATATATTAAAAAAAAAACATTTGGTAACGTTGGGTTACTTTTTCGAGATAAAAAAACATAAAAAAAAAATAAAAACAATATAAATAAATAGGATATTCTCAAGTACTTCTTATTTTAAAATAAAAAAATATAAATTAATTTCAAAACTGTAAAAAAATCATGTCTATTCAACTAAAAATATTTTTATATTTTCTGTATTGAGGAATTATTTGAAATGGGGCATACCCAAGAATGAGTTATGGCTTAGGCTCAAGAAGTACTGTACAAATCATTTTTTTTCATATGAATTTAATTGGACTGGAGCTACATATACTTTCGCATTAAATTCATAATAATAATAATAATAATAATAAAAAACCTTGTTGCATTGCATCGAACAGCAATGTATAGGACCAGTGAATGAAACTTGAGAGTAATAAATACTTGCTTGTGGAATTGTGGTTGGTGGGGGGGGGGGGTGTCCAAGAACATGAAGAAGCTCGAAATCCGAAATTATTTATCCCGAGTCTTTATTGGCTTTCCTCAAGATCCATGATGTTGTCTTTATTGGCTTTCCATATGAAAACTTCATTTGACCTAATCGCCTTTGCCTTTTCCGTCACTTATGCCGTCTGTTCTTGTAGTGGCTTGACTCCAAGAACTCCATTTCTTGAAGGATATTGGATCCACCAAAAAGAATGGAAGAAGAAGCTGTCCAGGATCCAAAAATTCAACTGTAAGTGCAGCATACACGTTTTTGGATCCTACCGACAAGAACAGAAGAAGAAGCTGACCAGTATCGACCAATTCAACTGTAAGTGCAGCACACACGTTTTCTCTAGTTCCATACCCATTGCTTGAGAAGAGAATTAAACTGGGCGAAGTAGAAGCTGTGAGCTCCTCCTGGACAAACCTTCACTACAAATATCAGTTTATCCAAATTTTGATAAACCTTCCTTGTTGGGCCTGGTTTTCCCGAATTTTCATTAGGGATTTTTAGTACATGAGACAGTGTTGTCCTGTCCTGTCTAGTACCATCCTATCTCATCCAATCTAGTCATATCCGCAGTTCCATGTGCTTACCAAACCCATCTTCTATGAAGAGTATCTAGTATGATTTTTATAGCTTATGTTTCTATTATAAATGAAACTCTATGCTAATAACCACTTGTGCTGAATATGAAAGTAATGATCATAGATAGTCAGCAATAAACAGCAAACTATTATTTTGTCAACCATGCATTTTTTTTTATCCGATGATTTGCACAACAGCCTCCACTCGTATACTGGATATGCAAATCAACCATGTCACAGAACACCTTTTCCTCTCAGGAAAAAATGAAGAACACAGATGTCAATAAAATAAACAAAAGGGTGACGAAGTTAAGGATATGGACCCAACACAATCTATAAAATTGCAATCAATTTTGAATAGTCATCAATATTCATTCCTCGGGAATGTTGAAATATCAACAGCAAGGACTAATCCGTCGACACTATCTTCTTACTGCAAACCGATAATATCAGTTGCAAATTAGTAGCCATTTATCTGAGGCCTAGGGGTCGGGGCCATCAGTCGGGAAAAAGGCATCCTCACATTGCCAGGGAGGTTCCTTTGGCCAGAACATCGATCAGCTAATTTTCGATCAGAAAATGATCTTGAGAATGCTTGGGCAAGCTCCAGAGCTGAAGCTATTTTCCCATAGCGCAAACCTGTATCAGGGGAGGCAGGTTTTGGTTGCTCGACATGTTTGCGCCAGGTCTCTGGTGAAGGCTGTCTTTCCTTCTGCTGCTGATTCTGCTGCCTCCTCCCAGTATCCCTATTGTTCCTCCAGTTCTCATTATGCCAGTTTCTTCTCTGGTCATCCACTCTCTGAGTGTCTACCTGCTGATCCTTCCGCTCAAATTTCTTTACAATCCTTTGATCCGGAGGAAGAGTGTCTGTTCTTTGACCATTACATGTAGGAGTTGCGTGCTCAGTAACTCTCAGAGTCTTAACAACATCATGCTTGGTCCTTCATGCATAACATGAATAATTGAGGAAACAAATGAAACTTACACTATTGTTAGACAACATAATAAAACCTAACCACATTGAAAAGTAAAGCTGCTACCCAACATAATCACATTATAACACTGAGAAAGGTAATGCTGCTACCTGTCTAAATGCCGAACCAAATCATGGTTGATCATGGCAGCATCATCTATTCCTCGCTCTTTCAAAACCTGAAAAGTGTATTGGCAATGTCATCAAGCTCAACATGAGAACTAGAGAGGCAAAACAAAATTAAAGGCTTTAACAAATAAATTGGCTGAAGAAAGAAAGGGTTTCTTTAGGCTTTTCCCCTTTATCTTTCCTGTGTAATGAAGGTAGTAAGTGCAACCCAAAAATCTTTCAGGGCAACATTTCAGTCGATAATAAGCAGATCAACTATCTCTGTAAATAACAATGTTAAAATCGATCATGAATTTCGTTCCTGAACTCCCAGCATGGAGAAAACAAATCAACTCACCACTTCACGTGGCCGAGCACCACCAAATAACAGTTTCCTGCATCAATCAAAGATACCATCTGTTATTGCTTATAAACAGAAAGCACCAACCACATTATGAAAGATACTAAAAAGCCATGGAAAAAAAAGAATTGCATCAAACTTCTGTGAAATGGAGATGCATATGGGACAGCGAATGAGTTCAACCAAACCAAATATTGGGATCATCACATTCAGATTGGACACACTAAGATGGGATTCAAGCTCTGCTCACGTTTGAGTTGAGCTCAAGGAAATCATAAGCTCTACTTCTACTAAGAATAAAATTATCATTCAAAACAGTTTGAACATTTAGTCTTTTCAATAACAGACAGAGCAGCAATAATACAACAATACAAAATGAAATCCCTACCTTTCCCTTTCAATGTTCCCATCTAACTGTTCAAGAGGCTGTGACCGTGGCTTCAAATTCAATTTTCGCCGCTCTACCATTTGATTCTCAGTCTCAACACCAACTGAAGGAAGTTTTGCAGCATTAACATTTGGGTGCAACTCTTCACTAGTAATAGCATAACCATGAGCCGGGTTGCTTGGCAGTTGGTTCTCCTATATTCAACAGCTTCACAGAAGTTACCAGAGTGAACTTAAAAGTAAACCCACCATGGCTAGGATGTTATGAATCTACCTGCATATGATGGGGGACAGGAAGTTCTGAAACCTCCAATGGCTTTATTCTTGGAAGCAACTTCACCTTAGGTCGCTCTGATGCTTCAAGGCGCACAGGGGGCTGCACTATAGACCCACCATATTTGGCATCCGAACATGGCAGTTGAACCCTGTCAACATGAGTTAATGGGTTTCTCTCTTTCAATTCTGAAGGCAAAGGAGCCCTGTCCCTGTCACGATCAGCAAACTCCTTTCTATGACCCGGGATCCTATCCTCAACAGTCAGACCCCTTTCCACATGCCTTGACAACATTGCATCAGAAATTTCTGTCTCACCTGCCAGGTTCATCCTATTATATGAATAACCATCAGAACCCATGTTACCTATATCTTTCTCCGTTTCCAGATGTTCAACAACCTCAGCATTTGTCTGATTATGCATTGAATGATTTGTCTGCCATCTTCCCGAAGAAACCTTTTCCAATGCACTTGCATGAGCCAACTTCGACAGGGCACTTGTTTCTGACCAGGTCGAGTGCAGTGGCTCATTAATGCCCATGACCAACTCCTTCCTAACTGTCCATGCATTTGCATATGACCCACCAACTCTCAAACCAACAGTATCTCCTACATTTTGCGAATGCACCTCCACATGATCTCTCTCATGAACCCTCCTTGCATGTGACTCTGCAGTTGAAGCTGCCATATATGAAGCAGTTACCTCCCCACTCAAAGCAGCCTCTGGCATCAACTCTACCTTACTTGGACCAACTCGAAATCTCTCATCACTGAAAGTCCGGCGTGGACCTGAAAAACCATCCAAGGGTTTCCTTTCCTCCTCATCAAAGTGACGACCAATGCATACATTACGACTAAGAAACGGAGTTTTATCATCCCAATGCCTGGTGGCTGGGGATGAATGGGGCCTAACCCAGTGATCAGGACGATTCATTCGACCTCCCCATGAATTCAGCCGGTCATGACCAGGCCAATCATTAGACCTAACAATTCTTATCAAAGACAAACCAAAATCAATATAAAGATTGCAACTTTCACATCCAGCACTTACAATTAGTGACAACTAACAATAAAGACTCAACATTTATTTGAATTCAACATCAAATAACTAAAGATCCCATCTGGGTTCACCTCAAGACTTCAATAACATAATTACAATGGTGACAATAAAAATAAAAAAACACAGCAATAATGAAATTAAAAATAAGAAAGAAGCAAGAATTGGGACTTACACACCAGGAGCAGAAGGCAAAGGGAGATTGGTAGGGATAGAGCCACCATGAAAGTCCTTAAGACTCATTGTATGGCCACTAAAAGCTTTCTTCTTTGACATTATCTCTCTGTTCCTTTCTCTCCCAATTATATGTTTTTGTTTATGTAAAGATTCCAAGGCCTTTCTACCAAAATTTGAATGATATCTTTAACAATTTATGGGGAAAAAAAAAGAGTGCAGCAAAGAATAAGAAGAGAAACCCACGATTCTTTAGGGAAGAAATTGTGAGAAAAGCAGCAGGATTTCGAAGGTTGCCTTTGCCTGCCCTCTATCGACGAACCTCGTGGTTGCTTGCTTTTATTAAGCTTCTTTCTGCTGCTTCTCTCTAGATTGGTTTTGCTTCTACCCTCTGCCCGTACAGTTTTGTGGGATCTGATTCCACGTTTACACACACACACACACACACACACACGGACACACATATACTCAAGAATTTTGACATTTCAATGCAAGAAATAAAAAAACATATCCTTGATATATTATTAAATTCGGCTCAATTTATTATCAAATTAAAGTTTAGATTACGGTTGAATAGATTAATTTATTTTAATTTTTTCAGATAATTACAAAACCTTCTTGATCTGAGTTTTTTTTTGTTTTTTAAATTATATATTTTATTAAATAGATTATATATTAAATAATAGTTTAAATCTTCAATAATAAATTATTTGATTCAGGATATAAAATATAATTTATATAAAAAAATTATATCAAACTAAATGATTTTGCCAATTATTTCTAATTTTTTTTAAATAAAACTATACTATTTAAAAAATTATAAAATTAAATTAAATTTTTAATTTTTTTTTCTCCTGCCCTTCATCATCCTTCTGGAAATTTCTTTTCTATTGTTTTAATCCTTTATGAATTTGTTTTTACAAACATCAGGAATTTGTAATTTGTAAAAATTGAAGCCCATTTACATATTTAAAAATGGAAGCCCAATAAGTAATAACAAAAAGAAAGTAGGACTAGCCCACGCAAATGCAACCTCTATATACTAGGGCCTGGCTCACTGAACCTATAAGAATGCGAATCCCTAAGAATATCCATGATTAAAGTCCATGGTCGAAGATTTAATTGTCAGTCTTCCACCTCCCAAACATGCACTACCATATTTTATATTAATAAATAAATAAAATAAAATTATCAAAATCATTGTTATTAAAAGTGTAGTAGATCGACCCAAGACCTAATTGACTCACTCATTAGCCCAAGTTGAGTGTCAAAAACAAATTAACATAAAGTTGACCTGGATAACCTAATAAATCAACTCGAGATCCGTTTAAAATCCAGTTTGTTTGTTTTTTTTTAAATCAAAACAATGTTATTTTTACTCTTTAAAAAAATTGATTGGCCTAATTGTAGGGAACTCAAGATATACTCTTTTTTTTTTTTTCAAATTTTAAAACTTGATTGGATGTAAATTTAATGAGTTGTATTTTGAATTAGTAGTTGAGGATATAATTTAAAAAAAATGATCAAACTAAAACACAGGAGAAAATCATGTTGCCAATTGTCATAACCCTTTTTTCGGTTTTTTTCAAATTCATTTCCTTTCCTTAAAAAAAGAAGAAAAACCAAAATAGTGTCATTTTGAACGACATTGTTTTCCTTCTTTCCCTGCATATGTAGAGGCAAGGAAGAAGAAGATTTTAAATCATTTTCCTGCTCTCTCTATTCCCTTGCCTTGACTACTCACCCGACACAACTCATACCCTCACATATCCTGCCACCATGCCGAAAAAAAGACAGGGGTGTCATGCCCTGCAAACGTGCTTTGGGGCGGTTGGACATAAGCCTCCCCACGCCACCCTGCCCTGCACCATGACAAGACAGGGCAAGGTGACCCTCTCTCCCCTTGCCTATAAATACTAAGAGGCAGAGGAGAGAAAAAAAAAGGGAGGGGAGGAAGATTTCAGGAAGGATAAAGAACAAAAACAAGGGAGGGGTGGTTGGAGAGAAGATTTAGGATGAACGAGAGAGATTGAAAGAAGAAACAGAGGGAGGGAGAAATAGAGAGAAAGAAGAGAGGGAAGAAACGAAGAAAAAAAACAAAACATAAAGAGAAGAGACGAGATTGAGGGGAAGAGAAACCAAAGTTGAAAAACAAAGGAGGGAACGAAGGAGAGGCAGAGAAATTTTGGGTGAAAGAAACAGAGACGAACAAAGGCAGGGGAGAAAATTAAAAAAAAAGAAAAAAGAAAATAAAGAACCAAAGAGGAAAGGGGGAAGAACAAAACAAACAGAGAGGGGAAGATTGTTTTTTAAACTAGAAAGAGAGAGAACAAAAACAGAAAAAAAGGAGAAAGAAAACCGGGGGAGTAACAGGAGTAACAAAAGTGAACAGGGGAAAAGCCATCGCAAACTGTCGTTTGCCACTGCGAAGCCACCACTATGAACCACCGAGAATAGCAGCACCGCCATAGAGCCACTACAGAGAGGGTTGAACATTGTTGATAGATAGAAGAGAAACAGAAGCAAAACAAAGAATAAAAAGGAAGAACAAAGAGGGAAGAAGCAAGAACAGAAACAGAGGATAAGGAAATTGCAGGAAAAAAAAAAAGAACCACTGTTTGCGCCAAAGATCACTCCACCATCAGCACCGTCGTCACAACCACCACCGTGAGGTCAACTCCTCTCCTCCTTCATCTTCATATTCTCTTTCAGACGCCCTCCACTGTTCACGTTACATGTGAACAGTGGAGAGCTACTCCATTATTCCCTGGGCCGGACAAAGACCGTCCCAGACCTAAATACATTGAGCCAGGTCCAACTCAGTAAAAATAATTCAAAAAATCCTTTCAAAAAAATTTGTGATTTTCTGCATATTTTTCTATTGAATTTTGTTTAATATTGGTTTCTATTTTTATACCATAAAGATACAAATCCAGTATTAAAATACCCGATTTTTATCAAAATATTGAAAAAGTTAAACAAAAAAATTTCTTGTTTTCATGCATACGACCAAGTCTCTAAAAAAAAGGCATCATATCATATTTTCATACAACAAAGAAAATCTAAAAAATATATATTAGCATGCATTTTGGCTTTAATAACCAGTTTATTAAAGTCACGAGAACTTAGCCAATATTTCAAAAATTTCAAAAAAAATATTTTGTTTTATTTTAATATTAAGAATTACGAACTTGCATGTAAGACATATTCCTAATATTAAAAAGGTAGTTCTTTTATTAATAGATTTTAGAGCGGTTAAGTTTTACCCGATAAGATATTGATCTCGTTATCGAGGAGAACTTCTCTTAAACCATAGACGAATCAACAATTAGAAATACAATAACACCTTAGTATATATATCAGACAATCAAACAATATAATTTACCTTAGGTATGGTGTATTTGGGGTGCTAATACCTTCCCTTTATGCAATTAGTCCCCTTGCTCAATCTTTGAGACTAGTTAGGGTTTTTAATAACCAAAATATTAGGTGGCAACTTCCATTTTTGTTTTCCACTGATAAAAGGAAAGAATTCCTTGTCTCCTTATATTTTCCAGATATACATTCACATGAGAGTGAACGATTCGCCACAACACCGCACGCGTGCGACACCAATGATAATTTGGCGTGAAAATTACTCTTTTGTTCATATACTTTACTTTGACTGGTTTTTTGTCTCTTTAGTTTTTGAACACTTTCTCTCTTCTCTCTCAAATTCACGAACATAAAAATAAATAAAATAAAAGTTTTTTTTTATCAAAACTAAAAGTATTTTAGTAAAGAAAAAAAGTTATCAATTGATCATATTTTAGTAACAAAAGAAACCAATCTTGGTGTTAATAGATTTCATTCAATAAGAAGAGTTCTATTGAAGTATTTTTTATCCTTCATCAAGTAAAAAAAAAGTAGATTGAAACTTGGGAAACTTTTTTATTTCGGGTTGATTTTTAAAGTATTTACAACTCAATATTGATTTAAGACTAGAAATGAGTTTATTAAAATGTATTTACGAACTTAATGTATTTACCAGTTTCTATGATGTTTCTTAGATATTTTCAGGTGAAAAAAAGATTGAAACTAATTTCTTTTAGTCCTAGAAGTTAGATGTCTGACCTTTTTCAGACGCCTTAGGTGGGCAAAGTTGAACTAGTAGATGGCAAGTTGTCTCTTACTACAAATGACATGTCGTATGTTATGTTCTTTTTTAAAAATACATAAGGCGATTGACATGTAACCTAGCCAATTTCTTTTTTAAAAAATAGAGGGCTAGAAATGCGAGCCTTGAATTGCAAGTTCACGCACGCCTCGCCTTATCTGTTTTGGGCTAAGGGATGGCCTATTCAGGCCTATGCGCATTGGTTGTTCTTATGAATGCTTTGTTTTATTTTTTAATATTTAATATCAATTAAAATAAAATAACTTTAATAATATTTAGGATATTATTCCTTTAAATACCTTTTAGTTTTTCATTTGTTTTCAAATAAAATTATAATTTTTTTTTTTAATATTAGCAAACATTTTTGTTTTGCAGCCATTTATAATTTTTGTTTTAAAGTTTAATTACACTTAATTATAATTAAATAAATAAGATTGTATTTAAAATATTATTTATTAGATATCATTTAATTTGATATTTATTTTCAAATAAGATTATAGCTTTTTATAATGTACTCTATCATTTCGTTATTTATTATATATGATCTAGCTATGTAGACTCTTTTTTTATGTTTGTTGTTGTAATCTAATTTTTTACCCCATTTTTATATATTTTTTGAAAAAAATCAAAAAAATATTTCTTTTCAATAATTTTAAATATTTTATCATTTTGTTATTTTCTTTGTTTTTATTTATTTTCGTGTGTCAAAACATCTTGAAAATCACAAAAAAAAATACAAATTAAAAAAATACAAAAAAATAATCAGGGTTTGAAATGGACCGATAATCGAGCATCATTGGAAAAAAACAAGGTTTGGGAATTTTTGGGCCATAATTAAGGAAATTTAGAAAAGGGCTCAATTTGATTTAATATGGCTAAGAATGAGAGAAATTTGAAATCTAAGGATGATTTTGAAATAAATAGCCAAGTTAGAAGTCAATTAAGAGCCTAACTGAAAAGGCAATTTGATATTGGGAGTCAATTTGGTTTTAAAATGAAGACCGAAAGAACCAGGATGATTTTGCAACAAATAATTAAATCTGGAGGAATAAATTGATTCAATTAAGGACGCAATCAAAAAGGAAAATGAGATTAAAGGATTTTGAAATACTAAAAGCTAAATTGAAATTAGAAAGATCAATTAATTTAATTTAGGATTTAAATTAAAAAAAATTCAAGATTAAATATCTTAAACTAAATGAGTAGGGAGTTTTACTATACTCCTCCTCTAAAGCACTATTTATTAGAATAGTGTTTTTATTATTATTTTTATTTTTATTTTTTAATTTTAAATTTTTTATTGAGTTATCATACTCTCATGATATGGATCATGAGTTTAGCAAGATAACTCGATTGACTCAATTTGTTTTCTTAATTAACTTTTTTTTTCAATTTTATCCTTTAATATTATATTGATTAATAATTAGACTTTATAATTTGTTTTGTTTAATTTATATTATGTTATTTTGACCACATGACTCAGGAATAGTATTTCAAATGTTAACTTGAGTGGACTCGAGTTGTTTTTTGTGTTTTATTTTTAATTATTTTTTTTTCAATTTCATTATTCAACATTGGTTCGATTGAAAATTATGTTTCATAATTTATTTTTAATTGTTTTCTATAGAGTTATTATAGTGTCATAACCCGGTTCAGAGATTTGATATTTTAACTTAAGCTGATCCAATTCAATCAAATATGTTGTTATCTTAATATTAAAAAAAAATATCATCTTGAATTTTTATTTTTAGTTAAACTATACTTTTACTAATTGTGCGGATTGTTTTTGAACTCACAGATTCAACCATATTATATTGGGTCAACCATCACATAATTAAAAAAATTTCTGCTAGAAAAAAAATATTAGTAACAATTAAATTTGTTTTTTACATTAATGTTTTTTTTATATGGTCCATAGCCGGTTCAAAAATGCAGTCTATTCTAATGGTAAATTATGCTTGGACAAGTGTAACAAGACATTTATTTAGCTAAGTAGCATTATTTCCCAAATCCCACTTCACGTCACACCAACATCTCATCCTCTTACCTTCATTACCACAAGGCATTGATCACCCACTTGTTTCTCTTAAAAAATCTCTAGAGTTTATGTCAATAACTTTAAAGAATTCACAACGATTAAACTTTCACACAATTTAAATATTTTTTTCACTAAAAAATATTAGCAATATTGCAATCATAGATTTAATAATGATAAAAATCAGGCATTCTCTAAGCATATAAACCACAAATCATTTCTAAATTTCTATCCCTGACCTTGCAATAACTAAAGACGTGACCTAAGGCATTTTTTTTCTGGGAATAGAGCCACCCACCATGCATCAACGTACGTAGAAATTGACAAAAAAACCATTCAATTCCAAGTTCGATGTATTAATTCGATAGGTTCAAATCAATCACAAGCATGCCGACATGTCAGATATCAATCAATTTTACAAGCTAACGAAGCACATGCTCAAATTTATAATATGTGCAACAAGTGTTGTGCTCTTTATATTTTGTGGTACTGCCCAAAAATCAAATATAATCTTAAATTCCTCCAGAAAAAATAAATTAATCTCTTCTCGTGTAACACATTCCCAAGGGTGACCCACTCGTCTTGTCACTTGGTCCAGTATGTTTACTTGCTTGCTTAGACATTTAGAGCACACATGAGCCGCTGTGATTTTATTAAAAAGATTATTAGATGGATTTGTCCTTCAAATTCTATTAACTATGGTGAATGGATAGTAACTACATTGTGAAAAACTCAGACGCTAAATTGTTGTCAAAATCAACGCACCAAGACAGAGTATAATTGAGCGATATATTTGAGCAAATGATGAGGCATTGGTCCTTAATGTAACGTTTATTACGTTTTGGAATAGAAAAGATGAAAAAAATAAAGATAAAAATTTATTTAGTTAAAAAAAAAAACATGTTCTTTTTATTCCTATAACCTATATATTTTTTTGTTTCAAAATAGTAACCAAATACCATATAATTTTAGAGAGATTATTTGAGTAAAAGCTTAGATAAGTGAAGTGCCGGAGATAGAGTGATGAATAAGAAAGAGCCAAAGTAACTAAGACTGCTCAAATCTACCAAAGAGTGAAGACCAGTGCCTAATCCTTCTATTTCTTGTGCTTTATTTGCCATCATTTTTTTTCCAGTTGATTAATAGCTTTGTTACCAAGCACATGTAATAATTTCTTGGTAACTAGCTTGGGTTAAGCACCCTAATACCCAATAATTACACTCTTAAAAAAAGGGAAAGTAAATTACAATCACTTCATTTAAAGGATACATATTTGGCTCATCAATAATGATATTGTTGATGAGTTTACTTCTAGGTTCTAAGCTATATAAACCATCTAGGTATACACTCTACTTTAGAAGGAAAATTCTGGTAAATCGAGCTTGAAAGGTTCAACAAGGAGGGTGAGGATCTGCTTTTTATTCTCATGGCGATCTTGAGCACCAAACCCATCTCCATGTTGGTAGAGGTTATGGACCACCCGTGCCATATTGGTGTTGATATTAACAAGCAATTGCAGCGTAGGAGATTTTGCGAAGCAGTGTCCATTTATTTTCTTCCATGTTTTCTTTATTATGTTATTTATATGATTCCTTGCAACTTCCTCCGAAACATTCACTTCTCGCATATAGCACACTACTGATGAAGCAGCATCTCCTCTCTCTTGCTCTGCCTGTAGCAAGACATTGTATATTTTAATGATTAGTCCCTTTCCTACTTGTGTAATTTTTGTTTTTCAAAATTTCCCATGGTGGGAATTATATTGAATAGTTATATAATTAAATCAAGGGCTGCATTTGTAACTCGCCCAAAATTTGAAAGGAAAAAAAAATGAATTCTAGTATAGCCTTTGGAATTAATTAGGAAATAATGATTACCACAGAAGTCCCAAGATCATTGCAAAGCCGAATTATGAGAGAAATGTTGTACACCAAATCTTGATTTTTCTCGAGAAAATTCGATATCTCTTCTGTCTCTAGCTCAGTCATTATAGAGAAAAAGGAATGAACTGAAATCACAGTGCCTGATGATGAAACCCATGCATTGCTCAAATACTCTTGCAAGGAAGGTGTGTATCCTTCATTGAACCATTTTGCCTCCATGAACATTGCTTTGCAAAAATCTGCCCACTAAAAAACCATAAAGGAATCAAATGGTGCCGATGGACATGGAAATGATATGAAAGCTTAGATTCGGTTTGTTTTTGTGTAAAATATTCCACTTATAGAAAATATTTTATGCAAAACATTATGTTAGTGTAGATAATTACCACTTTCTTTAGGTAAGGTAGAACTTGACTCCCATCTTTCTCCCTTTTCATTTCGAGAGCCATTTCATTAGTTATATCATAGAGGGTTTGGAAACAAATCTTCATACATTCTGGCAGTTCTTGAACTTCTCTGGTATCCCACCTAATCAATTTATAATGAACGATTAGAATTAGGAGAGAACCATAAACATCATCTATAAGTTCTAATTCTGTGATGATGTCAATACTAACCTGCTAACAGCTTTGGTGAATTGCTGCAGCTCGTGCAGAGAACCATAAACATCATATACATCATCTATGATTAGTATCATGATTATGACTTTAGTGAGCCACTTCCTAAAGCTGCTGTACTTAGGCTCAAATACAAGTCCCACAGTGCACAAGAAGCTCTCAACCAGTCGGTCCCTTGTGAAGCTTAGATTCTCTAATATACCCAAATTCCTCCACCACCTACAAATGCAACGAGAACACCAAAAAAAATCTTAATTTTATTGCGTTGATGTAATCACAAAGTCCCTTGTGTTAATTTTGTATATCAGTTGTTCTTGCATGTCTGCCCTTGCGAGATTTGCATGCACTTGGACTCTTGTTTTCCTCATCTGGGGTTATCCATTGAGTCTCAGTTATGACGTAACCATTTTCTAATTTTGCTAAAGATCACTTCATCATATTAGAGATAATATAAAACCCCTTTTAGGAGTTCATCGTACACTTAGTTTTGGGTAGAAAAAAAAGTTATGGATATGATATAGATTCCATTTTTTAGCTTTTACTTGGAGGGTCCCATGGATATATGTATGGACATTAATAATTCTACTCCTTGATATACAAAAAGAAGTGAAAAAAAGTGAGGTGCTTTTGTAGAAGTCTACCTGGAAACATCCCTCAGATCTTTTTGGAGCGTGGCTTGGACCATGTTGAAGTTCACTTTAGCCAAGGCAAGTAAATGCCTATTTGTTTGCTTGTCATTCTCATACGCGTTGATGTGCCATTTGACATCAAACCACAACACTCTCCAGTGGGAAGGAAGTTCTAAGACATGCACCACATGTTTTGCGAGGTCGCTTTCAATGGTACTACAATTTATACCAGTTAAAATTCTAGCTGAAAAGGCTTTAGCGTCTTCCAGCGTAGCTTCACCCTCGTAGGCTAAATGTGAGGCCTCGAAGAGCTCGATCAAGCCCCTAACATCTGTGCATTTGCTTTTGTCGAAAGTGCCGTCGAAAAAGCCATTGAAGACACCTGAATTCCAGATAATCAAATTTAAGTTAGCATAATTGAATAACTTCTCCATGTTAATTAATGTAATAAGACTATATTATGATGACGTGAAGGGTTCATTAATACCCCACTAGTCTTTTGAATACATAAAAAAAAGAAATAGATATCTATGGTCAGTTTTGAGAACAAAGGGAACCTCTCCCAGTATTTTCACCTTGTGAAACTTCATATCCGTGCAGCCTGAGGAGCTTGAAGCGTAAGGCAGTGACATAAAGATTCTCTTCCACTTTGAGATTTTTATTCTTGATCGAAGCTGCTATGATGTCTAGAGATTGTTTGATTTCTTCCTCAAAGTAACTCCCCAGGCCGAGCTTTATGACGCTATCAACAAGCTTCAACTTAGCCAATAAGTCCACTGCTTCTTCCACAAAAATGCTCTTAACTTCCTCCCTCAGCTTCTCAGTCACCCTTCGGTATTGCTCTTCCTGCAAAAACATCACATTCTGAAGCTTAGTCTTAACCATTATTTGATTTAATTACAGTCATAGTCTTAATCATTTAAGACATTTATAAGCTCAAGTAAATGCATATTAAGTATATATAGAGGCACCAAGAATTCTTTCTTTTTTTTAAGGTAACGTTTTTCAAATATTTTAAAGGAGTAAAGGGATTAAGATCTCACATCATATTTGCTAGAAAGAGATTGTAGGAAATCATATTTCCAAATATTTGGTTTATAATTGGCAGACCGCCTTTCTTGTCTCATATCAATGCCTTCAGAATTGTTCTGGCATTGCAAAGAATTTTGCTCAACTTGCACTTGTTGCTTGTATTCCATGATTGTTGGAAAGAGTGGGAGGAATCAAAGGATACGAGCAAAAAGTTTATATAAAAAATGGCTGGATTTTGGGAGAAAGAGTGGTTGGCTTGAGATACTTCAATCTTCGGACGAGTATATATAGGCAGTAAAGGACCCGCAGTGACGAAACTGAACTTTGCGTCACTTCATGCAGTTTGAGGCTGCTAATATTTCATTTTCCATGTATACAAAAAAACAAAAAAAATCGTAGATCTTTTCTCTCTGTTTTTTTTTAACACGTATAGATATCCTTTTATATTCAACACATGAAGGCGAAGTTGGACTTGTATTTGACAATAAATATTTTTTATATTATATTTAGTTGATTAGAGACAAGAGAGAACGAACAAATTGCAAAAAGTTTATTTTGTAATTTTTAAAACAATAAATTAATAGAAATTATAATTAATCATTATTTTCACTTTAGTTTATAATAATGAAGATTGATTTTTTAAAACTGATTTAAAATTATATATCACTTATCAACTGATTAAAAACATATTAAAAAGGATTTGTAATTATTGTAAAACAAATATTCACTTCTAAAAAGATAATATAATTAAATTATGATTTATTCAATCATTCAATTATTTCTTCAAATAAATTTAATAGTAAAATAAAAAAAATTAAACCAATTATATGTCAAACAAAGTATTATACATGCTTTAATCATTATATTAATTTTCAATAAAAATATTCATTTTCTTTTATAATGTCAAAAAAACCCATCCGTTGAATAAAAAGAATTCTTCTTAAGTTTTTTCAATAAAAATAACTCTTTGATTAATTAGTTTTTATAGAAAAAATAATATAATCTAATTCATAATTTTAATTGTTATAGATCATTAAAAAGTTGACTAAAAATCATATAATCTAATTCTAATTAATTTTAATTGTTATTTTAATTTTGTGTCCTTCGTTCCCGTTGTTCCTTCCTCTTTTTAGAGGGATAAAGAGTCGGCTAAAAATTGTCACACAAATCAATATCTCTAGAACTTGTATCCTATTGACTATTGTTATGACGTCAATGTTATGACCTCATTCTAACTGTAAAATAATTTATAATAGTTAGCTTAATATTTTGTATATGTGATTATCTAACTGTAAAATATTAATTTTATATCCTTCAAATTAAAAACTATATGAAAAAATTATATTGTTAACAAAAACAAATCTTTATATTAGATTTATAATAAAAATTAACTTTATGACATTAATTAAATAGGAAAATATAAAATAAATAAATAAATAAATATTTTATATTGTTAAAAAGTACTTGTAAATAAAAGGGAAAAAAAAAGCATTGTTCACTTTTTTTTTTTTCATTTGAAAAAGAGTGTTTTAAACTATGGAGAACCTTTAAAAAGTGTTTTTCAAAATCACTATAAATTTGAAAACTAAAAAACTAATTTTCTAGTTTTTTGAATGAAAAAAATATTGTGTTTTAAGGGAAAGTTCAGTTTTTCTTTTTCTAACTTCAATTTTCTATAAAACTGTATTCTTACTATGTTTTTGAGTAGCTAATAAGTGCATGTTTGATTTGTAAAAATGCATTTACATTGAAAAACATCAAATTAATTTTTTTAATGATTTTCGATGGTTATAATATGTTAATGTCAAAATACAAATCTTAAAAAAATTATTTTGATATATTTCAAAGAAAAAAATACTTTTAAAAAACATATTATACTTCAATACTAGCACACACTAAACCATCTATAATGATAATGTTTTTTACATTGTTAGACAGTTTCGACGATCATCTTTGCCTAAGAGCATCCCAAAAATTAGAAGAAGCTATCTAGAAAAATCAAATTAGTAATATGATTTTTTTGAATAGTATATATATAGCATTTTTTTTCATACATACACTCCAATGTAAAAAAACCATTTAGAATAGTCAATTATATTTTAATATATTTGATATTGAAATAATTATTTATTAATTATAACTAATTAATATAACTCCAATAACAAACTCTTTTTTTATATAAAAATATATTAAACAAACTTTTGGCTCTTTTGATAAATATATAAGAACAACTCTTAACATAGAAATGCTATTTTAGCTCTTCAATAGAGCTCTTTCCTTAGAGCTATAAAAATAAAGGATGAAAGCCAAACTTCCTTTTCTTTTGATATATATATATATATATATATATTTTTGGAGATGCCCTAACACATGACCAGGGGCGGAACGAGAAAATAGAATTAAAGAGAGCTAAAATGTTACTTGTTTTATTATTCAGGCTAAATATATTAATATTATTAAAGGAAGGACTAGAAAAAAAATTTCTTGCAAGGACACCAGACCCTGCCAGCCTTCCTGTCTCTTCCCCTGCACGTGACATTGGTCCCTTGAAGGACCCATTTAACAAGGGATGAAAGCTAAACTTTTTTGTTTTTTTTTTGGATCCTTTTCTTGAAAATGCCCTAACACGTAAGCATTGTCCCTCCCAGGACCCATTTAACTTTCCAATGACATGGCATTGGGACCATCATGAAAGCATTAAAGAATGTCATCCACATCATCAAATCAATATAAAACATCCTGTAGGGTTTGCTGCCCTTAGACAGGGTCGGTTTTATTTTTTGTGGGGAGGAAGACATCGATGAAGATTTCGAATTCTGATATGGTATTGCAGCCACAACACGGAAAAGGAGACGAACGTAGGAGGCCAAGCTTATTAATAATGATAAAAATCAGGCATTGATCTCTAAGCATATGAACCACAAATCATTTTAGCATTCAATAAGTAAAGACGTGACCTCAGGCATTTTTTTTCTGGGAATAGAGCCACCCACCATGAACGTACGTAGAAATTGACAAAAAAAACCATTCAATTCCAAGTTTGATGTATTAAATCGACAGGTTCAAATCAAACAAAAGCATGCCAACATGTCAGATATCAATCAATTTTACAAGCTAACAATGCAGATGCAAAGTAAAACACTCAAATTCATTATAATAAAATCATATCGAGATCAACAATGACGTCTCATATAACACAAAATAGACCACAAGGCATTGATCATCCACTCCTTTCTCTTAAAAAAAATCTCTAGAGTCTAGGGACTGAACTCTAAGCTTCAAATCAATCTTAAATTCTTTCAGAAAAAAAAAAAATCTTCTCGTGTAACACATTCCTAAGGGTGACCCCCTCTTCTTGTCACTTGGTCCAGTATGTTTCCTTGCTTGCTTAGACATTTAAGAAGGCAAGCCCCAGTTACGTACAGGAGATACGTTTTCTTCTAAAGAGCTTACAACCGCATGTATCTTCTTAGTTCCTAACCTATACCTATCCATTCAAATATAAATCCAATTTCTTTTAACTTCAATAAATATTGTTAGTGTTTGGTTATGATGCATAAGATAAAATAAAATATATAAAAAATATATGTTATTTTTAATATTTATTGTTATCAAATTTATACATTTTAAAAAATAATTAGATAATTTTTTTTACTTTAGTTTATGTTAAGGGTTGGAATTAATAATAATATTATAATTATCTTATTTATAAAACCAAGATTGACTTGACGGGTTAATCTGGGGTCTAAACTAGTCCAAGTTTAAAAATAAATAGAAAAATAATTTACTCGACCTGACTCGGTCAAAAAATCAAGTCAACCTAAGATAAAACAAGGGTCAAGAACCTATTAACTTTTTTTTTTTGTTAAAACAAGGTTGCTTTGATTATTTTTTTTAAAAATGGATTAGCCAGGTTGACCCTCCCGACCAATGACCTGAACCTTGCATCGGGTCGACTCCCGATTTGGATTTTAAAATTATGATAATAACCATTTTTATTCATGCGTTGACTTAAGTCAACCCATGTTGACCCTCTTGACCCGTGACTAGGCCTTGCCCTAGTCGATCCCTAAATTAAATTTTAAAACTATGATAATAACAACTTTTATCCTTATATTGACCCTCTTGATCAGTTACACGGGCCTTGTCTTGAGTTGACCCCCAAATCAAGTTTTTAAACTATGATAATAATCATTTTTATTTTATGTTAAACCGAGTTAACCCGGTTTGACCCTCCTGACACGTGACTCGAGCCTTACCCTAGATTGATTCTCAAGTCGGGTTTTAAAACTATGACAATAACTATTTTTCTCCTTGCACTAACCCGAGTCAATGATTAACCCTACTCTTGACTCAAACCTTGTCCCGGGTTGATTCTTAAATTGAATTTTAAAACTATAATAATAATTATTTTTATTTTTATGCTAACTCGAGTCAACAGGATTCATGACCATTATTTGATTTAATTATAGTCATAGTCTTTAATCATTTAAGACATTAAGCTGAAGAAAATGCAAATTAATTAAGTATAAATCGAGGCAACAAGAATTCTTTTTTTTTTAAGGTAACGTTTTTCAAATATTTTAAAGGAGAAAAGGGATTAAGATCTCACATCATATTTGCTAGAAAGAGATTGTAGGAAATCATATTTCCAAATATTTTGTTTATAATTGGCAGACCGCCTTTCTTGTCTCATATCAATGCCTTCAGAGTTGTTCTGGCATTGCAAAGAATTTTGCTCAACTTGCACTTGTTGCTTGTATTCCATGATTGTTGGAAAGAGTGTGGGAGGAATCAAAGGATACGAGAAAAAAGTTAATATAAAAAATGGCTGAATTTTGGTAGTTAATTAACTAACAGGGTCGGCTTGAGATACTTCAATCTTCAGACGAGTATCTATAGGCAGTAAAGGACCCGCAGTGAAGAAAGTTTGATTTGATCAAGGAAAAATAGAAGAAGTTGTGCAAATGCATTGAAAAGAAGTGCATATTGTTGAACTTTCCAAACATACGGCGTTCGGGCCATGAAAACCTTAAAAAAAACGTGAAATTAAATGTATGCACAGCGTCAAATGAATGCAAAGCAGCCTGTAGGGTTTATAGCCCTTAATTACACGTACGGGGTCAGTTCTGGTGATGGGAACGGCGACATGGATGAAGATTTCTAAATTTAATAATTGCTTTTTAAAATATATTAAAACCATCTAAAAATATTAAAAAAATTAATTTAATATAAAAAAATTAATTTTTTTAAAATATTTTTAAAATACAAAAATAAAAAGGTATGAATTTGAAATAGTGTTGCAGCCATAGCATGGAAATGGAAACGAATGTCGATTCGTCAAACTTATTAATCATGCTAGGGCAACATGAGCCAAGGTCCCAAATTTTGGTTGTCATAGGCCAAGATCTAGATGGAGCTTTCTGCATAGGCTCGCAAGCATAGATTTAATAATGATAAAAATTAAGCACCAATTAATTACTATTTAAAAAATAATGGATTCCATTCTTAAGAAATTAACTTGTTTACATAAAAGAGGTAATCAAAATCAACACTTCATCACGGTGAGTATAACATTATCCTTTGATCACATCATGATACTGATTGGAACTTCATCGTGCGGGCCGTGAGCAGCCTGTAAGCTTACAAGAGTCGTATTTGAGATGAACTATTTGATTCTACTAGTGTTGTAGTAATTTTTTTAAATATGGTTTGAAAAATAAAATAAGTTTTAAAAAAAGTTATGAATTTATATATGTTTTTCTTGAGCCTAAGTTTTTACCTTAGTTTGAGATAGAATCAACAAATGTTTTTCATAACTAAACAACTAGTGACTATCTCCAACCACAACTAGATAGAGCCTAAGTCACCCCAGAGCAAAAGCAGTGGGCATAAAAGTTCACTCAGGCACCATACCTTTTTGTTACAAAATATTTATCAACTTCAAAGTTAAGAGTATTCAAATTAAATATTTACTAACATTATAGTCATGAATATTATAAGCAAACTATAAAAAACATAATACAACAAACTCTTAACAATTTAAAACAAAACCAGCAATACAGTCTACCTCAAGTAGGACGCTTAAGGGGTGATAATATTTTCTTTTTCGCGTCACCAGTCCCGTACCATAGAATCTTTGTTGACCAGTTAGGGTTTCTAATGACCATAATACTATATGGCGACTCCTTAAACTAAACATTTCTCCATTTAAGAATAAAGATGTCAAATATTTATTCTTTTTCAGTAAACCTTTAAAGGTCTCCACGATGTCGGGTGCAATAGTACTATTGTTCATGACACAAATAATAGTGTCACTTATATTGACGGAAGTATTGTGTTCTTGAATGCTACTAGTAGCATGTCATTTGAAGATACTAAAAAAGTTATAAGTTGAAAACTTGTGATGAATTATAATAATGTTGAAATAAATATCACTTGGAGGTGTCTTGTTGAAGAACATTAGTATTTTCCTATACTGATTACATTTGATATAGATTTTAGAAATATGATGGAATTGTTCGACTAAAATGGAACAAATATGATAAAACAACGTACGTAATGCAAGTAAATGATCTAGTACATGCTAAAAAGAACAAATCAGAAAATAAGTGAAGCAAAGGATAGATAAAAGCACTTTAATTAACATAAAAGTTTTCTTATCATAAAATTAATTAAGTTTAAAATTACAATTACATGTAATTATGATTACAGTAATAATAATAATAACACTTGCCCTAGAAAACATAATGTAGACTCCCTCATGATATATTATTCACCCTAAAAATGCTATTTTTTTAATAATTTTTTTATTTTAGTAATCAAACATAATTTGTTTTTCAATTTTTTCCTTTACGTTGTATTATTTTGGATTTATTTTTGAGATATTGTTTTTTTAGCTTGCTACAAGGTTCTCAAGTTGTCAAAAAAAATATCCCAACATTTTGTTAATAGTCAATTTTACACGGAAAAAAAAAGGTTTTGTTGCTTGAAAAAAAAAGTTGAAGATCCAGGGACACAATTTGACATTATGTCTAAAATAATTTTTTTAAGCATTGTTTAGATCACACCTTTTCTATTCCTTTTTTTTTTCTTTTAGAATTGTTTTGATTTATATTTTGGTCTATTTGGTTTTTGCAAAAAAAATTTCAAAATTTCATTTATTTTATTTATTAGTTTCTGAATTTGAAATATGAAAGAGAGTCGTTGAAAAATAGTGAAGGAAAAAGAAAGTTGATGATTGGAGAAAATACAGTCATGAAACAAGTTATGCATAGTGTTAGTAGTTCTATTTGATAAAATAAGTTTTATTTAGGTGTTTTATATCATTTATCTTATAAAAAAAGTGAAATACGTTAGCAAAGATTTTTTCTAACTTGATTTTGGGTTTTGTTTTTACCAATTTAGGTGTTGTTAGTTAGAATAATGGTTTTTGGAGGTTATGTGAGTATTTATTAGGTTTTTTTAGATGAAAATTGATCCAAAAAAAGCATTTTAAACCTGAAAAAACCTAACTCGAATTTATAATCAATTCTCTCGTGATTGAAAACTAAGCTTGCACACAACGAGTTGTCTGCATGTTTTTTTTTTAAAAAAAAATTATAGATGACTCCTTCAACGAAAAAAAAAGACTAGGCTTACAAATCTAGAGTTTTCTTTTTCTAAGCTAGGCCTAGGTGTCTCACATTTTTTTGCCTTAAATTATTTTCCTCTCTAGTTTAAATTTATATTATATTTTGTATTGTTATCTTCAATTTTAATTTATCATTTTCTTGTAAATATCTATTTTTAGTGTCATTTAATTAAATGAGAGATAGACTTTAAAAAAAATAATTAAACCCAAGCAAGTTAATAACTTGTATCTCGGATTTTTATTTAAATTAAATAATTAAATATATATCTAGGACAATATTTAATAAAGTCTAATTTATTTTTTTCTTTTTTTAAATAAGCTTATAGAATATATTTTTAATATTAATAATTAATAAACACATTTTTTATAGGCATTTGTGAATTTATTTTCCTTATCTTCAATTTTATTTGATCACTTTCCTTTTTGTTTCTATTTCTAGAACTAAATATGGTGAGATATATCTCAATTGTTTAGGTCTTTTTTCCATGTGAATGTAGTAATAAAGGCTTAAATGATCTGTTCTTTGAACTTCCATGCATGGCGTTGTTGTTATGATGTCAATCTCAAATGTTTAGGTCAATCTCGTGTTGCACGTGACTATTGTCCTTCTCACGATCGGCAGAGAGTCTTTGGTCGTCGTCTTATTGTTCCCAAAAAAGAAAAAGAAAAAAACCCAATAAAGGATAGAGAATAAAATAAGTGAAGAAAAATTAATATTTTCTTATAAATACTTATATGGAAGTGTAGTAAATATTGTTTTTTAAAATATTTTTTTATTTAAAAATACATCATGATAATATTTTTTATTTTTTAAAATTTATTTTTGATATAGCATATTGAAACAATTTAAAAATACTAAATAAATGAATTTATAACTAAATAAATTTTAAAAATATAATTAAACCACGTCAATAAACACCAACTAAATACTCGTCGTTGTCAATAGAAAAAAAAAAAATCATCCTGCCATTATTGAGTTTTCACTTATGGTTACCAGGAATTCAATGGTTGCTTGAAACATGGAAGTAATCATTGCATCTTAATTTTTTATTTTGCATTTCTAGCAAAACCAAGATTTTATATTGAGTTTGGAGTATTTATTGTAAAAAATAATAAAATCATCCTTCTATTATTGAGTTTTTTACATTAGAAAAAAAAAAGAGACACGATTTTAAAAATTAAATTTGTTGGAAACTCACCCCTGAGATCTTGCAGTCGAAGACACGGTAAGCCTATGTATTTTGTACTTGCTAGCTGACAGTTTCCTGCGCCATAAAACAAATTCCAAAAGTAATAGCTTCGTATTTAATATATTTTTTTGTTTTTTTAGTTTAACGTAGGTATTTGGGTTAGTTTGTGCATATCTCGATTAATTCTACAGACCCTGAAGTTAACGACCAGGTAAATCTCCAGTGGCCATCATATAAGCAACCACAAAGCTTGAACCTGAGATCACAAAAAAAACAAACCTCTTAATCCCAAGTTCTGATCACTAGAACACCACCTAAATGGTTGTTACGTATTTAATATTGATACGTTGATAGGTTGATTCATCTGATCACTAAAATGAATGGATTATAATATTAAAGCAACACACGACCATGATTTTCTCCTCCAGCCATCTTAAGTTCAATAATGTTCATACCTTTACTCGAGCGAATCTTCTCTCTCTGGTGCCATGGTCACCAAGTTAACATCATCCAAGCTTTGGTCATGGGAATATCGTCGGTGGTGGCTTTAACTACTGAAGGTTTCTTGTGGCTCTAAAAACTTCTGTGGTCCTTAAAGGCTCACTTTCTGGTGTCTTTCGTAAATGTTGTTTTCTCGATTAGTATTGACTTTGACTACTCCAACGTGTTGCACCCTGTAGGCACCTAGGATTCAATTCAGGTCTCTTTCAGCAATGTTGGTTTCTCAATTCATTTGTCTACGTGCTAATTTGGCTTGAAAAAAGATAAATGATTGTTATTATAACCTCCTAAATGAATTCTTGAACCCAACAAGTATGGATAATTAACAAGTTTTTCATTAACTAAAAAAAATAACCAACGAAACAAATTATATTTATTCGAGAACAGCAAAATCGGATGGATACAATTCGTGTTGATCATCTTGATGAATTGGATCGGTTTTTTATGGATTCTGATACGAAATTTTTAGAGATGTGTTTGGAAGTATTTTTTTTTTAATTTCGTCCAACAAGAAGAGTTCCTTGAACATTATTAGTTTTTCTAGAATATTCTTTTCTTGAATATCATTTAAATTTTTTTTGAATTTATTAGTACTCCACCGGTTAATAATCCAAGATCCCAAAGCTTTATTAAAGGAGACCAACAATATTTTGAATTTAAACTTTTGTTATAATTTTCACTGCCACTTAAATTAGAACTATCAATCTGATTTGAGAACAAAAATAATATCTGTTTGATATAAATATTTCATCTATATTTAGTATCATAAAAAAAATAATCGTAGTGGGAATCATAACTTCTAAATCCCTTATTTAAATAACTAGAATTCTAGTTATTAGAAAATTCTTTTTTCTAATTCACTAAAAAAACAAATAATTATTGTTAATCCAAAAAACTAGATTTTTAATATCAAATATATGAAATAACCATCTTTTTTTTCATCCCGACCTAAAACTAAAAAAGTGGTATCCATGTTTAAATTATGAATGTCCAAATTGGAAAACATCAAATTGAACCAATAATTTTTTATAGAGCTTTATTATCTTTATTTACATCAAAATAAATAGATGTAAATTCATGTGATAAAAAATCATTTTAATATTTTATTTCCTCTAAGAATAAGTATATAATCCAATCACTACGATTATTCTTCTTCTTCAATAATCAGAAGGCCAATTATCTATGGATTTCAAATAAGAGAATCTCCCAACATTGTTGCTTTTGCTCCTTCCTCTTTCTCGACCATCTTTCTGTGATGTGGAAAACTGATTATTAGATGAAGCTCATAAAGCTTTCTCCTCCTCGTCTTACCGATTCATTTTCTACTCTTGAACCAACAAGAACTCTGTAATCCATAAATGAAGAATTAATTAATATCCTTAATAATTCAGGAAAGATAATTTAATGACCCTTTCAAATTCATCTTGATAAATTTGAATTCCATATGAAGTGCTTGAAAAGGTTACCGCTTTTTCCTAGTTGTTCCATGGTACTTCTTTTTAATGGAGCCCCAAATATCCTTGGAGCTGTCCTTACAAATAATGATTTTCATGATTGATCGGACATTTGATTCAAAATGGTCGATCTTTTCCTTCAAATCCTTCAATCACTTCCCTTTGATCTCTGTTTTTATGCATTTTTTTTTATTATTGTTCCAATTGTTGGTTTTGCTATCCCATCAGAGATAACTTGCCAATACTTCCTAGATCCTAAGAAGTTCTCCATTAGCATGCTCTAGTGATCGTAATACTTCCTCGCTGGTTGCACAAAGTTTTTAGAAGCCATGGATTAATTTATTACAGCAGCAGCAGCAGTAGTAGTAGTTGTGGAAATTGATGTTGTCGCTGCGATTGGAGGCTGTTATTGTTGCTGTTGTCATATAAAAATTGTTGTTCTTGCTGCTTCTGCGTGGAAGAGAGAACCAAGGAGGTAACTAAATTAGAGGCTTATTAAGGTTGATGCTTCTGCGAATTCTTGAGTGTTGCTTTCGAAAATCAAAACAGGTATTTTCAATTAGTTCTGTATGTGAAAGTGCTGCCTGGAATAAAAACATAAAACTGCTTCAACATGATAGCAGTACTACACTTAACATAAGAGATTATTCTTTGATGCCAAATACAGCCAACCTAGAATATCTCCGCAGTCAAATGCCGATCCTTCTAATGGGAAGAGACATTTAACTAGAAATCTAGACCTCTTCAATTCAGCAATCCATTGGCCTTGAAGTATTCCACAGTTTGGTCATAGATCTCTTCGATTCCATACTTGAAACTGAACCCCTCACTACTAAGCTTCTCTGAAGTGATGATCAGCTTGGCCTCGGAAGGGAAATCCCCACAACTGTATTTTTTTTGTTTAACAAAAAAAATAAGAGATTAAGATGCAGTTCAGTTTTTACAAAATGGGAAATTTTGGGAGTAAAATCCTGAAGCGAGTAGCTTACTCAGTTGGGACTTGATACTGGGGGTATCGTTTGTTCAAGAACTTGGCAAGCTCAACAACACTGGTGTTAACACCACAGCATATATATATACCAGAAGCAGATTCTTTCTCAGCTAAAAATATATGGGCGCGACAAACATCCTCTACGTGTGTAATAGAGATCGAACCTGACAGCATTTGCATACCTTTCAAACCATTTATCAGGAATTTATTCCCTGCAATTTGTTGGAACACCATAAAAAAGCCAGTTATGTTTTAATTTGAACAAAAAGGAAAACACATACAAAATGCACATATTTTAGGCTCAGGATTTCTGGCTGGTTTAGCACCTGTAATCAATGACATTGCCAGGTTTATGCTGTCGGGAATATGCGGTGTGAAAGAAGGACCAGTCATGAGACTAGGGATGACAGTAATGAGATCGATGTTATTTTCTTCAGCAAATTTCCAGGCTGCCTTCTCAGCTAGTGTCTTGGACGCAGGGTACCCCTGCATATTTCATATAATTCAGTTCAATTATGTTGGCCTACTGTATTCGATAATCAAGGATAATCTTGCTTTGGACTGCCAAGTATATCGTTAATTACCCACGTGGGTGGTTTCTCAGAAGTTAAGAACTCAACATCAGTCCAGTTCTTCTCATCCATGACCAAACCTGTGCCATTAAGCTTATTGATTGATACAGCTGCAGCAGAGGATGTCAAAATGACCCTTTTAACTGTTTTAGCTTTTGCACAGGCTTTCAACACATTATGCACTCCTTGAATTGCTGGCTTGATCATGTCATTCTGTATTCACAGGACAAAAAATGGAAGCAACCTCAGTACCAAAAAATGCAACGAGATTATAATTTCAAGTGTATGGTTACTAATGTAGTTCTAATATTTTTGTACCTCTGGATCCTCAGAAGCAAAATTAACTGGGGTTGCAACATGGAAGACAAGGTCACAACATGCTATGGGAGCATTGAAGCATTCTTCATTAGTCAAATCTGCTCCAAAAATGTTTAGGTCCCCCAAATGCTGTAGTGCTATTAGGTGAGCAATCTTCTTTTGATTGTCTGCATGCAAAAGGGACTGCGTTGTGACTGTGAAATTTGTAGTGTAGCACAAGTTAAGTTAGGGGCTCAAATAACCATATCCTCTTGTTAGAAAATAATATAAATTATATTCTGGGACCTCAACTAATAGTTTAAGTTTTTGAATTGAGATGGTTTCTTGACATGATATCAGAGTCTTAATGACCAAGCAGTCATGAGTTCGAATCTTACTATCTTTATTTATTTGATAAAAATTAAACACATGGTAATATGGATTTGTGCAAGTTTCAAGTCCAAAGAGCTTTTACATGAGGGGGTGTGTTAGAAAATAATATAAATAATATCCTGAAACCTCACCTAACAGTTTAAGTTTTTGGGTTGAAATGATTCCTTAACAACTCTGAACTCTTATTTCAGTCTATGGACTCCTTTGACTTGCTGGCAAATTTAACAACTATAATCCTTTTGTTATGCAATTTTATACTTCCCTCAAAGACCCAAATGAGAGGTCAGAGTAGAAAGAACAGAAGCCGCTGATGATAAAAACTTGTGTTTATCTTTTTTTTAGATACAAAGAAGTTCGAAACTAGAGACTTCTTGAAAAAAGTAAAATATTAATACGAGATGAGTTAAATCGTAATCTGTAAATACACAAAGGTTAGACTTGCGATACAGGATCTAGTCTGATGACTAGATCAGTCCATTCAGAATCTGGCCTGACTTGTGATTAAGTTAATTGAGTTAGTTTAACTCAATCAAAATCTAATTTAATTTAAAATAAAATAAAAATAAAAATAATTAATCTAGATTAATTCATTCAACTGGTAAGTCAGACTTTTCAACCCCAAATTAGATTTGATAACTAATGCACTACACACAAACAACAAATTAAAGAAATATTGGGACAAAATCTCATATATCTTCAAGGAGTTTGGCAAGAAGAGAGAGAGAAGATCGAGAATCAAAGGGCAAGCAAGAGAAGGGAAATAAGAAGAGAAAACGTAGCATCAACCTGGATCCCTGACTGTTGTGTTAACTGCATAGCCTTTCTCAAGCAACAGCTTGATAAGCAAAGATGCCACAAACCCTGTGCCGCCTATCACACAAGCTGTATTTTTCTTGGTCTGGGATGCCATGCTTGACGAGAAGATATGGATCATATGAGAATTCTTTCTTGTAAGGTTAAATATGAATTGAATTGAATTTAATGTAATTCTTCCATAGGAGGGTGCATTAATTTATATAGACGTTTCAATTAATGCTAGGCAGAAGGTAAGCCCGTTACCTCCACCTACAACTCAAACCAAGAGCTCATCTGTCCACTTGAAAAATAAAATAAACTTTTCGAGGATTTATTTAGAGATTTCATATTAAGACCTTATTTGTTTGCTAAAAAGTAATTTTTTTAAAAAAATAAATTCTGAAAAAGTGAATTATTTTTTAATTTTTAGTAGTGTAATAAAAAATAAGTTGGAAAATATTTTTCAGTGTTTGGTTATGTCATGAAAAATAAGCTGGAAAATAACTTATTAATGTTTTATTTTTTTTCAAGTTTATTAAAATAATAAGGAACAAATCTTACAAATTAAAAAGTTGAATGAGAATGAGAATGAAATTGAAAAAAAATATAATTTCATAAATTATCTCAAATAAAATAAATAATGATCAAAATAATAAAGATCAAATCTAAAAAATAAAAAAAAATAAAAGATAAAGAAATTAAAATAATAATAATTAACATTTCATAAATTATTTCAAATAAAATAAGTAACAATCAAAAGAATAAGGATCAAATTTGATAGATAAAAAATTTAAATTAAAAAATGATAAGGAAAAAGCAAATAACAATTATAAAAATAAGAACCAAAGTTAATATAAAAATTAAATTCTAAGAGATGAAATTGAAAAACAAATATTCAAAAAAATATATATATATATAGCAATCAAAAGTTTAAGGACCAAATTTGATATAATCAGCAAATAATATGACATTTCTAAATTTTTTATAACTTCCGGAAAGTGTTTTCCGACCAAAATAAAAGAAAAACAATTTCCTGAAAACCAAGCTAAATTTTCTGTTGACCAAAAAATGTTTTCCGTTGACCAACTTTTCTAATGGCAAATAAACACAAGAAAATTTGAAAAATAGTTTTCTAAAAACCATTTTCCAGAAACAAAACACACCCTAAAGCTTTAAATTTGAAAAGAATATAGCAAGATCAAGATTTAGGTATCTGAGAGTCCTTATCGCATAACCTATGATCAAGATTTGGGTTCTAAGTTGAGTTGTCCGGAGATTGACGGGTCAACCTAAACTATTATTAAAAAAAAATCATTTTAAAAATGAAGCTGTTTCGGTTAAAAAAAAAAAAAAAACAACCCATGATAGATAGGCGAGGAATTGAGTTAGGAAGTTCTTGCATCTTATTTCTAAAAATTTTAATTTTTTTTAAATGAATTTTTTTTTCTGTTTTCAGATTTAATATGTAAATGTTAAAAATAATTTTTAAAAAATAAAAAATTTTATTTTAATACATTTCTAAAAAAAAAATACTTTAAACCATCACTATTATTACAATCTCGAATAGGATTTAACAACCAACCCAGCACAGGTTTTACAACTATACCTATGCCTAAATAATACTAGAATTCTAACCTAGAACTAAACCCACTTATCAACCCAAGCCAACACAACAGGATTCATGTTAGGGTGGTGGGCTGTTGGCCTTTATATGTCAAGGTTAAAGGTATTTTTATTCATCAAATCAAATATTCAGTCAAATTCATGTTATTATATAAATTTATCCAATCTCAAATAGTTGTATCCTATCATTACGCATTGTGAATGACCAAGCCAGGAGAGAAAAAAACGATGAAGGACCAGATTCTGACACGTGGG
This sequence comes from Populus x sibirica, assembly GCA_019202695.1. Lineage (NCBI taxonomy): Eukaryota > Viridiplantae > Streptophyta > Magnoliopsida > Malpighiales > Salicaceae > Populus > Populus x sibirica. The sequence continues at coordinate 25,099 of JAGMVL010001940.1, read as the reverse complement.
AAGTCACCAGAAGAGGAAATTGATATTTTGATGAGCTCAAAATCAGCAGACATCTTACATTAGAACATGCACGTTTGAGACATGCATGCAACATATGATCAGTCTCACACATTTAGCATTACTGACATAGGTATCACAAAGTTGGAAGACTTAACATATCAAGTTCCAGCTTATAACAGGCTGTCCGTTCGCAAAACAACAGTTCAGAAGAGAAAGTATGAGGAGCCAAGGGCAGAAGCATGTCTTCTACCCATATCGTGGCCGCCTCGGAGGCATTCTAGACCAATTACTTGAGAATGATCCACAAAGAGGTTCACCTGAGAAAGAATACATGCCATTAGCAACAGTTATATCAAAGTTTGATGCTTGATTTCACCATATGATTGAGGAGAGACGGGGGAATATTACCTTTGGGCCATAACGTTTGATAAACCAGTCTGCAGTTTTAGTATTTGATGCTTCAAACATGGTCTTCTCAAGACCTAGTCGTCCAATTACTTTTGCAACTATATCTGCTCTCAGAGAATCAACATCCTTGCAGATGTCGTCTGCATCAATCATAATCATGTCTGCCCCAGCCTCTAAGCATCTCTCGGCCATGTTAATCAGGAGATTAACATCTTCAACCAGTTCTGTGAAACAAAGATATAGATCCTTAATTCTGTGAAACAAAGATATAGATCCTTATAAGCTTGGATGCAATGGTCCTACAAAATTTACATTTCTGTTACACGCATATTTCAACTCTAACCCAAGCATCCTTAGAAATACTGCATGCTTCTCTTAATTCAGGTGCTTCAACATCTTGTTGTCACTTCAACCACCATTTTACTAGGGCATACACTAGTTTTTTTCCATAATTGTTTGAACAACCGTGTTTTAATGAGTAGTCATTAACTAATCCATTTTCTCCCAAATTAGGGCAATTTCTTTCCACCATCTAGATCTCTCTGATGGTAGTTGGATTCCCACAAACAGTGTTCAACACTTCTTTAAATCTGAATGAAGCCAATTTCATAAAGAAAAATTGATAATCAAAGCCTTCAACGGTTTGTATCCATGAAAATCACAAACATGAGCGTGAGCATAGCAGTAATTGCTTATTAAATTAAACTTGGAACATTAACTGATTGGAGTATCACATCAAAGCCTTCAACTGTTTAACATATACTATGATACTGAGAACCTTAATTTGACCACTGGCTACAGTAATGACTCAGTCGACAGCAAATGCTTTACACATTCAATCAGCAGTATCCTGCATTACATTTCCTATTAATCAAGTGGAGAGATTCTGAAAAAATACTTTAGGCTTATTTTTTATATCCATGGATCAATTATCCATTTGAGCTAGATATCTAACTATAGCTCAGCCTGCATATCCTGCAACTGAATGACAATACATGACTTTAGAGCAGATGCAAGCTTGTATCCCTCCATTTTCAAGCACTATATTTCCTAAAAAAACAAACAACAAGCTAATTGCTGCTTCCTTACCAGAGCTTCGAGGTGTTGGGGGTACATAAGCCCCAAATGCTCTATGCCCAACAGTCGGAATGTCTGACCTGTTAAACTTGACTGCAAATTGAGGCTTAGCTTTCAAACCACCACTCTTAATCAAGCGCACGTATCTCAAAAGTGTTTCTTCAGGAACTCCAAGCGATCCCACATTCAGCTCAATTGTGTCAAACCCCATACTTTTACATTCCTAAAGAGCATCACAGTAGCAAAACCAAATCACCGTCTAATAAAACATTATAAAACAATTATAAATGTGTGTGCACGCACACCTGTTATAATCAATCTCTCTTCTCTCCCTTACCTCAACATACTCTTTGAAAGCCTTCGGACCTTTATGAAGCAAATGCTCAGCCCAATCGCCGGTACTAACATACACATCATGTTTGTGGGCCATGTCAATCACTTCTTTGATAAAAGACTTAGGCATCAAACTATCAGAACCTCCAGAGAATTTCAGCCCATCAACAAACTGCCCCATTGTCTCAAAAACATCCTGCCAAGCTCTGTGTGAGTGCATAAGTAGAAACTCAAACTCCATGACTTTACATAGTTAGACTTCTCCAATAAGCATTCTACGAAAAGCAAAATGATATATGCTAAACAGTTTCCACAATGTTACCCAAATTTATATATTAAAAATATGTCACAGAATGTTCTACGAAGATGGCATTGCAGAAACACCCCTTGGAACAAATCGTAACAAAATGCTTAAAACTCATTTTCTATTCTTAACTTGCAAATCTTTCTAGATATTTATCACTTTTGAAGTTACTAGCTAGAGTTAGTAATTTTCAACTTATTATTGCTCTAACTCTATTTGGGTCGATCAAGAAACACTTCAAATGATTCTCTATCACCCTAAAATTAACACATCCCCTCGTGGGGGGGTGGGGGGGTGCCACAGCATATTGTTAAACTACATCAAACACATGGTGATTCCTAGCAAGCAAAAATACACAGAGCTAGCATTTCATTTCCTTAAATTCAGTCAATAATAAGTGAGTTCACCAAATGGCAAGATGGACATCCATCAAAATCAAGAAGGGATGTTAAGGTGTTTTTTAAGAGCTATTTGGAAACACATTTGGAACGGTATTTTTCAAAACATTTTAAAAATAACTAAAAAATATATAAGAAAGATGTGTCAAACAAAAAAAAAATCTTTGCAAGTTAAAAGACGAGGAAAAAAAAAAGGTAGATTCTTTAAACATACTTGAAGCATGTTCTGGCTTAAAAGAGTATACTGAGGGCCTCTCATCTCTGTAACTCCAAATCTACGAGGCTTCTCTGGTCGATCTTCGTCTTCCTCGAAGCTCTTCCATTGGTAATACACTGGAGATGATGACATCTTCCCTTCTCCTTTCCTTTCCCCTTACTGTTGTGAAGCAAAAGAAATCTGTTTCCTATGATTCTTCCTTGCTGTCTCTGGAGAAGTGTCCGGCTTCTTCTAGAGAGAAAAGGCGGAAACTTGATTTGTTATCAACTCTCTGTGCGAGACTCCCAAAGACTGACAAGTGTAGAACTGATGTGACAGCAATCCAATCCATGTCTGGACTTCACTTTTTTGGACAAACCTCAAAAAAGTCCTCAAGCTATAATCTCAATCTTAATTAGATCTCTAACTTATTTTTTGTCTTGATTAGATCCTCAATATGTTAAAAAATTTCAATGAGATCCTTTTTTAGTTTAAGTTCACATACTTGTTAATTACTTTAAATTTAAATTTAGATTTATATGATTTATTTTTTTAATTTTATTATAAAATCCATCAATTTACAAAAATTTATCTCAAAACAATTTTAATTATATATATATATATATTAAAATTTATTTTTTTAAACCTGTAATTAAAAATATTTTTCTTAAATGATTGAGATATTAATATTATGTTATGGTGAAGTTGAGGACATTGATACCATTATCCTTAATTTTTCTTTTATTTTTTATCAATCTTTTTCTTTATAATAATTCTTCAATTCTTTGTGTTTGTTTTGGATTTTAAAAAAAATTATTAGTTAATTATAATTCGATTAAATTCATATATTTAAATATGTGAGGAAAAAAGGAAGACAAGTGGTTATTATACTAAGTAGTTTTGTAATTGTAAAAATAAAAGAAAAAATATTTTTTTCTTAAGCTTAAATAAAAATGAAACGTTGCTTATTTTTTCTATATAAATAAATTTTATTACACATTCAATCTTATTAATACTAATATTATTTTAATCTTTTAATTTAATTTATATAAAAGATTAAGGATTACTTAAAAGCACAGCAACAAATAATATTATTTTAACCTTTTTACTATATTTTAATAGATAGATGTTTACAGAGGATGTTCCATAGGAGAATACTTTTTATGTATTCATGGAGAAGCCAAAACTTTAAATACTTTTTGTAAATTAAATTAATCAAATTAGAAATTATATTGGGTCTTCGATCTAAAATATCAGATTTCTGCTTATAATTTGATTTAACACTTGGGTTTGAAGGGTTAATACTAGTTGATCTGGGTAACTCTAAATTAATATATTATTTCAAGATTTTTTTTAAAAAATTAAATCTATTTAAAAAAACAAAAATATTGAATAGAGTTTTTATAAGTTTTGAAAAAATAGCTTAATTTTCAAAAAAATAAAAGTTGTAATACTCCAATAAATTCACAATTTTTCCACCTCTATCCCTATAATTTAAAATCTCTCAATATTATTTCTATAGTTTCATGAAAATTCTAATGCTACCCCTCATCATTTAAATAGCAATGAAAGCTCACATCCTTTTTTAGTCATTTTTTTTATCTCACATTTTGTTCTACATTACCTTAAAAAATACTTAAAATACAAAAAAAAATTACATATATATATATATATATTCAAAAGATAGGTTGATTTGTAAACTTTATGGCATTGTGAAACTTTTACTTTTAAAAATATTTTTCACTTAAAAAACATTAAATTGATGTTTTTTTAATGATTTTAATATAATAATATTAAAAATATATATTATTTTGATGAATTTTTAATTGAAAAGTACTTTGCACCATAAAAATACCAAATATACACTTAATAATAAAGATAATTGAGTTCTTTTGGGATTTACACATAAAATATTGTGAAATTTTAAATCATAGGAAAAAGATTGGAACATTGATGTATGGATCTATATGGACAACGCATAAATTATTCTTGAACTTCACATGAATGAGAGGCTTTCACCATAACCTCAAGTTCTTTTCCTATTGAAATAGACCTAGAACATCACTTTTAGTATTGTATGAGTTAGGATTTCGAGGGAGGATCTCTTCTTAGTTGTCCTGCGTGCACATCAATGATAATACCTTGCTGGTGATGCCTTAACTTTCCTTGTCTCCCATGAAAAGAATCAGAATTTGGAAAGAAGCAGCAAAAGAAAGAATAAAGAGAAATGTCGAGACAAAGGAAACTTTTTCACTCATAACTCACAGCTAATCCTTCTCATATCTATTGCTAATCTCAACTTTATTCTTACTATGCCTTTCATGAAGCTTGCTTATAAAGAAAGACAAATTCCTTATAAAGATTTCCCCTGCCTGTCTTCTCCTTGTTCACAAGCTTCTTTAAAACTGTCACCTCTTGTCAATCTTGAAAAGAAAAATGGCCAAAAACGTTGGTTTTCTGGTTTGTCTCTTAATCATGGCATTGGATGTTGTTGCTGGCATACTTGGGATTGAAGCTGAGATGGCTCAAAACAAGGTAAACCAGTTCGGATTTGAATCCAAACCTTGTATCAATTTCTCCTTCAGCTTTTGGTTTCTGATCATTTCTTCATTTGGGTGGTCTTAATTCAGGTGAAGCATTTAAAGATGTGGATTGTTGAGTGTAGAGACCCAAGTCATCAAGCTTTCAAGCTAGGCTTGGCTGCGGTGATACTTCTTTCCCTTGCTCATGTCGTTGCTACCTTGCTTGGTGGCTGCACTTGCATGTGCTCCAAGGAAGAATTCAACAAGGCATCTGCTAACAAGCAACTAGCTGTCGCTTCCCTTTTCTTCTCATGGTATGTACTGTCAAAACAACAAAACCTACACACTGCACAAACTCAAAACTTGATTCTGACATACACATGCTTCTGTTCTGAGCATATCAGGATTATACTGGCAATTGGGTTCTCATTGCTGATCATAGGGACAATGGCGAACTCAAAATCAAGAAAATTATGTGGACTATCACATAATCGTGTTCTGTCAATTGGAGGCATTCTGTGTTTTGTTCATGGACTCTTCACAGTTTCCTATTATGTATCCGCCACTGCTACAGCCAGAGACAATTCTCGGCATCATGACCGTAATGCAACTCAAGCTTAGCCTATTAATTTCCAGTTTTCTTTAATTTGATCAGATCCCTCTTCTAATCCTCCTCAATTGGCTTGCATTCTTCATTCAACTTATAATAATGTAATAAGATTTTAAGCTTTTTCTTAATGAGTTACCATTTGATTAACTTCTTGGACGCTAGAGTGTGTTATATGCCTTTTCCTGGTTAGATTCAGAATCACGAATCGAGTCAAAAGATCAATGCAAATCTCTATTAGCTCATTTTTCAAGTCATGATGAGATTCTATCATGTTAATTAAGCTTCATAATTCCCAGCCAATAAAGATTTAAAACTCATATTTAGAAATGTTTCATCATTTTTATCCCCTTTTCATCGTTATTCAAAACATGGTCAATCATATATATATATATATATATATATATATATATATATATATATATATATATATATTCAAAACAACATCACTTTATTTTTTTATAAAAAAAATTAAAAATATATGATTTTAATTAACCAAAATTATCTCAGCAACGTTTAACCTAGCTTTAGGCCAAACCAAATAAAAATTAATGACTTTTTTTTTTCTTTTGATACAAAATGAAGATCCTACTCAAAACCTTTTGAAAAATAAAAATATAAATAAATAATATAAATTCAATTACAACACTATTTCAACATGGTCAATCATATAACTACTCCACCAACTAATCACGAAACTTCTCAAGACACAAAGAAGAAAATAAATACCATATTTCATTTAAGAAATCAAACAAATTACTTCTAATTAACATCAAATCAAGCTATTTTCACTAAAAACTAAGTACTAATCCATGAGAAAAACCACAAAAATAACAAATTAAAAACATACTAAAACATAAAGCAAATTTATGATGTACCTAAACACATATAACTATTCCTGACAATAGTATAATTATCATTTTACCCTTCCTAAAAAAATCAATCAACTAGAATATAGTCTTTTTCAAAGTCCATTAGTCATTTTTATATTGATTGGGGGTAAATCAATCTTTTTAACTTTTTGAAACATAATAAAATGATTAAATTACTTTTAAAAACATAATTTATTCAATTAACATCTAGGGTTTTTTTCCGACTTTTTACTTTTTTAACACAATAAAATTATTAAATTACTATTAAAAGCAAAAAAATTAACTGATGTTCAGGGTCTTTTTTGTATTTTCATCGTGATTGCTTTTGCTATAATCAAGTTAATTAATAGTCAATTTAAACTTTGAATAAATATAAAATATAATTTAAAAACAAAAACTTGTTAACGCATAGTGCATCCACTGCTCTAAAGTTCTAAAGTGATGCATGCAGAGCGTTACAACCACCAAAGATGTTAATAATATGGTTTGCATAGTCTCAATGGCCTATCTATTCGTAGGTGATACATGTGGCCAACAGAGCTCCAATTTAGTGTCAATAGCCTTTCTTTTTTGTTTTTCTTTTCTTTTCTTTTATATACTTCTCAATTTCAATGTTTGACCCTTCAAATTCTCAAAGTAACTCTTCAATTTATTTTTTCTTTAAATTTAATCCATATTCATTTGATGACTATTTACTTTATTTAAAATAATTTATAAAATTAAAAAAAACAATTTCATTCTCTTTCAATTTATTTCATCCATCAAATTTCAAAGTACCCCCTTGAATTTGTTTTATCTTCAAATTTAGTTCATATTCTTTTGATTACTATTTGTTTAATTTTGAATAATTTATAGAATTACAAATATTTTTTTAGTTTCATCCCTATTTAATTTTTTAACCTTTCAAATTTGATTCCTATTTTTTTATTGTTATTTGTTTTATTTGGGATAATTTTTATTTTTTTTTTATCCTTCTTCAGTTTGTTTTCCTATCAAATGTGATTCTCATTCTTTTGATCATTGTTATTTTTTTATTTTGAAAATTTTTTTAATTTTTAATTTTTTATTTCATCTTTGCATATTAAATTAGTTGAGAATTGAACTTCTTAGTTGAATATAGGTCTAGGATATTATGGGTTACAAGTTTTAGAGATCTTTTCTTAGCTTTATCCTTTAGCATTTATTCAATTTGATACTAGACTCTGTTATATTTATTTATTTACTTTTTGTAGAATTTTACACTATTTTTAAAATAACCTGAATTATCTTGGTTTTTTTTATTTCCCGTTCTTTGTTAAATTTCTTTTTGTTGCTAATTTCTTAAACGAATGTTTTCTTTCTGATTTCATCCTTCAATATTTGAAATATTTTTTTTTAATAATTTATAAAATTAAAACTCTTTTTTGATCTCATCCCCCTTGAATTTTTTAATCCTTCAAAATTAGTCCTTATTGTTTTTATTGTTATTTTTTTATTTAAATTTTTCTAATTGTTTTTTTTTTTACAATTTCATTCTCCTTTGGGTTTTTTTTCCTATCAAATATGATCCTCATTCTTTTTATTGATATTTTATTTACTTTGAAAAGAATTTAAATTACTATTTTTTTCAGTTTTATTTTTCAATATTAAATTAGGCTGAGAATTAAGCTTCTTGATTGAGTTTGGGTCTAGGATTTCACGAATTGCGAGTTTTGAAGATTAACCGAGGTTTAGGAGGTTCGCCCGAGTTTGCTTTGTTTTTTTTTCAATTCTTTAAGCTCATGTTGTTTCAATTTTGTCCTTAAGCATTTATTCAATTAGAGACCGAGACCCATTATTTTTTATTTATTTTCTTTTTGTATATTTTTTTGTCTGATTTTGAAAATGACCCAAGTTATCTTAGGTTTTTCTATTTGTAGTTCTTTGTTAAATTTTCTTTCGCTATTTTTTTAATTTGATTTCATTTCGTCCTTCAATATTAACATGGTTGAAAATTAAATTTCTTGGTTCAACCCGGGTCTAGGATTTCATTGATTACGAGTTTAAGACATTAGTCCAGGTCTAGAAGGTTCATCCATGTTTGCTTGGTTTCTTTTGTCCTTTTTTTAAGTTTATGTTTTTTTTTTCAATTTTATCATTTATATTATTAGTGATTAGACTTTGTTCTTTCTTTATCTACTTTCTATAGGATTTTTTTTAAGAAATTTCAAAGTGACCTGGATTATCTCGAGTCTTTTTATTTGTTGTGTTTTTTATTGGATTTATTTAAAAAAAAAATTAGATTGATATTTTTTTTCCGACTTCATCTTTCAACATTATATATCTTGGGACTTAATTTTCTTTTTTGATTCCATCCTTCAAGGTTAAGGGTTTTTTAATATTTGACTTGGTGATTTTCTTCAATTTCCTTTCTCCCATCACTTAGAAATAGGACTTTGTGGGTTGGCTTTTTTTTTTTGGGTTGCTTTTTTCAAATTTAATATTGTTTATTTTTTGTTTTTCAACATTAGGCTATTTTAGAATTGAGCTTTGCGGTGTTTCTCTGTTTGCCTTCCACTCGGGTTATCTCATTCACATGATTTGGGTTGTAGAATTTAGTTTATTGTGTATTTTTTTGGTATTTTTTATATTGATATTCTTTTAGATTTCATCATTTTACATTATATTTTTTAGAATTAGATTTCAATTTTTTTTTTCTATTGGTTTATTCTTTGACCTTTTTTTTTTTCAGGTTACCATATTTTTTTTTAAGTTGATTTATTTACTGTCATTATCTATTTTTTATTATTTAATTAAATAATACCATTATTTTTTTCTCAATCAAATCTACACCCCAAGTTTTTTTTTTTAAATACACTTGCACAGAACTAGTTTTTTTTTCCCGATAAAAAAATGTTATGGCATGCAGCCTAGCAGGTAAACAAAACTAGTGAAACCCTAGTGTGATTACACATCGTTTGGCGAAAGAACTAGTAGGAAATTGTGAATCCCTATTTAATTGTGAGAAAGGAGAGTGCATTAATTAAGCCAAATGATTAGAATTCGACTGAGTTTGAAAATATCTAAAGGCGGACATTTCTCTCTATTAATCTTTTGTGGAAGGTGCAAGTAAGTTTCCATAAGAGTTTTTTTTTTTTTTTCTCCATGTTCTTATGAATACAAATATATTAATTGAAATTATATCTCTTAATGTCATGTTAGGGACTGCTATTTTCGTTGTATTCTAGTTTGGAATATTATGGTAAAGCAACTACATGGATGTCTACAAACATATTGATCGTTATACATATAATAATTACGTAGATATATATTGTCTTCTTGTTTTGAAGGCTAGCTTATAATTTTGTTGAAGTTAATTTTTCATGGAAACTCTCTTGTTATGTTGCTGTCACTGTTCAGTTCTGTAGCTAGTCATTCAAGAACTCTCTTCCATTCCAAACCTGTTTTTACGTTCTTCGACAGCAGGCCTCCTATATTGCTACAATAGCAAGTGGCAACCCCTCACACTTCTTCAAGATATTTCGAGACATCTCTTCGAGTTCTGGAGGGAAAACAGCCTTACACCCTCTCTAAAGGCTTTCATACAGAAGACAGTCCAAGCTTCTTTCTCTGGTAAAGGTTGGAGTTGATAAACATGGCCAGTATTGTCTATAGATTCAGGCAGTTTGCTTAAACGAGTGGTGAAGATTACTCTGCTGCTACAGTTACAATTAAGGAATGCATTTTTTATTGTTTCCCAAGCATTTACACTCCATACATCATCGAAAACAATGACTACCTCCTTTGTTGTCGATGTTTCCTTTGTGCACCAATCAATTGGAAGTCGTTCATCGATTTCAATTTCTCTGGGTCTGGTTCTTTAGTTGCCTCCAGTAAGCCTTGGGCAACTCGTAGAAGCTCTGTTGGTGAAAATGACTTGGAAACAGTAACCCAGGAATGACAATCAAAGCATCTTCTGATGGCTTGGCTATTAAAAACTTTCTTGACGAGGGTTGTTTTTCCCAATCCTCCCATCCAAGATACTGGTGAGCTTTTCTTCTCCTTCAACTAGCCATGAAATCAGCAGATGTTTAGGGTTCTCAATTCCCACAACAGCAGCTTCATCTATGTAAAGAGAAGCTAACCGGGGGTCATGCCATTTCTCTACCGTAGGGCTGGAGGTTGTAGCCATGTCTACTTTATTCAAAGAAAATGCGTTTCTTCTCTCCGAAATGGCCTTTGCCCTTGCCTTAATGCTCTGTAACTGGACTGCCTGCCGATGTTGAGCCCTTAATTTACGGATGTAACGATAGGAATTGCAAAGAGAATGGATAAAACCACTTCCTTGAGGTGTTGGTGAGCGGAGCTCGAGAATCTCTTCAGCATCATAAGCCACATCTCTCACTTGTTTAACCCAAACTTGCAGTCCTTGATCATTCTCACTTCTTGCTTCTGCATCCTGAAGGAAAGATTTCATGCTGTATAAATCATCCCTTAGCTCATTGATTCCTCCCCTAGGTCCTCCTAGCAACCGAGTTTCTTGTGCTACAAAGGAAGCCAGTTTCTCTAGCACTCTCTTCATTGCTATCATGGCCATGGCTTCTTGCTCCAAGAATCACCAATCTTCTCCTTCCTCTAGCCCAAAAATTGATGAAATTTACTCACTGAAAACAATAAAACACCCTTGATTTACTTTCAAGTTTAACAATTTCTTCGGGTTTAACAAGTCTTAACAATTTCTTTCCAGTGCTCTATATACAAGAAAGTCAGAAGTCATCAGAGTCTCTCTACCTATGAGATTCCAGTTTTGTTTAATTTTTTTCAACTAATACCCCACCATCCATTGACCTGAGAACTAATCTAAAATTACTAATAATAACTTAAATTAAAGTAAATGCTTCTTTCATACGATAAGTTGAGTTAATTCTCTCTTTTATCTTGCAGTCATGGTCCTCCTAGGCCTTACCCTGGTAATTCTGAAAGGAATGCAGCAAGATCGCTATAGTGTGGGTAGTTTGATCCTTTCTTTAGTCTACTTTCTCGGAGAATCATTATGATTGCTAATGTACAGTTCACTTCATGATGTTTTACTTAGAATTGCTAGATAAAATGGCTAGGAAACAATCATCATAGAAGTTCTGTTCTGTCAAACAATAATGTTCAAGTTCTTGATTCTGACTTGTTTATGAATGCTGACACTACTTTCCTTTGCTTGATTATATAGAGATTGGATGTATTGCTATGAAGCTCACCGGTAGAAAAATTAACATAACTAGGTCTGCGGCTGGATTTCCTGCGTTCGCTGATTGTTTCCTTATCTGGAGCATCCGTTTTATGATGATATAGTTTATGAAAGCTTGTAGAAGCACTCTTCTAGTAAAGAAACCAGATGTCATTGCCATTTGATGAAGTCATTATGATCTGATATTCATGATTCTGCTTTCACGACCTATGATTTTCATGCTCCGAAAACATCATTGCCTGACAAGAGATATAGCAGTTTTTCCAGTGATCTATTGCCCACAGGTTTTCTTCTAGTATGAGCTTTCTTCTTGTGCTTCCATTAGTTACTAATTGGCCTTTTTATGTCAATCAAATTCATCTATTTAGCATGTTCATGATTGCCCCAAAAACAGAAAATGAAGGCACTACTAATTCTTTTGCACAACTAGATTTCCTTCAAAGAACATCCAAAATGAAGTGTCTCACAAAAAAAAATTCACAAAAGCTGAGATCAAAATACATGAATTTCTCTTAACCAAGCTTAGCAAGAACATCATTCAGAGCAGATACAGTCTGAGCATAGTACTTCTCTGCTTCAGGGGTGCTCTTAATCTTTGCTGCATGGTCCAGCTGAAAAAGAAAAAGGCAACTCTTTAACAACTGAAAGTGTTTGATGATCAAAACAACTTAAGCTGATGGTGTTTTTAATGCTATCAAAATCAACAAAATCCAATCAAATTAATCTATTGCTCACATTGCCGATGGTATCAAAGAGCTTTCCAGTAAGTTCCTTGAGGGATTTCTTCTCATCCTTGGACTTAGCAGATATAACAGTGTTGAGATCATAACGAAGATATGAAGCCTTGAGGCGAAGATCATTTTGGACATAAGGCCAAGCCTTCTTGTCAATCAAACCTTTCACACCAATAATCTCCTTAGCTGACTCCTTAGCCCTTGCTGCTGCCGCAGCTGGGGGGAGTGGTTGCAAGAAAAACCTTTCTTTCAATGGCAGGACCAAGTCTCTTGCTTCATCAGAGTTCAACGTCCCAGCTGCCACCACACCAATGGGGGTCAACATACATAGTTGGATATATTTTACAAATAGCAAAATAACCAAGGAGGATTATTAATTCATGAACTTACTTAGTCCGCCAGAAGGAGCGGGAGGAGGGCCAACTTTGATAGGGAGAGCGGCAGCAAGAACAGCTTGAACAAAAGAACCAGAAGCCAAACCAGCAGCAACAAGACCCAACATGCCCCTACGGCTAGTTTCAGGCTCACCGGACACTTGTTGTTGGGCTTTAACAGTAAGACCAGGAAGTGCCACGGCCACACGAGCGGTGTTGCTAGGCACCTTCAACAACCTGTTTGAACCACTTAGCTGGAGGCTACCTTCAAGGACAGCCTGAGATGTTCCACGTAGGCCAGCCATTGAAGCCATTGCTTGTGCCATGTATCAAATTTTCTCTAACAAGCTCTGCGCTGCTCAATTTGATTCACTAAATATACTTTTTTGGAGAGCTGATTTTGCTTGTCAAATTTTGTGTGTGTTTGTGATGTAGATTGGTTCTTGAGCTACCATACCTTATCTGCCCGATTTTCTACTTGGATAAGCTGGATATGGTTTTAACCAATCATTGTTGTACATGTGTCACCTGGGCTTTTGTAATCAGACATGTTGGTTTGGTCTCTACTTTGGACCAGTAGAATCATGCCAAGTGAATTCTAACAGGATTTAAATTCTACCGTTAAAATTCTTCAATCCTTGGGTTCCATTCTAGAATAATTGAAGTTAATTGAACCCAAAATTTGTCTGGTAAATGCTGTAAATCATCAATCTATTTTCTATTGGATAAAATAGTTTTTTTTAACAACTTGATTTTTATTTAAAAATAAAATCTAAACTTAAAATAAAACTATATTCCATTCATAAATTATAAACTATATAATGGAGTCTAAATTTCAAATTCATGCATAAATTTATAAAAAAAATGCTTTTATGAACAATAAGATAAAAAATTCATTGAAAAATAAAATTATAACTCTATAAAATAAAAAATTTAAAAAATAAGGTGGGGATCAAATGAAATAATAGGGTGGGAAAATCCCTCACCCGTCATCCCACCAACTTCAACAAAACTAGATTAGATTTTCATGCAAGTAGAAGCTAGGTAGAATAATGACAACATAAAAATCACATGAAAAGGACATAAAAGGTTTAATGAATGAAAAATATTGTAGATATAAATCATAAATTCATAATTATTTTCCTGAAAAATAAAGCACATAATAACCATCTTCTTAAGAGGTTTACATAACATTTAAATAGACCATAAAACTCTATCTCTACTAGAAAATAATTAAGAATTAAAAAACATTAAGACAATAAACAAAATATCTAAATTAAAACATATAATTAAAAAAAAACATAAGAAAAATCATAAAATTTGTCATAAAAGGAGCATCAATGTTTAAAATGTAATTTTGAAAGATTTGACTATCCGTTTAGTGATGCAATGACTATTATAAAAAAATTATCTTTAAAATCACTTGTAAATATTTGATCCCGATCCAACAATTGAATCTTTTGTTATCGTAATTTTAAAGGGGGGGTAATTAATCTTGGTTGATTCATATATTTTTTTTATACCTAGATTTGTCACATTGATTTATTAAAAATATTTATTTGATGATTTATATAATTCATGAGAATCAAATCATCCACTAATATCAAATATCACTCAAAAACTCAGAAACATGTATGTTTACTGCATCAAATTTTCTTCTTTGATTTCTAGTCAAATCTTTTACAATAAACAAAATATCTTAATTACAATACATAATTTTTTTAAAAAAACATAAAAAATATCATAAGATTTATCATAAAAGGAGCATCAATGTTTAAAATGTGATTTTGAAAGATTTGACTATGTATTTGTAACTATCATAAAAAAAATTACTTTTAGAATTACCTGTAAATATTTGATCCCCCTCCAACAATTTGGTCTTTCAATAACGTAATTTTAAGAAGCTAATTAATCTTGGCTGGCTCATATACATTTTTATACCTAGACTTGTGGCATTAATTTATAAAAAACAATTATTTAATTATTTATATAATTCATGTGAATCAAATCATCTAGGAATATCAAATTATCACCTAAAAACTCAGAAACATCTATGTTTACTGCATCAAATTTTCTTCTTCGATTTCTAGTCAAACCTAATAAGTCTGATTCAACCAGATCAACTGACATCGAATACTTGATGGATTGGGTGAAATTATCATCTCTAGTTGGGCTATGACAAGTTTAGTGATTTTCCTGAAATGGGCCTGGAGTAGTAGTTCAAAATTTAAATTTTGTGAACCAAATTAGGGCCCAGTAAAGTTCACTTTTCGAAGAGTGAAGGGCAAAACAGTAAGGAAGTACAGGAAGCGCCACTTCTCCCAATTTTGAAATCAACGACTCATTTCAAATTTCACTCTCCGCCCAAAACTCTCTCTGTCTCTCTCAGATCTCGACTCTCTCTCTCTGGTTAATCAAACAAAACCAACGGTCCAAATCCAATCTTGGCTTCTTCCAGTACAACGTTGCTGAAAATCAACGGCTGTGATTGACTCTGCCTTTGATTCCGATGGCTTCTAGGAACCAGAATCGGCCTCCTCGTAGTCCTTCTTCTGTAAGTAGTCCTGTTTTTTTTTCTCCCCCCTTTCTTGTTGCTTTTTTTTGTAAAGGGGCTGTTTGGCTGCTGAGAAAATAAGAAATTTTGGATCTAGGAAAAATTGAAGAAATTTCGGTGATTGTAGTTGTTTTTGAAGAATAATATTGATGGGTTTTTATAGGTTTTGTGTTTTATACTGTTGGTAACTATGCGAAGCGATTTTTATCTTAGTTTAATTTTATGCAATAAATCTTACGCTTTTGCCTAAATCCCGGTTCTAATTAGATATTTATACTTGATGCTTAATTTTTCGGTAATCTCATTGTTTTTAACTGGTTTAGTTTAGTCTGTAAATTTTCCTTCTGGGTTACGAATTTGGGTTCTGCTAAGTTGATATTTCTGTTTTAATTGACATTTACTGTGTTTAATTGAAAAATTATGGCGCTGTTTGAATGAGTGTTTTTATTGGGTTTTTGTAGAAGAAGGAAGAGGTGGAAGGTATTCCTTTAGATAAGCGGAGGAGGATTGGGATGGGAAGAACAGGAGGAGCTACGAATGTGGAGCGCAAGCCATTTGGTTCTGTTAACAGGAAGCTGGATGTTACTGCAACTAGTGATGTGGGGAGCTGTGCTGAGGGTTCGGATTGTGGCAATGTTGAGTTTACCAAGGAAGAAGTTGATGCGCTGGTCAATGAGAGATTGAAGATGAAAAAGTTTGATCACAAGGTTTTGTTTGGTGATTTTGGTTTAGTGAAGGATACTGTTTGTTGGGTTGGTTTTGTTTTTTCTAAAGTTTGGTACTGTTGTTTTGTTTTGGCAGGGGAATTTGGAATTAGTGAGTGAACTTAATGCTAGGCTTAAGGTTTGTATCAAATGGTTCCAGAAGAGAGATGAATCCCATGTCGAAGAGGAAGGAAAGCTTCAAATTGCTTTAGACGCTTTGGAGAAAAAGTGTACCGAAACTGGTATTTTGTGATCTTTTAATGTTTCTTTCCAGTACTGCATGATCTTATGTTTGTCGGCAAGTGATTGGCAATCTAATCTCTTGCGCACACCCACAAACATTGACAGAGTTGATATATCATTCATAGGTCAGTTCCACTCTTGACAATAAATTGATAATAGAACCCGATTGTAGTTCCCCACATCGGCACATCCATCATGTGTTTCCACGAATCCCATACATAATTTAGTGAACCATTAATTTAACTCTAGGCATAGCACGTGATGTCCCTTGGGAATTGATATACCTTTTGTTCTTGTGTGAAATAAGATGGGTTCCAGTGATTGTTAACTTATGTTTCAAAGTTTAGCTAGTAATTCATCTGTAGTAGATTACATTTTAACTAGCATGCTATTTTGATCACAGAGTACCATTTAAAAGTCTCCTCTCGGTTGGTTTTTTTTTTTTTTTTTTTATTGTTCGACTAAGATGTAGGAACTCATGAAGACAAAACAGTTTTTAATGTTGATTAATATGTGTTCTTCCAGAGGCAGAGATGAAAAACAAGGAGGAGAGATTTAGTGCAACTATTAGTGAGCTGAGGCAAGATAATGCTTGTTTACAAGAGAGACTTTCAAAAGAAGAATCAGAAAAGCTGGTAAATTTTCAATTTTTCACTTTCTGTTGTGATATTTTCTTCCTGTTTTAACTTTATTTTGATTTTGTGGTTTGGCAACTAGGATGCAATCGCTTGTCATAGAAAGGAAAATGAAGCACGAATTGCATTAGAAGCTTTGCAGGCTTCTCTATCAAAAGATCTTGAGAAAGCCCAACAAGATATTTTAGCTGCCAATCAAAGGGTAATTCCCTTTAGTAACTCTTGCATCTTTATTTCTCAATGCTAATTCAATATTTTTTCCCTTTATGTTTCTTAAATCTTAATGTTGCTTCACTTAATGATTGATAACTTGGATGAAATTTGCAGGCTTCCTCAGTTGATGATATGTACAAGCGATTACAAGAGTACAACTTGAGTTTACAACAGTACAATAGCAAGCTGCATGCTGAACTTGAAGTTGCTCGCGAGTCTCTAAAACGTGTAGAAAAGGAGAAGTCTACTATAGTCGAGAACCACAGTACATTAAGGGGTCGCTACAGTTCATTGCAGGATCAATTAAATTTAGCCAGGGTATGTTCCTTTCAAGTAGTATCAATTTAACAGCTTGCAAGAATTCTTGGTTTCTTTAATTGTTCTCTTACATGCTATATTTTCTAGACTGCTCAAGATGAGGCTTTGAATCAGAAAGACACATTAGCAAATGAAGTGAAATGTCTCCGAGGAGAGTTGCAGCAGGTTAGAGAGGATCGTGATCGCCAAGTGGCTCAAGTGCAGGCTTTAACTTCTGATGTGGTGAAGTATAAAGAAAGTACTGGTGAATCCTGTGCAAAACTAGAATATCTGATGGAAAAAACAAAATCCTTGGAGGTTTGTTCATACTGACCTTCTTATTCTGCCTTTTATTCGTTATTTAGCAAATATTCTAAGATTAAGGTTTTGTTGCAGGAGACATGTTCTTCTCAGAGGGAACAAATATGCTTGTTGGAGCATCAGCTCACTGCTGCAAATGAAAAGCTGAAGGTAATGGAAGTTGTTAATCTTGTGCATCAAGGATCTACTTAAGGAAATCTAACAATATCTTCATTTGTTTGTTTTAGATGTCTGATTTATCTTCTATAGAAACAAGGACAGAATTTGAAAAGCAAAAGAGAACTGTACGTGAATTACAGGAGCGCTTAGCAGAGACAGAAAATCAACTAGTTGAAGGAGAGAAATTGAGGAAAAAATTGCACAATACCATTTTGGTAAGGTTCTTTTGTGCTAACTCATTTATACACTCAAAAGAAGCCTTGGATGATGGTGCTAACTATTAACAAATCATGTGTTGCAGGAGCTAAAGGGGAATATTCGAGTATTTTGCAGAGTGCGTCCCGTGTTGCCAGATGATGGTGCTGGGTCTGAGCCACCAGTCATTTCTTATCCTACCTCAACAGAAGCTCTTGGCAGAGGCATCGATGTAATACAAAGTGGTATGTACATGTTTCTCATCAGAAATGCACCTAATAATAGGTAGTTTACATTTTCATTAACATATTTTTATTCGGTGCAATCCGTTCTTTCTTTATGAGATTTTTTTTTTCCTAAAATTTCTGGCTTTTGTTTTCAGCAGGACAGAAATATCCTTTTACATTTGACAAGGTGTTCAATCATGATGCTTCTCAGCAAGAAGTTTTTGTTGAAATATCACAGCTTGTACAGAGTGCCCTTGATGGCTATAAGGTGATTATGCTGTCTCTTTCTCTTGTACTTCGGGATATTTAAAAAAACAGATTTAAATATCTCTCCCTTGCTGGATTCAAAAGTTGAACAGAATTCAGCTGTAATTGTCCAGAATGAAACGGTCTCTTGGCCATTATTCTTTAAAGAAATTGTAGAGGAATGTAATTGTGTTTGTGAAAGATGTTTTAGGTTATTATGTTGATTACAAAAACAAACTTTTATTTTAAAGTGTTAATCTTGATTGTCTCTACCTATGATTTCTTGGCTTATAATGTTTAGACATATTTGAAATGTGAGATTTTAAGTCGAAATTAGTCTTCCCATTTTATACCAAATGATTTTGTTCATCTGATAGATCTAGTTGGTTTTAGCCATGATTAAGATACGCACTAATCAATGCCAATATACCACTTTTGGCAGGTATGCATCTTTGCTTATGGTCAAACAGGTTCGGGCAAAACTTATACTATGATGGGCAGGCCAGAAGCTCCAGAGCAGAAGGGGCTGATACCGCGCTCTTTAGAACAAATATTTCAAACTAGCCAGTCCCTTATGGCACAGGGTTGGAAGTACAAAATGCAGGTATTCATCTAAAACTATTTTACAATGTCTAACACTGACTTCCTAATCTAATAACTGTTTGTTTTTGGTTTAAATTTGCAGGCTTCAATGCTGGAAATATACAATGAAACCATTCGTGATTTGTTGTCGACAAATAAATCGAGCAGTACAGAAAATGGAGCTCCAGGAAAGCAGTATACCATCAAACACGATGCAAATGGAAACACCTATGTCACTGATCTTACAATTGTGGACGTTTGTAGAATGGAAGAGATTTCCTCTCTACTTCGGCAAGCTGCACAAAGCAGGTAGATAGAGTAATTGCTTTGATACCTAATGACTTCGCTTGTCATGCAGATTTGTAGAGTTGAATTACTGTTATGATCTATTGCATCGTTTTTGGCTTAACAAATTTTGTGAGGAAATGCTACTGCTCAATGCATCGTATTAAAGATTATAGTTAGAGTTCGAAATTTAGTTTTGTTTGCCTGTTTGTTTTTCTAGGTCCGTTGGTAAGACCCAAATGAATGAACAGTCTTCGAGAAGCCATTTTGTGTTCACATTGCGTATATCAGGAGTAAATGAGGTGCTTATTTGTCTAATGTTGTAATCATGGAGGATCTTAAACTTTCTTAACTTATTTATTCATGTGCTTGCTACCTTTTCTTTTTGTTGCCAGGGTACTGAACAACAAGTGCAAGGAGTTCTAAACCTCATTGATCTTGCTGGAAGCGAGCGACTCTCGAGGAGTGGGGCAACTGGAGACAGGTTGAAGGAAACTCAGGTATGCTCCATAATAATCCATTATTGCAAACTCTTTGTGATTCTCCTCAATGGCGTTATGCTAACTTGTTCTACATGATCAGGCCATCAACAGAAGCTTGTCATGCTTGAGTGATGTGATATTTGCTTTGGCAAAGAAAGAGGACCATGTTCCTTTTAGGAACTCAAAATTGACTTATCTTCTGCAGGTAACATGACTTTCAGGGCCCTTACAAACTCTTTGCATCTTTTACTTGAATGAAAATACTTGTTCGAATGAGAGTAGGAGTCAGCGTGTACATGTAGCCTAGTTGATAATTGATACTTCTAATTATGTTAGATAATTGATACTTCTAATTATGTTAGTTGTTTCTGGATAATTGGCTAAAGTTTAAGATTTTATTTTTATATTTTATTACAGCCTTGTCTAGGAGGCGATTCCAAAACCCTGATGTTTGTCAATATTTCTCCGGATCCTGCTTCAGTTGGGGAATCTCTGTGTTCTCTTCGGTTTGCAGCCAGAGTTAATGCTTGTGAAATTGGTATTCCTCGACGACAAATGCTAGCTCAAATGCCAGCTCGACCTGCAGATTCGCGCTTGAGTTATGGCTAAATCTCAATTGCTTCTGTTGTGTGTATCACCACACCTTGATGCTAACTTCTGTTTGTGAGGGTCATTGTTGTGCCATTTGGGGGGGGGGGGGACAATGAGTTTGGTTATTTGTCTGTAGATGTTCCTGAGCTCATAATTTGTATCATTAGAATTACATGTTGAGGTTAGGATCTTGCGTTAGTTCCTTGTTATAGCAGTCATCAATTTGTTGGCTTCCTGACCTTGATCCTTGGATGTCAGAAATCCATCAATTGGTGAACGGGGTGCTATATTATCTAACTAGTCTAAAGCTAAAAGTAAAAGATGAGTTTCATTTTGACAATGTTATGTATATCACATTCATAGCCCATCTTTATAAGATATTGTATTATTAGTGTTTTGATTAATTCACTTCTATTTTCCTCGTTTTTATTTTTATTTATATTGAAAAACTCTCAACCTATCTCCCCTTGTTCGAAATCCTCCTACAAAGTGGCTGCTTACTTGACAATTTAAAGGGTAACTCTAGCCTCCTAGGTGTTGATCAATTTTGGTTTTCTGCTGTCTTGCATGGACGATGAGGCTCAAGAAGCACTTATGTTTTATGCTGCTAGAGTTTATGCCAGGATTTCTGTTCAGAATGAGAACTTTTATAATTGTTGGATTAGTGTGGATGGACCTTGTGTAGATCTCTGGCTAGGGTTTAAGGCCTTGCTGTACGTGTATCAGGCTTCCGCTCTACTAATAAGCCTTCGTGTTGGTGATAACCTTGACCCAACCAAAGAAAACGTGGACCTTTCTTCACCTTGGCATTTTGCCCTTAAAAAAGGAGGCTAGAAGGATAGAGGGAGGACATCTAATTAAAAACAGAAAATGACATTAATGTTTGGTGTAATCTGGTTGTAAAGGGAAACAACAAGAACCAGCAGGTTCTAGATTCTTAAACAGGATTGAAAAGCATAAGCTAAGAAGTTAAAGAAGAGAAATAGTAAGGATAAAAGGGAAGGAGGTGACATGGAAAGCGAAGCCACCAATAAGTCAAGAGTTGTAATGGTGGAGTCAGGGGAGTCTTGGGACTTCTATATCTCCCAAGCCACCGCTCAAACCCGCCCTGTAAGTTCTTTTTCTTCATCATCTAACTTCACAATTTGCGTGCAAAGGATTCAAAGTGTAAAGAAACAAGATTGGCAATTCTATAAGGGCATAAATCGAAGTGTTTGCAGTTGAAACATTGCTTTTCTAAAAACTGTGCTAGTTGATTCTGTGCTTTGAGGAGTAAAGCATGCGTCTTCCATGGACTTTAATTGATAACCAGTTAAGAGTTTTTCATGAATTTGCTGACAAGTGTGAGAAGTCAATATGAGAGGGTCTCTTGGGCGTGGAAAATTTTCCTTACTGATGCTGGGGCCCCATGTTGTTGTAGATCGCTGTTCACTTTACTGCTTCAAGGTGTATGCCATCAGTGGCCATGAACCCAATTTTTGAAGATCTGGCTGCAGCTCATCCAGATATCCTGTTTCTCACTGTTGATGTGGATGCTGCCAAGGTAATCAATTCATTGTTTGACCCAAGAATTGCACATATCTAGCCATCCATGCTTACCTTTCTGCATATGAAACAAGTCTTTGAATATGTATGCATGCATGTATGCTGCAGATAGTTGTTAGTGCCATCTTTACAAAGAGATGACTTCAAATATTTGGTGATTTGATTCCTTCACATGAGGCTGGGAATGAGCACCGTGTAGTCTCTAGTGGAAACTTTATTCTTCTTGTGATTGATATGAAAGATCATCACTAATAGCCTTCGGTGTAAAGATGGGCACATCTTCTTCATATTGGAACCTTACCAGTATCATACAAAAATACAAATTCCCACTGTCATGTAGACAACAGAACCTTGGGTGGACTCCTTGACTTATCTGAACCTTTCCAAGTTTCCATAAACGCCAAGTGAACCTTATGCCATGAAACCCTCTAGCTGAGAATATGATGGTAGCCTCAAGGCATCTTTGTGGTGACTTCTTGGTCGAGCAATAAACCTCTGGTTCTGACGTGGGGTGTTCAAGCTTCATCTTTTGCTGTACTTTTGATGACTTGAACCTTTTTTTTTGTTCCCAAGTATCGATTGCTTTACTTGCACAACTTTTAGAATACTTTAATTCTTTTTTATCATGTAATTCTCAATACATTTCTGTATGTTGGTATACTCAGGAAGCAGCTGCTAAAATGGAGGTGAAGGCCATGCCAACATTTGTAGTGATGAAGGATAGTGCTCGGGTCGACAAGATAGTGGGTGCAAATCCAGAAGAGATAAGGAAAAGGATTGATAGTTTTGTTCAGTCCATTCCTGCAAATATTGCACAGTCTCTGTGATCTTTATGCATACATGTGTGTATGTGCCTGTTGTTGTCCATCGCCGCTTCAAGTGCCTGTGGCTTGCAAGAGCGATTGAGATCTTTAGTGGCTTCCCCTTTCATAAAGTTTATTGAAGTCTACTGCCTGCCTACCTTATTCAATGAAGCTCCATTTATATGTGACTAAAATTCCCTAAATTATTATATGGAGAGTCGTATAGATCAAATTGACGAATTAAGTGATATAGTGGTTGTTGTCAAATATTTTTATAATATGATTAAGGTGAGATGCACCTCATAATTCATCATAATATTTAATACATGAATGAAATAATTACTGGGACAATGTAGGCTATTTTGCTCTATCTAAACATAAGATTTTAGATTGAGTACTTTTTTTCCTTTCAATAAAAGTAATATGTGAGTACTGTCTTAATTACTATTTTGGAATAAATGATAAAGAAGATGCATTTTTATGTAATTGTATAAATTTATTCGAAAATTATCCCCGAATAAACTCTGCAATTTCTTTAAATAAATATATTTTTATCTATTATGCATGGGCTGAATGATGTTTTTTCAATTCCAAAAACACTAATGCAGTAGTTACAAAGTGAATTGAGTTTCACTGAAGTTATTTATCATTTAGTGATTTCCATGGATTTCTGCATAAAATATTTCTCTATACATACCTTGAATCATATTTCTTTAGTCTGTTTGGATCACATGATTGGACCCGACCTGACGATTGGAATTAGGTCGGATGAAGAAAATAGATCGAAGAATTCTTAGTATCTGTAAGCAAGATTTTCGTCAAAAACCCGCAAGTCTGCAACCAGCTGACTTTTTTATCCCCAAAAACTACAGCCATTTTGATTCTTTTCGTGCATTCAACCTGATGACTGACTGAGAACCTTATGAACTTGATCCTGAACTGTCTGGTCCAGTCTGCTCAAAAGCTTTGTCTTGTGGGAGGGGAATTGTTCAAAATCCACTTTTACATAGTTTAAATTGAATCTAATTTTTAACTTTCCAGGCTTGCCAGATGTAAACAATATTCTTGATCCAATCTTGTACGTGGCAATAATTTCTTGTTTTGACATCTTGGTGATTTGACTCAAGCCTGCACCAAATACTATTACGAGAAATTTAAAATAAACCATCTTGATAAGAGAGGTATTTTTAAATAAATGTTACTAAATACCCACAACTAAAACTAGAAAAGCTTTAGTTTGAATGATTATGCATGTACTATTTCATCATAATATCATATATCAAATTTTAAATGTATATTTAATATTTATATTTTCACCAAATATACAATTGTAAGAATTAACAAAATAAAATAATAATGGGCTAATTCACTTAAAATCTATACTCTTGGTAATTTCATACATATCATACCATAACCATTATTTTCAAAACTACCAAACTGAAATTTAAAAAAATAAAATAAATAAAGATGAAATGAAATTCTAAAAATGTTAAATAAAATTGGAATTTCTTACAGCCCAATAGTCTAAAAAGATTAGCAATTGTTTTTTGAATTTTTGAATTCTAAAACTACCGTGAAACATTTTTTGTTAGCATGAATTCTATGATTTGTATTTGATAATAGTTGTTCATGTTTTTATGATCATTAGTTTATATTTGCCTTATTGACTTTATTACTGATCTGGATCTTCTAGGTTTTATAGTTTTGATATTTTTCATTAATCAAAGTTTTAATTCAATGTCCTGTCACGGAGAATCTGCATGTGCTTGATATTAATACGATAAAATCGCAACCAAAAATATAAATACAAATATAATAAAATGGAATTCAAATCACAGCTACTTATTATGTATCTATCCTTTCAAAAGTTACAAATTTATATTATAATTAATGTACCTTGACCTGCCTTAACAGGTGTTAATTCGATTAAATAATTTGCGCCAATAAAATTATTTTTTAATCTGATAAAAATATGAATTAATTCATTCATTT